>OY979676.1:16020924-17324746 GCA_963855955.1 Luperina nickerlii | reverse complement strand
AATAACTATTTAAACAATAAAATTGTTTTGTAACAACCGAGAATTTCCTTTACATACTAATATTTCAGCAGAACATAAGATATAGGCCCAAATGAATGTTCTATGAGCCTACCCTCTAAGCCCCAAGCCGTTTTTACTGAAAGAGTAATCCTTTGAGCACAGCTTTGAACCTGAATCTACAAACTTTAAATAGGTAATACGGGCTGGTGTCCGCAACTCCACGTCAATGCGCGTATTTTGCGTACGGCTTCAAACTTTAACAAAGACCGTAGGACAAAGTTTACCGTCGACTTATCAAGATATCCTTTCCTAATTACTCCCAAGGTTGTGTTAATTTTCGTCAACCGTTTAATCACTCGTTAATCTGGACCTTAGGACCAGGATCTCATAAACTTCGAGATGAAACTAATAAGTCAGTCGTGTTTCTGTAGGGATATAATGAGAAGGCTTAGGAAGGGCCAAGTGGGTGTGAATATCGAAGCTTAGATTAATCAAATCAAAGTTGGGGAATGTTGCTCATCTAAATATGTCACGCAGATTTTCACGCCCTTTTCGTAAAGGGCGAGAGTACCAGTAGGCGCCCACCACCACATTTCCGTTTCAAAGAACATGACAGAAAATGGTACTTAGCGAGGCTGTTCCATCAATTAAACGCCACAAAATTAACCAGTTATAGTGTTTTATTCAAAGCACTGATTTTGGGTTACCGACATAGCTCGCAGAGTAAGCAAACTGAAGTGGCAATGGGCTGGCCATGTTTGTCGAAGGACCGATGGCCGGTGGAGCAGACGAGTCCTGGAGTGGAGACCGCGTATCGGCAAGCGTAGTGTGGGACGCCCCCCAGCTAGATGAACCGACGACCTAAAAAGGTGACTGGGACAGACTGGATGCGGAAGGCGGAGGACAGGGTGTTCTGGCGCACCCTGGGAGATGTCCAGCAATGAACTGCGATAGGTTGGGTTGATTTACCGATATGCGAGTACAGCAGATTTATTCCATGAAATTTTAATGACGAACATGTTTGGTCTATGATCACTAATTTGATCAAAAAGGCTCAAGCCACGAGAATTCATAGACATATCTATCTTTTCTAAACACGTAATAGCGAAAACAGAAATTATTGGTGTTTTGTTTTTCACGTCGCTCATTTGGAGAAACATCGACGTAACTGCTACTTTATTTTTTTTACGTCTTTGCGTTCCTAACGTAAATATGCTTTCCAAGTGGTTTGTCATATTTAACTAATTTTTGGGAAAAAATACACTTACGTCGATGTTTCTCCAAATGAGCGACGTGGTCCTTAGGTTCAATAACATAATTACCTATAGCTTAGGTACAACAAGAAATTTTTACACGAGCCACATAATATCAAGTAACCACAGCAGATACCTAATAAAGTAAATATTTAAAGTTTCTGATATGTTGATTATAGGCGTAATGCTTTTCTTAAAAGAAGCGCTCGAAGCTTCAATGATGTATCTTCTGAGCATGATGTTGACTTATTTTGCACTAAGATAAACACAACAAAGACGCTCATAACCAAATCATTTTTTGTGAATGATGCGCCGACTAGTGGTTCTTAAACACATATGTAGCAACATAAATACTTACTTAAATAAATAAAACTAACCTAACCTATTTACCTATGTACACAATGTACTTTAATTGTTCAGCAATCGATGTGTTATATAACTGTGGAGGCTTGTTATTAGCAACTTGATAATGTGTTGTTGTTACCTATTATTTGTAATTAGTCTGTAAGCCTTCTTAAAAGTAATTAATAAATAAGGTACATAATTAGAAGGTTCCCTAATTACCTTACTGTATTAAATACTGAAAATACTTTCGTATACAAAATTCAAATTCACTAAACCGAGTTCGAAACTCCTTCGTATATCGTAAGAGAAGTTTGTAGGAATCTTTTGGTTGTAAGCCGAATTATATACTTAATACTGCTTCAGAAGCTGGTTATACTTCGAGAGCGCTCCGGATTTGAGTTCCGTTTACGAATAATATATTACGAGCGTAGGAAAATGTTTGCTTTTTCTTTGAAAAGAAAGATTTAAATGGTATTGTTGTGAAGTTTTATATTTTCTTTAGTGTTCTTTTTTAGATTGTTTATAAGAGAAGTTATTGCTTCATGTCACTTGCTGGACTTTCAGGGTGATTCTTAAATATTTGGGTAAATGCCGATCAAAAAGAAATCAACCGTGATTCGGATCTTACTATAGATTTACTTTTTTATAGCCTGTACTGACTTGCTGCTGGGTGAAAGCCACCCCAAGTTCCTCCAGGAAACTCTTTACACCCACCACATCAAACCAACCTTCACGGTTCTCGCATGGTAACATGATACTCTTACAAATATTCCTTTCTTTAAGTACTACTGAACCCAAAATACGGGTGTAGAAGTCGTTAACCGTCTTCATTATTATAAAACAAAAACCTGAGTCCGTATATTTCTGCAGGGGAAAAACGCCTCATTTGCTCTAGAATATACCGCCATTTAATTAAAAGAACATTTTCCAAGAATGCGATTTTCTTTCAAGAAACTTAATTTATAAGGTTCACCTTCAGCCCGCGACTTCGTCCGCGTGAAATTTCTTCTGCCCCGATACACCCCGTCGCATCGCATCGCCTGTGCGTGCTATTACGTCGTTTTTGCATAGAGTTCTTTCTGACTTTTTTTCTTTTTGCTCGGCTCCTAAGGATTCTAGCGTAATGTTGCATAGCCTTCCTCAAGAATTGGGCTATCAAATGTAAAAATAATTTTTCGCATGCGACTGGTAGGTCCAGAGATTAGCGCGATCAAACAAACAAATTTTTCAGCTTTAATATTAGTATTAGCATTGATTTAGTAGGTAAAAAAATTTTTCTTTCTCAACGAAGGAGAAAATAATAAAAAAAAATTAGCGTATAGCTTCTTTTCAAACCTTCACAGTATAGCAAAGAAACATAAGTACTCCGATTATTCCTCAACTCTAAAAGTAACACCATATTGAAAAACCGACGAAAATAATAAAAATTGACATACAAAATACGCAACGAGGAAAACAAATGCACAGTGAACAAAAGAAATGAGATTTCCAGCCATTTCTCAGCATGTCAATTGCAGAATCCGAACGATTTTCAGGACATTTTTGGCTACAAGCTTGAGCAGTGTGGATTTGATATCTACCTGCTAGACTTATTTTCAGCTGCCAGAAAAGTGCAAACGAATTTCAAATAGATTGTTTTTTTTATATTCTCCCAAAAATGTTGCTTGTAAAATACACATAGGATTTTCATTTAAATGTTTCAGCATTCTGTTATTTAATAAATATGTTTTAGCTGAGGTAGAATTTCTAATTTTTACATATTTGTGAAGACATCTACAGAATGTTTCAGGCTTGAGTCTTAGATTTAATAATGAAATAGTAACTTTTGACGGCCCAAATACTTTTGCAACAATCGGTATTTCAATAACAAAAATCTGCGTCAAACGTCCTTCAATTACTGGCTTTTAATTTTAGGACACGAAAAGGACAACTTATTTGAACTGATAAAAGGTATTGTTAGATATTTATATACAACAGTCTCTGTGTCTATCTGTCTGTAAGTCACAGAGTAACAGTTACCTGTTAGTCGATTTGTTTCGGAATACGTGTTACTATAGCCTCTATCATGGTAAATAATAAAAAGAAGTAAGTAATTAAGAGTCATTTATTCAAATTCATCTGAGAATCTGTCATTTTTAAACGTCAAAAGATACATTTAAGTCCACCTTTCAACTCTTCCTACTGCATTCGCTAGGAAGAAGTGGCACAACAAACTCTCCAAGCAGCAGTTACTTTTTTTAGCCTGCACTGTTGCACTTCTGGGTTGTGAAGGTCAGATAGGCAGTCGCTATATGTAAAATACTGGTATTCAGCTGTATCTGGTTAGACTGGAAGCTGACCCCAACATAGTTGGGAAAAGACTAGGCAGATAATGATGACTGTCCCACTGCTGACCAAAGGCATCCCACTAATCCTTCTTTCTAAAGCCAACTTGATCCAACCCTGACGGTACGCGGCTAGGTCTCGCCACCGGCTCCCCTACCTCTTCCTTTTTTTTTTCGTTTCCGGTTTAGAAAATTCTCATGCTCATGGGTCTATCAGACTCTTACTGACTAAGAACCACCCCGGTGATCCATCTCACACCTACGCCAGGGGTCGCGGGAACGTACGATCATTCCGCAACCCCCGACTGGTGCCGGCCCGCCGATCGACTGGACCACGGCCGGCTCGCTACCTCTTCCTGGGCCGGCTTCGGCGGCGCCGTCTATCCTGAATCGTTACATAGTAATATTACGGCAACCTGAGTGCTCGAGTCCAAATCAAACTTAGCCGGTATTCTTTCTTAATAGCTGTGTGAAATATACAAAAACAAGTCACATATTTTAATTGCAACGTTATCTCTGATTGAGCGATCGAATTGTTTTCCAATTACCACCGAGAAATGGTCATCGGTCACTGACAAGCGACAATTGAATCGCATTCCGCTTTTGTTTTTGTTTTTATGTCTGATTCGTAGTAATTATCATGGAGCCAATAAATTGAAGGCAATTTACATTGGAGACAGTTTTATTTGAGAGAGAAAATCATGTTTTTCTTTGTGAGTAAATGTTAATATGTTTGAAAAGCAATGCTCTCTTGGTGGATATGTACCTTCTTACAATCTACCACTGAATAGTACATTAGTTTACCAAATATTTCAAGTAAATTAACATACAATGTTGATTAAGGTTACTCTGAGATATAGGGTCGTTTCCTAGTTATCCATTACTTAGTTTGTGTTCTGCTGTCCTTTGTAGGTATCCACTATAGCAAATGGGCTGTACTTTACCCGTAAATATCCCGATAGGTATTCACTTAGGTAGAGTATACACTCTACCTAAGTGAACACCTATCGAACATCTTTGGAGGACAGCTAATCTCTTAGCGCCAGGTACCAATACCAGCTCGACTATAAGGTCCCATTAAAATGGACAAACTTTTAGAAATCATTCAGACCATCAAAATAAGGATGATGGTAAAAAATATATAAGAAAAACGCATAGAAACTTACAAGAAATATAATCAGCTGACGAAAATACACTAATGCCGGCAGTTTATTATTTTAGGTCAAAATAAAATCAATTTAATCAGTGTTTTTTTTTACTTGAATATCTTTGGTTAGACGAACTGAGCGCTGTGTTAAAATTTATCCATCTATTTTAATGGGACCCTGTATATACCTACCTACCTGGAAAAGTCAGCCTGAGTATGTGGTGAGAAACCGTATATAATTTTAATCCACGCTAACTACCTTGCAGAAAGTGAAAAACAGACAAGAACTGCTAACTTCATTAAAAACCTACCCTAAACCAGAAATAAATTAATAAAAGTAATGCAGTATTCAAAAACTAACGGAGATTTATAAAATTACTAGCTGCGGCCCGTGGTTTCATCCGCATAAGTTTTGATCCCATGAGAATATCGGGATAAAAAGCCTATATGTTAATCCAGGGTGTCAGCTACCTCCATACCAAATTTTATCAAAATTGGTCCAGCCGTTTGAGCGTGAAGAAGTAACAAACATATAAACACGCACTCACAAAATTTCGCCTTTATATTATTAGTGTGATAACAGAGCTAAAAGTTTTCCCGTACCAGGTACCTACATACATATATCAAAATATCAAGAGACTAAAAGACGGAATCTTATATTGTTGTCCGTTAATCAAATAAGCTGATGGTACCCACAAAACTATGCCTTAAAGTACTATTGAGTGGTCCTTGATAATTACTGGAATATCAGTATAAAAATTAATATTAAAACCATCGCTTTTCAAGTTATTTTCACAACAGCATCCGGTCCGGTCCGGTTCATTCAAGAGTCCACTTATAACGTAAACGTTGACAAACGATTGCTGAGTAAACACGCATATTGTGGACAGACCTCTTAATGACGTGCATTAAAATCTCATTATAAAGAGCCCTAGGTGCCCAGTATGGAAAATTGATCAGAGCATTGTAAGCAATACGGTTGAAAAATTCGTGGAATCATTATGATTGGTGAAAAGATTGATGATTTTATTGTTCCTACATACTGTAAACAAATAACTATGAGTAGGTACTGAAAACTCAAACTCAAACTCAAAACATTTATTTCAATTAAACCATTTACAGGCACTTTTGAATTGTCAAAAAGTCGGTCAGTCAGAAAATATGAAGCTAGTTGCCCATTCCAAAGCGTAGGTACCTATGGAGAAGAACGGGCAAGAAACTCCATGGACACTCTTTTAAATTATAGTTTTACAAAAATATTAGTTACATCAATAATGTGAATTTATATGTGAGAACGATGTAAAAAAGACGTACGCGTTAAAAGTGTCCAGAGTACAGCAAATGGTAAGAAAACAACAATTCAATATTAAAATAATTAAAAATAAGCCGAGGCAGCTAAGTGATGACCAGCCCCAACTGACGGCGCCCGTTCACGAACATGACGCATAGATCGGCACCATTCAGCTCAACCATTTTGAAGGGAGCTAAATGATCCAACACACACGCCACCGTCAGCGAGACATTTGTGTGAGCATGACATACTATCAGCCGCCAGGGCACATTCAAGTCAATGAAAGACACATTACCCGATAAATGGTACATAGTGTATAGTATATACATAGAACTCACATCTGTGCTATGCAATTATACAATACAAGGAAATTGAGTTTATACAATGCAAAGATAGTCTTACAATCTTCAGCAGCTCCAACAGAATCTTCAAGTGTTAATCAATTAGTTGTGGTTGTGGAGCAGGACCAGCCTTGAGCCAGGCATTTTTATCAGCGATGTAATCCCCTAACTTATAATATGCCTGACTGCATAGTGTGCGTTTTATACAAGACTTGAATTTTGTCTCATTCATTTCAAGAATGTGGGGAGGTATTTTATTATAACATTTTAAACAGTACCCCATAAAAGATGAGTCTACTTTAGCCAGTCTGAAACGTGGTTGAACTAATAGGTCCCTATTTCTAGTACTATAATTATGTCTTTCACCTCTTTTACTAAAAAGATGTAAGTTTTTTCTTACATACATGATATTTTCGTAGATATATTGACAAGGCACCGTCATGATGTTAATTTCCTTAAACAGTTCCCTTAGAGAATCGCGCCTGCGGAGAATATAAATGGCTCTGATAGCTCTTTTCTGCAGAATAAAAATAGAATCGATGTCTGCAGCCCGTCCCCAAAGTAAAATACCGTAAGACATGATACTATGAAAGTAACTAAAGTAGACTAGTCTCGCGGTATCTACATCAGTAAATTGACGGATTTTTCTGACAGCATAAGCTGCTGAACTTAGCCGTCCTGCAAGAGATGTTAAATGAGGACCCCATTGTAGCCTTGAGTCGAGCGTGATCCCCAGGAAAACAGTTTCATCGACGAATTCTAGTTTCTCTTGATTCAATATTATCTCACAATCACTAAAAAATAAAAGAAATACCAATGAAGCGGCCGATATTAAGGTCGAGATTTTTTTTTTAAAACAACAAACAAATAATCTTTATAAATGTGCCTTTAACATTTTATTAAAATAAAACGTTAATAAATACAAAATACAAGTAAACAAACCGTTTAATCACATTTGAACTTAATACTTAAAAATAATGTTCTTAAAAAAAAACGTCATACCTATTTAAATTTTACGTTTTTTGGCGATTTTAATTATTTTTTTCATAGACTAAATAGTCTATGAAAAAAATAATTAAAATCGCATTAGGTCTCGTAGCAAACTCGGACGACAAAAGGTATTAGCATTTCCATTGTCCCAACTGATTTAATTAAAAATAAAAAACATAGAAGCTTACAAGCGCGACTCGGACACGAAGGGTTCCGTACCACTGTACAAAATTTTCAATTATTAAGATCAAGCAAAACACGTTTTTCACGTATTATTTGTTGTTATAGCGGCTATAATAATTATGTAGGTAGTACACACTCTGTGAAAATTTCAAATTTCTACCTATTACGGTTCAAAAGATATAGCCTTGTGACAGACGGACGGACAGCAGAACCTTTGCAGTAGGGTGGGACCCTACTGCTAAGGTTCAGCTGTCCGTGGCACCTTTTGGGTACGGAACTCTAAAAATACGGAACCCTAAAAATACTTTGAAGCTTATGAACAAATTGTTATTACAAACAAATCTGGTACGGCCAGTCCTTGAATTAATACGGTTACTTTAATGAAAACCGTAATGAAAATTTCATTACGGTTTTAATCAATCTGTACAAATTCAAAACAATATAAAAGTTTCATAATAAAACTTTTTTGTTTTGAATCATGTGTTTTATGCATAGATATCTAGTATCTATTACTAGTTAGCGCTTGTTATGACCAACCAGTGTTTTTGTTTCTACACTAAAAGAAATTTGGGAAATGTAAAAACAGGCTATGAAGACATAGACGATTGTCATTATTTTGTGTAATTCGGATGTTTTCCCAGTAGTTTATTGATTACCGAAATAATTTGGCTTTCAATTATATTATTTTAAATATCTTTGGTATCCCTCAATTATTTTAACGTTGCTATCGAGCTATGGCAGGTACGGAATTTTGTATACTTTTTGGAAGATTGGTAAAAGAAAGAAAGAAAATACGTTTATTTGCGGCAAACATGACGCATAAAAAAAGAAAAAGAAAAAAGAAGAAAAGAAAGAAAAAGAAAAGAAGAAAAGAAAGAAAAAGAGAGAGAAAAAGAGATAAAAGATTCTGAGGCTGTTGGAGTCTGTTGATCTTAATGAAAAAAATAATAGTGTAGATGCAATCATTAGCGTTATTTATTCGTTTTCATAAAGCAAAATAAATGTTTGAAGACCAACATGAAATTGTACCTAACTAATTTAAAAAGCCTTGTTTGTCATAAGCGAACAAAGTCTGCGAGAGTATTTTTATGATAAAACTGAATACTTAAATCAACAAAAATTAAGTATACCGAATTCTAAGTACCTAAACTTTTGTGTCAAACACTTTTATAGAACATAAAAAAAATAATCACGCAGTCCAAATACAGTCCGTTTTAAATGAGCTTTTTAAAATTCTGGAGCACAGATAGACAGATTGAAAAGGTTAATTAGATTCTAAAACACGTTTTATTATATAAAATCTGATTTTTTATCGTGAATGTCATGTTTTCTATGTAAATAAATGTTTGTCCAAAAGAAAAAGATTTGGGATTTGTAAGCATAATCAACCCATAATGTTGACACTGTTGGGACACAGCCCATAATGTTGACACTGCTGGGACACGGCCCATAATGTTGACACTGTTGAGATACAGCCCATAATGTTGATACTGCTGGGACACAGGCCTCCTCTCTTCAAGAGCTGTGATTCATAACACTGGCCCAGTGCGAATTGGTAGATGACACATTAATATCTTCGAACTTTTGGTTCAATGATATGCCAATTTCCTCACCATATTTTTCATTACCGTTTTGGATTGTAAGGCCAGGCACGTTGAAAGCCAATTTTGTTGTGGCGTTTTTGTGATTGGTAAATTACTCGTAATTCTTATCTACAATGGAATATGCTATGGAAAGTGGCCAAAATACTAGGTATACCTATCTATGTCTATGTCCGATTTTATCACCCGTTAAGGGTGATAAAATCGGACATAGACATATACCGTACGTACCAGATTTATCGGTCTTGGTAGCCGAATTGATCGCACTAAATAAGCCAGGGCACCCCGACCACATGGATTCAGTTAGATTAGAACTGTGATTGTCTGTGATCAACCGCGGAGCTACTTCCAAGTTGGTCGCAGTTACTTGGCTTTTTATCATTAGCGAGTTACTTTACTCTTTGCATTAGCGCAAGGTGCGATCCGTTGCATGCAAGTTTGACACCAGCAGTGCGATTCTGTAACTATCTCACCGTGAAAACTTAGGTGAAGTGAGCGTGGAGTGAGCTGTCAATAATGTCAATTCCTAGCAAAAACAAACTCACTTCACCTAAGTTTTCACCGTGAGATTTTTACAGAGTCGATCGGCTGTTCATAATTTGTCGGTTTGCCAGCCATGGACAGATTATATTCGAAAAATAATGAGTTTAATTGTAAAAGGTTTGTTCACAAATACTGACGGTTGATTCTGTAAAAATCTCACCGTGAAAACTTAGGTGAAGTGAGTTTTTTTTTTGCTAGGAATTGACACTTTTGACAGCTCACAGGCTCACTCCACGCTCACTTCACCTAAGTTTTCACGGTGAGATTTTTACAGAATAGCACCGAAAAGACCACCACCGACAGAATAACAACTTAGCCTAATGGGCATTCAAAAAATTTGGTAAAATAAGATCATAAACATAAGTTTATAACCGAATTACCCAGCCTAATTTGGTTATAAAAACATGAAATGAGTAGGTAAGAACCTAAATGTTCCTGAACTAAGGAAAATTCATTCTCTTTTTTTTTATTCATTTTGTTACTCTTTTTACCATCTCCTTAAAATAACATTTGTACAGTCTATGATGAAATCAAAATAAATAGCATTTTGTATTCACACAGACTTTCACTGTTATTTTTTCTTGTTTCATTGTTTGCACACTGAGCTTTTTATAGATTTTCTGAATTTACTTGTGCTCTTTGTTTTCCCTTCTTCCCATTTGTTCACTTAAATGTACGAATTGGTTGGTGAAATGATGGAAATGACTGAACCTTTCATTGCCAAATGACGTAAGTAGGTAGGTATTAGGTAGATATACCTACCCATACCTACTTGCTTAGTGCTCTGCTTGCTTCTAAGCAAAATACCTATTAAAGTTTTTCTCAGTACCTACTTTCTAAGTGTATTAAAAAAAATGGTGTCACCTAAAAAATAAATTGCGTCACGAACAAGACACAAGCACGGTCCATTCTGCCCACAGAGTACATCTGTGGTACATTTTATTACAAGTTGCCATAGACATCAATATCTTTTGTAAAGAAGAAAATCTCTTGACCGAAGTGCAGACCGGTGTGGAACCTAAGATAGAAACACGCTTGTACGATACGACTACATACAGAGTGCATAGCTAATAGAAATCTCTATTCCTAGACAGCACGTTTCGCCGAAAACTTTGTTGATAGGAAACATTGTTTGTAGATATCTCGGTTCATAGAAAGCACTGTTGATAGAGATCTCTGTTCATAAATAGCACTTCTTGCTGTAAACTTTGTTCATAGAAACCACTGGGAATCGAACCGACTAAGTGCAAGTAGGACTCGCGCGCTAAGGGTTCAGTCAGCCACTAGGTAAAACTTGTCTAGTTTACCTTCTTTTTAATTTTCTTAATACAGGGTGGGCAAAAACCAGGCATACACTTTATTTTTTAAATGTTATTCTATAAAATTCAATTTTCATTTACGAAAGAGGGCAATCCGTGCAATCTTATAAAATGGATCCTCGCGAGTCTCTTAGAAACAAATTCAAAGAAATTGATAAAGATATACTAACACTGCCTTCTCTTTATCTCTTTATATTTTAGAAAGTACATATTTTGTATTATATGTTCGCAAAATCTTAGGACTTTTGAAAATAAGAAGCGATTTCCATAATATAAATACACGTAGTAAAAATGAAATTGTGATACCTACCTAAATTTAGATTAACTAAAACTAGCAAGTCATTTCTTGTAAACGGCATCCGTTTTTATAACAAGTTGCCAAAGCCGGTTACAGAACTTAGCGATGGAAAGTTCAAAACCCTCATCAAACGTGTCCTTCACAAAACGCATATTATAAGATTAAAGACTACGTTGAAGACGAGGTAGTTTGGTAATAATTCCTTCTGCACGTGTGGCTTCCCTGGCGCCTCATTAACGGCATAACTATATAAACGTTTATTAACTGCTCTCTCTACTTATATACAGACAATTAAAATTTTTCACACCTCTTTATTAGTGGTTGTAATGGCAATCATATCCCTTGGTTTAATAGGTTTTTATATTTTATTTATCCTTTTGATAAATTCTTATTTTTTAAATGTGAGGACTTTGTAGGCCTTGTAGACTTTAGATCTGTAGATTTTTTATTTTTTATTTACAAACCTACGCTGTCCTCCCATACCTACTATAATTTGAAAACATTGTAAAAGCCAATTATTTTTAAAAAGAGTAACCGTGGAGTTTCTTGCCGGTTCTTCTCCATAGGAAACGACCAATTGGAACCGGGCACCTAGCTTCTGACGTTTCATAAGTGCCCATGTAGGTTTATGTGAAATAAAATATTTTGATTTTGATTCAAGAAAAATATAACATAAAATATACTTATTAAGTTTTTTTTAATATAGTACTTAGGGCCGGCAATTAGGGTTCAGGCCAATAAACTAAAATTCAGGACGCTTTTACAATCATATTAAAGTATACTACCTAAATAAATAAAGAGCGGCCAAGTGTGAGTCGGACTCGCTCATGAAGGGCAAAAAACGCCGAAAAAACGCGTTTCTTGTATGGCCCCTTTAACTTTTATCTTTATTTTATAAACGCCACATGCGACCTACGCGTCATACTGACGTCACACAAAATCCTGCATCTCGCAAGTAGAGTTTACCGTGCAACTAGCGTATACATCTGCAAACGGCCCGACATGAATCATTGGGCAGTTGCCCGCCAGACACGACACCCGTCTGGTCGGAGGATCCTCCCTTTTCTATGGAGAATGGGTGAACTTTACACCCTGTTCCTCATACCTTTATATGTTGTTATATAACATAGCGGTAAAAGAAATACACACTCTGTGAAAATTACAACTGTCTACCTATTACGGTTCATGAGATACAGCCCGCTGGACGGACGGACAGTGGAGGCTTGGTAATAACTGGTCCCGTTCGTTGGCACCATTTGGGCACGGAACCCTAAAACGTATATTTTTCAGGCTTGATTACTATAGGTAGATATACATTTACACATTGGCCTCACTTTGATGTCTTCCTCCCCTTTGAAACATCAAAATAGTCATGACCAACTCAATACTGTGCCAAAGCCCGAAAAGATTTTTTATCTATATACAGGCAAAGAAATGGCGCGAATCTTGCTTTTAAGAACCTATATTGCTATATTAGTAATAAAGTTAAGAACAGACACCCGAATAAGGGAAAAGAGTAGACGAAAATACAGTTCAGACACATTTTACGGTTTATTACGCTATAAAAGGTAAGTAAAAGCCCTTATGCCTAACAAGCGGCCTTCTAACGACCAACGAATAAGAGGGTCATTAACAGTATGCCTATAAGAATTAAGTAAGTATAGAATTATATAAAACGGTCTACATGTTAAGCCGCTTAAATTAATTGGAATTATAAATTAAGCGTTATAGCCTGCCACGACTTAACTTCTCTCTAATTATCTTATTTACTAAGATAGGCCCAGAAAATGAGGACAAGAAGCATTAAAGACTGGAGATAGCAGCTCTTGAAGTGCATCCCAAGACCCCAATTAATCGTTTTTGGAGTTATTTTTAAACTTAGTCTGTTTTCCGCATGCATGACTTAATATCTTTCTGAATATTTATTTAATTAAAACTTTTTTGTAAATAAATATTAATGGCTTTATCAGTTATTATTTTGGTGAGAAAAAAATGTGAAACGAAACGTTTCTGACTGTTGCCGTGACACTGCAATGACGGCAGGGTCAGCTGTTTTGCACACGTCAAAACAAGCTACGAAAACAACGTTTATTTTTATTTGTCCTACTTTCGCTTTTAGCGTTTTTAAAGTGTAATAAAGTATAAAATATAGGTTAATTCCACTTTTCCTACGATATAGTATCAGTTCTCAGTCATGAGTGAAGGTAACAAAGCTTCTCTTCGCATAGACTGGTTCGACGGCAGGTTGATAGAAGATGCAAGACCAAATACTTCAGCTACGTCAGAATTCGCTGACGAAGACCAATCAGAACCGAAGCCAGAGACCAAACCCCAATTCACGGAGAAAAAACCAATCGGTTTCAAACGACTTCTCGACATTTCTACATTACAACCTCCAATTTTAAATTTAGAAGTATCCCATAGACCTGGGTTCTGGAATCTTCTGGATGAAGACGAGCTCAAAGGTGATTCTATAGTTTTAATTGTGAGAATACTGGCCAATGTGTACAAAACCTTGGAGCCAGGAGAGAATTCAAAAATAGTAAAGTTGCTGAGAACTCGGTTTCAGAATTCAAACTTTTTGGTGAACATAAAGAACTTTTTGGATGAGTTACCAAGTGTTCGGATCGTTGAAAAGAGGTTGAATTCTCAATTATGGGATGATGCTGAAGGTTTCTATGTCAGTATCCTGAATCTCTGTGAAGGTATCATAAACTTAGAAAGAGATAATTTGGAGTTTATGAAAGAAATATTGGACTTGTTAGAAATAACGGAAGTCAGTGCCTTTGGTGTGAGAGAAGAACACACTGAAAGATTTAGTAATGAATTGTTTGTGAGGATTGAACAATTGAAGACAAAGGCAATGAAAATACTTAAAGATGAAGTTAGTAGCATCTTCTTTGATTTTATTACACTTACAAAAAAATAATTGCATTCAGAAGCTTGAATATTAACACATAAAAGGAATTTACTGTTTATATCATCCTATCGCTGATAATGCACACCAGAAAGTTCCCTTATCTATTCCAATGACTGCAACTCTTGCCCCTACCAGCTCACTCACTATGCCAAGGATAAAATCTATTATATGCAGGGGAGCTGGGACATCAATGCAAACTGTAACTATGAATTCAGCACATGATTCTAGACCCCTTTTTTTTTTTTCGGGGGAAATTCTTCAAAAGGCACCCAACCTCAGGAGAGGCTGGTCGGGGAGTGTGGGATTTTTACCTCACTAAAACCACCCCAGTGATCACCATCACCAGCACATAGGGGTGGTCCCAGTTCCTCTTAAACAACCAATTCCAGAACCCCCCTGTGCAACGCCTGCATCTACGCAAGGGGTCTAGAATCATCCCAGGGATTTCAATGCAGGGGGGTTCAGACGCATGTACTGAATCCATGGTAACATGGTGCGCGTCGATTTCCCTGCCACTCTGAGTACAGACGCTAGCAAATCAAGCTACAATCTGTCAAATTTCTTTAATAGATTTTCAACTTTATTGCTAAAGCATTAGGTTCAAAGTCGATTGGGAAAATTTGTCAGTTTTGGGATAGCTTGATGTGCTGGCGTCTGTACATATATAAAATATGTATTTTAAAAAACGACTCACTGTAATTTTCAGGACCCAGATGAGCTCGAAGATGAAATCACCCCACCACCAGAAACCACAAACCCGGATAAGAATTACTTCAAAAATCTTAACATTTTTCCTACTAAAGATGACTTACTAAGCGCCAACAGGATTCCCATACAACCAAACATAATCAATGGAGCATACCCAAGCGTTGAAGATTATTTAGACATACAATTCAAATTGTTACGAGAAGATTACTTCGGTCCATTACGGGAAGGAATATGTTAGTGAACCTTATGTAAAATTCCTTTGATTTTTTTTTTCTTTTTGTGTTTGTATAAAATACTAACTTACTTTTAATAAATATTACAGGTAAATATATGCAGAATCCCAGTAAGAGACGACATGAGAATATTAGGTAAGTGTTTCAATTATTGAAAAAATATATAAACTATGATAGTAAGGTAGGGAGAGATAGTTAGATAGGAGACAATGTAAAGCTATAGGGGAAACCTTCGCCCAGCAGTGAACAACCACAGATATACATAGATACACCTAGATAAATCAAGAGCAACTACTTCGCGTGCAAAAAATCGCACCAGCTTACGTACAAAAATCGTAAAGCGCCACTTTCGCGTTCAGTCCTGTGTTACCTGTGTACTGCTGCTGGCTGGGTGAGCTGGCGCTAGGACCCGGGGGTGGGGCGAGACGGGTGCCGCACGCGGCGGCTCTTTGAATCGAGCCGCGCGTGCGTCTCTACGTGCGTTGCAACCCACCGCCTCACCCCTGTCCCCCACTTCAGCGGCCAACTAGTTCTGCGAGGACTATATAATAATCCCTTAAATTCTCTTTAATTTATTACTTAATATATATTTTTTTTTTAATAGGTGGCGTGTTTTCATCATAAGATATAAAAATACTCTTTATTGTGCACACAATAAGGAGTATTTTCATATTTTATTTATATTATAAACTGAATGATTAAATCCCAGCATCAAAAATTCTTTATTACATTTAAAACTTTCAGAGTATACCCAAAAGTACGTATTCTCCGCAACTACGTAAGTAACAGCAGGGTGGGCCATCTCATAGACATTGCTTGGAAGGAACGAGCCACCCAGGGCGTGGTCGACAGCAAGAGATATGCGTACAACAAGCAACTCATGTTTGGATCTCTTTTACTCTTCACATGTGATAATTTCGAAACAATTTTGTGCGCTACTGTACTGGATTCTAGTTTGAATCTGCTTAGTGAAGGATATGTGAGTATTTTCTTTTATAATTTCTTATTAATAATGCCAGTTTTTGGCAAAAATACATTTTTTTTTTGTTTTAAAAAATTACCATTATTGTCTACGGCAATTTTCTATATTTTAGGCTTAAAAATCACGTATCGTCAGTAACAGATACCTCCCAGGCCCAAAGGCCCAGTTGCCAGCCCGAACATAAAACTATGCAAACAAAACGGTTCCCCTTCTCCCAGGAGTGTACACTGTGTATTGTCACTAATTTTTATGATTCCAGGTAGCTGTCTCATTTCAAAACCCGACATCAAAGACCATTTTCTCTGAAGCATACCTGATGGTGGAAAGTGAAGTATTCTTCGAACCTTACCATAGAGTGCTGAAAGTGCTGCAAGATTCTAGACTGGATGATTTACCTATGAAGAGATATATTGTTGATGTTCAGGTATGTATGCAATGATTATTTGAATAAGCTTTAATGTCTAGAAAATAAGATAGAATATTAGGTAAAATTCATACTAGCAAAATAAACTATTTTGTCTCTTTCCCTTCTTGCGCTTTGTTTATTATATTCCTGATAATCGAAGAAGTCTGTTTTGACAGCTATCAAAATACTTTGTGTAGTGATGGGAAAAAAAATCGGTTGCTTTAAAACCGATTCTCGAGACATTGATTTATCATACTTAGAGTTTATAATCGACAATTTATCTACATTGCTTAAAACTGATTCTCGATTTATAATATGAGCACTGTACTCAGATACACGAGCGACACACATTGACGGCTGTCGCCGACACGCATCGACGCGCGCGACGTTTGTCTTTGTTCCCATTAGTACTCCCGAAGCAGTTGCCTCTGTTGTCGACGCGTGTCGTGTGTATACACACTTAGATTTTCACGAGATTAACTAGCAAATTAAGTAATGTTTTGTTTTAATGTTAAAACCAAGTTGCTCTCTGCCCCATCAACAATGCCGAGTTTTATTACCTATACATTATAATTTTATGAATGTTTCAATTCCAACCGAACTCCTTTCATATTTTTTTGAGTCTCAGGAGTTTTTTTTACTTTGTTTTGCCCCCATCATCAATGTTTATGGGTTTTTTTTTTATTACAGAAAGAATCAAACCCTCCAGCTTACTTATCATCAGAGACAATATACACAGTGCCTTTCGAAACTGAAGACTTACCGTTCCCAGTATTAGACACAAAACAATGGCCTGACCCAGTATTTGGACTCGACAGCTCCCAACTAGACGCCTTCAAATTCGCCTTAACGCGAGAATTCGCTGTAATCCAAGGCCCTCCAGGAACAGGAAAAACCTACATAGGGATCAAAATCGCAGCTACGATACTAAGAAATTTGTCCCTAGAAGGAACACCAATGCTTGTCATCTGCTACACGAATCACGCCCTTGATCAATTTCTTGAAGGTATCCTTGGCATTACTAACAGTATTGTTAGATTAGGCAGCCAGAGCAAAAGTCCTTTATTAGAATATTACACCTTACACAATTTAAGAACGAAAATCAAGTCGAAATACTCTTATCTCTATGCATCGAAGAGAAATGAATTGGAGAAAATCTTCAAAGACATGACAGAGCTACAGAGCGAGATAGATAAATGTGAGAAAGAGATAGTTTCGTACAACTGTTTAAAACCGTATCTCAAAATTGGTGAGAAGTGTTACGAACTAAGAAGCTCTACAGAAGATAGTATTCTTAATTGGCTATTTGGCTGCTTCGAAGGAGAATTAAAAAACTCTAGAATATCAGAAAGTGAAAAAGACTCTGACATAGAAGATTGGGAGAAGCTAGAAGAAATGGATGTCACAGAAGAAATACACACGTGTTTTTCTGAAAAATGGGCGCTAAGAGAAATAGACTCTATGCTGAATAGTATTAGATACGTAAATGACGTGACTGACAATCATTTAGAGGCTAACCAGATGACTGATAAATTCAAAACAGAGATCAGTAGAGTTAGCAAGAGATTAGAATGTTTTAAGGTAAGATTTCTTGAATACTATTACGTTTTTGTTGGAAAATCTTTCACTCAGCAGTTTTTAATTCTGGTGCTTTTAGTGAAGAAGGACCAGAATCCAAAAACTTTTGACAACAAACTAATTAGGAGTGCCATAGTAGACAACTACGATGCCCTCTCTCTAATCTGTAATTTAAAACCAGCTGTAGGAAATAAATTGAGGTTTCTAATCTAATAAAACCTTTGGCTCCCAATGAGTTAGACTCCAGAACTATTTTTCTAAAATAAAGAATAGTAGGGGAACGTGTTGTACCTAGGACAGTTTTTTAGATATATATTTTTAATTGTGATTTGACATACAGCACACAAATCATATTTGCATATTTTGAAATGTCAATTATTTGGGTACTCACCACAAAAATATCAGAAATGTATATTTCATATTAACATATATTTTAAAGGTTTAAAAAAAAATGGTAAGTAAGGCCAAGGTACAACATACCCTATGTACCTGGGCCAGTACTACGTTGTACCTAGGACACATTGAGAATTTGGGGGTAATTTAGGCAAATTATCAGGTTACCTTAACCAAAATGGTTTTATTTGGTCTATTACAATCTTTAACAAAGTACTTTAGAATTCTGAACAAAATTAAAATAATATTCAGTTTTTTTTGCTTTTCAAACCTTTAAACAAAAACAACTAACTTTTAACCACTATTTTATCACATCACAAACTTTAAAATTAGTAGGTACATAGACCTAGGTAGGTACATTTGAAGATATCACATAATATAATATTGCAAATCAATATACCTATAATATAGCAAATAGAAAATAAAATATTTAAACAATTAACTTTATAAATTATAATTTCTCTCTTAACTTTTTAATCAGTCATTAGGACTACCTAGCTTTTATAAGAACACTATCAATATGTAGATATATTATTCAGCCTTAAGCATTTAGTAGAAATTCCAGTACTTCTGTATCTCTGGAACATAATAAAATTTATTGAAATTTAAATGTATTCCAAAATGTTTGGAAGCACCGAAAGTGGAGAACTTTTTCTCCTTAAGGCGAAAGCGCCAGGGTAGCCCGCGAAATTCATTTTTTTTAGGTTTTTTGCAATTTGCTGGTCAATATTAAGTTGTACGTTGATTAATATATGATTCGTGGCGGTAACAAACTCTCTAAGACCACGTAACCCCAAAGAATGACGATTTCATGAAATAGTTATTATTTGGGGTTACGTGGTCTTAGAGAGTTGTGTTGATGACTTTAATGATTATAATTCTATAAATACATATTTGTTACGGCCGTGAATCATATATTAATCACCGTACAACTTAATACTGACCAGCAAATTACAAAAAAACCTAAAAATAATTGAATTTCGCGGGCTACCCTGGCGCTTTCTCCTTAATCATTATAATGGCATTTGTCAGATGATCCACATTAATAGGTGTCCTTTTCTTCCTCTCTTTACTTCTCGGCATGATTTCTGAAATAATAAAGTCATTTGATTAGGAATATATTAGGTAAGTGTGAAATAATTTAATAAAATATTCTCCCGGCCAAAGTACAACATCCTGGTTGTACCTTGGCCACTGACCAAGGAACAACTGATCGACAGTGACCAAGGTACAACACTACTCCAGCTACAACAAAACGATGGATTTTAAATAGTTTAGAGGTTACGTATCTCGTAAGTTTTTTATTGTGTTGACACTTGTTAAATAAAAGAACCGATAGCATATAACAGTTAAGTCACTATTATAAAACGTTTAAAACTATCAGACTTCAAAATAAATTCGAAATACTTACTTTTTCGCCAAAAAAAGTTTTAACCGTCGATAACACCAAACACCAGCTTAATGGCGGTATGCGACTAACTTCACATTGAATTGTCGGTAGTGACGTACCGAATACCATAAACAGTAGAATTTAATATCGCGTGAATATTTGAAACGAGCCCAATGGCCTAGGTACACATAGTGCCAAGGTTCAACAGGTTCCCCTACTTATTAGTTAGTCAATATTTGGAAAGCGGCCGCTACAAATGAAATGTAGAAATGGGTTACAACATGATTTTAGGACATTTAAACTATGTGCACGCGTAAATACTGTATAACGGTGGACTGATCCCTTCGGCACTTCCTGGCAGTCTACCTTAGGATGATGTACAGACAAACATAGCTGAATAAATGAATATTACAAACAGGAAACCTCGAAGAAAAGCATGACACTGAATTTATGTAGGACAAGCCCTGCGCCTGATGGTATTTCCTATCTGGAAAAATGACGGAATTTTCTTACAAACTTTCATCCGTTATAAATTCCCCTTTAGGGGATGAATTTTCAATTATTCTTCCTTAGTGTTCACTTTCGTTTTTTATGGAACTCTTGTGTAAAATTGAATGGTTTTAGACCCAGCGGTTTAGGCTGTGTTTAAGATTTTGAAGTAGATGTTTCTTACAGAAATACAGAACACTACAAAGCAATAATAAAGAAGAATATAAACTGGATGCAGTTGAAGATCTGTACAGTTTGAAGCCAGAACAAAGATGGCGGTTATACTATACTGCCGTTGGGGTGCTCAAAAACGAATTGTTAGCCAAAATGAACGGATTACTGGTAAGTTATTAAATAAAGGAGACAGTGATATAAAACCAGTGTGCGGTGCGCCTTGCGCAAAGGAAACGGTTTTCTACCCTCCACTTGATTGTGGAATCGAGCCTTTAACACTTCGTATGCCGAACGCGGATCCACGCGAGACACAATGGCTTTTTAATCACACTAATATTATAAATAGCCCAGTCATTTTAGATTTATCTGCGGAAAAATTCCTAGTGAGCTGAATTTTTGTACACACCTTTATTACAACGTTGTAATGAAGATGTGAAAAATCGACATTAATATCGTGCCGGCTAAAAGAGTTATAAAGGTCAAAAGATCACGAAAATCAGTTTTTTGCAAATATCTCGCGACCTATTGCTTGGAGGTCAATACAGGTCATTATAAAATTGTTTGTCGTGAAATTATCTACAAAAAATGCCTCTTGCAATTTTCTGTAAGATTAACTGTTTTTGAAGTAGAGCGCTGAGAAAGCGACTAGAATGCACTTACATACAGTATTGTATACCGTATACCAAGGCGTAAACTCTATTGTTTTTTATTTATGTTTTTAAGTATCTTAAAAACTTCTATCTGATATTTGAACGTTTTGTGAAAAGTATACTTATATTATAGAGGTTTGGAACTTAGTAAAATCTACTACATATATATATTATACAAACGACCTCCGCTGGCAGATGTTCTGTATTTTATTGTTCCGAGACCCGTCCCTTTATACTTGCTACTGTCTCACTTCTCTAATAACGCGTCTGTATTTTTTTTCTCTTTTTCTCTCAACTTCTTCACTCGCTTCTTCTCCACAAAATAAACATAATTTTTTTAAATCAAAAGCTCTAATTCTTTTCTTCCGCGGAGATTTTGATGTACTCGGTTCTTCTTGGCGTCGTTTAAAAGCCGGAGGTCGTTTGTATAATATATAGTAGATTTTACTAAGTTCCAAACCTCTATAATATAAGTATACTTTTCACAAAACGTCCAAATATCAGATAGAAGTTTTTAAGATACTTAAAAACATAAATAAAAAACAATAGAGTTTACGCCTTGGTATACGGTATACAATACTGTATGTAAGTGCATTCTAGTCGCTTTCTCAGCGCTCTACTTCAAAAACGGTTAATCTTACAGAAAATTGCAAAAGGCATTTTTTGTAGATAATTTCACGACAAACAATTTTATAATGGACCTGTATTGACGTCCGAGCAATAGGTCGCGAGATATTTGCAAAAAACTGATTTTCGTGACCTTTTGACCTTTATAACTCTTTTAGCCGGCACGATATTAATGTCGATTTTTCACATCTTCATTACAACGTCGTAATAAAGGTGTGTACAAAAATTCAGCTCACTAGGAATTTTTCCGTAGATTGGGGTTTAAAATGCCTAAAATGACTGGGCTAAAGGCGAAAGTTTGTGAGTATGTTTATTACTTCTTCACGCACAAACGGCTGAACGGATTTGGATGAAATTTAGCACACAGGTAGTTTATAACCAGGATTAACACGTAGGATCTTTTTTTTCCCGATATTCCCACGGGATCGACACTAATGCGGGTGAAACCGCGGGGAGCAGCTAGTTGTGTTTATAATTACGGCACCCTGTTAAATATCAAATTGAAGATTACCAACCTTCGGAATTATTTGCCATTTTAATTGGTATCATTAGAGATATCTTAGGGGCCGACCATTAATCACGTGATGTTTTATTTGGCATTTTTTAACCCCCTCTCCCCCTTTGTGATACATGGTGAGGTTTAAGACCACCCCCCCCCCCATATCACGTGTATTGTTTAGTACCTACAAAGAATCTTAATATTTTTTTTTATACTTTTAAAATACAGGTATAGGTATCATCTAATTTTATTATAGAAAATTAAAGACTACAATAATAAATAACGTTTAGAGGTAGACAGAAAGGTTGCAGGTTGTTTTTGAAAAAATAAATACACTTGATATATTACCACACCCCCCTCCCCCTTGTGACATTTCGTGATTTTTATGGACCCCTCCCCCCCCCCATTTCTAGCCTCACGTGATTAATGGACAGCCCCTTATTGGGATGGGAAATTTTTTCCTTAGTTGCCATTAAGATAATGTAGATGGCGCGGCGTTTCGAATCTGTATGCTTCGAAATGGCACAAGGGGTTTTCTTCTCCCGTATTTATTAAGTATTATACTCTTTAATATTATACTATATATTATTTTCTTTGTTATTACACCTATCGTATTTCATCATATTTAAAGCAATGCACATTCTCGCCTGCCCTGACAAATGAAAAGCATATTATGTTAAATTAATTTTGACTATATATAATTTGAGTTTCTTTCTAAAATCAAAGGACCAACACAACACGGCGAGCCAGGAGCTGACTGAAGTAGCGACATTGATTGATGGTGAAGTGATAAAGACCGTCAGGGTCGTAGGTGTTACTACCACCACGGCAGCCAGGAGACACGACCTCATGAGGAAACTAAACTCACCTATAGGTATAGTAGATATTTATAATACGAGTAATGTAGGTATGAGAGAAAGGGTCCATCCAGAAGGACCAAAATACCGAAATAGTATATTTCATTACAAGTGCGGAAAGGTTGTCATTGCAAAGAGTTCCGACAAATGTCTACCCGAGCCGAGGCGCAGCCGAAGGCGAGGGTTGACAGTCGGAACAAGTTGCAATGACGATTTCGCACGTGTACTGAACGACTATTTTTAATACAGTTGCGAAAAAATTAAGAATTTAATAAAATAAGAAAAACACAATAAACTCGACTAAGCAATGGCGCCAACCGTAGAATATAAACAGAGATTTTTTTTTCTTCACCCATTCTGGTAGACAAAGGGAACTATGCCCATACAGCCAAGTCTTCAGTAGAATTTTTTTATTAATATGAAATGAAAATGAAATTTAATGAGATGAAATGAAATGAAACCTAACCTAACTCATTCAATCAAATCATTAAATCTGATATTGAAACAAATTAGTAGCTTCTTTTTAGAAATATACGTATTTGCATGAATCATAAAAACTTCTATGAATTTTTTTAGTAAAAACTTCATGGTTGGTTTTTCTTTAGACATTATTTTGACAGTTGGGAAAGAGAACGCACGAGTTCGGGAAAGGTAAAAAAAAGCACGAGTATGTAATAGCCCACATCCCGAACGCTATACGTCCCTGCAATACGCCACTTTTTGAGCAACTGTATTAAAAAAATTATAGCAACATCTTACAAAGGGCTTCATGCATTTTAGTGAAGAAACTGCTGTAGTGAACTTGTCTTTGTATTAGGTACGTCCACCGACCAAAGACAAACGGGAAAAGCCTATTTTGCTTATAATTTTACTAGCACCGTTCTAAATTTGGGTCAGTCCGCCTGAATTTGTTACGCCATTTCTTCTCAGCGGCCATTTCGACATTTCCTATCTGACTAAGATGTCGACTCCACGTAGCTTATTTTTCATTTTATTTTATACGACCTTTAAAAGTGTTTCCGATATCCTAGTTGTAATAGACAATTAAAATTCAATAACTAAATTCACTGGCAATACTTCGATTTTGTTATCCCGGCTAACAGTGAGACGGGCATCAAAATTGTTAGTAACTAGAGCTAATCGAGGTCAACCACCGTGGGACGCACAAACTATGGGAAATAACGAGTTTAAATTTTTTCCTGTGAAGTTTCGCCAGTTAATTTCATTTAACCCTGTATACAGTTTGACTACTAATAAGTTAACATGACGTGCTTCCAGTAATTGTCGAAGAAGCAGCAGAGGTATTGGAGGCACATATCGTAGCATCCTTAACTCATCAGTGTCAGCATCTCATACTAATAGGTAAGATACATTTTGAGTATATTAAAAGTTATTTAATAAAGCTATTGTTGTGCTGCCGAGAACAATGATTGCTAAGGAAAATACTACAGTACAAGTGACGTTCTGTTAGGAATAAGCAATTTGATAAATACCTATCGCGTCATCAAAAGGACTGTCGGTTTTATTGGTTATCATCCCAACACTGAGGTTTTAAAAATAACTGTTAAATGAGACCATTTATTTGACATTGAGAGCTAATGAATACAATCAAAATATTTGGAACTTATATACCTTATGTATGAGGAACAGGGTGTGGTGTCATCCTCTGGTGTCATAGAAGAGGGAGGATCCTCCGACCAGACGGGTGTTGTGTCTGGCGGGCAACTCCCGATGAATTATGTCGAGCCGTTGTATCTATGCTAGTTGCGCGGTAAACTCTGCTTGCGAGATGCAGGATTTTGCGTGACGTCAGTATGACGCGTTGTTCGCATGTGGCGTTGTAGATACCGCTACAACCGTATTAAATAATTTACGACCTTAGTACAAAACTAGATTTATCTTAGACCCAGATTAAAACCATCGAATCATTTTTTAAATTTCGAACTATGTTCCGACAAAGTAAAGGAGTTCGTATTACAAAAATTGACGAGAAACCCGAGTCTAATGAAGAACTTTACGTTCGTTGGAATAAAGTTTAAAATACAGTAACTGCCTCGCAGGTTTAGGTTTGATACAAGTTAGAAGTCCTTATGTAATAAGACTGTTCATGTTAACAAATGGCACACGAACTAGACGGTGTAGTCTGAAGCAGAATGAAAATAACAAATGAAAATTGGTTTTGTATTTTTTCTACAGGTGACCATAAACAGCTTCGACCAACAGCAGCTCACTACAAGTTAGCCAAAGACTATAACCTCGAAATATCTCTCTTCGAACGAATGATACGCAACGGGATCCACGCGCGTACTCTCACTACGCAACGCAGAATGAGTCCTAACTTCGTAGAGTTGATAGTTCCTGTGATATACGATAAGTTGGACTCTCATTCGAGTGTGAGATCGTATCCTGATGTGAGAGGAATGAAAGATAATTTGTTCTTCTTTTCTCATGACGTGTTTGAAGATTCTGAGGTACGTAATTATAAGATTCTGAGGTACGTAATTAATAAGTGTATTTACAGTTAGCGATAAAAGTCGATAAACAGTTAAGTTTTTGAAATATTTTTTACTGAGCGGAATATTTAATTACAATCGAAACAATATTAACTTTTATCTATTGAATGAAGTGCTGAAATACAATGTATCGAATTTTATGTCAACTTAGATAAATGTGTAAAGTTGCAGTTTTATGAGACTTTTGTTGCGGACCGAACTTTACCATGCACAATAGAATAAGAGTAAAGTTCCTTCTACTAAAAATAAATTCTAGCTATATTAAACCTTATTTCAAAGACATAAGTCACACATGATTAGGGAAAGTGATTTGCAACGAGCAACGACCAGTATACCAGGCAACAGCACGTCGGTACAATAGTAACACTTGACTAAGAAACCCGCCTTAACTGCTAAGAAATAAAGGCGCTGTCAAAGTCCATCTACAGTACCCGGCGATAAATATTGCACATCGACCTTTGGAAAGAGACAATCGGCTAATTTCGGCATTGTAGAGCGTTATCTCTGTCGCACGAAATACAAACAGTCCGGTATCTATTAGGAGCTGTTAAAATAATTATGATTTGCTTCTTTTGATAATTATTTTTATTCTTTGTATAAAATACAAAAAAAGGTAAAGGTCGATGTGCAATATTTATCGCCGGGTACTGTATTTCCATGGACGTGCAGTTGTGACCTACCTAAATGGTTTTATTCCGAGTTCTGTTTTATTTTACTTTTTAGGGTTCCGTAACTCAATAGGAAAAAGCGGAACCCTTGTAGGATCACTCGTGTGTCTGTCTGTCCGTCCGTCTGTCACAGCCAATTTGCTCCGAATCTAATGGACCGATTAAGTTGAAATTGGTACACATATGAATCTCTGTGACCCAAACACAGACGTGTAAATAAATGAATTTTGAATATGAGGGTCATTTTTGGGGGGAAAATAGGATTTTTTTTTAAATGTTTCGCTATCTGAACTGTGTGACATATCAAATGAAAGGACTTACTGTGAGGATCTCAAATATATATTTCATAATTTTAAAGTAAATTGTAATTAAGTTATTTAAGAAAATAGACAAAATTGACCACTCGTCCCATAAATTTGGGTTAGATTTAAAAAAAACATGGTAGAATATTCATCGTACGGAACCCTGTCCACGCGAGTTCAACTCGCACTTTACCCTTTTTTTTACATTCAGGGCATGGAAGACAGTTGGAGCCACAGAAACACATTCGAAGCTAGATGGTGCGTCGCTCTAGCGGACTACCTTTTAAAAATGAAGTACAGCGCTGATGAGATTACTATACTTAGTATATATAATGGACAAGTGAATCTTCTTAGAGATGTGAGTAATACTGTTTATTTTTATTTTAGTAAACAGCCTTAAAAACCACTGACACGAGCCGGGTAAACGTGCCATTCCGCTTACCACAGCGCCACTGCATCTATAGAGCGTAGATTAAGGGTTAAAAAATTAGAACGAACGCGAACGCACGCGCGTTCGCGCGCGTTATTGGAACGCGGTAAGTCAGTGGTTAGAGCAGAGGCACGGATCGCCCGAGCCTCGGTTGTTTTGAAAAATTATTTACTAAAAAAATACTGTTTTTTTTTTAATCCATTACAAATTGTTTCATTCCTGTTTAAATTCGACGTAATTCGTCGTCAAGACAACCGCTTCTTGCAACATCACTAGTTGTCTGTATACCTAAGCCTTGCGGAATAACAAAATGAGATTTTGATTTTGGTCCTTCGAGCATATTACTTAAGCTCGAATCGGGTTTATGACCTATAATGCTATTCTGTGAAAATCTCACCGTGAAAACTTGGTGAAGTGAGCTGTCAATGGTGTCAATGCCTAGCATCAGGTGGAATGACAGCTCACTTCACCTAAGTCATCACGGTGATATTTTACAGAATAGCACCGCTGCACAACATTTTGGATACTCGGTTTTGAATGGGTCCATTACAAATAATTCCGACGTGTTTTAATTACTACTAATAAAACTATATTGCTTATTGTTATTATACTTACTTGAATCTTGAATCTCATTCCATTTACAGATGACGAAAAAGCACGACACACTTCGGGACGTCAGAGTTACAGCCGTTGACAACTACCAAGGCGAAGAGAACAGGATAGTCATATTGTCACTTGTAAGGAGTAACAGAGACAACAGGATCGGGTTCTTGACCGCCACCAATAGGATATGTGTTGCTTTGTCCCGAGCTAAAGAAGGTAAGCTGAGCTATGTAGGTAGGTCCTTTGCTAGAATTTTGTCAGCGAATTCCTACTTTAGTCAAAATTGATTTTTGTATTAAGAACTTTGTTAGTCGGTCGATCCAAAGGGTATCGTTTTACCCAGTAACTGGGTTGTAGAGGTCAGATAGGCAGTCGTTCCATGTAAAATGCTGGTATTCAGCTACATCCAGTTAGACTGGAAGCCGACTCTAACATAGTTGGAAAAAGGCTAGGCAGTTTCATTGATTGACGTTAGTCGGTATAAAGTTTAAAATACATTAACTGGCTCGAAGGTTTGAGCTTGGACTAAAGTTAGTTAGTACTCATTTTGTAATAAAGCAGAGGATGTCTATCCTCGTAGATCTTGTAGGTAATTAATATGTATAAAAAATTGGTCCTTTTATCTTGTTTTATCCTAAATTCTTACAGGTTTATACATATTTGGCAACATGAATGTTCTCAAATCAGCCAGCAATATTTGGCGACAAATAAACAACAAACTATTAGAACAAAAAGCAATCGGACGAAGACTAACGTTGATATGTGAAGACCATAACGACAATACTCTTGATGTAAGTAACTACTAGATTTAGAGCTGATTTTACTAGTAAGATATTCTTTTCTTTATCCGTCGAATTAATTTGACGTTTGGAAAATTCAAAAGGCCATCATTCAGAAGGCCAATTCTCGTAATTTAAAACGTTCAAAATCTAGTCGCAGTCTCATCTCGGCGACAAGCAAATGTCAAAAACTTGTCAAAATGTAGGGAAATTAGACGTATTTTTTGACAGATTGAGACTGAGATCAGACTGTGAACTTTGTTAAAATTAGTAGAATTGCCCCTCTGATTTCGAACATTTTATAGTATTAAAAAATGTTAAAGATATTTTTCCGGCTCATAAATTTTTGGGTACAAAATTAATGATGTCCTTTATTCGCGGGGTAAGACATAATTATTATGGTCGGACTTTTAATTAGCTGCAGTAAAAAGACAGCTTATGTGTTGCCACCTTTTAACGAAATTTTAATAGTGATGTGACAAACAAAATTGATTCTTTCGAGTAACATTCAGTTCAAAATCGATCTATGTTAAGTTGGTTTTATAAAAGAGGATATTATTATTAGAGGATTTTATAATGAAATTCAGGATAATCTAGGTTTACAACAAAAATATTGAACAATGCCTAATTATTGTTTTGATAATGACATCAGGGCGATCCCTGATGTGAGAATTTATTTATTTTATTTATTTAGTTATTTATTTAGCATAAATTCTAATCACTAACATTTCTTTTAAATATTCTTATTTTTGAGGTTTTTGGTGTTTTGCAAATAACGTTGTATAGTAAACGTTATTCCTAATGAATACTTTAAATTAAAAAATATATTTCTTGGGCTGATTTTACCAAAATCTTTTATACGTGGAATAAAATTGACGTCTGACAGTTCTACTATGGAAAAACTGTCAAAAATTCAAAATTTATTATCAGGATAAGACTTATTCTAGGTATAAAAGTTTGGTCGAATGCGCCCTTAGATCGATATTGTAGGAGTTTTAGAGTAAAAATTTAATCAACGTACACTGGTCCCGCGTGGTGAATAACGGGCCAGTCCCTCTCAGAGAGGAGACTTGTGTGCCAGCAGTGGGAACGCTAAGGATGACTATGTTTTCAAATTTATATTTTTTATATTGTTTTTTCTTGTTCACAGATTGAAAATGTGGAAGAATTTGACAACTGTCAATCAGGAACGTGTCTGAGGATTTGTGTTAAGAAATGAAGAACAATAACGATAACATTATATTTTATTTAACATTGTGAATTAATACTTACTACAGTTGCTCTTGTTATAAATAAATAGATTTATGAATCGATAAGGTGCTAATCGAAGCTTTTATTGACATTTCTGTTTTATTTCTCATTAAGCCACTGGTATCTAGCAAGCACTGCCATATAACATTACAAAAATATTTTATTTATAATTTAATATTAAGTCATGAATGTCTGAACCAGCAGAATACATACTTATAACAAAGTGAGGGAGGCAAGTTTGAGTCTAATGATACAGTATTTTTATCTCACGAAGCGACGCGCGCTTTACTTGTGGTAACCTAGTGTACAAAAAGGCTGTGAATATGTGCGTAAAGAGAAGTAGCGTCAGTACATAACTCACACACTTCCGACTTCGCCATTGTCTTGGACGGTACTGAGAGCTCCTGCGGTTACACACACATTCACAGCGCGATTATACACTTGATAACCAAAAATTAAAGTGCACATCGCTTCGTGAGAAAAACTATACTACTTATAAGCTATACTTTACGCCAGCAGCCGGCAGTCGTAGTTGCAAAACGTGCGAGTAGGACGGCAAATATTTAGTACAGGATTTCTACAAACTCTGTGCTGAGTCTCGCGTTATCTCGCTCTCGCGTTTAATGACCGCGACTGCCACGAACGTTGGCGTTAAGTATTCATGCAATGGAATATTCTAAGTGCTTGTCGTCATCCCTGAAGATATAATCTAGAAAAAGCTACAGTTTACATATTTATGACGTCATAATCATGGAATGATATACCTACACTCTTACTATTACATATTCAGAAGCAAAGCTCTTTTGTTTCTGCACTAATTCTGGACACATAGTCTAGCGAGATATTATTTAATTAATAGAAAAAACAATCACTTGCGGAGAAAGGACCAAGCGAACTCTTCTAACCATAAAATCCTCGTTCTAAGAACAGGTCAATATTGGTTAAAAGTAAAATATATAAGAAAGTGATAGGAATGAAACTTCTTAAAAAAAATAAGATTTAGTGTGAGAGACAGAGAGTTGTATCTTTCTTCCCTCTCATGTAACGAAATGCGCGTAAACGTGACGCGTCCATGAATTTTCACTCAATTCTCGTCCAATTACCGAATCGCCGCCAAAGAAAGTTCACTTCAAAAAAATCAATAGGAATCGTCAGACATGTCGCGAGTCAAACTCAAATGAATACACTTAACCGCTTAGAAATAAATTAAAAGTTAATTAGAATAAAATTACACTGTTTCGTCAACTCGTCCTGATCATGTTATTGCATCGTGATCGGCAGACAATAGAATCGAAAGTATGTCACGTAGTTATTCGTCAGTGTTTAACTCGTTTTTGAACTCGCCACTCCCAAATTAAAAATACATTTTAATCTCTATGCCGCTAAAATGGTAAAGTAAAATATTACCCACGATTATGCCTCATACCGAATAGATATTTAGTTTACAATTTCACCCGTCAATAGTTTACAAGTGAAATCTGCTTTGCAGCATCATTACATTATGTTGATCTACGAGTAAGTATACACCCTTACATTTTGATCGTTTTAATCCTTAAAGGTCATTGTAGTCATCATTATGAACAACTTTTACTATGGGACCAACACTGAAATCGTGAAAAAAATCAGCTGATCCATTTATGTTCGCATAACTTGACATAATGTATGGAATCATAGCATTTGAAGCCAATTCTAACTCAAGGAGTTTTATTACTGATTCTAATGACTATAATTCTGTACAGCCACATTTGTTACTGTCGCGAATTATATTTTCAACTTACAACCGGACATTGACCTGTAGATTGCAAAAATCGTAAGTAAATTTGAATTTCGCTACCTTAGCGTATCCCCTTTAAATACATCAACTAATCTTTCAATATCTTATGACAGCGTTCTTTCACTATCGAATTTCGGACACAACTCTCTTTGTACAAAAATATCATCGATATTTAACTTACCTACCATATAAATTCTCTTTCCAACGCCACACATCCCTATGACCTTACTGGCTTACAAAGTAAATGTAAGTATAAATATGTATATTAAACAAAACTTTTGGTACGGATTAGCATCGAATTACTGCCTAAAATAGACAGTAAAAACCCTTTCACGGTCAAGAACGTAATTAGGGTTCTGTATCCAAAGGTTGCCAACGGGTCCCTATTACTAAAGCTCTGCTGTCCGTCCGTCCACCCGGTCATAGGGCTGTACCTTTTGAACCGTAATAGGTAGACACTTTAAAATTTCACAGTGTACCGCTATAAGAACAAATAATAAAAAATACAATTAAATTAGAAATTAAAGGGGGACGGTACGGAACACTGCTAGTGCGAGTCTGACTCGCACTTGTCCGCTTTTTTTTGATCTTGTGACTATTTTTAAAACATTATTCATAGGATCTAATCCTAGGTGATCAATGAGGACCAAACTTGTTCTAATATTTGTGACATAAACAGCATTTTCACTAAGATGTGGTTTTACATTTTGTTCATATTTATCGCAAGAAAAAACGTAGCATACATAATGATTAGTCAATATTTAGATTGGTACAGACGCCAGCACATCAACCTACCACAATCTGTCAGATTTTCCCAATCAACTTTGAACCTTATGCTTTAGCGATAAAGTTGAAAATCTATTAAAGAAATCTGACAGATTGTGGTAGGTTGATGTGCTGGCGTCCGTACATTCAGCCTTAAAAGAGGTATAACATCGAGAACAATTCATTTAATTGTCTACAATTTGTGTTTCATAATACTGTATCGATAATAAAAATAATGTGTTTTGTGGCTACACATTGATACAAAATTATAAAACAAAGCGTGTAGTCAATTCAAATAATTTTTGAAGATTTATGCATATTTTAGAAGCTGGCTGTAAAAGTACCTTCTTACAATATTTTATTTTTCATCGTTTATTATAAACCACACCGCTTAAACAGATATACTAAGTACAGTATACATTTCACTTATTTCACAGAATACTAAACCTATACAAATAAATAAGACCCAGAGTACGGACAGTACAAATAAATTAGGTAACCCATAACTTTTAAATTTATTTTACAACTCCCGTTGTACGTTGATGAAACCGACAACCTAACTTAGAACAGATTTTTCAAACATCTGATAACTTTATTCGAGAAATAATTTTGAAATTTTGACAGTTCTATCATACAAAAACTGTCAAATGTCAATTTTATTCCTCGAATAAAAGTTATCTGGCAATGGAAAAATCAGGCCTTACTCACTTAAAAAAAAGTTTTTTCTTAACTTCAGTAGCCTTAATTGGCATTTTTTTTTTGACAAGAAAAAATGCCTCACATTATTTTGATTTGGTATTTTATCTTATATTTTTATGGGATGGAATTTTAATACGTCTGCAAGCATTTAAGAAAAGTCAAAGAAATTATAATTTCTCATACTGAAGTTAAAAGTAGGGTTTTACATCAAGAACAAGCCTTCAGAAATACTTTAATACTACAGTTCCCACAACTGTACCTAACTACAGTGCATTTACGCATCACATAAAATATCACATTAGCAATACAGCTAGACTAAACTAATATTCCATGATGAATTCTTCGACAATATTCGCTATTTTGTCAGCAGACTCGAGATGGATATGATGCGTTCCTTCAACCTCCACTAATTGCACATCCGCCGTAGCCCTCATCTTTTCTATCACGTCCAAATAATAATCTAATTTTTCCCATCTTTGACCAGGTAACGCGCGAATATTTAGGACTTTACACTTTACCTTAGCAGCGTATTCCAAAGCTGTTTCTATAGACATCATCGCAAGGCCAGATACTTTCAATCTGGGATCCCTCCTGAAGATATAACCCTTCCTTTTCAAATGTGCAGGAATTGGCATCATTCCTCTCTTCATCAGAATCTTACAGTTCTCCCTTGAAAGCGAGCCTTTGTACGCGTCACAAACAATATTAATCATTTCTTCGTACTCGTAACAAGGAGTTTTCTCCATTGGCAAATTCTCGTACTGCAGGAGTTTGTCAATACTATGTCCTGTCGTTTTGACCATAGTAGCTGGTTCTCTGACAGCTGGGCTGGCGATATCGACGCAAATAATTTTCTCGACATCATCTGGGAAGGAAGCCGCGTACATAAAGCTGAGTGCACCTCCGAGGGAGTGTCCCATTAGAGTGATTTTGCTCCATTCGAAGTGTTGAACGATTCTTCTTAGGAGAACAATACCGTCCCAGAAGATATAGTAAAGCATACCAGTTGGATAGTGTGTTGATAGTCCGTGTCCTGGCAAGTCTATGCACAGAACTGAAGTCGTGACTGGTAAGAGTGGGATCAGATTGTCCCACGTGCCTGCGTTATCCTGCCAGCCGTGGATAGCGATGATTGGCTGCTTGTCCCGAGGACCCCACCATCGGCCCGCAACGTGGCCCCATGGAACTGGTATTTCTATTTCTTCTACCTTGTAGCCTGGCGGCAGTACTGGAAACAAAAAGAAAGGACCACATATTAATTCTGCATTTAAGGGGACTACATGATCTAAAGCGCGGTCACTGTCGGACTGCATAGAAAAGTATGAGAAGCGCGATGACACAACGCTGGTAATTTATTGCAAAAATGTGAAGCAATTATCTATTTACAAAAACTATTTCATAATAAATAATCCACCACTAAATGAGTTTGGCATTAGAAATTTAATGGTATATTTTTAATTATAATTAAAATTGTTAATAAAGGGATAAACTGCTTTAAAAGACAATTAAGAGGGTTTTTTTTTTTTCAGGATGGAAAATCATCAAATGAGAGTCTGACACTCCCTTCCGCTCCACCCAGAGCGGGAGGGGCGCTCTGGGTGGAGCGGAAGGGAGTGTCAGACTCTTACTGACTAAAACCCACCCGTGTTCCTTCCTTAGCCCTTTATGTTCCGGGCCAGCGGTAACCCTTTCGGACAATCCCGCTGACAATTTAAGAGGGATATTTGAAAACTTTTTGATGCAATAATATATGTTTAATTATGATTTGAGTTCCATCACTGTATTAAAATAAGACTTGAAAATATCTTTTTTTTTTTTTTGTTAAAATTATTTACGGTTTAAGAGATACGATGCTTAAAAAAACCAACTTGTTGACCGTTTTCAAGAAATCTCCGCTCTATAGACTATGACTCATGTGCCCTTGAACGTAATAATAGGACGTCAAACCTACGAAAATTTATCGGTCAATACGGTCTAAACGTTATTCATTAGTGTCTGGGTAAAGGGCGTTCATAAGGGTCAAAGTTCACTACGTCGCTACAAGTTTTTTTTTATACAGATATACTGTTCTAAGTTAACTGTTCGACAGGTATAAAACTTACTATATTTCTGTAAAGAAAAACAAGTTAAGTATTTAGAATTAATCTCTATAACACCACGGCAAAGACCAAGACATTTTTTGATCGCATTTAAACCTATCATACAGTTGCTGTGCTTACGTTTCTTACTTATACAGGGTTATTCTAAATTGGCTAGCTAAACTCCGCAGGCGTCATGGGTATCGAAACACGATAAAACATAAGAAAATCAGTTTCTCAGCTCATACTTCAAGTAACAACACTAACAGTTGTAGTCATTGACCTCCCATACAAAAAACATCAATCTTTTTTTTTATCACGTTTTGACATTGCGTCTGCGGAGTTTAGCTAGCCAATTTATAATAACCCTGTATAGTGCGTTGAGTAAAACACACTATTCAGGGTTATTTTAAATTGGCTAGCTAATCTCATAGTGGCCATTTAAAATTGGCATAGTGCCTTTAATAAAACACACACTATAATACGTAAGAGATGTAAATCTTATCATCACCGTTAAGGTGAATGGGTAGTTCAGACCGCGAAATTCAAATTTTCTTACGTTTTTTGCAATTTGCAGGTCAGTGTCAGGTTGTATCTTGATCAAAATATGATTCGCGACAATAGCAGGTACATATTTAGAGAAGTATAATCATTAGAATCAATAATACATCTTTCTAAGTTAGATTTCTACCACTAACACTTTTCCATAAGAGATTGGTGGTTGGTGGTAGAAATCTAACTTAGAAAGATATATTAATGGTTCTAATGATTATAATTCTCTAAATATGTACCTGTTATTGTCGCGAATCCTATTTTGATCAAGATACAATCTGACACTGACCTGCAAGTTGCAAATAACGTAAGAAAATTTGAATATCGCGGTCTACCACTATCCATTCACCTTAAGAGGAAATGCAGTCGGAGAGACTTTTGAAAAATCCTAAGTAAAAAGTCGTAATTCGAGGTTTGGCTCTCGCCTATTTCCTCCTCCAATATTGGACCAATTAAAAGATATTTCATAAACTGAATAAGAATGATATATACATATACTGTGCCCTATGTTTTTCTTTTTTCATTAATAGCTGTCTTTGTACACTAGGCCTCTGTTGACGGCGGTTTAAATCAGCATTTTTAGAGGGTTCTAGTGCTTATAAAAATAATGCATTAAAAAGGAAACCATAGGGACATAGAAGTAGTTAATATTTATTATTCTGTAAAAAATCATTGCTTTATGGTCTTTAACCAGAAAGAAAACAGGCGAGAACATTTCTATGGAGAAACGACCACCCACAATTCCTCTTAATCGGCTAATAATTTTTATTATCCATTGCAGTATTAAAGTTCCTTATAGTTAAAGAAAGACACACTTTATGTCGTATGCGATAGCGGTCTCGTGTTCTAAGATAAAAGTGCACCAGGTCGCCAATAATCGCCCTATATATCTAATTAAAATTATTGTTTGCAAAATCTTAAACGCTATTCATAACGGGCAGGAATCAAACTCCTATTTATTTCAAATAAACCAATTACAGGCACTTTTGAATTGTCAAATGGTCGGTCAGTCAGGAAGATGAAGTTAGTTGCCCATTCCAAAGTGTAGTAGGTACCTATGGAAAGGAACGGGCAAGAAACTCCACGGACACTCTTTTAAACCAAAATAATATGGTTACAAAATCTAATTTTTGTTCGTAATTTTAATACGAAAACGTTGTTTTTTATATGTAATTTAAACCCATTGTATATTTTATTAATGACTACTTACTCAGTGTTTCATATTACTGTAAAAAAAAAAACATTATTTTATTAGTGATTTTTAAATTAAACAGGACGAAGACCTTGACCATCAAAAAAGACGTAAATAGCTTTTGTGGGAAGCCTAGTTTCAGCATAAAGGCTCCTGCAAGCAGTTGCGACGCGCGATTTTATCGCGTGTCTCGCCTGTTTGAAGGAGCCTTAATGATTATATTTTTTGCAACAGCAGTTTTTTACTCCGAGCATTGTTTGTTAGTAGCTTATAAGTACATAAAAGACCTACGCAACCCATATTTTATGAACAATCATTGAAACATTTTCCCAAGAAATCTTTCCCATTGTTATTATTATCAAACATTAAAATCTTACGTAGCAATGAAACATTGAAATTAAATAATATTCCATTGTTATTAGAATATTTAACATCTCTACGCAATTAAACTAATTAAATCTGCCAAGCCTTTTCCCAACTATGTTGGGGTCGGCTTCCAGTCTAACCTGATGTAGCTGAATATCAATATTTTACATGGAACGACTGTCTATCTGACCTCCACAACCTAGTTACTGTGTAATACGATACCCCTTGGTAAGACTGGTTGTCAGACTTTTGGGCTTCTGACTACTCGTAACGACTGTCAAAGACCAATGACAGCCGGGAGCAACGGCTTAACGTGCTTTCCAAGGCAGGAAGGGGTCTCGATAATACTCGATATGTTATCGATGGTCACCCATTCGCAAACCGACCACGACAAGCGCAGCTTAACCTTGGATCGAACTGATATATTCATAAAAAAATGACGCGTGTCAGGTCTGACTTATAACTTAATCTACAGAAGAGTTGTGATAAAACGATAACTCCAATGGACTTTGGTCCTAAGAGTATGTGATCAAGTTTATTACCTCCTATACAATACATACATACAAATGATAAGATTATAACCTAGGTTTAGATTCACTGTTTCAATGACTTTGAAAATAGTAATATGGGTTATTCATACTTTATTACTAGCTGTGCCCGCGACTTCTGTCTCTTTACTAATTAATGTACCTAAAAATAAAAGTAGTTAATCCTTATAACATCAGATATCTGCCAGTGAAAGTCCCGTCAAAATAGGTCCAGCCGTTTCGGAGATTAGCCGGAACAAAGAGACAGACACAAAAAAATTTAATTCGCTTTTTGTTCTAAGTACCGTAAGTATATGTGGTCGTCCAAATCAAAAGGGACCTTATGGCGGAAATGATTTATCTACAGAGCTGAAAACTACATAAATGTACCGAACTATAGACCCAAGAACCAACCTTCTAACCACTGCCGTTATTTTTTTACGAATTTTTGAAGTTCACTGATCGAAATTATAAGTTTCGAGAAAATCGCAATTTAAGTATGCCGTACAAAAAAGTTATGTTTTAGTGTGAAGTTATGTAACTGATGGTATACTTTGATTGACTATGATTATTACTAATGGAAATTCTTACAATCCTTGCATAAACTTGTTTGTTGTGGGAACTAGACCCGCCAACATAATGCATTATCAATGAGATGCAAAGTATCGATAATAGTATTAAAAATAAGTAAACCGCCTGTTTCTCACTAAACTTTTATCGTTTCTATATTGCTACTAATTACATAGATTTGCGAAAGGCCTTAGATGTAAATAAAAACAACACATAATTAAAAAAAAATTGTTTTTATTTACTAGCAAGAATTCTTATTTTTTATAAACTGAGATCTGACAGTAACACAATCAACACTTAATCACTAAATAGGTTATACATAATTGGTTTAGACGCTAATAAAGCTAAGAGATCAATGATAACTGTTAGTTATGATCTTGTAAAGTTACATAGAGAACTGAACAATTTCTTCAAACAAATTAAAAAAGGGCCCTAATGGTGGGCACTAAACAATATTTTTTATTTTTAGCATGCATAATCAATATTTTAGTGCAACATTCAAGATAACTTAAATTTTCTTTTTTTATTATCACAAGGTATGAAAATGTTACTTATTTAACAATTTTTTTTTTATTATCACAAGGTATGAAAATTCGTAACAAGTATATACGTAAAAAAGGGCCCTTAAGGCGGTCCGTTGCAGTCTGCTGACACTTATCTCTTAGTATAGTTAATTAATTTAAGTATTTTAATAAAGATAAACAATCTTGATACGTTTTTGTCGAAAAATATATTTATGAAATAATTTATAGCCATTACAAGATAAAACAAAATGAAATAACAGATGTTATAATGAATTACTTTTGCTATTAGCCTTAGCCTATTTTAAAAATATATTTTATGATAAAAAACATACCTAACAAGATTGTTTACCTCTATTAAAAGTACCTAAACAAAATATGGACTACAATAGTGGGACCTTAGACCTAAGACGCATATACAAAGAATGCCGCATGCGGCGGCGTGCGACACTATCTAATGGCAGCTATACGCTACGCTGACGACACGCTAGTCCTGGCGCAGGGGAGGTCGCATCAGGCGGCGGCCGACGCGATGACACGCGGGGTTGCGATAGTCGTGGAGAGGATCCGGCAGTTGGGTCTCGAGGTGGCATTGCACAAGTCCGAGGCCATGTCGTTTCATGGGTTCCGGAATACGCCACCATCGGGATCCCAACTAACGGTAGGAGGGGTTCACATCGGCGTCGAGACGACGATGAAATACCTGGGTCTCATCCTCGACAGCCGGTGGAACTTAGTCGAGCATTTCCGACGTTTGGCTCCCAAACTGGAACGGGCCGGGGCCGCCTTCAAGCGGCTCCTGCCCAACCTGAGGGGGCTAAACGCCTCCTGCCGGAGGCTTTACGCGGGGGTCGTGCGGTCCATGGCCCTATAACGGGGCCCCGGTGTGGGCGCGTTCACTGCGGCGGCGAGCCGCCCATTATTTGAACGCGCCCCAGAAGGTGGTAGCCGTTAGGCTGATCCGGGGGTACCGCACGATCTCGGGCGAGGCGGCAAGCCTCCTTGCCGGACTGCCGCCATGGGATCTGGAGGCGATAGTCCTCGCGCGCCTGTATGAGTGGCGCGCGGAGGCACTACGCCGGGGGGAAACTCCGCTTCCGCAGCAAATTGCGGCGGAGCGGACAGACCTCCGGCGCGATCTCATGGCGGCGACCTCTCGCGTCCGGGCCTGGTTCAAGCCATGGTCCGGGGCTAGAGGGAGTGGGGAGCAGTCGCCTCCTTCTGCGAAGCAGTCATGCTAGCGAAGGAGGCGGCGGGACGGCTGAGAGAGAGAGCCTCCCGTCCCAGCCGCCGCGGGAGACGCTCCGGGCGTCGGGAGCCGCGCGACTACTCCCGGCCACCTTAGGCGCGGGCGGAGAGCAATGGGTAGCTCACCGTCCGATCAGGACCAGGCCCGTGCCGGACGGCGCGTACGTGTTCCACGCGCGCCTCAAAGAGATGTCAGCACTAAACGAAGGGGCCCGTATTGGCCGAAGCCTGCCGGGTCAGCGGGATTGTCCGAAAGGGTTACCGCTGGCCTGGAACAAAGGGCGAAGGAAGGAACACGGGTGGGTTTTAGTCAGTAAGTCTGACACTCCCTATTCCGCTCCACCCAGAGCGGGAGGAGTCATTTGATGATTTCCCATCCTGAATGAATAGTTTAGTTTATACCTACCTTGCAATATTAAAATGTTGATATAATATATGGTTTGAATTACAAGAAAAACGATTTGTTAGGTCTTGCCGCGATAAGGTTCCTTTTTTACTAAACTTTAGATGAATACGAAACTTTTTAAAATTGACTTTTCGAAAAGTTGAACACATCTACATGTAGTAAATACAATCATCTTTTTAAAAATACAGTTAATAAAAAAACGATTTTTTTGAGGTATTTTACAAATTTATTAATATCTCGGAAACTAGTTACCGCCATAAGGTCCCTTTTGATTTGGACGACCACATATACTTTCCTATGCATTGAGTAAAATGCTGTTAGTTTGACATTACAAACATACACTTTTATTTGTATTTGTTGTATAGATTATTAGAGAAGGGTCCGTGGCTAAATAATAACAGCCGCCCATGTCGATCGATGAGGTTAAGCTACGCTTGTTGCGGTTGGTCTGTGGATGGGTGACCATCTTTACATACCGAGACCCCATCGTGTCTCGGTAAGCACGTTAAGGCGTTGGTCCCGGCTGTCATTCGTGGATCTTTAACAGTCGTTACGGGAAGTCAGAAGCCCGAAAGTCTGACAACCAGTCTTAGCAAGGGGTATCGTATTACCCAGTAACTGAGTTGTGGAGGTCAGATAGGCAGTCGCTCCATGTAAAATACTGGTATTCAGCTGCGTCCGGTTAGACTGGAAGCCGACGCCAACATACTCGGAGTTGGAAAAAGGCTAGGCAGATGATAATATAAATGTTGTTTAGATTATTGAATGATAAATGATCCCGTGGCTCGTGGTCTAAAATTTAGACCACGAGCCACGGGATCATTTAGACTCTAAATACTCGCAATTGCTACTGCTGAGCATGATTTCGATTTTGTAGGTTACGATTCCCAGGTAGAGCAAATTTTTATCGGGTTTTCAATGAAAATTTCGCAGTAGCGGGTCGGAGTCGGAATTTGTGTTGATGGCAACAGGCTCGTCCCCTATTTCATGGGATCCCTATTTCACGGGACCCCTATTTCATGGGACCCCTATTTCATGGGACTCCTATTTCATAGGATTAACAGAACTGGCGATATGGGGTGTACTGCCTAACCTTTCGGAGATTACAGGCGTTCGAAGGTTACAGGCGTGATAATGTGTTATGTATGTGTACATTTTTAGAAGGCTGTGTTTTTTGATATCTCGATCATTAATTATTGTCATCAAAGTAAAGTTGCAGTGCAAGCGGTGGTGGCCCAGTAGTAACGGCGTGACTTATGAGTTGTAGGTCGTAGGTTCGAACCTAGAAAGGCGCTTTACTTTGTATAAATTATTTCATCACCACTGCTCTCAAAACGGTAAAGGAAAACATCGTGAAAAAACCAGCACCCTAATGAGGGTTTTCTGAAATGACGTTCGCTAGGTGGCAGCACTGACACGTCAAGTCCAGGCATCTGTCAAAGAGCCTATATTTTCTTTAGTCATGACTGAATGACGAACGAACGAATGAATCGAATGATGAACGTCATCATTATATTTTATATTCATTGTCGAAATGGAAGACCTCTTTTCAAAGTGGTGCCAACTGGTGTCGTAAATTTTCACGAAAACCCCCATTGCGTAACACACTATCAATCGGAATCTGAATCATTATGAAGCAAATTGCTAATCCATTGCTTCATAAGCTCCTAAAAATTCTCTACTCAAAACGTAAATAACGCAATGAATGTTGTTGAACCGTCAAAATGAAACCGATTCCGATTGATAATGTGTTACGCAAATGCCCCGCGGCATGTTCTAGAACCAAGAATTCGAAGATAATAATGTGACATCTTCGACCAACCCGCACTGGGTCCGCATGGTACAGTACGGCCTCTCACCAAGAGGAGGCCTGTGTCCCAGCAGTGGGAACATTATAAGCCGATTATACTACAGTACCCGGCGATAAATATTGCACATCGACCTTTGGAAAGAGACAATCGGCTAATTTCGGCTTCGTAGAGCGTTATCTCTGTCGCACGAAATACAAATAGTCCGGTATTATTAGGAGCTGTTAAAACAATTATGATTTGCTTCTTTTGATAATTATTTTTATTCTTTGTATAAAATACAAAAAAAGGTAAAGGTCGATGTACAATATTTATCACCGGGTACTGTAAGCTATTTATTGAGGTATTATAATGATAAATTTGATTGCTTTTACGATGAGATTATGCGTCATTTAATTTGGATAAGATTAAATAATAAATTATTACATAGCATACTTCCGTATTGAATAAAACTGCGAATATAGTGAAGATAATAGTATCTCTTTATCTAAGCACTAATATCTATATCTATCTATACTATCTAATCACTGCATTATACTCGTATAACAAGTACCTAAGCGTTTTAACTATGAACGCAGGATTTGTTTCAATTTATATTTTTACCGACTTCAAAAAGGAAGAGATTCTAAATACGACGCTTTTTACCGACTTCAAAAAAAAAGGAGGTTATCAATTCGACATGTACGTATGTTATTTATGTTATTATATTCTTATTATTCGACATGTACGTATGTTATTTATGTTATTATATTCTTATTAGAATTGCATTATATTCACATATGAAAATCTATTAGGGCTTCCAAACAAATATACAAAATTTTATAGACGTACGAATGTATGCGCAATTTTATAGACAGGGCGCCGCCATGGCGCTCATTAGGGGAGGCCTATGTCCAGCAGTGGACTGCTATAGGCTGATGATGATGATGATGAATGTATGCATGTATATTTGTCCACGCATTTCTCCGCAACTATTAATCAGATGATGACCATTTTTTTTTATTGACTTACATTTACTTAACTTCCCTAAGTTGAAGTAAATGTAAGCCAATAAAAAAATGGTAACTTGCACTGTTCCCTAACAGTGCCTTACCAGCATAACAGAAATTACATTTCATCACTTTAGGTCTTATTAGATTTTTTTTTTCTTGATTAGGTCGTGGTTTAGTAATAACAGCCGCGTGAATGGATGACCATCTTTACATATCGAGACGGAAGACGCCCGTTATAGATACCGGCTGTCATTCGTGGATCTACACAGTCGTTACGGGTTGTTAGAAGCCCGAAAATTTGACATCCAGTCATACCAACGAGTATCGCCTTACCCAGTAACTGGGTTGTGGAGGATCTACAGGCATCGCTCCATGCAAAATACTTGTATTCACTTGCAATTTGCAAACGGTTAGACTGGAAGACGACTCCATAGGAAATGGCCAGGCAGATTGGTTGACATTGAATCACTTTAAAAAAAAAGCGTCATCATTTTAAATTATGTAGCATCAAGCAGACTACCTAACAATATCACCTAGGTACCTAATGATTTAGGGAATATCTCATGATTTTAGCTATCGCGTAAATGTCATAGCACACATATCATCTCGGAAAGGGATCGTCACCGTATCACCTTTCAAACAGGCGTCAAACTAACGTAAGCACGAAACCTAAGCGGATCAGAAACTCCGATACCTCGACTCAGCTACGGCTAGGCGACGACGTCGCGCTTATGGCGCGCCGACCGCTGGTGCTGCATGCAAGCCGCGGGTGGGGTGAGATGGGCAAGGGTGGACGAAGAGACGTAAGCTCGGGTACGGAGAGAAGTAGGTAAGCGCGGGGACGACGAGCCGTAAGCGCGGGAACTGCAAGTTGACCATGCACCACACCGCGGTTCGTGAGCTTGTCCCGAGGCGAGACGATTGGTTACGATTCCGATTAGTGTGCGTTGCAGTAGGGAGTTTCATACAAAGAATACTGAACGGCTCGAGTTGATACGGTGACGATCCCTTTCCGAGTTGATACGTGTGCTTGTGACCTTTAACAGGCAAAGGTAGCCGTTTTATTGAACTCTACTTTTTATACTAGCCTTTGCCAGCGGCTTCGCATGCGTGATTGTCAGAAATTATCCCACGGAAACGTCGTCGTCGGGGATCGCCTTTTTATCGTTCTGCCGTTTTATCGTGATTAAGTAATAAACATCCAAGCACACAAAGTTTCACATTTATAATATGTATTAGTAAGAAGTAAATTCATGACCAAGATCAAAGATCATTTTTTACGTCATGACATAAGTATGTAATGAGTTAGGAAAAATCCGGCGAATTTAGATATCGTAACAAGCTAATATAGCCGTTTACCAACTCAACACATTATATTTTTTAACATGAGCCAATGTTCAAAGTCCGAAGATTAATTTTTACGACGTGACTTGCCCAATTTTTTTATATTTTATCGAAATACATGACGCCAGTAGTATATTATGTAAATGTGTGTCCTGGTGTTTAGTGGAATTTTATTGTATCTACTAAAACTGTTTTGTGCTATTGATATAGGTACATAGGTACATTAGGTACAGTGGCACTGTGGCATTGAAAATTGTGACATAGCTCTAGAGGAGACCCAGGCAAGCCTAGTTCAAGCGATAACGTACTTACTAAATTTGTAAATCTATACTTATCTATACTAATATTATAAAGCTGAAGAGTTTGTTTGTTTGTTTGGTTGAACACGCTAATCTCTGGAACTACCAGTCGGATTTGAAAAATTCTTTTTGCATTTGATAGCCCAATTCTTGAGGAAGGCTATAGGCTATTTAACATCACGCTATGACCTTTAGGAGCCGAGCAAAAAGAAAAAAGTCAGAAAGAACGCTAAGCAAAAACGAAGTAATGGCGCGGGCAGGCGATGCGATGCAACGGGGTGGGTCGGGGGAACAAGAAATTTCACGCGGACGAAGTCGCGGGCAAAAGATAGTTCTATTTTGCTTGTATACACAGTGTTCTTCGTGTTCATCACATTATCCATAAACTTTGTGAAACGATTAGATATAGCTTTTACAGATTAAATCTAACAAGGAAGTAGTAATTTCATTTAGGGCTGATTTTTCCATCGCCAGATAACTTTTATTCGAGGAATAAAAATGACGTTTGACAGTTTTAGTATAAAATAACTATCAATATTTCAAAATTATTCTTTGAATAAAGTTATCAGATGATTGAAAAATCAGCCCTTAATTAAATTTAATTGAGCTATGCAGTAAGAATATTTTTGACAAGTTTTAGCCCGTCAAATCTTATGAATGAAAAATATGAAAATACGTCGTTACCAATTCCGATAAAGAGGCATGCGTATCGGGTGATTTACGTCAAGGTATTTAGTTTGTATGAAAATTAACAAAAAATAAGAATTCAATAATGTGTCCATAATGAAAAATGCTTATTTCCATGATCTAAACATCTGGTCGAAGTTTATGTAAGTATGTAGGGGGTGTGTGGATGAACGAAATAAACTTGACTTCTTGATAACTTCTTTAAATATATTTTTAATAACTTCTTACAAAAAAACGACAAACGTCTTAACCCTTTAGCTCGCTCGCCATCTTCCCCCATTTTACACTGGAAGCCGACCCTAACACAGTTGGGAAAAGGCTAGGCAGATGATGTATGTATGGCATGAATTGAATGCACAAACACAATTTACTCGCATACTGTTTGGGCGGTTCTCCAAAACTTCTGACTGAAGACTCAAGGGCAATTTAGAGAATTTTCACGGTTTTGGTGTACCTACCTACTATTTATAAGCGTACCATGCAATAAATCTACACAGATACTAATTTTATAAAGAGGTAAAAGTGAGTTTGTAAGTAGGGGCTGTGGTAGGGGGTTATCTTTAGAACTACAGATCCGATTCCGAAAATTCTTTTACTAATGGGAATCTACACTATCACTGAGTGTCGTAGGATATGTTTTAGGAACTTCGCGGGAACGAAGTCGCGGGGAGAAGTTCTTGGAGATCTAAATGCCTTAAATAAACTGTCTTAATGCAGAACGTCTGATTCGCAATCATGTTGAAAAAATCGAATCCGACATTCTCCGAATCAAAACTATTTTTTTTTTCAATGTGACGTTTTGAGAAATCGGACGGTCTGCGTCAAGTCAAGAGCGAACTAACAGCTCAGCAGCCTATCCAATCCTAATTTCTCGAACAGAGATTCACTGAATCAAAGGGCCTATACAATACTTTTGCCAATTAATGACGTATATTGGAGACGTCTCCAGTTAACTCAGATGTGATTGCATAATCATTCTATAACGTTCCCACTGCGAGGACACAGATCAAATGACCCCTCCCGCTCTGGGTGGAGCGGAAGGGAGTGTCAAACTCTTACTGACTAAAACCTACCCGCGTTCCTTCCTTAGCCCTTTATGTTCCGGGCCAGCGGTAACCCTTTCTTGTCCGAAAGGGTTACCGCTGACCCGGCAGACACAGGCATCCTCTCTTCGACAGGGAGTGGGCTGTAATCTACAACGCGGGCCCAGTGCGGCGTTGGCAGATATCACAAACATGTCTTCGAATTTTTGGTTCTAGGACATGCCGGTTTCCTCACGATGTTTTCCTTCGCCGTTTTGAGAGCAGTGGTGATGAAATTACTTACACAAAGTAAAGCGCCTGCATGGGTTCGTACCCACGACCTACAACTCGTAAGTCAGGGCCGTTACCACGGGGCCACCACTGCTCTCTGTGATTGAGTATGCGAATTATACCTAGAATTATTGGCAGTATCCAAAATTTGAGGGGCTCGTGGCTAAGTAATAAAAACCGCACAGGTCGAACGAAAATTGAGGTACGCCGTACGCTTGCTGAAGTCGGTCCGTGGATGCATGCCATGCGTGGACCATCCATCACAATTCACATACCGAAATCCCTTCTTGCCGTTGCCTCGGAAAGCGCGTTAAAAAAAAAAAAGCCCTTGGTACCGGTTGTCATTTGTATACAAGGTGGCAGGGATATTGCCGCGCAATCTGTTACCTTTCAGAACATAATACTGAAACCCTGCGTTGAAATTTTTCGAATAAAGGCTCCTACAAACAGGCGCGACACGCGATATAATCGCGCGCGACACGCGATATAATCGCGCGCGACACAAAGGCACCGCTCGTTGCGCGACTTGCGGTGCATTTGTGTCGCGTGTCGTGTCGCGCCTGTTTGAAGGAGCCGTAAAACCTAAAATAGCTGTTCCATACATTTTGACCGCGTAGGCAATGCACTTTTCTATGAACAGCACTCAGCAGATATTTTTTTTATAACCAACAAAAAAAATTCTATACAAACTCAATCTGAATCATTTTGAAGGATATTCCTATTCCAATGCTTCATGTGTTTGAAAAATTCGTCTGCTCAACAACGTAAATAACGTGGCTGAACTGTCAAAATGAGTGTGTTACGCAATTACCCCGCGGCACTCTGTCTACTCATAACACCGAATGAACCGGAATCAACGGTTATGACCTTGCATAAAAAGAGTAATGAATTAGGTAATGAATAATAAATGTTCCAATTGGCACTGGCGCGGGCGCCGCATGCCAAAACCACGCGGGGCGCACGAGTTTACTTTCCTCCTTAAACGTGTGACTGTGTGTAATCAGTTCCTTTTTTTTTTCGATTTGTGTGATTGATTAGTCCAAGTCGATAACCTAGGTTAACCCAATTAGTAAACAGTACAAGAAAATGCTAATGTCGTGATGACCCAATGGTTTAGGCGTCGCCTCACACGCCCGAGGTTGTGGGTTGAAATCGCAAGTACCAATGTGATTTTTTTTCAATTCATGTGAATGTGTTTTTTCCTTTCCGACTTTATCTTGGATATTACTGACATCGGTGAAGGAAAATATCGTAAGAAAACCTGCGGGGTAATTGCGTAACACTATCAGTAGCAATGGCTTTCATTTTGACAGTTCATCAACATTAAGAATAAACTAGTCGCGAGCTCGAATTCACTGGTGGCCATGGCCAAAAAGCACGTTGTCTCACCTGGCTTCGTGTCCGACAGAGCTAGTATCAGTGATGAGCAGCTAGGCGCTAGTCTACCTACACGAACAACGTCTAGTTCTCACGCACAGAAACACCGTTCAGAAATGATAGGCGCGTAAAAAAAAATCGAAAAGTGCTTCGGAAAATCGAGTTTTATGAAAAAATCACTGCATAAATTAATTACAAATGAAGATTATTGAACTCTTCGATAACTGAGCTTTGTCGGTACGGACTTAGTTTTGAAGATTTTACAGTTCATTTATTACTTATTTGCACCCCAATGTTACGTTAAAATAGCAAGAAAAACGAATCTTTGTTGGCTCATAACTTTTTAATGGCTTTTTATTTTACTATTCTGTTTCCGTACAGACAAAATTAATAAAAAGTCAAAACGATATTATGTTTAACTTTGGATGCACAATGACAAACAGTGGAGCAATCCTCTCCCGAAATTTGTATGAAAAAATATATCGACTAGACTAGTGGCACCTTAATTGCGTTATTTACGTTGTTGAGCAGGCAAATTTTTCGAACATATGAAGCAATGGATTAGCAATATCCTTCAAAATGATACAGATTTAGTTTGATACTGTGCTGGACTTATAGTTAATATACATAGGTCTGAAATTGCCAACCCGTCATAGCATGATGATCAATGCTCGTGCCTTCTCTGTATGCGAAGAGAACTTTACCTTGCAGTAGGACATTAATCATTATCATCATCATTTCAGACGAATGACGTCCACTGCTGGACATAGGCCCCAAAAGGGGGCCATAATCGCCACGCTTGGCAAGCGGGTTGGCGATCGCAGTATGGTATGGTGGTGGAATGCATAGGGAACGCTGCTGCCCATCCTCCGGTACGACCCTTAGTCCCCTTTTACGTCATCCACGGGAAGTATGGGGTTGGGGTGGTGCTATTAAGTCCGGCACCACACAGACAGGGACATTAATAAGCTGGTATTATTATTTATGCCTATAATAAACTTTTCAAAATCTCAATACGCTATATTTACGGACAGTTAGGTACCTACACAAGAGGTCATTCAACCTAACAATTATAGTCAAAGTACCAACTTAGTTCATTTTTTGAACTTTACGGCTATAAACGCAAAAAAAAGACTGTATTTTAGAAGTAGTTCTTTTGTGCACAAACCTGTCTAATTTTCTAGGTGGACAGAAGATAGAATGTTTAGGTACTTCTTTCATCATCATCTGCCTTGCTTTTTCCCAACTATGTTGGGGTCGGCTTCCAGTCTAACTGGCTGCAACTGAATGCCAGTATTTTAAATGGGGCGACTGCCTATCTGACCTCCACAACCCAGTTACTGACTAACACAATACCCCTTGGTAAGACTGATTAAATATCAGACTTTCAGGCTACTGACGACCCGTAACAACTGCGGAAGATCCACGAACGACAACCTGGACCAAAGATTTGGTAGGTACCAGTAGGGAAGGGTCAATTTTTGTAAGAGGTAAGCCAGAGTGGATATCTTTACTATGATTATATTATTTGTATATACTATATAGAATACTGACCGTGCCATTTATCAAAGGTAGGAATCAAGTTTGAAGGTGGAACCTTCGCCACTGGTAGGTACTCTTTATTCTCACAAAATTTGCTTAAAATGTTGAAGTATCTATTTGAGATTCCTGTTTAAAACCTATAGTTAGACCAAATATTAATATTGGAAATAGAAAATGACATTCATAGATGTGAAAATCTTGGCAAACACTACAATATTCAACAGAAGTGAACTTTGTACTTGTCCATTGCAGTTACATGAATCTTATGAAAAATCTATGAATTACATAATAGCTAATTACTAAGATTGTTGATGGCTATGCATTTAGTGTTGTAAAAACTCGAGTATTTATTTCGCAACTTAAAGTGTATTTTTAAGACTTGCAACTAATAACCTCACCACACACCAGTCATGAGTTCTTTAAGTCTTTTTAGTCCTATGAGTTCTTGAGCTGGACTGAGTGGGCTACGATTAATGCGAAAAAAGTATCAGAATATTTAAAAAAAACAAGCAATAGCAATGTTAAGTTGAAATTTCTGGCACTTTTTTGTTTACATGTGTGCCATTGATGAGTGTTAGTTACATGAAATAAATTCATTTAATTTAATTAAATTTTAAAACATTCTAGTAAGTAACTGTTTTTAACGATGAAATATACATTCGAATTTTTAATGATGTCAGTATGCAATACAATTATGATAAGTAATTCGATTTTCCAATTCAATGATGTCAACTAATTCTTAGGAACCTCACGGACGTAGGTAGAAGCAGACGAAGCTACTTAGTCTGTTTGCATATTATCTGAAGAAAGTGTAAACAAACTCTGTTCAGGTTAAATTCTTACACAAACACTCACTAAAGGGAATTTTTATCACATTCATCTGTATTTAGAAGGTTTAGAATGAATTTTAACAAAAAGTTTCTCACCACTTGTTCCAATAATTATTGTTTAAATTTAATAACATATTAAATTGTACACTCTGTTCACTAGGTTAACCGTTTTCTGACAGCTGCCTTAGAACCATTCCAGATTACGTAAAAGTTGACTTTAAAATGCATAATAAAATAAAATATAAACTGCCTTATCTTATTTATAACTTCTTACCAGGGGCGGTACCTTCATAGAAGCCGAAAAGCCCGGCTTGCCCTAATAAAATCATAATTCACAACAACAAACTTACTTAAACCTATCAATAAATAAATATATTAAAAAAATACCAATCAATGAACTCGAACACAAACATTAATAACTGAAAATCAGCCAATCCGTCAGTTGGGCGTTTTTTTTATACGTTGAAAATATGTGGGCTTGCCCTAATTTTGACCCCTAGGCACGCCACTGCTTCTTACAGACATTATAACACCATAATTATGTATATCAGTTTTGACAAAAAATATATAATCATATGTGTATCAGTTTTGACAATAAATTATTTTATAAGTTATGTTCTATCGTTCTAAGTCTCTATGGGATCAAATGTATTTGCTGCAAATGAATAAATCGAAAATAATCCTTTTACATTGTAGGTAAATTAGTATAGCAAAACCTTGTATCAACTCAAATATCAATAAAACATTATTAAATTATTAACAATGCTTATTATGTAAATAGGTTTAAGTCTAGAAGGATCAAAATTCTACATTGACAATGACTGAATGGTTTGCTTTATGCATATGCATAGACCTGACCTGACCTGCTGAACATATTAAGATTTATTTATAATAAATGATAATTCATGTTCAATGGCGTTCAAACATCAAAAATGTATGGTTAAACAGTTGCTAATCACTAAACTTTCAGCAATGTTTATGTTTATGAACATTTATGAATTAAGGGGATTATATCACAAAACTTTTATGGCCAGCCCATTTTTCACTGAGAGAGTAGGGAGGCCATTGCCCTGTATTGGGAAACACAGGTTTTTAAAAAAAATAGATTTTGCTAAAGGGGGAAGCTCTAAGGTAGCCCACGAAATTCAAATTTTCTTACGTTTTTTGCAATTTGCTGGTCAGTATTAAGTTGTACATCGATCAAAATATGATTCACGGCCGTAACAAATATGTATTTACAGAATCAGAATCATTAGAATCAGTAATACAACTTGTTAGGTTAGTATAACCCTAAAATGTCAAGATTTCATGAAATAGTCATTCTGTGGGATTACTTGGTCCTAGAGAGATCTGTTGATGACTTTAATGATTATAATTCTGTAAATACATATTTGTTACGGCCGCGAATTATATATTAATCAACGTACAACTTAATACTGACCAGCAAATTGCAAAAAATGTAAAAAATATTGAATTTCGCGGGCTACCCTAGCGCTTTCGCCTTAAACTATTTAAGTGACCTTTTAAACTTGCCTTTCATTAGTGACATATATAAAAAGAGTGATTGCATAAATAGTCAAGTTATTACCGTCATTTATTTGATGTCCATTCACCCTTGTTTCTGACATCCTGCAGTTTTTATCTTCAAAAACAATATCTATAATATCACTTGTGCTAGCACGTTAACAATAGATTATCCTCACTCGCGAATTTCAGTTCCTGGTAATACGGACAATAAAACGCATAAGCGATCATCTATTTTACTAAGTACGGAATTTAATAATACTAGAAATAGATTCAAATAAACTTTCCAACTAGGGAAGGTGACCGTAAACGTGAGTTCACCTAAGGTTAGGATACTGAACTATACATACACACTACACACACGGACTGCCGCAGTCTTATGAAACGAAACGAAACAAGAACAAAATATCGATTACATTACAAGAATATTTCCCTTGAAAATGATGAAACTGGAATTCAGCAACTACGAATGAAAAAATCAAATGTGATGTCAGTTGTAATGTCAGTTTGACATTGACAGTGGTAGTTAAACTTTTTTTTAAGATTAGTCGAGTACCTAGCTTTTATCTATTTTTGGTACAGACGCCAGCACATCAAGCTACTACAATCTGTCAAATTTCTTTAATAGATTTTCAACTTTATCGCAACAGTATAAGGTTCAAAGTTGATTGGGAAAATTTGACAGTCTAACGAAAAACCTAGGTGAAGTGAGCGTGGAGTAAGCTGTCAATAGTGTCAATTTCTAGCGAAAACAAACTCACTTCACCTAAGTTTTCACGGTGAGATTTTTACAGAATCGACCGGCCTATTGACTAAACATTCATTAGTAGAATAAGGTAACCTGTCAACCAGAGTGTGACCATTAATTGTGGCAGATTTCACCCATTTTGGCAGATTTCGCTCCTAAATTTTATCTGTGGCAGATCATGCTGAAGATTTACAAAAGTGGCAGATTTCGGCAGGTTTAAAAGATTTCATGAAAATTCACATTACTTGATTTGAATTTTCAATGAATTCATCTTTTTTAAATGTAATTATATCAGATTTTTTATATAATTAGATTACAAATAATTTTATCGAACTGGCAACTTCTGTTTCATGGCCAAATTATATAGGGATTTCCTAGCGATGGGCCGAGTTGACTTTTTGGCAACTCGAGTAACCCGAGTTGACTCGCTTACCAACTCGGGTTGCAACTCGAGTTGACTCGACTCGATGCGTCGCGTTGCCGCGTTGTCCGTCCGAGTCAGGAAATGCTCAACTCGGTGCATCGTTCCGCGGGTTGCTAGTTTGCTACGTTCACGGTTCGCCGGGTCGGGTCCGGCGGGCTGCGTGTCGTCGCGTCGAGTCAATGGCAGTCAAATCAAATTGAGCCCGTTCAAAAATCAGACGTTTATTATTATTAAAAGTGTTTACAAACATCACATCACAAAACGAAGTACCTACTTATGTAGCGCAAAAGAACGAGGTAAAAATGTTAATTTTTACCTAGTAAATAATAAGAAACTAAAATAAATCTAATGGCACTTTATTCCTTAAATTAAACACCGCACCTTTTGGTATTTGGTCATCTATCTATCAACTAACATCTATAAAAAAAAGCTAATCAACATCTAAGTAATGGCACTTATTTCTGAATGAATACCAGTCTTAAGTTTAAAAAATATCTAATAATAAAAATATAAATCTAAAGGCTCTGATTTCTAAATATCAGTTTTAAATTCAACAATACTTACTTGCTAAGTAATTATATAAAAATTATTATGTATAATGGCACTTGTTTCTGAATTTCAGTTAAGAAACCAAGAACGAGAACTATCTCTTTCACTCGCGGCTCGGACGTTCGGCGTCGGGCTGATTCGGGCTCGCTCAGAGTCGTTCGGGCCTCGCGACTCGCGGGCTAGGCGGCTAGCCGCGGGCCGCCAACCCACCGGGCGCCCGTCGCGCGCGCTCTCCGGGTCAACTCGGTTTGCAGATATCTTGACTCGGGCTGACTCGCTTACGGTCTGACCCGAGTTACTCGAGTTAGATAACTCGAGTCGCCCATCGCTAGGATTTCCTGCTTATTTATGGTTAATTGAACTTACCTAAAGTGAACTTCAACCAAAATTATACGAGTTGCTGCATCCGTAGAGATTTAATAAACCATGTAGTCCGTTTTCTGTTATACTGCATCATCACACGAATTTTAGATCTATAATAAAATAAAAAAGTAGTAATGTCGGTGACCGGCTTCACTATGTAGTGTCACCACTTGCCAGCAGATGGCGCCGCGCCGTACTCATTCATTTTAGAGTTAGATCCGATTTGTCATTTTGCAATTACATGGGGGTTTTAATTTAGGGAGGGTCGGGTTCTTAAATCTCTACGGATGCAGCAACTCGTATAATTTTGGTTGAAGTTCACTTTAGGTAAGTTCAATTAACCATAAATTATACTTCATTGCTGCATCCTAGGAGATTTAATAAACCATGTAGATGTTTAGCACCTAATTGCAGAATGTCAAATAAGTAGGTTTTGAAACACCAAGTCGTTGTGTTGAAAATCAAGTTTATTTAATAAAAATAAAATAAAAATAAAATAAAAGGGTTCACAGGTCCCAAAAAAAAATAAAATAATTAAATGTGTACTGTCTATTACACTCTCATTTTTACTAAGTAGGTATCTAAGTATTCTTACTTGATTACGAACTAAATTGAACAAGTCACTTGTTCATCTGAAGTACAGCATCAGCGAAAGCTCTGTCTTGCTGTAAATTTATCAAAGGTAAGTTATAAAACTTAGCGAAACAAAGGGATGTGCCAGTCCAGCCCGCCGCACGTTTGATGACATCTACAGAGACGCCAGCACGCTTCGCCGCTGAGGTCGATGCGTGCCGCGTACTGTGTGCCGAGTAAACACTGACATCGATTCCACTGTCCTTTAGGACTTGTTTTATCCAGCGGCTTATGGTTTGTGAACTGGCGTTTCGGATAGGTTTTTTAATAGTTAAGATTAATCTTTCTGTTCCTGATTCATTTCGAAATTCCCTCGTCCTATTTAGGTAAACAGAGAGAGCTTTCGCTGGACAGATATTTGGTTGTTCGTGATAAAACGGAATTATTAATTTAGGGTTCGCCCTATTGGGTGCCGATGTCTTAATAATTTCGTCTATGACTATCTGAACACCTGCTTCACAGAACGATATGTTATTGACCTTGATAAGTGTCAACGTCTGAACACGTTGTCCAGTTGACAACGCGAGCAGAGTTGCGACTTTTTTGGTGATTATATCTAGAGTTAGCGATTCATTAGGAGTTTTATCAGATAGGTAAGATAAAACCACACTAGGATCCCAGGAATTTTGATACTTAGGCAAATTAGGCCTGAACCTAAACACACCCATTAAAAATCGACGAACATAGTCATTTACACATGTTTCTTTACCTAAGATAAGAGATAATGCCGATCTAAATGAATTTAATGTGCCATATTTAGCGCCATTTCTAAATTGTACAGTAAGAAATCTTAATAATTCCTGTATTGAGACATTATAAAAATCAAGATTATTGTCTTTACAAAAAATAAACCACAATTTATAAGCCGTATTATACTGTTCCAAAGTACTATTTGATAACGACTGAATCATTATATCTACGGTATCCTTTTCTAGTGACTGTCTGGCGAACGCTTCCCGGATAACATTGCGCACACCAGGATAAGGCTCGGCCATAAAGGGTGCGTCGTTCTGGAAGGAGACAATAATATGTTTTCATCCGGTCCAAAATATAATACTTTAGAAATGGTCAAGGACATATACAGTGGGAACCATGGTTGACTCGGCCAATAGGGTGCTACTAATATGCCGGTTGCTTCGTCATTAATTATTTTTCTAATGCATTTCAATATAATTGAAAAGGGGGGGAAGGCATAAAAAAGAAAATTGTCCCATCTTAGGGTAAACGCATCTATGTCGTAGGCATCCGGATCTCGTTTCCAAGATACAAATTTTGAACATTTTTTATTAATTCGAGAGGCAAACAGATCTATTTCTGGTTGACCGAACTCGCTTACCATATCTCGGAAACAAGATACGTGTAATTCCCACTCTGTATCGATGTTCGAGAACCTTGAGGCTTTATCAGCCTCAGTATTTTCACATGATCTTATGTAAGACGCAAATATGAAAAGGTTCCTTCGTTCGCACCACTGCCATATCTCTCGACTTGTATTATTCAAGTGTGGGAACTGTATCCCCCCCATTCTATTAATATAAGATATGGCGGTGGTGTTGTCAATTCTTAACAAAAGTTCTGAATTAGTGACGGTTTTTCCAAAGCATTTCAGTCCCATAAAAGCAGCTAATAATTCTAATTCATTTATGTGCTTATCCCTTTCTTCCTGAGACCAATAACCGTTAACTTCTTCCCCATTGCAAAAAGCTCCCCACCCTGACAAGGAGGCATCTGAGAAGATCTCCAATTGAAAGTGACCGGTTCTAATGGGATTAACTATATGATTTATTTTTGTTTCCCACCATAAAAAATCATCTTTAAGCGAAGGGTCGATTTTCATATTTGCATCATAATCTTGGTCTTTCAACAAGGCGAGGTATTTTTGTCTCTCAAAGCGCTTGGTATACAGAGTTGATATGACAGAGGGGCATTAAATTACACTACGTATACTATACGTGTATAGTATTAATTCGATACAGTACAAAAATAGAAAGCGCCAAAAATGAGATTTTTTTTTTTTCAAACAAACTAAATAGCTTAAAGTCAGAGTGAAACGCAACCACCCTTTATAAATAAATTTGACTGACCTTAGACGCCTAGGTAACAAAGTCGCGCAGGAGCGCGTGTGTGTGCGTGTTATCTCTCTTGGCGGGGGCGCGGGGCGCGGGCGGTTTAGACCGCTCGCGCCGGATTTTGTGTTAGGTAAGGTTGTAAAGTACGCGCACACACAAAAACACAAATTATACCGACGGAGAATATTGTTATTTATTTTTCTAATTAAATCACTGTCCGTCGCTAAGCACTTTAATTCCCGTAATCTGCCAATTGTATGGTGCCGGCGTTCCTAGGGCTATTACGCCGGTCACCATACCTTTCTCGGTATGTTCGCAGAGCTAAATCTGCGTTTCCACGGCATTCACCGTAAATTAAAATCATGTAAGTGTACTCTGTTCTGACGCCGTGTAAGTTACACGAGGCATTGCTGAACACTTTAATTATTACACACACACAACCAACGTTTAATTACGTATCCTAATCACAATAAAAACAGTCAATCACAAAAAAAAAACACGAAAAAACACTAACACTAAATAATAATATTCCTAAGTTACGTATCCTGTCACAATAAAAAAAAGAAATACTGTATTAAACTTATTTAGTGTCTATCACAATAACAAAACAAAATCACAATTATTGTCAGCGAGTTCGACAAAACATAACGGCGCGGCGGCGCCGGGGCTCCCGTGTTACGTAACGTACGTCCCGATTGGATGACGCGTTCGCACTGTCCACTGAAAGAACAAGTTTTTTAGCAAATTCGCAAGGATCTAGGATGCAATAGCAACATACTGACATATTGCTATTCCTTTTACGCGCGGGAAAAAGGCGCGGGGGTTTTGCTATGATTGTCACTCTCATAGTGAAAGTGCAAGTGTGTGTGTATTTATTGCTTCGTGAAATATTTGGTTGTACTTGTGCGGCAACAATGTATCTTATACTCAGATTATCGTTTTAAGGTGCATGACCTATGCGTATGAGATAATCAGCTGTTAGAAATATACATCGTGTTCAAACGTAGCAAAAACTTCAAAAATCATTTGTGACTAAACTACTGCTCCTATTTAATTGATTTTTGGTACAGAGCTTGAAAATGGTATCTAGTATAGGCAGTTTAAAGGAAAGCCCCTCTGTCGTATCAACTTTGTATATCCAGCCGTACGCTACTGCTGGACAAGCCGCTGTTAAAGTACCTAGAAACTGAGCAAATTCTCTTATCTTAATTGATGATTTAGCAGATATGTTTCGTACCATTTCATATATTTTACAACGTTTTTCCGTTGGTAACTCTAACGTCATATCCTGGGAATTCAACTGAATTCCAAGAAATTTGCACCTTTTGCTAGGTATGAGAACACTCTTTTCATAATTTATTATGAAACCCAAACGTTCTAGAGTATTAACAGTAGTTGTTATCGAGTTTAGGCATGAAACATAGTCGTCTGCTACACACCACAGGTCATCTAAGTACGCCACTAAACTATGGCCCTCGCTGCGTAAGTACGTCAGTACTGGCTTCATTAGTTTTGTAAAGATGAGTGGAGCGGAACACAATCCAAACGGAAGACAGGTAAATTCGTACAACTTTTCATCGAACCGGAATCGTAAGTATTTTCTACAAGACTTATGTATAGGTACAAAAAAATATGCCTCTTTAAGGTCTATTGTTGCCATGTACACATCCTTGGATATTAGTTTTGATGCTGTGCGAATATCTTCCATTTTAAAGTGTTTATGTAATATACAGAGTTGATATGACAGAGGGGCATTAAATTACACTACGTATACTATACGTGTATAGTATTAATTCGATACAGTACAAAAATAGAAAGCGCCAAAAATGAGATTTTTTTTTTTTCAAACAAACTAAATAGCTTAAAGTCAGAGTGAAACGCAACCACCCTTTATAAATAAATTTGACTGACCTTAGATGCCTAGTAACAAAGTCGCGCAGGAGCGCGTGTGTGTGTTATCTCTCTTGGCGGGGGGCGGGGGGGGGGGGCGGGGAGCGGGCGGTTTAGACCGCTCGCTCGCGCGGCTTTTATGTTAGGTAAGTTGTAAAGTACGCGCACACACAAAAACACAAAATTTTTAAGTTCTCGATGTGTCCTCGATTCATATTAATGCACAAATTATACCGACGGAGAATATTGTTATTTATTTTTCTAATTAAATCACTGTCCGTCGCTAAGCACTTTAATTCCCGTAATCTTTGTACTGCCAATTGTATGGTGCCGGCGTTCCTAGGGCTATTGCGCCGGTCACCATACCTTTCTCGGTATGTTCGCAGAGCTAAATCTGTGTTTCCACGGCATTCACCGTAAATTAAAATCATGTAAGTGTATTCTGACGCCGTGTAAGTTACACGAGGCATTGCTGAACACTTTAATTTTACACACACATACAACCAACGTTTAATTACGTATCCTATCACAATAAAAACAGTCAATCACAAAAAAAAAAACACTAACACTAAATAATAATATTCCCAAGTTACGTATCCTGTCACAATAAAAAAAAATACTGGATTAAACTTATTTAGTGTCTATCACAATAACAAAACAAAATCACAATTATTGTCAGCGAGTTCGACAAAACATAACGGCGCGGCGGCGGCGCCGGGGCTCCCGTGTTACGTAACGTACGTCCCGAATGGATGACGCTTGCGCACTGTCCACTGAAAGAACAAGTTTTTTTAGCAAATTCGCAAGTATCTAGGATACAATAGCAACACACTGACCTATTTCTATTCCTTTTACGCGCGGGAAAAAGGCGCGGGGGTTTTGCTATGTTTGTCACTCTCATAGTGAAAGTGCAAGTGTGTGTGTATTTATTGCTTCGTGAAATATTTGGTTGTACTTGTGCGACAACAATGTATCTTATACTCAGATTATCGTTTTAAGGTGCATGACCTATGCGTATGAGATAATCAGCTGTTAGGAAATATACATCGTGTTCAAACGTAGCAAAAACTTCAAAAATCATTTGTGACTAAACTACTGCTCCTATTTAATTGATTTTTGGTACAGAGCTTGAAAATGGTATCTAGTATAGGCAGTTTAAAGGAAAGCCCCTCTGTCGTATCAACTTTGTATATTTATTTAATGCCTTTAAATTAAGAATAAATCGGTATGATCCATTACTTTTCGGAATTTGAAAAATAGGGGAAATAAATTGGTGATCACAATCGGAACATGGAACAATAGATCCTAAATCTTTGAGTTGTTTGATAGAATTTAACATTTCAGTTCTTGAGCAAGGTGGATTGCATGGTTCCACCCATTGTGTGGGGGTTTGAATAAATGTTAATTTGTAACCCTTTACTATCTCCAATATTTGGGGATCTGTAGTTATATTCAACCAACTGTGTAAAAAATGCTGAATACGACCAGCGTGTGGTACCTCTATCGACGGCTGCGACGGTCCTGCGCGCGGTTCGGCTGCTGTGGCCCGCGACGTGCCGCTGGCGGCGCTCTGCGGCCGGCCGCTGGAGGAGGTGGTGGGTAATATCGAGCTGCCGCATGGGGCGCTCGCGCCGCCCCCTGCCCGCTCGGTTGACGGGGAGGCGCCCGCGCGTTTCCCTGCACACCCATGGTATTGGGTCTACGAGGTGTAGGCTGTTGGAATGGGTTCGATTTCTTGATCTGCAAACTAGACTTTTCCAATGATTTTGTTGTTTGGATATTTTCACTCAAATTATCTCCAAAGAGGAATTTTTCACGTTTTACACCTTGAATTATTGTAATAAAGCTTTTATCCAGCATTGGAATAATCAGTCTCCTGCGGTTCATTGTTTCCTCGTAATGAAGGTCCAGCAGGATTTGGTTTACCTGTGCTATTTGTTTAATAATATCAATTTTACTGAGATCTTCACATAATAACTGTGCCGTTAAATTAGCCAGGCCAGCGATACCAGCACCTAATTGGTTTTGCATTTTTTCTAAGCGTTTATCTCTATTTTTTGTCGGTTCATTGAGAATTGATGTAACTTCAGCATTTAGCTTTGGTGCTTTAGCCAGCTGAAAGTTTCCTGGTATCAGCGTTTTAGTCAACAGGTCTTCCTTTTGATCCTTTGTTAGGCCTTCGAGTAGTATTTTACCCCAACGTTCAGAGATCTCCGCAGGAATGTTTTTCCCAAAGATTTCTTCTGACTGTTTTGCTTCTCCTAGGACTGCTAGAACTTCCAGAGAAATCGGGTTTCCCTCACCTTGAGATTTTTCTTTAGGTACTTCTGACGATTTTTCCGGGGAAGAGATATCCGGGATAATAGAGCCGGTTGTAGTCGCAGGTACCTCGACCACTGATACGGGCATACACTGCTCAGTACTGCTTCCCTGATTGCTGGCGACGCCACTGTCCATGCCTTTGTCGAGAGGTTCGAACTCGAGTTCATTGTAGGAGTTGTATTCAGGATCTGGAGATACAGAGCTAATTAGCAAGGTATTTGCTTCCTGGGTGACATCTCGTGCCATCACATTTATGGAAGAAAAGGTAAGTATTTATTTTCGGGTGACATCGCGTGACACCACTGAGAAAATAATGGTATTTAAATCTATATAAAGTCTTTGTATCAATTCTGATAGTATTCCTAACTTTCCGGGTAGCATCTCGTACCACCACTTTAGGAAATTAGGCAAACTCATTTCCGGATGACATCGCGTGCCACCACTGAGGAAATATTGAAATAAACCCATATTACATATTTGGCATTCAGAGAATGCTATAATTAACGTTGTTTCATGTGCTCACCTCCAATTATACCCCAATTTAGCACTTTCAAATTTTTAAATACTTGGTAGGTACCTACCTTCACTTTCATAATATGTCGCCGGCGATCTTTGTCGGGACGTTAATTCCTTTTCCAAACGTTTAATTTTTCTTCTAATCTCATCATCCGTTTTTTCCTTTGTCCTTTTTCCCATTTTAGCTTCCAAAATTACTAAAACTCAAAAGTTTCACCTAAAAAAAACAAAATAATAACGGAGCTCGCGCGGATGATGCAACACACGGAAAACGAATGAGTACGGCGCGGCGCCATCTGCTGGCAAGTGGTGACACTACATAGTGAAGCCGGTCACCGACATTACTACTTTTTTATTTTATTATAGATCTAAAATTCGTGTGATGATGCAGTATAACAGAAAACGGACTACATGGTTTATTAAATCTCCTAGGATGCAGCAATGAAGTATAATTCTGCTTACACAAGTGCGTCTATATGATTATAAACTGAAATCAAACTGGAAGTTCATATTCTTATCTTCTTTTTTATTGATTTTGTTTCCAATCAACTTTTAATTTTACCTCATCTCATTCTCTTTTGATGGGTATCGCGTTCGGTTCTGTTTAACTAACCATTAATTATGAAGAGAATACAACAAAAGAGAGGATTAAGGAACACGGAGACTCTGTCTCCTTTAAACCAAATAAAAACATGATCAAAAAGATATCGTCAAAATCTATGCACGGTCACTAGAGGAGATAAGTAACCAGGGTCGTCCAATGTAGTTGAAGCTCAGTAAGAAACCGATTGATGTTTTCGAATGAAATTCAATTTGATAAATGAACTGTTTGTTTTCTAATATTTAAATTAAATTTTATTCGAAAACATTCATTGGTTTCTTATTAAACTTCAACTATATCCGACGACCCTGTTTACTCATGTCCTTTGGTGACTGTACACCGAAAATGACGAAAATTTGGAGGCAAATGCGGAATTGCGGATACGTAGAGTAAGTAGTCTATAGGTATAATAATGCATAAGAAAATTCTTAAATATTTTTGTTGATTAAAGAAATTTAATTGAAAACGTTGTTTATTTTTTTGGAGGCAAATGCGGAATTGCGGATACGTAGAGTAAGTAGTCTATAGGTATAATAATGCATAAGAAAATTCTTAAATATTTTTGTTGATTAAAGAAATTTAATTGAAAACGTTGTTTATTTTTTTCTGTTTCCATGAAGACATATTTTGGCAATTTTGGTACCAAACTGTGCAAGTGGACGATTTTCTGCCCAGTCTGTGGCAGATTCGCCATTTATAAGATGGTCACACCACACTGCTGTCAACACTTCAACAGAAAAGTGTCAGCATCGACAGCATCAGAAACAAGAAAAGCGAATAGATTTCCAGACAATCAAGACTACGTTGGCAAAAATTATTTATAATGGCAGACAAAAGGAAAACCAAAAAACGTAAAGAGGTAAGATAGATGTACTATTCACAAATACCACTCGCTTTAGATTACCCAATTACATATCATCGTTGTTGTTTTTATTCTAAGTTTCCATATTGCGGATGCGGCGTGTGGATTTTCCCCGTTTGCAAACGATTTTTTCTCTTACTTTTCGGGATCTTTGTTATCCTTATGTGTGAAACTGAACTTCAGCGATATAAAATGGCTATTTTACGTTTACCGTTCCTTGTGGTATTTACCGAATGACGCATCCATTTCGATTTTATGTTTAGTTCATTGCCTGGCTGAAAACCAACGAGTTTTGTGCGTAGTTCTTCAAGATCAGCGTCATTGTATGAGCGCAGTGTCAGCTATTTTTGGGAATCCTTTGTTTACTGCGACTATTTACTAAATAACCAGATGATACCATCATGTCATGTCAAAAGATCTTAATTTATCATGTTGACAGTTGTTAAAAGAATACAAAGTAATTCTTAATTTCATTCACCTGTGCCTTAGTATTTTGTAAAAGTCCCTAATAATTTAACAGTTACCCATAATGTTTATTGCACAATCATTTAGATACATTTTTGCATGCATTCGCTTATTAAATTGTCTTTTTGTTTACAGCGAAAAAAGGTTTGATACATTTTAATTTTCTCACTTGCACAGTAGATTACACCAATTTGAACGTTATTATTTTAAAGGTTTTTAGACACCTTATTTAAGTTCTTTCTGGCAAAAACTAATAGTCACTGTCGAGTAATAATTGTTTTCGTGCTTATTAAGCCGCACACCACATTTGCACAGGTGTGAAATCATTGTTATTATAATTCTACTTTTAGCCTTCAATGTCAATTCGAGAATTATGGAAACTTTTTGGCTTTCATTATTTCTTGGATCTAATTTTTTTTAAATGTTTTTTTGCTATTCATACTTTTCTTTCATATTTCTGACTACCTGTGTTATATTATAGTTTTTTTTTCAACTATGTAGTAATGTTATCATTAATCACTATAAAACCCATCACAAAGGACATATTTTTTATACTATTTCTCTGCTAATTTTGCATTGAGGATGCCACAGGTACATGATAGTTACATTAAGCACTTCACAGTAATTAGTGTCTAGTTCATATGAATGAATGAATGAAATGCTCCGATCCCAGTGTGATTAAACCAGACTCGATTAATCAAATGAACCCCAAACTTCGCACTAGCTCCTTTAGCCTCATGTTCATGGTGCTATAGGGACCATTGCATATCAAGGAATAGACCGGGGGGTGCGGTAATGGTAGCGAAGACGTGCCCGTAGGATAAGTAAAGATTTAAGAGCCTACCGGATATGCATCCTAGAGTAAGCATTAGACTAGTGGAGAGATGGGTAATTATTATCTATGGATGGGCATCTTTTTGAGCTTCACGGTGCCTCTTTTGGCGGGGTTCTACTGCTTTCTCGGTTCTTTTGTATGTCAATGCTCTGCTGTGTTGTGTCAGATGTTGCTGTTTTTAATGTCTTCGTTGGAAGTTTCGCTACTATCCGTTCCCGGTATTTTTATTACTCACTGGCAGCGATCTTGATCTTAATTCTATCTTCTGCTGTATCCATCCGAAAATTGATTTCCTTGTCGAAGTATTTCATGTCTTGTTTTAAATTGTCGTTCCATGTGTAAATAGGTTGGCCGACATTTTTGGATTTGGCTTTGTACTGCATTGCTGCATGCAGCAGGTGTGGTTTGCGGCGCCTGTAGACATGTGCGAGGTAGAGCACCCTGTGGTTCTTGATTCTTGGAAAACGCCCGGGTGTCACCATTGCCAGGATCGCCCAGAGGACACGGTGGAGCATACGGTGGAGGTCTGCCCCGCTTGGGCGGAATACCGCCGTGTCCTCGTAGAGGCGATCGGCAGCGGCGGCGACCTCTCGCGACCGGGCCTGGTTCAAGCCATGGTCCGGGGCGAGAGGGAGTGGGGGGCAGTCGCCTCCTTCTGCGAAGCAGTCATGCTAGCGAAGGAGACGGCGGGACGGCTGACGGAGAGAGCCTCCCGTCCCAGCCGCCGCGGGAGACGCTCCGGGCGTCGGGAGCCGCGCGACGACTCCCGGCCACCGTAGGCGCGGGCCTGCGGGCGGAGAGTAATGTGTAGCTCACCGTCCGATCACGACCAGGCCCGTGCCGGACGGCGCGTACGTGTTCCACGCGCGCCTCAAAGAGATGTCAGCATCAACCGAAGGGGTCCGTCAGGGCCGAAGCCTGCCGGGTCAGCGGGATTGTCCCAAAGGGTTACCGCTGGCCCGGAACATAAAGGGCGAAGGAAGGAACACGGGTGGGTTTTAGTCAGTAAGAGTGACACTCCCTTCCGCTCCACCCAGAGCGGGAGGGGTCATTTGATGATTTCCCAACCTGGAGAAAAAAAAAGGCTAATTTCTAGTCCATATTTGAGTTGGCATTTTAATGGCCTGTTCGCAACGTTTTTAAAGTGCTTTTTCTGCTTAATGTAGATGTTATGTATGTATTTAAGTTCATCACATGTCCGTATATTTAATCCATTAAGGGTCATGTGTGTTTTATCTGTGTAGCTATGGGGTTCCTAATTAGTATTTTTGTTTCATATATTTGGAGGCCTACACTATCTAGTAGGGATATGGTATAGGATGGATACCTTTTAACCTTTCTAGGTCATCTGAAATGAAGATGATACGAATGATAGTACCAGGGGGAGTGAGATTTCACGATCCTTGTCAAGTTTTATTAATTGGGTTTCCTCGTCGAGGGTTCTAAGGTCTTCGTCGATGATCAGTGTAAACAGGCGAGGGGACGGAGGGCAACCTTGTTTGACTGCCTTACCTTTAATAATCCAACTGCTTTGCTGGCCACACCATTTGATGCATGTTCGTTCATACATGCATGCCTTGATTATATTATTCTGTTGGTTAATGATTTGTTACTTCGTTATAATAAGATATTCCTTAGTGCATTGAGGTCGACATTGTCAAAGGCCTTTTCTATGTCGAGGGCGAGTACATAAATTCTTTTACCTGCACGCCATTCTTCGTCTAAGACCATTTTAAGCGTAAATATATGGACTTCTGTTGATCTATTGTTTAAAAAGGCCGCTTGGTAGTTGTCCGATTCCGTTATTATCTCGTCTAGTTTTTTAAGTACGTAGGAGGCGTAAATTCTGTAGCTCGTGTTGCAAACCGATATGCGGCGATATTCATTCGCATCTTTAGGGTTATTGTTTTTTGGAATTGGTACCTGTACGGTCTCCAGCCACGTGTCGGGTGCTTCGTTCTGTGTCCAAGCTTTGTTGTTTGAAGTACGGTTTATGCTTAGCAGACCCCAGATTATTTTATGGTCGGATGTTGTAACAAATCTACTTGCTCCTATTTAAATAGAGGGTAAGCAGACCGTTCAATAAATTTTTATTAGGAAAAGACAAAATACAGCAAGTTATAAAAACAGCTAGTTATAAAAAAGGACTACTTAGCACGCACTCTCGGAAGTTTTATAGTTCACACACGCGCGCACTCTCTGGAGTTTTATAGTTCACGTTTTGGAATCAGCTCAGCACTGTAGGAACGGGAATCAGGCGTCAGGGTAGCAAGTTATACGTGGATAGCTTCCGAAGATTGGAAGTAGAAGGTCCCAGGTGGGATCTGTAGCTGGATCCCCTGGGTTAGTTAACGATGTCACAGCAAAACCAAGCAGTTTGTTAAAGATGTCACAGCAAAACTAAGCAGTTTTCTGATGCTTTTCGTATCAGTCCCAAGACTCGAATGCCTCCAGCCGTTCGTGAGCTCGTTTACAAAGTAGTTTTCCATTTTCAAATGTTAGTTTTTCTTCTTTGAGGCCACCATCTCATCTGACAAATGTAGTCCAGGTGTAGGCCAAGATATATCCACGAGTGCGTAAAGAATTATATAAATATAATTTAAAATTAAGTTATTTAGACTAAACAATCGTAATAATCTTTATAATACAATAGCTAAACATATTGATAAAAATAATTTGTTATTTAGACCAAAAAGTAATTACCATAGACTAAGGCAGAAAGACATTTAAAAAGGCAACTGACAGTTTGACAAATTGACGTGTCACTACATGAAAATTGAGTAAAAGTATAATATAGATGAGTATTATGGCAGCCATTACGATGGCTGCCAAAGATTACGAATGATTTTGGAAGATTTTTATTGATTGAACCGTACAACGTTGCCGAGTATACTATTTTTACATTTTTACACTTGACATTGGCTAAATTGTGGTGGTTTTTCCGCAAAAGCCATTAAACGAAGAGAAGAAGAAGAAGTATAATATAAACATAATATAAACAAATAAAAAGGATGATAAATAGTATTATGCGTGATGAAAGTAAAGTGTAAGTATGCATAAATACTATAATGTGCCCCTAGCGGCCCATTCGCCTTTAATAAGTTCGAAGAGTTTTTCTGTTTCATGAGGCGTTATAATGTGATCCAATTGGGATTTCTGAGTGCCCTTTGACCATGTTATCCTGCATGATGATTTCGCTTTTGTCGTTTCTATTTGCAGTTTTTTCCTGTTGGCTATATCCATTAACATTTCCCCGTTGTAGTTAGAAAAGTCATGGTGTAGGTTTTGATGGATCAGCCTTTTGCGTTGGAAACTTTGTGTATCATGTCGACCAATATACATTAAAGTCGCCAAGAATTATTAAAGTACATTTCCTTGGTTTTTGTCTGATCAAGTTTAATATGTTTGGCTGAAAAACTTCGGGGCCAATCACAATTTGACCTTTGCATTGCTAGACACTGATGAGACTGAATTAGAAATGGTAATTACAAGTTTGAAAGACGACTGTGCAGTTGGCTGGGATAACATATCAAATAAAATTATTGCACCATTCAAGCACATTTTGGTACCGCCACTAACTTACATTTTCCAAAAATGTTTATCTGCAGATGTTTTTCACGAGTGCCTAAAAAAAGCTGTTGTTGTCCCGTTTATAAATCAGGCAGTAAAGATCAAGTCACAAATTATAGACCTATTTCGTTACTGCTTCAATATTAGAAAAAATTACAAATAATAGGCTTTACAAATACTTGGAGAATAAATTAATATTGTCTCAGCGGCAGTTTGGATTTAGGCCTAACATGTCAACAGACGATGCCGTACACATCTGACTGACTATCTAGGACAAGAACTTGATAATGGAAACCTCACAGTAGGAATCTTCCTGGACCTCGCCAAAGCTTTTGACACGGTTTCTATTCCTATTCTGTTGCACAAGCTTGAAACCATAGGCATCAGAGGCACCCAGCTGAAACTATATTTAAGAGCTATCTAGAAGATCGTACCCAATGTGTAAGGATTGGAGATGTTCTCAGCGAGGATAAAAAAAACACGTCCTTCGGAGTCCCCCAAGGAAGTATTTTAGGGCCTACAGTATTTCTGATATACATAAACGATCTTTGCAATCTAAGTCTAGATCATGGCCAAATTGTTTCTTATGCTAACGATACTGCCCTTCTATTTTCGGCTGTCTCAGAAAACAATGTCTACAAAGTTGCGCAACACGGATTTAATATTGTTAATAAATGGCTTCAACTTAATTCACTAACACTAAATGCAGACAAGACAAAATTATATTAAGTTTTCGATGCGCAAGCAAACATCAACTGGCACTACCTCGACATTATGAGCTCATTAGTGCACAATTCCAACAAATAACCAATGAGTTTGTCCTAAAATTAAAATGGAAAATACCTTGGTGTTATAATAGATGACACACTTTCGTTTAAACAACGTATAGAAGCTTTAAATAATAGGATTCACAAGTTGATATTTGTTTTTAAAAAGTTACGCTGTTTTGCTGACACAAAATTAGTTAGACAAGTTTACTTTGCTCTATGTCAATCGATTTTAACTTACTGTATTACCACATGGGGTGGAGCGGGTAAAACATGTTACTAACCATCGAGAGAGCTCAGAGGGCGAATCTCAAAGTGTCTACTTTCCGCCCTTTCCTTTATCCTACTAATCTCCTGTACAAATCTTGTAAAGTGTTAACAGTTCGACAGTTATTTATTATGGGCATTGTATTAAAACAACACTCTACAAAGCTCTACCCTACAGCGCTAGATATACAAGACGTAAAGATATAGTTCGTCCACAAATTTCAACAAAACATGCTTTTATATATCCAAATTTTACCTGTACCTCGGAGCTCTCCCATATAATAGACGAAACTCGAAAGCAAACATTTATTCTGTGAACTATACAAATTGTAAGAGAATCCTCAAGGATGCTCTCCAAAGTATGTCTTATGAAGAAACAGAAAATTTACTAACTGTGTTAAAGTAAATATAGGTATACAAAATTCACCTACGTTAAATATTTATCAAGTTTAAAAACTAAGAGTTAAGCTACTCAACATATAATTATTTGTCTATTGTCAACTTTCAATTATTTATTAATTTCAAAAGACTATTTTAGGTCTTCTCGCCTGAAATACAGGACTGCCTAGTTCAGGCACGTAAGTCTTAACAATATAATTTTTATATGAGCAAAAACTATTAATTTTCACGCCTTATAATGTTTGAATAAATGTATTATTATTATTAATGACCTTTTGGAAGGGGCGACTAGAATCAATTCAATTTTACTGTAATTTTTGACGTTCAAAAGTGTCTTTAGTGTGCCTATTTGAAATAAATGATTTGACTTTGAATAAGCCTGTGAAGGATCTGTTTGCTATAGATGTACATCTGTTGATGTGAGAATTGATTATATACAGATAAACAGGATTTTCATTGCCCCTGTTAACTTTAAGAGTACCTAGCTGACATCTCGTCTGTATCCTTTTTTTTTCTGTTAACTAATTCGATTTGGGCATATTTTCCTTAAAATTGCAAGTCCCCGGTGTGTTTTACCTGAGGTTCCATAGAGGTGCCATTCGTAGTGTGTAGAGTTGTATGCTCCTGAGTTCATACCTGTTTCTTGGTGTTGACGTTGTTTGATTTTTTCATTAAATCTTTCGGGTTGCTGTTGTAATGGTCGTCGTCGGTCATGACCCAGCTATCATAGTGCTGGTCCTTGTAGAGGATGTGTAGGTATGTTGCTGGGAACTGGTTCGCCGGTAGGTGAATACACTAGTGTGTGTCTTGTATCCGTGTGCACTTGCAAATTTACAAGATAGAACTCGGACGCGGCGATTCAAATATCCTCTCCTCCCCAGAAGGTCTTGTTAAACTGCGTGGTTATGTATTTTGTTATTCTTTGTTCCTGGGAGAGATTGCTGTTAGGGAGACCTAGAAGTCGTACTCCACGCTCTTCTTCATTTAACATTGTATTGTACTAAATTACGAAAACTGCCTTGAACGAGCTACCTATTTCCTACCTTGTAAGTAAAGTTTGTATACCCACACGCGCAAAATTGGACTCGAAATGCAAAAAAAAAAAACGCTTAAGTTAAGTAATTTCAGCCGGTATGCTCCCCTGTTAGCTATATTGGTTCTCAAACTCAAAGCTACACTACATGCAGAGGACTTGTAATACCATAAAAACAAAAGATTTTTTTTCTCCCTTTAAAAATGGGCATAATTGTGCGTATGACAAAAGACGGGAACTCAACAAGCAGGGGATCGCGGAGGGGGTGGAAGGGGGGGGGGGGGCTAAAAACGGGACCCTATTACTAAGACTCCACTGTCCGTCTGTCTGTCTGTCTGTCACCAGGCTGTATCTCATGAGCCGTGATAGCTAGACAGTTGAAATTTTCACAGATGATGTATTTCTGTTCCCGCTATAACAGAAAATACTAAAAACGGAATAAAATAAATATTTAAGGGGGCTCCCATACAACAAAGACAAGCGTGGTTTTTTTTTCGGCGTTTTTGCCTTGTGGTACGGAACCCTTCGTGTGTGAGTCCGACTCGCACTTGGCCAGTTTTTTGTAATTGGATGTAACACTGAAGATATCTTATCTAAGCTAACAACTTAAAAGATTATACTTACGAGTAACATTGCCATGAGATAATTGTCATGTATGAGTTTAATAAGTAATTAATATTTATCATTAGAATTTATATTGAGAAGCTAGATCTCGAGTGCAAATTTGCTTTTACTATAAAATTTCAGTCAATATTGGTATGTATTTGCATACATACCAATATTGACTGAAATTTCTTGTTCCCCCGACCCACCCCGTCGCATCGCATCGCCTGCCCGCGCTATTACTGTCTGTGTGCTGTCTTTTTTTCTTTTTGCTCGGCTTCTGAGGGCCCTTGCGTGATGTTAAATAGTCTACAGCCTTCCTCAAGAATTGGGCTATCATATTTTTTCAAATCTGACTAGTAGTTCCAGAGATTAGCGCGTTCAAACAAACAAACAAAGTCCTTTTATAATCGTGATGATAATTTTGATGCCAAATGATGAAATGACACCCTTTCGCCATTGTTCAATCAATTCATTAATGACTAGCTTCTGCCCGCGACTCCATCCGCGGTAATATATTTCTTGTTTTAACATAAAATATAATTATCCTATGTTTCTCGGCAATACTATAGATTCCCATTAGTAAAGAATTTTCGAAATCGTAACCTACTGTTACGATTTCGTCGATTAGAATTCCAAAGATTACCCCCTGATCCCTACATACAAACTCACAAATTTTACCTCTTTATTATACAAGTACAGGTATTGTATTTACATCAATTTATACATAAACTGACGCCTTCTTCCCATAGGGCTAGGCAGAAACTACAGAACGCCACCTACTACCATCCTTACATACAAGGACCATTTAAGGATGGTAGCAGGTGGCGTTGCCTCGTTACGTTCATTAACAAAAATTGAAGAATAGTCCTGTCGATCGAAAAAGCCTATCGCCCACCAGAGTCCTCAGAAATATCTTCCCCATTCTGGTACATACCCTTACCACAGCAATAATAATTTAGGATCCGAACAATGAAATATTATGTAAACTTCCATTATGTTTTTATTCAACACTACGCTGCTAGTGTTCTAAATATGTGCTTCTTATCAATATGGAGAAATTAGTTCCGCGCAGATCTAGGAACGTAATATTAGTGTAGATTGTATTGAATTCAACGATATATTGAAATAGTGCTTTTGGATTATTTACGTATTTAAAGTGTGGCGGCATCTACATCGCCACATCCGAACTACGTATCTCACTGACGTCACGCAAAATCCTGCATCGCACAAGCAGAGTTTACCACGCAACTTGCATATTATACATATATACAACGTCCCGACATGAATCGTCAGGCAGTTGCCCACCAGACACGACACCCGTCAACGTCAACTTCACACCCTGTTCCTCATACCTCCATAAAAGCGTGACCTTTACCTACAAATGTTGAAATTATAGGCACATCTATCACACATTTATTATGTTCATCTCGACCCCTAAGTTTGGCAACACAACGGCAATTCCTCGACAAGTTGCAAGTGTTAATGTGTAGACTACTTTCCATCAGGTGGAGCGCAAGCCTGTACTATTTTATCTAAATCGGTCACAGTATTTGTAAGATCTTGAACAGAGGGATCTTGATAATTCCTTATTTTGTATTCTGGCTCAATAGATTTTTTGGAAACCACTAAAATACTTCTAAGGAGATGAATAGCTGAATCCTTAAGGCCACAATATCGAACGCAATCCTTTTACCGTACGTTGTACGTCATACGAAATTCCATAAAATATGTCAATGACTCATCAATTAAAATAGGCTCGGGAATTTACCTCAAAGTACAAAGTCCGCTACCACGGTTCTATTCGATAAAAAAGGAGAAAAACCGAACATACTCTAAAATACGTAATGCGCTTCTAATCTGTTTGTCAAGCGTGGCTGATTATAGCAACAAATCATTATGATCGTTCACGTTTTTAGACGGATGTGAATTGTCGACGTAAGCAGAAAACTCTTTAGAATTTCCTTGTGATTTCGTGTGCCACATCATCTTCCTCTGTTTGTTTTTCGAAATGTGACAAGCGGGGGTGGTCCCATCAATTGGTAAACTATAGCCGTAAAGCCCTTTGTGACAAACACGTCTTTCTTGCCGTGAAAAACTACGGTGTATCGCCTCGTGATTGTGAGGGCACAGTCGTCATTGTTGTATAGATCACTGTGGAAGCTTTTTGACAGACACTTTTTTTTTCGACGCGTTTTTTACTCCGTGTGTAGGCACGGTTCGTCAGTGTTGTACAGATCATTATGGAAGCTTGTTGTCAGACACGTTTTTTCACGTAAAGAAACCGTATACAAAGGGCTTAACAGGAGGCACAGATGTTTGCCGTGCGAACCGTCGGTCGAGCCCAGTCTCCACACGCGCAGCTCGTACTCTCTGCAATGCTCTCTTGGACGCTAAGCCTGACTGTGATGGGTTCGCGGACGAATGGTAGAAGATCTTGTCAGTAAGTCTGGAGTATTGGGAGACGAGCCTATAACTGTCGAGTAGTAGTATACTTTTTGTTATTGTGTTTGTCTTTAACTAATGTAATTGGCTTTGGCCGTTTTATGTTAAATAAATTGGGTAGTTTCATACGTATGACAAATTGCCCATAAGCCTAATGCAATTCGATAGAACGGCAATTGTTAAAGTTGAAATGACTTTACAATACGCCTGACCTGACCACGCTCAATTGACTGTGATGTCATATAATATCCAGATGATTGTCCGTCCGATCGGTTCTGCTCCATTTAAAACTTTGCTTTTCGATTGAGTGCAAAATTGGAAGTTTTTTCCTTTCCTTTATAATATCACAATTGTTAATACTTTATTCAGATTACAATCTAGTCTATTTAACTAATAAGTAATAATAATTTAAATATAACTTAAACTAAGCAACTATAACTTTAAGATATCGTGCAATAACGTCTTTATTATTCACTATAAGTTAAGGAGAAGACACTTTATTCATGTGTTCTTTATGAGAAAAATTGTAAGTGAAGCCTATAGATTCGGGGATCCCTTTGTTGTGTTACTGGGTCCTATTTTCTATTGCCATCTTTATCCCATATCGGCTCGTTGTGTAAGTCTTCTCTCTATTGTACCGTGTACGATTCATAATCATCTGATCCTTACTGAGCTACTTTCTTGAAGAAAATATCGATTGAGAATATCAGGTATTTCATCATTCATCTCCGTCGTTCATTGCTAGAACTACTTACGACTTTTCCGTTTATACATCAGACCGATCTTTTCTTACACCTTCCACATGCAATTTAGCCTCGTGCAATTATAAAATTGCACTATGCAGGCTAAGTGGCAGATTGCACACCCTGGATTCTGGAAGCTAGTCTACTAGTAGCTAGCTAGCTAGTAGCTAGCTAGTAGTTCAGCTAGTCCAAGTCCAAAGGTCCATTAAGCCTATTCGATAAAGCATTATAATCAATCGATTAAGCCTATTATTTCAACAGTCTAGAAAAACTACTGCCACAGAATTTCTCCCAGTCTGTAATCGAGAAACGTGCAAATTCATCCAAGTTAACATGCAAGCACCATGATGTCCCTGATATTACAGAAACAAATCAGCTGTTCTCTAGATTTTGTCGATTTTGTCAACATAATGGAGCAGCTGATTTTTATCTCGATTTCATATAGTCCCATAGTTAGAAGTTGTCCCCTTTAGAGGTTTTCAGTTATTCCAATTACACCTTGTATTGACCTACTTATAATTCGCAAGCGCCCCAGTTTTCTAGACCACTCCACACATTTCTAATGTCTTATTTTATTTTTGCAATCGGCCAGCTATGTTTCCCCTTTAATTTGTTCCATAGGCAAGTGGCCCACTTTCACCGGTTCTGCCGTAGCCTTACTTATAACTGTCACTATGCTTTATATTGTGCGTTGTACGGTTGTGTTGTGTAGCTATGAGAGAATTTGTGAGTATTTTTTTGTAATGTTAGGGTTATTTTGATTTTCTGTAAGTTTAAAAATTTAGATCTTGTGAAATAAGGAATGTGAGCGAACGGTAAAATGCGTTCAATTCATTCAATTGTCAAGTTTGTGTTAAGTGATTGTGAATACAATGCCGCTTTTGGTAACATGTGGGTTTCGTGTAATTTTGTGAAATTTAACGAGTTTCTAAATAGCACATCAACCAGAATCTAAGTGTTGGAAATAGTTAAATTTTTAATCGTATCAAAAATTTATTAAAATCTGTGCTTTTTTGTGTCAAACCAAAATATTGCTTTAATTTGTTACAACTATTTCATCATTTTTCCTGCTGTGGATTACCTAAGTATCAAAAACTCTAACCCATCATGAAACTCCGTATTCTTCAACATAAACTAGTCCACATACCCAACATCCATTACTATCGCCCATCATTCATTCACTATCTTCCTGTAGCACATTATTCGTAGGTGTTATCTAGATAGACACCATTGACTAGGTCATTAACAATGCCAAAGTCACGGTCACGGCTTTAGCCGACGCCGACGGCTACAGTACGACAAACACATTTGTGAATGTAATGGCGGCGCCACTAGTCAAGGGAGCTGTCAAAAAGCTGTGAAATCCATTACATTTCACGTTAGTTCCTTATTTCGCCACCTGCGTAAATAAATATGTTAGTGTGTGACGAGGCAGTGACGTCGGTATTGTTGTTTCTCGCACCATACGTGTGTCTGGTTAGATTTTTACACCAGTTTTTTTTTTTTTTTTTTGATAGAAAGAATCATATTTTATCAGAAAACTAACGATTGATTTATTTGTATGATAAATAAGACTCGGGATCCCAATGAATCAGTGTGGAATTTCGTCCCTCGTTTTTCTTCAAATATTTTATCAATTTGATTCAATCCATCATGAATTCATGATCATGGTTCCTTTATCCCAGTTTATCTTGGGCCTTTTTTCATGCAATCTACTGCTGAGTTAAGGTTTCTTCCAAATTGTGTCATACATTCATTTCACCCATTTGATAGTTTTTATTTATTTAATACTTTAAGCACACAAATGTACAGAGGCGGACTTAATGCCATAGGCATTTTCTACCAGTCAACCTTTGGGTGATGCATAGACAAACAGTGGTAGGTGTTATTGTGAAAAATTGAGGAATAAATATTTTTAAATATATGACGCAAAAACGTATAAAAAAACAGATATACCTAATTATCTATAAATATAAGCACAAATAAATAGTATATATTAATTTATCACCCATTTGATAGTCTTTCTAGCTGCTCGATAGCCTTTAAAATAATTGCCATAACATTAGCTCAAAGGGGATGCTAATAATTCCTCATCTGCGGATTTCGCTGTTATTTTCCATTTGGCTTCTGTTTTACGTTACGCTTATAGTGATAATGATTTGTTATGATTTGTACACGTACAGTAGGTACTTACGTGTTAGGTTCAAAGGTTATACCTATTACAGAGGATAAATCGTGTCGTGTCTATCTCTTACAATTGTTACGGAGAAAGTTGAATTGCAATTTTTTTCTGGAGTGGCCTGTCTGAGTCTGATTAGAAGCAAAAAACTCCCAAAATTCTTGAAAGAAAAGTAAGGATTTAAAAACAAAATAGTATCGGCGGTAGGTCTTCAATAACATAGCTGAAATTGCTGATTCATTTAATGCAGGGGTGGCCAACCGGTCGATCGCGATCGACTGATCGATCGCGACTATTAGTTCAGTCGATAGTGGCAAGGAAAAAAATATGAATGCGTAGAACAGACTGCGCAACGTATCTAATCACTAACTGCTGCACGCATCATCTTGTATCATTTTTCAATCGCCGTTCCGTCACGTTATTTATATCCTCTCTTCTATGCAGTTTAGCTCTCTTTTGTTTTCGGTGCGCGATAACAATAAGTGGGAAGCGTATAGGACGCGGGAGTGGGGCGCGGGCGGTTGTCAATCCGTCAGTCAGATGATGACAGACTAGCGGAGTTACGAGTAGTTCGAGTTATATTTTCCTTCTTAATAAAATAAAAAATACTACATAATTGTGTACTGAACTATGCTGTTTCATTTAAGATTTCAAGAACTATGTAACTGGTAGATCGCCCAGGGTGTCATCAGTGAACGGTAGATCTTGGGTCTAACCAAGTTGGCCACCCCTGATTTAATGCATTTCCAAATTCTCTACCTTGATATTGGAGGACTTCAAAGACAAGTTTTTTTTTATCGTATCCATACATATTATAAATTCGAAAGTAACTCTGTCTGTATGTTACCTTTTCACGCTTAAACCACGGAACGGATTTTGATAAATTTGGCATAAAGATATATTGCATCCCGGGGAAGGACATAGGATAGCTTTTATCCCGATATTCTCACGGGATCGATACTTTTGCGGGTGAAACCGCGGGGCGCTGCTAGTATAAAATATGGGTAAGTTGTAAGTGATTGTAACAAGAAAAAGCCATTAAATTGCGTACGCGCAGAACGGTACAATTACAGTTAGAGAACAAAGGACGCGAAACGATCTGTAAGGGAAAGTTTTGCCTTAAGGTTAAGCTGGGTGAGGTCGTTTTATTATACTTATTCTAAGCATAAATCTTGGTGGAGATATTTATACTTAAATGCTTTCTGAGAATGAACTGTACACGAGCTAACTTCACTTACTATCTGTAACTGTAGCTGTAACTTCACGCTTAAACCGCTGAACCGATTTAGATGAAATTTGGTATAGAGATAGTTTGAGTCCCGAGAAAGGACAGGATAGTTTTATTCCGATATTCCCACGGGATTGAAACTAACGCGGGTAAAACCGCGGGGTGCTACTAGTAACACCATAAAATAATCTTAAGCTAGATAAGTGTGACCGACATAAATTGGTTTACCAAAATTTTGTCAAAGTTAGGGTTTACCAAAACATAGCTTTACCAATTTTTCACTTATATCCTTCTTCTTATTTTCGTGTCGTGTTCTCTTCTTTGTTGTTCTTTTTTTATTATTTGAGCCCTCTCACCACTAGTCCAATGTTTACCTACTTAATAACTGAATGATTAAAACATACTACTGTAATATAATTTATGTTCTAAATCTATTTAACAGTTGGCCTCGCATAGTAGGACTCTTTTAACGAACCATATTTATAACTATTACGTCAGTCCTTAACCATCGTTACAATAATACACAATATCTTCATTGTTTGTTGTTGTCAATAATAATAGAATTTCATTATTGTCTGTGGCTGATATATTCTGTCGAAATTGTAAAGGAAGATTAGAAAATCTCCGATCACTTAGAAAATCTGAAACAGCTATTGCCTCGATTATATTAAACGTGTATATGTATAGTCGTAAGATAGGATATATAATTTTCTCTCGAGTCTTCTACTGCTCCCCTGAAAGTCTCAAACTCCCACGAGGGGGCGTTCTACCCCAAGTTATGAACCTATGTGCTAGTTTGTCCGAGAAAATTCTACCATCATATCAACTTCTGCCAGGATTGTAGTTTAATCCGATCCAGCCTGCCCCTTACTGCCCAGGTCCGAACCCCACAGGGGGTGCCCTTAGCGTGTAGTCGCTTAGTTTATAAGTGCCATGCCCTGGCTGGAGGCCTTAATTTATTGAGGCACCCGCAGGAAAGTCCGACTTAGCAACCGACCATCTAGGTTGACTTGCGAGAAAAGACTCAAAAAAAATGTATTTGACTCCAACCCATCAAGCCTGCCTATAAAAAATGCATTGATTTTATTTTTTTTGAGGATGGGATATCATCAAATGACCCCTCCCGCTCTGGGTGGAGCGGAAGGGAGTGTCAGACTCTTACTGACTAAAACCCACCCATGTTCCTTCCTTAGCTCTTTACGTACCGGGCCAGCGGTAACCCTTTCGGACAATCCCGCTGACCCAAAATGCATTTATTGACGTAAGCTATCGAACGGTCATGTGAATGTCATTTCTAAATATTTTATAAACGTTTCGATCCGTTGGTGATTGCCATATTATTACCTCCAATGCCATTAAACTTGAGTTTGTGTTGACTCCCGTTATAGGCGACGGAATGTTATTCAAAGATTTTTTTAATGCCTGTAGCCCTTTATCCCATTTTATATAGGCCTCACCTCATTCCAAACCTCTCTTTACTATTTCTTTTTTTATTCAATCAATTTGCTCACAAACGAGATAGAATTTTCTTTTTATTTTGTACACCATATAAATTACTAATATTAAATGTAGAAGATTACAAAAAATAGCTGGCACACAGGGCGGTCTCTTTTTAATTATTTTACTTTTACGGTAGTAAATGACAGTCAAACCGATGCTTTCAAAACCAGATAATAACATAAACTTCATCGTATTTTCAGGAGTTTGGAGACGTGCCTGAATCGGAGAAGGCGACGAGCGAGGAGTACTCCGTTGCCAAGTGGCTGAAGGCCAACGTGCCCACAAAGAAGACTAAGTTCTTGAACCATCACGTGGAGTATTTCACTGGTAAGTCCTTGAACCAAACATTCGAAGACATGTGTCATCTACCAACCCGCACTGGGTACCTCCCTGATGTTGACGAGAGAGGACATGGGCCTCTCCAATCGCACTCCATTCATCTAGATTCTGAGCAACTTTCATCCAGCTGCTAACAGCCACCCTGCGAAGATCGTCCCTCGATGTGAAAACATTACAGGCTCATTATTTGTTAAATCATTTATCCTACTGGAATGGTACCTGTGTCTTTGCCCTTTTATTGACTGTACCTTCGATTGTCTAGGAAACGCAGCAACGAAAGCATATCCGTTGGCCGTTGTGTAAGGCTATAAAGGAGAAATTTTGCTGGCTTTCTCCAGAATTAAACCCTGTAAATGCATTTATTGCACTAACTCCTATATTGGAAAGGCCAGAATGCAATCTAAATTCTCGCTGTAGAGATAGCTCTATCCCCAAATTACCAAAAGATGCCTACCAACAAAATAAGACTATATTTAAAATGGAAATATTTATAAAATTTCCAACATGTCGGTGGCGTGATGCCAAGCTTCGTCGCTGCATTTCATATAAGTTTTGGTATGTGTTCTCGCTCTGAAGAGCCGTACTTCCGCTGTAAAATAATACGAACCTTTTAAATATCGGACGAATTCTGACAGGTTTCTATTTTCAATTTTTCAGGACGATGTGTTGTTTTTAAAAAAGGTGTACGATAACAAGAAGGCCAATTCTCTTAATTGAAAACGTTCAAAATCTAGTCGCTGTGTCATCTCGGCGACAAACAAATGTCAAAAACTTGTCAAAATGTAGGGAAATTTGAGGTATTTTTGACAGATTGAGACTGAGATCAGACTGTGAACGTTCTTAAGATTACGAGAATTGCCCCTCTGAACTTTGTGGTCTTGTTAGTGTCGTAAAAGGCGACCAGGTTTATACCGGGATGGACAGTATCCTCCTATTTGCTAATAAGAACGGTTTCGCACTACATCCTAATTTAGTAATGAATACGCACTCGATCCGAATCCGAGAAATGCCGGTCCGAAGTGACCATAGTCCTATTTGTATGAGGGATTGCCTAGATCCGAACTCTATCCGTCCGAATTTAGAACATTCCCAATTCGGATTAAAGTCGGATCTTAATTCGGATTCGGATCGGATGTAGTGCGAAACCGCTCTAACTGAATACTGCCTTCACCAAAGCAGTGGTGGTTTTAGTTTGTCAACATAAAGTGCATGCAAAACCAAGTGCAAGTGTGTGAAATAAATATTTCAACGCTACTCTCAAAACGATGAACGAGTATTGTGAGGAGGCATGTCCTAGAACCAAACCACAATCGTCCGCGTGTTAGAAAAGAGGCCTGTGTCCCAACAGTGAGGACGTTACAGGTCGATCATGTTATGTATTCTTTTAGGTACGATCACCAAACCTTTACTTAACTTTCAGTGGAATCGTAGATACGTAGAACATTTTGAAAACGACGGCAATTTCTTCCTTCATCAACACAAATCTATTATTACGGAATAATTCGCGATCAATTGAAGATTTGGACGTCCGACCCTTAATGCGTTCATGGTCACGGTCAGTTAACTCACGAGTAGCGACCGAGGCTGCTCTAAAGTGCACGACACATCGATTAAATGAACAGTTAACTTTGAGTATTAGTAGAGCTCTTTGTGTAGGAACTCGCCCGAGAAAGTTAAGTTTTGGGATGCATGAAGAAGCCTCCTCGTGTAGCGCAGTTTGTTCCGCCAGTTACTCAACTGAACCGAACGCTCGGCGCATCCTGGACAGTCACACCCAACACCTTATTTGACTGGCCAATTCTTTCCTCGCGGTGGTAGGGCTAACGCCCGCCTGGTTTGCGACCACCCTCCCACCGGAGTCCGGCGTCAAGCAGCCTGCTATGTTTCGTCGATCCGTGGAAGTTCCAGTGCTTTAGGCATCTTCTGGGTACGCTCGTTCCATCATAGACCTCATCCATCTCTTTCCATCAGGCGTGACCGATGTCAAGAGCCCATACAGCAAAAAAAAAATTAAAAAAAAGTTACAACGGTACTTATTAGTTACTAGGTTTTGGTCGCGACTTCGTCCGCGTGAAATTTCTCACTTCGTTTTCACTTAGCGTCTTTCGAATTTATTTTTATTTTTGCTCGGCTCCTAAGGTGATATTAGCGTGATGTAAAATAGTCTGTAGCCTTCATCAACAATTAGGCTATCAAATGCAAAAGAATTTTTCAAATCGGACTGGTGGCTCTATAGATTACCGCGTTCAAACAAACGGAACTCTTCAGCTTTATAATATTAGTTTACTATAGACAGATTTCTGCCGCCAAGCAGCGATCCTCGGTTTTCAGGGTCATAGGTTACTTCCAATGTAATTACAGTTACTGGCAACGAATCTAAGAGCGGGTACACATTGGGCGTTTTGAAACGCGCGCTTTGCTAACGCGCGTTTTGAGAACCCCGAATTCTATTGAAGTGTACACATGCAAGCGCGCGCTGCTGGTCAAGCGCGCGTAAATCGCGCGGTTACATTTTTTCGTTAGAACGCGCGTTGCTCGGGCGTCAGCTGCGCGCTTTGAGATACATGAGCGGTCATTTTGTTGTACATTTCAACGCGCGGTTTTGTGTAGAGAGGACGCACTTTTCGAAAATGGAGATAGAGCATTTTGATACTGATTTCTTTATAGATGAAATCCAAAAGCGACCAGCAAGCTGGGATAAGGAAAGTCCCGATTATAAGAATAAGGTGATTAAAAAACGTAATTGGGAGGAGATGGTAGAAATTTTTTGTGACGCTGAAGATAGTTTGGAGAAAAAGAATATTCTCTTTGTCTTCGTCGTCGTATTTTATAGCGACGGTAGAGGAGCCACACACAAGCGATCTCTTCGACGTCCATTTTCGAACTGATCCAAAAGTATGTTCGCCCTACTATCGCGCGCTGAACGCCGTGCTAAGCGCGGTGTGTGTACGCGACCAACGCGCGCTCAACGCAACGCCGAGCGCCCAGTATGTACTAGCTCTTAGGGCCTGTGCATACCACGTTTTTTAAACGCGCCGTTGACGCGCGTTTTAGAAACGTGCGTAGACGGCGCGCTTTTATCCTACAGAAGGTCTACAGGCTGCGTCTGACTCGCGTGCGTATCGCGTCTGTATCGTTATAAACGCGCGTCGACGGCGCGTTTAAAAAACGTGGTGTGCACAGGCCCTTAACTGCGATGCGTCTGAGTATTGTAATTAGTAGATTTTCATAGAAGACTGTCACCATTTATCATCAAGTGTCATGTCTGTATGTTTGCCACTCAAAAACATACACTAAACTCCATTATTTAAATAGTATCATTATAAAAAAAAAAACGCCAAAAAACGTTTCTTTCAGCATTTTTATTTTTATTGTTTGTTGTTATAGCGGCAACAGAAATACATCATCTGTGAAATTTTCAACTGTCTAGCTATCACAGTTCGTGAGATAGAGCCTGGTGACAGACAGACGGACAGTGGAGTCTTAGTAATAGGGTCCCGTTTTTACCCTTTGGGTACGGAACCCTAAAAACGGACTATTGTTTGATTATAAGCGTGAATTACAAATAAATAGGTTCTGGAATGTGGGTCAGTACTATTGTCGTAAGTATTTTATTACCTGCGGTAACAGGTTCTTACTATCGGGTCAATGACCCCAACTATCACAATGCCTAGCCTAGTTTGAAGTCGATAGTGGAAATTGTATCTGAAATAGATTTAGCAATTTCATTACAAACCAATGTAAGTACATTTATGTTTTTTTTTTATGTTCTTCATTCATTATTTACAGGCACAAAAGCAGTAGACGCACTGCTGACATCAAAATGGGCGACCGGCAAGAACCCAGTGTTCACAACCAGACATGAAGTCACAGACTACCTACACACAATGTTGCTACACAAATTGTTTCACAGAGCTAAGAAGGTATGTGTAAAACTTTTTTGATTATAGTCCTACTCGAAACGAAACACAATCTCTAGAAAAAGAATGACGATTTCATGAAACAGTTATTATTTGGGGTTACGTGGTCTTAGAGAGTTGTGTTGATGACTTTAATGATTATAATTCTGTAAATACATATTTGTTACGGCCGCGAATCATATATTAATCAACATACAACTTAATACTGATCAGCAAATTGCAAAAAATCCTAAAAAAATTGAATTTCGCGGGCTACCCTGGCGCTTTCGCCTAAGTGTTTGTGATGGATCCGGATGTAGCAGGTAAAAAAATGGTAAAAAATGTAATGGTTGAAAATGTACAGTACAAATTCTTGCGTGCTATGCACTACAGATGCCACAAATCCTACTTATCATACTCTCAATTACTCAGCAAGTACAAGCTCCTCCCCCTTAGCTCTAGAAGGAATTACTTCGAAGCCACAGTATTATACAAAATTGTCGGAAACAAGTTTAACTGTACAAATCTGAGCAGTATGATTTGCTATGCTGTACCTCGAACCATTCACAGGCGGCAGGTACGCGCAGGTACTCTTTTCGCTTTTAATACTTGCCGATCTAACTCAGGTCTGCGCTCACCTGTTCGCCGTATGGTTGACACATACAACAGTATCTTTGTAAATATAGATATCTTTAATTGCACTACTTATAAGAAAATTTAAAAACCTCATTCGCCATTCTCTATTAGATATCACAAGTGCTCCTTAATATATTAATACTGTATAATTTTGTTATCTTTTAACTTTAATTTTGTACAAATTTCTTATATTCATGTTTTTTTTTCTGTTTTCAGTCATTATTTTTTTCATCATTTAACTTTTTATTTAAGTATTTGCCACACGTACTGCAATTAATGTTCCTAGCGATTAGCTCTTTTTTTTTTCTAAAACTTCTATGCCTACTTGTGGACAGCGTTGTGGGTTACTTTATAACCAAATTGCTATTTGTTAAACTAGTTGTAAGTTCTTATAATGTAACTGTTTGCTGTTCCTCTCAATAAAAAATAAAATAAAATAAAAACATGCTCACTTACTCTCCAATACAAGCATTGTCGATGTTTGTCGAAGCCGATCTAACTCGTCGACAATACGAAATAGTAAGAAGTACTAACAAGAAGTTCTTTCCTTGTTATACTCTGTCACAGAAAGCGAAACAAGAAATATTTTAGATTATATCGCCAGGATTTTGCCCGAAAATTTTCAAGAGAAAACTGCAACAGAGATATTTTGAATCGGTTGCTTTTGACATCAGACCCTCTTATAAGTTGTATGAGAAGCTTAAAAAGAAGAAAAATGTATTGTTTTTTGCAAGAAACTATCGCGCTTCTCATGCCTGTAGAACCCAATGTTGATTCTTCAGAGAGCGAGGAAGAAAACTAATAATAATGAAAAGTAAACTCGACAGATAAATCTTTTTTTACATTTACTTCTGGAAAATATTATATAGTGAATATTTAATAATAAATCCTCTTTAAACCACAAAAAGTATTTTTTCTACTAAGTTATATCCTTTAGAAAAGAATAAGAACATAAAATATCTTTGGCCGCGTAGATTGTCAAAATACCCGTGTGTGCGTCGATTCTGCTGTATGGTAGAACCCTACCATAGACAGAATCTACGTCAGATTGGTGATCAGCTGTCTTATGTAATAGCACATAAATGATCGACTTTGAATAGTTTTTAATCGGCATTAACGACGTTGTATCGAAGGTTATCGACATTGACCGTATAGGTATCAAAAAACTTTTGAAAAAAGAACGTCGACCAAAATGAATACCGTCCGATCATTCATGCTCATTGCAAAAAAATCTATAATTATAAACATTGCGTCTTAAAATACGTAATCTACAAAAGTTTAATGTCTGGCCTTGGTAACAAGTTTGACTGAATTTCTGATAAGGCAGATAATGATGCAAAACGTGTTTTATGCATTAATTTTGGTAGTAAACACGACGACACATCAAGCTATACTTTCCAGTTTTATCTGACCTCGCATTGTACAGGCTTTTCGTACTATGAGAAGTGAGCTTATACTGGACGTTGTACGTATAATTCACTGATAATATTCCACCACGTGTTCATTTTAGTTAGCTCGGGTTAAGGCCGTTTCAAATCGTTCATTCTTGAATGAATGATAAGGTAACGTCAGAAATGTCAGTGATATAATTTATGTATCAATAGCAAAATTTTTTTTCTCTTATGAAACGCTTTTTCGAAAAAAAAAAAAGCTTGTTAAGGCGAAAGCGCCAGGGTAGCCCGCGAAATTCAATTTTTAATAGGTTTTTTGCAATTTTCTGGTCAGTATTAAGTTGTACGTTGATTAATGTATGATTCGTGGCCGTAACAAATATGTATTTACAGAATTATAATAATTAAAGTCATCAACACAACTCACTAAGACCACGTAACTCCAAAGAATAACTGTTTCATGAAATCATCATTCACCATCTTGATGGCGGATTACATTTTTTTATAATCCCCTCATTATGGGTATCAAATGAAAGGACTTGAAGAGTAGAAAACGATACGTGAACAATCAAAACGATTAATTCAATTAAAATATAAAACAAACAGGCGGTAATATTTAAATGAACTAAATAACATCAGTTATAAATAAAGCAAATGGTGTAAATGTTCTTAGTGTAAATAATGTCAATGATGTAAATAATGTCAATATGGTAAATAATGGCAATGGTGTAAATCAATAAAATAATGTAAATAAATAAATAAATAATGGTAAAAAAAGATTTTAATAATAAATTGTGAAGACTAAAAAAAAGTAAAAAATAAAATAAAAAAGTTTTTAAAAATAAGCTTTTATTTAATAAAAACGAATCCTAAAAAAGAAAGAATAACGCGAACTAAAAAGAAAAATATATTTTTTGTGACATTTCAAAATATACTCAAAAAAAATTAAAAGCATGATACAATAACCTATTAATATACATATAAGATCATCAATTAATTCAAGCAGCAATATTGCCTATGAATGACAGTGTTTCAGATTCACTATAGCACAGACTAGCTTGTTGCCCGCTACTTCGTCTGCGAACCAGGATGAAAAGTAGTCTATGTCCTTCTCTATGTCATAGTCTACCCATGTGCCAAATTTCATCCAAGTTCGTACAGCCGTTTTAGCATGATAGCCTAACTAACAGACATACAAACATACAAAAAATCAATCCTTTTCTCGGCTCTTTCCGTTTATCCAACCTAAGGTGGATACGCGGAAACGCATGTCCGAGAATCCACCCTAGGCCTAGTTGGATATACGGATTTTGTAGGCTTAGTTAGGGTAGGTTCTCGGACATGCGTTTCCGCGTATCCAACTTAGGGCGGACTTTTTAGGGTGGATAAACGGAATACTTAACCGCTTTTCTCTTTATAATATTAGTGTAATAATACTGAAAAAAATTACGTTATTTCTGTGATTTATGTGTGTGTGATCTGAAAATTTAATGTAAGTATATATGACATTGTTTTTTTTTTTCAATTTTTAGGTGCCTGTGACCGAACAGGAGTTGAAAGGGAAATCTAAGAAGAAGGAATTGGAGAAATCAAGTAAAAGTGGAGATGAGAAAGATGGAGAGAAGAGTCAGGCTAGTGCCTGCGAAGGAAAGGTAAAGAAACCATCATAATCCTTATCCATCGCTTTCCATCAGGCGTGATCGAGGCCGAGAGCAGGTTCAATCAGAAATTTAATTTTTTTTTTCGAAAATCCAACCTCATTTTTATCTTCACGCTGATGCGTGAAGATAAAAATGAGGTTGGATTTTCAACCAAGCAACCTTGAAATGGATAGTGATCTATCCATTTCAAGGTTGCTTGAAAGAGATCACAGAAAGTGATTAGGCCGCCGTATGTAGTGTAGTATCTATTTCTGTTATGTATTTTCTGGTGTACAATAAAGTATAGATATATATATAAATATAATATTAGGGAAATATCAGCTCTCTGAAAAATCATGAATGAAAAATCCAGATCTTGAGAATAGGCAGGTAATATAGAATGCTACGTACTGCGACCCTTACACACTTCTTTTGCTTTACTAACGTTATTTATACTAAAGTTTTTTTTTTAACAAATTTTCCAGGACACAAAAGACGTTAAAGAGAAAGAGAAGAAGAAACGCAAGATACGTCTCGAGATGCACATGGACCAGGTGTTCCTAGACACCCTAGACGCCTACGTGTGGATATACGACCCCAAGCCGTGGTACTACTGGCTGTGCGGCATACTGGTGGTCGTGGGCACCATCACTGTGTGCATGTTCCCGCTGTGGCCCGCTACTGTCAGGTACATTGATAGTAGCAATATTTAAAAAATAAATATATTTTGTGTTTTACGGACATTGTATTGTTTTCGTAAGACGACGATATCGACGGTTGAAAGGCTAATTGATCTAAGCGACATTTTTTGCGAAATTGAGTTATATACATATTCGGAATCAGCGAATTTTTCTCCGTCGTTTGAGATAGGTTTCAAATTTTTTTGACTACTTTTTTGGCGCTTAGCACCCACTGCAAAACAGGCCTCATTTCTAAGCTCATTGATCTATACGGCATAAAATTGGACAAATTTGAGGACTCGATGACTTAAGCTATTTTGATTTTTCGAACTTTTATAACGTGTGTCGATTAAGGCATTTGGCTTTTTCGCCATGGTTGTGGTTTTGGCGTTTGGCCTATTTTGCATTAAACCAAAACAATAAGCTATGTCGTTTGGCCCATTTTGCATTCAACTACATTAAAAAACCGTGTCGCTTGAAGCATTTTGCATTAAGTTATATTAATTAACTATGTCTCTTGACCCATTTAACCTCTATTAAGGATAATGAGTAATGTCACTTCGGCGATGTTGACCTAACTATCTCATTAGTGTTATGGCCATTGAAACATTTTGATTCAATTCAGTATTTGTAGAATTGGCATTTCCATCATTTTATCAAATCGGTTTTAACACATAGGCCGTCCAATGAATTAATGAGATTAGTTACTCCTTAGTCGCTTGGAACTAAGTTCAATTTATTGCGCGCTCTGTAAGTGTCCGTTACGAGTACCTCACCCACCCGCTTGGGCGCGTCAGTCAGCCGCCAACATTTAAGGAAGTGCGTTGTGTGCGAGCGAGCTGTGAAGACAGACCGTGGAATTTCTGGTAAGTACAAAAATTAACTTGTTTTATATAAGTGATAATCAATGAAAAGATCTGTAATTACGCTTGTAATATAGAATAAGGCAGACATTGTTTTGATTTACAATAGGTATCTACATTAAATTCAATATTCTTAGTGTAGGTATGTATCTAGATGAGTGAAAAAAATAATTATTTATCTACCTAGTCGTAATTAGAAAATATGTATGTCAAAATAGTGAATTATAGTAAAAGTACTTTGCAGTAAGTACTAATACCTACCTAGTTTTAGGTTAAATAGGTATGTAACCCAAAACAAAGTAGGTACTGCAACGATACTTGAATAGGTAAACTGATACGAGAAGGTACGTAATTTTTTTCAAAAGAAAAGAAAAACACGTAAAATGTTCTCTACTAACTTTTTAGACCTTTGTATCCTGCTTATGCGTATGAAGTTTCATTAAAATCGGTTCATTCATTTCGAAAAATAAGGGCTTGAAAGTTTGTATGAAATGCCGTACAGCGTAAACGCTCTTAAGGCTTCGTAAAATAAAGAGCGTGACGAGGCGCGAATTCCAGCTAGGCATGTTCTTAGCGTGCCTACTTATTATGAAAATTGAGAAAGTAGTCACACACACACACACGACAAGTCACTCTCTCGCCAACATCATGGCGAGGTTTGTTTGAAAACGTCACGCTAAAAAACGTTAGACCGGCATCGCGCCTCGCCATACTTTCTATTTGTCAAAGCCTTTTTAACTTTAGGTACACAGAGTCATGAGGTACCTATAAGCTAACAACAATGAATTAGGAAGACAAAGACACTACGTCTTTGTATTCCTAATTCATTGTTTTTAGCTTATAATTATCTACTTGTTAGGTCTCCAAGATGTTTCTAAGTCTCTCTTTCAATTAAAATGAGACATTGTACATTAGAATTACTTATGAATATAAAATGTTCTTAAATCGGTTTTGATTTCATTTCAGCAACTATGGAATCACGACGCCGGTTGTATTTTAAGAAACAGATAGTGAGAGAGTTTTCTGACCTGAAGACTAAAGTACCTACAAGTAGAGAAAATGAAAACAGTAAAAATAATGAAGCTGATGAAGATTGTGATGTTACACTATTAGGAAGTCAATCCTACTATGACCAAATCCAAAGATTTCCATTCGTGAATATGATTCCTTCAAACCCAGATAACAGCAAAACGGAAAAAGAGTCACAGGTAAATAAAGCTATAAACTTTTACAAGTTTATAGCTTTATTTACCTGTGACTCTTTTTCCTTATTCCAAACTCCTTTAGTATTCTCAGTCTAAAAAAATAAAAATAATAATCTATCAGACTCATGTAATAATAATAAAATTCTTATGAATTTTATTATTATTACATGAGTTCTCGTTGATTTAAGTTATTTTTATTCTTTTAGGATGATCATGACAGTACCACCAAAGCTCTGTTAGAAGATATTACTAACAAAGATATAACCAAAGAAAAGAGTTATACAGAAAATATAGAAGATATACGAATAGATAATGAATTTGAGTCGGTAAGTCATTAATTGTAATACTAGTTTTTACTTAAGACTTCATCCTCGTGAAAATGCATTTCTTATTATTTTTATTTTTTTTAGACTGAGAATACTGAAGGAGTTTGGAATAAGGAAAACTCGAGTGATATATTTCCACAAAAAGAAAACGATGCTGACGAACTGATATCTAAAAATGAAAAAACTACAAAGAAAAAGAACCTGAACTATTTCTACACTAACGGAAGTATTTGCTGAGAGTAAGATGGAGTTGCTGAGGAAGTGTCTTGAAGCAGATGAAGATGACATAGAAGCAGAGAACAATAATGATAATCACGTCAAATCCAAAAAAGGGAACAAGAGAAACAAAACTAAAAATGAAAAAATAACAAAGAAAATGAACCTGAACATCTTTCTACATTAACGGAAGTAATTTCTGAGGGTGAGATGGAGTTGATGAGGAAGTTCCTTGAAGCAGATGAAGATGAGATAGAAGCAGAGAACAATAAATCTAAAAAAAATAACAACAGAAGCAAAATTAATTAAAGTTATGTCGATTTTCTATCTGAGGAAGGGGACTTCGTATGGGATTCCTCTTCTTGGGATGTAACTGGGGATGAATCTTCGTCAAATAAAAGCAATGAACCTCAAAAAAAAAAGTTCAGAAGACGGTAAAGTGGGTGAAGCAGGGTTGAAAAAGAAAAAAAAGAATAAGCGCAAAGAAGCAAAAAAACTTGCGAGAAAAAGGAAAAGAGTATGTGAATAAAGACGGAAGTATTGTAAGTGCAAGATCACTTAATCCTAATCCATGCCTAGGAAAGAACTGTGGCAACGGCTGCAATAATGTTTCTGAAGAAAAAAGAAAAACTATCTTTGATTATTTTTGGGGACTTTATGAATTACGAAGAGTTTTCAGAAAAGTATTTCAAAGGCAATTTAACCGGAAAGATTAGTAAGGTTCGGGTGGCGACATTCAAAAAGTCGTCACCCAATGTCATGACTGTCAAATACAGCATGGATAAAGATGCTGATACCGATTCTGTAGTCATAATTTCAAGACCAAAGGTAGTACAGCCGAAGTATAAAACAACTTTGCCTATAACTACGGCCAAATACAAAGATCTTAAAAAGCTGTGTGATACAGGGGTTATTCCCAAAAATTTTCACCTTGAATACACAAAATTTCTGCACCGCGTTGCTAAAGATGTTCTGATAGATACAGATATTGAAGATGAGATAGAAGTTTAAGGTTCTTTGTCATCGTCAACATTTAAAATGTTGTTTTATATTGAATGTTACATTTTCTTTCTTTTTGCTTTTTGATGATAGATAATCTATAATTGTTTGTTGTTTTTTCTTGTAAAGAATGTCGATATTGTATTGTTTTTTGATAAATAATGTCAACTTTTGTTTGTTTTCTGACGAGATTGTTATTTTTTCTACTTCTGATTTATCACAACGTGAAAAGTTTTTTTTTAATAGTAATGTTTGATTGTTACTTACTGATTTAAATTAGGTACGTCCATGTTGAAGACTGATTTTGAATAAATTATAATTAATAACAATTTATTTTTTGTTTTATTTATAGGGTGATACTAAAAAGTTCAATGTATTCCGTGATGATACTACTACCTAGGCGTAGGCTGATATATCACCTTATATTATCTTGAATGATTCCTCTACACAAAAATGTTTTTTGTTTTTAATTTTATAAGACACTGTCTAAAATTGTATAAAGTGGCATACCAACCTCAAAAATATCATAAGAACGTTGCTGAATTATGATGGCCTAAGCATCAATATCTACTATAATCTAGTAAGGGTTCATTTTGTTTCATCCTGCAGTCCCTCTAATGGGCATCTGCATCAAACTACTTCACTCTGGTGGAACACCATCATGTTGCTTATGCTCATTGGGTATATTCAACTGTCAGTTGATTTGGCGCTAAATTCATTTTCTCTCGTATTATTTTATTCTAGGTCGATGCTTGAGCCAGTTTACTTTCAGCTATTTTATTTACGGTAGGCATTTGAACCATTTTGCCTTTCTCAAAAAATAGCTAAATTTGATGCATTTTGGGCTAACCAACATAAATTTTCTAAAATAATACACAGTTTTCAACAGTAATAACTTAAAAAACTTCCTTACTTAATTAGGAATATACTGTATTAAATAAATAAAAGTCTATCAAATAGTTGATTTTTTACCAATTTTTTTACAAAATAAAAAACTTTGAACCGTCCTCCTGCAAGTTTTACAAAATGTCGCTTAGACCAATTAGCCTTTCAACCGTCGATATCATCATTCATACTAATATTATAAATTCGAAAGTAAGTCTGTCTGTCTGTTACCTTTTCACGCCTAAACCACTGAACGGATTTCGATAAAAATTGTTAGAGAGATAGATTGCATCCCGGGGAAGGACATAGGATTGTTTTCATCGACATACCTCGCGGGCGAAGCCAAGGGCGGAAGCTAGTGCTCTATAGAAAAGGGAGGATGATCCTCTGACCAGACGGGTGTCGTATGGCGGGCAACGGACGTTGTATATATGCTAGTTGCGCGGTAAACTCTGCTTGCGAGATGCAGGATTTTACGTGACGTCAGTATGACGCGTAGTTCGCATGTGGCGTTGTAGATACCCGCTACAACTATAATTCTGTTTTTTATCTGGTGATTTTTTAGTATTCTCTATTTTTAACGTAACCACCAAAGAAATACATAATATCAATTTTATTGAGAATGGAAGCATCATGTATATTTAAATATAATATAATTTACCTCCTAAAAAAATGCTTCTGGTGAAAAAAACATCTTGGGGTAATCGGGACTATGGTTTAAAATCGCCATCACACAAACGCAAGCGCAACCGTGGGGTACAAATCTCTGTTCCTTCTCTGTATGATAAGAGGCCTTCTCGTGCTGAGAGACACTCAGTGTCTAAACACACTATGCCGAAGGTTCGCGACCAATGTTCGGCATGATTACGCCTGCAATGCTATTTGAATTACTGACGACACATTATGCCGAAATTACGTGGCGTTATAGCGAACAGCCGAACTTCGGTCGGGCGTAAGTTCAGCGGCAATTCGGCGGCAACGTATTCTGTAGAGCACACATTATACGCGACCGAAATTCGGTTCGATTGCCGAAGAAGATCTGGCGCGGGGAGCAACGGGAGGTAGGCAAACCCGCGACCGCGGGTGCGTAACTGATTTTCTGCCGCGTAAGTTCGGCACTTATGGTGTGTCATAACAAAACAATCGGAACGTAAAATCAGCCGCGGAACTTCGGTCGCGTACCTTCGGCATAGTGTGTTTAGACACACTACACAACAACAACAATACAACACACAACAACAACAACTACGACGACAACGACAACTTAATATTTTTAACTAATCCTTCTTGTCTTCTCATTCCAGAAAGGGTGTGTACTACCTGAGTATCGCAGCCGCCGCGTTCCTGGTCACAATCATCGGCCTGACAATACTGCGAGTGGTAGTGTTCTGCGTGGTGTGGACCCTGAGCCTGTCGCGGCACCACTTGTGGTTGCTGCCCAACCTCACTGAGGACGTCGGTTTCTTCGCGTCATTCTGGCCGCTGTATAAAGTGAGTTACAAAAGCTATCAGAGAAACGAACTAAAAATGGCTTCGCTATGGTTAGCGAAGCCATTTTAAATTCGTTTCTCTTATGTCAACAATTAAGTTCAAAGATACAGTAGTACAGTAACGGTAAAGTCAACCTGAAAAGAATGTAAATGTCAACAACATAGATTCAATATGTAATAGTTAACCGCCTGGCCTTTGGAAGTAGTGCTCGCCTCGCTTCACTCTCTCGGCTCGCACGCGATTGATCACAGTTCTAACCTAACCTAACCCATTTGGTCGGGGTGCCTGGCTTAGTTACTGCAACCAATTCGGCTCGCGTGTGACTGGTTACAGTTCCAACCTAAACTATGATTGAATATCATTCAGGACGTTAGTTGAACGGCCGCCGTTTAGTTAAAAGGCTAGGCGGTTAACTAAACGGCTAATAAAACCAGTTGGCTGCGACATATACATTTTTACATGCTGTGTTCCACGTTTACATCTTTTTGGGGCTGCATACAGACAAAGAAAGTGGCATAAATGTTAATTATTTTGACTGTCAACGAACCACCGCACCACATCATTTTTATGTTTCCGTAATTGAATAAAGGACCATTTTGTTTCATCATGTCTATCCGTCTGTCACACCCTCGTAAAAACGGCAGTTTTCGACCAATTAAGCATTTTCTAGATGACATTTTCAAAATACGACAGTGAAATCCAATTATCAAATCACTCTCATTCACTTCACAGTACGAATACCGTCCCGGTTCCGACGCCGACAAGGCATCGAAGAACAAGAAGAAACGCAAGAAAGACAAGCTATCTGATGATGAAGGGGAGAAGACTCCGCTACTGGAGGAGAAGCAAGAGGAAGAGGAGCCTCGCGTAGAACGAGTCGAGACCAGCGAGGATACCGCTGTGGAGAACAAGTGAGTTAATCTGCGTTCGCGATTTATTTACCAAAAATGTAAACAAATATGAATTAATGGAAAACTAACTTTAATTCCTACACAATAAAGTTCAGTTTACGCTACAACTTCATTTTTATAACTTCTTCAAGTGCTAGTCACTCGGAAATCAACTTAATTTTTATTTAAATAAAGTTGCTATTTGTTTAACTTGAAATAAGGTGGGGGGGGGGGGGGGTCAGGACTGCTCATTTTTTCTATACATACGCCTGTAATTCCCGAACGCACCGGCAAAGGGAGACCTATATTACACTCACAATCGTCAGTTATGATTTGATTTGAGGCTTGTGGCTAGGTAATCACAGCCGCACGGGTCGATCGATCAGGTTAAGCTACGCTTGCCGCGGATGGTATATGGATGGGTGATCATCTTCACATACCAAGACCCCTCCGTGCCTCGGAAAGCACGTTAAGCCGTTGGTCCCGGCTGTCACTGCATCTTTTCGTAGTAACCTAATGTAACTCTCCGGCCCATAACTAAAGCATAAAATCGCATTGACCCGTCGCTCAGTTGCTTCGTGAAAGATTAACATACAAACCCAACCAACTCACTTTCGCATATTAACAGTTTTACTAAACTTCGTGTGATAAGGGGTGACTATAGATATGACCACTAATAGACAAATATGAAAGAAAAAGACATATCGCGCCGTCCCCACATAATTTGGACGATGATGATTCATGGCATTCAGAAACTCATCTAAAAACTTCTTTTTCAGGTCCGAACAAGACACATCAACGCCACCAGCCGACAAGCAATCGGAATCCGAATCGGAGAACAGCCAGCGTTCGTCAACGGACCGAGACTTTGAGATCGTAGAGCCGGCTGACGTGGAGCCAGACAAGGAGGATAACGCGTAAGAGGGAGAGGGGAATACAGAGTTCAGTGTGGGTGCGTTTGTATGGATGAATGGGGGGGGGAAGTTGCGCAAAATTAGAGATATTCGAAATGATGTCTTCAGGGACTAGAATATGTTAAGGAATCAATAAAGAGGTTGATTTCTCCCGGCCTTTTCACAAAACAAGATTCCTCTGTGGACCCAGGTTTAAACCATGGAGCCGTTTTTGTATTTAGAACTTTACATCAGTCGTAACCAGGTTCGTTATACAAAATTGGCTGGATTTTTGTAATAAGAAGGTTTGAGCTTTTGTTGAGTAAAAAATATCTTTCTATATTCATTAAATGAGTTATATAGCCGTTTTGACGGCAAGGTGTTTGTCTGCGCAGTTTGGCTAGGTTAAAAAGTGCGCAGAAAAGGGAAATATTTCTCTAACCGTCTTCAAAAAAAGGAGGTTATTTCGTTCGACATTTTAGCAACACACGCGTATCTTTTTGCGAATTCTAAATTTGCAAGTATCTACGTAAATTGATTTAAATGCATACGACGTACTTCGTATTTAATGTATGTAATATTTAAATTGTCTTCCATACTCGCATGCAATAATATGATATGACGTAGTGGTTACATAATTATTTAGTATATTTATGAAAATAATATATACTAGTATAAACGTAGGATCTTCCATGTTGTTTTTTATGTGGTTCATCGATTTTGCGTATACTATAACCGTACAAAATCACGCCATGGGATTGTTGGGTATATTTCAGTCTCGAATTACATTAATCTCGTGCCAGAGTGTATACTTGTATTTGACTCGTTTTATTTGCATTTAATAGGTAAATATAACTTTTGTTAATACAAAGAGTATGTTCCTATTCTTTACCAGATACTATATATTTTATGTGAAGACAGATGTTGTCTGTCCTAACTTCAAAAATTAATTCATAAATCCCATAGAAAAAGGTTCGTTCAGTTTTTCACGAATTTAGAAACTTTTTCTATTATATCTTTCCATAAAAACTGAATTCGGACTATTACGAACATTTTAAAACAAAAAATATCAAGATCGGTCCAGCCGTCCTGAAGTGATGCGCTTACCAACGAACAGCATTTCATTTTTATTTAAGGACTAGCTGCGCTCCGCGGTTTCCGCGGGCAATATCGAGATAAAAATTGCCTATATGTTAATCCAGGGTGTTAGCTACCTCCATACAAAATTTTATCAAAATTGGTCCAGCCGTTTGAGCGTTAAGAAGTAACAAACGTATAAACATCCACATGCACACACTCACAAACATTTGCCTTTATAATATTAGTGTGATGTAGATTATATATGTAGATATGTAGTCTGTAGAGAGACTACAATATCATATTATTGTAGTCTCTCTACAGACTTATTTACTGATACTCAAAATGTTCTCTGGTCCCTCTTACGTTCGCTTCCTTTTACTTACAGACTGTTAATAGAAAAAAATAATAGGGGTAGTTAACTCATTAAAAAAATGTCCCTGGTTTAGATACCATTTTGGTAAGAAGAAATTTTTTTTGAAAATTATTTATTATTTATATCTTAACTCTGGCGCTTAAATTTTATCCATCTAATATATTATTATAAAAACAATAACTTTAATTTAATAATCTCTGCTACCCTAAAAGGGCCTTATAAAATGGAATCCATACAAAGTACCCACACGAAACGCTAAATATCTGAGACTGTAGACAGTTAGGTTATAATAGGTTTAAATTCCGAGTATTTCCTTATCGGTATTGTCATTTATCCAATGTTTAAAAATGTGTGCGCAAAACAAGCGAAATAAAGCGTGGTGAACACTTGTTCGGGACGCCTTTAAATTCCGAGTATTCCCTTATGGGTATTGTCATTTATCCAATTTTTTAAAATGTGTGCGCAAAACAAGCTACATAAGCGTGGTGAACACTTGTTCGGGACTCCATTAATCGCCACAGCCGAGCGATAAAAATCAATTGCAACATGCTAGTGAAGGTAGATGTCGAACGGAGTTTGCCGATCGTCACGAGCAGAATGAAAGCCGAATTTATTTAGTAATTGTTTCGGGTCGGCATCGTTGATCAAATACTGCCGAATCGAATGTGCCGACCCGAACAAGTGTGTAGCACCTAACGCATTTGGTTAGTGATAAAAAACTAATGTTTCACTAACACTGGGGACTAAGTCCAATTTGAATACCACAAAAACGGTGATACCAAAATTAAATATTCTATTCAAAGATCTGAGGTGAAACAAAATTTAAAATGAATCTGATGTCAACTGATTTGGTTAACTATGGCAAAATGATTGGATTTAATAATAATAATATTTATTAATAATAAATTATAATGTAGTAGTCATAATAATAATTACAGCTTATAATATCAACGCAAGCTCAAAATTATAATTTTAGTTTCTTTTGCTGGTTAACAAAATCAGTTTATCATCTATTTAAAACTCGATTTACATAATAATATTTATAACATTCTTATTTCGCTCTCTCGATGTAAATGTACTGAGAACGAATGAGAACTGTGAATAGAGGATTGACAATTTGAAGGGAAGTTTGTGACGTAATAATAAATTGATTTTAGACGAATAATTTTTACTCCTCCCGATTACCGAGCGAAGATTGCCGAAGTCAAACTCAAAACGAATACGAATGGAAGAAACGCAGCGGAATTCTGCTGATCGTTGCAGGGTCTTTTTCTTCCAAACATTCAAGGAGCTACGTTTTCCCACTCGGTTTTGGCTCTAGATTTATGTTTCCAACTCGACGCTAGATCGTCGAAGTAAGACGGAAACCCCCGAGTATATTGTATTCTCATCTTCGGCAAACCTCGGTAATCTTCGGCTCCGTAATACAGGAGGGAACTGCGCTGTAATTTGTGCAATTATGTTTTATTTTTGCATACATTTTATTGATGTTTGTTATGTCCGTCGGGTATTATAATTCGGACCGATTATGACGGATTGATATACGAAAATGATCTTTATATTTGTTGCTTTAATACTATTTTCGATAAAAGTTAATTTTTATCACTCTTGCAAATCTGTTTTCTTTAATCCTAATTTTAATCTTGGTGCATCATTACAATACATTCCGATTCTTATCAACATTACATTATCATCATATTTCTACTATGTCTTCCGTGTTCATAATTATTTTTCGAAATACAGAATTCAAACATCAAAATTGAGTGATGGGACATCATCCGGCCGTAAATATAAATATCGAGCTTTACACCAAGTCTTTCTAGACCGTCGTTTCGAACTCTCACACTCAGCTCAGCTACTCTCAGCCTCAAAAATAATTATACATGAATAAGGAGTCATTTTATTGTATTAAACCTTTGTTCCTTAACCAAAATGTCTAAGACGTAATTATTGTCTAACATTATCTACTTGAGGCGGCTGATTGTACAGACGCCAGCACATCAAGCTACCCGAAACTCTCAAATTTTTCAATCAACTTTGAACCTTATATGCTTTAAAAGTTGAAAATCTATTAAAAAAATTTGACAGATTGTAAGTAACTTGATGTAAGTCTGTACCTGCGTGACACTCTCTTTCTATATTTCAATATGTCATATTTACGCTTAGGTATTGCGCACACAAGCGTTTAAAGAAACGCTCTTCCAGCTATATCAGTTCATCATAAATTATTTTTTATGTAACGCCTTATTGTATAAATTATTTTCGTGTATCAAACCGGTCTATCCGGCTGTTTAATATTTTGGTGCTGTCTACAAAATGAATAATTAATAATTATTTCGCGTAGCAAATACGCGACATTTTCGATTTTTGTGCATTTTTTCCACAAATACAATTTTGTTTTTTTTTTTGTAAATACGCTGGCACTCGTAAGAATATCTAATAATGTAAATGACGAAGTGTATCATGTTAATCAACGGTATTTCAATAAAATGATACTCTTTTTGTATGGGTTTTATTTATTTATTTACATATAAAACAGCTTACATTATTATTTGTACATTATTGATCTTACAGATAACATTTACATTTAAAATAATAAATTCTTTGACATTTTTATGGAATTGAAATGGCATAGAAGTAATTAACTAACTACGCGTGCTTTACTTGTGGTAACCAAGTGTAGAACGTACAATGTACAGCAAGTGTATAAAGTACAACACGCTGTGAATGCCTGTGTGAAGACGAGTAGCGTCACGACAGCTCCAAGTAAAGCACGCGTCGCTTCGTAAGATAAAAATACTATATTGGATTGACTAATCTGACTGCAGTTACATTATAATTATATTCACATATACAAGTGAAGACGTCATATTTGTTCACACCAGAACGGTGTCTAAAACTATTATTAAAAACATGAAAATTAAAAGTATTTAACAAAAAATGTCTAAGAAAAAAGTTCCGTTTATAGGTTGCCACGTTTCTCTTGTTCCAGCTCTATAGATTCGAAAAGTGTCTTGAAGTTTCCGGCGCCGAAACCCTGGAAGAAAACATTAATTTATTTTAAATATATTGACTAGCAGCGTCCCGCGGTTTCACCCGCATTATGTTCCGATCTCGTGGGAATATCGAGATAAAAAGTATCCTATGTATTATTCGAGGAAATGGTCTATCTATGTGCCATCATCCAAATCTGTACAACGGTTTCCGCGTGATTGAGTAACAAATATCTTCACAAACTTTCACATTTATAATATTAGTAGGATTTAGATAGTAAGTTACAAGAACACACTTGTTACTAAACAAGGAATAGAATTAGGAACATGGTCTTCTTTGCATAACCACGACCCGGCTGTTTTCATCATCAATTTTGTTTTGGAATAACTATACAGGATGAAATGGAAAACATGCGACATGTGCATTGTACTCATGTACAATCTCCCATTTCGATTTGTCGCATCAAAAAGTTGTTCATAATGATGACATTATGAACAACTTTTACTATAGGACCAAACCTGAAATCGCGAAAACAAAATCAGCTGTTCCCTACATTTATGTTCGAATAACTCGTCAAAATGTAGGGAACAGATGATTATTTTTCGCGTTACTCGCCTAAGTAAAAGTTGATCGTAATGATGAGTACAATCTCCCATTTCGGTTTGTCGCATGTTTTCAATTTCAACCTATAGATACATTTCTGCCCCCATACAATCCCTGATTATTGGACAATGATACAGTCAGTCAGATCCTACGCGGTCTATCCTTTGGAGGATAGACCGCGTAAATTAGGTATATTAAGACGATTGGTCGTCTTAATATACCTAATTTCGGTCTTCTAAAATCAGGCATCCTAAAATGAAGTAAAAAGCAACTCAGTAGCTAAAATACTCACATTATGATTCCTCCTCTGTATAACCTCCAAGAATAGCGTAGGCCTATCTTGAGTATTCTTGGTAAAGATCTGCAGCAGATACCCGTCATCATCATAGTCTATGAGAATGTTGAGGCGCTCCAACGTGTCTATGCTTTCGGCTACCTTGACCTTGCTCTGTTGGAGGCGCTCACGAATGAGTTTGTAGTACTTTGAAGGTATGGAGAGGAATTCTACGCCGCGGGCTCGGAGTTTCTCAATCTGTGGAGAAGAAATTATTTAACAAACAAATCGTAGGTATTTTGTGTACTGTCTAAACCAGTAATCTACATTGCATTCCTCAGAGAAATACAATGGTTTGACACACGAGTTTTTTTTGTTCCTTAGCTGGCAATGCAGGAAATAGCCAATGAGCCACAAGGGCTCGGGATACTAGGAGATCCTATTATCTTTGGAGTGTAACACAGTCTTGATATTTGTAGTAATCGACTAATAAACCCCAATGATGCTGCAATCAACTTGGTCACTTAGTTGTCCAGCAAAATCGACATCATTCAGGGTGGCTGGGACATCACGTACAACCTTTTACCATGCATCCAGTTGATCCAGTACATGATTCCGAACCCCGAGTGTTGAAATCTACGTTGGATATTAAAAAAATCCTGTTTCATACATTTTGACCGCGTAGGTATTGCACTCTTCTATGAAACAGCTGATTTATTTTTTGATAAACGACGAATCATTTTCTATGCTAGGGGGTCTAGCATCATGTGCTGAATCTATGGCGGCGCGCGGCGTCGATGTGATTGTGTAAAAAATGCCGGTCGCCGCACGCCGAAAAAAACAAAAAACTTGTAATTCGACCAATTTTTCCGATTATGTCTGATGAGTGATGACTTACAGCAGTAATAATATCCTCAGTATTAAGAGCGATGTGCTGTACGCCGGCTCCTCCGTGGTACTCCACATACTCTTGGATCTGGCTCTTTCTCTTGCCGGCTGCTGGCTCATTGATTGGCATCTTAACTGTTTCCTCGTAGTTGGCCATCACTATGGAGCGGAGCGCTGAGTACTCCGTGCAGACTTGCTTATCGTCTACCGACCAGAACCTTGAAAATAATAGGAGAGTAAGTTGGTACTCTTTGTAAATCGAAAAGTTGCTTCGTCGCGATCAAAACGTAGGTACAGCCCAAACCAAACCAAGAAACCAAAAAAAAACACAAATAAAAAATCAAGACAGAGGGCTGTCAACAGTGAATTGAAACCGGTTTCGTAAACATGTGTGCAGATAGTGAGGTGTAGTTTGATTGTAAATAGGTGCGTGTATGCACAGAGCGTAGGTGTAGTTTTTGCATGCTTCACTGTATTGTTCGCAGCGCTGTCTTGACTTTTTATTAGGTCTGAGGTACATCCCGATTGAAACTTTATGGAGGCTTGGAACATGACGCGAGTCGCAGCGCAGTAACAAATTTACGTGTTAGCAGGGGTGAGGGGTGAGTTTGGTACTGCGCAGCGAGTAGCGCACTTCAGAGCCACCATAAAGTTTGAATCGGGCTGTAACCATGTGTAGCTTCCAACATCTGTAAGGTTTGTCACACTTTGGTTTTCGCAAGAAGGTACCCGGCCACTTCTCAACGTTAAAATCCATTTTAAAGTTTCACCTCGTTTGTAGGAATATCTATTATATACTTGTGATACTATGTTAGTTGAGTTACAATCAAGCATCAAGATTATTTGAACTAGGTTACCGTTCACTATTTAGTTGGTGCGAAAATCTGGATGGATTGTAAATTTTCTTACCTATGGAACTGTAGACATCTTTCATACCAGGAGGCAGCTTCCTCCATACCACCATCAGGCTGGTTACCCACCACGTGGTCTATGAAGTTAATCTCCACTTTCGGCCTTTAATAGAAAAAGAAAAATTAAAACATTTGAATTACGTCCTTACGTCCAAGCCCACTTGGCTTCAGAGTATTGACTCGTCCAATGTTTATTTATGTTTACTTACAGGAATTTGTTGATGGGATCACTAGCCAACAGCTGGTATCCAGGCAGGAAAGGACCCCGATATTTGGATCTGTCCACTAATGTATGCGTGTTGTCTCCGTACTGTCGACAGAACAAAATAAACCAAGTTGCATTAAAAAACCTCAACTGGGCACTCGGTATATTATAAGAGCAGCCGTGAGCACAAATCCAGCGTCCTGCGTTGCTATTCTGTAAAAATTTCACCGTGAAAACTTAGGTGAAGTGAGCGTGGAGTGAGTTGTCTATATTGTCAATTCCTAGCAAAAACAAACTCACTTCACCTAAGTTTTCACGGTGAGATTTTTACAGAATCGACTGGCTGTTAGCAACTGATAAATTCTCGATTGGAAAACCAGATAACACTGCCTATCTTTGGAATTGAACCACGGATCGGCTCAGCAGTACGAACATAAAACTATCGAGGTAGTTGGTAATTACAAAATTAGTATTAAATTAAACATCTTGTTTCAGCAGTGCGATTCTGTAACCATCTCACCGTGAAAACTTAGGTGAAGTGAGCGTGGAGTGAGCTGTCAATAGTGGTAATTTCTAGCAAAAACAAACTCACATCACCTAAGTTTTCACGGTGAGATTCTCACAGAATCGACCAGCTGCGTTGCTATTCTGTAAAAATTTCACCGTGAAAACTTGGGTGAAGTGAGCGTGGAGTGAGTTGTCAATAGTGTCAATTCCTAGCAAAACAAACTCACATCACATAAGTTTTCACGGTGAGATTTTCACAGAATCGACCAGCTGGTTTCAAATACCTAACCTACTTATACCTATTCTGGGTAGGTATAGGTACCAATATAACCTTTTAGAGTGAATAATGATACCACCTTAAACAATCACATTTAGGTAAGTACCTACTTTGATTTGATTAAGTAGCAGCAGCAATAAAGATTTGAATTTAATTATTAACTACTATATATTTAAGGGCTGATTTTTCAATCGACCGATATTTTTTATTCGTGGAATAAAAATGACGTCTGACTGTTTTTGTATCAAAGAACTGTCAGAAATTCAAAATTATTCATCCGATAAAGTTATCTGGCGTTGGAAAAATTTGCTCTAGATAATATCCTTTTTCAGATTTTAAAAACTCATCATTTGTACTGTTCTATTATTTGGTTTGTTGGAAAACAGAAGCTGTTTACCGTCTTAATAGTAGCCAGCCTAACAACGCCATACTCGTCTTCCTCTTGCCACAAGTCCTTGATGACCACAGCACCCTGTTTCCTGGCGTACTCCAGAATGAAGTCGAGGTTCTCCACTTGGAAGGCGACGTCCTTTACGAAGTCGCCGTGGTAAGCGACTTCGTTGCCGATGTCGGTTTCTTCGGGCTGGTATTGAGCTTCGAAGACGAATATGATCTGGAAGAAAGGATATTATAATACTAGCTGCAAACTCAAACTCAAAGTATTTATTTCAATTAAACCTTGTACAGGCACTTTTGAATTGTCAAAATTAAAATAGTCCGTCAGTTAGTCAGAAAGTTGAAGCTAGTTGCCCATTCCAAAACGTCGATCTCTATGGAGAAGAACGGGCAAGAAACTCCATGGACACTCTTTTAAATCAAGATATTACAAATCGTGGGTACATAATTATTGTTGCTTCTATATGCGAGAACAATGTAAAAAAAAACACAAATGAAGAAACATTTCAAAATATAAGATTAAAAATAAGCCTTGGCAGTTAAGAAATGACCAGTCTCAACCGACGGCGCCCGTTCACGAACATGACGCGTGGATCAGCACCATCTAGCTCAACCATTTTGTAGGGAACCGAATGATCCAACACACGCGCCACCATCGATGAGACATTTAAGTGAGCATGACATGTTCTCAACCGCCATGCTCTTTCAAGTCAACATGAAAAAAATCATAGTAAACGAAAACATGGTTCTTACATTTACAAAATTTAAAAATGCTTGTAAATTATACAACACTATAGTTTGTAATTTATTTAAAAGATTAATAAAATTTTACTACCAAATAGGAAGAGATATTATTTAATAACGAAGTAGGTATTCAACAATTGAGACTTATTGAATAAAAAACTGGCACTCCGGTAGTGCCGACAGAAGTGAAAACTTGAACAATTACGAGTGTATTTTGTGAATCGTCTTATAAACAAAACACGCGTGTTAAGGTGTGTTCCTTATTTTATAGGGTTTTTTGCAAATCAGGTATGATGACCAAAGTGACTGGTTTATTCTTCTCGTGAAAGGAATTTATTCAGATTTACAAATAAGCACACAGGATAGACTTCAGTTCGTGGTGTTGGTCGCGGCAGTGGTAAGAGAAGCAAGCCGCTCGCATGGAGCTCGTCGTCAGTTATATAGTTTCCTTACTTACTTGGTAACTTCGCACATAGTTTAAAGATTTTTAATATCCGTGGTTCAGCGCCATCTCGTCGTTGTTGGATGAACTACGTAGTTAGTACGCGAGGCCCTCGTAGTTCTTCCCGATGTGCATAGATGGCGCTGTCCTCAACAACGCGCGTCTTACGTTTTACGTCTTACGAATTTTCGATCAGGGTCACGTGACCTGACGCGAGTTTAGAAGTTTTTACCCATTCCAAAAAAAGTACACAGCGCCGCTAAAGAAGTTTTCACTTCAAAAAAAAAAAAATTATGTTCTTAATGTCAGAAACACAAAGAAAAAAGAAAAAGGGAAGCACCTCTTCCAATTATTGAAATTTTAACTAGTCAAGTGCCTGTGGAGCAGGACCAGCATTAAGCCAAGCATTTTTATCATCGATATAATCATCCAACTTATAATATGCTTGTCTACATAGTGTGCGTTTAATGCATGTTTTAAATTTCTTCTCATTTAGTTGAAGAATATCGAGTGGTATTTTATTATAACATTTTATACAGTAACCCATAAAAGAAGTTTTTACTTTAGACAATCTGAAACGCGGTTGATCTAATTTGTCCCTATTTCTAGCGCCCCACGGTTCCACCCGCATCAGTGTGGATCCCGTGGGAATATCGGGATAAAACGGATCCTATGTCCTTTCCAGGGACTCAAACGTATCTCTATACCAAATTTTATCTAAATCGGTAGGTAACAGACAGACACTGTCGCATTTATAATAATATTATGGATTAGTATGGATTCACATAGTATAGTAAGTAGTGGTACACGATGTGTGTGAAACCTCAACGTAAAAAATGTTATTATAAATCTAATACCAAAAAAAAAAACTAATGACAGAATTCTATTTCACGAAATTCAAAAACAAACTACCTAGTATCAACTGCTAGGGTATTTTTTTTAAACATTTGCATTTTTTTATTGTCTACCCAAAAATAGATCAGAATCTCAATGTTCTATAAAATTAATCTCGAAGATTGGAAAAAAATATATAATTGTGAACTCCAGTTTACTCCACTAGTGCAGACTCAGCCCAGTCCCAAAACCTACCCTGTCTTAACGTTGTATGTACCTAAAGTTGTTTGATTCACTTTTTTGATAATAATCGACAAGTTTCACACTACGTGCATTTTTTTTACTTTTTTTGATATCCCGGTTTTTTTTCTCACACGTTTTTCCATATCGCCATCTGACATTGGCTGAATTCTCGACATCATAAATTAAAATAGAACCGATCTCTCTACCCGATAATAGTACACACTATGATACATTACATGTGTGCTACCTATGTTGGTCAATGCACCCGAGGCGGTATTATTCATTTCGATATAAGGACAATTCAGACTATTTAAAAGAAAAAGTGAAATATGGCCCGCGGATTCCTTTTGCATGAAGTGTCTTTAATGAGATTAAAAAAAGCGCTCAACTACCTACGACTAGTTAAGTTATCTGTGGCGTTACCACACTAGTGCGGTAACAAAGTAAGGCACGCATGTTTAGTGGACCTAAAAGCGGTTCATTAAGAGCCACTTTACGAGCAAGTGTATAGAAAAAGCATTAAAACGACGCAAATAATAAAAAGGCCACTTTGGCGAATCATAAAAGGATAACATTATGAATCGTAATGGACAGTTAACTGTTAAATTAATCGGATCAAATCCCATTGATGAAGGATTTTTCAGTCATTTTTTTTTCTATGCTAAAATACTAATCAGTCCAATCCAAATACAATCCCTATCTCTTTGATTAAACCTACGTAGTGCAGCGAAAAAAATATAAACACGGACTGTCTTCGCCATATTTTGATTCATAACGTTATCCTTTCACGATTCTGCCAAAGTGACCTTGTTAGGCCCCCTGTATTTCGCATTAATAAATACTGATAGAGGCTCGTCTAATCATAATACCGGTTTACCTTATTCATTCTGACGGCGTAAGAAGCTGTTTTTCTCGAACCAGTCTCTAAGCCGCTGTATGCCAGAGGTTCGAAGCCGAATCTTGTTACATAGTAGCTGGCAGCCTGTGATATAATCGAGAAATAATAAAACAATAAAATTAAAAACAATAATTCAAAACAAAGCCCCAAAAAAATAACTGAAGAACTGAACTGCTTCGATCAATACCGGCGAATCCGGGCGATCGACAGAATATATTCCGTAATTACTGATCAGGGAACACTGATTTAATCAATTACTTATTTAATTAAACATAAAAAACCAATAAGCATAAGAAATTACTGTGGTCTCGTTAGCACCCTTTGGTTACAGAACGCTTAAAAATTGCAAAGTAAGTATAGAAAACTCACCTGTTTGGCGTTGGACACCCAGAATGTGAGATGATCGAAAGCTAGGAACCGCCCAGCCTCAGGTTTTCTACCCTTGTCTGTGTAGGTAGTCTGAAAAAGAAATATTTTGATAATAATTGTGAAGTTCAAGAACAAGCAATTCCGCATGGGCACCATTACCAGAGACCGAAATCTGTACGACCAATACCGGTATTTTTCGGTTACAACCTTTATTTTTTTTACTGGTAGTTTCAAACGTTACCTTAATTCTTAAATATTGAATACAACCTGTCTTAATACCGGTTACTGAAATAAAAATTACCTCTGTCGCATTATTCGCAATGTATGGACGTTCATATTCGTGGTGAGGCACAAGCATATGCGTCATCACGCATGCGCATGCGCATGCCTCGCAATGTCTGTATCAGCCTTTAGATAGAGGTAATTTACTTTACACGTGCCGTCAGCATTAGGTACTCTAAGGGCGCGCATCGCCTGTTTGTGTGTGTGTCAAAATAAACTAGGTACTCGTACATAGGTACCGAGTTGATTTGTATGATGAGAGAAAAAGATTTATCTTTTTCATTTGTTTACAAATGATATTTTACCAATTTACAATGTAATATATTATCTTACTTACCTTTGTTATTTTTTTTTTTCACTTTAACTCAAATACTCCGCAAAAGGGCGAACTAAATAATCGTAAACAGTAGGTACTGGTGCAGCGCGCACGACGATCTCCCATGTATTTTCTAATGTCGTTTTTCGTAATGTTTTGTGTGTGTGTGTTGTGTGTTAAATTGTCGGCATTGCGATATTCCGTTTCTTTGTCCGTAATCAAGGTAATTTTTAGGTAACCGATAGATATTAAAACGGTAACTTGAATAAAGGTAACATGTTTCTTCTTATTGGGTTACCCAGATAGTGGTTACCTTAATCGTAGAGGTAACCAGAATTATTCGTTGCCTGTACTCTATTTATAAAGGTTTTCGATCCCTGCTAATTACATACAAAAACTTACGCCTTCGACCCATGGGGGTAAGCAGAAACTACAGAACACCACCTGCTACGATCTTTAGATACTCCGTTTGCCTCGTTTACGTTCATCATCATCTGCCTAACCTTTTCCCAACTATGATAGGGTCGGCTTCCAGTCTAACCGGATGCCATAATACAAAATTATCATAATTATACCTATATTCATTAGAGGTGTGGTGCCTACATTGGAGTTATTCGCTTCTACTTAGCTGAAAAGTTTGAGTTGAGTTCGAGAAACTTTTGAAAAGCGCTGCAAAATTTTAAAAATTTCTATATTTTACGACAAAAATCTTATGCCCAGTCAGTAATAAACTGGGACTGGGGTAGGTCCAGTTCATTGATAAATTGAACTTATTTGTAAGTTTACTGTCAAAATTCGATAAAAAGTTTAAATCTAAAGTTATGTAAACTAGACACAATTTTCTACTTACCATTGTAGCTCCTCAAAACAATATAACAAAAAAGAATAGAAAATAACACCTAAATGTGAGTGTAGTTGTATCAAACACTGTATTTAGACTGAAATGTAGCAGAACCAACCGGTGCTTTTATTGAAGCGAGAAAATATTGACTCTGTAATGTAGTTTTACAAGAAAAAGATAAGGCTGTGTTTACGTGGGCTCGAATATTTTTGCTAACGTCGTCGATTCGATCAACTAGCAACTAGCTTCATATTTTCTGACTGACCGACTTCTTGACAATTCAAAAGTGCCTTTAAATGGTTTAATTGGAGTTTTAGTGGGTTAGAGTCCCACATAACTGCACTATCTCCCCGTGGTAGTGCAGAATGCACGAGCATTTCTCAACGTTAAAAAAAAAACACGTGGAAAATTGTTAGGTTGTCTAGAGCCCTGGACTTCTCGTCACCACTTTATCAGGCTAATATGACGAGAAGTCCAGGCCATATTATCAGTACCTGCTTAAAACAAAGTTGGTAAAGACAGCTTAGGAGTCTCCTTTGATCACAGTGCTAAACACCTACCTACCGTTATAATAATACAGAATGTAAAAAGACCCATCACATAGCAGTCAACTACGCATTCTGTACCGCAAACTAAGTTACATTGTATAAAAATAATTCCTCGACTTTTATTTTTGGTGTGAAAATTTGCTGATTGCAGTAGTGCGGAATGTAACACTCGCAAAACATTGTGAACCATATGTGCATGCAACGGTACGGGGGTATTTAAAGTTATGTTATATATAACTATGGTTTACAAACTTGTTTTCGTAGAGTTTTCGTCTGTAAGAGTTGGAATTTTGACCTTTAATATCTCCGTAACCAGAAGGTTTCCAGGTATGGTCCAGTACAAAAAAAAATTACAATGTGCATTACAAGTGACTCTCGCCGCAATAATGGAGAAGATTGGAGTCCTCCAATAAACTTCCTAGGCTATTCCAAGATTGGGAAATTGAAGGTTGGGATAATGTCCTCAGTGTGAACCAACCTTACGTTACTGACGTACATACGTTGTCGCAGTCTCCAACTTGACGCGGGCGAGCCTCCGTCGCACAGTGTTACCGAAATGTTATTGTAGACAAAATTCGATGATCTAAAGATGCGGAAACCAAACCCATAACATAGATACCCACTCATTACTAGCCTCCTTTAAAAGAACGCTCCTTTCCCGGATTTCCAATACCTACTTAACTAGATAAATATTTTATTTGCATTTTCTATTTATCAGACTGTGTTAGGAATTGAGGATGTAAAATGGTATTTGAATTTCAATGCAATATTTGGGACAAAAAGTAGATTCAGTAATAGGTGGAATGAAATCATATAAAATATGTAAATTTTTCTGAAATTATGTTAAGAATTTGAAATATTACCTAACGTCACACACAACTATCTTTAAGTTACCCCCAGTTTATACAGTGTGATAGGTAATTAAAAGATGGGACACACTTTAAGGGACGCTCCCGAATCTACAGGGTGATTGGAAGATGGGTGCCAAGCTTTAAGAGTCTATATTATGCTGTTTTGGTGATATTGGGCGATCTAGATATCGGTATCTGTAAGACTTGAGAGTTTGCTATTTGGACACATTAAACTTGGACCTATAATCTTTAAATTTGTAGAAGCGAAAACACGATTGGATAAAAAAATCTCGATAAAAAAAAATAACGAAAAAACCTCGTTTTGCACTTATTTTGAGTTAGATCTCTGAAACCCTATGGAATTTAATGATGATTTTTAAACTAATAGATAGGTAATAATATTATCTCAAATCGTGCAGAATTATTTTTTTATTTTTCTACTCGTTCTCCTCGTAATTAGCAATTCAGAGATTTGGCGCTTGCGTCATTTTATTCTAAGCGAGCATACTCTCTATCTGTCTCTTGTTTTGCACGCGGTAGTAATAGCGCTATCCTTTTCAATTTATTCAATCAGTCTGCTACGGCATCTCTTGGAGGACGAACCTATGTTTGGCGACATTACAGAGAGAGGACTATTTTCGACATTTTTATTTTGTTTAGTGGTAGGTATTACCTACTGTAAAAAGGAGTTAAACCTGTTTGGTGTAAACATAATAAATTATTATCATTATTTAGTGTAAATAAAGATGGGCAAAAAGAAAACTCACGGAAAACACGACACATGGTTGGCGCCACGGAACAGAAAAAACAGTTTTTTCTGTTCCGTGGTTGCCGCAGTGGCTGAGCGATCGACTGCTGCGCTGCGTGTCGCGGTCGCGGGTTCGATTCCCGACCGGACAAATATTTGTATTGCCTACAGGTAGTTGTTCCGGGTCTGGATGTTTGTGTATGTGAATTTAAATGTTTGTAAACGCACCCACGATACAGGAGTAATTCCTAGTGTGGGGAAACGTTTTTTAAAAAAACAAAAACAAAACAAAACGTTTGAGGGAACAACTCCGTATTCTGAACGAAAGAAAGAAAAAAGTAAGTACAGACGCCAGCATGTCAAGCTACTACAATCTGTCAAATATCTTTAATAGATTTTCAACTTTATCACTGAAGCTTAAGGTTCAAAGTTGAATGGGAAAATTTGACAGTTTCGGGTAGCTTGGTGTGCTGGCGTCTGTACCTAACTACCGATTTATATAACGGTATCAATTCTTTTATTTCCTTAGCTACTTAGGTATTTCGAATATCTATTGCCTAGGGAAAAAAAAGTAAGTAAATTTTTAATTCCCGTTAATATTTTTTTTACCTGGCTCGTTGGTCTAGCGGTCGCAAGCGCTACTGCTGAGCTGTGAGGTCCTGGGTTCGATTCCCGCACCTCTGCCCACCTCATCGGGCAATACAGGCGTGATGCTTTGTATTAATGTATGTAAATTTTAAATCGCATAATGTAAGATAATTGAATCTTTCCCGTACAATGAGAGGTCAGCTTATATACTGGAAATGTATAGCTTAATACGTAGCCGTGTGTACCTACCTATCTACCTATATAATGCGGGTAAAAATACAACAAGTCGCCGTCCCCGGAGAATAAAATGATAACTACAAAAATGCAACTTTTCAGGAAAAATAAAAAACATGTTTTCGTTGATTGCTTCTTAAATACTGGACGTAGACAGATGATTGTCAACTTTTAAAAAAGGTTATTTTTTGTTTGTTCTAAATGTTATAATCAAATACGCCTAAGTATCAAAATAGAGATATTATTTAAAAAATAAGAAGTTAGTCAAAATTAATCATCGTCCAAGTTGTATAATGTCGATTATCATTTTATTCTCCGTACAGCCTGACCAGGATCAAATATTGCACTCGTCACGTATCATTTTATTCTACGGGTTTTTAGGGTAAAAGTGATACTGATAATACTTTAATATCGTTTTATTCTCGTAAATATTCTGAAAAAAAAATCTGGTAAGGACTTTTAATTTGGTGTCCTAATAAAACTATGACATGGTAATCAACATTAGTTTTATTCAAAATAATATTAAAAAACAACAGCATTTTTCTTAATTTACTATTATTAGTCTTTTTAAATTGGTTATAATTAAAATCAGTCTTATAATAACATATTATGTGAATTAATATTACAATACTAATGAAATTATTAAGTAATATAATCTGTTACACATTTTTTTTAATAAAACAGCCTTGTAATCACATTTATCACATAAAATCAGATTCTTATAATGACTTTTCAAAAATAAAATAAAGGTGGGTGATTAATCGTCATTATCTTCTTCATTGTCGTTATTGCTACCAGAACAGCTACTGCCATAAGTCAAGGACTCGTAAAAACCATGATAGTAACTTGGAATATCTCCTGCCTTACAGAGGCTCATAAGATCATCATATAAAGCCTTGCTTATTCGAATAAGCTCAGTGTACAACGTTTGAAGTTCGGGCACATAGCTAAGACTTGGGCTTGTTATATGTCTGGTACCCCGCTTGCTTCTTATTCTTCTGACAGGCTCCGTATTTAATTGGGAATAGTCGGAATCAAAGTTGTATTTTTATTTTAAAATTGATGGATGTGAATGTGAGGCATTCACTTCATACACAGTCCATGATATTTTTTGGCTCTCCTCATTTTTTAACCAGTTCTTATTCTCTATTAACTCCTTTATATTATAAAACTCTGTTTGCGTCATCTCTGAAACTTGATATTTTTTCCATGTTCCTTCGCGTTCATAATGATTGTGTACATCTGATCAGGCGTGCATACAACTCTGTTTTAATTCACGTTCAATGTTGGAATGCATGGAATCCCCCTCACTCTGGCCATGTCCGGTTTCAAAGAATCTATGTGTGATGTTCAATTGAAGCTTCTGTGCAGCAAAAATATATAGAGCGAATATGAATCTGTTTTTGTTTTGTCCGCAACAACCGTCGGAGTAAAATGATATGTTCTGGATGCCTCTTTGTTTTTCACTAAGTAGAAATTGCCATAAGCAACTACCAATTTCATTTGCCCCCTTTTAGCAATCTGACCATGAAAAAAACAAAGAGAGAGTACGACAAATTAAAAAAGAAGAAAAAGAATCGGTTGATCCCTCACAAACAACCGTAGCAATATTCGATTTAGAAAAGGATTTGAGCATCCCACAATCTGAGGTTGGATCGTTTCACTACAAAAGAAGTATCCCATTTATAATTTCACTGTGTATGATGCTACTCAGAGTAAAGGTTATTGTTATGTTTGGCACGGTCAGATTGCTAAAAGGGGGGCAAATGAAATTGGTAGTTGCTTATGGCAATTTTTACTTAGTGAAAAACAAAGAGGATGCACGCCTGATCAGATGTACACAATCATTATGAACGCGAAGAAGAAGCAAGCGGGGTACCAGACAGATAACAAGCCCAAGTCTTAGCTATGTGCCCGAACTACAAACGTTGTACACTGAGCTTATTCCAATAAACAAGGCTTTATATGATGATCTTATGAGCCTCTGTAAGGCAGGAGATATTCCAAGTTACTATCATGGTTTTTACGAGTCCTTGACTTATGGCAGTAGCTGTTCTGCTAGCAATAACGACAATGAAGAAGATAATGACGATTAATCACCCACCTTTATTTTATTTTTGAAAAGTCATTATAAGAATCTGATTTTATGTGATAAATGTGATTATGAGGCTGTTTTATTAAAAAAAAATGTGTAACAGATTATATTACTTAATAATTTCATTAGTATTGTAATATTAATTCACATAATATGTTATTATAAGGCTGATTTTAATTAATACCAATTTAAAAAGACTAATAATAGTAAATTAAGAAAAATACTGTTGTTTTTTAACATTAATTTTAATATGAATAAAATGATAACTGCATTTATCATTATTTAGTCGAATATTTTTTCACGAGAATATAATTCTATGACTGTTTGTCATACTAACAAGTGGGAATACATTTTGATATTATTATATTAACACTTTATTCTCGTAATTTATGACCTGTTTTAAATCTTTGAATACTATTGTAATATTTTTTTGTTTCGTAAATAAGTGTTTAAAAAATGCGAAAAAAATTGAGCAGATGTATTAACACCCACAGATCCCAAAAATGACATAACACTAAAACTAGGATAATGGCAGTTATCATTTTATTCTCCGGGGACGGCGAAGTATCAAAATAATATCATCCTAGTTCAATCACTGATATGTTTACTAATTAATATTACTTATTCAAACTGATGAATTTTATTTAAAGAAAAAAAAACTTTTTTAGGGTTCCGTAGTCAAAAAGGAACCCTTATAGTTTCGCCATGTCCGTCCGCAGTTTAGCTCAGAGGCTCTTAGTACTATTATTAGAAAACTATAATTTGGCATGGATATAATTATGTACAGACGCCAGCACATCAAGTTACTACAATCTGTCAAATTTCTTTAATAGATTTTCAACTTTATCACTAAAGCATAAGGTTCAAAGTTGATTGCGAAAATTTGACAGTTTCGGGTAGGTTGATGTGCTGGCGTTCGTACATTATTAATCACGCCGACAAAGTGGTAAAATAAAATCTTGAAAAAAAATTTTTTTACGCTATCGGTTTTTTTAGGTACACGTAAAGTGGGGAAGTTTTTGAAGTGAAAACTTCTTTAGCATCGTTGTGATTTGAAATTTTATGTGTTTTTGTGGATCGATGGATGGATGGATCGATGGATCGATGGATCGCCGGATCGCGATGGATCGATGGATTGATGGATGGATGGATGGATGGATCGATGGATCGAAGGATCGAAGCATCGATGTATCGACGGATCGAAGCATCGATGTATCGACTGATCGATGGATCGATGGATCGACAGGTCGATGGATCGATGGATCCATGGATCGACGGATGGATGGATGTATGGATGGATCGACGGATCGATGGATCGATAGATGGATGGATGGATCGATGGATCGACGGATCGACGGATCGATGGATCGACGGATCGGTGGATTGACGGATCGATGGATCGACAAATCGATGGATCGACGGATCGATGGATCGACGGATCGATGGATCGACGGATCGACGGTTCGACGGATCGATGGATCGATGGATCGACAGGTCGATGGATCGATGGATCCATGGATCGATGGATGGTTGGATGTATGGATGGATCGACGGATCGATGGATCGATGGATGGATGGATGGATCGATGGATCGACGGATCGACGGATCGATGGATCGATGGATCGACAGATCGGTGGATTGACGGATCGATGGATCGACGGATCGATGGATCGACGGATCGATGGATCGACGGATCGATGGATCGACGGATCGACGGTTCGACGGATCGATGGATCGACAGGTCGATGGATCGATGGATCGACAGGTCGATGGATCGATGGATCCATGGATCGATGGATGGATGTATGGATGGATCGACGGATCGATGGATCGATGGATGGATGGATGGATCGATGGATCGACGGATCGATGGATCGCTGGATCGACGGATCGGTGGATCGAAGGATCGACGGATCGACGGTTCGACGGATCGATGGATCGATGGATCGATGGATGGATGGATGGATCGATGGATGTAGTATGTTACAGTCGTTTGTAATTTCAGCTACGGAACCCACTATGCATGGCCCGACTTGCTTGGCCAGTATTTTTATTTATAAGGAAACATTTGTTCTAGGTACATAGTTATTATGGTTATGTTATGAGTTTATTTTTGTAGGAACATTACTTTTTGTTATTACGGTAATACGATATTTGTATTAGGTACATACATAGGTACCTTCGAATGTTGCGCGTCGCGTAATTTGTTGAAACCTTGTGAAATCACTTTGACTTTAATTTTTTTATGGGATTTTTATTGTTATTGTAATGGTATTATATAATTTTGAATATTAAATTGTTTAATAAATAAATATTGATGAATATTTACATATAATATTTTATTTCATACTAACCTTTTAGGTAAGTACATAATATATAGATTGAGTACCTACGCGAGGACTGAATAACGGATCAGACTAGATAGTCTCGAGTCCACGAAAAAAAAAAACACGAGCTTCTAAATTTCGAAACTCGCGTCTCGGGATGGAAGCCCTAGTACCTATTTACCTACTATATTGGTGGTATGTCAGTTTGTAGGTCTATGAACGGAGCTTCCAAATAATTATGTATTTACCTATACCGACAATGAGCTCGTTTGATTATAATCAGCTATGTTATGCTTTACCTACACATCGCGATCGATCCGTCGTACCAAATACTTCCGTGAATTTGAACTTTATTTGAATGACATAATTTTTTACGAATACATTTTTATTGCCATACGAATCAAGTTCAAATTCACGAAACGGCATATTCACGGCCCGTCTTCGGCACAGAACGCTGTTGATCGCCTGAGCACCGCGCAGTTTAAACTCGAACTCGACTCACGCACTCGATCTCGTTGCCGCGCGCCGCCTGCGCCGGTGGTGGCGCGCCGCGCGCTATGCCATCGCGTATTATTGTAGAGGGGGCGCGGGCGAGAGGTACGAAATCGCTCGCGTTGGGCTGCCAAGGCGCGCTCTTAAGGCGAAGATAGTACAGATAATTTAGAACCATTTAAGCCATGGTTGTCTTAGGCGAAGTCTTATCAATTTTATTATTTTTTTATATGTCTAATGAATGACACAGAGGCCTAAAACATGTTTTGCTAGTGTGCTTGTAAAAGCTACTGCGTAACAAACAAAATACCTAGTTATAACGTTATTTGTTTATAAAACTACAAACAGGGACCTTGTTTACCATCCCCTTACTTACGGCATACCACACCTCACAACAAAACATTGTATAGCTATACATTTACTTACTGTTTTGTCCACAAGTTAAGCCCACTGCGCATATCACGCGATAAACAAAATGCAAATGTGATTGGATATAGCAAACTGGATTTCGAAGCAAGTTAAGCACAGAGGCGGGGTGAAGCGTCATCACTTCGTGAGTAGCCCAGTTACCTACTGAGACAGTCCTCTACCGTAGGTTCATTGATAAGAAAAATAAGGGTTATCTTTGCAAAATGCATTGTTTTGGTACAAGAGATGTTTAGGAGGAAGATTTCCCAGGCTAGATGGAAATTGGTCGAAAATCTGAATTAAGCACATAGTGAAACTCTTTAGGTAATTCCGAGAATGACTAAATATATAAAATACAGTAAGTAAGTAAGTTACTTACTGAAGTAATATAAAATTATTAACTATGTCTTGTGAAAAACTTAAAATATATGGACGTTACAAATAATCTTAAACGAAAGCAGCTCTACTTGTGAAATCCAAAACTTGCAGTTGAAAACATCAACCCAAAAAAGGGCACGTGTATTTTTATAGTGAACATTTTTCACTATAATAAATACACGTGCCCTTTTTTATCGATTTTGACCATACTAATGTTAAGTGATACCTTGATTGATACACTAGGAACCAGAACCAATTTAGTTAAATTCGGTTAAAAAAGTTAAGGGCACGATCAGATTGAGATTAATTAAAAATAAAACTACCACTTGTTTAACTGTTAGGGGAAGATAGGGCGGTTTCGTACAATTTTTACTCTGAGCCTTGTAAAAAGAAAAAAACAGTGGCACTCCAGGAGTGCCGACAGAAGTGAAAACTTGAACAATTACGTGTGTATTTTTTTAATCTTCTTATAAACAAAGCCCGCGCGGTGTCGGTTACGGTAACAGTGTCGCGAGTTCAATGGTTTTTCCTATCTCGAAAAATGCCCAACGCGGCTAAAGAAGTTTTCTCTTCAAAAACTAATAAGTAGTAATTTCAAATAATCACGACGCTTCTGCACTAGGTATCTCGCTACAATAATGGTGAAGATCGATATTGATTCAATGCAAGACATCTGAGCAAAGGCAGTTTTCCCAAAAGATGGGAAATGATGGACCCCACTTGTGGGGTACCTTCGTAGATAGGGTTGGGTATATTCGTACATGGTATGAGCCTTTGTACCTACCGTGTCTTAGGCAGCATCCATAACAGAAATACTTCACAATCTTTCCCACATACAGTTACTCAACAAAAGATATATCGCGAACAGCGACTTATTATATCTGTAGAATATATTTTCTACGGCAGCAGTCTCCACCCCACATTAGTAGCAGTCGGAGTCCGGTACGGGTCGGTCGGCCATTTTACATATTAGCCACTCATTTTATATTACAAAATGTTGTGCAATCGATTTTATGTTATGATTCTAGAATTTTCCATGACATTTTTTAAAGTAGAAAAATAAATTGTGGCGAAGATTTGAAAAGGTTTGTTGCTATGTGCGTCATGTGCGGGTGCGCATAATAGGTTGTCTGTTTGCAATTAGAAAGATGCCTAATGTTTCTCACTGTATAACAAAATAGAGTAAATTTTTGAGAGAAAAAAAAAATCTGTGTAGCCTAATTCCGTAACATACTGTCAAATCATAATCCATTGATTCTTAAGTTTGAAAAATTCATTTGGTCACTAACGTAAATAAAGCAATGAACGGAACTAAACTGTCAAAATAAAAGGCAAAAAATTTCATCGATATTGGTCTCGAATAAAATCATAAATAGATAATAATATGTAGGTACTTCTATCCAATATAAAAATATTCTCGTGTCACAGTGTTTGTAGCAGATCTCCTCCGAAACTGCTTGACCGATTCTTATGAAATTTTGTGTGTATATTCAGTAGGTCTGAGAATAGGACGTAAACATTTTATCATACCCCTAAGTAATAAGGGTGGTCTACCCCTAAAATTGTTTTTTTAATTTTTTGGACAACATTTTTACGGTAGGGTAGGTTAGGATTAGCGTAGGAATATGGTATAAGTAGGGTAGGGGTAGGACACCACGCGAACGCAGCTAATACTTATTATATAAAATTCAAAGTCCTGACTGACTGATATATCAACGCACAGCCTAAACCGCTGGTCCTAGAGACATGAAATTTGGAGAGTGTGTTCTTTGTGAAGAGTAGGTATCCACTAAGAAAGGGTTTTTGGAAATTCCACCCCTAAGAGGGTGAACGGGGGGAGGTTGAAATTTCACGCGGACGCAGAAGCTAGCATACCTATATAATATCGGTCTCGACAGCTTCGCATATTATTACGATGTTGAATTAAATAAAACTCTCGTCTCTTCTGAACGAATAAGTTTATTTATCTAGAAAACCTTTAATTAATTTGTAGAAAAAAAAAGTATAATAAGCATATATGTATATAATCCATTATAATTATTTTAATTCAAAAAGAGTTACAAGCAAATTAATTTCATTGTTCCATATTCGTTTCCTGCTTATCTACTCATTATTTAATTTATTTATTTATTGTTCAGAAAGCAAACAATCTCGGTAAATAATGTACAATTAGCGCTTGAAGTTGCCATTTACAAGCTTCCACAAATTAAAAAATTAAAGACATAGGTACAATAATTATGTAGTTGAACCTATTTCTAAAAAAATCAAAACAAAACTTTAAATATCAAGCTGCATCATTTTTCTTCGCTTCTTCAGATTGGTCGTTCTTAATTGCTTTGCTCTCCAGCAGTTCAATTGCTTCGAACACCCACTTGTAGTTCATGGCACCAAAACCCTGAAAGTGCAACAAAATATTTTATTAGAAACTTCTGAAATTGGACATGCTTGGATATCCGACAACTTTGATCGCAAAAAAAATGTTAATCCCTCAATTCCAGGTTTAACAGAGGTAACAATTTTGTTGACGGTTGTAGCGTAGCTGCTGTTGCTAATGTTGTAGAAGTTGTTTTGTCTTAAGTGCAGTTGAAATTGGGTAAACCAAAACATTGCCTCAAACCACACGTTATGATAACGTGAATCAATTTAATTATGTAGGTATGTTGTAACTTGTATGCAAATGTACAGACGCCACCACATCAAGCTACCCGAAACTGTCAAATTTTCCCAATCAACTTTGAACCAAACAACTCCAGCGACAAAGTTGAAAATCTATTAAAGAAATTTGACAGATTGTTGTTGTAGCTTGATGTGCTGGCTTCTGTACATCAGACACCAAAATTATTTAGATGTACCTAAGTAGGTAAGCTAGCCTAATTGAGCCACTTATTGTGATCCATGCTGTGCACAATAGACAACTTTTTAAGGTGATATGTTGAAAATAAAATTGGTTTTTCTATTTCGTGTAACTTGTTAAGTATGTGGAATAGGGATTTAACATTTTGGTATATGTTTTTTGCCTCTTTGGTCTAGTATCATGTAAAAGGAATACACGATTCAATGAATTTTTTTCGATACAAAAAAGTTGCAAAGTTATATCTATTTTTTTACTTTTTACTACATCACGGCGTAACGCAGTAACGCTTAAGAGTTATTCAATGGAATTTACTTTAAAACATAGAGAATTATCATATCAAAGTTTACTCAAAGTAGTTTTAAATTTAGTTCATTTATTTTGTTAAAAAAGGAGTAAATTCGGTTTGACATATACGTCGTTTTATTCCGAGCGCACGCACATTATAGCCATCACTCTTCTTTTGCGTTTCAAAAGTAATTGCATCACTTTCGCTCGCTTAGTAGGTTTTCGAGCATTTTAGATTTTCGAGGTAGCGCCTCAGGGCTAAAAACATTGTTTACCGCCCGCATAGATATTACTTAGTTAATTTGTTGACTGTTAGTGCAGTGACTAGAAGGTTACAAAGTTACAAACCCTATGATTCCTTCTCTGAATAATTTCAATGAACACCGTCGGGCGCGCCTGCAGGTGCTTCGTGAAAGCCTGCAGCATATAACCTCGTTCGTCGAAGTCGATCAGAATGCTACCCTCCTGCAACGCTTCGATGCTCTCGGCGACTTTGACTGAGCTATGCTTCAGTTTCTCTCTGATCAAGTCGTAGTACGTCGGGGGCATTCCCAGTATGTCGGCGCCACGGGCTTTTAAGTTTTTCATCTGTGGGGTTAAAATAAATATTGTTAGGCGCCTTGTATAGCTTAATGGGCTTACATGACCTAAAGCTCGGTCTCTGTCGGACTGCATAGAATAGAAAAAGAAGCGCGATGACACAACGCTGGTAATTTATTGCAAAATATGAAGCAATCATTTAATTACAAAAAATCTATTATTTGGACTAAAAAATTAAAACACTAATGTTTTAGTATGTTGCTTGTAGAATAATCTGACAAAAATCAGAATGTTTGTATGTATGGTTTTTATTGTAAAAAGAAAGTTTTTAGAGGTATCTTCATGATTTTTTTCCGTCGTATCAAATTAGGTGTATTAGGTATGTTTTCAACACACTATCTACTTAGCATATATTCTGAAGAATAACATATATTTTTCTGATTTTGTTTACTGTAGTCGATCATATACTATTATTGTTTCTAAAACTTGCGTTTTTTGCGACTTAGGTTTGCGGAGTTTTGCGTCATACCCCTCGACATACCTCTAGCTGTTATGACAAATCATTCACCACGGTTATGGAATATAAATAGGCTGCCTCATTCCGTACGTGATAGGTAGTGCTTCTCTGGATGTCTTCAAGAGAAGATGGCAATATGTATATGTACAAGTTATTATGTGTTAAGTTTTTCAAGTGTACAATAAAGAATAAACATTTTTAAGTACAGTACTTACGTACATTAATAAAATACCTACTTTTTACTTGTATCTATTGTTATCAAAATTAAATTACAAGTTCTTGACTTGACCACGACTATGTGACCCCCACCTGGCGCCAAAGCTGGATCCGCTCTTGCCCCAAGCTCGTAACATTATGTTAGGTAATCAAATAGAAATGTGAACTCACTGTAGCAACAATGTCATCGGTGTATAGAGCAATATGCTCAACTCCTGAGGTTCCGAGACTCTTCACGAACTCAGTGGCTTTGCTTGTCTTCAACCCTTTTGCTGGTTCATTCATGGACAGCTGAAAAATCCATACAGAATTACAGACATTCTATAACGATTGATGCAATATTGCAACATGGACTCCATGTTGCAATATTGCATCAATCGTCTCCATGTCATGGAGGGACCAAATCTTAGATTTCAAACTATCTACAGTACCTATACTTAATAAAAGAAACACGCACTGTACGCCCGCGAACTGGCCTGGCAGTCTACCTGCCTTCTCTATGAGTGACGAACGTGCCATGTGATTTGTACTTTGTAGTACTGTATAACTCTAATTAAACGTGTTGATTTCGGTATAAAGACAGTTTCATTCCTAACACAAACAACTCTTGGTCACGAATCATTTGAGTTTATTTTTTTATTCAAATGCTCGCTCTTTTAGAAGATCACAGGATGTTTGTATTTGGAGTACTTTACAAGGTTTTATGTGGGCCGATCCCGGCGGCACTGCAATGCCGGGCCGACCCGCGACGGGAGTGGAGCGAGCCCCGAACATCCCGTCAGCTTACAAAAATCAGTTTAATATACTGGTCCCTCAGTGAGGGAACTTTCAGATATTAAGCTGAAAAGAACAGATACTACACTTTGATCTTAGCCAAAAGGCCGAGAAGCGATACCGTACAATGGGAAATCGGGGAGGGTGATTCAATCGCGGAGAATCTTGACACCGCGATTCAGAAATTCGCGTCATCAGCGCAACGCCATCTATCGGTTACGTGCGGTACTACTATCTTAGGTATCTCCCCTTCACATTCAATGAAATAACTCAACTCACGAGAACGTTTTCATCCCTGTTGATTACCGATGCGGACTTGATGCAGGAATACTTAGTAATATCATGTTTGTAGTCAACACACCAGAATCTAGTAATAAAAAAAAACCATTTAAAAGACAAACCAGAAACCTCTTGCAAGGTCTGATGATCTTATCTATGCTAACTGTAATCACATACTTACATAATATGGACCATTTCATAGTAAGTATGTTACATTTTTTCTATTCTCACCTGTGCATATTAAGATTTTTTTCATACCAAGTCCAGGAATCTTCAAGTGTTCCATCAGCCATGTTGCCTTCTACATGGTCTATGAACATTAGATTAATTGCGGGTCTGGAAATACAAAACAATACACTGATAGAACCCATAACCATGCTATAAAATCATTAGCCAATTTCATAATTTTAGCGTTATATGGAAAAAATCCAGTCCATGCTTGCACTTTTGCGTTATTTAGAACAGCGCCATCTACTTTTGACTTTTGCAAACAGTGAATGAACATAATGTAACCCTATTGCCTTTATGATTGCCTGACGACCCCATAAATCATTATGAGTTCTTCACGTTTTGAAAAGGCAGTAGTTTAAAAGAGGGTTATAATTATCAAGTGTTCAATTGTGTTTTAATTTGAGCTCATTGTTGTTTCATTAGTTACAATTTTATATTATCCTTTCTTAAATTTTAAACTGTGATTATGTGATAAATGAAATTGAATGGTACTTAACACCTAAAATAAGTAAGTACCTCCACTACATTATAGTAGAAATTATTATGAAAATGCTAAAGTTTGTTATAATTTTATTGATGACAAAAATTATTTTTAATTTGCAAAAATAAATAAATTACAAAGTTTTATTAGTAAGTACCGTCAAACAAGCCAACTTTGCCCGTTTTTTTAAGAAAATCGAATATATTACAAGTTTTTTCTATAGGACTTAAGTATATTTTTTCATTTACTACAACTATATGACCATATGCACGCATTTGCTATGTAAAACATTTAAAAAATTAAAATTTAAACCAAGATTTGATCGATTTTGATGGTGGGCAAAATAATCCGGACTTTTAGCCAACATTGCCCACTTCGATTTTTGACGCAAATCAAGCTCTTATAAATACGTAGAAAGCACCACGACTACAATTTAAGGCAATCTTAACCTAAGTTTTAAAATACTGTTTGTAGTTTAAATATTTTCGTGATAAAAACGGTGGGCAATGTTACCTAGCGGTTAGTGGCCTTTTCCATACAAGGCCCAACAAACGGTTTAAGATTTTAAGGGTTGTCACATTGCAGTAAAATTATTAAATAAATGTTATTTTCACTTTTCTTTTGTGGGTGTTGGTTGCTATGAATAGACGTTAAAATGGTAAGTAATTAAATGAAACATTGTGTTCAAAATTAAATGTTTATTCCAATTTCGTCGACAATTCGACATAATAACGTTGTTCTATTTTGAACATTTCAATAACGTCAGCTTTAATCTGTAAATGCTATATCAAAAAATGAGATCAATATTATGTCCAAACTTGAATAATATTAATCAATACCGTTGTTTCAACACTTCAATAACTGCTTCGCAGGCAAGCTTTAACATCACGTCGGAGTAATTTTTATATGCTCAGGACCCAAACTCACGTCTTGGCTTTCTTGGTCTAATTCTAGACTTGTTTGTTTTTCTGAAATTAAAAATAACAATAAAATAAAAGCTAAGTGATTCTGCAGATGTATAATAAAAGCTACCATCTACTTTAATGAATTATCCCCTATTTCCTATCCCTATACACAAACAAACATACAATCAGAATCTTCACCTCTATACATATACTGGGTGAAATTTTAATCACTGTTTTCCTCTTACGGGGTCATTGTACTCATCATTATAAACAATTTTTACTATGGAGCCAAACCTGAAATCGTGAAAAATAAATCAGCTGTTCCCTACATTTATGTTCGCATAACTCGTCAAAATGTAGGGAACAGCTGATTTTTTTTGGCGAGTTAATGATGAGTACAATGAACCCTTACGAGGAAAACGGTGATTGAAATTTCACCCTGTATAAATTATACATCAACTGCACTAGGTACTAATATATTTTAAAACATAAGAAATTAAGTACTTTATTTTAAAGTCGTTACTTAAGAAATATGTCATTGAGGTGTTTGATGTTTTGTTTCTGTGGTTCTGCGTTAATTCAACCTGTTACAAAATAACTAAAAGTGACAACCCTGAGTGCTTTTTGATAACGGGCAATGTTGGCATGGATGGGTCTGAATAATTCAGGGTAACTTTGCCCATCATTAGAAGTTTTGATTCATAAAGTCCTGAATAATGAAACTATATTTAAAATACTCAACAACTGATATTCTATAACATACAGTAAAATACACTTACCTGTGTTTTCGCCATGAGGTAAAATCCACAAACACTTTTCTTATGAAATTTGCCCGCAAAAACATACACCGCACTCTACAAGTTCTGGCAAGTTACTAATTAATGAACTTTGGAACGAATGCGTTAGATAGTTTTGCCACAAATATAATCAACTTTCCACCCAAATAATAAATGTTGCCATAAAACTAAAATTGTTTCTTATATTAGCGGATTTGCTTATAAATTGCTTTTAGGGCAAAGATACCTTGATTGGCAAAGTTGGCTTGTTTGACGGTACCTACTTACTTATTGCAATGCAAAATTAATTATAAAACAGCAAAAAATTACTTAGGTAGGTACTTACTTAATTATTTTATTAAAATAATAATAATAATATTATGCAATTATTGGGTAGATACTTACAATGATTTATTTAAGATATCATCTTCCAAAGGTTCATATCCCGGCAACAATCTTCCTTTATACTTGCTTCGGTCAATGAGCGTGTGCGTGTTGTCTCCATACTGAAACATAACCTTTTATTGAATTAAGGGGCTTACATGACCTAAAGCGTGGTCACTGTCGGAACGCATAGAAAAGAAAGAGTAGCGCGATGACACAACGCTGGTAATTTATTGCAAAATATGAAGCAATCATTTAATTACAAAAAATCTATTATTTGGACTAAAAAATGAAAACACTAGTGTTTTAGTATGTTGCTTGTAGAATAACCTGACAAAAATCAGAATGTTTGTATGTATGGCTTTTATTGTAAAAAGAAAGTTTTTAGAGGTATCTTCATGATTTTTTTCTGTCGTATCAAATTAGGTGTATTAGGTATGTTTTCAACACACTATCTACTTAGCATATATTCTGAAGAATAACATATATTTTTCTGATTTTGTTTACTGTAGTCGATCATATACTTTTATTGTTTCTAAAACTTGCGTTTTTTGTGTTTAGGTCCTGTAAGCCCCTTAAACTGAACGTAAGATTGACAAGAACAAAGGCCACAAAAATGTACAGACGCCAGCACATCAAGCTTCTACAATCTTTAAAATTTCTTTAATAGATTTTCAACTTTATCGCTAAAGAATATTTTTTTAATTTCCCAAGTTTTCTTTCATACCTACAAAACAAACCTTGTGCTGGCAATATCGAACACAACAAAAAAATAATTACCGTAAAATGCTCTAATTTGGCCTACCTAGCCTTACTTTACCTAAACGGTTTATTTAAATTTCTTTAGTAAACTATTCTAGCTAGAGGATATCGTCAATGGTACGAATATTTACGCGTGCCAACACTTACTTTTAGTTATGGCAAGAAAGTTGAGAAATGTCAGTGAACGTCAGAATTTTTCAAATTGTGGACGGTGAATTTTTGGCGGCACTTCAAAATTTAATTGTGTGAGTATTTTAAGTTCTTTTTACGGGTTTTATGAACCAAATTAAATGGAAAATATTCCTCTGTCTTTTTTCTATGTTTTGCACTTGTAAAGCGAGTTTTAATGGGTAAAATAAAAAAAAAACAATAGTGTGTCGCTTTTTACGAAAAATCGACAAAACTTTACCTGGGGGTAGGGTTGTCAGTTTTAAGTTTGAAACCAAAATAGTGAAATCCCGCATTTTCAATCTAAATTCCGGATAAGCAAACGCGTCCACTGTAAGAACGTAGAAGAATGTAAACTTTGTTTTATGTTATCGGTTAATGTAGGTATAAAGATAATACCAGTTATACCATTCTAGAACTCAAGTACTAAAAAGTCTAAAATGTAACTCTGATTTTTACCGAGGTAGAAGATGCCCCGAAACAAGAAAAGCACCAGTTCTCAAAACAAAAATAATTGTCGGCATTACGTTTAAGCATAAATTGTTGTTTTGGATATTGATTGCCTGTCCGCTTAATCGTGTTGATTTAAAAAAGTTTAAAATCAATCATGCCAAAGTTGCATAATTATTGTAACCTAGTTAAAATATATAGGTAGGTATCATCGCGGACATTTGCGTTGGACTACTTTTTGACCTCATCTCATTAGTAATAAGGTTGAAAAGTGGTTCAACTCCAGTGTCCGCGATGGTACCCACCCATTTGCAATAGAAGATAACATTTATTTTCTTAATTAATATTATTTTGTAAGCGTAATTTCATTAGGTATTGCATAACCTGCAAATTATTACCAAGGTGTGTAATAAAAACAATTAAGACTACTGATTTTTGAATTTTTAAAATATAAGTTATTTTATTTTCTTTAGTGACAGCCCTGAAGGATTCCCCTTATTGCTCAAAAGGTCTGCCTAACTTTGCCTACCTTCTAAAAAAAAAAGGAAAATGTTTTAAACTTTATGACATGGTTGAGTATGAATACTAATCTAATAAGTTTAATGGGTACAAAATCTGTTTATACGGAAATATTTAATTTAACTGCGATATTTTTGCCTAGGCAAAGTAGAGGAAATGCCATTAACATTGCCTGGCTTTTCCAATGCCTATTTCTCGAAAAAATTAGGGTGTAAGCCATAATGAGTTGTTTTGCTAGGTGCACAAATTTTTTATTTCCATTTCCGCTTTACAAGTCATAAATGAATTACCTACTCATGTCGAAATAATTTGAAAAAACCTCGAAATCCGTGCAAAGTTAGGGCATTTTACGGTATCCAATTTGGTGCAAACATTCGGAAGTTATGCCCGTACAGACATTTCGGCGACTGTGTTTTATAGGTCTTTTTTTTTTCAGGATGGGAAATCATCAAATGACCCCTCCCGCTCTGGGTGGAGCGGAAGGGAGTGTCAGACTCTTACTGACTAAAACCCACCCGTGTCCCCTTCCCATACAAGGGTAAGGGAAGGGGACATGGGCCTTAGCCCTTTATGTTCCGGGCCAGCGGTAACCCTTTCGGACAATCCCGCTGACCCGGCACTTGTACCTATCTTAAATCTCTTTGTTTTATACTATGTAAGGATAAGGAATCTCTTTGTTTTATACTATGTAAGTATAAGGATTATAGTGATTTTCAAGTCTTACCGTCCTCAACACAGCGTATCTCACAACTCCAAGGTTGTCTGCCTCCTCGGTCACATCCTTGACGATCTCTGCTCCACCCTCCTTAGCCCTTCGGACCAGTTCATCCAGGTCCTGTACTTCAAAAGCCACATCCTTCACGAAATCGCCATGGGCTATAATGTCCTTGGTTAACTGGCCTTCGGGAGTAGTGGGTGACTCGAATATTATTTTGATCTGTTTGAAAGGAGTTGGGAAACAAGATAGGTAAGGTAAGAACATATTACTGTGAAAGTTGAGAATATTATCGCTCAGTTTTTAGAATGAAAATCAACTCAAAAATTTGCTAACAAGTTGTCTAGCGCTCGTAATCTGCTGAGATTGGTTGACAGTATTATCAACAAATCTCAGCCAATCGGATCACTTGACTTGCATTTCACGTCGATAATTTTCGTTCCAGAAACCGGGGGTGTAAATAACTATAAAATAGTAAAGCAGGTTTGAAGTGCATAAAGGCTCAAATAGCTTGCACTTGAGTGAAAATACATAAGTAGGCATGTATGTCAACTACACCTTGGGCATTCTCGGCACTGCTACAAAAACTGACTTTTGTTACATATTTTCAGAACTACATGAGCAGCAGCAAGCAGGAGAAAGGTGGCAAGAAATCCTAGATAGTCCAGTTGAACCCAGAAATGGTATATTTACGCAGTCCTAAATACTTACACAAAACTAAACAAAACACACAATATGTAATGCACAATAAGCTATTCTGGTTTATCTCACTTCATTTAAGAGCGAGACTAAGTAACTACGATAAACCTGCCTGCCTACCTGGTTTAATTTCACGGCATATGACTGTACCGGTCTTGCTTCCGTCGCTTCACGGACTGCCAAAGGCTCAAAGCCAAGTCGTGTTACGAAATAATTTGAAGCCTAGAAAGATAAAAAATCCTATCAGTAATTATTTTTATAATTTTTTTCCTTTGTCCCTCCAGTCAGCATAATAAAAGAACAAAATTCCATAAAACAACTGAATTTAAAATACATTGGCATCCTTGCTAGTAGGAGTAGTAGGTAGTGTGCCAATCATCTTTCATAAGTACTGCCAGGGGATGAAAACACGGATTAAATCGGATTCTTACTAGGTAACAGTGTCGAAGACACAAAATAATTATCAAAATGTTTTAAATAGGCTCTATATTCGTGATATAAATTCATTAGTACAGGCACCAACGATAGGTACACTTTTTTCTGTAATGTTAATTTTTTGTTAGAAAATTGTTTTTGTGAACCTTAAATGTGTTTATTTTTCTGAAAAAATAAATTATTATAAAATTATTATGAGTACTTTCGCCCCCTGAAAGGATGCCTACAAAAACAGTTAGTTGGTATTATACCTACATAAAAATAAAAATTGTTTGTAAGTACTCACAGTTTTAGCATTCGCCACCCAAAACACGAGATGATCAAAGTTTAAAACATGGCCCTCTGCTCGCTTATGATTATTTTTCCCTCGAGTCATTTTGCTCTGAAACAAATGCAGGCGTCACTTTTATATTTCAACTTTTTCGTTACTCTTTTATTAATTAAGACCGAAGTATTGCAGGCTTTTTGAAGAATGACAACCTTTATGCATACCGATTTTGCATAGAATTCTATATATACCAGGAATTGCTTGAAGTACCTAAATTAATTATAGAATACAATTCTAGGTTGAATTACCTCTGAGACCATTGATTATACGTATAGAGAAACTTGTGTCTGTCTCTGTGTTATGTATTTATTATTTGTTTTTAGGCTTGGACATTTATCTCGTCTGTTGATGGTAAGCAAGGTCGACGATGGTGAACGCTTGCTTAGAACTAGCCTTTTCACTCGAGACATGCATTAACTCCCAGCCCCAGGTACAGCCTGATTCATACTTTATGGCGGCTCCTGAAGTGGGATACTCGTTGCACAGTACCACACCCCTCACCCCCGCTAACACCGTGAATTTGTTTGCGCAGCGACTCGCCTCATGTCCCGAGCCGCCATAAAGTTTGAATCGCGCTAGTAATAGCGAAACCTTCAATGTTAATTTGTGAAATTCCAATCCTTAGCGGTAATGTAACAAAAACAGCTTTCTAGAATTTCTGAATTAATTTAAAGTCTTCCGTGACAACTAGCGAGATTACCGAATTTTAAATTTTTTTAAAAGAATTGGGTGAAAAAACTTCCAATGAATAAAATGCGTTTTGGCATTGATATTGATACCAATCCAAACTATTTACCTACTTGAAACTTTTCGTGAGATTTATTTCCACCTATTCATTTCAGACATGTAAGAGTTTAAAATGTGAAATATGTAAGTAGCTTATTGGTACCACAAATCCGATCCAGCCTGTCCCTTGCCGGCAGCAAGACACGTCCTAAGCCGAGGTCCGTACCACACAGGGGGTGCCCTTAGCGTGTAGTCGCTTAGTTTTCTAGACGCCTTAATTTATTGAGGCACCCACAGGGGCCACAGGTAAGCCCGATTAATCAGCCGACCACTTTCATAAGTATATCAAATATTTTATCCAAGAATTTTAGCCAAGAATCGCCTGCAGCAAAACCTAGCTAGATACGATACGTGAGATGAATAAATAACTTCACTCCAAGGGCAATTAGGAGTATTATTGCACAGCGTATAATTAATATTATTCTATAAGCGTACTTTATAGTACCTATGGAAGTATTAACCTGTTGTACACCTTGACAAAATATAAATCAAATGAATAGTAGGTAATATTGTGATATTGTACAGATTATTTTATATACAGTACCTACCATATTAATATAATTATGTACTTATTACATTTCAGAGACAAGAAAAGAGGCGGGATAAAAAAACGGAAGAAAGAGACGTACCTACCTAGGTAAGTAAATTAGTTGATGGGTAGGTACCTACCGCGCAGGGTAGAAGTTTGGAATCCTCACGGTGACCCCTTGCATAAGATACCCATATACCTACCCATACTTAGAAAGCCCAAGAAAAAAGTATTATTACATTGACAAAATGTCATCTTACGGTCGCCATATTTATTTTAGATTTCAAAAAACCACCGACAGGGGGCAATAGGTACATATAATATGTCACTCAATAAAATACATCAAGCCACTTGGACGCTCTGGGAGGGAATAAAGAATTCTATAACATTAATCTATGGTGTACATAAGTGATACATAACCTATAATTACATGCAAAGCTATACGCGCGAAAACCATAACCCCATATATACTTTGCCGTCAGACAAAAATAATAGAGGGCCCTAGCCCTAGACAAGTGGTAATTGCTTTCAAAGCATTTCAAATTATTTCTACAAAGACTATCAACAGGATTGGCATAAGCTTTTCGGTAGCTCATGTCAATCCAATACATTTTTTTCTTTTCCGCCATCGTCGCTTTGTCTTCGAGAGAATGCGTTCCTGACACCTACCTGCCAGTGCGACAATTCTAGCACCTAGCTACCATAGACAAAATTCTCAAAATAAGCAAAAAAATATATCAAGAACGCTTTCTCTCGCGTCGGCCGCACAGCGGGCTCTCTTTGCCTAGCAATGAAATTGGTAAGCACTCACCTGTTCGATTAATATGCACCTTGGCCAAAAACTTATACACAAATGGATTTTTTAAAAAGACTCCGTTAATTTATAAGATTTTTTCTGCACTACTTGCCTAATAATTTTTAACATTAATAACCACTGATACTAATATTAATAGATAAATTATGACTTGTTTATAATTATGTTTCCTTTGTCAACACATGACTTTTTAAAGCATTTAGCGTAATATTAATAAAGTCGAAAATCCTATGATTAGGTGTATATTTAGAGTAAGATGCTTTATAGATAAGATGCGATATCTTCTCAAATCGGTCGTTATAGTTTTAAATGTCGAAATGCTTCCGCTAAATAATTGCTAATTCGAAGGCAATCATATTTCGGCTCCCTGTGACAAGTGTGGTAGCAAGTTTTGTGACATAGATAGCTAGTAGGAATTTGTCTGGGTTTTTAACTGAAGGTCATTAACCCCTAGAAATTCTAACTAGTTAGGAAACCCTTAAGTCGGGTTTATGTGTTTGCTGTCTGGTCACTTACCTCAGGCTGTGCTCAATACTTTTTGATAAGTGATAACCGAGTACGAAAAGCGGAACCAGGATAATCACTTCAACACGGAGAAGGACCATGGAGGACTTTCCAGATAAAGTTAATGTAACGTGGCTTAAAAAAAATTCTATTAGAGTCGCGTTGCGCTTTCGCTTCGCACCTGTCTGCGGGTACCTTAAGTAATATAAAATATCTCCTATTTTCCCCAAAAGGTTCGGTAGAGGGAATATTTTTTCATGCTAAACACTTTCATGACAGCGTCTAATGCACTATACCTAAGCCGCAGAAGAAAAACCACGATTGGTTCGAGTAATTAGACGAGGAAATTCGAGCATTACTTGAGAGTCACAGACTGGAACTAAGATATATATCAAACACTGATAGCCGAAGATCCATTCAAAGTGAGCTGAAAGTCAAAATCCGTAACCTCAAAAATCAATGGTGGCTGGTTAGTAGAGCAAATGTCCTGCAACTTTTTAGTGAAATAAACCTGAATTTTTAGAGGGCCTGAAAGCAATTTTTGGACCAAAAGAAAGGAGGAAAATGGCACCAATATACTCTCGGTACTGGGACTATAGACTGACGGATCATAGCAAATCCTAAATAGGTGGGCTGAACACTTCAATGACGTCCAGAATCCCAACTCACAGACAACCGATTTACCATACGTTAAAAATCTTGAATGCCGGCCGGAACTTTGATGAGTTAATGTCAGCTGTCAAAAGATTGAAGAATACCAAAAAAACAGGCACTGAATCACCAAAGCAGGCTCTTCAATCAAGTGCTCAAGATATTGGTAACCGAAGCGGTACCTTAAGACTAGAAGGACTGGGCCTTTTTGGCGCAGCCGTGAGGCACACTTTCCTGCTAATTTCTTACATCGGACTTTGCACTTTTTATTTTTATCTTATTTTTTATCTGATGTACGACTAATATCTAACTATCTGGTGTATTGTGTGTCTCTTAGTCTGTGCTAAATAAATGTATTTTCTTTCTTTCTTTCTTTCTTTCTTAAGGAAGCCTCCATTTGCAAAAATTATAAAGATGAATATTATCCGACTGTGGTGTCTCAAGGGGCATCTCCTGTCTTCTGCTAGGAACTGGCGGTCGATGATATGCGACAGAACTGAACTTAACGACTGCACCGATAAAAGTGTCTTCGACATCTCGCCCTTCAGAGCGAGGACTAAGACGTCTAGGGTTCCCGTACTTGACGCACCCTATGCCGATGACGTGTCATTCGAACTATGGTGAGTCGCAGTACAGTTTTGTCGCACAAGTGTTATTCGCACATCCATTTGTCGAGCTCACGTAGTACACTCTGTACCTGATAGCTGATTGTATGGAAACACTCCAAGACAAATGATCTTCAAGCCTCCTGTTGTAGATTTGGACTAGTCATCATCATCTACCTAGCCTTTTCCCAACTATGTTGAGGTCGGCTTCCAGTCTAACTGGATACAGCTGTATACCAGTGTTTTACATGGAGCGACTGCCTATCTGACCTCTACAGCCTAGTTACTGGGTAATACGATACCCTTTGGTAAGACTGGTTGTCAGACTTTCGGGCTTCTGATTACCCGTAACGACAGTCAAAGATCCACGAATGACAGCCGGGACCAACGGTTCAACGTGCTTTCCGAGGCAGGGAGGGGTCTCGGTATGTCAAAACTTCTTGGGACTATCATTATGGCTTTGTGTTTGGGTGGCTAAGATGGATTGGTTTGTGGTTGGATGGACTATGGCCCCTGCCTGACCAAAGCTTTAAATATACAATATGCATAATCGATCAGGTTAAGCTATGCCTGCCGCGGCTGGTCCGTGGATGGGTGACCATATTTTGTACATAACAAGACCCCTCCGTGTTTCGGAGAGCACGTAAAGTTGGTCCCGGCTGTCATTGGCGGATCTTTGACAGTCGTTACGGGTCGTCAGAAACCGGAAAGTCTGACAACCAGTCTTACCAAGGGGTATCGTATTACCTAGTAACTGGAATTGTGGAGATCAGATAGGCAGTCGCTAAATGTGTTGACTTGAAAGAGCATGGCAGTTGAGAACATGTCATGCTCACTTAAATGTCTCATCGATGGTGGCGCGTGTGTTGGATCATTCGGTTCCCCACAAAATGGTTGAGCTAGATGGTGGTGATCCAGGCGTCATGTTCGTGAACGGGCGCCGTCGGTTGAGACTGGTCATCTCTTAACTGCCAAGGCTTATTTTTAATCTTATATTTTGAAATGTTTCTTCATTTATGTTTTTTTTTTACATTGTTCTCACATATAGAAGCAACAATAATAATGTACCCACGATTTGTAATATCTTGATTTAAAAGAGTGTCCATGGAGTTTCCTGCCCGTTCTTCTCCATAGAGATCTACGTTTTGGAATGGGCAACTAGTTTCAACTTTCTGACTAACTGACGGATTATTTTAATTTTGACAATTCAAAAGTGCCTGTACAATGTTTAATTGAAATAAATGCTTTGAGTTTGAGTATGTATGTGCTGGTATTCAGCTGCATCCGGTTAGACTCAAAGTCAAGTCAAAGTCAAAGCATTTATTTCAAATAGGCACATAAAAGGCACTTTTGAATGTCAAAAATTACAACAAATAGAATTGATTCTAGTCGACTGGAAGCGGACCCCAACATGGTTGGGAAAAGGCAGGCAGATAAGGACCTTATTAATCTGAACTTGAGGGCCTCAACCTGTACAGTTCAGTCAAACTTTAGACTCTTAGTTTTCTTGGAAACCGAGAGAATCTTCGGGAATATTCATGTCTTTATTTTTCTAGAATTTTTCGGACCTAGTATTCTTTGTAAAATCGCTAACTTTCAATTCATTGACAATATCTGTTTCAGGAACTTTTATTTTATGCTGTTCCAACGCTGATATTGCGAAAAATACATTTGTTTCATACATATATTATTACCAACTTATATACATGAAGCCTTGGTGTTTAGGAAAACACTTAACTGATGGTACCGAATTGCATACGAAGTGTGATAAAGTACAATAGATAATTTTGCCAATTAATTCATATTCTCAGCCTATGAATTGACTGACTAAAACCACAAAGAAATCACGATTCGCACGGGATAGACAAAATATTTCAATAGTCAGATAACTTTTATCTAAAATCTAAGCAATAAATAATTTTTCAGCTTTTGTATATAAACTTCGAACTTTCCTATAATATTTATTAACCGGTTGTATGCCGTAATTACAGAAAACAATTAAAAACTATTGTGTCTCGCGTAGATCTACGCTCCCGGCATACAAGGGGTTAACATTCAGATAAAAATAATCCGATTTTTGAAAATTCGCCGTATGCGTAGCTAGTCTTGGGTTCCGATTCCCGAGCCGGACATTCGCGACTGCTTACGGTAGGTCCTTGTCCTTCCCGAGTTCAGGTTCCGGGTCGGGCAGTCGTACTGCTAAGCTAAGTTCCTTATTGGGTCGGGGTAATTAAGTACTCACGAACGGTTACCCCTGTGGGGTAATAGAGTACACCAGAGGCCAATTGTCGTAATTAAAAGCGTTCAAAATCTAGTCGCAATCTCAACTCAGCTACAATCAATGTCAAAAACTTGTCAAAAATGTACGGGAATTAGACGTATTTTTGACAGCTTGAGACTGAGATCAGTTATTAAAATTAAGAGAATTGCCCCACTGGCTTAATGTTATACTAGGTGTAACAAAAACAACAGCATCCAGTAATAAAATAATTTCATTTTATTTCATTTATTTATACACATACATTATATTTACATAGACTGCAGATATATTCATTACATTATGGAGTATTTTGTTTATTTGCACCTATGTATGTTCTATAAGAGTAGGTAAGGCACCTTAGGGAAGCTTCATTTATTTGACAATCTCTGTTGTATGGTCGAGAAAGAAATATTTATGTGTAATGTAACTAACATGGGTAACTAACGCACGGGAGTATGACAGCGTATTATCAGAAAGATGTGAACATTATCAACTGTCCCATAGAGAACTTCAATACCTACTCGAATCAAATGTATGGGACGGCTGATAATTTTACGATGATCAACTGTCCCATTAAAAACTTCAATACCTACTCGGCCCTAATGTATGGGACGGCAGATTTTGTAACAGGATAAGCGTCGGTGTTCCTTTCACCTTGTATATAAAAAAGGTTCTAATGATTGAAAAGAGATTAATAAATATGAAAAAAAAAAACATTGTAAAGGATATGTTTGCAATAGGCAGTTATTTAAATAATATTTAAGTAATCTAAACCATGAGTTTAATAAAATAGATAGAGGCACATAAAGTTAAGGCAGTTTGGAGAGAGCTATAATAGATACATATGCTATATTTATTTTGAGTGTATGTGCGTTAGATAAAACCTGAAATCAAATCCAAAATGTATATGCCCAAATCATAAGCTAAATATGTACACACAAAAAACATAATTTTCCAAAATATAACCTTACAGTAATCGACCATTAGTGAAATCTATTTAGAGTTTACATTAAAATGTACACAGTATAGTATATGCTAAAAATCAGATACCTAAAAAAAGACTAGGAAATACTCCAAATGGATTTCACATTCAGAAACTGTCCTTAACAACATTATAACAGGTAACAAACTTAACATTATATTTACAAAAATACAAATCATTTACATTATACATAGAAGGAAATGCATGCAGAAATTATAATGTGATAATTGATAATATAAATAACTAAACAAAAATTGTCTACATTTTTTGTGAATAATATTGCAGATTACATTATTTTTAAGTAAAAAATTGATTTAGTTTTACATGATTTTACATCTTTCCAAGTCTAATTAGACTTTACAAAAGTGCATGAAACACGAAAAATAGGCAGTTCATTACACTTTACAGCATAATTTTGAACACAGACTCAAAAATGTTCATAGAGTGCTTTTACAATAATTGACATACTTTTACAAGATGGTAATTCTTTCAACACATGGCTTGAATGGTAATTTTGGTAATTCATTTCGCTCACTTGGTAACTAACATTCGTTACAAAAGTTACCAGCTTATAACTAAAAAGATACATTTACAAAGATATAGAGGAACACAAAGCTCTTAAAAGAAATATAATTATTATAAAATTAAATATACAATGTGGTAAATTTGGTATACCCGCGGGTCGTTCCGTGTAGTGGGGGATTTAATTGTATAAATCTGAGATCAATTTTACGAAATTAGATTCATAAAAATTATGCCCGTTTCGCCACTTTTTTTGTACGATGGTTTTACGTATACTGCGTTTTGTTAAACCAATCAAGTGTTCTTACTATAAAGGTCGGTTCACACCAAACGAGTCAATGAACCCACTCCTGTTTATATAAACAGGGATATTCAGCATTCTTTCGTTGGTCTATCCATATTAAAATGTCAAGAATATCAAGTAAAGAATGCTGTTGTTATATGTTCGTTTGGTCTAAACTCACCTTTATGGAGTCGGCTCTCCAGATTCATGCGCAATATACTCCTGAATAAACACAGTCAATTGAATAAGACTATCATTAAGGCATTGGAAAGCCATAAAGATCTATTAAACTATTGTCCCATCTACGGAACTACGGCAAACCTTGAAACCAGCCCGAAGACGATAAAATCCTCGTAATTAAGTATCGGATTACAAATAAAGCGCTAACAATGTAATGTCTGTGGTAATGTTCAATGCTAATTCGAGCCAGTGCTTAAAATTATTGACTTTGGCAGCAAAACGCAGCATTTGTAGTCGTGCGAAGCTTCTAATAATAGTGACGGGAGGCGATCAGTCGTTTTTAAAACCTAAACATACATACAAACCAAATTACACTCACTCAAATGTTACTTCAATCTATTTTTGTATTCAGGAATTATGCACAACCTCTTTAGTGATTTATTTTTTCTATTATTAATACATGTCTTCTGATGATGTTTTAAATTTTGTTGTGTAAAATTTCCAATTCCAGTCTTAGACCTTTAGTACGGCAATGAATATACGGTAAATACCTCTAAACTGGCCATAAAAATTTAAGCGACAAGGGCCAGTGGTGTATGAAGAAATCCACATTTTCATTACCTACCGTCGAAAGGTCAATCTTTGTGACCAGATAAAAAATCCAGTTCAGTCCCGTTCCAAATTCGTAATTTAAATACAAATACATTTTTAAAAGCTTCATTCTTTGCACAGCTAATGAACCACAATAATAACTTCAGAAAACTACTTTTTGCCAAGCAATTAATGATTTCCAAAAATACAAAGAGTTGCCAACTTTTAAAAACACACTTTGCACAAAAAAATCCACTTCTGTTTTTTTCTTTCACAACACTCAAGTCCGTCCATTTCACGGCACAACCCGCTTTAGAGATTCTTCCTCGTTCTTTCTACCGTTGGATATCACAGAGTTGCTGACTGTCGACCAGTTGGGCCCTTTCGACCGCGACCAGGCAGCCACCGGGTGCGACCAGGAGAGGGGCTGAGGGCGTCCCTACCCACACCTTTTTGACGTCATCTGTTGTATGTTGAGCTAGAGGTGACATGTAACCGCCTCTGAAAAAGTGAAAATTAACTAATTATAGTCGCAAAGTTCAGTGAAGTCGTCTTAGTTTAACATGGTAACAAATGTAGTAGATTCCGCTAAGCAGGAACAGCATTAGTCAAATCGACAAATCTACTATTGTGATTACAGCAGTGTGAAATATTCTATAGTAAAACTGCGCAGTGCTGCACATCCCCACCCTAGATCAAGTTAAACAAATATCAACATTATTTCAATGACAATTAAGTTGATTTCAGAGTGACTAGCAGTATTGAAAAAGTTATAAAAATAATTGAAGTTGTAGCTTAAACTGAACTCTATTGTGTAGGAATTAAAGTTATTTGTCCATTAATTCATATTAATGTTTACATTTTTGGCAAATAAATCGCGAACGCAGATTAGATACATAGCATAGGCATAGGCATCCGATACGATCTGAATTACGGTACCGCCTCAGAAGCAGTATTATCACTTTGAGAACCAACATCACGTTTATATTTCAATAAGGGCTAGGCAGAGATAGAGAGCCTCACACTTCGCCAGTACCGTTGAGGTAGGTACCATTAAATAAAGGGCCGGGTAATTGCCATCAACTAGGCACAAACCCAGACTCCAGACAACTACTGAGAAATTCCTGATGGCGAAACTTAATAATACTATTCCGACCTAGGTATTGAACCTGGGTCCCATAGCATGGTAATGCTCAACAGCCGCGCTCGCATATACACCATAAGACAAACGAAACAGTCGAAGCATCAAGTGTTCTCTCTCATTTTTAGCAAGCGTCACTCTCGCTTCGAAGTACATCCCCATCAGCTGGATACCAATTACAAAACATCATCGAAACCGACCTAAGTTTCCTATCAGCATGTAACAAAGCGTCTGCCTTCAGCAGTCGTACTGCCACAGCTACCAAGAGGAACAGAATCAGCGCCCCGCAGACCGGCACGGCGATGGTCGCCGCTTTGAACCACACCTCGCCATTGTAGTTGGCGCCACGTTCGCTGGCCACTGTCTGACCTTCTGGAAGAAAGGAGAAGTTGGGGGTTAGAACTGTGTTAAAAATAACTTACTACTGTTACTTAGACTTTTACTGACTGACTGACTTTGACTGTTTTTGTTTCTGACTTGTTGTAGATTTTTTTTTAATGAAAATCGCTTTATCATCCGGTAACATACGGATTTCCTCTATACGTACTATTCTAGGTGAGTCGATTAGGACTCGAGTTTTATAAGGAAATCGGTTTCTACAACTAAAGAAACAGAAAATGAAATCTTATTGAAAAACACTTTCTACTGAGAAGGCTCAATGTAAGAATTTCAGGAGTCGTGTTTTTTCTAAAAACTGTTGCGTGTTTTTTGTATATTTTCAACGTCTCCTTCAATAAACCATTATATATATTATATATAATAATATAAATGCGAAAGTAAGTAGTTTGTTACCTCCTGAAATTTTGCATATTATACGTTGTCACGTTGTTAGGTGTACAGAAACGGACATAGTACCTTTTATCCCGAAAAAAAGTGCTGTTCCCATCGCGGCACGTGTTTTCGAATCAAAAACAGGACAACGTCTGTCGGGTCAGCTTGTAAGATATTAAAAAATGGTTGCCGAAATCTCCAGATCATGAAATTCTATTTAATATCTTGTGAGCTGTCAATGGCTAAACTTACATAATTTAAAACCATTAACAAACCAATTCAATGGCGTAATCTGTATTACAAATCATTACAATTGCCTCAAAGTACTGTACAGCGAGTAACATATCTTGTACTCGGAATGACAAACCGATGTCCACCGTCAGAGCACAAACTTAGCACATTTATCAACGCCCACCCTCCAGTGATGTTATCTTCAGCAGCTATAACTGGAACGTTATCAATACAATGTACAGGCAAGCAAAGAGATTAGTACATACATGCTGCTAATTTGCAAGTACTTTTAAACAATTTGGTGAGTGTGATGAATGAGGAGGAATGAAACCATGTAACTAAAAAAGAGATGAATATGCAGTTGTTTCACAGTAATTGTTTTACCTCTAACAACAGCCCAAGCAATAAGCCACTAGTAACTATTGGAACAAGCGCAAAAGAGATCACTGTGATTTTGTCAGTGATGCAAAATCAGAGGTAAAATAACTATGAAAGAACTGGAAATATTGACAGATGAGAGCAAGACCAAAGAAAAGATGCGATGGATTGTGTGAGGGATGATATGAAAGAAAAAGCAGTGAAGATATCGTTACGGCTGACAGGAGACAATGAAAAGATAATACGCGTTGCGCCGACCCCAAGTGACATGGGACAATGACAAAAATAGGACGATGAGACTGCTAAACTGCTGAAGTCTTTTACATCGTTCTTATGAGTGCGTAAAAAGTAATTACACACACAATTAAAATGAATATTGGAAATGTAGTAGACTGATCAATATTTTTGCCTGTATACGAAACTATTTGTTCAACTGTACTACGAAACTGCGAATTGTAACATTCATTATGTTGCAATCGGCTTCTGCGAAAATGCGTGGACTATGTTGGAGTGACAGAAGTTTTATTTTGAACGATTTATTGCAGTTTAGATAACTTCATTGCATTTACATTGCTATTTTTGGATTGGTTCCGTAATCAATCAATCAATCAAGTTGGTCAATCGAGGCGCCTCTTACTGCTGCAGTGTTTAAATTTAGAATATGTTAGCTTGTTATCTATAGTGTCAGTCATCATTATTTACGAGGTTGGCGACCTAGCAGTCTTTTTTAATATATTGACTTCCAAGCAAGCCGAGCGAAACAAGCGATTGTCGCTTGGCCAAAGTTATCTCTTCTTCAATCTCAGACAGGTTTGTCAACCGAGCGACTATGCCTTATCAAACTTTAAATTATATAGGTAAGTTCTATCTATTCATACACGAAATATTTTAAGAGAAACATCTATAGGCAAACAAGCCATAGAAACGAAAAAAGTATTTTATCTATGTTTTTTTACGTGACTATTATAATTTTAAAATGGTTTGAGACATTTTGCATAAAACCTTTACTCCGCTTTAATGACAGTAAATACTACGTAAAAACTAGCACAATGGATGTTAGAAAATAAGAAGGAGCCAGTATTTATTACGTGCCAAGTTTTTTTTAGTATTTACTTTTTATTTTTGAAGTGAAAACTTATTTAGGCACGTTGGGCATTTTTTCAGATGGGAATAAACCATTGAACTCGCACCACTGTTACCGTAAGCGACACCGCGCGTGTTTTGTTTATAAGAAGATTTAAAAAATACCCGCTTCGGATGTGTTCGGCTGTCCTCGGGAAATACTGGGATTTAAAGTAATGTCAGTGAATGATGGCAAAGTACTCCGTTTGTGTTTTGTTTTCACTTCTGTCGGCACTCCCGGGGTGCCACTATTTTTTTATTATTTCTTTGGCTTCTGTACCACCAAAAGGTGTATCTCTTTAAATATTTCGTGTATGATTGATTAGATAGACCTTGAGTGTAGGTACAGTCACGAGCATAAGTATGTATATACTAGGCTTTATTCAAAGACGATTTTCTCCTTTAGTTTTGAATGAAATTTTATGTTATTACGAACAAAGTATTTTCGAACCCATAGGTTTGTGTAAAGTGTCGTATTTCAACGTTGCATTCATTATTTTACGAAAAAATCGCAATTGAAAGTTGCCAAGTGTTGACATATTAGTGCTCGTGACTGTACATTTTTCCCAGTAGGTACAAATACCTATGTTAAAATGGTGTTGGCCATTATCAAATTTACAGTTAAAATTGTGAAGATTGCGCCGTAAGTATAATTAAATACCGTTATTACTTCAATTTTACTAGCCCACACATTTTTGAACATAAACAGAAGATACTAATTTGCGATATCATGCAGTGATAAAAACTCTAGGAGCGAGCTTGAGGGCAAACTTGATGACAGTGAGTCAGAAAATAATTTTGTAGACTCGAAGTCAGAATTTATTCTGATGACCGTGATAGTCCATTTGGAGGTTTTATGTGAAGCAATTAACAATTATAGAGATATTGATCTTAGTTACTTCAAGTTATATAGGAGCTAAATCATATAAACCCACTATTTTAACTCATCGACAAAGATATAGCTTTTCGAGACATTTATTAAATAGGATACCTATGTTCCTTTAAGCATTTGTTATAATCTTAGTATAACCACGGTATAATAATTATCTGTTTCACAATGAATAATCGTTTAAAACAAACATTAAAACCGTGGTTAAAGTTTGTCCAAATCATAGCATTAACTATAGGATCACAGTTGATGCATTTCGAAAACGCAGCGCAAGCGCAACACTACCAGTAAAACTACTGTTATGTCTGCATGATCACACGCAGGTTCGTATGGTAGACTACCAGGAACACAAAGCAGTCGCTTTATTATCCAATGGATTGAGTATAGAGTGTCATAATGGCATTCTTTTCGACAATTGATATGACAGCTATTGTTCTAAATGTATTGTAGGCAGATTTTATCTCGTATTGCATGTCCTTTAGAATTAGTTTGCACTTTTAATTATCAGGAAGGTGGCAAGTGCGAATTAAAAATGTCAGGTGACTTCCTAGAAACCAGTAGACACAACATTTTATTATTTATTTATAAATAAGGCGTCCTAACTAAACACATACAAAGCATTAACCCAGTCTTTGTCTTAATATAATTATCTCGCGTATATCTAAACTAAATTGTAGGAAAGCACGACACTATCATTTAGCGTACCAGAGCATTATACAAAAAATATAATATAAAAATTATAAACATCAAATAATAATAAAACAATAAAAAAATATTGAATACTACGTTATAGCTTACAAATGCTGGGTTTATTGTTTAATTTTGGCTAAAATTTAAAGCATTTGCATAATTTAATACGAAGCGATGAACAAACAAATTCTAACACGACCTAAAAATCTAGAGCGATATCGGTATGGTGAGAATTGATACTAACCGAAATACTAATAGACGTAAAAAAAAAACAACTTCACTTATCTGAAGACTACATTCCTAAACTCCGAGACCATGGGAACAAAATTAAAAACAAAACACAACAGCATTCTAGAAGCCAAATCTATCAACGATTCACGAACAGTTAAACTTATAATTTCATCAAAATTGATATTAAATTGTTTAACAATCGATCGCTCACTCGATAAACGCGACAATTTTTACACTTTCGCCTGTCGATACTATTGGCGATTCATATGCCCGTATGACGAATCGTTAAACGTACACTTATGGAATGACTCTTGTAAATAAATAAACATGAGCGGAACTCGATTTTTCACTACAGAGTTTGGTAACAATTGTTACTTCATTGCAAAGATTAGAGGTGATAATCGTTGTGTTTCTATGTCATATAAACATAACAGACAAAGAATAAGGAGAAACAAAATTAGGGCCATAATATCACTTGAAAATAATGGTGTTGGAAATCAATTTTAAACTCATGCGCTTCGCTCACCATCTTTATAAAATGAATCTCTATTCTTAAAAAACAATAACTTAAAATAGTAAACAATGCTATTCTTGCCATTTCATAATCACAGGCGTTCGATCATGCTAGGTACAATTATGATTAATCATGCATGAACCATACCATGAACATCTACGTAAGACAAAGCCCTAAATAATTCGTATCAATGAACACCATTACAGAATGTGATGACGATGATATATGCTTGTAGATGACCTAGCACAATATTGAATTACACAAGTGATCTCATTCGTTTCGTTCATAAATAGTTATTCATATCAACCCGTTGATACTGCAGAACAAGAGGCTCGCTTTAATCGCCGCGATTGGACAACGGATTAAAGTTATCGTACAAAAAGATGGCTCATCTGCTTGACATAGCTACCAAAGTTCATTAGTCGAATACCAAAGAAAGCTATCCTTTGTATAGGAGCAAAAATCACTCCTAAGATGCGGTCACCGAAACAGGTCCCTGGCTATTTATAACAGGCGATTAACAGTTTATTACGGCACGAACAGACGTAAACTTTAACACTATAGCTTTAAGATTTAGTTCAGCTTGTCACAACAAAAGTTTATTCCAACAAAGGAACATAAGCTGAAACAATTGCGCATCGCAATCACGGCCGCGGGCGAAATCCATTATGGCAAGGAAACTAGCCCAGATCTGTAATGGGATTACCATTACTTCTACACATTATTATTAAAACATTCATGATATTTGTCTGCTGATTCAATTATTTTCCCTTGTAGGACGTCATTCAAATTTTGAAAATATGAAAATTATGTTTATGTTATTGATAGAGATTCCGATAAATATATCGTCACTTTAGTAACTCTTCAAGAACTCAATCTAACTCCTTAAATTCCTAACATAGAAATAACCAACAAAAATGCAATAACTAAACCTGGTGTGGGTGAAATCGCGTGCAGATCTTAGTATCCATTATAGTTACACTATTAATACAAACCCCGAGGCGTTAGGAGGGAAAATTTATACCGCATTACAATTTGTTGAATAATCAAACGATGTTGCGCGGATTGCACTTGATTAGGCCATCGCTGGAGGCGAGGATTTAAATCGTATCGATACAAAATGTCGTGAAAACAAGGTTAATGAAGATTAAGAGGATCCTTTAGTTTGATATGATGAATAGGTTTAATCTGAAATTGCACTCGATGATACGGAATTGGTTCAATTTGTTGAGGAATTCTAAGACATTCTTGGTGTAATTAATGTTGAAGAGAAAACAGTTTGTAAAACAAAAGATTCCTCTGTAGAGGAATCTTTTGTTCTACAGAACATAAGGATGTTGATAACTTTCTTGAATTCGAAATTGTTAATCTTACAGTGACACATCATTATATTAGAAATGACATAGGTTCTGCTATAAGTGTACCACTGATTGATTTCTATTTTAAGAGTGCTGAAATTAGATGTCACGGAGTTTAGCGCAAAAAAGCAGCCAAAGTAAAAACGAGACAATGAACCGTCTCAAGTATTTTCAACTCATTGCGATACCAGTCATAAGTCATAAGATTGCACCAAACAACGATTAATTACTCAACATTCTGAAACAAGCAATATCTGCTGCACTTGAAAATCAGTAAACCTCTGACGTAATGTTGCAAGTATAGTCGAAGAGCTGACTCATGCGCTGTTTACTTTAGATACGGACTCCGCTAGAATAATATCTTTGTTCGAGGAAACTGTTGCGGGATGAATTTCATTGAAATTACAACATGTTTGAGTAAACGCGGTGAGAACTGAGAATGTTTACAATATAATATGCGAAGATGAGGTGAAGACGTCATGGAAAATTGTGCAGGATTATGAAAGAAAAGCATTGTATGGATGTTACGAGAAACTTTGTCTGCATAATGATCAAGTTGTGGTATGTTAGACGTTGGAGAATCTTACAATGACACTTTCTTTATGACTGGAGAAGAAATACGTGTCAAATAATGGATTGAGAGAGGTAGTGATTGATTAATAGCCAAGTTTTCTGATTCTTAAGTCGCGAGAACTTTTAATTACCCTATAAACACTAATTTACTATGTCGTAACCTTAAACAAAATTTAAATAAGGCGCTATATACAACTTTATGATATCGTAAATAAGCCGTTTAATACATAATAAATAATGAATGACAAACGGTAGGAGAAATCGTTGCTCAACAAACTACCTGTGATTTAATGGCTTCAATTGAAATATACATAGAACCAGCATTATCACTTTTAATAGCTTGTCAATTCAAAGAATTGAATTATTTATTATGTCCCTAAGGTATGCACACACTCAGTATCGCAAGCACTGCAGTTTCGGTTCAACAGTTTAGTCATATGCAGCAGTTGACTCTGGACTAGAGTACAGCGGATTTCGATCAAATTTGTTTTTTTGTTGATCAAAAACAACGGCTGTTTTTTGGGGTTCCCTGCTTGCTTTTTCTAAGCTTTATCGCTTTACTATATAGCATTCATCATCTGCCAAGCCTTTTCCCAACTACGTTGGGCTTGCTCCACTAGAGTGAAAGTCCATATTTAAAAATCTTTACTACTGCATTGTCTTACGAGTATGCAGTTTCATCAGTCGGAGTTTTGCCATTCTCAAAATCTAATATAACTTTTACAGTATTTATTATGTACAATAACTAACCTGCTGTGTTTTTATGACCACAATCATTTGCAAAGACGTGTAACAAAAGCACTACCGCAATGTGTTATACAAAGAATAATAACATTAAATAAAATATACACGATGAATCCTGAGCACGCGACGCTAAATTGTCTGCGTTGAATCTGTGCTCACCTTTAGGACTTGTTCGGTTCTGTTTGACATGGAATTACTGCAACTGGTTAAGATATTATAATCTGCCTGAGAAGTCGCAAGTCTTTGAGTCAATCAATTTTATATTCAAAGTTCTGAGGCATGAAATATTCTTGAGAAAAAGAGATTTTCTTTTGTTTGTTTGGAGAAGGCAAATGTATTTCATCCGATTCATATGCTTTGTCCACTTCGAAGTTTATTTTTATTACTTCATCTTTCCTTGATTTCGTAACATGTTTAGAGTCGTTCTTATTTATTTTTATTATGTCTAGCTTAGCTAAGATTTTATTTATAAAAATAATCTCACTATTCTAACACCTAACCTGATCAATAATTCACACGTTTTCAAGATACTGGAGATTTTAATTTCTAAACAGCCTGTTAGTCTGGTTATACAGGGTGATATATTTATTTATTCATCATAATTTGCTTGAATACGTTATTCGATACAATTTACGACTGCAATAGTATTGTATCAATATAATTGGATTGCCGGCAGTGTTTAGATGCTATTTATGTTTATTATAATGATAGGTTTTCGTATCCATGTATTGTTTGAACGTTATATTGTTTGAGTTATATTGGTACGAATTAAACGTATAGTTAGTTTTGTTAGGTTTACGACCTTCCTCATTGATGTTTTGTTTGTTATTGTCAGATGTATGTATGTTGTCCTACTTCTGTAACTTTCTATTTCACTAGCTGCGTCCAGCAGTTTCACTCGCATAAGTCACGATACCGTGGGAATATCAGGATAAGAAGTCATATGTCCTAATCCAGGTAATGATCTACCTATGTGCAAAATTGCATCAAAATCCGTTAAGCCGTTTTACCGTGAAAGCATAACAAACATACATACAAAAAAATCTGATTCTTTTTATAATAATAGTATAGATAATTTTCGTGCAGCCGTACTATTAATGATACATAATTATATAATACAGGTATAGTATAAACGTCAGGCTTTTCTCAACCGGTGGCCTTTTCTTCAATTAAAACACTGACTTCACTAACCTATTAACCAACCCTTTAAAGCCAACCCTTTTTAATTAAACTTCTGAGTAATGTATTCCTAAAAAAAACTGCACGAACACTTTACGATCCATTCATTTCAATTACATTACGACAGGATACAAAGGCCGCCGTTTAGTCCAGTCAATTGTTCTTTATTATCCTCTACCAGTTTCGAAATCACCTGTCTTCAGAATTAAAAACGACATGGCCTATTCATTATCCTACTGGCTCAACTTCAACGCTTTGCAGTTGTGTTAGAATTATCTATGTGCCCTATACAGACTATTTCGGGTAAACTGGTGTTAGGTTTCAATTGCCTACAATCAATGTATACTATTGCAAAAGGATTTGGTTGCATTGGATCTTAATCGATTCCTATCTTGTTATTACGTTTGCAATGTTCTAAATGCAGGTTTGTTATAGTCTCGAATATCATTTAGATAAGCGTAATCGATTCTGCGGAGTTATGAATAGGGACATAGAGAAAACTGTGTCTGTTCAATAATAATGTTAGTAATCTATGAATTCCATCTTTGTGTACGTGTTGTGCATCATAAGTAATCATAACATTACAGTGTAGCCTTAGGATTATACACTGCCACCATTTTATCGCTTCATTGGCGCCTTGTGGCTATATGTGCATTGCTGTTTTTAAGGTCTTGAGTTTATCTTTCGGATCTTTATTGACAACTGTGGAAAGCTGTCTGAGTAAATAACTTGTTTTGATCAAACAATGACGAAATACCAGTTGATTACCAGTTCTCTAAGGAAAGAACCACCTCTTCTACAAATATATATGTGTATCTAAGAGCATCTTAGAGATTGCAAGATGATGATTGGAAAACGATTCCTAAGAAATCAAGAGCTGATACGCAACTAGATGATGGTTATAAAACTGAGTCCAATTAAGATTTAAAGGAAACAGGACTTACCAAATTCATTACTAGTAAGGTTGAGCCTCGCTCTAGCCAGAGGACTATCTTCATGGTTGCAGAGGTCCCTGAAGCAACACAGCAGTAAGGAGTGCTCGGATGATGGTGGTGGACCTGCAGACCCTGGCGAGTTCTGGCATCGGGATAATGCTTCTTCTTCCCTGGAAACAGTAGAAAATTACATGAGGTTTTTGGTAGCATTAGAAAAATGAGTTCAGTCGAATTTAGTTAAAATAGAAGTTGTTAATATTTATGATAAATATAGCAATCATTGACAGCCTATTGTTCCAACCACTGCTAAGTAATCTGAGTAAAGGCTTCCCCTCTTCCTTATAGCCCATAATAATCATAATTGCAAATGGACATAAATTCTAGATAGTTTTATGGAAGAACTAACAACTGTTCCAGTACGTTTTAAAACTGTCAATAAATCAGCTGATATGAACATTGAACATCCTTTCATAGATCAAACCAGTTCCTTGCTCCCGTCTTTCACCCGTCCCCACAAAAAGAGGTTGTCTCAACAAACGAGTTATGAACAAAGAAAATAATAAAGCTTATCGTTATTGAATTCAGAACTTGAACATTAAATGGTGAATTTTTTGCTGAATGCGAATTCATTTCGACTTCACTTGATTCAATGGTATTGAGGCAAAAAGTTCTGTGGTTAGCAATGGCCTGTACTTGCTACTTTATTGCGCTGATAAGGAAAAAAGCTGCAATATGTGTCCTTATGTTGGGCCGAGTAATTGATTGACATTCTAGTTCTCATTGAATTAAGGTTTTAATTGAATGAAGACCACATATACCGAGAGCTTAGGATTTGTATAGAAGAATTTGCTCTTAAAATGCTGTGATGTGTGCTGTGGTGTGATGATAGTTGTTTATGGGGAATGGTTTCAACAGGAGAAGTGAAGATGAAGTAAATACCATAACTAAATATCATTAGAATTATCTTTGGGCAACATAACATAGATTCAAAATGACATGATACCACGACAATTTTCGAAGTCGCGTCGAATAAAAGCGCAGGCAATTTTGAATCACGTGAAAAAATGTCCTCGCATTCTCTCTCAGTGTGATCCACATCAAGACACAGTAAGTCATGACATTACGCACCTCCCAGATTGTTGTCTTGCGCAACAGTTTAAAGTGCCAAGTGGGTACGCCAACTGATCGATACGATCATTTTGTTTTGTTACACTTTGATTTGGAGCTTCGACGACTTGATGGTACCAATTACTTAGGCTTCTGTTTTATTCTATCAAGTATCAGTTTGTTGGCTGAAATAAAAACGACAGAGGAACTGACGGGATGTCATGTACAGACGCCAGCACATCAAGCTACTACAATCTGTCTTTCTTTATTAGATTTTCAACTTTATCGCTAAAGCATTAGGTTCAAGGTCGACTGGGAAAATTTGACAGTTTCGGGTAGCTTGATGTGCTGGCGTACGTACTGACTTTGGGTATATGCATCATCATCATCTTCCACAGCCCGACTTCACCCACTGCTGGATATACTCAATGTTTTTATTGCTTTACTTTTTGAAGTGAAAACTTCTTTAGCGGCGCTGAGTACTTTTTTTGGAATGGGTAAAAACTTCTAAATTCGCGTCAGGTCACGTGACCCTGATCGAAAATTCGTAAGACGTAAAACGTAAGACGCGTGTTGTTGAGGACAGCGCCATCTATGCACATCGGGAAGAACTACGAGGGCCTCGCGTACTAACTACGTAGTTCATCCAACAACGACGAGATGGCGCTGAACCACGGATATATAACTGACGACGAGCTCTATGCGAGCGGCTTGCTTCTCTTACCACTGCCGCGACCAACACCACGAACTGAAGTCTATCCTGTGTGCTTATTTGTAAATCTGAATAAATTCCTTTCACGAGAAGAATAAACCAGTCACTTTGGTCATCATACCTGATTTGCAAAAAACCCTATAAAATAAGGAACACACCTTAACACGCGTGTTTTGTTTATAAGACGATTCACAAAATACACTCGTAATTGTTCAAGTTTTCACTTCTGTCGGCACTACCGGAGTGCCAGTGTTTTTTTTTTACTTGTATTTTTTTTTTGCTTTTTTTTTGACATAGGTCTCTCTTTTCATGTGCCAATGCCCCCGTTCCTGTGCCAGCCTCATCCAGGTTTTTCCCGCAATGGCAACAATGGGTATATGCATACTTAGTTCAGTTGTTAGAAATTATATTTTAGTGTTAGACATTAAATGGGTATAGGTATCATATTATTTTATGAGGTAATTTACCTACAAATCACAAATAAATTCAGGTTCCTTCAAACAGACGCGACACGACACGCGACACAAAGGGTACCTTTGTGTCGCGTGCGATTATATCGCGTGTCGCGCCTATTTGAAGGAGCCTTTCGTCGTCAAATACACAAGAAAATAAATGAATACATTAACATGAGATTAATGGAGCTTTTCATTAACAAAGCACTACTTAGTAATTATTATAATAAAAAATGCAGATAAAATAACATGTTATGTCGATAATCGTGATGCATAGTAAACGATTAGATTTATTGCTATTTTAAATAAAGTCTGTTAATGATTCAACTGCCGATGACGTGAGTGAGTGATGTTAGAGGTACTTTTATCGAAACGAATATTAACTATTAGCAAGTGTTTTTTGGATGTCAAAGGTTATTTTTTTTTGTAAAAACATTTGTTATTTTTCACTTTTTAGTTGTACCTACCTACCCCAAACAGATTCATATAACACTACTTGCTATGTGAATATCAGTGACAGGAAGCTATTGAACACATCTGCCTTCCTTTAAAGGGTACAGGCGTGATGTTATGTTGTGTGATTGCGTAAACAATGCATAAATATGCTATAGCAGCAATCGCGGTTGATTAGCTGGCATTTATTGAAGAGTTCCGTTGTCTGTCTCCGAAACTCATCATCAGATCTTTACGAAATTTAAATGGAACCATTTCGGAATAAACCTCTCTCGAACAAAAATAAAATATTACCAAATCCGTCTACAAATCAGGGAGTTATGCCCGAACATGCATAAAAAAAAATATAAGTATATAAACATCCGAATTGAGAACCTCCTTTTTTGAAGTCGGTTAAAAAACGTGGCCGTGCGGACGTGGACTTAGGTGCCTTATGCAATGACTAAAAACAATATTAAAATGTACCTAAATATTCATGTGTAGGTACGGTTGACCACTGTCCAAAGCGCCTTATCATCATTTACCATCACATACTCACGTAATATGCAGAACGCACACAAATTTCCATTTTGGTTAACATTTTTCAAAGGCTTTTTATACTAAAGACATGAAGATTTATGTACTTTAGCATCTCGGCGTGGACAGCGCGGCCTGATAATAACGTCGCGTCGATGGAATACAAATCATTAGTTTACTGGTGAACCTTACTTGACTTCGAGCTTTTGTTTTTTAACGCACGCACACATACACACAATACTTTACACAGGGTTCGGAAAGAAGTAAGGGGGACTAGCTTTCGATGACCACTTACTGTTCATGTAAACGATGCGGCGGCTGCGTTTGTGTGGCTGCGGTAGCTTATGTCTAAGTAGTAAAAATTTTATCACAGAATTTAACCTGTGTCGCAAACAAATCACGGCCTACGTTCTCACGAGTCACCAAAATTTACATAAAATTAAAATTTACCAGTACTTAAAGTACATTTCTTTTGAATATTGAAGAGGCAATTGATGTATTAGGGTGAGCATTTAACATACAAAACGGCTTCTTGTTTGAATAAATCTCGCGTGTTTGAACTCTGGCCTTTTTCAATTTACAAGCTCTTGGAATTTTCTAATCTTGTATGATTTTACTTTATGTTTATTATCGTGTATGAGTTTATAGGGCAAGGGTATTGAGTACTTTGATAAAGGCGGGAAAATCGTTGAGAATTGACGCTTGAGTGGATAAGGTTTGTGTTCTTGTAATAGTTGCGTTTACATAGAATTGATAAGTGAAGTGGAAACAGTTTATATTGAAATAATAGGCGATACAAGTGTTGAATTGAAACGATAACACTGAAATTGTTGTTAGCATTTCAATGAAGCAAATCACTAAACATACTGAAAGCATTTAAACAGAAACATATCTAGACATCATCATCATAATTTCAACCGAAAGACGGTACACTGCTGGACATAGGCCTCCCCCAAGCATTGTTGTGCTTGTCATTTTTTGGGGGGGTGTACGTCTGCCCATAATATCCACGCATGCCAGGCGGGTTGGCGATCGCAGCATGATTAAAATGAATTAAGGAAGCCAATCATAAACATACATTTTTAATAAACATTCTCAATGTCGAACAAGCCCTTAAGAAAACAAGTTTAGAAGTAACACGCAGTCGCTAACAGCCTTCAATAAAAAATTAACATTAACAGCCTCATCTTAATGAACATCTTTACAACTCAGCATAACTGTCACTTCATCACTATCAAATTTCGCTCAATCTTCTCTCCGATGACTATAATCTTCGTTTCTCATGGGAACGAAGTAGAATTTTATTTGAAGAATTTCGTCAATTTTAATAATTTAAAAGATTGAGCCAGAGATCTTTGTTTTGCCGATTGGAAACCTATTTGCAGAAACGATTAGTTGCTCGTCGGTCCAATTAAAATATTGTAAACCTGGTAGAGTTTTTCAAGTTTTTGTTGATTAAACTGTTATGTAAGGCTGCCAGGTGCGTGATGATTTTTTATCGGAGCTTCTTGAGGTACCATAAATTGATGACGTAACGATGGTTATAACACTGTGTTGCAATGTTTTGCTGCACCCATTGTAATATAAACCGCAGAAGTGCTGTTATATTTGACGCTTTACGCATATCAGGAAAGCGTTACTATTAAAATAACTGTTTTAGTTAAAACGAGGTGTCTTATATTACTGGATCGGGAGAGATTACCTATAGATTCGAGGCTAAAACATTCGGTTATCTTCCATCATTGTTCAAGCAAGGTTATGATGTTTGATTAGGATCTATATAACCAAATTAAAAGTGTCCCTAACTAATCGGCCTAGAAATAGGCCATTCACAGCCTCCGGGAAAAATAAATTAATGACCAATGGCTATTAGGAAAACAAACTACAAGCGACAATTAAACACACGATTGAAAATTCAAAGCCACGGCTTCTGGTTCAACTATGCATATGTATTATACGGAAAACCCGTACATTGTTTCCCGTCAAGCAATCACTAAGCATTTCTGCCACGTTCCTAAGTACACAGATAAGGATTTAGGATGCCTGTTTGATTCCATATGCAAATCTTATGTCTAGGTCAATCAGAAAATCGGACGTTACTGTATGTTTTTATATGTCAAAAATATTTTTGGTCTGTCTGAACCAGCCGTAATGGAAATCGATTGTCATGGGCATGTGACGCGGAGAAATGAGAGACATGTCGTGAGGAAAGTTTCGAAGATGAATGTGGCTGTAATAATGAGAAAGGCTCAAAGAAATGACGAATAGAGAAAGATGATATGGCTACAAACGGTTACCCCCTTTGTAGCCATATCATCTTTCCTCTATTCGTCCTATACTGAGATGATTGCTGAAGGAAAGAAGAAACCAAATAAGTTGGGAGACGAGCTGTGGACAAAGACACACGTTGGTAACAGTTTAGAATTTGTCAAAATCTTAAATGTTTCACCGTTCACTACCAAGCGATTAATCTTTATTCGCTTAGCTGATTAGTATCGTATGGTGATTTTAATCTAATCCCCCCTCAAAACAACACGTGATGATTTTCACACGAGATGGGTCTTAAAGGGATATTCTGTAACTACCATGCGTAAAATGGACTAAAACTACATTTTTAAGAAATAAAACTACATGCTTCGCTTGCTAAACATTCAGTTGTTAGGATAATATACCAAGACTGTCCAAGACCCATGAATTTTAAATCTAGCAACCCAATTACCCAAGATTTTTCAAATTTCTTATAACTAAAATTCTAAGCATTTCATTATACCAAGGCACTCAACTTTATTTTGTCTTTCACGCCTCCCTAGCACCTCTATGTACCTTCTCATAAAATAATTCTACGCGATAAAAATACGATAAAACAGCATCACTAGTTTACGGCTACTCGTTTGCGGGATCATAAACTAACGTTTTAATTCAAAGAATAAATTAAACACTTTCTTCACAACGCGAATATCATCTACATACATTACACGCTCCTCTAACGACGTTGATAAGAAAAAACTAATAGAAGTGTAAAATGTGATTAACACAATTCATCTTAGTTAATAGAGGATAGTAATGATGTAAACTAATTAGCAGTCAGCAGAATTCAGATAGCAACTAAAACATAACACATAGATAAGGCACCGGGCAAATATAATGAGTGAAACTATAAATAAATACAATCAGTTGAAAGCCAATTAAGATTTAATCTCACAGTGCATCGTGGACTTTTTTTTGGATCGCATTTTCTTTTTAATTAATACAATATAAGTTGAAGATGTACAAAAAAAGTTGTTGATGATTTTAAGGCTGGCTAATTAAGATTACAGCTACAATGCCGGCAAAAGAAAATATGGTGAGAACAAATTTTAATTTAAAGAACTAAAGACTAGCTTTGTTAAGGTAAATAATTGGTTTCTTATACCAATGAAGGCATATTAAAGAAGGTTAAAGTTTGAACAAATAATTCTGAATCAACTCAAATCATCCACTGTTCTCGAAGAAACCTTATCTGTACCAGTTATTGTAAAGTCACATTGACATCGATGCGTTTAACAATCGAGAGTATAAACAATAAATAAACAAACAAGTATAAATTACGTATTTAGAAGCAGATAACAATATAATCTGTTGTAATACTGCAAGTAGCTGAAACAAAGAACAAGTTGAGATGACATACAAAGAACCTGGATTGTTGACATGCAACTGACCCATCTAGATAATTCCAAACCGATATCAATGATTGCAGTTGATGACGATAAAAAAAGTTGATTCTAAGAACAAAGCCTAGAGAAGACATTCTATACATACTTGAAGTATTCTTTCCAATCATATTTGAACTTTATTGGTCAGTGATAGGCTGTGATTTTGTAAGGAAGTACAGCATAGTCCGGGTCGGCGTCCGCGCAGCACTATCTAGCCTGACCCGCGCCTCAACCCCAGTAGAGTCACCCTTATCTTAACAAACGAGGACATCAAACCGACATCACTCAACCGCACTTTATATACACAATAAACAAGTCAAACGAGAATTAATTACCGATAAAATAAGCGAATATCAATTTGAATTCTATGGAAATCTTAACGAAGCGGACACGGCGATCGTTAGCGAAGATAATGGCAGAGATTGCCAAAAAGGAGCAAAAATTATTTAAAGTAAATAAAAGTGGGCATGCGGCAGACAGAAACCGGTTCGGTGAACGCAGCCCAGGCCGATCCGAATAAGATAATCAACTGAGCGGGTAATTTCAGTGTATAAAAACATAGTGGAGTCCGGCATGCCTTCGCCGGTATAATTAATAAACCGAGGTGAACATACCGTGCGCCATATAAAAAAGATACGACGATTACTTAATGTTCTACTGTTGTTAAATAAACACGATTTTATTGATGGAAATGATGTTCACGTTTTCCTTCATTATGAATAGGTTGAAGAAACATAAGAAGGAGACGCTTTGATCTTAGAAGAAAGGGCTAACACAGCTGTCCAATTATGAATAAATACGAACGCGAACGGTACAATATCATCTATTCATACGAACACTGATTCTGCAAATACTCAAGTCCCAATGTCCTCAATCAAATCTCTAACTGTGTCGTTACGTCACATCTATGATCATGATGAAAGCGGCAGTCATTTCGAAACCAAAGACAAATTGACTGAAGAGACTCGTACGCAACGATAGAGCCCATACACTAGCATGATAAGCAGTATTGATGGATGACAATGCACCTCACATGATGACTAACAAAAGAATAATTAATTCCTCGATGAAATTTAAAAAGGTACTGCCGCCGTATCTTGGAAAATGTAACGTAATTACTTTCTAACTAGATGAGAAAATGTCAATAGATAGGATTAAGATTATGATAAATTATTGGTGGATGAGAGTGATAATGCAGTGTAGATTTAGTCCAAATAAATGAATTAGAATTGATCACTGTATAAAGTGTTTGTCTAGTAATGTAACTATTTTCTATACAAAGGCAGAAATATAAAGAAAGGACTCAGTTGAAACTAAGTAGAAGAGACCACACCTGAAAAGGACATTAGTTAGAAATACCAAACAATTCTCAAGTAGATAAGTACAAGAGATAAAAAGCAAAGTGACAATGATTTAAATGACACCTGTATGCAAATTACAGTAGCAGGTAAGTTAATACTACCTAGATCTTTGTCAACGACTTAATGTAATTTTACACCGGCTTAGTTATCAAATAAATTTCAGTTTATGCATTGCCCGGGAGCAAGCCAAACGATCAATTTGTTAAATCATGTACCTTTTTGTAAAGGGTTGACATTTAAGCGATGGGCAGCATACTAATTAGAATCGCAATTAGAAATGATAAAATCTCCTGTCCCTCTTTAGGAATGTTGTTGGAACGTTACTTTAGCTTTTTATCGAATACAACTTGTTAAATGTCGAAATCGACGGACGAATCTTGTATTTAATTAACAACATCAGTGAAAATAAATTTTATTTCCAATGCGCCATTATAATTACATATCAATTTGATTCGTGGTTGCTAAATAATTGTGGAATTGAATACTTTATGATTATATCATAAAAGTTATGACTAAAAATTAGTTTTTGATAAACCTGACCGAAGATGATGACCCTACTGTTTAATAACACGTTTATCTTTATTGACAAGGTTACTCAGTATTGCGTACATAGATTATTTATGGTTCAAAATCTAGAATTTTCCGTAGTACTCTCAAATAAATATAATATCACCCGGTTAATATTCTGCGTATAATATGGAAAACAAATCATTAGTTTGTTTCAGTAGGTAACTACATTACACTAATATAAAGTTATGTAGACGATACCGATAGAAGAAAGATAGATAAAGAAACAAATGCGATAATAAATTGCAAAATATTGTGAAATGAAGAAAGCAAATATTGATAAACAAAGCAACATATCAGAAGGCAAAACAAAAGTAAATGAATCAACAAAAGAAACAGGTGTTCGTGGCGCCCACAATATACACAGCTGTAAAGTTGAACTATAAAACAGTGTAAATTTTGAACCAAGATTTTTCTGACTAGAACTGGTATCAATCCTACAATGGAATAGCTTTAAATACGTTTAATTAATTTGGACGTCAAGCAAATGTAAAACTAAGTCAAAGTCAAAGCATTTATTTCAAATAGGCACATTAAAGGCACTTTTGAACGTCAGAAATTACAACAAATAGAATTGATTCTAGTCGCCCATTCCAAAAGGTAGTTTTCGTATGGAGAAGAACGGGCAAGAAACTCCACCGTTACTCTTTTAAAATATTTTACAAAATTTTGCATACATTAATTATATAATAATAATATGTGAACACGATGCACCTAAAATAAAATTACTATACCACAATAGGTAAAAGACTTAAAAATGAAACCATGACATATAAATTAATTATCTGATAGATACATGGTGCTCACATATTTACAAACATGGTAAAAGTAAACGATTTTCATTTAAAAAAAAAATTACAAGTAATAAGTCAGGGTGTGAGTAGTAAAGTAGTTACAGAATGTAAATCAATGTCAAAAAAAAAAAAAAAGTATAAATTTACAATTAAATTAGCAACCAGTTTGATTTTGTCTAGGTCATACATATATCGTTTTGATTCTTCTTCTCTCTATGACTTGACCCGGTCTATTGTTTGCCAACTGCCAGTAGATTCCTACGTATCAGTTGTTTTTTATCAATGATAATTAAACATAAAATACATACGTATCAGCCAAATGATGCAGGCATCCATGTCTGGCGTGGTGCGTACGTCGTGGCGCGGGCAGTTCACTGTAGCATCCCCCGCTGCGCGCAGACCGGCACATGTACCCCGTACCCACGCACTGCGCCGTGTTGCAGTAACATCTCACTCCTGCGTCACCGTCGTTTGAATCTGGAAAGAAAAAAAAAAGTTAGCAAAGAGTTTGGTTGGCCATAAAACAAACGAAAGTTGCCAGTGATGCCATTGTTTTCCTTTTTCAAATACGTATTAAAAGTTGGACGTGAACGCTGTAGAGCAAATAGATTTTTCAGTGCGCATATTGTTTTAAAATAACAATCGCTGAAATAATACTATTTTGCATCATCGAACAATTGAAATGTCAACATTTTCAATTTAATTTCATAGCATATAATATCAACAGTCATTACGGAAAGGTAAACACGAAAGTAAACAATGAAAAGTGAAAGAAAATATTCACGTGTAGTTTAAAGCAGAATTCTATTCATAAAATTGAAAATATATTAAGTGTAAACCGATAAATTGAAACAGGAAACGGTTATTGCGAATGCAAAAGGAAATGCATTATAGGCAGTGTATCCAATCGCAAGTATCGACACCGTGGCGCCTTGTGGTGTCGTAAACTTTGATGGCGTTCGATTTGCCGTGACTACGTCATTTCCTATAAATTCTAAGATTTTAACGTCATGGACGCATTCATCCGAAATTTCTTACTTTACAGGAACCTAAACATTAGAATCCCAAAGGAATTCTTAAACAACATTTTTGTTTCAGACTACTGTATTCCTGAAAGCGTCGCGGTGATTCATACAAATGTTTTCGACTAGAAAAAACTTCCCTTTCATCTTAAATGGCAACCCATCGACGACAAGCCGATGAACCGGTAAAAATAACATTGGTACAGTTGGTTCGTGGCGCGTATCGTGTATGAATAATGCGCATGTCATATTCCATGGGCCCCTACATAAATATCCTCACAAACGGCCAGCCTCCGATCGCATTCAATGTAAATGCTTCGGCTCCAGACGATGAAACAAAACAAAATTAATTTCAGAGGGATGCCGCTTTATTTGCTCTCGACAACGGAGGGAAACTTAAGGAAGACCCCCCTTGATGTCCGGCATCTTTAGGATATCTTTTTCGTTCACAGAATCGTGTATTTTTTAACCCTAATATTTGAATGATTAGTGAGTTGTCCAATGCCCGGGCGCATCGACGGGACATCGATTAAGAATCTCGATAAAAACGATGCTAACCGACAACGTCCAGCTAATCACGTTTTAAAGGGGTCATTAAAAATTTATTGAAATAAACGAACTGACTTATTATTCCCTTAACGTCGCCAATGATTCGAAAAAGTTCAGTAAAAAGGTAATGAGTCGGTCGTCTCCGAATTCACAAAGAAATTGCAGAATTCCGCCCGTGCTCAAACCGGCAGATGAAGTCGCGAGCGAATGCGAAACCGCAATAAATAAAACAATTAAAAGAATAAAATACCAACTTAAAAAAGCAAAAGGGTATGCGCGCCGTTGTTAATAGCTAAACCTTTGGAGCAGCAGCAGGGGAAATTGGAAACTTTTAATAGCGAGCTTTAATAGCTTTTGCACGCAGAATTGCATCCATTAATTGCACTTTACAGCGCGCAATGCATTTATTATGAAATCGAGATTCAATTACGGTCGTTAATTTAATGTTGTTTGTCTTATAGTTTCACGATACAGGCCATTTTATAGTTCAAATTGTAGGATGGTATTTTATTCTTGGTGAACCTTTATGCATTTGTACTTAAAACAACTCATCACCTCTCATTAGCAGCCATCAATGCATCGAACATTATGTTAGTCGGATGCCATTAGACCGGCTTTACAATCAATTTCGAGTCAAAAACGAAGGCACAAATAGAACACCGAAGGATAAGGTAAATAAAAAACAAATAAACAAAAGAGAAAAGGGTCCCGGCATGTTATTTGGTATTGATAAATGGCCCTCCGGAGATGAGGGAGAAAAGGATGGAGCGGGGCCAGAACGAGATAGCTTTACTAATGATCATGAAGGCAGGATGCATTCAAAGATAAAAGAAAGTGCTTCTTATCTTTTCCCAAGTGTGGTTTCTTTTCTTTATTAATGTTTAAATGCAGCTTTATAGGAATCGTTAAGTGCATAGGCGCCAATTCTTCACGGTGCATTGAGTCAGAAAGCGGTGCTTTAACCTTGCAAGATTTTGTTTGGACATCCGAGCATTTACGAAGGGTCTGGCGCAAACCGCGCAATTGGTCACCCTCTGTCACGTGGCACCGTGGCGTGGCGTGGCCCTGTAAACGAGGTGTTAATTTCCTAGTTTCCTCTTCGTTTGCCGCACTAATTGAGAACCGTAAAAGGGATTTTTGGGATGCTTGAAATAAGTGGAATGCACTCAACGAAGAAGCTTTTTATGAAAGCCGATCTAACAAACAGGAAAAGCTTTCGGAATCGGCTCTTTTGAATCGAATGTATTTCTTCTGAATGCATTTGCGATAAACACTTATTTAAAAGAGCAAATATTTAACATTGGAGCGATCGCATCGCGACACGGGAGCCGGTTTGGGTAAATCGCGATTGAAATGTTCTCGTCGCGAGCCGCTGCGGTGGAACAGATCTTTAAAATAAGATAACTTTAACGCCGCTTCGTTTGCCACGTACGTCCCTTCAATTTCATTACAGATGGTCGCAATGTCTATTCGGAATATCAAGTTCCAAGCCCATTTCTTCAGTACATTTCGCTCATTTCAGATTAGAGATTCAATTTAGATCTACCGCTTAGATAGTGCTAACCTTAACTCTCAACAGAAATAGTCCGCTATTTCAGTCGGTTTATCTGCAAAGGTCCGAAGGAAGTAGTTTTACAGTTTCATCGATGTTATGTTTACTGGAATTAAATTATGGATGCCGATAACTTAAACAGCACCAGAATTCGATGAGAATCAAAACTATTCAAGTTTTTATTAGCTCTTCGTTGATAGAATGTAATTATTAGTAAGCATTAGACGTTTATGACTGAGATGCTCTGGGGAGACGTAATTAAACATACAGTTTCTGTTAAAAAACACCGGAATGGGCATCTGATGGTAATATCGCCTAACTAATGTTGCGACAACGGCTTTCTCCTGGCGTTCACACGCTGTCTAACTCCGTTTTATCTAGTACTTTATTACGTTAATAATGATTGTGGCGCGAGCCGCAGCCGGTTTCTCTGCTATTCAGATTGGAGCTAACATAACAGGCTTTATGCTGATTGGATGACGCGGAAAAAGCAAGGCTGCCTTGCGGCCTTGTTGTCACATTCCGATGTCCGTTATTTGAAACTATTTATTGGCTGTCAATTTGGACCGTTTGATTTGTGACTACTGACGTGACGGCACGGGCCGCTGCCATCGCAACAACTATTCTCTATTCAGCAACTATTAATATGGCGAGACGCCGTCAGCGTCTTAAGTATAGGTGGTGCAGTGGCTTGGAATGTTAAACAGGCGCTTGAGGCAGTATAATAACTATGGACATAGTTAATTTATATTAGAAGAAGATTCTGGTTTATTATTTTGCATCAGCGGTCGCGATCGAATCTCGTCTCATCTCCTAATTGCACTCGCTGAATTATCTTCCGTGATGGATGTCCTCGTCGGTGCGTAATTATCCAATGCGGCGCCAGTAATCTGGCCGGGCCGCGGGCAATTTCCATCGGAATGCGAGTCGAGTGAAGCCTGACTGTGGGTCGAGTAGCGTTTCTGCAGCTATCTCGTCCCGAGATCGAACCTCTAAAGCCGCTTAATGCTGCTGCACCTTGACAAATCGCACCGATAATCTCGCGTTCCAAATCGAGAGATTCACGAGCTTTCCGCGGAGCGCGCTCTTCTGAAGGCGGTTTAGAGAGCGTTTTATCAAAGATAGCGGTACCTTATACACCACGTCGAGTAGTGTCGACGAACTAGCGATAAATAAATGCAAACTTTATTATAGAGAGCGGTCCGCGGCGCCAAAGACCTATCTGTTGCAGCTTGAGCGAGATCACTTCCTCGGAAAATTGCTCATTCGCACGTTAGCCGACGCACCGGCTCATTCTCGTGTTTACTACTAAATACAATTCACCTGACAGCCATTTATTATAGTTTTAGTTCCTTGTTGAGTTTACATGGTGATGTAATTCGATAGAGTCATTCGATTAACATTAGTTTAGAATAACTCTTGGGGTCCGCGTTGCTTTCGCATAGATATAATGGAAATGAGCTCGACGATCGGTCTCGGATTTCGGACGGCCGTGTTGCGTTTCTAATCTCTATTACAATGGTGTAGAGATGTCAATCGGTCGATAGTTGTGCTGGATCTAAGTATAGGAACGACGTTTATCAGTCATTCCGTACACGTCCCGCCGCCGTCGAGGTTATCGAGGCGCTTTCACGCCACTCGAATAACATTTGAATAATGAAATGCGTTCGTCGAACTCCTAAAAGTGCAAAACGAAGCTAGCGCCGACACGGGCGTAACGTGCCACCTGTTCGCCGATGAATAAGAGTATTCATCGCCTCGTTAAGTCACAATGGGCCACAGAAGGCCGACTACCTGATCTTTTTTCTCTCTTTATCCAATCCTCACGAGCAAGACCTTTATCCGTTTCGAATGGGTTTCGATAGCCGCGGTGCCCCGATTCGATTGTGTAGGCGACGTAAATGTCACAGCGACAATGCTCATCGTTTAGAGCCCTCGACTCGGGATGATTGTCGTCTTAAATCATAACAGCTCTCAATCATCTGGTAGCCTATTAGGTGGACGCGTGCCGACTTACCGTAAACATTTCAACTCTTTGTGTGCATTCCCATACGGTAGTGTAAAAGTTTTCATTAGAGATTTACCGTTTCAATTTATTGTGTAAACATCGGTGGATGTTTGTCGCAGTGTCAACAATTCGGGACAGGTGTTTAGCGACATAGGTGGTAAAGTGACAAGTGAAGTTTTTACATGTTGCAACAGAGGTGTTGTTTTAAAACTGACGTGTGAAAACGTTACCACCTTCGCTGTAGGGAGGAATTGGTTCGTTGACTTGCTACATATAATGCAAGACGAGATTGAAACGTAACACAAAAAGCTTAATCAATATTTCAACAGCGGCCGCATTCCGCACTTATCCGAGCAGCGCTTGGCTTTCGATTTAATTAGATCGTGAAAAAAGCTATATGAGATGTTATCTCGCGTTGTAACAAGACATTTCTTGTTTTGAGCTCGCGTGTATGGGAAATTATTGCAGCCACTAATGTTGTGCACACGACGTTATAAATTATGCACATTAAATATGTACATATTTATGCATAATCAGCGGCGCTTTCAGTCACATTTCCTTACTTCACGCCACTTCGTAAGCTGCTGTTACCTTAACATTTACAAACATCAAAGGGCTATTTGTGTTCGCAGAACTTATGAGGTAATCATAGACATTCGTAACTCAAGAGCCGAGAATTTCGCAAAATTACCACACACATCATAAAATCAAAGTTTCCAGCTGCGTGTGTGTTTAGGCTAATCTCAGAGATTACTTGATGAATTTTAGTTTGGCTTTCAGCACCACTAAGAGCGTGACTAACTATAAAATTATTATTATGCACGAATTGCAAGATGGAGAAAGTAATTCAAAAATCCATTCGAAAAGCATGGACCTGCTTTCAGGTACCATTTATCAGATGTTGGAAAAAATAGAACTCGTAGAAGAACAGTGGGGTCCCGAATTCACTTACAATCTGAATGGAGTTCGCAGGGAGAAATCATTGGTGTCGTTTTATTGATTTGGCTTTTGTGACTAGGTATTAGGGTTTCTAGGTTTCTAGGACAGTTTTAGAGGCTTCCTGAAAATCACTTAGCCATTTACAGATTCATGATGGTGGACGGTTTGATAAGGTTTTCTCAATTAGAAAAGGCAGCTGGGAAAGACTGGTTGCAGAAGACAGAGGACAGGCTACGTTAAGCCGATTTGATGGACGGCACATAGAGGAAGTGCTAGGTCTAGCAAAACACATGAGTTCTGTAACGGGTTATTATATAATATCTGAAATGGAATGCGCTTGGAGAATTTCTCCGGATCGCCGATGGCACGGTGAAAGAAGTAGGGGCCGGAATGCGGTCGTGCGCTCTGTGTTGGGACGCGGAATTCACACCGTTACCACTTGTACTCGTTAATCACTTGTGCTAGTTGCGAATGGGTTTGATTCGAGATTAGAATTTGGTGCGTCGGAGATCGGTTCGGTTGAGTATCTCCGGAGTTCAGTTTTTAGTGCATAAGATTGACAACTTTGCTTTCAAATGAAGTCCTGGAAATTTTTTAGAGAAACCAAGAATGTCATCCTTTGTGCATTTTACATCACAAAATGAATGTAGAATAGATGCGGATGTTCGAAGACTGAATGGTGTATCACAACTTGCGGGAGGTCTTCAGACATGGACTGCTTAGACAAGATTGATTAGGATCGGTGAAAGGTCCGCATTCTATTTCAATTTCAAGTGATTCTTTAACTCTGATAGTCATGACCACCTTTCCAAATACCCGCATAGCAACAAAACAAATGACATTCTAATTTTATTTCTAACCAAAACTCATCAATTTTGTTTCGAATAATTTGAACGCCGCTCATATAAAATTCAGTACCTACTATTAGCTGATTTATTACCATACGGGGGCATAGCAACTAGTTCATAGTGATTCATAGTCCTGCTTGTTATTCCACACATGTCAACTTCATGATTTGACGTGCTTTTTGCACCAGCCCGTATATTTATGCTGGCAGCGGCGGCATCTGAATATACAGTGGTATTTATGTGGTGCGGCAAGGATTCCACTCCTTGTACAGTGGATGCAAATCTGTTAGACAGTTGGTTTTGTCCAGGATATACATATTCTTGGAATATTTATGAAGTAACAACAGGCTTTAGGTTTTTCTAATCATTACATCATACAGTTTGATGTACAAAAGGGGTTTTGCTAAACGACTATGGGTTTTATTTATAAACGATGATTAAAGTTAAGTGATGTTTAAACGTCAAGAATGTATGGTTAAACAGTCGCAAATCACTACTTAAATTTAAGCAACATTTATGAATAAAAGGGTATATATGTGTTAAGTTTAGATTAATCACGTTACTAAGTTAAAATGGCTCTTAAATATCGTCCTACGCAGGAAGAATGCACCATCGATACCATCACTATTTTTATCGATGTATTGGGCAATGTGTCGTGATAAATTAGTTCCCATTTTTGTGACAAACCTATTCTTCGACTATATTTGGGATTGGCTCTTTCCAATTTCCCTAAAAAAACTTCATGGGTCTTATCCACTGTGTTCTACTTTGTTTTTCCCTCAAATATCACGTCTAGAACTTGTAATTAACTAGTTTATAAACCAGTAGTAGTCGTTGTGGTATTTTCATTTGTCTCAGCCGCCTAGCCGCGAGTGCCGCGTCGCAAGACTAGCAACTAAACAGTTACACATGACTTATACGACATATCACGTTACATTCGGCTTTAATATTATCTTTAACACAGACTTTTATGAAAATTATACCTTTGGGCGTAGTAAATCGGTTATGATAGAGATCAGTGAATGAGGAGCCCACCGGGAGTGCTTGAGAAGACGATCAGACTGGATTTTGAAGGCGTAGGGCCGGGTGGAATGGCAAATGAGATTGGAATGACAAGGAGTTTACCTAGTAATCGTCACATTGGTATCTAGAACCCCGTGAGTAAACGACTTATTAAGTCTGCAAATCAAATTAAGTCATTTATTCAAATTAGGCTGAGAATCAGCACTTTTCAAACGTCTAAATTACACACAAGACAGTCCCACAAAACGCCCGCCCTCTACCACTTCCTAGTGCGTTAGCTGGGAAGACGTGTCGCAATAAACTCCTGCAAAATGATATACCTAGCCAAACTGGCCACTACGCATATTATCTGGTACAAATTTTTGGAATGTGCCAACCACATCGGAAACTTTCTAATCCAATCTAATGCCGCAATCTCATTGCAAGTCAAACACTGCACTCAACTGAATTGAATACACCATTCTGCTATGACTACATTTATCACCGAACATTTTTCTAAATTCTAAGGCATAGGTTCTGGTCAGCAGGATTGTCCGAAAGGGTTACCGCTGGCCCGGAACATAAAGGACTAAGGAAGGAACACGGGTGGGTTTTAGTCAGTAAGAGTCTGACACTCCCTTCCGCTCCACCCAGAGCGGGAGGGGTTCATTTGATGGTTTCCCATCCTGAGAAAAAAAGGCATAGGTTCTCAACCTTATTTTGCCCCAAAAAAAGTGGGCACTGAGAAAATATTTTGTCTAGACCGCGACAAATGGTAAAAGTAAAAGAAATTGGGGGTCCCAATTTCTTTACTTACTATCTGACGCGAATCTGAAATCGCAACTGTCACGATTATAATTTAAGCGTGTACAATATATCTACTTAAGGTAGGATATAAAATTTTGTCTAGGTCTTCTACTGCCCCCCTGAAAGTCACAAACTCCCACGAGGGGGCATTAACGCCCACGTTGAGAACCTATGTTCTAAGGTAACACAATCCTAACAGACTGGACAATTCAATCGCCCTGATCAATGACCGAAAGAGTGTATCGGGAACATTTACAACATATTTAAGTGCTCAATAGAAACACTACATAAATTACTTGAGCTATTTATAAATGGTTTATAAACGCCTAGTGCGTTCAGTTAGCGGTGCGTTCAAAGGATTGCATGGCGATCGAGCAATGAGCTCTTTATGTGTGCAAGTGCAAGAGATTATTATTTAAACGCTGATGTACTTTAATGTACGAATATGTAACATGAGAAACGTAATATGAGGGGCTCATGGCTAAATAATAATAAAACAGCCGCACGGGTCGATCGTAGATTAAGCTACGCTCGCCGAGGTCGGTCCGTGGATGGGGCCATCGATTTCATATCGAGAACCCTCAGTGACTCGGAAAGCACGTAAAACCGTTGCTCCCGGCTGTCATTTGACGTCGTTACGGGCAGTCAGAATCCCAAAAACCTGACCACCAGTTTTGCACAGGGGTATCGTGTTACCCCGTAGGTAACTGGGTTGTGGAGGTCAGATAGGCAGTTGCTCCATGTATTCAGCTGCATCGGTTAGACTGGAAGCCGACCGCAACGTAGTTGGGAAAAGACTAGGCAGATTGATTCGGAAACCTCAGACTATTTCGTGCTACCTCGATGGTCTAGTGGTCGCAAGCGCTGCTGATCCTGGGTACGATTCCCAGCTCGGACTTGAGTCGTCGGAGTGCACGCGGCGCCGTGGGCGGCGATACTATGTATTATAGTAATGCAGATAAAGTTTAAAATTATATGACACTGAAACTGCTCGCCGCTTCGCTGCCATCTCGGTGTGATTTGAGCCTTATAGGGTTTTGCCATCAGGAATTTCTCAGGAGCAGCTCGGAGTCTGGATTTGTGCTCGGTTGGGGGACAAAACCAGACTCAAGCGTGATGCTATGTGTTTCGTGTTAACATTGTGAATGGCCTACTAGAGTAGAAGTGCCTTTTTGATTTATTTCAAAGTAAGTATGTACATACTAAGTGTCGTGCGTTGTCTACTTTGAAAATGTCATGAAAACTTTATGATAGTTTCTTAGTACAACATTGTGTTGAAGTAGTGTGAATAAAGGCTCCTACAAACAGGCGCGACACGCGATATAATCGCGCACGACACAAAGGCACCGCTCGTTGCGCGACTTGCGGTGCCTTTGTATCGCGTGTCGTGTCGCGCCTGTTTGAAGGAGCCTTTTTTTTTGAGGATGGGAAATCATCAAATGACCCCTCCCGCTCTGAATGGAGCGGAAGGGAGTGTCAGACTCTTACTGACTAAAACCCACCGGTGTTCCTTCCTTAGCCCTTTATGTTCCGGGCCAGCGCTAACCCTTTCGGACAATCCCGCTGATACGGCAGGCTTCGGCCCTTACGGGCCCCTTCAATTGCTGCTGACATCTCTTTGAGGCGCGCGTGGAACACGTACGCGCTGTCCGTGGTCCTGATCGGACGGTGAGCTACCCATTACTCTCCGCCCGATTAAGGTGCTGCTTGTAATGCTGATTCTGTTTGGTATATTTTCTGCCGATTTTGGCGCAACCTTGTATTTTTAGACGGCTTTTTTTAATCCAAAACTTACCTATACGATTATTTTACAAAACCACCATTTTTTGTTAAGTAAACATAATTAGTTATGTTAATAGGTACTTGTATTAATTTGCAGCAAGAAATCGTGATCTATCCAAGCAATCGATCATCGCAAATATGGATATCATTAATCGTTCACATTTCAAATTCGATATCGCCATTTTGTTCGATCGAACGGTATTCACGATTCATTTATTAAATCTTCGGAACGATTAATGATGCTTAATACAATGTTTTGTGGAATTTTACTTACATTATTTATAGCGGATTAGAAAATTACAACATTAATCTACCGTTGATATTGACAAAACTGTTGAATTTTGAACGTTGTTACATCGTAATAAGGTGTGCTATTCAGTTTTGTAAAGTGTACATTTTCCAGGTGAGAGGTCGGTGGCCACATATTGAGCAGTTATATTTTGAAACATGTTATTTATCTTTAAACTGTTTACTTATTAGTTTTGTTAAGAACGTTTCAATCGATAACTAATTCGATTATGATAATACAAGCCTCAGGCCTTACGTATATAAGTAATTTTAATTCCGAGGTTAATGAAACTGACAAATTTGTCAAAACTTTACCTAAGTTTGAGTTATTAGATATAACTAACTGGAAAGAAGATAAGTTAGGTAAATTATTGGTTTTCATAATTAAATAGTCAGATCATTAATTACCCTTCCGTAGCTAAAGGCAAGACAACAACAACAACATCAACAACAACAACATTTCAACAACATTTTCTAAGCGTGAGTACGAGGCTTTTGACTACATTGTGTGTGTATTTTGTCTTTTTTTTAAATAATTTTTAAATTTATAGGTATTTGCAATGTGCGTTTTTGTTTGTGCAGAATAAACAAATTATCTTTCTTTCTTTTTTTTTTTTGATAAATAAACTAGCTTCTGCCCGCGACTTGTTTCGCCTGAAATTATTGTTCTCCTTGACCCACCCCATTAATTAGGTACATTGCATCGCATACCCGTGCCATTACTTTGTTTTCGCTTAGAGTTCATTATTTCTTTTTCCTCGTCTCCTAAGGGTCCTAGTGTGATTTTAAATAGCCTATAGCCTTCCTCAAGAATTGGGCTATCAAATGAAAAAGAGAATTTTTCAAATCCGACTAGTAAAGGCTCGTACACACTGGCGCGACGCGACAGTGCGACGCGATTCTGCGATATATATCCGTAGAACAATTTCTATGGAAACGCGCGCAACACTTCACACAGGAGCGACTTAGCGTTTTAACCTAAACTAAGTAGGTACCTGATTAGGTTAGGTTACCCTCGTGTCGCGTCGCGGCCGCGATATCGCCGCGACACCATACTAAATGTTCATTTTGTATGGCGTCGTCGCGGCGATATCGCGGCCGCGATTCGCGTCGCGCTTGTGTGAAAGGTGTTGCGGCGCGATAATATCGCAGAATCGCCACGCGATACGTCGCGCGACAAGTCGCGCCTGTGTGTACGAGCCTTAAGTAGTTCTAGAGATTAGCGCGTTCAAACAAACAAACTCTTCAGATTTATTATTAGTAGGTATAGTTATAGATAGGTAAAATATTAATGAGACTTCATATTCAATATTCAAAATCATTTCGCATAAAAAAAAACATAAATTTCAAAAAGAAATATTAGCTACTTATCTATTCCAATTTCTAGACTTTCTACTGACGTCACAAGGTCACTAGTCGTCCTCGGTCTGGGCAGGTCAAAAGCCTAGCAGCATTCTGATACATGACACATGACGTCATCAATAGTAGCACGGCAACAGTAAAAACGCAGCCATTTTATTTAGAAAAACGTTTTTAATAGCATGTTTCGTAGCGTAAACCAGTCTTTTTATTACTACTTTCCTTTGGAATTTAATCTCGACGTAGTTACATTACCATACCAATTGATTAATGCAATTGATTAATTCACTTAATTAGGAGTCAGACTGAGGTTTCTCAGAAAACTTCGAAGATCTTAGTCTAGTCTTAGTTTTGAAAGAAATTCTGTGTAAATTAATTTTAGGAAGTAACTTATCCAAATTCGTTGTTTGATTCACGGCGTTATTAATTTATTTTTGTTGTCTTTCTTATAGATGGTTTTTAGTGACAAAAGTGTTATCAATGATGAGGGTGTGTTTATCTAATGACCAGTCAGAAATTTCCACAAAAGAACCAGAAAAGTACACTATAAGGGCTGATTATTCCAACGCCAGATAACTTTTACTCGAGGAATAAAATTGACGTTTGACAGATTGTGTATGAAATAACTGTCAAAATTTCAAAATTATTCCTCGAATAAAGTTATAAGATGATTGAAAAACCAGCCCTAGGGAATGATTTTTCCAAAGTAATTCAAATAAAGCAAGGTTATAATTATAAGTGAGAATGTTTATAAGATCTCGATGAAGAAAATGTTTATATAAAGTCATGTAAAGCCCTACACACTATATTAATGCAATGTCCATCGTTAACATTCCCCAAAAGATTAACAAAAATATTCATACCATAACATCACGCCTGTATTCTCCGAAAGGTTAGACAGTGTCCCTATAGTACAGACCGCGTCAGCACATCAAACTACCCGAAACTGTCAAATTTTCCCAATCTACTTTGAACCTTATGGTTTAGCAATAAAGTTGAAAATCTATTAAATAAATTTGACAGATTGTAGTAGCTTGATGTGCTGGCGGCTGTACACCCACTTTTCGCCAGTTATGTTTAAGGCTGAGGCTACATTAGGCCGCGACGCGACCTGCGACACATGAGAGATTAAAACAAGTAAATGAATGCTCACGTATGTGGCTACACCGTACATCAATTAATATTACTAGCGATCTTTGATTTCTTTATGCGATAGGAACAACATTACTGAAATCACGGCATCGGTTACATCAATGAGCGAAATTGAAGCGAATTTATTAGAAAATTGCTTTTTTTTTTCGCTTGTAATGTAGCCATACCATGTTTTTCTCGTTTCGCTCTTCCAGTCGCATCGCAAATCGCTGCCTACTGTAGCCTCAGCCTAAGTCCCATGTAGCAGAGGGCGAGCCTATTGCCATCAACCCGGCACAAATCCAGACTCCGGGTTGCTACTGAGAAATACCAGATGAAAAACCCAATAATTCCCGATCCGGGAATCGAACTCAGAACCTCAGACAAAAATATTCCTATAAAAAATGTCCACACTATCAAGTGCCCCCACGCAACCACTGTCAACGAACTCCTCCACAAATCCACAGACAAGCCCTAGTCTACATCTAGACAGCACTACGTCATCGCCTAAACTTAGAAAACTAAAACTACTCAAAAGTAGTTCTCAGCGACGGAGAATTAACACAATCAGCGGTGGCCATAAAAAGAGCGTCTGCGCCGCTAACTAGCTAAAACATACACAAGTATATGTATGTAGTTACAAACGAGGGACTTAACTACTGGCACTCGGTAGAAACAAACAACATCTCGGGATATAACTACTAATATTTAAACAGACGATAGTGCATCGGTTGGTCCGAGGTAAAGGCATTAGCGGGAGTGGGGATGACGGATAGCAAGGGCGGGCCGTTTTTTAAAGTTTTTTGAAGTGAAAACTTGGGCACGCGTTGGACATTTTTTGAGATAGGAAAAAACCATTGAACTCGGGACACTGTTACCGACACCGCGCTACATTCGGATGTGTTCGGCTGTCCTCGGGATGTACTCGGTTTTAAATCTGATATGTCAGTGAGTGATGGCAAAGCATTCTGTTTGTGTTTTGTTTTCACTTTTGTCGGCACTCCCGGAGTGCCACTGTCTTTTTTTTACCACGCACCGGATTTTAAAATCTCGGCGTTAGAGGAGGAGTTTCATAAAAAGAAGTTTTATCAACGGTTTACTTTGGTAACGCTAATAGAACTTTGGCTAAGACAGGCAATATTTATAGTTTTCAACCAAGAAGACCAAAGAAACGAAGCTATGGATAGCCATAGCTTGATGGCCATAATCCCTATGGCTTGAATTCTGAAACTCTTTAAGAACGAATGCAGTTTCGTTTCTAATGTTACTTTCATAGAGTTTTATTAAAATCGCTATAGACGCATGACTTGCCCGCCACTCCAAGTGAAACGTGCAATGTACACAGTAAGAGAGGCGCCGATGACGGCGATGTGTGGTCCCGGTACCGGACACGACGGGGCACCAGTACCGAATATTGTTTTTATTAACTAATAACTTTTATTGCCCAACAGCGAGGAACGCATTTCAAATTAAAAACCTTCGATTATGAAGTACTGAGGAGTTGAAACGTGTTTTTTTTTTTATATTTCAAGTCGAGGTTTTATCGGAGCCTGTCATGATTAAAAATGCAGGCCCGAATGAAAATAATTAATCCCTCTCAATCAATGCTAAAATGTATTTTCGTAAGCCGCGTCATATTGTGTCAAATACGATACAAAATGTTCTGAATATACCTAATTATTATTCAGAAAATTTTAATCAAGTCCAGCTAACTAAAATATCTCCTTACTGACCGCAAAAAATCTCACAATACGTTCCACGCCTTGTAATACACTCCACAACAAATTGTTTGAACTAAAAAGAAATCAGTCTCCATACATAAGCATCTGTTTGCTCGAAGAAAATTGTAGTGCAATCTTGCGCAATCATTGAAGGAAGCTTTGTGCTCCAACCGCGTTCGGGTGAAATCGGCAATTATCGGACGAAACGATTATTTGCCGAAGGGACGCCGAACACGACCGTTGTCGTGCCGACAGGACCGCCCCAGGCAAGAGCTTTTGAAGATTTGTTTTATTTAACAAATGAATGATTACTTTAATAACGTGTGGTCGGACTTTGAGTGAGGATGAAAGTAGACCGCAGGATAGATAGGTTAAGGATGCAAAACAAACAGCAACGTTTAATTCTAGCTTAGCATTTGAAGGAGAGATTTTAGACGATGAATATACAAACATGCATAGCAGTCTGAATACTTACTTAAGAGAAAGACGAACCAAGCCATGTAAATGGAACAACGTTTCGCATCTTCACTTTAATAAATAAACATAAGTAAAGTTCAACCATTCGTAATGACAACTAAAGATAACTAGTGTCCGACCGACGAAGGTTCAGTTTCAGCCGAAACTAGAAGAGGAGCCGAAAGATTGGATACGGTTTCGGCTGAAAATCATGTTTCGGTCGGACGCTAGCGAAAACACAAGTCGGACAACTGCAATTACAAACTCAATTAAGGCCCAATCATAAAAACTAAATGTTGATATGAGAAAACAAATGACACACGCAAGCGAGAGACACACAGACGAATCGATTACCAATAATGTTGATGAAATATGTGATTATAACAAGCTAACTACAGACATTAGTCCGCGTATAGGCGCCATGTGCGACAGAGAGCCATTCTTAGTCTATTTCAAACTGATTAGTCTTGTAGAGCTTTGAGAAAACGACTAACTGCTAACGACTGAAATTACTGAACGGGCTAACTGGCTACAATTACCGGTTCTGTCGGCAGATCTCGAGTAATTTTACTGCAAAAGCCGTGCTCTAAACAATGACTATCGTGATACTAGTTGGTCCATTTCTTGGAAATTGTTGCGTTCTCTCGTTGAGTTATAGTTTTCAATCATTTGTTACAATGTACGTGCAGTCTCTGCTTAAAGTATTGCACTTTTCTTGGAAAGGTGATTGATTTAATGATCTTCGAAAAGCGTTTTAGAAATTGAATCGCTTAATAGACGGCAAAACAAGACAAGTTAATTGAAAAGCTTCGCATTTTCATAGAATATGATTTTTCTTCAACCAGGGCGAAAGTAATACGCATAACAGTACATAAAGAAATACTCAACCACATAATTTAGGTTTCCGATGCAAGAAGTAGGTACAGGTGCAAATTGCAACTACAATTTTATTATAATCCTGACATAATATTGCTAGTAACCTATAGCTTTAATGAAGTCGGCAATATTCTGTACAAAATAGCTTATTTTTATACAGCGCCATTATATAGCAATTCAATACATTATACGATTTTATCATTACTTGCGTCATTGCAGTACATATAGGCAATTTTTAATAACAAAATGGATATTTTTTGCGGTTACACTATCAACTTTGTTTTGTTTTTATTTATATCAGTGACTCATTTAATGCCCAAGACTGCTAATACATAGGTTCCATAAGTCATTTGGAGGACAATTGTCGTTGAATAAAAAATAATAATTAAAGTTATTTTTAAAACAATGATATTGATAATAGAGTAACTTTAAAGCAATTGAAGAACTGTCCAGTAGTTCCAGATTCGGCCAAAACTGAATTAGGAGCCGAAATTCAGTTGCGGTTTCGGCATCCGGGTAGGAGAAAAGAAAAATGTGTTGCCAAAAAACGGTGATTGGAGACTTAATAAGAACATACAAAATTCCGCTATTTCATAAAAAAATAGCTGAGTTCAACGGACTACAATTATTTTGCAGTTTAGTGTGTTATAGCAGGATTTCATTATAAATGCATTTAATGATCGCAATATTTTATGAGAACTGAAGCAAATGCTTTATAAATGTGTCTAGATTATATGTGAAAGTAATATTAGAAAATATAACATTATATTAATATACCGCATTAACGCAGCAGCTAAGAATTAAGTATTACCAGTTTACGTCGGCATTTTCTGAAGCAAGTGTTAGATATAATCATGGATTTTTATTTATACCTACTAATTATATGCGAGCGAAGCAGCTGCGGCATCGAATTAATTACGCATCATTTCACGATAAATTAACTTGGTACCGGTACAGGTGATATTTACCATCGAGACTGGCGCCATGAAGACAGCTGAACGCGTATTACGCACCGGTCCAAGGCCCACATGCGACAAGATTGCGACAGCTCATTTCCAACGGATACGAGTTCCCAGACAATTACCTATAAAAATGCAACCCTACTTATTTTTAGGAAATGACATAAAATCGTTCACAGGCTCGTCTTCTAAACCATTAGGCAACAGACCTATGATTTGACGGACTAACGAAGGAGCCGTAAAATTCCTCCTATAATCACCGTGGACCGCTCCCAATGCGCGGGAGGGGGGTTGATTACAGGGTAACCGCCCACACTGCCGGCCGCGGGAATCCGACCGCGACGAACAACGAAATGTCTTAAAACAATAATACACAGTCGGGACCTTATACCCTTTTATAAATCGTCGAGGACCAGAATAAGGTTGTTAGCGTGTTCATCTGAACAGTGACGTGTAACTTTTGAATTATAGACGGACACGATTTCGCTTAGCTCTATAATTGTAAGGGCTTCTAATATTCGATGATTGCGTGCCGCATCGTTGCGTGTTCGTTTTATGTATTTCATTATTCTTTGTCTAGCTAGTGTTCGTGGAACTGGACTTCAGGTAGTAATCAGGAACAAATTCGGTATTTTATTTGCCATTTAGTTAATTAGCTTTAGATAATCTTATTTTAACCGTTGCATTAGAAACATTCTTGAGTGAAATAAAATGAGAAAATAAATGGAAATTGTGTTGCAGCGCTTTCTATTATGCATTCTAAAACATCTTTGCTTCCTTTTATAATTTGATATTTGTGTAAGAATTTCAGCTTTTATTGCCTCGGAAATAAGGTTGATATTACAGGGTGTGAAGGTAACTAGACATTATTTATAGGTAAAAGGCCAATTCCCCCGGAACGCTTCGCTAATTGACATTAAATGCTAGTCGTTTGTCATTCGTGTTCTTGAGTTGGTATCGTCACGTAACTGAAATTAAACTAAAAGGTAGTATTTTTTTAACACTGTATTAAATCATTAGTTATAGCGTAGAGAGATTGCTTGGTTTCTGCTAACACATACGTGAGATTAGACCTTTAGGAGTATCTAGATGAAAATAATCATTGTTATATTTTGTCAATAACAAGGCTAAAAACGCATTCCATTCGAATTTTAGTTTTTGTAACATTTCTATTCTCCCAAACTTACCTATAATTTTCGACCAATTTGGCATCACCCAACCTTGTGCCGCGTGTTTGATACCAATTTTTGGTCTCGGTCTCAAATTGGGTTTTAATCGACGGATGTAGGTCGGCTATAATTTCTAGTCGAGAAATGATAATTTCGTAGGCATATGGCATTATGGCCTGCACGACTATTATTTTAATGTGAAGGCGGAAAATAGTAGGATCTTATATGTTCATGCGGTTTTATAATGAATGACAGATGCAGACCTGTTACATTACTCTTTATTACGCGTTAAGCATGTGGCTTAATTATACAGGACCACCAATAACTGTGTGTGAGATTGAATTTATACTCTCGTCATTCCTGTATTAAGTGCTTATGGATGAGGTAAATGTTTAACTACCTTCAATAATATTAACTACATGTAAATTCATGTTATTATAATTTCCTTTCTAAGAATGAATATTTCCAAAATGCAAAACACATATTGCGTATGCGAAAACATGGACGTTAATTAACTGAACGTTTGAAACTGTAAATATTAATTAACTAAGTGCAAACTACTTAACACCAATGTGAAAATTATAAGCAAGGGAATTGGTATCTGAATGAGTATCACGTTTTATCAGCAACATGTTTTAGGGAAGTACAAATGGCAGCTAGATATATCTCAATTTGATAACGCTTCATGGAACATAGTAATTAATTTTTATCTTTCGACATGTATGTACTTGTCATTGCCATTTACAAGAAGAGAAGGGCTTTTCCCATCTATTGTCTATCTAAAGGTTAATTGGCAAAAATTGTAGCGTGTAGGTACTTCTAACCTAACCTGACCTAAGAGTATAATTTTGCGATCAGGATTCAGGGTAATATTTTCTCACATCCTGATAATTATTTGTCCAGCCTACATAAATACCTACATACATTTGATCCCAGTCTGAATGTGTGTACAAATGATTAATACATGTAATGGCACATACGACCACGACAAAGGGAATCCCAGTATATTTTAGAAATATTTATTCATTACAACAAAGCAATACGAATTATTTTGTATGCGTGCCTGCTTAAAATAGCTAGACAAATAATAAAGTGTTAGCACACGAACGTTCTTCTGATATAATTATAATATCTCAAGCATATTATGATTGATTTAAGCCCGCTGTTCGTGTGGGTGGCAAAAAAAACGGCCCAGCCTTGTTTTAATGGCCGCTAGCTACACATTAGATGATTAGCCTATTAATTTCATATAAAACTATTAATATATTCGTGTAATTGATGATCTTTGGTGATAGCACCTAGTTAAGGTTCAATGAGAAAGTGTGAATTTGTTGCCTTGAGCAAATTCACACTGTGAATGTTTTGATTTGACGGTGTCGATGATTGATTTGGCTTTGAAGATTTATATTTTTGGGCGTTTCTCTATAAACTGGGCAATTCATTGTCTCAGGCTAATTTTGTTAAAAAAAATAAAAGACCGTAAACATTTCGTAGGTTATTCCAAAAATCAATACCTTAATCTACCGCTGCTTAACATAAAAAATCCACTAAAATAAACTTTACTATATTAAAAACGTTTTTATAGTTCTTAAAAACCAGTCCCCTGGCATGTCACCAAAGCAGTATAGTTACTTCAGACTAAATTAATCGAGATAGTATCTATTGGAATTAATCAAATTGTTGTATTATTAAATCAATATTGTTTGATTGTCAATGAGACCTATTTATTTTACATAAATATTATTTTACAATTTAAAGAAAGGCAATGAAACTTTGTCTTCGCATTTAGTGAACAGTCCCCCTGTCTATATTTTAAATTATGTGTCACGTAGCCGAAAGGTTAAACAACGGCTTTTATGCGTGTAACGAAACGCAACAAGTTTGAAGTTTGCGTGGATGCCGCCATGACGATCCGAATGTCATCTTATTTAGTAGTGTTCGAGCGTCCTTCCGTGGAAGCCGCGTTGTAACCTGACAGCCAACAGTCCCCTGGTAAGGATTATTTTACTTCTATTTATGTATTTTAATGATTCCTTCAAATATTTAAATTGTTACAATAGATACATACTTCCTATGTGCAGCAAAGTAGCATAGATCAATTACATTTTGTACTACTCATCAATGAAATCAAATTAAACAGTCCCCTGGCAACAGTCCCCTGTCTCTCTACAGGACAGGGGACTGTTTCAGCATCCAGGGGACTGTCTAAATTATATTTGTTATTGTTTTAGATTTGTTTTGAGAACGGCACCAAAGAAACAAAAAGCCACTAAAGAGATTCTACAAAAGAAAAGGGAAGAACTTAAAGAAAAAGAACGCCTTAAGTACCTTAAGAAAAAAGAAAAGGGAACTAGAGAGCTTGTTGAGAATATGACTCCACGAGAACACCGAAATGCCAAGAAGAAGTGGAAAGAGCATTGCACCAAGTATCGCAATAAGAAAAAAGTGTTAGCAAATATTACTAACTCATTTATTAAAGACAATACTCCAGATTCTGATGTATCTACTTCATGTCAAATGTCAACACCTGAAGTTGCTGAAATAATTAATAAAAATAAAGAAAAGATGATTAGATATAAAATAAAGAAGAAAAAAGATGAAGAAATGCAGAAGAAAGTATTAAAGTACAAAAAACGTTTATCGCGACTAAAAAAGAGTATAAATCCAAAGCCTAAAAATAAAACAAATATGGAATATAGATATGCGAGCATAATTGACAAGATTGATGAAGAAGATGGCGAAATCCGGGTTACATTCTTAAAGCTCTGTGATAATAAAGGCCAATTATTTAGATACGATGATGATGATGTGGCAGACATTACAATGGACCAAGTGGTACAGAAGTTGTCTAATCCCAATATAGTTTTAAAAGGCAATAGAATGTTTTACAAGTTTGATTCACCTGTAGACGTTTTCGAGAAAAAATAAGACTTTAAGGGGGAAGCGCTAAGGTAGCCCGCGAAATTAAAATTTTCTTACGTTTTTTGCAATTTGCTGGTCAGTATTAAGTTGTACGTCGATCAAAATATGATTCGCGGCCGTAATAAATATGTATTTACAGAATTATAATCATTAAAGTCATCAACACAACTCTCTAAGACCACGTAAGTCCAAAGAATGATGATTTCATGAAACAGTTATTCTTTGGACTTACGTGGTCATAGAGAGTTGTGTTGATGACTTTAATGATTATAATTCTGTAAATACATATTTGTTACGGCCGCGAATCATATATTAATCAACGTACAACTTAATACTGACCAGCAAATTGCGAAAAACCTAAAAAAAATTGAATTTCGCGGGCTACCCTGGCGTTTTCGCCTTAAATACTGTTTTTTTTTTACCTATGTATGCTATATTTTAGAAATAACTAATTATTTTTCGAGACTGATTCTGTAGTGTAAGTTTCAAAGTACTGAAAGTCCTTTCAATATGTGATTTTAATTAGTAAGTAAATATTAAGATTACAGTGCTAAGTACAATATTACATAAAGATAGCTGATTCTTTAATTTTTTTATTATTCAGTTACTTAATTCTTAAGCTCCAAAGTTTATAGTAATAAAAAAACATTTAATTTCGATACTTAAATTGTATTTTTTTATTTAAGTTCACAGTCCCCTGGCTTTCACAACAGTCCCCTGTATACATTTGTTAGAAAATGCTTAATATTTTCTAAAGTAATGGGAATATTTGTGGTTCATCTGCCCTATATAAATAAATAGATGGATACTTGTTCCCTAAATAAAATTTATTATATTATGAGCAAAAAATTTGCCTAGACAGTTTCCTTAGAACGAGTTGCCCAGTTTACAGAGAAACGCCCTTTTATTTGTATCTAATGTTTAAGCTAGCTTTTGTATTTGAAGAAACGTTTCCGGAAAATGTTGAGTATGTAAAAAAAAAGTGGATAAAGAAAGCCAGGTTGATAAAGCGATTTTTTTCCTATTATAAAAATTATGTACCTACATAATTGTACCAGTCTTAAAAATCTCATTTTTAATTGATTTAATAGTACGTAGTCAAAAAAATATCTTAGTTTTTCTCAGAGAACCTCTCCTTAACCAAGTTGAGTAAACATTATCTTCATTAATTAGCTTATTTATTTAAACGAGACAGATGGATTTATGGAACACATTAGACACCATGTGAAAAAAATCAAACTTATATTAATTCGAGCTGTCTGCCCATGATATATTGTTATAGAACTTTGCATTTTATTATAATGTGAAATGAAGCAAGATTTGATAATCGGTATCAATTTGTTACTAGAATTTAATCTGTTGGCCATATCTAGCGTCATATTTTGTTGGTTTGGGTACCGTTAAATATAGTAATTATCTAGGAGAAATTAATGGTTAGTATGTATTAATGAAGTAGGTAATACATCAAATGGTGGAATTTAACTTTTCCCAGTCCCATTTAGCTCTTGAAAGATATGATAGATTCGCAAAGATATATTTGTTTTACAAGACGAATGGTAAGTTCGTGATTTGAACGCAACAAATATCGAACCGGACCGTCCAACCACTGAAACGTCTTTAACAAATCAATTAAGGGCGAAGTCCGTTCGTAAAGAAAGGATCATAAAAACAATTCAGAGGCCTCTAATTGTCCCGTCTGTCTGTCTGCACTAATGAACACATGTTGATAGACCACTCGACTATAATAAAAGATAAAGTGAACGTTTAAGTTTTAAAATCGACCACTATTTGGAGTTTAAACGAACTCTTTATGATCGGAAACGTTAAATGAACTTGGTTTCCGTACAAGATTTGTTATAAAATAATAAAATTTGTTGCGACATGTTCGGTTGTATGTTTTAATATCAATCAACTTTATTATAGACTGTTGAGTCTATAATAAAGTTGATTGTGGAGACGTTTAATAAAAAAAAACAACTTTAATCTTATTTTCACGAGGACTGACTTAAAAATTTCTAATTCCTGCATGGATTACGGGAAAGTAAATAAAACTTAATCGCTATCAAAATTAATTCAACACTAACATCAAGAATGCATGCACACGAACCATTCCAAAAATTCGCTTAAAAATGTATCTACCAAGAGAATCACTTTACAAAAATATTTTAATTATGCCGCAACCGTTCATCGTCAAACCGAAGCTTTAACGATGAGATAATGTTAAACTAGGACTGTTACTATCTTATGTGTTCAGTAAAGAGTACTAAAGCGCTAAGTGTCTGTTGCAAGCGCTACTGAATGCGTTAGCCGTTGCGAAGTGACAGACAAACAGATGGATTTACGAACGTCCTATTGACCTGAGATTAAAACTGTTAGTTCGGTTTTTGAGTCGCCCAACCAAGATAACAGAACGAGGTGATAAATTATGTTTAGTACTTAGGCAAGCTAGCAACTTTAATAATCATATTTCAGACAGACCAGTTTTGACAGGCGTACCTTATAAGGTAATTTTATCGACTGGAAAAGTGGATATAGTAAACATTATTTTAGAAATTACGGATAATTATTATTAATTTATTGCACAAGCATGTGGGGCGTACATAGCCGCATTTCAAATCACATTTATCTTAAAGCCGAAACCGACACTTGGTATCTAGTCTCGACTAATTGGTCACCTCTATTTCGAAATAAAACTTAGTATTGAGCTCGTTAATTTCTTAGTGGTTAAAAATTAAATGAATAAGTATCTACTGCATATTTTTAGCATTTCAAATACACAATACATTTTAAAACGCCCATATAAAATTATCAGTCGCTTAAGCACGCGGCGCTTCATTCGTGGAACGCGTAAATAAAATGCGTAAACAATGGGAATTGGAATCAATATGCGCATAACGCGCATACTCAGTGCTGTGTGAGTCATTCGCTTATAGCGCCGTGATATAACACTACCGAAACTACCATAAGTACCGAAAACCGACCAAGTTCAAACAGCATAATTGAATATTAATATGCTATTATGATTCTCAGTAGATTTGCTTCAAACGGATACAGATTTTGCCAATGAGTAATTATTGTCGTGTTAAATAAGGATTAGAAATTAAATTATCATTCATTAAACTAAGCAAACAAGACAAAAGCTGATTCGAAGACATATGTGACATCTACCATCCCGCACTGGGCCCGCGTGGTAGATTAAGAAGAGAAAAGGCTTGTGAACCAGTAGTGGGGACATTATAGTCTAATATACTAAACTAAGTAATTGTTACTATGCTAACAAGCGTATTCAATGAACTTTAATCAAACCTAAAAATAGGCTTGAATGAATCTGAATTGTCGTAGACATTACGAGTTCCTATAAATGCTCATCAATTATTATTGTTTGAATCTTTAACGCACACACAAACAATTATTCCGGCGAGGTAATTGCGTAAAAGCTCGTACACACAGGCGCGATGCGACACGCGACGCAAAGGCACCGCAAGTCGCGCAGCGAGCGGTACAGTGCGTGCCACGTAGGAAGAGACTTGACCCCGCCTCCCCCGCCTCTTTCCGCCGCCCCTATGACGTCCGGTCCCGTCCCGCACTCAGACCTCATACCGCTAAAGATACCTAAAATCGTGTTCTGCGCATGTCAGACCACGTGGTGTGTCAAGTCTCTTCTTACGTGGCACGCACTGTACCTTTGTGTCGCGCGCGATTCGCGTCGCGCCTGTTTGCAGGAGCCTTAATAGTAGCAATGGCTTTCATTTTGACAGTTCAACAACATTCATTGCGTTATTTACGTTTTTGAGAAGTTTTTCGAACTTATGAAGCAAATTAATGATTAGCAATATCCTTCAAAATCGTCCAGATTATGATCGATCGTGTGTTACGCCATTAGGGTGGGCCTTTGAACTTTCTATCACGCCAAGTTACTCATCGTGAAGCAAATTGCATACAACTAAAAAGTGGGCAATAGCCCCGAGTAATAAAAGTAATTGTAAAGACTTGCCACGATTTCTTACTAAAACCTACGCACTACCATTTGTTAAAGTACACAGCTTACAATAATGACCACTAAAATATAATATCGCCATTAAAACCAAAGTATGTATTAACAATATTTACAACCAGTATTGTAAATATGTATATATATTTGTCGCCTAAAACATTAATTGTGATCATTATTTGTAAACGCGGAGGCGCCAACGAATTTAGTACAAATCAAACACTATTTTCATTATCAACAAACTAAATTTATTTAAACACAAATACATAGATTAAATAAATTATAAGCGAATATTAATTTACTTGGCAAATAGAAATCACGTTTCTATCGCTAAATTCGACACTAGTGCTGCGCATTCAATTTTGCAAATAAACATCGATAAAGATCTTAGAGATCGCGTTTTTGCATGTCATCGATGCGATAGCGATCATTATAAGCGACAGTGGCGCCAAAAACGGTCGCGCAATGAGGTCACCGGTGGCGTCGAGCCAAGTGCATATAAAACGAGTCACGGCCCGCCGCTCCGACGCCAATGACTGAAGTTCTTATCGATAATTTGATAACTATACCTAATTATAAAACTGAACATAAATTAAAACTAGAAGTCTACCGTAAGCGCGCTAAACAAACCTTGGATTTTGTTTAATGAAATGTAATTGATTTAAAGTGAAGTTACTGTAAACATCTCACGGATATTTCAATAGAACGTAACTCAAATGTTTGTGGGAATAATGGCTCGGTTCCAAAACAAATTTTACCACAGTGTATTTACCGTTTTAGCTAATAACATTTTTTACCTCCGCATTTGTGTGACAACTTTGATGCATTGAAAGATTATAAAGATGGTTTTATTGCTATTGTCAATGTTGACAATTTAAAATTAATCACGTGAACTAAAACCTATTGCAGTGGCAGACAGCCAAAGAACAGTGGCGCCAACGTTGCGGACAATTACAGATATAGGAGCTGGGTAATATGAGCTGCAAAATAAAACTGTGATGATTAATGCTACACCACTGTAAGTACTAATGACCGTCATAATGTACTTACGTATGACGGCAAATTGTATTTACAATTTAAAATTGCGAAATATTAAATGTTCCTGTTTATCACCATAACAAATTGCTTGCAGATAAAAACTGTAAAGCTGTTAATGCGTAAGATAAAAAACTGCAGTTTTATATAAAAAGTCTCGCCGACTGGTGAAACAATTATCACGTCGGCTAGTGAAAAAGACAATAGTGATGGGCGTGCAGTGTTGCTAATCGTCGATCGAGACAGGCGCCGTGCCGCAGCCCTGGAATGAGGTCGGCAGGCGACAAGCCAAGCGCGACCAACCGATTGCATTATGTATCGATAAATGCACAATCCCTACTAATAACTCCATGTTTAATGCCTATAAAGTGCCAAATACATGTCACATTATTTCTCTTTCCATTTAATGTTTCTATTCAACTATGAATCTCATGATCTACTTTGAAAATAACGCGACTGCCAGCGGCCATTTAACTTCGAGCACATAACATAAACAGAACATGCTACTCGATATGTCAATAATATTGTCACCGAAACTAGCAACAAGGTATTGTGTGCAGTCGAAATCGTTCTGATTATTATGACTGGCGGGTTTATCGACACAATATGTGGCGTCACTAGCGGATGTGCGGCGCCTCGTGCGGTGGCGCCGGAGTTTCGCAAACAATGCATCGTGTCCTTTCCACTGTCGCTTTGGAAAAAAGCCGATTGTTAATTGTTATGCTAATAAATGATGGTAATCGTCCATTTTTGCATGTGCACAAAAACTCACTGTGAGATCCAGCAGAACGCAGTAATTTATAGTTACTTATAAGCTCATTGTGATTTATAAGCTTGTGCAAAACAACAATGGAAAATGACAAAGAGCCTATTGTATGTCGTGTTTGTGCAAAAAGTTTTAAAACCAGACTGTTTTTTTTTTAATTTGTGAACCTAACCTAAGTATTTAATTTACTGAACATCACGCCCGTAATTCCCGAAGGCTTAGGCAGAGGTACGACCACATTTCGCCAGTATGTGTAACTCTAGCTGCGCCCCGTGGTTTTACCCGGCATAAGTTTCGATCCCGAGGGAATATCGGTATAAATGTATCTTATGTCTTTTCCCGGGACTCAAACTATCTCTATGCCAAATTTCATCTAAATCAGTTCCGCGGTTTTAGCGTGAAGAGGTAACAGACAGACACACTTTCGCATTTATAATATTAGTATGGATAGGAGGGGGGAGCTTATTGCCATCAACCGTCACAAAATTAAGCCCAAGACCGAAGTAGTGATTAGCGACTGTTTAATCATACATTTTTGACGTTTTAAGGCTTGTACACACAGGCGCGACGCGACACGCGACACAAAGGCACCGCAAGTCACGCAACAAGCGGTGTCTTTGGGTCGCGCGCGATTCGCGTCGCGCGTCGCGCCTGTTTGCAGGAGCCTTTAAAGTCACTTAACTTTAACAGTCAAACTATAAATAAACCCCTTGTGCCCAAGTATTTATTTAATCACAATATCAAGAAAAACATACTACGACGAACATCTATGACGAAAAAGGATTAAGGAGTCGGAATCGGAAAGATAGTAGCGTCAAATCAGATGAGATAGCGATAAAAATCGATTGTCAGGTAATTGTACAGACGCCAGCACATCAAGCTACTACAATCTGTCAAATTTCTTCAATAGATTTTCAACTTTATTGCTAAAGTATAATGTTCAAAGTTGATTGGGAAAATTTGACAGTTTTGGCTACTTTACCTTTCCGGTCAGACAACCTTGAGATAAGACGGCCATGACACTTACCTGAAAAAAAAAGAAAGTTTTCATTAGAAAATGATAAGAATAAAAAGAAAGCATTGTCATCATCTTTTGGCGACAAGTCTATGTACTTGTGGCCTTAATAAACAACAATCGTCTAGAAATGACAGACTTCTAAGAAAATATCGAAATCTAGATTATTTCCTGAAACTAGTCTCAATAACTTCGCATTATTCCCACAATGATAACATTAAAGGCTCGTGCACACAGGCGCAACGCGACACGCGAGGCACCGCAAGTCGCGCAACGAGCGGTGCCTTTGTGTCGCGCGCGTTCTTTTGTGTCGCGTGCGTTCTTTTGTGTCGCGTGTCGCGTCGCGCCTGTTTGCAGAAGCCTTAAAGGCTCCTACAAACAGGCGCGACACGCGATCTAATCGCGCGCGACACAAAGGCACCGCTCGTTGCGCGACTTGCGGTTCATTCCTTAATGACAGCTCCCCTGTCATTCCACCTTTTTTTTTGTTGTCTGGAGGAAACCTTCAAACGGCACCCGACCTCGGGGGAGGGAGGTTGGGGAGTGTGGGATTTTTACCTCACTAAAACCACCCCGGTGATCACCATATCAGCACAAGAGTGGTCCCGGTTCCTCTTAAGAGGGTTGATCCGTTAGAGCCACGCTGGAGTCAAAATTGATGATTTCCGACGGACAATAAAACCATAATCTGTTTAATTTATAGATAAGATATTGACGTCATATTAATGGTAATTTCATAATCTAGTGCATGGCTGAAAAACATTTTCATTTATTCGTACAGTTTTCTCATTAGAACAGTTTTTATGCAAGCCTTTTTTTAAACTAGCGATCGACGGTCTACGCAAATGCAAGGTATTAGTAAAACCATATACGACAAACTTATAACAACGTTGCTTTATAAATAATAATAGCATTTATTAGTGCATGGCTGAAAAAAAAAAACTATTACTGTAAGTTTTCATTCAAGAAAAGTATATTCAAAACTGTCAATTTTAGCCACTTTTCGATATTTTAAACGCGTTAGTTTAGGATGAAATCTGAAATATTTATATGTTATTTTAGGCCTAGTAAACGAAGACATTTACGTTCTAAAACATGGTACAAATATTTTTTTAATAACTTATTTTTTTATTTTACTATGAATTATTTAGTGCAGCTATATAATCGGCGCGGAATCACGCCAGCGCTCAGTGCCGGCCGAGGCCTTTCAGAGGTAGGACGTGTGTCGCTCCCGTAGCCGCGAGTCGCGTAAAATATTATCGTACTTTCGCGAGTTTTTAGCGCGACTAGGACATGTTGATACGTTTTATTATAATATATTTTTATTATATTACAAAACTTTGGTGAGTACATATTTTAATGTAATGGTGTTCTATTAACTTAAGAAAGATTAAATTAGACTTCTTTATGTATGTTTTCATTTTACTTTTTTTTCAGATATGGCTAACAAAAGGCGCTATATGGGAACAAAAAAAAAACGAAAATTTGGCCAAGGCTAATGAAGCTAAAAGGTATGTTACCGAGGTTCTCTACTTATAAAAAATATATTTTTATTAGGTGTAATAAGAAACAATATACTTACTACTTTTTGAAGTAATTTTTTTTTATTACTTTTTGTTTGGATATTTTTATGAAACACAGTAGTAATAAGATAAAGTTAATATCCAATTCGTTGTTATAGGCAGAAAAGAGAAGTTCAAATACTTCAAAACCAGGATTTAAATAAAAATGCTGTTGTAAGTTTTATTTTTTTACTTTATATTTTACTAGCTGCGGCAGACACGTGTTTCCTTGGTTTTGATTGAGCAGTTGTTAAACCAAAACTAAATAAGACCTTTCTTCATTATTTATTTATCTCAAGCCGACAATCGATCGCCTGTCATGGTGCTTACTTTTTGTGTCACTATAATATTATACCCTACATATTATTTTCAGAATCAAGAAAATGAAAAAGACAGTGAAAAAACACTGGAAATTCTGGAAAACTTGCAGGCATTAGAAACGGCTCCAATTCAAGATCCTGACGCAGGGAATCTTGTAAGAATTACTTGGTCATTTGTATACATATTTTAGCACAAAAAAAACATTGTTAGTTATGTGCTATCTTAAGCCGACAATCGATCGCCTGTCATGGTGCATACGGTTTGTGTCACTATATTATACTCTACATATTATTTTCAGACTCAAGAAAATGAAAAAGACAGTGATAAAACACTGGAAATTCAGGAAAACTTGCAGGTATTAGAAACGGCTTCAATTCAAGATCCTGACGCAGGGAATCTTGTAAGAATGACTTGGTCTTTATAAACATATTTTAGGACAAATAAAACAAGAACCTTCAAGAACAAGTGCGTATTTACAGTATACTTTCATAAGTTCAGATACATGTTGTACATTGTTTCTGATAATATTAGACTTAAAAATATATTTCCAAATTTTATGTTATAGGTAAATAGTAGACAAGAAGTTGAAAGGGATACTGTACTTCAGACAGAGAGTGCACTTTGGCTAGAGCTACGACGTTGTTTATTGACAGCCTCTTCATTCTGTAAAGTGTGCAAACGGCGATCGACTATTAGCCCAGCCCCTTTGGTTAAACAATTTCTTTACTCATATTCCTTGGACCATATCCCTAGTATTCAACATGGGAAAGTAAACGAAAAAGTGGCCATAGAACAGTTGCAGGTACAAGTTTAGATTTTTCTAACAAACAATTTATTTTTATATTCTTAAATTCTATTAAAAAGAAGTAATTAGAGTATTGAGTTTCAAATTATTATGATTACAGGTGCTTCGCCGGATGGACTAATCGACGATGATGGCATCACCGAAATTAAATGTCCTAGTTCGGCATTTGGATTAGAGGCAGATTTTGCTATTAGCCAAAAAAAAATTAAATTCTGGAAAATAGATGGATCTGTGAATCGACGCCATGACTGGTTTTATCAGATACAGGGGCAGCTGCATATAACTAACAGAAATTACTGTCTGTTTGCTGTGTGGACAGGCAAAGATTTTAAATTGAAGACTGAAAACATAATCAGGGACGATAAATTTTGGAGCGAAAATATGGAACATCGGCTAGTCAGCTTTTACAATAAATGCCTGTTACCCGAAATTGTTGATCCCCGAAAAGCTAGGTCCATGAAACTTAGAGACAACAAATATTAAGATTTTATTTTACACGAAATTGTTTTTATTTACTTTAACCTAACTAATAATAATTTAATTGCTCATTTATTACAATAAACAAAAAACTGAATCCCCGCTTACGGAAAACGAAAACATTCCCTACTAACTAAAAACTGGCTAAGTATCAAGATGATTCTAAGCGGTGTATGATACGCGCTCCAACACAGACGGCTGTGTGTGCGTTTAACTGTATAGCTGTGTGAGTAAATTTACCTAAACACGAGGCGCGCCGCTCTGGAGTAACGCTCTTAAAAGACCAATTCCGGAACCCCCCTGTGCAACGCCTGTAAGGCACATCCCTGGGGAGACTGTAAAGGAGCCTCCCCTGAGCCTCGCTATGCACGGCAGCACGTGACCATTGCGCCACCGTCTTCCCTGGGGTCACTTGGTGGGCGGACAGATTCCCCATTCTGTGCGCCCGCAACCCCAAAGGAGCTGTCATTCTACCTAATGCTAGACATTGACACAATTAACAGCTCACTTCGCCTATGCACGCCTAAGTTTCCACGGTGAGATCTTAAACAGAACCAACCAACTGCAGTATTTTTCTCGACTAGGTAGTCGTGTCAATAAATGATTGAAACGACCAGCTTCATAAGAAAAAAACAACAGACTTCCCAAAAAAAAAAACACTACATAGTGAAAAATAACTTTAATTTCGGAAGTCGGAGTCGCTGGTTCTGTATTTTCGTTTTTTGATACCGACTTTTGAAATTAAAGTTATTTTTTACTTGTAGTGTTTTTTTTTGGAAGTCGGATTTTTTTTTGTAAGTTATTTTTCACTTTTTAGTTGTACCTACCTACCCCAAACAAATTCATATAACACTACTTGCTATGTGAATATCAGCGACAGGAAACTATTGTACACATCTGCCTACCCCTTTAAAGGGTACAGGCGTAATGTTATGTTGTGTGATTGCGTAAACAATGCATACATATTATGCTATAGCAGCAATCGTGGTTGATTTACTGGCATTTATTGAAGAGTTCCGTTGTCTGTCTCCGAAACTCGTAAAAAAAATAGAAATATCCGAATTGAGAACCTCCTCCTTATTAGAAGTCGGTTAAAAAGTTTACGCATAGAACAAGTTTTTTTTATAACATTTATGGGTTTCATAAAAATTAAGCCTCTTTATGATAGGATTAAATATTTCGTAAATTGCTGTAAGTAGGTAAATCCTCTTTATAATTATGCGAAAATTATAGTTATTATACGATGAGTAAGTTAACTTGTGGCTCGTAAAGATAGGAGTTATATTCTTGTAATAATTCCAAATGTCAACAGGAATATAAAATTTATTTACAGTTTTATGTAATGTTTATCGCACATAGGTCATAATTAATTCAATATCAATAGGTACCTACTTAATTAAGTAAGAAATTTAATTTACGGGTGAATAGTTTTGGTGCTGTTTACTTGTATGATTCGATAGCTGATAAAGGATTATCCTACTAATATTAGTAGGATAATCCTGACAAGTGCAAATTTTTCCAAACATTTAAATAATTTTAAAGCTTTTGCTGATAATGAGCATCACACCTATATGTTAATAATCATTAATTAAATCTGTATCTTCATTATTTTTTATTTCCATACCTCAATAAGTTTATAATCCCTCTGGGTTTATCCAGCGGGGTAATCGTGTAACTCAAAATCAAAGCATTTATTTCAATTAAACCATTTACAGGCACTTTTGAATTGTCAAATAGTCGGTCAGTTAGTCAGAAAGTTGAAGCGAGTTGCCCATTCCAAAACGTAGATCTCTATGGAGAAAAAGGGGCAAGAAACAGAAGGACACTTTTAAATCAAGATATAAAAAAAAACCCTGGGTACATTATTTTTGTTGCGTCTATTGTATGAGAACAATGTAGAAAAAAAAAAAACAAATGAGAAGAAACAATTCAAAATATAAGATTAAAAACTTTTTAACAAAAAAAAAACACCGACACCGACTTCCAAAAAACACTATAAAGTGAAAATAACTTTAATATTCGGAAGTGTCGGTGTCGTTGGTTCCGCATTTTCGTTTCTTGGCCTTTCATTTCGACGAATCGACAACATTCATTGCGAATTTTTCAAACATAAATAAAGCAATGCATTAGGAATTTCTTCAAAAACCTTGAAATACTGAAAAAAGTGTGTACGCACTTGGGGTGCAGTATAACCCCGTCACACATACGCACACTATTATTATCTGATCACCAGTGTATTACGGATGCCAGTAATAGTTTAGATGGCGCCAATAGTCTACTTGGGGTGCTCAATGAAGGGGCAAATAGAAATGCGATCATCCACCCTTACCCTTGAACACGTAAATTGTGAAGGACTATGAAAAAAGGGGTTATTCCGGTCTGATCCCCTGAACCCCCCCTCAAAATCTATTCAATCCAGTACCTTTTGTTTCAGTTTAGTTTTTGATGTACAGACGCCAGCACATCAAGCTACTACAATCTGTCAAATTTCTTTAATAGATTTTCAACTTTATCGCTAAAGCATTAGGTTCAAAGTCGATTGGGAAAATTTAAAAGTTTCGGGTAGCTTGATGTGCTGGCGTCTGTACGACACTGGTGCCAATTCTGTTGTTCACAAACTAAACGAAGTTTTAGTTCACTGCATCTTTTACTTTAAAAAGGACATAAGATAAATTTTAGTTTAGACCTGTCAAATTAAGCAGATCTTGACAATGGTGCCGATTCTGTTGTTCACAAACTAAACTAAAATATATCGTCTGTCCTTTTCTTAATGAAATAGAAAGAAAAAGAACGCACTGAACTTGATTTTAAGTTTAGTTTGTGGCCAAGAGAATCGGCACCATTATCACTCGGTTTTTGATTTGAGAAATTAAACATAATCCTTGAAAAAAAAATGCAAGAAATTTTGAATTTTGGCTTAAATGGTGGTCCAGTGGTAACGACCCCGGCTAACGGGAAATTTAAGTTTCGAGTAGCTGGATGTGCTGGCGTCTGTACATAGTGCAAATACTAACGTTTGACCGTCTGTACTATTGCCAAATACCAAACAGTGCTTTGGCACCACTTGTACTGTTCAATACAAATTGTGTATATTGATGCGTCATTCCGTGTTTTCCGAAGTATCTATTCTATCTTTCAGTGTTTTCAAGTGCTGGCGACAGAACTCTTGATGACGTAATGTTACGTAAATTTACCTGTGAAAATTCAAACCAATCCATATAAAAATATATCAATCCTTGATAAATCTGCCTAGTATTGCCTTTTCTCAAGCACTGGCTAGGGTCGGCTATACGACATTATTATGACCCACTAGTGATGTAAAGGTAATTTTCTTTTATCGATATTTCTGGTTGACGGTACGCAATTTTACGTAACTTTTATTGTGCCTAATTGATATCATTATAGGATGTAATTATAGCTTGATTAATAATGATGTAAGGCAATAAAAACTGGATAAATGAAACTATCGTAATGTTTTTATTGACTTATCAAAAACAAGTTTCATCTGCCTAGCCTTTTCCCAAGTATGTTGGGATCGGCTTGCAGTCTCACCGGATGCAGCTGAATACCAGTACTTTATATGAAGCAACAATCTATCTGACCTCCATGCCACAGATACTGGGTACTACGATACCCCTTGGTAAGACTGGCTGTCGTTAGCCTTTGGGGCTACTGACGACCCGTAACGACTGCTAAAGAATCCACGAATGACAGCCGGGACCAGCGGCTTAACGTGCTTTCCGAAGCACTTAGGGGTCTTGAATAGTCTTGATTTGTAAAGATGGTCACCCATCCTAGGACCAACCGCGGCAAGCGTAGCTTAACCTGATCGATTGGCCCGAGCGGCTGTCAAACCTTAATACATATATCTATTAGAAAAGATTATTTTTATCAATAAAATTCTCTGTTATTGTGAAGTTTTATACCTAGTCTAGTATTACATACATTACAGAGAACTCTTTGAAAATATCTGTAATAGAAACAAATCCTAGTAAAAACAAATGCGGTGTGGTGTAGGAACACACTGTATACAAAAGTGATGCATACGCGCAAGTAGCAGTTATGTTTGTTGTTGCAGCCGGCATAATTATAAAACTTATAAACAACGAGCCGATTTACAAGCCACTGTCCGTTATAAATACACATATGGATGGTAGTGGCAGCAAACAAAACTATTGAATTAATTCATATACATATGTACATACTTGACTATTATTTTGGGGAAAAAAAATTGAGATTTGGGATTTTTTTTTTTGTGGTCGAAATGTCAATTTAATGCAGATTATTACCGCTAAAATGCAGGTATGCATATCAACAAAGCAGTTTTATTGGCATTTGTTTATCAAGGTTATTATTTAAAACCGACCAGTTATTCTTTAAAAAAATTAAAACTTATTCTTTACCTACTTACATTTGACCTTACAAAATAAGGAAAACTATGATGTTTATTTTAATATTCGTCATATATTTTCCCTACCCATTCTTTTCAAGTATAGGAATATACCTACGTCTGTAGTTTTTAACCTCAATGGAAATAAACAAAAACCAAAATTCTGCCATAAAATAATAAGTTTAACCTGCTGACAGTACACTACGAAAACTTTTTCAGTTTACATCCACATCTGTCGCCACGCGCCGCTTACGCATGCAACATCACCAATCACAGACGATCCCTCCTCCCCCCCTCTTAACCCATATAAATGAAGACAATTGAAGAGCAACGGTACCAAACTTGAAAGGTCAACATAAACTGGCCATACAAGATCCCAGTTTTGGTGTAACGCCGCCTCCCGTCTCTAGAATGTTCTATTTGAAGGCGATATCCCACCGAGTCTAAAAATATAGATCTATTTATTCTTAAAAACGTATTTAGTATGATAGTTTTCGACTACCAAAGATTTGTCGTTCGTAAAACTCATATTTTATCAGTCTGTTTGAGCGTTCATTTTTTGTTTTCCCCATGTGCAACTGTATGAGTCACTTTGCATTACAGACTATCGCAAAATCTAACGTTTAATAATTATTAATCTCTGTTATCAGAAATTCAATAAATCAAAACAACGCGTTGAAATTAACGCTACAAACATAATGTCAGGCAATAACTTCTAGCTCCCAAAGGAAACCAGTTTACATAACACTGTCCGTTTTCCAAAGCCATAGATCAAAACAAACAATGTTTGAAACAAAACAAGTACAAGTATAATATGTAAACTAATGTAGGTCACAAGGTTGGCTTAGCAAAATATGGGCGCCAGGTCGAGGCCAACGGTTGTGAGCTGCGGTTAACTGCACAAACGCGTGTGAACACACTATACAGCAATCTTCGCTATGCCCCATCATAATTTGATGAGATTATAATTGAGAGAATTTCACCCGAGTTTCCCACAGTAAAATATTGTCACGCGATATTTAATTTAACGAAACGCGACAACACGACGCCACTCTGCGCCCACGCCTCCGCAAGCTTCTGCCAATCGTAAATAAGAAATATATACAACAACAATAGTCGCAAACTAGAGAATTAAGCGGGTCGTATATATAAAATACGAATAAATTACGGCTTTAATGAATAAATTATGAGTACAACGTGGTGCGCCGCGGGAAAAAATAGCGCTCTAAGTGCGGCGCCGGCGCCAGCGGCGGCGCAAGGATAAGCCTTGCACGCGCACACCTCATCCGCAAATAGCCTAAGTAAACAGACAAGAATGTACCTTAACGCACAAACATAAAGCTCTAATTAACACAAGTAACGGTTGGAAATACGACATTGCAAGACAAACAACAGATTCTGAATGCGCTCATGCGACCGTAGCGAGTTATTACGATACTTTGAAAGTGTTACTCTATAAAAACAAACCAAACTACACTCTAATCCTGTGATATAAAGTCTCTATCGCAATCGATTATGTACTCGGAAATGTGCTCTATCCTTGTCCTCGAGCATAGAAGGAAGTGAGATGGAAGGAGCAAAAAATAAATCCGCGAGCGCAGCGTTCCCGTTCGTTTTGACACGTTACATGAAGCAAGCGAAGTGATAAATATCTTAGTTCGGACAGATGCCCTGGTTAGTACGTAAATTCAATTTAATGCAACTCCTAGCGACAACGCGGAAGCCGAGACGGCTTTAGATACGAACATAAAGTAGGCGTGTGAGAACCGACAGTCGAGCACCCAAATCTTGTGGACAAACCACTTGAAAACTCCACTGCGGATGAACAAAAGACACATAAAAGCATACTTACACAAAACTAAACAAACACATTAGAAGATGTCCTGGGAAAATCTTCAGTTACAAGCGGTTGCAATGTAACTTTGTTTGAGTTTATATACATATTTAAATCCACAGCAGGTGCGGTTGAAAGACGAAAAACATAAATTCCGATTCGATAACAGATGTTGGCCAGCCGTCGACCAAACTTGATGTAAACGTTCATTATTTGGAGCATAACCCTTTATGTAACCTCAAATAATATGAGGAGTCAGCTAACAAAACAAATGATGTAATTTTTATCATGCAAGAAATAAATCTCCGACTCACAATCAAATCGTAAAACAAATAAGCGACCGTACCGGTGTTATCAAATAGAGCCCACGCTCATAATCTCGAAGGTGCCCAAACCTCTTAAGTGCCATCCTGTGGCCGAGTTTTATTATCTCGGGTCTTGAGGCACCGCTATCTTTGGATGTTGTCCTTATTCCACAAAAACTACAAAACCTTATCAACGTACACGAACCTCGACTTAAGGCGGTCCCTATTTTTACTCGTTCGACGAAGCTTTTAACCATATCAGAGCGGTCCCAACCCCGCCGAGATTTATAACCGTCTGGTTCGATTTACAGGTCGGCGGAAGTCTACATTAGGTAACGGAAACCTGTGAGTGCTCCCAATAAGTAATTTTAGATGGTAAAAGCCGAACGACATTGCAATCGAGAACCACTTCGAGATAATTGAAGTGGAGGGCGTAAACGTCGAGAGTATAGGATGAGAGTTCAAACGGATCCTTTTGCTCCCTTTTAACCAGGATGAAAACAGAAACAATTATTATTGGATGATAAAAGCTGCACCTCTTAGTCATATCTTTTGTATAAATAGTTCAGGATGCAATTAGAGATAAAAAAGTAGGGAACACTAATTTAGAATTTTATGAGAACCGTTCCAATTGGTTGCTCTTAACTTGATTGAAGATAGCGAGGCCGAGCTCTTGAAGTTCCATTAGGGGTAATGAGTGTCCAAGGAATGTCAAGTGACACTGTATGATGGAGTGGCGTGAGGAGCGCCGCTGACAGGTACACGATGAGTCAGCGACAAACATAGCACAAAGAGCCAACAAAGGGAACGAAACAATGTGGAGGAAATGCCGTAAGAAAATTTAAAACATTAATGTGGTGAAATACCAACTGTAAGTCTTATTATAGCGGTTCTAAAGATATACGCAACATTATTTGCAGCGACAACAGTGAGCTCGTGTAGGCAGGTAAGCAATTAACAAGTCGAGTAAAGCATAGAAATTGGCGGGAACAGTAAATGGAGATAATTTACTAGATCTAGTACCTACTAAGCTTTCGAGATTCGGTGGGCTATTAATCACTTACACAGACACGCTAATGGCTAGTACACTGTAATTAACTTCCCGACCACACGAAGCAGATCCAGAAACAATATTTCAAATGGACGTAAGGCCACTTGAGAAAGGCAAAAAGCTCCAGGTAGATATTATGTTTAGAAATTGCTTTGGAAAAAATCGGCACCCTTGTTTGGCAAATATGCGCAGGTAGAGTGTACCTGTAGGGACTGGCCGAGAACAAAAGGGGCTCCTAGAGGCGTCAGAGTTAATGGCAGTATGATACAGTGTGGGCGACTAAGTCAATTAGGCCATCCGTCGCCGCCATTCCCGGAATGTCGCCGACAAATGACTGAATACGATAAGACGCTAAGACAAGAGCGTCTGAGAGTCCTTTTTGCCCTTTTTGCTCGCGCCCACCTTTGCCGTTTCTGATAACAGCACCTTTTCTTAATTGAGTTTCTGTGTCCAGTGATTCTTTATCACCGAATCCCATTAGAGGCTTGACATGGGCCACTGAGTTTATCGGTACAATTAAGTGCGCATAATCTTGCGTCTGGAAACAAGCGTTTTTATTATTGCCGAATTATTCTTGAGTTGATAACATTATGAATTAAAGTACGACTTTATTGCTGTGTCGTGGCGAAGTCATGAGAAGTAATAAATAACGCAATAAAATCATATGCTACACGCATTAACATATCGTGATTTGAGAATTGTACATTTTCTCTGAATAGTGTTGTTGGTTTCCTGAGAATACTCGTATTTGTGTCGACAAAGCTGTAAGGTGTATCGTGAACAGCATTCGCATGCAATTGATATTTCTGTCGATAGCTGCGCATCCGCTGCGTAATTGATAAAACGAAACAACAAATTGTGTTTTAGCATTGACTTCTGAACAACAGCGGTGTGTAGCAGCAGTAAAAGAGAGATAACGCTATGACTCACGAGTGCAAGTGCTTTCATTCCCTTTATGCTTAGTATGTCGTGGTGTTCCACGTTTCCGTTATTCTTTTTGATTCTGATTTTCCAGATGCCACCGCTCTGTAGTCACGGCTTGAATCTTGATCTCGTTTTGGAACTGAAATCATTTGATGTTCTTGGCTCACATTCAAGAGCATCAGTATTTTTAATTCGAATAGTGTACTTCGATTATACAATTGTTTAAATAAACGAAACATTGGGGGTTTTTGGTTTATAGTTTTAATGAATGTGGTCGTTAAATATTCGTGTAGTGTTCGCGACATAGGAGGGTTTATATTAGAGTTGTGGAGGGAATGTAACCGGTAATTCTTACAGTAATTATAGAAGGCAATAAACCTTCTTGCGGCTATATTGTTGCCGGGTATTGAAGATGCAATCTGCGTAGTCACTGGCATTTGACCCGGGACTATAGCGTTCATATAGATATTAATTTATTTTCTATTAGATTTTGCAATCGGTTTTCTCATGCGAAATAAGGTAAATCGTACATGATTAAATTACCAATTATGCTTGCTTTATGATTTGTATATTCTTAGGCTGAAAAGGGCGATTGATTTGCGCTTTCTAGAGGTTTGTATTCATTGCCTATATTTATTATAACTTTGCGATTTTTTGTCTACTTTAAGACTCCTCCAAACAGACGCGACACGCGATAAAATCGCGCGCGTCGCGCCTCTTTCTAGGAGCCTTTAGAGAGACTTGAGATTTGTCTTTATGTTTGCCTGTTTGTTCAAGATTCTTGATGTTTCTTGTCCAAGTAAATTATAATTATATAGGTACCTACCTACCTAATGGCGCCGAGCACAGGAAATCCTAGCGCAGGGCTATGGCGGAGCGTTCGGTGTTATTATTTATTAATAATAACTTATGATACCTTCATAATGTAGGTAAGAGTCACGCAACCGTTTTCAAGATTATAGGTAGGTGTTGTACTACATATTATAATAGGCCAAGACAGCGATTATATACAAATAATGGGATAATATACGGAATTATACAAGTGCAGTATTATTATAGAGGTATTTGTGATTATTGCTCGTATTTCGATCTTATAGGAAATATCATTGAGGAAACTTTTTTTAGGGTTCCGTACCAAAATGGTAAAAAGGAACTCTTATGGTACAACTCAATCTGTCTGTCTGTCTGTCACAGCTCTGCCGTATGTAACTTTTTAAAGCCAAAAATGCGAGTTATTGCACTTATTGTAAGTACGGCAGAGCTGAATATGTATCTGAAGAACCTGAAAACGAAACTACTAAACTGAAGATGCTACCAACATGAAATTAAGAATAGTTTTAGAGGACGTTTGCTTAACTATTTTGCAAAAAGATTTTTTTTTGCAACGGACTGAAAAGTTTTCTGAAAAATTCAAATTGGGGCTACTAGGGCATGTGGTGTATCATTGTATGAAATAGCGCAGTTTGCACATTCTCAAAAACTTTTCTGTTTTTTTTAGGTCGCATAGTTTTCGACTTTTATGAAAAATGTAAAAAAAATATCGTCCCCCCTTATCTCCGAAGTTTGCATAGAGGTAAATCTGAAATGTAAAGATTACAGGAAAAATAAAACGATGTCTCTACATAGCACACTTTTTCAGAAATCATCAACAAAAGTTACATTAGTTCCACTATCGGTCAAGAGATGGCACTGACCTAATACTGCACTATTCTACACCGCAGCGTGGAGTGTTAAAATACTCTGACGAATATAGGCCTCGCCGATGAAAATTTCAAAACATATGATGGTACGAAACCCTCGGTGCGCGAGTCCAATTCGCTCCTGCCCGGTTTTTTTATAATATGATCCGCCTTCTATTGAAGGCCTTTTTAGCGACAAGCAATTATTAAACAGACAACTAAGCATGCACAAATAGCAATGTTCCTTAGATGGAAATTGATGTGAGTAATATATTCTGCGCTACTTAATTACTGCTTTCTCTTTCTCGCAAGGAAGTAGGTACACACGTTAGCTTGCAAACTTAATAAAATAACTTAGCTGCAAAAACTCGATGTCATATTTTAAACAGGATCTCAACCAAAGTGACATTAAAAAAACTTCCTCAACTGACAACACTAGTCTTTGACCAAACACAAAAACCAAACATGAACACTCAAAAAATGGCTCCATATTTATTTGTTCAACACACTATGAAACAATACTTTGTAAGAAGTTTCTGCCTCGTCAGCGCCAGCGCATTAAAATATTTATAAGGGCCTTCCCACTCCCCCTTTTATTGTTTTTCTATCGGATCAAATAAGGCTGTTGTTATTATAATTGAAACTGCATCGCTTTCTATTTGAACGCAGTTCTTGTCTCTGGTAGTTTTTTTTGAGGATGACGTTTAGAACATCTATGGTCTAATCGGGCTTCGATTATCTTTAAAAATGTTGATTGAAATTCCTTATATTATAACATCTTTTAATAAGTTAAATATTATTATTCTCTGAAATTATTAGCCGCTTAATTTTAAAATATAATTGATGTCTAAATAGTTATTGGCACTAATTTGCATACTATTCATTAAAAAAAACAAACTTGAATATTATAACAATCTCATCATTGCTAATATTCTCAGCAGGATATGACGTTTTGCATCTATAATACCGCAATTAGAACTTAATGTATCTATTGAGGCGCTTTTTAAGGTTGCCGTCAAAGAAACCAACGCCAAAGAATTCTGAAGTTGTTTACTTAAATATAATCTTTAGAGAAAGTCCCGTACTTGTACGAAATTGTACTAAATGCAATTTTGACATCAATAAACTGGTAGTATTTGCATACCGGGCGTCATTGACGTGCGCCGGCGCCACAGAATTATACCTATTCACGCCGTAAAAGTACGTTATGTACCTATACCATAGTAGTACCGGTATATAAGGTGACTCGCAGACGTATACGGAATGTTGTCTATTTGTTCAAGTGGCATCTGCCGCATATATTTACATAAGGACATAAGTACATGAAGTTTGCTTTAGCTAATGTTTGCAAATACGCGACTTGTTTGATTTGAAATTAGGTAGCGCCATTGTTAATCTTATTTGGAATTAGCTTAATGTTTGAACACGTTTTATTAACGCAATAATCAAATTAACTATAGGACAATGCTTAGCTCGTTATCATTTCACGTTCGATTAAACACGGAGGATTTTATCGCTTTATAACACACCAACTCAACGTTTCCGATTGGCATAGTTGAAAATACGCATTTCCTTTGACACACATACTTTTAAGCTATTAACTATTTAACAAAATTGCATAGAATCTGTTGCTATTTCCTAATATGTACGGCTGAATGATTAAGAGGTGAACATATGAATAAATATACAAATCGCAAGATAATTAATGCAAATATCGTCCGGCGCCTCGCCTACATGCTCTTGGCTACTGCATTTACAGACAGACAAACATACAGGCGTGGGTGTTGTCGTAATTGTAAAAGGGAAAATAGTCTGCACAATGGGCTCTTTCAACTAGCCTCAGTGAACAAATAAGATTACACCAGACTAGTTCTTAGGGTTCTGTACCCAATGCCAACGGGACCCTATATAACAACAAATAATTAAAAAAAAAATTAAAAATTAAAGGGGGTCCAAGGGTCTCCAAGTCTCCATACAAGTAACGTATTTTTGAAGTGAAAACTTCTTTAGCGGCGTTGTACACTTTTTTTGTAATGGGTAAAAAATGTTAAACTCGCGTCAGGACACGTGACCTGGGGCCCAATTCTGCTATTACAATAGTGTCAGAATGGTCGATCATTGATTTCATAATCGTTGACTTATTATTAGTAGATTACCAAACTTCAACAAAATCAACGATTATGAAATCAATGATCGACCATTCTGACACTATTGTAATAGCAGAATTGGGCCCCAGATCGAAAATTCGTAAGACGGATGGCCGTAGCCGGTACCGCGCGTGTTTTGTTTATAAGACGATTCACAAATTGCACACGTAATTGTTCCAGTTTTCACTTCTGTCGGCACTCCCGGAGTGCCACTGTTTTTTTTTGCACCCTTCGTGTGCGCGTCCGACTCGCACATTGCCGGTTTTTTGCAAATACGCGATCTAAATCGTCTAACAAAATAATATAATAAACAGGTTTTCAACTTTTTAGGTCGTGTAATTGCCACACACGGAGATGTAAATTATAGGAAAGCAATAAAATATATTATGTTGTTGGGAAAATTAAATTCGACATCAAAGCGTTACGTAAGATCGGCAAATCGTATATTTTTACGACCAAAATAACAATGAGTTGTTTTTCTTATTATGTCTCAGATAGAAATAAAGCGATTCAACTGCAAAGTTATATTGTTAGTCTGTACTGTATTACGTTATTTCAGCACTGAGCAGCAAATCTCGTAGATCTAAGAACTTTCACAAAAACAGGACCATAAAGCCAGTCAGACAGGAAAAGTTATATCAGCAACTTTTTTGATCCAGACATACTGACAAATATTTGTTCAAAACGACCCGTCCAATTTGCAAGTTACCAAATAAGTTCGTTTGCCGACAACCAGCTTAATAACGAAGACCCCTGAAATCCTGATCCTATGTGTATTAAAGGGGCCTTTGAAACTGGCCACACGATCTACAAGTCCTCTATAAGGCAAGACATCTGTGTAAATTGTCGGCGCAAACGCATGTTCGATAAAACGAATCAAAATCGTGTCAATCTAATTAATGCACCTTATTATCAATTAACGGTTGGTTCACTATATTTGACACATATTTTATCGATATTTTTACACATAATTGATGTAGGTGTGGATTTGACAGGTCAGCGACGTGTTAATTCTACAACTGCAAACCAGAATTTGATTGGCCACCCACACATGTTGAAGTTTTTCAAGGTTTAATGAATAAAATATTTATGGAAACGTCATAAATATGGGAATTTGGACATTTCATGTTGTTAAGATAGACATCGGCTTACGTTCTCGCTTAATTGAAGTTATGTGCGTTCGGAATGAATGTATGTCTGTGGCAGGCAAACCGTTACTGCTTAGTTGTACCTACCTACTACAATAATATCTATTAAAGTCCGGAATATATATGCCGTATGTGTATTCCGGGCTTAACAGCTAAGATCATAAGTGAAAATGTATGCATTGAATTTCCCGGAAAATCTTGGCATAGTTCAGGTATGCCGTATGTGTATTCCGGGCTTAACAGCTAAGATCATAAGTGAAACTAATAATATGCATTGAATTTCCCGGAAAATCTTGGCATAGTTCAGGTATGCCGTATGTGTATTCCGGGCTTAATAGCTAAGATCATAAGTGAAAATAATAATATGCATTGAATTTCCCAGAAAATCTTGGCATAGTTCAGGTAGATTTTTCACGGAGATTCGTTGTCTTGTGCGTAGTGTTACTAATTTTATACGCGAATCCGAGCAAAATCTGACAACGATAAGACAACGCTTTAAGGCTCGTACACACAGGCGCGACGCGACACGCGACACAAAGGCACCGCAAGTCGCGCAACGAGCGTTGCCTTTGTGTCGCGTGTCGCGTCGCGCCTGTGTGTACGAGCCTTTACACGTACGCTTTCAAGATAAACCAAAGTAAACAGGGGTAGGAGAACTAGGCAATTAAGAGTATTGAGGTCAAAACCAAATCTAGAATTTTGATTACAGACTGGAGATGCCTGGTGACTTTCACAGTACTAGAGGAGAGGATCTATTGGATATCCAAACCCAAGCCTTTTTTCCGTAGTTTTGGACCGTCTTTTCGTTGTCGACAAAAAACCTGCCCATAGTCAGGGGTAGGGGATTTGGAGTATTGAGATCGAAACCAAATTGTTTTGTTTATTTATTAAAACTTTATGCACAAGTAAAAAATACTGTACAAAGGCGGACTTTTCTACCAGTCAACCTTAGACCAAACCACCAAATCTAGAATGTTGGCTACTGACTAAGCCTGGTGACGTTCAGAGTAAGGACTAGAGAGGATCTATGGAAACCCAAGTCAGTTGTGTGTTTCTTTTTGTTGGCCAAAAACCAGCTATCGAAAAACCTGCCCGAAATGGAATCCTGGCAACCCAACACCCACGCTAAACAGTCATGAATCTTCCAAACAAACGATATGTAAACACAAAGTTTGCGGTATTTGCTCCAGTTCCCCCACACCTCTATACACTTTCATTGAATAATGGCTGGCCACCCACGGGAGCAATAAATATTTATAACGGAGTATTTCGAAGAATGTGATACTTCCGTGCGAACGAGGCACGCGTATACCGGCTGAGTACATGCAGTGATGACAAAAATATTCGCACACCAACCGAAATTGAGACTGATGTTCCACTGAGTAACGATGGGATTCCAGTTTGAAACGGTCCAAAAGAAGACATCGATATGAAGTCAAATAGGGGCAAGCCCGCCGTGTCCTCGTAGAGGCGATCGGCAGCGGCGGCGACCTCTCGCGTCCGGGCCTGGTTCAAGCCATGGTCCGGGGCGAGAGGGAGTGGGGGGCAGTCGCCTCCTTCTGCGAAGCAGTCATGCTAGCGAAGGAGGCGGCGGGACGGCTGAGGGAGAGAGCCTCCCGTCCCAGCCGCCGCGGGAGACGCTCCGGGCGTCGGGAGCCGCGCGACGACTCCCGGCCACCGTAGGCGCGGGCCTGCGGGCGGAGAGTAATGGGTAGCTCACCGTCCGATCAGGACCAGGCCCGTGCCGGACGGCGCGTACGTGTTCCACGCGCGCCTCAAAGAGATGTCAGCATCAAGTGAAGGGGCCCGTCAGGGCCGAAGCCTGCCGGGTTAGCGGGATTGTCCGAAAGGGTTACCGCTGGCCCGGAACATAAAGGGCGAAGGAAGGAACACGGGTGGGTTTTAGTCAGTAAGAGTCTGACACTCCCTTCCGCTCCACCCAGAGCGGGAGGAGTCATTTGATGATTTCCCATCCTGAAAAAAAAAAAAAAAAAAAAAAAAATAGGGGCAAGCCAGGGTTGCCAGCGAAATTCAAATTCTCTTACGTTTTTTGCAATTTGCAGGTCAATGTCAGGTTGGTTGATTAATTGACAATGTATTTCATCATATTGATATTTCATAGCCATTCAATAGGATTGTATTAATTGTATAGGTTTTAATGATTATAATTTAAATTTCGCAGGCTACCCTGGTGCTTCCCCCTTTTACTAAAGACAGTTGCCAAAAACGTACATCTACTATGCGAATGAAAATGATGGAAAAAGTTGTGAAAAGATTCGTTGTTTATTTCTAGAGACGCTTAGAACAATATGCCTGTTAACTATTCATAATCATAAAGGCTTATTTAAACGATTTCTCGCAAATATTTTTAGTACGGCCTTTGTTCTGCTAAAATATCTTAACAAAACAGTAACAAAAAATCATTCAACGAATCCAAAACTCAACACGCAAGTCTAAACAACTCGGCTACATGTACTTAGTACCGGTTTCTAATCATTCCTATCCGTTAGACAAGGTTTATTTTTAATACCTAATTGATATTCAATAATGAGGGACCACCAAGTTGCGCCGGCGCAATAAATCACCCGTCAAGGAAGGCCATGTTGCTTGCTGACTTGCTAACTACTTTGCATTGCTAGTTGACGGCGCATCGATAAAGCTTTGCTGGCCACGGAACAGACAACGGTACAAAATATTTGAGATGTCTGATAAAAAAGTATTTGATTTAAAGCTAAAACAAATTGTATGGTCGTGTGGTTGAAATCAGTGTTCTGAGTGGAATACCTTGTTATAACCAACTGCCAGTATATTTTGTCAAAAATTCAGATGTTATTTTGAATTTCTCGACGTTCATATAGTTTAACAACCATCTCCACCGAAAGCTGAATCATTCTTGTAACCAATTATATGACTTAGGGCAGATTTTTCAATCATCTGATAACTTTATTTGAAGAATAATTTTGAAATTTTGACAGTTACTTATTTCATACTAAATTTGTCAAACGTCAATTTTATTCCTCGAATCAAAGTTATCTGGCGATGGAAAAATCAGCCCTAAATAGACAAAATCGAAGCATACTGGAGCTACTGTCAGTTTTAAAACTAGCTACTCAAATGTCTAGACAGCAGTCAGCGTCTAGACGCCCATATGTAAGTCCTTTTATGGACAACGTAGTTGTATCCTATGTATTTACATAACTATACATTCAATGACACTTGTGATGCCTGACGGGTACCTACAGCAGTTTGGATTTGTGTCGAAGCAATACTTGAAACCGCGTACGGAATAATTATATGCGCAAAAATAACAATCTAGAATCATTATTTAGGAAACCAAGTCTAAAGGTTGGTATTGCATGGTATTTCGATAAAGTAATTACACATAACATTCTTTAATGTTTGTAAACAACAAAAGCAAATAACGCCAAAATGTTTGCTTATAAACTTGAATTGAGTAGAACGTAAAGTTGCAGCTGCGATGTGAAATTTGACGTCAGAGAAAGCAATATAATCCGCTGAACGTCAAAACGAATGTCTGAAAGGTGCGTCATGCAATACTTCTTTTAATAGACTTGTATTTACGAGTAAATAGTTTTATAGCAAAGGCTTTGCGTCGAAGTGTGTTATACTGTCGCCTTCGTCGGCGAGTGGCAAAGTCACCACACGCATACATATGGCCTGCTTAGCAAGTGCATTGCAACACCGTGACATGCTGGATTAATGCTCTATTTGCACGGCCCTGACAGCCGTCGACTTAATGATTCCATTGCGCCTATACTCGAACATATACTATATATATATATATACTCGAATGTCAATTTACTTTTATGTGGTGAGTGTTAGGTAATTCTCAGAAAAACCCGCATTTAATTAAAAATTACGAAAACAGAAATCATAAAACAAACATTAATAAAAAGTAATTTTAATTATGGAGTTAATTAATTGTAAGGGCAGCGACGCATGACGTTCGAGTCACGTCGCGGTTGGAGTGTGAATGGCTGAAAACCGCGGATTGTCGGCGCAGGCGCCGCTGGCGCCACACTTCCGGCATGTAGCGGAAGTCAGCTGCAACTGGCGTTCGTTATGCACTACTAGCCCTGTTGTATTTCAACCCGTATCAGTTTACCTGTTTAATTTGTCGGCTACTGGTCACAATATTGGCTAACATAACTTGCTTACACCTGTGTGACTGCTATTGTTCAGTTGTAAATAAATTTACATCGCATTTTAAAGCATAATTACAGTAGGCGGCCTATTTCGAAATGAACATCAAGGGGCTGATGGAATGACCATAATAATGAAGTGACGTTTTGTTCCGCCTCAGTGTCCTCAGCCAAAACTAAATATAGAGCAAAGATTCACTTGTTCAAGATGATTTCATGAGAAAAATCTTTAAGTATTCTGATGCAGTAATTCGCGGAAGACTCATGGCCCCATTAAATTTCGAGTAAACATTCTTTTTGGCTTGTCGCATGACGCATACGGTCAAACACACATCTATTTCGTATAGCCAACATAACTCGCTAGCGCCATTGTTTGATCGAGTATTAAAGACTTAATAAACAGAATTAGCTTTTGTGTGCATTGAACAGTAATAAATTATGTACATATTTACTTGACTAAGGCGAGCCCAAAGGCCAAAAGGATTAGGGCTCCTAGAAACAGGCGCGACACGCGATATAATCGCGCGCTACACAAAGTCGCCGCTTGTTGCTTGCGCGACTTGCGGTGCCTTTGTGTCGCGCGCGATTTTATCGCGTGTCGCGCCTGTTTGAAGGAGCCTTATTCTGTTGGCAGAATTGAGATTAAGCGATTATAAGACTGTCTGAGATTTATACCGTACAAAGGCATAGACTGCGTAGAGTATTTATATTTTAGATAAAAAAAGGTTTTTTTGAGAAGTCTAGATATAGACGAGAACTTCATCAAATAACTTTCGAAGAGCAAATTCGTCATCATTCACAACTTTTTGCAAGCGGAGAGGAAATGTCTCCTTCGTCCATAGATCATTAAGCTTACATGAAAGATTACTTGCGTAATTGCCTACAGATAGTTGTTCCGGGTCTGGCTGTTTGTGTATGTGAATTTAAATGTTTGTAAACACATCCACTATAGAGGAGTAATGCATAGAATGGGACGCCTAAAAAAAAAATTGCCTATCGACGGCGAAGTGCCACTCCTAACTGACAAAGTCAAAAATTTACACATAGGTACTGGATAAAAACGTTCAAAAATAGACACGTTGTTTTAGGTGGGAGGTAATATGACATGTATTTCCACATTTTAATTTAATGTTGTTGTAATAAAAATACACTTTGCGATTTCACTCAAACATGCGAATAACACCTTTAAATTCAAAACGAAAAAAAAAGTGAATTTCACAAAAAAAATCAGGAGGTATTGGCACTTAGCCGTCGCTATGATGTTTCCACCTGGGACACAGGCCTCCTCTCAATGATGGAGTGGGCCGTAATCCACCACGCCGTGGCCGTGGTCCCAGCGCGACAATATAACTTGGTTCAACTCAACTAGTGTTTACTCCGCGGAGCCGCAAACACCAGTTTTGACCTCACTAATTCATAGTTCGCAATTTAACCATAAGAAATTCAAATACAACAGCTTGATTACACATTTAACGAGCGTTGCAAATGTCTGCCGATTGGACTTGGATTGTTTCATTTAGTTACGTTAAAGTTTTTTGTCCATTCATAGGCTCAGAGCGGAGAGAACAAGCCATGACTGAGTGGAGAATTTCTGATTTCTTTCGCCTCGATTTTGTATTGATTTTTGATTACGGTGAGAATGAGGTACTTAAGTCATCTTGTCCTAGTCTTTGGACGCTGTTGCTGGGCACTGATCTCTGTCAAGGGCTGTCTTTCATGTTTGTCTTGTCAACATCCATACAGTACCCGGCGATAAATATTGCACATCGACCTTTACCTTTTTTTGTATTTTATACAAAGAATAAAAATAATTATCAAAAGAAGCAAATCATAATTGTTTTAACAGTTCCTTCCTAATAGATACCGGACTGTTTGTATTTCGTGCGACAGAGATAACGCTCTACGAAGCCGAAATTAGCCGATTGTCTCTTTCCAAAGGTCGATGTGCAATATTTATCGCCGGATACTGTACTAATACTATAAATGCGAAAGTGTCCGTGCGCTAAGCGTGAAGCATACAGACAGACAGCGGTCTGTCTGTATGTTACCTCTTCACGCTTAAACCGCTGAACCGATTTATATGAAATTTGGTTTAGAGATAGTTCGAGTCCCGGGAAAGGACATAGGACATATGGGGGTAGGCAGAAACTACAAAACCCCACCTGCTACGATTCTTACATACTCCTTTCGCTTTACAACTCAGTAGTCTTGCACAGCATGTTAGCATGTCTATTATGGGCGTTTGTGCACTACAAGGAATTTTACTGTCCGGCAGTCCGATTTTATTTTTTTATTATGTCGTGCCATTAGGGACCGTAAAAAATCGGACTGCCGGACTGTAAAATTCCTTGTAGTGCACAAACGCCCTATGAGTTTTTAAAGCGCAACAGACATCTTTGATTTAAGGCTCCTGCAAACAGGCGCGACGAGCGACGCGAATCGCGCGCGACACAAAGGCACCGCTCGTTGCGCGACTTGCGGTGTCTTTGTGTCGCGTGTCGCGTCGCGCCTGTGTGTACGAACCTTTACAGATTTTCGTAGCTCATAATTTTTAGGTCGTCCAATTTCATTTTCACGTTACTTGCTTCATCGTTCCGGATCATTGTCTATGCCACGTAATCCTAGTATAACTCTATGAGTGACTCATTCTTTGCCACTGAAAGGTGATTCATCACGTTTATGTCCCCTAGTAACCCGTTTATCTCATACATCTTTAGTCGCAACTTATCTAAAGCAAATAAACATAAAAATTTATACCCTGCACAATATTTAAATACGCAGGTGCATTTAACGCCATCTGTCTACGCTCCCTTTTGACGAATGTTACATAAATGCAGCAATAAAAAGCTTTACTTATGACATCCCGAGGGCTCAATGAGCCCTCTGTGACCCCCTCAAAACTGAAACCTACCTTAGCTGTACCGAGTAAGGTTCAGAATCGGATGTGGTTATTTTATCAAGTGATCACCACGTCTAGTATTTTGGCGCCAGACAACGGTTAACCGGTCTTAACTACCCTGAAGGTCTGTTATGAGCAAAAGCTAGTTAATAGTACTTCGACATGCGAGCGGATTTTCGGGGGTCGTGAGTCGTGACGTCATCTCACCGTATGATGCGTTTGAAAGTTGCTTACCTGAAAATAAACAAAACAAGTTTTTTAAAATTTTGATATGAATTCTCCTTACTTACACTTAATCCTCTTTGCAAGTAATAGCGGGGAACAGTATTGCGAATGATGGACATGTTTTTTATAATGGCAGTCCTAAAAGAAACAATCCCCTAATGGTACCGGCATTAGTGTTCCCTGTATGTATACATATATACTAAAAGAAAGAAAGAAAATACGTTTATTTGCGGCAAACATGACGCATATACTTAAATAAAAAAAACAAACAAAAAAAAATTTGGGAGAAACTATGCGTCACATCTAAGTAAAACGGCCAATGCTCAAAATAATGCTAAGACCACAACAACTACACTCAACATACCTACTCATACCACATACCGTCACGATACCGATACTCATTATACCGTCTACGTGCTTAAAGACATGTAGCCAATATCAAGACACTCTTATGAAGGAATAAGTGCTTTACGTTTAGTAAACGCAGTTATACTTTAATAATTGTAAGTCTGGTCGTGGTCTTCCAATTTTCTTTTGGTATGCTTTTGGTCTCCCAAAAATGAAACAGTCATCGTCGAAAAAAAAAATGTGGTCAACTGGACCCGCGGGTCCAGCTGACCGAAGACTCGAACTGCGTATTGAATGAGAACAAAAACATTTAAAAAAAATTTTGATTTATGAATTGATAATATATATTTTCTATCTCAGATGACATAGAAGCCATTTACTTCCATCCCAAATCCCAACAAACTCGTCCAAACATCTCTGGTTTTCGTCAACATCCATAGTTTACCCGAAGCAAACCACTTGAGTCCCAAATCCGTGCTTTACAAAAAGTCGAGCATGTGGCGACGCGCCGGGAGACGGGCGCCGCTGACGTCATGGGAATCCATCCGTGAATTACTAATGAGTCGCCCTGGGGGCGGGCCGAGGAATAGATAGGGCACAGAAGTTCCTTACAAAGTGAGGTATTAGAGTGAAACAAACGTGCAACTACGAGTATGTAATAATGCGGTTTATTCAAGACACCCATCATGACAATCCTGCTGCTGTGACAGCCCGCCATAACTTGACATTGACAGTTGACATAAACATGGCGAGGTAAGAAACCCATGGAGACAAGAATTCACAAGAAGAAATGAACACAAGAAAAAATTAAGAAATGCCCTAGTGCATTCAGAGTTCGAGAGAATTGTAGTCCTCCAAAAACATTTGGGTTTTTTGTGATATTATAAGACTAGAGAGAGGCATAAAACTATAGATACTTATAACTGGATGACCAAATCAGGATTGTACTTGTAACTAAATATTTACTTTCGTGTTTTTTGGCCAGCAAGGCAGACTACGGGAAAGTAAGTCTTCAGGATCATCATCTGCCCAGCCTTTTCCCAACTATGTTGGGGTCGGCTTCCAGTCTAACCGGATGCAGCTGAATACCAGTATTTTACATGGAGCGACTGCCTATCTGACCTCCACAACCTAGTTACTGGGTAATACGATACCCCTTGGTAAGACTGGTTGTCAGACTTTCGGGCTTCTGACTACCGTAACGACTGTTAAATATCCACGAATGACAGCCGGGACCAATACAGCTTAACGTGCTTTCCGAGGAAAGTCAGTCTTCAGGATAAAATTTTCAAAACATTTTAGGAAAAGGCGTTCGTAGTTTGTGACATAGTGGGAAGGTGGAAATCTCGGGGTTTCGGGGAGGGTCTTCGACATTCTCTTGGTTCGTGTAAACCATGCGTTGTCCTGCGACATTTTGTTGTGTCTATTGTCCTTAATTACCAACGGGACATTGCCTTTCTAGCCGATAGCGACATTTTTAAATGCTGGACCGTGTAACGCATTTATTAATTAAGTACGTAAGTGAATAATTAGTCCAGTTCCCTTTGTAAACATGTTGAACTTATACCACTCATTTTACGAGAGGTTTCCCTGTATTTTTGAAGTGAAAACTTCTTTAGCGGCGCTGTGTACTTTTTTTGGAATGGGTAAAAACTTCTAAATTCGCGTCAGGTCACGTGACCCTGATCGAAAATTCGTAAGACGTGACGCGCGTTGTTGAGGACAGCGCCATCTATGCACATCGGGAAGAACTACGAGGGCCTCGCGTACTAACTACGTAGGCCTCGCGTACTAACTACGTAGTTCATCCAACAACGACGAGATGGCGCTGAACCACGGATATATAACTGACGACGAGCAAATCTGAATAAATTCCTTTCACGAGAAGAATAAACCAGTCACTTTGGTCATCATACCTGATTTGCAAAAAACCCTATAAAATAAGGAACACACCTTAACACGCGTGTTTTGTTTATAAGACGATTCACAAAATACACTCGTAATTGTTCAAGTTTTCACTTCTGTCGGCAGCGGCACTAGATATGAGCGCCGCGCCGGCGCGCCGCCGTCGCCGTGAGTTCATGTCGACGCGTCGTCGCCGAGTGAAACATGCGGCGCGCCGTCGCGACGAGTCGCAACTAGATATGAGCGCCGCGCCGGCGCGCCGCCGTCGCCGTGAGTTCATGTCGACGCGTCGTCGCCGAGTGAAGCACGCGGCGCGCCGTCGACGAGTCGCAACTTGCTCTCCCGCTCCCACGCGCGGCCCGGCCGTATTAGTTCGCCTAGTCGCCTCGCGACGCTACGCTCGCTCGTCGCTCACACTCAGTCGAGTCGAATATTTCACCGAGTGAACGTGTATTAACTTAAAATGGCTCAGTTTCTCATAAAAGAAAATAAGTATTGAAATGATTATTATTCAGTAAGTAAACGTGATCTCCAATTTTATTTAAAAGACTATAAAATTATATTAACAATTATTAAAAAATATCATCATCAGCCTATAGCAGTCCACTGCTGGACATAGGCCTCCCCTAAGGAGCGCCTTAGCGCCCTGTCTTCAGCTTGACGCATCCAGCATCTGCCTGCAGTCTTTCGCAGATCGTCATCCCACCTGGCCGGAGGGCGTCCTACACTACGAGTCGCGGTCTCCACTCAAGAACTCGTTTACCCCAGCGGTTGTCGGTTCTTCGCGAGATATGACCGGCCCACTGCCACTTCAGCTTGCTAATTCTTTGAGCTATGTCGATAACTTTCGTTCTCTGTCGGATGCATTCGTTACGGACCCTATCCTTCAGAGAGATTCCGAGCATAGCTCTTTCCATAGCTCGCTGAGCGACTTTGAACTGGTGGACCAGCCCTATCGTGAGTGTCCACGTTTCAGCCCCGTAAGTCATGACGATTAAGGTAGGACGCACACTGATTGAAAACTGGTTTTCAAGCACTGCGGTATAGATGACGAGAAGACTCGACGTAGTTTCCCAAACGCTGCCCTGCCTAGCTGGATCCTTCTCTTGGCCTCCCTCTCAAAACTGTTTTTACCTAACTGCAGAATTTGCCCGAGGTAAGTGTATTCGGAAACAATTTCGAGAGGGTGGCCGTGCACGACGACCGGTCCCGGGTCAATGAGGCCATTGATAATGACTTTGGTTTTATCCAAATTCATGCCGAGACCGATGTGTCGCGAGGCTGAAGCTAGGCCGTCCAGCATCTGGGTTAGCTCCTCCAGCGACTCCGCCATCAAGACTATGTCATCAGCGAATCGCAGGTGTGAGATGTAATCGCCGTTTATGTTAATGCGCTTACCTTTCCAGTCCAGCGTCTTAAACATATCTTCCAATGCGCTCGTGAACAGTTTCGGGGATATGACATCCCCCTGTCTCAATCCTCTGCGCAGTTGGATGGGTTTGGACTGCTGATCCTGTACTTGGACACACATGGTGGCGGCGTCGTAGAGACATCTCAGCACCTCGATATAACGACAGTAATATAGCTTTACCTATAAAAAATATAGGTAAAGCTTTTTAATATGGTTTTCTTTAAGTTTTTTTTAAGAAATCTTTCCCTGATAAAACAAATTCTAAGGCCCACGGCCGGCCACGTCGCGCCGCCGCGACGCCGCCGCCGCCGTGGAAATTTTAAGGCCACGCCGCCGCCGTGGCATTGGCCATCGGCGCTCATATCTAGTCGCAACTTGCTCTCCCGCTCGCACGCGCGGCCCGGCCGTATTAGTTCGCCTAGTCGCCTCGCGACGCTACGCTTGCTCGTCGCTCACTCTCAGTCGAGTCGAATATTTCACCGAGTGAACGTGTATTAACTTAAAATGGTTCAGTTTCTCATAAAAAAAAATTAGTGTCCGACCGAAACAGGTTTTTCAGCCGAAACCGAAACCGAAACCGAACTTTCGGCCTTGCTCTTAGTTTCGGCCGAAACCGAAACCGAAACTTACTTAAACATATTTAAAATTTCTATCGTATACAGAAATCTGGTGTTTTTTACACATTTATTTGAATATACAATGTATATTATACATAGGTACAGACAGTTGAATACTTACCTAATCATTTATGAGGTCGGTCCCATAATGAACTGGCCTGATATAGTTCTACGCGACATGTCACTACATGTTGTGTTGCATTAAATAGTACGTTTATCGTGCACTTAATATAAGAAACACGCATCGACATGAAATGCTTAGTCTTAGTTTAGCAGGCATTAGCATAACAAGAGTCGCGTATTTTTTCAAAATGTCGACAACTGAGTATCGAAGTGTCATAAAGTTTTTGTTTAAAGAAGGTTTATACCCTGCCCAAATAAAAGAACGATTGGATACGTGTATAAGCAGTCTGCCCCCTCCTATAGCACAGTGAAAAATTGGGAGAAAGAGTTTCGCCTCGGAAGAGAAACCGTCGAAGACACTTGCCACGACGGTCGACCTGTGGAAGTGCTCACTCCCGAAACGATTGCTCTTATCGAAGAGGAGGTTCTGAGTGACCGCCGTTTGAAGATTAGAGAAATTGCAGCTAGGCTTGGGCTCTCTAAAAGTACGTATTCGTGCGACCCATAAACATCTTCACATGAAAAAAGTGAGTGCAAGATGGGTACCGAAACTTCTTTCAGCTGTACAGAGACAGGAAAGAGTGCACTGCGCTTCGGAGTTTTTGGATCTTTGTGGCGAAAATTCTAAGATTGTGATCGAGCGGCTAGTGACTGGTGATGAAACTATGATCTTGTATTATGACCCACAAAGCAAGCGCGAATCAATGGGATGGCGTTATAAGGGTGAAAAGCCCCCTAGAAAGGCAAAGGTGCAACAATCGGCTAAAAAACTGATGTGCACAATCTTTTGGGATTTTCAAGGCATATTGATGGTGGATTTTAAAGAACGTAATACAGTCGTGAACGGCTAATATTATGCTTCTTTAATATATAAATTACGAGACAAGATAAAGGAAAAACGAAGAGGCAAGATGTCTAAAGGTGTCCTGTTGCTCCATGACAACGCCCCTGTTCATACCGCTGGTGTTTCAAAGGATGCAGTTCGTCAATGCGGGTTCACAGAAGTTGAACATCCACCTCACAGTCCAGACATGGCCCCGTCTGACTATTATTTATTTCCAAATTTAAAGCGAGACTTAAAAGGAAGAAAAGTTTCAAGCGATGAAGAGTTGCAAGCGGCCGTCTTCGGTCATTTTGAGGCTAAAAATTGTGATTATTTTTATAAAGGTTTAGAGATGTTGAATTCACAGATGTCAGAAGTGTGTCAGTAGTATTCATGGTGATTATATTGAAAAATAAAATTGGTTTGGTTTCATTTCCTTCATTAGTTCATAGTTAGGCCAATTCATTATGGGACCGCCCTCGTATGTGCAAAACACAACCTCAACTCCATGCGATTAACGATGGACGGCGGCGAACTGGGCCGGCGCGGGCGACGCGACGAGCGAGCACGAGCTAGCCGCGAAGTTCGCCGAACGATGGACGATAATTCATGAACACTCAAGTTTCGGCGCGGCCGAAAGTTTCGGCCATTTCCTGGCCGAAACCGAAACTTAGGCCGAAACTAGTTGATTTGGCCGAAACCGAAACCGAACTTTCGGTCGGTCACTAGAAAATATTGAAATGATTAGATATTATTCAGTAAGTAAACGTGATCTCCAATTTTATTTAAAAGACTGTAAAATTATATTAACAATTATTAAAAAATATAGGTAAAGCTTTTTAATACGGTTTTCTTTAAGTTTTTTTAAGAAATCTTTCCCTGATAAAAAAAATTCTAAGGCCCACGGCCGGCCACGTCGCGCCGCCGCGACGCCGCCGCCGCCGTGGAAATTTTAAGGCCACGCCGCCGCCGTGGCATTGGCCATCGGCGCTCATATCTAGTCGGCACTACCGGAGTGCCAGTTTTTTTTATTGCAGTTGTATTTTGTTCTGAAATTTGGAGATGGCAATCAACTTATTGAAACTTTGGCCTTTATATAGTGGCAATTTGTTGAAGTGAGATTTTTAAGCCATAATTGAATAACTAATTCTTTCCCGACATTATTGAAGAAAAATATACAATAAGTAATGGAAGAAATATCAGTCTTTATATGAAGTGCGTAAGTACCTACGATTATTTTTTTTAGGTATTTTGGTTGACGTTTAAAATCAGCGTTAAAAACTATTAACTCATACATACAGCCTTTTTTCATCAGCCAATCGTTGAACTGGATTCCTAATTAATGATGCGAGGATTCTTTGTAGCCTAAAGCTAATTAAGCATCGAAAATTCAGCAAATCTGCAATCTTTGGGTGTCAATTCAAACGGAAGAATTACCAAATTCAAATTTTTAATGAAGTCGAATGAATAGCGAAAATATTCGTTCAGCGCCATATTGGTTTTCTCTCTCACTTGTTTTGTGCTTGTGTTTGGATGTTGTCCCTTATTAAGGCTCCTACAAACAGGCGCGACACGCGATATAATCGCGCGCGATACAAAGGCACCCCTCGTTGCGCGACTTGCGGTGCCTTTGTGTCGCGCGTGATTTTATCGCGTGTCGCGCCTGTTTGAAAGAGCCTTTAAACGTAATTTCACATATAAAAACTGCTTATTACGATCTATTTAATGTCGATTTTACGGTAGGCGCATCGCTTTCACTGTAATCAACGACTTCTACAACAATGGAAGCGTGTAATCAGCAGTTACGTCACAAAGTTGCAAGTTATGCCTGCTTAATGCAATGATTGCATACGTTGACATCAGTCGTACGAATCCTTTCATACATTGAAACTAAATTACTGTATTGTTGTTGTTGTGTGAGCTTCTGCTAGAAATATATATACCATTTTATCAAGAAAGCGAATCCGTGCCTTGGAAAGCACGTTAAGCCATTGGTCTCGGTCCCGGCTGTCATTCGTAGTCTTCCTAAATCTATCACAGTCGTTACGGGTCGTCAGAAGCCCTAAAGTCAACCAACTGACAACCAGACTTACCAAGGGGTATCGTGTTACATGAAACTGAAACTAGCAGCTACCAGCTAGCAGCCGACAGAGACGAAACATAACAGATAGGGGCCCGGGCCCCTAAATATTTTTGAAAAATTAGGATCCTTCATTGCAAAATTACAAATAATATTAAAAACTAACATGACATCTGCTTATTAACAATAATTGTTGAATTATAAAAAATTATTTTGTCTTAGTAGGATGATTTTTGTTTATTTACTTAAAAAGCTATATCTTTTCTTCTACACATACGAACTTGCTAAAATTTGCCCTAGAACTTCTTTTTAGTGTGAAAAAGTAGTGAGTGTAATACCAGCCAAGATACTCTAATAGTTTAATTGTAAAAAAATATTTTGTCTCAGTAGAATGATTTTTGTTTATTTAAAAAGCTATATCTTTTCTTCTACACATACGAACCTGCTGAAATTTGCCCTAGAACTTCTTTTTAGTATGAAAAAGTAGTGAGTGTAATACCAGCCAAGATACTCTAATAGTTTAATTGTAAAAAACTATTTTGTCTCAGTAGAATGATTTTTGTTTATTTAAAAAGCTATATCTTTTCTTCTACACATACGAACTTGCTAAAATTTGCCCTAGAACTTCTTTTTAGTGTGAAAAAGTAGTGAGAGTAATACCAGCCAAGATACTCTAATAGTTTAATTGTAAAAAAATATTTTGTCTCAGTAGAATGATTTTTGTTTATTTAAAAAGCTATATCTTTTGTTCTACACATACGAACCTGCTGAAATTTGCCATAGAACTTCTTTTTAGTGTGAAAAAGTAGTGGGTGTAATACCAGCCAAGATACTCTAATAGTTTAATTGTAAAAAAATATTTTGTCTCAGTAGAATGATTTTTGTTTATTTAAAAAGCTATATCTTTTCTTCTACACATACGAACCTGCTGAAATTTGCCCTAGAACTTCTTTTTAGTGTGAAAAAGTAGTGGGTGTAATACCAGCCAAGATACTCTAATAGTTTAATTGTAAAAAAATATTTTGTCTCAGTAGAATGATTTTTGTTTATTTAAATAGCTATATCTTTTCTTCTACACATACGAACCTGCTGAAATTTGCCCTAGAACTTCTTTTTAGTGTGAAAAAGTAGTGGGTGTAATACCAGCCAAGATACTCTAATAGTTTAATTGTAAAAAAATATTTTGTCTCAGTATAATGATTTTTGTTTATTTAAAAAGCTATATCTTTTCTTCTACACATACGAACCTGCTGAAATTTGCCCTAGAACTTATTTTTAGTGTGCAAAAGTAGTGGGTGTAATACCAGCCAAGATACTCTAATAGTTTAATTGTAAAAAAATATTTTGTCTCAGTATAATGATTTTTGTTTATTTAAAAAGCTATATCTTTTCTTCTACACATACGAACCTGCTGAAATTTGCCCTAGAACTTCTTTTTAGTGTGCAAAAGTAGTGGGTGTAATACCAGCCAAGATACTCTAATAGTTTAATTGTAAAAAAATATTTTGTCTCAGTAGAATGATTTTTGTTTATTTAAAAAGCTATATCTTTTCTTCTACACATACGAACCTGCTGAAATTTGCCCTAGAACTTCTTTTTAGTGTGAAAAAGTAGTGGGTGTAATACCAGCCAAGATACTCCAATAGTTTAATTGTAAAAAAATATTTTGTCTCAGTATAATGATTTTTGTTTATTTAAAAAGCTATATCTTTTCTTCTACACATACGAACCTGCTGAAATTTGCCCTAGAACTTATTTTTAGTGTGCAAAAGTAGTGGGTGTAATAACAGCCAAGATACTCTAATAGTTTAATTGTAAAAAAATATTTTGTCTCAGTATAATGATTTTTGTTTATTTAAAAAGCTATATCTTTTCTTCTACACATACGAACCTGCTGAAATTTGCCCTAGAACTTCTTTTTAGTGTGCAAAAGTAGTGGGTGTAATACCAGCCAAGATACTCTAATAGTTTAATTGTAAAAAAATATTTTGTCTCAGTAGAATGATTTTTAATTGTTTAACCTTTAAGTATGGACGTCATTTTTTCATAACACTACTGTGGACGTGGAGTCTCACAGGCTCCTATATGCACACACATTATTTTTGGGGAATTTGATATAAGATCGCTATAAACCTGATTGAATATTAAAGTTATGGGATTTAGTAACAAAATAACGTACTTATATAATAAACTTTTACTTTAAAAATTATAGAAATTATAAAAATAATAAATCATGGCACTTTTCAGTCCAAATCTACTTAGGTTACATTTTTAGGTATTAAAAACAGTCAAACTTATTCCTATAACAAAATGAGTCTTTTTTTCTCAAAATATAATATATAAGGAACCAAAAACACAAAACAATTATTTCAGATAACACATATAATAGATTTTGACAACGGTCTAATAACGTAAATTTATTGGCAGTCGGTGCACAAAGGTCTAGCTAGAACATTGGAGACACACAGGTTTGGTGCACCCAACACAAACATAGGTAGTCATCCTATGTTTTTTCGCGAGACAGATTCTACATGCTCTTCTGGTTCCTTGACTGGTTTCTTGATCCTTGACATCTTCTGTAACCATATCATTACCTAAAACTCGAGTCATAGTCAACATCAGCTCTCTTGGCAACCGTGTATTAAAAAAAAATTTCACGCAGGGTCCAACAGAATTTGTAGATGGTCGTTTTGATTTAGAACTACCGGCTTTATTGTTTTTTGACATTTTGTACTACAAAATCTGAAACAAACATAATCGCCCATACAAAATATATCATAGGGCAACAATGGACGTGTAGCCTGACAGGCTCCGGTCAATATTTTGATGGTCATTACTTACGTGATATACATCGGAAGACGCAACCTCCTCCCTCATTGGTAATTTTACAACTAAAACAAAAGCTACTGAGCCGCTCAATCGCGGGGAGTGGGGGAAAGTAGGTGAAACTAAGAAAACGAAAACATCGAGTAGCCTGTGAGACTCCACGTCCATACTTAAAGGTTAAGAAGCTATATCTTTTCTTCTACACATACGAACTTGCTAAAATTTGCCCTAGAACTTATTTTTAGTGTGAAAAAGTAGTGGGTGTAATACCAGCCAAGATACTCTAATAGTTTAATTGTAAAAAAATATTTTGTCTCAGTATAATGATTTTTGTTTATTTAAAAAGCTATATCTTTTCTTCTACACATACGAACCTGCTGAAATTTGCCCTAGAACTTATTTTTAGTGTGCAAAAGTAGTGGGTGTAATACCAGCCAAGATACTCTAATAGTTTAATTGTAAAAAAATATTTTGTCTCAGTATAATGATTTTTGTTTATTTAAAAAGCTATATCTTTTCTTCTACACATACGAACCTGCTGAAATTTGCCCTAGAACTTCTTTTTAGTGTGCAAAAGTAGTGGGTGTAATACCAGCCAAGATACTCTAATAGTTTAATTGTAAAAAAATATTTTGTCTCAGTAGAATGATTTTTAATTGTTTAAGAAGCTATATCTTTTCTTCTACACATACGAACTTGCTAAAATTTGCCCTAGAACTTATTTTTAGTGTGAAAAAGTAGTGAGTGTAATACCAGCCAAGATACTCTAATAGTTTAATTGTAAAAAACTATTTTGTCTCAGTAGAATGATTTTTGTTTATTTAAAAAGCTATATCTTTTCTTCTACACATACGAACCTGCTGAAATTTGCCCTAGAACTTCTTTTTAGTGTGCAAAAGTAGTGGGTGTAATACCAGCCAAGATACTCTAATAGTTTAATTGTACAAAAATATTTTGTCTCAGTAGAATGATTTTTAATTGTTTAAGAAGCTATATCTTTTCTTCTACACATACGAACTTGCTAAAATTTGCCCTAGAACTTATTTTTAGTGTGAAAAAGTAGTGAGTGTAATACCAGCCAAGATACTCTAATAGTTTAATTGTAAAAAACTATTTTGTCTCAGTAGAATGATTTTTGTTTATTTAAAAAGCTATATCTTTTCTTCTACACATACGAACCTGCTGAAATTTGCCCTAGAACTTCTTTTTAGTGTGAAAAAGTAGTGGGTGTAATACCAGCCAAGATACTCTAATAGTTTAATTGTAAAAAAATATTTTGTCTCAGTAGAATGATTTTTGTTTATTTAAAAAGCTATATCTTTCGTTCTACACATACGAACCTGCTGAAATTTGCCATAGAACTTCTTTTTAGTGTGAAAAAGTAGTGGGTGTAATACCAGCCAAGATACTCTAATAGTTTAATTGTAAAAAAATATTTTGTCTCAGTAGAATGATTTTTGTTTATTTAAAAAGCTATATCTTTTCTTCTACACATACGAACCTGCTGAAATTTGCCCTAGAACTTCTTTTTAGTGTGCAAAAGTAGTGGGTGTAATACCAGCCAAGATACTCTAATAGTTTAATTGTAAAAAAATATTTTGTCTCAGTAGAATGATTTTTGTTTATTTAAAAAGCTATATCTTTTCTTCTACACATACGAACCTGCTGAAATTTGCCCTAGAACTTCTTTTTAGTGTGAAAAAGTAGTGGGTGTAATACCAGCCAAGATACTCTAATAGTTTAATTGTAAAAAAATATTTTGTCTCAGTATAATGATTTTTGTTTATTTAAAAAGCTATATCTTTTCTTCTACACATACGAACCTGCTGAAATTTGCCCTAGAACTTATTTTTAGTGTGCAAAAGTAGTGGGTGTAATACCAGCCAAGATACTCTAATAGTTTAATTGTAAAAAAATATTTTGTCTCAGTATAATGATTTTTGTTTATTTAAAAAGCTATATCTTTTCTTCTACACATACGAACCTGCTGAAATTTGCCCTAGAACTTCTTTTTAGTGTGCAAAAGTAGTGGGTGTAATACCAGCCAAGATACTCTAATAGTTTAATTGTAAAAAAATATTTTGTCTCAGTAGAATGATTTTTAATTGTTTAAGAAGCTATATCTTTTCTTCTACACATACGAACTTGCTAAAATTTGCCTTAGAACTTATTTTTAGTGTGAAAAAGTAGTGAGTGTAATACCAGCCAAGATACTCTAATAGTTTAATTGTAAAAAACTATTTTGTCTCAGTAGAATGATTTTTGTTTATTTAAAAAGCTATATCTTTTCTCCTACACATACGAACTTGCTAAAATTTGCCCTAGAACTTCTTTTTAGTGTGAAAAAGTAGTGGGTGTAATACCAGCCAAGATACTCTAATAGTTTAATTGTAAAAAAATATTTTGTCTCAGTAGAATGATTTTTGATTATTTAAAAAGCTATATCTTTTCTTCTACACATACGAACTTGCGAAAATTTGCCCTAGAACTTCTTTTTAGTGTGAAAAAGTGGTGAGTGTAATACCAGCCAAGATACTCTAATAGTTTAATTGTAAAAAAATATTTTGTCTCAGTAGAATGATTTTTGATTATTTAAAAAGCTATATCTTTTCTTCTACACATACGAACTTGCTAAAATTTGCCCTAGAACTTCTTTATAGTGTGAAAAAGTAGTGAGTGTAATACCAGCCAAGATACTCTAATAGTTTAATTGTAAAAAACTATTTTGTCTCAGTAGAATGATTTTTGTTTATTTAAAAAGCTATATCTTTTCTTCTACACATACGAATTTGCTGAAATTTGCCCTAGAACTTCTTTTTAGTGTGAAAAAGTGGTGAGTGTAATACCAGCCAAGATACTCTAATAGTTTAATTGTAAAAAACTATTTTGTCTCAGTAGAATGATTTTTGATTATTTAAAAAGCTATATCTTTTCTTCTACACATACGAACTTGCTAAAATTTGCCCTAGAACTTCTTTTTAGTGTGAAAAAGTGGTGAGTGTAATACCAGCCAAGATACTCTAATAGTTTAATTGTAAAAAAATATTTTGTCTCAGTAGAATGACTTTTGTTTATTTAAAAAGCTATATCTTTTCTTCTACACATACGAACCTGCTGAAATTTGCCCTAGAACTTCTTTTTAGTGTGAAAAATTAGTGGGTGTAATACCAGCCAAGATACTCTAATAGTTTAATTGTAAAAAAATATTTTGTCTCAGTAGAATGATTTTTGATTATTTAAAAAGCTATATCTTTTCTTCTACACATACGAACTTGCTAAAATTTGCCCTAGAACTTCTTTTTAGTGTGAAAAAGTAGTGAGTGTAATACCAGCCAAGATACTCTAATAGTTTAATTGTAAAAAACTATTTTGTCTCAGTAAAATGATTTTTGTTTATTTAAAAAGCTATATCTTTTCTTCTACACATACGAACTTGCTGAAATTTGCCCTAGAACTTCTTTAGTCAGGTTTTATAAGATTCTGGTGGCAAGAACCAGAGTTATGAATTTTTAACACTGAATACCATATCTCTCCCGATAAAAAACGTTTTATACATTGGGAGATGAACGAAAGAAAGAAACAAAGAAAGAAAATACGTTTATGAGTATGTTTTGTATAAAATGTTTGATGCTAATACTAATCCAGTCATTTATTATTGAAAGAGCTGTTTTGGGCCCGGGCCCCACGCTGCGGTTCGTCCCTGGCTTTGATTGCCGCGGCGCGTAGCTGCTAGTTTCAGCCTCATTCGTGTTACCCAGTAATTGGGTCGTGGAGGTCAGATAGGCAGTATAGCTCCATATAAGGGAGCGTCCATTAATTACGTGAGGAGATTTTAGCAATTTTTGGAACCCCCCTTCCCCCTTAGCGAGATATCGTGAGATTTTACTCGACCTCTAAAGTCACGTGAGATTGTTCAAAATACGTATTTTCAGTATAAATTCGTTAATCTATGCTTCATTGCGTTAGATTTATTTACAAAAAAAAACAATTTGTTTAATTATTTTTATCTAGTATTTAAGATTAAGTAATAAGATTGTAGGATTACTAAAATTGTAGTCTAGAATAGGTGGTGGGGACAACCTAGTGACACCGGGTTCTGATATATTTTCAACTACCGGTCATAATATGTCCTTCTTTCATATTCTATGACCGCGATAAATGTTATTGTATAGAATTTAGTTATATTTTAATAGAGAAACACGTTTTGCTCAATTCAACCGTTTTCTCGCAATTTTACACTGTTTCTTGCGGAAAAAAGAATTACATGATACTTACCATTACCCCCCCCCCCTCTCCCCCTCGTGAGATTGGGTGAGAATCGGCTTGACCACTTCCCCCTTCCTAAACGCCTCACGTAATTAAAGGATGCCCCCTAATATACTCATATTCAGCTGCAACCGGTTGGACTGGTTGCCAACCGCAACATAGTTGGGAAATTGCTAAGCAGATGATGATCAAAAAAGCGAATACATACCTAGTTCTGAATTAAAACATCATGGTTTCCAATTCTATTCAGAATGTTAGGCACTTTTACTCCAACCAACCAACATTAAAATAAGTATTAGGTACTTATACAGGGTCCCATTAAAATGAATGGACAAATTTTAACACAGGCGCTCAATACGTCTAACTGAAGATATCCCAGCAAAAAAACAAACACTGTTTAAAGTGATTTTATTTTGACCTAAAATAATAAATTGCCGACACATTAGTTTATTGTCGCTAGCTGATTATTTTTCTTGTAAGTATCTATGCGTTTTCCTTATACATATATTTTTTACCATCGTTATTTTGGTTGTCTGAATGATTTCTAAAAGTTTGTCCATCTATTTTAATGGGACCTTATATGTATAGTTTATAGTTACACTAGCGACCCGCCCCGGCTTCGCACGGAAACATTATTATTATTATACATATAAACCTTCCTCTTGAATCACTCTATCTATTAAAAAAAACCGCATCAAAATCCGTTGCGTAGTTTCAAAGATTTAAGCATACAAAGGGACATAGGGACATAGGGACAGAGAAAGCGACTTTGTTTTATACTATGTAGTGAAGAGGAAGTGGTATCAAAACCGAGCCCCAGTATTCCCTATCTATCTTCCTGTATGGAGTAGAAACGTGAACGATTTTGGCCCAAAAAAGACAAAGGATTGATGCATTTGAGATGTGGTGCTGGAGACGAATGTTGAGTATACCGTGGACTGCCAAACGCACCAATGCATCGATCTTAACCCAGCCTCGAATAAAAACCTGCTTGTCGACCATATTATGTCAACAACGCATTCTCTCTTATTTCGGCCACATAGTATCTACGCAGAGGCGATGAAAGTTTAGAAAAACTGGACAGAAACCGGTGGAGACGGATCATCCGCTCCAGATGCTACTCTGAAGCTGACCACGATCCTCAGACATGAGGGACCGACAACAGAGAGAGAGAGAGAGAGAGAGAGAGGCTTAAGTATATAGTTTATTAAACACGAGAAAGTGCATAGAGATTACAATAGTGAAACAATCTAAATTCAGATGACTTTTGTCTATACAAAGTGAAAAAACTTGGGTGTGTTAACTAAACCAACCACATCAACAATAATCCTTGATAATTTCACAAATCCCTAATTATTACAGACGCCAATACATCAAGCTACCCGAAACTGTCAAATTTTCCCAATCAACTTTGAACCTTACCTATGCTTCAGCGATAAAGTTGAAAATGAATCAAAGAAATTTGACAGATTGTAGTAGCTTGATGTGCTGGCGTCTGTACATTATGTATTGTATTCAACCGATTTGGATGGCGCCAAGTCTGCCCCTTATCCGATCTATCGATACCTTATCGATTTAATGACGTCATCAACTGTCAATCCTCCGTCCATTGGTGATACGTAATCGTAAGTATGACGCTGATATCATGGAGTATCGAAGTTGAAAGTGTGACAACCCATCGCATCCGTTTTCACGAGAAGACCCCAACTAATATATTTTAGGTGGCAAACTAGTAGAGTTCGCCCGAATTTCGTTTTCAGTTTTTCGTCGAAATATCCATTTACGGCAATTATAGATACGGCCGATTTTTTAAAATTATGTTCGGCATTGACCAAAAAGAATAGTGCCGGAAAAGCAATACTTTCAATTAATTTCTTCAGAGAACATGCATAGTTATAACAACTAAAAGCACAGTAACTGAGAAAGGCTACTACATGACCTAAAGCGTGGTCTTTGTCGGCCTGCATAGAAAAGAAAGAGAAGTGCGATGACACAACGCTGGTAATTTATTGCAAAATAAGAAGCAATTATCTATATACAAAAAATCTATTGTTTGGACTAAAAAATTAAAACACTAGTGCTTTAGTATGTTGTTTGGTCCTTTAAGCCCCTGTTAAAACGGTTAATTATAGTTAAACATAAAGATTAAAACAGCATTACTTTTACCAAAGAAAAACTGTCACAAAGAACGAGCTCTATTACTTCTTCGTGTCTATGGCAAGACTTTGTTTAAAATTTTGTTGGCTCAAACCTCGCCACTTCCGCGGCATTGTCGGTGGTAGGCTGGTAGCGCAGAGATCGCTATGGCTGCAATTTTTGCGGCACGGAGGGCAGATGGTGGTTACAAACAGGCGCGACATGCGATATAATCGCGCGCGACACAAGGCACCGCTCATTGCGCGATTTGCGTTGCCTTTTTGTCGCGTGTCGTGTCGAGCCTGTTTGAAGGAGCCTTAACACAGTCACAGTATAAATTTTACCATAGTACTACTACATAGACTAGGTCATGTTTACTGAGGGACAAAACTATGTTCCTTCCAACAAAAACGTGTATCCAATACCATACCCATTAGGCCATTACCTAGGAAGCAAAGGAAAGCTTCTAAATTACCTTCTCCATTATACAACACGTCATTACCGGGACCAATGAATGAATGAAACAATGCGTATTGTTTAGCTATTGTTTTGAGTTTAGAAGCCACTCGAAATGTCGTTAGTGTCTACGGATCCTTTCTCATTCTCAGGTACCTAAGGCAGAGACAATTAAAAAGCTGTCAAGTATCTATGGAGTTGTGAGGAACGAATGGAAAGATTTTTGCGAACAATTAGCATTCTCTGTCTACGATTCGAGATCGTATTTAAAGTCAAGCAATGTTTTTAGATTGAGTCCAATCTCAATTCAGGACGTGCTAATCTCTGGAACTGTCAATCGAATTTGAATAATTATTTTTTCATTTGATAGCCCAATTATTGAGGAAGGTTTTAGCTACGACCCTTCGGAGCCGAACAAAGGGAAAAAAGGGAAAAAGTACGTTAAGCGAAACGAACTAATAGCGCGGACGACATGGTGGGTCAGGGTCAGGGGAACAAGAAATTGCACGCAGAAATCGTGGGCAGAAGCCAGTAGCACATAAAAGGTCTTAAATATTTGTGACACAGAACGTCTTAAGTTTCAAATATTTTACTTTCTTCCAGTACCGGTCTATGTATGTAAAAATTAAGGGAATGAATCTGTCGACCCGTTTTGCATGAAAGTTATGTAACTACCGTGCATTCGCAATTTATTTGCCAAAAATGTAAACAAATATGAATTAATGGAAAAATAACTTTAATTCCTACACAATAAATTTCAGTTTACGCTACAACTTCAAACTTTTTTATAAAGTCAATAGTGCTAGTCACTCTGAAATCAACTTAATTATCATTACAATAAAGTTGATATTTGTTTAACTTGAAATAACATAAATTTGAACTTTAGGTAGTCTGTTTCTAGACTTAGCATGGATACATACCTAACTAGCTATGATAACTACTTATTGCCTAGTAACTGAGGTACTTCATTAACTAAGTGAATGCGAAGTAGGCGCTCATTTAAAGTACGCAGGTGACTAATAATGAGCGATCGCTAGCGTAAACAAATTTATTTAAATTAATAATATCTAACAAATACCGAAGTCCGCTCAATAGTTTATTATAATAATTATTTAGTAACGTTAAAAAATAATACAAGTAATTTATTAGCGTTAAAACTGTTGAAGTTACACAATCGTGTTCCACAACACAAGTAACGCTTGAACCGGCAAAAGTTCTTTTTTTACATAGCGTTTTTATAATAACACATGTATTGAAGGGATTTTTATAGTGTTAGTATCGTAGGTATCTAATAATTGAATGAGTTTTAACGTTTTTATTTTAAAGAAGAATAATTATTATTGACAAAACAAAATTGAGAGTACCTTATCTCGTAGGCTTAGTAATTATCTAGCAATGTTTTTAAGCATAGAATTAAACCTAGTTCGTAGATAATTTCATGCTTTTACCTGAAAATCCGAGGTCTGTGGATTCCGAAGAGGCCTCGCTAGATGCTGCTGACAACTGGTACAAAACCAACAGAAAACACACGCAAACATTGACCACCGCCATCGCCGTTTCAATTACTTCTTATTGTTAATATTAAACACTATACAGTCACCATAACGACTATCATAAACAGGCTAAACCATTCCTAAGGCACTAATTTCAAGTCATCACCAAAATATCTGGAGTACTACTAAAAATATCACTATTATTACGTTATATTTATCACAGTTACTGTTATTTACACATGGATATTATCACTAACGTTTGTTTGTGGCACTATACTTTATTGGTATATAAAGCACGTGAATTTTATGAAAAATATTGAACATGAACACGCGTTCCCGAATGTCAAAAACGTACGAGCGCAGCCCACTCACCACAATGGCGACCAAAGCTCGACTGATTGAATGAAAGGAACGATGCGATGAGCGAGCAAGCGAATAGGTTCGCCGATGAGTAGGGATGTGAACAAACTAATTAGGCTATCGACTCGAATTTTCAGATATAATTTCATTACATATTTTCTCTTCTGCAGTTTTTGCGGTTATAAAAATTTTATTGTTTCATTAAGTAACACTTTGTTTGAAAAAGAGAAGAAAGAAAGATCTGTGACAGCGTTTTTATTTTAAATATATATTAATCGTTTCTCTCGTATAATACCTAATATTTAAGATGCAACCAGATTTAAAAATAAATTCATAATTTTTTATTTCATTCTCAGACCATGCTTTCGTACTTTCCCAGTACAAAGTATAGAAATAAGTAATAATAAGACGCCTCGATAGTCGATAAAATAATTATTATGCCAACACTTATTGTCCCATGTAGAAGAAAGCGTGCATTAGTAGGGGAGAGGGGGGTAAGATGGGGTACTTAACGTTTGAAACTCAATAAAACTAACATTTTCGTGTTTATATTATCATTTTTAGTTTAGTAATCATCTTTGGTAATCAGTCTTCCATAATTCAATGTAATTAGGAACTTATGTTAAGTAATTATATAGAAAATCCTCAAAAAGTAGAAAAAGTCAGATTTCCCCATCTTGCCCCCTCCCTCGGGTAAGATGGGGTACCCTAAGTAGCAAGATGGGGTTTGCAAAAATCAATTTATTTTTGCTGACAGAATTCGCAAGTAAACTTCGCATCTTCATCTTCATCATCTATACCAGCACAGGTGCAGTGAGCCTATTTGCCGCATTCAGCACATGCAGCCCATTTTGCATGAAATATATATTTTTTTTTCTGCAGGGACTGAAAGGTTTCTAAAATCAAATTGGGGCTACTAGGGCATGTGGGGTATCATATGAAAGTGAAAGAGCGCTGTTTGCACATTCTGAAACATTTTACTTTTGTTTAGGCCGCATAGTTTTTGACTTTTCATGAAAAATATTTAAAAATAATACCGCACCTCCCCTTTATCTCAGAAGTTTGCATAGAGAAAAATCTGAAATTATTCTATGTGATAGAAGTTTATGTAAAGTTTACAGGAAAAATAAAAGGATGTCTCTAAATAGCACGATTTTAATATCCACAGATTTTCTTTCAATTTTCTATTTTTTTTTGCGATGTAGTTTTAATTGCAGTTTTTCCTCGTTTTCTAATAACCCGAGAAGCTTTTCGTGGTACTGGAAAGGGCATGATTTGCTGGGGAGTAGCCACAATAAATCAATTAATTAATTTATCCAAAATAAATTTAAATAAATAAATAATTATATATACTTTTACAGAGGTAGCAAAACAAACTTTTAATGCGGGCAAGATGGGGTACCCCAAACCCCGTCTTGCCCTCTAATGCCGAAATGAATTTAAAAATTGATCTCTAAAAACAAGGTTTCCGCACAAAGATAAACAAGTGCTTACCTGCAAGCGTGATTGTTGACGCATGTGGATAACCTTGTTTGTATTTTGATATGTTGTTTTAAACAATACAATTACGTTCCAACCAAAGTGAAAAAACCGCAAGCAAATCACCAAAAACAGTTTTTTTCAATTTTACAATAAATTACGAGGTGCTGTCGCCCTGTGACATTTCTGATTAACAACTGTCATGACGGCGGTGTGTTATGAGCAAAAATAATCGTGATTGGTCAATTGGTTTCTGAGGTAAGGCAGGTACCCTGTCTTACCCGCTACCCCATCTTGCCCCCCCTTCCCCTACTGTCAGTTGAATTCGAAGCGTTTTAAACCATAATTCCTTGTATTAAAGATGCATATTCGTATACAGAAATATGTAAATAAAGCTGAAAATAATTGCAGTTCACAGGCGCCACTTTTTGCGGTCGGTCGGCGCTAGAGTAGCCGGCCGCGTGGCGCGCATTCTTTTTTTTATTTTCAGAAGAAAAAAAATAATAAAAGGAAAAGAACTGCAACTATCTACGACAATAAAAGAATAGTTGCACGTAAACAGTTAGTTTAATGTTTTTAACGAGGTTTTGTTTCTGAAAACATGGGATTATTGGGAATGGCTGGTTAAAAGTCAATGTACTAGGTACCGGCCTATTTAGCAATAATTACTTCGGTATCCAGGTATTATCATTAGGAACTTCTTATTACATAAGTAATATCAAACTATCTCCTTAATCAGTAGGTATAGTTATAATATATCGTTTTGGATAGGTACTTATACCTACTTACATTGAAAGTAAGCAAGTATGGTATGCTCTAAAAAATTAAGTAAAGGCTCCTACAAACAGGCGCGACACGCGATATAATCGCGCACCACACAAGGCACCGCTCGTTGCGCGACTTGCGGTGCCTTTGTGTCGCGTGTCGTGTCGCGCCTGTTTGAACTTTGAAGGAGCCTTAAGTAGGTATGGTTACCAAAGGAGATAAGTCGGGGTAAGGGTCGTCGGATTCAGCGGGATTGTCCGAAAGGGTTACCGCTGGCCCGGAACATAAAAAGCTAAGGAACACGGGTGGGTTTTAGTCAGTAAGAGTCTGACACTCCCTTCCGCTCCACCCAGAGCGGGAGGAGTCATTTGAAGATTTCCCATCCTGAAAAAAAAAAATGGTCGTCGGATATAGTTGAAGTTTAGCAGGAAACTGACGGATGTTTTCGGATAAAATTAATTGAAAACATACCTACCGTTCACTGGATTACGGCCCTCTCACAGAGAGGAACATTATTCCCAGCAGTGGGAACAGTATACCGTTCACGATGTATCAAATTAAATTTCACCCATCCAGCATCCTGATTGCGTAACACACTATCAATCCCACTCTGAATAATTTTGAAGGAAATTGCTAATCCATTGCTCCTTATGTTCAAAAAATGTGACTGCTGAACAACGTAAATAACGCAATGAATGTTGTTGAACTGTTAAAACGAAAGCCATTCCTACTGTTAGCTTGGTAAGCAATTACCCAGGCCCCTTTTTTCCATTGGGCACTCTGGGCAAGTGCCCAGGGCCCCGCGATCTTCGGGGGCCCCGGCCTGCTCTCATAAAAAACATTATTTGCAGCCACCGTTCCATTCTAAGCATTATGAGTACCAGATTCAATAAAAGTTATTTGCAGTGCGATTTACAATAATTTTCTAGCCCCTCATTTATGAAAAAATATTAGTATGTGTCTCTTACTGTCTCTTATCTACACAGGGGCCCCGTGATCCTTATGTGCCCAGGGCCTCCAATAGTTTAAAGACGGCCCTGCAATTACCCCGCTAGGTTTCTCAATAAACTACAATTACCCATTGATTTTGTTACTTAGGTACTTTTAATATAATAATTATATAATAATTATGCGACGCGACGCTCAGATAATAGGTATTTCAAATGTCGATAGGCAATCAGGAATGAAACTAACCAGCGCTATTGTAAATCATAACTTCCTTACTTCCCTGTCAACACAGAAATACCAAATAAAAGTAGACACACAATAAATAAACCGGTGCACGCATTCAAAAAAGGAACGCGATCTAAAGCCGCGCACACACAAGGTGGAAAAAACAACGAATCTCATGCAACGATGCCTTTGTTTGAGAGCGGAATGTGCAGCAATGGGTCCCGTTGTGAGCCTGGCTTTAGGGCTGACAAGTTGGTATTATGGATAACCACTTTAGTAAGAATAAAAGAAAAGATCGTTTAACTCGAGTAAGTAGATGATATACTTAGTAGGTAAGTAGAGTATGTTTATCTCACGAAGCGACGCGCGCTTTACTTGTGGTAAACAATACAAACACGTGTGAATGTGTGCCTTAACATCAGCTATCTTCCAGTGAAAGTCCAGTCAAAATCGGTCCAGCCGTTTCGGAGATTAGCCGGAACAACCAAACAGTCAGAAAGACAGATAAAAATCTTTAAAATTTGTTGTATGTTTTTTTTTTTGTTCTAAGTACCTAACGTATATTTATAGGCATATACTTTCATAGGCATTTAGTAAAAAGCTGTTATTTTATAATAACATTACCTACAACTTCAAATTTTATTTATTCGTATTTTATAGTTGTAAGTATAGATAATTATAATAATTATGTTAGTTTAATATTAATGTATTTATACACGTAAACCGGAATAAATTCTCTAAATTATGGTGAAAACAGCATCAAAATCCGTTGCGTACCCTATGTAAGGTCCGGCGTTTCCCAATTTGCCAAAGATGTAAACAACAAATGGCCGCTCGAAATTGAATAAAATCGATTACAAGAACATTTATTTTAAGTAATGTTTGTTTTCGTCTAGTTTAGAAAATATATGTTCTTGTATATCGATTTTGTTCAATTTCGAGCGGCCATTGTTGTTTTCATCTTTGGCAAATTTAGAAAAGTTCTTCTTCCAAACCTTAGTTTGGAAGAAGAACGGTCACACAGATATACACGAAAAGCGACTTTAATTTTTAATACGTATGGATTATTTGCGCTTGTCAACCCTATATGTATAAGGTCCATGCATATTAATAAACTCCTAATGACTCTTTCTCCTGCTCGCTACATGTTTAAAATACACAAACATTTTGAATTTATAACATACCGATACACTGCAAGGGTTTAACTCACAATAATTACTTTATCTTCAAGCTGTGTACGTTTAGGACAGTCAGCAGAGCTTCAAGTAACTACAGGAAGACAGACAGACTAAAAATTACTGACTTATTTTTTACCTGTCTCTTTGTTAGAGATAACTTGTAAAAGATTTTCTGAATAATTTCTATATTTAAACCTAAGGGGTAACTGCGTAACACATTATCAGTAGCAATTAATTATTTTGACAGTTCAACAACATTAATTCCGTTAGTTACGTTGGTGAGTAATTTTCTTTTTTCCTAAACCTCCCCAGTATTAAGTAAGGCGAACAAAAAAAAACATGGCGCCTTTCTCAGAGTCACTTAGGCAAGACACCGCACTTTGGCAGTTGCATTTACTGACTTTTTAAAAATGTCATAGAAAAAGATGACACAGTTAATTACCTACGGTCTCCGCCAAACTGAGTCAAGATTTCATGGCGACACAATCTCTTTTGTTAACGCCGTAGTCAAAAACATTATTATAAGTACCATGGTTAACGCCACTTAGAGACAATATTTTAAAGACAAAAGCATTTTTCGAGCTTCTCATTGTAAAAGTTAATTTACCTGATAGAAATTCTCGGAAGGCCACTTTTTTATTTGGGCCAGTGAGTGAGCGATTTTTATATTTAAACTGCTCACTCATTCACATGTTAAGGGGGAAACGCTAGGGTAGCCCGCGATAGTCAAATTATTATGCGTTTTTTTGGAATTCATAGGTCAGTGTCAGGTTGTATGTTGAACAAAATATGATTCGCGACCGTACCAAGTATGTATTTACAGAATAATAATTATTAAAACGATCACATGTAAAACACACATTGTAATTGTCAGTATCAGTGAGTGAGAGTAAAGATAAAAGGTTAACAAAACATGGCTATTCGTAGTTTTTGCAGGCTAATTGCGTACCAATCCCAATCACAATGCCCTTCATTTTGACAATTCAACGACATTAATTGCGCCATTGACGTTGTCGAGACACTCGAGAAGACCATTTTTAAATAATTATGGTCATCGATTATGATTGAGATGGGAGGACAAACGGGATTGTGATTGTAAGTGAATTACGCAATTGGGGTGCACTATCAGAATAAGACCTCTACTATACGTTGGACCGTAGGTTATGTATTTCGAGAGAAAAGTTTGCAACTAGAAGTATTTATTACTGTTGCATATACATAGTTCCGTCATTGACTTTATAAAAAGCACTATAAACTACTATTTGAAACTTTACACCATTTTTCATTAAACCGCTCCCGCTCCTGCTTCTATTACCGCTCCTATCATGGCCACAACAGATGGCGCCGAGCCCAATCCCTTATCGAATCAAGATAACATAAAAAAAACTTGCCGCTGAACAAACAATACCAAGACTTAGCTTGGGACACGGTAATTTAGATAACATTACCGTGCTTGGGAGGTGCAATAACTGACAGACGGACATACTATTTGTTCTAAGTTCCGTAAATTGTAATACTATCTCTGACAGGTGACAGAAGTAGATTGCAGCTGTAATGCCCCCGCGGACTGGCGGGCGCGACGGTGGCGCCGGCGACGACGCGACTCTAGTAGAACCACAGATATACATAGATGTGTGTAGAACAAATACGTGCCATGCCATGCGTAAATAACGCAATGAATGTTGTTGAAGTGTCAAAATGAAAGCCATTGCTACAATGCGTGCCACGAAAGATGAGACTTGACACACCACGTGGTTTGACATGCGCAGAACACGATTTTAGGTATCTTTAGCGGTATGAGGTCTGAGTGCGGGACGGGACCGGACGTCATAGGGGCGGCGGAAAGAGCGGGGGCGGCGGGGTCAAGTCTCATCTTTCGTGGCACGCATTGTACTGTTAGTGTGTTACACAATTACGAACACGCACGGACGATGGTGTGAGGTCGGGGTTCCTGGTGCTGAGTGGCCCATGTTGACTAGACGTCCACACTAAGCCCGGTGCTGATATGGAACCCCCGAAGGAGTTCGGGGGATGCAGGTTAAATAAGGAGGGGCGAATCGGGCCAGGGGGGAAACCCTCCTGGGGTGGAATTAGGAGGGCACAAAACAGTTGGTACCTAGGTAGGCACCAGTGGCGAAGGATCCATAGAAAACGATTCCTACCTGCTTCCCTTTGAAAAATGGCACAGTCAGTATTCCATAAACAAATAATATAGGTAGGTACCTAATCATATCTATAGTATCTTCTATACTTAATATTATAAAACTGAAGAGTTTGTTTGTTTGGTTGAACGCGCTAATCTCTGGAACTACCAGTCGGATTTGAAAAAATCTTTTTGCATTTGATAGCCCAATTCTTGAGGAAGGCTATAGGCTAACTTACATCACGCTATGACCTTTAGGAGCCGAGCAAAATGAAAAAAAGTCAGAAAGAACGCTTAACAAAAACGAAGTAATAGCGCGGGCAGGCGATGCGATGCGACGGGGTGGGTCGGAGTAACAAGAAATTTCACGCGGACGAAGTCGTGGGCAGAAGCTAGTTAAATAATCTACTCCAGCTTACCTCTTACAAAAATTGACCCTTCGCTACTGGTAGGCACTTGTTTTTGATTAATTATTAAAATCATCGTTATTGCTAAGATTAGGGTTGCCAACCTCAAATTTAAAAAACCAGGATTTGAAGTTGGAAAAACCAGGACAATTCAGTTTAAAAACAGGACGCATTAATAGAGTGCAATAGTTAAATAAATATCTAGTGAAAACAGGTGAAATGAAATTCAAGTAATTAAAATAATCACATTTTTTAATAAAAATATTAGAATAAAATTATAAAAGTTGAAAACTAGTTATTAAAATATAAAACAAACACTTTAGTTTGTAACAAATTTTTTAAACTTAGGTTAGTTATAGAGTTACAGCACGGCAGCGCGGCAACGCAATTACTTGCGACCGTGAGGCCGCTCGTAACGTAAAAATTTGAGAAGAGGCGCGCGAATTTTAAAATTTAAAAACCCAGGACGCTGCTTAAAAACTATTCAGGACGTCCCAGGACACTACAAAAACTAGGACATGTCCTGGGAAAACAGGACGGTTGGCAACCCTAGCTAAGATAAAACACTTTGGTGGGACTTACTGTGAAAGTAAAGATTAAGTTTATGTAAGTATGAAAAAAACTTTTGTTTTTTCCTTTCCTAGAAACACACGACGATATAATAAAGCAGCATCAATTCATCATTTCAGGTTTAGCTGCCCTCGCTGTGTATTAAATGCTTTTCGTTCTATGAGAAGTCAGCTTATACTGGAAATATACATATTTTTTGATAATGTCGTCGTGCGTTCTGGGCTTTGTTAACACATGGTGGCCGATTGTTTTGACTATAAGTAAGTAGGTACTTATCGAGTGAGCACGGACTTGTCTTGACAAGTCGAAACTTGATAAATTCTGTTCGGCCTCTGAACAAAATAACATTACAGTTTATTTTTAGTTAAATGTACATACAATAGCCGATAACAATTAATGCTTTCTTAGTAGTTTATTACTAGCTTAAGAGGGAACAGGGCGTATGATTCTCCATACAAATGTACTTATTCCCCTTTTTTCTTCCTGAATAATGCCTTTAGAGCATTTTTTTTTTTCATAAAATCAAGGTTTGCTGTAAACACGTCCCTGTCATTTTCTTTTTTTCAGCAGTTAATTACTTAGTAAAGAAAATGTGATCCTCTAAAATTTACAAAAATGCCCTTTTTTACCGCCGCGATTAGAGGACTACCAGACAAATTAGAAAAGTTTTTAATGTAAATAAAAAATGATAGGAACCTAAACATACAAAAAATAATCGAATCGGCTCAGTTTTCGAGGAGAAAAAGGGGTACTTATATGAAACGTCGATCTCGTCAAAATGTTTGAGATAATTTCGTTCTGAGCTGCAGCTGTCCCTATCACACACTACGGGGGCAAATTTGAGGTAAAGCGACGTCAATAGTTTCTTTAAATACCTAGGTACCTATTTTTCAAATTCCTCGCAGGCCCCGTCCCCTCTTAAATTACAAAATATGGTATACAGACTGAATTGTAATTTGACATATTTCTTTCAGGACACGTCACGACACGTCAAGACACGTGACGACAAGTCAACCTACAAGTAGCTATTAGTCTATCTATACGAAATAATAAAGCTGAGGAGTTTGTTTGTTGGAAAAAGTTTTTTTGCATTTTATAGCCCAATTCTTGAGGAAGGTAATAATGTAGATATTATAGCCTCTACAGTACCTACCTATATTTGAAAAGAATAGAAGTTATTCTCACCATAAACACAGACATCGAGTGTAGAAATTTTACAACGACTGTCAAAGATCCACGAATGACTGCTGGCACCAACGGCATAACGTGCTTTCCGAGGCACGGAGGGGTCTTGGGATGTAAAGATGGTCACCCATCCACGGACCAACGGTGGCGACCGTAGCTTAACCTGATCGATCGACTATATTTTATTCGTGGAATAAAATTGACGTTTGAGAGTTCAAGTGTGGAAGAAAAAACTGTCAAAAATTCATTTGGAGGAATGCGCCCTTAATGTAATTTAATTTTAATAATGTAATTTAATTTAATTTTATGTACTTACCTATTACTTATAATGTAATAATTGCTATGGGTTAATAAACGATAATAATAAAACAAAAAGTTTCGAATAAAATGAATCAACAGGGCTTTACATTAATATAATTATTATCATGCAGATAAAACGGCATTGCGTAGGTATATCATAATCTGCAATGAGTCAATCGCCTGTAATCAATGACGTATTATATATAGACACGTTATCAACCAACATCTCGGCGCTTAAAAACGGCGAAAATACTAGATAACTACTTATACGCGTAAAGAAAGGGAAAGAAAATATATCACCGTACGGCGGGATGTCTGTTGCTAGAGGGAGATAAATAAACATCTTCAGTTACGTCACAGGATAAGTAATAGTCAAATTACATGCTCATTGGTCGAGCGCATGAGTGACGTAGCTATCAGAGTCACTTCATGCGCCGGCCGCCATTAGATGCAGCGTCGTACAAAATAAAATAAAATAATCTAGTTTTGTAAACTTACGCGTGAAATGACACATTTTTGTCTTTAACTTTTGGGGTATAATGTTTACATCCCCTGAAAACACACGACGGCATATTTTCTTTATGTTTTGCACAGGTTTTCACATACGATATAAATTAAAAACAAACATACGTCGCGTCGCGTCGCGCGACAGGTTGGTGCGTGACTGAGCGCAAATGTGGCAATTGGCTTCATTTCATGTTGCCATTTTAGAGTGCGGACAACGTATCTATAGTTTTATACATCATTGCCTGTAAGTAATCGTTTTTTGCCTTTTGCCGCCGACAGGCGCTGCGCAGGCGCACCAAAAAGATACTTACGTTAATTTGATTGATCGCTGGATCGAGCCAACCTTCAGTATAGTGGTTCTAAACCTTATGCTGGGTAGCAACCCGACAGCAAGCTTATTAAGATAAGACTAAATATCACTGTGATTTGGACAGTGATGCATAAGTAAGGGGCCTTATTCTCTATGACACAATGAACGAAATCGCGTGACATGAACGCGAGATTTGCGGGATTAGCTAATTAAATGACGTGGTTTCGAGTAAGGAATCATAGTGAATTAGGGCCCAGAGGTACCTAAAATAACTGTGAATGGACTGTACCTACTCCGGTAGCTCGTCATCTGTCACCAAAAAGTTTTAAAAGAGTTGTATGGTAATACAAAATAAGTGAGTACCTACTTGTATGGTCATATCAGCTCTATATTACATTCACCTTCGCGCGTTCGTATTTCCGAAGATAGACGATGATTGCCGAAGCGCATACCGTAAAATGCTACAACTTTGCCTGGATTTTGACGTTTTTTGTTAGTATCTCTAAACCTATTTATTATTACGGCTTTTAAAGACTTTCAGGTGGAAAACAGACCTTATGCCTTGCCAGGTAGAATCCAAATCTATTTAAATGATGCCGTTATTCAGAATTACGAACACTCAAAGTCGTAGGCAAAGTTGTAGGTAAAAGACACAACTTTGCCTAGAAGGATATCTCAATAGATATATTGCTGATCTTTTTTTAATATTTTTTTCCATGTAAATGAGACACCGTGCTCAACCCCGGCAGTTAGATTATTGCCATGACGGTAATATATATTTTTTTACTGCTAATTAGGCAATGTTGTAGCAGGTACCAGAAACTTTTCATACAAAAATGTCGTTGACTCTAGGGTTGTCCCAAAAAATACGGATTATTTTCTTAAACTTTTATTCACTTTGTAAAAAAATTTAACAAATTCTAAAAATCACAAATGTAATGCTTTTTAGCAATGCTGGCTTGTGATTACTATTAACATAAAAATATTTTTTTTTAATAAAATTGCTTTACTAGCTGTAATATTCACTACATCTGCGATGTGGGCTTCTTCCTCAGTTGTCAACTCTGTAGATCGACCAGATGGTTTGTTATGCATGTTTTTTGATTAATCAAAAATGGTCCGACGCGGGATTGCAAATTGCTGTTCCGCTTCGTATGACGAAATTAATTTTTTTTCGTACGAGATCTGCAGCAACTTCTAATATTTCTACAGAGTAGGTTATCGGCATAACTACGAGCTCCTGGTTTTCTCTTGCTTCGTTATGTATTATTCGGCATTTTTGCATATAACTTCAATAGAATTAAGACTTACATACTTATATACAAAATCACGCCGAATACCAAAGGGTTAGGCAGAGATACACCTCTGCCTCACCCTTACAGGCGATCAAAAACATAATTGTCGAAATAAAAACAAAGAATGTTTTATTGACATAAAAAAGATGTAACATTTTCTATTAAAGCCCTAACTACTGAGCTAGGTGATACCTGTGTTACAGGAGTCAGTGTCTTCACCCGTTTTCGGAACATTAAGAATTTATGCAATAAAATTAAAATATCGTAAAACAAAGGGAATTTAGTGCATGCAAGCTCTTGAGTTTCGATTTAACCGGGTTCCAAGCTGTGCAAATTTCATGCAAATATGACATTTATATAGTAAAAATATATCAATATATAAAATCCGACTAGTGACAACCCTAGACCCAGGTAAAGTTGTGTCACTCAAGTTTCCAAAACAGTGCACAACATTGCCTACTAAGTTATTTTAATGAAATCGTGTCCTTTTAATAAAAATATCAAGCAATATGGAAAGTAGATAGTATTTTCTTATCCTGGAATGTTATAACTGCACGAAAACACCTTTTCTTTAGCTAAAACTTCAAAAGTTACGCGACACTAAAAATTTTCACCTACTCCCACCGCTGTTTGTCGCACAACTGACAGAGTAACAATGAAGTTATCATTACAAAAAATTAAAAATATGTTGCCCTAACAATGTAAAAACAATACCAAATGGTAGAAAATACGAAAAAACTAAGCAAACGCGAAATATCGCAATTGAAACGAAATAGGCAAACTTGGGCTTAGTTGGCAAAGTTGCAGCGTTTTACGGTACTTTTCTTGAGCTTTCGTAAACGGCTATAATTTTTCTGTAAAGTGAAGCTATCGAAAACATTATTGGGGGCTCGTGGCTAAATAATAACAGCCGCAAGGGTCGTCCGTGGATACTAGGTGACCATCCACTACATACCAACACCCCTTCGTCACAGAATAAATAGTACAAGTCCTTCTTGCCTTGGAATTGGAACGTTTTTTGCAAGTTTTAACCTTTTAGTCAAGACCGTAGACAAAATATGATTAAAAAATAATTTTCGAGTCCATAGAGAAACTTCTGTCAAATGCCAAAGACACAAATGTTGAGAACTTTTTTCTTAGGTACCGACCCGGAGCCCCCCAAATAAATCTATTAAAAATATATTTTGGTCTTTCACCAGCGGTCTGTGTTCGTGTCATGGAGATGTCGCAAGTGGATTGTCGAGTCAGCTGTTTTACATAACCGCTAGCTGTTTTACAAAACAGCTCCGTTATGTAAAACAACTGTCAAAATTCAGCTGGATTGTCATTGCGTTATGTTTATCAAAACTGCTATCCACGCTTAGACGTAATGCAGAAAAGCTTATCTGTAGTTACAATAAGCGTTTGGTGTAGCTTCTTATGGCGAATCGGTCGCAGTAACTATGCTAGGGCACCCTGATCAATTGGTTTAGGTTAGAACTGTGACCAACAGCGCGCGAGCCGAGCGAGCAAAGCGAAGCGATACTCTCAAATTGATCGCTGTTTTATGATTTTCTATTGTGTTACCTAATTGGTTTATCCATAATCTAAAGTGCTATCATTTTATTTTTTGTCCTTATCATGATTTGTCCGAATGATAACTTGCCCGAACTTAATATCACATGCCATAAAATTGAAATCCCTAAATACAATATACCCTAAATACACACATCAAAAGTGTCTAGGGATCAACATATATTTTTGCAATAACTTTTCTCCTGATTGATATTAATTAAAATTTTCTTTAAGGATTCATCAAATAAAGTGTTTTCGTTTGTCACAGTAACGATAAACCAAGTCACCTTTGCATTAATAAAGAAATTTGCCATTTTCCTAATAAAGGGATTTTTGACATTTGAACCACTAACATTAAAGTTCGAAAAAAAGACAAATAACAGTTTTCTTTAAAATTTTATTGGGTAACTTAAACAATTAATAATCCGTGTTTCTACCGCGAACACTAACAACACAAGAACATCGGTTTGGCATACTCAAAATGAGTTCATCCAAATCACGCTGTGGAATGGCCGCCCATGTTCGTTGCAACAACAAAAAAAGGTCTTCTTGCGACTGGATACCCTCCATATTCGGCAGAGCTCTTCTCTGTAGCATATCCCATGCATGCTCAATCGGGTTCAAGTCTGGCGACTGAGCAGGCCAGAGCAGGACATTGATGTTAGCTGCGGCGAGAGTCTGTCTTACAACTCTTGCGGTGTGCGGTCGTGCATTTTCATGCATTAACTGAAATAAGGGACCGATTTGCACTTGTAGAGGAACGATGACGTCAGATACAATCGTCTCAGCATAAATTTGAGCGTTGAGGTTGCCTCTGATCCAAATCAACTCAGTTCTTCCGCCGATCCAAATACCCGCCCATACCATGATGGTTCCACCACTATAAGGATGGACTTCCTGGCAGGATTTTAATCGCTGTTGGCGTCCAGGGGTTCTCCAGTGTCGTATACGTCTTGTATCCGGTCTCATACCAAAACGAGACTCATCAGAAAAGCACACGAAACGCCATTGTTCTTCTGCCCAATTTCTGTGTTCAAGAGCCCATTGATATCGAATCCTACGATTGTGCATTGCTATAGGTGGTACTCGTAGCGGTCTTCGGGAATGAAGGTTCACTTCATGCAAGCGGTTTCTGACTGTTTGGTCGCTAATTAAGTTCCCTGAAGAGTGATGAAGCCTCACGGCTAACATCATGGCGGTTATTGTTGGAGCTCTTCGAGTTAAGATTTGAATGTATCGGTCTTGTCTCCGTGTGGTGCAGCGATACCGTCCTCCATGGCGCTCAGCCACGGTACCAGTGCTTCGGTAACGTGTCCAAAGTCGACTGATAACACTCTGACTTGTATTCAGAACTAAAGCCACAGTACGTTGCCGGGAACCAGCTTCTATCATTCCCACGGCTCTGAGCATTTCTTCCCTGCTTAAATGACGTCGCCGCTCCATAATAACGTTGGTTTTAATCAGTGGTAGGGAAACAGTAGCACTAATAATGTCTTCAATGCGTTGTATGTTTTTATAGGGAAAATATTGACAGCTGATTTTCATCTTTTACTCGAATTTGATTAACAGTTCCTGTTTCAAATTATGAAATGCACCAAAAAGGATCCATATAAATTTATAAAATCATAAATTTATTACAAAGCCACATCTCAATCTCAAGAAATCCGCATAAAAATGCTTGATCCATAGACACTTTTGATGTGTGTATTACAACCAATAAGATATAAAAGACTTAAAACCGTTTTCAATAAAAGTTATAAGACCTAAATTCAAATTATTTAATGTTTATTTAACCTAATAATGTTTTTAAAACAAATTTGTATTACAAAGCTTTTGCTATGAGCTTCTCTCAGGCGTGCAAGTGCAAGCAAGCATGAAGAATGCAAGCAAGCATGCAACATGCAAGCGAGCATACAACATGCAGCAGGCATGGTTTCTGTCACGGCTCCGGCGCTTCGGGTGTCCGGCGGTCCCACGCGTGCTAATCGTCGCAGACGGCTTTCGCTCACCACCGCAGCTTCGGCGAAGCCAGCCAGCCTCAGCCGCAGCGGCTCGCTCGCAGCCTCCTGCTCCTCAGCCCGCGGGCCGCCTCGCCCCTACGTGCCTACGCGATTCTAAATTACACTCTCGGACAGACAAGACTGCGTGGAGTCGGATTTACAGCGATTCGTTTCTGTCACTAAAACCTAATTTTTAGCAAATATTTTAGGACTAACACTTTTATTATATAAATGACCATTCGGAATAATACATCATCATCATCATTTCAGCCGAAAGACGTCCACTGCTGGACATATAAGCCTCCTCCAAGCTCCTCCACACTAGTGGAGGACGGAATAATACACATTATATTTATTATTAATTTAAACTTTTCGCACAAAAAGGTACAAAGGCGGACTTAATGCCTTAGGCATTCTCTACCAGTCAATCAAGGGTGGTGAAGAGATTGGATGGCAGGTGCTTTGATTGAGAGGAACAATGATAAAAAACTATTAAAACTAGGTCCTACATAAATAGGTTATATACACATACATACTATTACAACACAACTACACACTATTATTATACTACTTTTATAATACAATACTTAGGAGATATGACTTTATTTCATGCAAAATTAGGAGATTCAATTATTATAGTACTCGATATTATGACAGAATAGTTTTAGAAGTAAAGATAATTATGTAAAACAAAATTTAGAATTTATGCACATTATGGTTATCTACTGAAGTTTATAGCAAACGTTTTACGGATTTTCAGACAAACAATTTTAGGAGAAGAAAGGGTTTTTATTTAGGACTGACTTTCATAAAACTCTGGAAACTTAAAGGTGTTCCTATAATCGATATTTTCACCTGAGTTATGCCTCCTTCAAACAGGCGCGACACGCGATAAAATTATGCGCGACTCATAGGCACCGCAAGTCGCGCAACGAGCGGAGCCTTTGTGTCGCGCGCGATTCGCGCCGCGCGTCGCGCCTGTTTGCAGGAACCTTTAGGGTAATTTTCACTTATATTACTCGTTTTATTTAGGTTTAGCTCGCAACCTCGATGTCACGGCCATGTAAAACAAATGCATGCTAAATGCTAATAGACACGCACGCACATGCCAGGCATCAAGGTAAACCCCTAAAGCAGCCCGCGATGTATCTCTGTGAGGTGTCCTTCGGCATGGGCATGCGTGTCTATTAGCATACATTTGTTTTACATGGAGGCCGTGATGGAGGTACATCGAGGTAGCGAGCTAAACCGCGACCGCGAGGTATCGCAGTGAGTCATCTTCGGCATGTAATTAAGGGAGAAGCGCTAAGATGGCCCGCGAAATTCAAATTTTCTTACGTTTTTTGCAATTATATGATTCGCGGTCATAACAAATATGTATTTACAGAATTATAATCATTCAAGTCATCAACATAACTCTCTAAGACCACGTAACTCCAAAGAATGATGATTTCATGAAACAGTTATTCTTTGGAAGTTTGGAGTTACGTGGTCTTAGAGAGTTCTTGCAAGTCTAGCGTCGAGTACCAACCTACAGTATCGTTGACAACATTTTGTCTTCTGAACATCCGCTGACTGTATACTAATAGACGATGGTGATAGAGTCGCGAAAATATATTGGTGATGATGGAATTGATGGAAAAAGAGATGAAGGAGATGACGAAGAGAGTTGTGATGTTTCGTCAGCTATCTGAAGCAAATTAGCCTGAACTAGTTTTTATTTGTTTTAGATCTAGTATTTATGTTGTTCCCACGAGTAGCTAGGGAATTTAAAAGTCGACCACAGCAGAGCCCTACGTTCACTGTGGCAAGGGTGAAGAAAACTGGAGGTCCCTGGGTGGATAATATCCAGAGTTGGCACACTAACGTCTAGCGCTTTCCCCTAGCCATGCAGCCATAGGGATGTGCGACCTTGGTTTGGATTGTATCATCTCTCTTGGTCTGGCTCCACACTCCACACCCTAGACCAGTTTCGGCAAAGTAAACTCTACCCACACAGACCTAGAGTTCATAGGAGCGCGGAAACCCTACCACAAAGTCAACGTAGAGATAGGTTGGGATATTATAATTATTAATTTTCATCTAAAACCAAGTTACCACTTACATTCTATTCTATTTAAAACAAAACCGAAAATAATTTTAATGAACAAAAATGTTATTTGAGATCTAATAGTACAAATAAATTTAAGCCAACAAATTAATCAACAACCCTCGTTTTTAAAGAATTACCCAGGAGAATTGTCGTGAGCATCCGCAGGCTTTTTTGGCTTTTTTGGAGTTCTTTTTGGTTCTGTATTCTCCGAGCTACCATCGATCGGGTCTTGGTTGCTGCCGTCATCATTTTCTTTATCTTCACTATCTTCTTTATCTTCACTATCTTCTTTGTCTTCTTTATCTTCACTATCCTCTTTACCTTCTTTATCGTCTTTATCATCTTTATCTTCACTATCTACGTTATCTTCAGTAGCTACATTATCTTCATTAGCTACATTACCTTCAGTAGCTACATTATTTTCATTAACTTTATTATCTTCTTTATCTTCACTATCTTCTTTATCTTCACTATCTTCTTTATCGTCTTTATCTTCTATATCTCCACTATGTATATTATCTTCAGTAGCTACATTATCTTCATTAGCTACATTACCTTCAGTAGCTACATTATCTTTATTATCTTCTTTATCTTTATTGTCTGCATTTAGCACATTTTTTTCACCCTCATCATCACTAGGTTCCTCATAAACACGGCCACTTTCACTTGTTTTCTTAGAGTTTCCACCTCCTGAATAATTTTTCTCTGTGTTTTCAGGAAAATGTTGTGGTTTCCCACCATCAGCATCGACGTAATATGGTTCTGTGCTGGAGACGTACCCCGGTGGGTATTCTGGGCTGAAATCCGGGGGGAACGTTCCCGTCCAATACAAACTTCTATCATAGCCGTTCTCCTCATTACAACCCCTATAAAATCCTATCATAAAAGGCATACAATCTTTAACGTGTTTTTTCTTTGCATGTGGTTCAGGCGTATGGTGAATGTTCAATGGTTGATAAGTGGTACGTGGGCCTTTTTCTAAGATAACTTTGACGATGCTGACTGGGACCCAGTGGCCGGGCATTTCGGCTTCTATTGGATTTGCAATGTACACCAATGGGTCTTTATCTGGATTCGGCCAACGCCCGGCTTCGGTGACCGCCACCGAGCATAATGTTAATGCTGTGGAGATCACCAGAATCACTGAAAAAAAAAACAGCACATGAAGTTTTTCTATTGCGAACTTTAAATTATAGGAACTCACTAGCTTTACCCGCGGCTTCGCCCGCGTGGATGTCGGAAAATATCCCACGGGTACGTACTAGCGGGATTAAAACTACCCTTTTTGTTAATCCAGGTTATAAACTATCTGTGTGCCAAATTTCATCCGTTACGTCCGTTCAGCCGTTTTTGCGCCCATCCGGAACATACATCCAGACCAACAGACCAACAGACAAAAACTCTAAAAACTATATTTTCGGAATCAGACTCTCGGACTTCGTAGCAATGTTACTTTTTTTCAAAAATATACCATAAACAATTTTAACTTCTTTACTATTTCATTATAATTATGTATAGAATATATTTCAGTCGATTTCTGCGGCCTTCACCAGCGGGGTAATTGTGTAATACACTATCAGTAGCAGAGGGGCCCGTGGCTAAATTATAACAGCCGCACAGGTCGATCGATCAGGTTAAGCTACGCTTGCCGCGGTTGTTCTGCGGATGGGTGATCATCTTTACATACCGAGACTTCTCCGTGCCTCGGAGAGCACGTTAAGCCGTTGGTCCCGGCCACAGAAATGTAAAAAACAGGTACTTTGGTCCCGGCTGTCATTCGTGGAGCTTTGACAGTCGTTACGGGTAGTCTGAAGCCCGAAAGTCCGACCACCATTCTTACCAAGGGTATCGTATTACCCAGTGACTGGGTTGTTGTTTGTTGAGGTCAGATAGGCAGTCGCTCCATGCAAAATACTGGTATTCAGCTGCATGCGGTTAGACTGGAAGCCGACCTTAACATAGTTGGGAAAAGGCTAGACAGATGACTATCAGTAGCAATGGGTTTCATTTTGACGGTTCAAAAACATTAATTGCGTTATATCGTTGTCCAGCAGATTTTTTTTTCTAACATTGAAGTAATGGGTTAGCTATATCTAGGGCTGCCATCCGTCCGGGTTTCCCCGGATTTGTCCTAGTTTAGAGGGCGTCCGGGGAACGTCCGGGCGGGGCTTTATATAGTGCCCGGGTTTTACCCGGACACTTTCTATGTTAAGGCAAATCTGACTTTAAATGATTTGCAATAAATTAAAGCATAAATCATAGTTAAAAATTCGCCGCGCGGCATATATGTATACCCCGTGTAACTTCAACGACGTTTTTTTTTTTGGTTGGCCCCGGAAAAGTCTTTATTTCACTCAAATGTCCGGGGTTTCTGAGGTTTTATCCGGGGTTCGTAATTTAGGATATGGCAGCCCTAGCTATATCCTTCAAAATGATTCAGATTCAGATTGATAGTAAGTTACTCAATTAAGGTGCAGGTCATCGGTTCACACGGAACACAAGTTGAGAAGGCCTTACAACGCTATGTCTTCTGGCACGCTGTCGCCACTCCAGAACCTTCCGGCCCCATCGGCCATCTGTTCTGCGAGCAATGTGCCCTGCCCACTGCCACTTAACTTTTGTAATTCTTCGGATTATGCCGATTGCCTTGGTTCTCCTACGCATCTCTACATTTGTTCTCTGTTCATTTGATCACGAAGGAAACTCCAAGCATAGACCTCACCCTAACAGTTTGGGTGACTTTCAGTCTTTTAATGGGGCCCATGTGAGCGACCACGTTTCAGTACCGTAGGCTGCAGGAATCCGCTAGATGCGAGAAACACAGGACCGGTGGCTAAGAAGAACCTTTGCTACAAACACAATGTTTGACAATATTGTTAGTCAGTTCGGAGTTAATGACCTAAACAGGTGACAAATGGAATTTTTGGTGCCCAATGAGGTACCTATACATCAATGGAAAGAGCTTTTTATGGAGAACCTTTGCTCCTAACACGACTACGGAAACCAAAGTTCCACAAGATATTTCCTGTGCGCCGATATGAAGACCTAATGTGCGTTCGCGATTTATTTGCCAAAATTGTAAACAAATGTGAATTACTGGAAAAATAACCTTAATTCCTACACAATAAAGTTCAGTTTACGCTACAACTTCAAACATTTTTATAAATTTTTCAATAGTGGTAGTCACTCTGAAATCAACTTAATTATTATTTAAATAAAGTTTGTATTTGTTTAACTTGAAATAGGGTATGGGGTGTGGTGGAGCACTGCGCACTTTTACTATAGATAGATAGTATTCTGGATATTCTATCTCTTTGTTGTATGTACGGACGCCAGCACATCAACCTACCACAATCTGTCAGATTTCTTTAATAGATTTTCAACTTTATCGCTAAAGCTTAAGGTTCAAAGTTGATTGGGAAAATCTGACAGGTGTAGCTTGATGTGCTGACGTGTACCTACACAACACACCACGCCGTCTTGTCTCATCAACACAATGTTCTTCTTTTACGGAACAAGTTAATAAAATCAAAAACAAGAATGACTTACTTTCTTCTAAATCTTGATCATTGAAAAAGGTAAAATTCTCATTTTATTTATTCGTTTTGACATCTGTTCAATCATAGTTTTTGGTTTATAGTTTTTCCTATCAGAAGTTTTAAAACGAAAAGTTAATTGGACGTGACTATGTGAATTATTATATTGCGACGTAGCTGATGGCAATTTTACAAACAGTTTCGAGTGTACCAGTAACTACACACTCTATACTGAAGTGTCTTTAAAAATAAAACGAATTTCATAATTATTATACACGTGTATTGTTCACATAAGGTGACAATCAATAAAAATATTCAGTCTTTACAAGGGTCACCGGTCAAGTTGACCGTTGGCGTCCGCCATATTGAAGTCAATATCTCTTATGCCTTCCAGCTCGTCTTCGGACGGCGGGAAAACACAAACCAAGTCAACATATAACTGCTTTTGAACTGTCAATTTGTCCACGATTTCGGAGAAAGTCGGCCTGTCTGTGGGATTTTCGGACCAGCATTCGGCCATCAGCTGGTAAAGCCTGGGCGAGGCTCGGGCTGGCTTCGGGAGACGGCCACCTCCGGCCAGGAATGGAGGTACGTGGTGGTTACTGAGCTCAGCGTATGGGAAGCCTCCTGAAATATATGTTAAAGTGAAATTAGAATTATTTAAGACAGCACCGCCCGCGAATTCATTCGAGTCGATTACGTATATTTCCCCATCTTACACTCTTTATTATAAGGTAATTTTCGTTATTTTTTTATTTATTATTACGATCGTAATCAGAATCTGAATCATTTTGAAAGATATTGCTAATCGAATGCTTCATATGTGCGTAAATTTGTCTGTTCAATAACGTAAATAACGCAATGAAACCTTCATTGCGTAACACACTATCAAACACAATCTGAATCATTTTGAAGGATTGCTAATCTATTGCTTGAAAATCACACTAATATTATAAAGGCGAAAGTTTGTGGAGTGTGTGTGTGTTTATATGTTTATTACTTCTTCACGCTCAAAGGGCTGGACCAATTTTGATAAAATTTTGTATGGAGGTAGCTGACACCCTAGATTAACATATGGGCTACTTTTTATCCCGATATTCCCACGGGATCGACATTACCGCGGGTGAAACCGCGAGGCGCAGCTAGTGTGTTCATAAACTTGTCTGTTCCACAACGTATATAACGCAATGAAGGTTGTTGAACTATCAAAATGATGGCCATTGATACTGTTAATGTGTTACGCAATTACCCCACAGGTCTATCCCGAAGTCACATACGAGTACTCGGAGACTATTTGCACTATATCGATGGAAATAGGGAAGAAAATACACATATTCAACACTACCTACTACACTTTCTTAAAGTAGGTATGTCCTTTCATTTACCTGCCTTTCTTGTATACAAGATCTTATGTATGTAAAGGTGGATACAGACATTGCGAGGCGGATACAGACATACGCAATTCGTGGTGAGTAGGTACTGGTGGCATCAGTGGCGTGTCTAGGGGTCAAAATTAGGGCAAGCCCACAGATTTTCAACGTATAAAAAAAACTTCTAACTGAGGGATTGGCTGATTTTCAGTTATTAATGTTTGTGTTCGAGTTCATTTATTGGTATTTTTTTAATATATTTATTTATTGATAGGTTTAAGTAAGTTTGTTGTTGTGAATTATGATTTTATTAGGGCAAGCCGGGCTTTTCGGCTTCTATGAAGGTACCGCCCCTGGGTGGCATGTGCTTCTGCAATGTCCACACATTGCGAATCATGCGATGAGCGCCGTGCGCTGCGCATGCCTCGCAATGTCTGTATTCGCCTTTACGCGAATAGATGTGGAAGTTTGATAGTGACACCGGTGACTGAAAAGTTGTTTGGAAATCCGTTGCCATGAGGGTGAGGGATGTGATGCGGAGGAATGAGGAAAATGTTGTGAGGAAAGTTTTGAATAACAATCTGATGGCTATAAGAGTAGGGGAAGACCAAGGCGACGATGGGTGGACTGTGTGAATGAGGATATGGCTAGAAAGAGGATAGCTAGTAGCTAGCAAGATGACGACTAATAGAGAAGTATGGAAGAAAACCACTAGTTGCGCCGACCCTAAATAAATGTGATAAGGGTAAGATAGTGATGATGACGCTGATGATCTTACCTAAAGTAGCAATCTCCCACAGTAGCACCGCGAATGCCCATACATCGCTGGCTCCGCAGTACTGGGAATGTAGGATGGCTTCAGGAGCGAGCCACCGTAGTGGTACCGGCCTAGACCTCGTGTGTACGTATACACCGGATCTGGAGAGACCAAAGTCGGCCACTTTAAGGAGACCAGCACCGTCGACCAGGATGTTCCGTGCTGCCAGGTCTCTGGAAATTGTTAAAGGTTTGCAGTTAGAATTAGATCTTCAAATAAACCCAGGTACGCAAGGGCGATTTTATAACGAAACGATTTATTTAACGCGCACTAGATCTTCAACTTTCGGTGTTGAGAATCCAACAGACTGCATTCCAGTTTCCAGCGCGTCAATAATATTGTGGTGGTGGAAAGAATAGCCAGATGGCCAGGTGATCGTAGAGCTGATTGTCTTGTACGCCAATTACGTACAGTGCGTGCAACGTAAGAAGAGACTTGACACACCACGTGGTCTGACATGCGCAGAACACGATTTTAGGTATCTTTAGCGGTATGAGGTCTGAGTGCGGGACGGGACCGGACGTCATAGGGGCGGCGGAAAGGGGCGGGGGAGGCGGGGTCAAGTCTCTTCTTACGTGGCACCCACTGTAGCACACGTTAAATCATAATCCGAAGAATGTTGAAGAAAATTGCTGATCCATTGGCTTCATATGTTGGAAATATTCGTCTGCTCATCAACGTAAAAAACGCAATGAATATTAAACTGTCAAAATGAAAGGCATTGTAAATATATAACCTGGTTTGTCCACGTGAAGAAACAGATTTTTTGTGTAGTTCACTATTAAAATTTACTTTTATAAACCCTTTTTAGGGTTCCGTATCAAAATTGTAAAACGGAACCCTTACGGTGAGACTCAGTCTGTTTGTCTGTCTGTCTGTCCGTCTGTCACAGCTGGATATCTCAAGAACTTCTAATGTTATAAACTTGAAATTTGGAATGGTTTTAGATGACGCGGACGTTTATATAAATAAGAAAGAAATTATTATTTATTTTTTTGCAACGGGGACTGAAAGGAGGTCTGAAAAATTCGAAGTGGGGCTAGTAGGGCATGTGGGGTATCATATGAAAGAGCGCAGTTTGCACATTCTCAATCACTTTTTCTTTTTTTAGGCTGCATAGTTTTCGACTATTGATGAAAAATGTAAAAAAATTACCGCCCCCCCTATCTCCGAAGTTTGCAAAGAGAAAAATCTAAAATTATTCTTTGTGATAGAAGTTTATGTAAAGATTACAGGAAAAATATAACGATGTCTCTAAATAGCACACTTTTTCAGAAATCATCAACAAAAGTTACATTAGTTCCACTATCGGTCAAGAGATAGCGCTGACCAAAAAATGCAATAATATTCTACACCGCAGTGCGCAGTGTTAAAATTCTCTGACGAATATAGGCCCCGCCGATGAAAATTTAAAAACATATTATTATAATGGTACGGAACCCTCGGTGCGCGAGTCCGACTCGCTCTTGACCGATTTTTTCTGTTATAGTTGTCAGTCTGTCTGTCCACGGCTTAACTGGGAGACTCTTAAAACTCAAGTTACTTATTAATCACACCAACAAAGTGAAATAATATCTCTTCTTCCTGGGTTTCGTTGTTGGGATGAATATGCGCATATTCACAGTATAAATTTTATCGACCGAAAAAATAAGTTTGTATTTCATAGTATTTCTCGAAACAGCTATAGAAAACAAAGTTATTAATGCGATTGTAACCGAAAATATCCAATATCTTAAAAACGATTGTCTTTACTGCAAAAGTCACTTAGAAACATCATAATCTTTATAACTTTGAGATCTAACGATAAACAATATGCTTATGGACAGTGCTGCATTTTGTTGCATTTGCAGCGCTGGATTTATTTTGTCATCCCTCATTTACATGTATGACAGACGGACATGACGAAATATTAGGGTTCCGTTTTTGCCATTTAGCTACGGAACCCTAAAAATGAACAACGCTGTGTGAGCTTACAGAAAATTATTTAATTAAATATACAGTCCCAAAGTTATTCTGTTTGTATTGTTTAATTGTATTCAGAATTTGGGACTAAATAAAAACAACACATTTCTCTCTTTCAGTCGTCAGTAATGAAAGAGAGAAATAGAAGACTGTCCAAAAAAAGGAGTGTTATGTTTTCAGGGTTCATGTATGTTTGTGAGCTTCTTTATTCCACCATAACTTCTAAACGGCTAAACCAATATCAATGTATATGGGTATCGTTAGAAGCGTTGCGTAATCCCGGGAAACATAGGCTCATGGACATTTAAAAAAAACTGGCCAAGTGCGAGTAGATAGATAGATAAACCATTTATTTGGGGCACACAAGAAGACAGCGCAACACACGAAAGTACAACGGACGAGTCGGACTCTCAAATGACGGGTTCCGTACCACAAGGCAAAAAAGCCGAAAAAAAAACACGTTTGTTGTATGGGATCCCCCCTTAAATATTTATTTTATTCTGTTTTAGTATTTGTTCTTATAGCGGCAACAGAAATACATCATCTGTGAAAGTTTCAACTGTCTAGCTATCACGGTTCATGAGATAAAGCCTGGTGACAGATAGACAGACGGACAGTGGAGTCTTAGTAATAGGGTCCCGTTTTTACCCTTTGGGTACGGAACCCTAAAAATATAATATCCCCTATTATGGCCATGGTTCATGAAAATTTTTACATAACAAAAATATATATAACAGTAGTATTTAATATGCATTCGTTCACTAATAATATAACAAAAGAAATTAAATAAATACAACAGTAGGTACTATTCAATATCCCATAGAAAACTTATTAAAAAAATAGGCCTATTCATAAAATATCGTATTCTCACATTTATCACTAAAAGGTATGAAGTAATAAAAAATAAATAAGTAAGTAGGTAATTAAAAATATTAAAAAACACTCCTGCCTTGTCAAAAGTGAATTAAAAAATTGAACTAAAAAATAACGTGTTTTTAAATTTTTTAAATTAAACATTTGTTTTTTTGACGTCGTTCGAAAGAAGAACACAAAGCGTTGTGTACTATACAGACGCTATACAACGTTTATTAGTAAGGGGGTAAGTGTAAAGTAAACTCTGGTACCGTTGTGATATAATTGAAATTTTTGGTACCTAAGTCGGATGATTCGCCAGCCTTGAGCTTTGTCGGCTCTTAGCAACAGTTGCTAGGCAACATCAAAAACTGGATATTCAGCTACAATCGAACTCTGCCAACATTTTTATTTGTCAAAGAGATCAGTCAAATAACTAAAGTAATAAATAACATTCTACACGAAATTACAAGTAAGACAAGATCGTATTAGGTCTTTGGTATACAACAAATGTAAACGAAATTGATAAATACAGATCAGCAGCAAAAGTATTCGCAATTGATAAGTTTTTTTTCGAAATAAATAACAAATTGGAAACGCCTACGCGAAAAAAGTAACCACATATCGGGCTAAAAGATTTTGCTATAACATTATTATCAGGAGTAGAGGCCAATTTTTTCACGATGAATTTGGAATTATTTCGTATTGCTCTCTATTCTATACGATCGAAAATAAACATTAATAAAAAATATAAGGATACTCCAATATACATATTTATTCATCATTTCAACAATAGATTTTGCGATGATAGATAGGGTTCCAATTACAAAAATGGTTGAATGGAATTTATCGGCAGCTATCCAATTACATACCTAAATTATATTTTCATTCAACGTTTAGTTTAGAACTTTAGATAAATATTTAATTGTTGAATTTAACAGTATAAATTAATAAAGGTAATAATGTGAGATGGAATAACACCAAACATTATTTGGTTTGTAATCTGAGTGCAAAACTGGCGATTAACATTTTAAATAAAATGTATCTCTACTACGGCTCGAGCGTTCTGGGAAAATGGCTGTTGACGGGTAGAGTTCTCGGAAAAGGTCGGTATTTTGCATTTTCTCCGTATCGTAACCGATCTGCGCGTTAGATGTTTTGAATTCTTCCGGCACGCCTTAAGGCTCCTGCAAACAGGCGCGACGCGCGACGCGAATCGCGCGCGTCACAAAGGCACCGCTCGTTGCGCGACTTGCGGTGCCTTTGTGTCGCGTCGCGCCTGTGTGTACGAGCCTTTATGGATCTGGGTTTTCAATAATTTGATGGCAATCTCAGACCGACTTTGGTCTAAGAGGCAACATGGCTTTTTTGTTTGTCATTTAAATAAGTACTAGCGACCCGCCCCGGCTTCGCACGGGTGCAATGCTGATACTAAATACACTACAGAAAAACTGTGAACGTTGTATATAAAAACATAGCGGCCCGCTCCGGCTTCGCACGGGTATAAAATATATAGCCTATGTGATTAAAATCGATTCAGTAGTTTTGATTTATTCATTACTGCCCGTGGCCCGCACGCGTTAAATTTGGAGTAAAACAATCCCCCTTTCCCTATGCTCCGATCGCTGCTAAATTCAAAGTGCTATAGGGAAAACCGCGGCCTCAGACGCGCCATTTATAGGCACGCTCTTGCCGCACCGGGCGGGCGGCCGGCCGGTACCGCCGCAAACGCTACGTCCCGCAATTTTTAAATCTGTAATATCTTCGAAAATATTCACTTAAATCATACGGTGTAAAGGGCCATATAGATCTATATTAAATGAACAATGTATTCAAGGTATTTAATTGGTTAAGGATTAATGCTGTATTGGTTAAAATCGCTTCGAAAATTAGCCATTATTTGTCGTAAAAAGTAAATGACAAAAAAAAGTTATTGTGGGTTATCCATAAGAGATAGACATATACCATCACGGACTTTTCTGTAGACCTTTTCAATGTGTACAATACTTAGTACATTATTTTGATAAAACTCGTAGGGTTCAGCCTGCGTTTGCAATGTAAGCGGAAAAAATGTAATTATTTACGACATCACATTAGAAACCTCAAAAATAACAGTACTTCTCCACTATTTAATGGATGTTATTATACATATAAACCTTCCTCTTGAATCACTCTATCTATTAAAAAAAACCGCATCAAAATCCGTTGCGTAGTTTCAAAGATTTAAGCATACAAAGGGACATAGGGACATAGGGACAGAGAAAGCGACTTTGTTTTATACTATGTAGTGATAGTGAAGTATACTTACTGAAATTATTTATTTTAACTGTATCATCATCATCTGCCTAGCCATTTCCCAACTATGTTGGGGTCGGCTTCCAGTGTAACAGGATGCAGCTGAATACCAGTATTTTTACATGGAGAGATTGCCTATCTGACCTCCACAACCCAGTTACTGGGTACCTAATACGATACCCCTTGATAAGACTGGTTGTCAGACTTTCGGGCTTCTGACTACCCGTAACGACTGTCAAAGATTCAAGAATGACAGCCGGGACCAACGGCTTAACGTGCTTTCCGAGGCACGGAGGGGTCACGGTATGTAAAGATGGTCACCCATCCACAGACCAACCCCGGCAAGCGTGGCTTAACCTGATCGATCGACCTGTGCGGTTGTTATTATTTAACCACGGGCTCTGTGTTTTAACTGTATATAAAACATAATTATGTTTATAATTTTGGAAAAGGAAAAAGGCTCCTTCAAACAGGCGCGATATGACACGCGACACAAAGGCACCGCAAGTCACGCAACGAGCGGTGCCTTTGTGTCGCGCGCGATTATGTCGCGTTTCGCGTTCATTTTCAATCATCTTATTTTTGTTGAGATTTTATGCAGACACAGAACATCTGAAAGAATTTTCTAAATTAAATCTGTGCTTTTCTGAAACTCTGAAATAGGATACTGTATCGCCCTCTACCTACATTACGAAGTTATTCTAAAAGTTAGGCACATTTTAATAGTGTTTGTACAGACGCCAGCACATCAAGCTACTACAATCTGTCAAATTTCTTTAATAGATTTTCGACTTTATTGCTAACGCATAAGGTTCAAAGTTGATTGGGAAAATTTGATAGTTTCGGGTAGTGGTTTGTTGCGGCGTGCAAATAGCTAGCAACATGCGGGGAGCACAATTATGAAAATTATGGTTTGAGACTAATTATATTGATTCCTATGAAATCCACCCTATGAACTGAAGCATGAGAAATGGTTTCGTCGTCAGCACTGAAAACTATTAGCCCACTAACCGTCAGACCAGCTCAGGGACGCCTCACCAGCAACTGTCAGCAGCTCACACCGTGAAGCACTTTCACGAAACAGATTATCAGATCACTGCTGGGTATTTATCACAAGTTTCTTCAAAATTATAGCTGTCCATCACGGAGAAAACAAACTTTTTCCAAAAATTACAAGCGAAGCACTACAGAAGCATTTTCTGTTGGTCGGCGCTCGGGCGTTCTCATTGGTCGGCGCTCGGGGAACGGAAGCCAAAACTATGCTATGGCGCTAGTGTCACCAGGTTCGGCAAATCCATCGCGCGATCCGAAAAGCGCGCGAACCAAATAGCCACAGATACTAACTCTTATAGAAACCATTTGAAACGAATTAATTATTGCTAAAGAAATGATCTAATACTTAGGTATAACAGAAATAAATATTGAACAAGTCAATTTGGGTCACTTAAGGTGCCCAACCATGCTGCCCGCTTTGGAAGTTCGCAGAACTTACAAAAAGAGACAAATTAATAAAGATAAATTAATTAAGGTTGTAAGAATTATGGTTATTAAATTGATTGCATTATACTAAATAATATGAGAAAAGAGAAAATGTTATTATTGCGTTGGTATGGGATACAGTTTTACAACCGCACGCTTGAAAATTCCAAATTTCGTTTTAACCGTCGCAACACGAACGACCTTATCAACACCGGGATGAATTTCCGTAATTACACCTAATGGCCATCTTCAAGGAGGGCAATCATCCTGTCCAACAAGTACGACAGTTCCGATTTCTATGGGACGGTCAGCAGAGGTCCACTTCTGCCTGACTTGCAGCGTGTGCAGATATTCCAAACGCCACTTTTTCCAGTAAGACTGGACCATGCTATCTAGTAATTGCTTGCGTTGACTAAGATTAATGCGCACATCTTTCAAGTCCACGGCAGGCAAGTACTGCAATGGGGTTGACAGTAAGAAATGCGCAGGGGTTATAACTTCTGGTGAAGGATCAGAAGACACAACAGTAAGTGGACGGGAATTCATAATGCACTCTATCTGAACCAATACTGTCTGTAACTCCTCGTAAGTGAGAAGCTGATCTCCTATCACACAGTGAAGGTGAGTTTTCAAGCTCTTAATGTTCCCCTCCCAAATCCCACCGAAGTGTGGGCTCCGAGGCGGGATCATCTTCCACTCTATTCGGGCGGATACTAAGCTCCTGCTTTAGAGCAGTTTGAAATTCGGAGTCATCAGAATTTTGAAGATATTGTCCAATTGTGCCTTTGCACCCACAAAATTGGTGCCATTGTCAGAGTATAGGCATGAGACAGGGCCACGACGAGAGATAAACCGCTTAAATGCAGCTAAGAAGGCATCCGAAGTTAGCACCGAGACTAACTCGATATGGATGGCCTTAGTTACAAGGCAGACAAATAGGCAGATATATGCCTCCTGTGAATGCTGACCTCTCCTACGAGTAAGCGTTATACGGACTGGGCCTACGTAATCAACGCCTGTATGAACAAAGGCTTTAGCTTCCGACACACGTTATGACGGCAAATCTGCCATCATGGGCTTTGGGTGTGATGGATTTACTCTGAAGCAGTAGTTGCAACGGTCCTGGCGTCCAATATCCAGACACGTTGGCGCAAAATGGAAATAAGCAGACCTGGGCCTGTATTACATCACAGTTCATAACATGGAAATGATCAATTAAAAGATCCACCACTGGGTCATGATTAGGGAGCAAAAGAGGATGCTTAGCCTCAAATGGCAAGTCCGAATTAGAAAGCCTACCTCCTATGCGCTGCAACAGCCCATCTTCGTCAAGAAACACGAATAAGCTTTGCAGCTTTTTTGAAGGCAATTTTTTTTTTAAGAGCTTTGATATCTTCTGCAAAGTGAACTCTTTGAACAGAACGAATTACAGCTTTTTCTGCAGTCATAAGATTATTGACCATACCAGGAAAAGAAACCTTCTTTATAAAACGAAGGATATGAACGACAATCCTAAGAAGCTTATCCCAAGAGGATATACGCTGAGCTAATTTATTTAGGATCAATGGTTCACATTGAACTGTCGCAGTAAGTATCTTTGCCGTGTTCGGGCAATTGGCCTGCATTGGAAGGAGTAAAAGATTTTACAGGCCATTTCGAAGGTGGGTTCAGAATTCATGAAGGGCCGTTCCACCACAAGTCGCACAATCGCTCGGGATTTCACACCCGGCGACGTGATAATAATTTTCAGGAGGTAAATTCTCCTGACACTGGACAACGCGGTTGCTGACAAATGCTGACCACCGATGCGGTGAAGAATGAATCCACGAAAGAGCGATGGTAGAATCCGAGAACGCGAAAGTTCCTGCAATAGGAAGACGCGCACGATAAGTTTCATGAACTGTACGTATCAACTTAGACATAAGAACCGCAGCGCAAAGTTCCAAGCGAGCAAGTGTGGTCACTTTGGTAGGGGAAACCTTTGATTTCGCACACAATAATCTCACTGTGTGTAGGTATATGACACATCCATACCCATTCATACTGGCATCACAGAAAGCAACGATCAGCACAGTGCTATCGCGTAAAACGCCTACATGACGAGGAATTTTCAGAGATGAAATTAATGGAAATTCTTGTATGAACGCCGAGAACCTTTGAATAATGCTTTCGGGTGGAGTGTCATCCCAACCAAGATTGGACAGCCACAGCTCTCTGATAAGCAGCTTGGCATATAAAATTATAGGGGCTACTAAGCCGAGGACATCAAATAATCGAGCGACTACCGACAGTATGCTCCGCTTAGTACAATGCGTGCCACGAAAGATGAGACTTGACACACCACGTGGTTTGACTTGCGCAGAACACGAGTTTAGGTATCTTTAGCGGTATGAGGTCTGAGTGCGGGACGGGACCGGACGTCATAGGGGCAGCGGAAAGAGCGGGGGAGGCGGGGTCAAGTCTCATCTTTCGTGGCACGCATTGTACACTTGTTTTCTACATTAAGAGTCTTGAAGAAAAAGCTGTCATCGGCCGTTGCCCACGAAAGGCCTAATACCTTCGAAGCACTGTTAGAAGAATCATCACAAAAGTCTACCGTACTGCGATGCGAAACCGGAAGATCATCAAGTAGCACTTGAGAATTACTCGTCCACTTTACCAAATCAAAGGCTCCGGACCTAAACAACGAGATCAATTCTCGTGAAAGACGAATGGCGCTGGATTCATCTGGAATAAAATGAACCAAATCGTCCATGTAAAGTTTAGAATCCGCCACAGTGGCAGCATCCGGGAAATGTGGCCTCATATCGTGGGCTAATTGGCGAACGGTCCGCATGGCCAAATACGGGCTTGACTTGAGTCCAAAAGGGACCCGATTAAATTGTAAGGTTTGTATTGAATCATCAGGACTGAATCTATATAAGATTCTCAAATATTTACGATGTTTATCAGGAACTTCAATCTGCAAATACATTTGCTTTATATACGCAGTCATAGCGACAGGGAAAAGCCGAAAATCAAGCAATAGCAAGAATAAATCTGCCTGCAAGTTAGGACCGGTGTGTAACACGTCGTTCAATGACAATCCGGTATGAGTTGTGGCACTAGCATCAAGTACGATCCGAGGCATCGGCTTATCCGTACGAGTAACAGCGTGATGCGGGATGTAGTATCCCTCGTCAATAATATCGGACTCGGCGACTTGTGACAAGTAACCCTTATCGACATATTCATTACGTTATTATAGTTTTTTTGTAAGTCAGGCGATTGTTAGAACTTGCGTTCCAGGGCCAATAGTCGACGTTGAGCAGCAGTGCGAGAATTACCCAGTGCACTCGGGTCTTCAGAAAAAGGTAACGCGACAGAATACCGCCCATCATCAGCGCGAGTGATCGACGATGTACTTAAACAAGTTCTCACATTCAGTCTCTTCTGGACTTAAAAATCGCATATTAGGTATTTCTTCCAGTTGCCAGAATTTTTGAACTAAATCATTAAGAGCGAGAGCAGAAAAAGAAGTTTTATTAATTTTATTTTGAGATTCATTACAGGGATAGTCACCCATCAACACGAAACCGAACGCGGTCAACAAAGCGGGGGGCGCGTTAGTGCCCGACTCAACTTTGTAACCTAAGTAAATATAGCGCACCTAGTACGACGTCCACGTTCCCGGGAATATTCCACGTCAAATCAGCAAGAGGCAATCCCTCTATAGTAGCCGACATCACCCTTGGTTATAGTATGTATAGTGTGTAGGCAGCTGATCCGTTATACCGTCAACGACAAGGGCATGTATCGAGTACCTATTTATTATTTGGGTATACGCGAGACTCAATGTTCAAATTAACGTACAATGCGCGCCACGAAAGATGAGACTTGACCCCGCCTCCCCCGCTCTTTCCGCCGCCCCTATGACGTCCGGTCCCGTCCCGCACTCAGACCTCATACCGCTAAAGATACCTAAAATCGTGTACTGCGCAAGTCAAACCACGTGGTGTCAAGTCTCATCTTTCGTGGCACGCATTGTACCCCAATATCGGCTGAGACGCAGAGCCATTATAACCAAGTTAAGCGCCTTGCAACAATCAACGGTTATCAAGTTATTTTGAGAACCATTATCAATAAGGCAACGTATTATTATTTTATTACCATTCATAGATTTCGCGTAAACTTGCGCAGTTGACAATAAAATAAAAGAATTAGGTCTAACTTCAGCACTCAATGACAGCGAGGGAATAGCTGAGGTGATTCGTGTTATCAATACGCAAAGCAGCCGTGGTAGGTGCACTGTTATCAGTTGAGCAATTTGTCATAACGCACGAGTCTATGCACAGTTTAAAGACATACAGTATTGTATCTCGGCCGTGCCGCGCGGTACGTAAACATGCGATAGGGCTGCCCGCCTCCAGCATTTTAATTACATTTGCCTACTTTGTGTTTCCATTTAGTTTTGTTATTGTATTTTACTGTGTGTACATAAATAATAAAATAATTCGTCCAATAAACCATTTATTTAACATTAATCTGATTACAGTTTATTTCTATGAAAACTTGTTCATGTGTATTTTTAAACAAATTATGTTAAATTATTATTATTATTATAGTTAAATCAAACGTTCAAGAACTACAAATAAAATTCAAAATTTGTACCTATATTAATGTTTTTTTAATCTTTCCTATCATCGTCCTATCCTTAACAGAATAACACAGATTGGAAGAAGTTAAATAGCAAACAGTAGTTAAATATCAATTAAATTGTAGATTTCATTTCACTCCTTCCTCCTTTCTTTCCTCCTTCTCCTTCATTCATACAAAATATTAATAATTCAATAAAAATAATTAAATTTTATTCATAAAAGTATGCAATCATTTCATTAATGTTTTGTTATGATGTTGTCACGTTAAACTATCGTCCGTAAATCGACTTTACAGACAACCAATTTTTTCTAGTATTATTCATACACACAGTACAATAAACAACTATTATTAATAATAAAAACCACGTCTTTACTTGGAATTATACAAACTAACAAAACACACATGCCCCGAGGTTTTAACACCAGCGTACCTACCGTTTAATGATTCATGAACCGCCTATAACTACCTACCTCACTCGTGTTTATCACTTTCCTTTACTCTATTCACTTCATTTATTAATCCAGACATCTTTTTTTCGGGAGATAAAATGAAATACTTATCCAATAAAAAGACACACATTGTGTACCTACCTACAAGTAAGTAAAATTATTTTATAGTCTTACCTTTCAGAGTTTCCAGGTATTCTAAAAAAAGTTATCTCTGGATGCGTTATTGACGAATTCATGCAACCAAAAACAGCACAATATAGCCTACTCGTCATATTAAATATGTACTTGAACTTATTTTTAGTGAAAAAATCGCGCGGTTATTGTTAAAAAAAACAACACACCGTCCGTTCATCACTGCGGCATAGTCGCGACTGTCTGCATGCCGAGCGCATGCCGTGGTCGAGGCGCGTAGGTATAGCTCGCGTTTCGTCCGTTTGTATGAAGGCGACATACTGTATGGATATTATTTCCGTGTCTATGTTTACGTCGCGTCGTCTGTCGGCCTGTCCGGGCGAAGCGCGCGACGACGGACGGGACCACAGGAGATGTCAATGACCCTTGACCGTTAGGGAGTTGAGACACTTGAACATAATTATTTGATCTAATATTATGATCTTTTTTATCATTAAAGTGTAAGTAAGTGTGATGTTTTTTCTTGCATGTATCGCAAACATGCGTAGATTTGCAAGACGTGACCCACTTAAGGGGGAAGCGCTAAGGTAGCCCGCGAAATCTAAGACCACGTAAGTCCAAAGAATGATGATTTCATGAAACAGTTATTCTTGGGACTTACGTGGTCTTAGAGTTGTGTTGATGACTTTAATGATTATAATTCTGTAAACACATATTTCTTACGGCCGCGATTTATATATTAATCAACGTACAACTTAATACTAACCAGCAAATTCCAAAAAACCTAAAAAAAAATTGAATTTCGCGGGCTACCCTGGCGCTTTCGCCTTAAACAATTAACACAACCATGTTTTGATTTAATGAATTCAAATCGCGCTCGCGGAGAACTTAAGTTCTTGAACTGAGAGAGAACAAGCGTAAATTAAATGATCGCTTTTGTCACAGTTTTGTTACAAAATTCGCACGATTTCGTCGACGAAGTAGTAGGCACACTCTCATTACTCGCGACGAACGACTTGTAGGTATGAGGACGGGACGACTGATTAGTGGGCGGCTTACTTGCGCTCGCGCCAGTGTTCGATGCCCGCGTCGAGTTATTGCTTGAACGTTGTAGGTAATATTTTTGCTTGATCTTGTACGAAAGATTCCAAGTCATTATAAGACGGAATTTCTTTATTACGAAACGCTAACTCAAACGCTTGTACTTTTTGTGAATCGATTTTCCTAAGTGCGCAATGAGATAAGATGAAATCGGACAAATCCTCGATACCTAATTGTTTCAATGCCGCCACGGAGGAGGTAGGTATACATACCAATAAATGTATCAAGACTATTAGACGTGTTTGTGCAAACCTTAGCGTCAAGAATATTAGGTAGGTACCTATTTAAGTAATGTGTGCCTAATGCACGTTTATCTTGAAACTTTTTTACTAAACTTTCCCAGAGGCCAATTTTGTGTTTTGCCATCAAAACTATGCAATTCTATCGGTGGCAACTTAATGGTGCATGTGACATTAGAATTAAGTACACGAGTCATATCGCGATGATGATGCATGTGATCGCAACGCCTGAATAATATTATTTCAGGTGTGCTTTACTCGAAGGTATAGATCATCAAACGCATCTAAAGGCTTGTAATCTGGCTTAAACGTCAAATCAAGTGATAACTGGAGACCATTTAAATCATCTAACAACGTTTCGAACTGACTACGCATAACGCATCTCATCAATTGGTTCAGACTTAGCCATGAAAGTTTCATTACTTCTTGACGCGTAATTAGAAATGTTTTATGAAAGGTCAAATAAATCATTCATCCGCGAAAATAGACGTTCTTTTTAGCCGTCAAAAGGACGAACTGTTTATCAGTCGAATCACTAGACATATTACCTTTATCCGTAGACATTATAAAGTAAAAATTCACAATTAATCGATGAAAAAAATTGAAATACGAGTCATTTTCAAAAAAATTGTACGTTTACACAAAAGAAACACAAGGGAATTCAAATATTCGTTACATAAAGGAGCATAATGTTACACAAAAGACATTGTAAAGAATAGTTCATACTGCCGTTTTCCACCTGTCTTGTCTTGGTATTGTTGAGAGGAAACTAAAAAAAAACTAGCAGAACACTTTGCACTACACTTAACTTCACTTAACTTGACTTTTTTGAGCACTTTTACATGTCATGGTTTTTAAATGCATGGATCAGCTAATATTTTTTCGCGATTTCAGTGTTGGTCCATAGTACCATATAAAAAAAAAGTTTTAGAACAAAAAAATAATGATCAAAATCTATTCATAATTTATTGCATTATATTACGTACGTTAAAAAATCAGTGGAATTGAGGGCACCTCTTTTTTAAAAGTCGGTTAAAGACACTGGACTCTAGCAATATGCACACGGCTTTATACCGTTTACTTTGTGTAACGTTACACAATGTTACACAAAATAACAACATAACGCGGCGTCAAAATAATGTCGAACAAATTACAGGCAAATATCTCACTAGAATTATTTAATTTCAGTTGGATTCTCTCATTAGTATGCAAAGTCATGTGTACATATATAAAGTTTTTTGTTATTTATTGGTACTTACCTATTAAATCCACGTTAGTCGGAGGAAAATATTTTTCGACAAAAATCGAGGATCACAGTCAGAGGCGGCTCGTGACATTTATTTGTGGGGGTTCACTAAAAAAAGAAACGTAGAAGCTTACCATTTATTTTATTTGTAAAGAAAATCCATTCGGCGATCTTTTTGGCGAGCGAAGACATCTATCACTTTCTTGTGAAAATCAGTTATAGAATTAATTAAGCGTTTTTCAATGCTTATCATACATAATGCATTGAGACGGTCTTGCGCCATTGTATTTCGCGTAAAAGTTTTGACTTTATTTAACGTCGAAAAACAACGCTCACATTCTACTGAGGTCATAGGAATGGTACATACAATATTTAGAAGTTTTATGCTTTCAGCAAATACAGATTCTAATGAAAATTCCAAAAAATGTTGAAGTAAAGCGACGGCGCCATCAGCATTGTGAAAATCTTCTCTGCTATAAATTACTAATAACTCATTTTTTAGTTTATTTTTTTCCAGGAAATTGTAAGTGTTTACCACTTTTTTAAAATCATCCTCCGGAAAACTCTTATTGTAGTCCGCAAATCTATCTGTGTAGAACAATTTAGACGCCAACAAATGGTCCGTGTGTACGAATCTGTCTTTAATCTGCACTCTTAATACGTCACATACTTCTTTCCTCATAACTGAATAGTTTAAGTTATTAGGCCGACGTTTTTTCTGTGGCGAAGGGGGTGGAACAGTATCACGTAACTGGTTTACGACCTTTTCGAATTTACTGACTTCATTTGCGATTTTAATCGCATCAAGTGATCGAGACTGTAAAAATTTGAACAGCATTTCACAGTGCGGCATAAGCGTCCCAAAAAAGTTCAGCCAATACAAAAAATTGTTATCACATAAATATGAAAGGAGCGATTGAGCTTGATTATAGGTATTGGGGTCACTGTTATGATTGTCCATTATTGCTTGCATGCATTCTTTAAGGGGCTCTAAATTATCGTGTATAACTTTCACTGTACGTGTATTATAATTCCATCTCGTCTGTGGAGCAGCAGGTATTCTTTTATGCACGATTTCTTTTAAAATTTCCGATCGTTTCGGCGAACGCGTGAAAAACGATGGAAATGCATGCAAATTGCAAAAGAAACTTCGTACTGTGTGATTAATCGATGCACATTTTTCTAAAATTAAATTAAGTTGATGCGCGTAACAGTGTACATAATAAGCATATGGGTAGATATTTCTAATAATCTTTTGGACACCATTGGTATTTCCACTCATGACGGCAGCTCCGTCGTAGCTCTGACCAATTAACTTATTTTTATCAATACTTAAAGAATCAAGCTCCTTCATGATTTCAGCCGCTATTACTTCTGCTGTATAGCCTTTAGGTTGTATAAACTTCAAAAATCTTTCATATATTTTACCATCATGTAAATACCTAATAATCAATACCAGCTGCTGAACAGTAGAACAATCAGTTGATTCATCTGCCTGAATTGCAACAAACTCTGCACTTTTAATTTGTATCTGTATTTCTGATCTGCAAACTTCATAAATAGCATCTAAAATGTCATTCTGAATGGTTTTAGACGTACCTTTAAAAATGGAACTGCTGGATAAATGCTGTTTCATAGCCAAATCGATCTCTGACACGAAATCAACCAAACCTCTATAGATTCCGGGATTCAAGGATTCCGTAGATTCATCATGCCCCCGTAATGCAACTTGAAATGCACCACAAAATACCACACAATCTATTAAACGCCGTAAAATATATCGATTTTCATCAACGCGTTCATTGAACTCTCTAATAGATTTTCGATACGCAGAATCGAGCGCCTTACGAATATCTTGACGGCCGATAGATGCCAATTGCACTTCACATAACATATGAAATCGAGATTGCGAATGTTTTTTCACTTTTATTGAAAGATGCGCTAAATCGTCAACACCCGTTTCCGTCCATGCAGATTCACCACCATTGCCGGCGCCAGCTCCAAACACCAGACACGGGAAACAAAATAATTTGTTGCTTTCTTCACATCCACACAACCAAGGTGTTTTGAAATATTGTTCTGATTTAAAACCACGCGTATATGATTTATTTTTCGTAACACATTTTTGAGTAAGTGCAATTTCGGGACGTGGTGGTCCCTTAGCTTTCAGTTCGATACGCATTTCGAGAGTCTTTTCACAATTTTTAATAAAAGATACACTGTATTGTTCCATTTTTAACACAAATGTCGCGCACAAACTATTTTTTAATACTTATTTAGAATAAACACTGCGAATCTACTGACAGCCGAGTTGAGCCGACCGTTTGTTTCTCAGAACAATAACTAAAGCTTTAGTTATTGTTCTGAGGTTTGTTTACATAAGATCGGCAACAGCGCATAGGCATAGATCGCATATGCGCGTGGCCGCCTTGCGCCGTTTGGCAACGTCGCGCGTGAGCGGCGCTCCAGATTAGGCTAATTTCTCATACAAAATCTTTTGTTTCACGCGTCGGACTGTGTCGATATTTCTCTTTCGCACTCATTGAATACAGTGCTAGAAATCGTACTGAACTTTGTTTCATAGGAGCGCAATCGCTGGCGCTCCCACAGAACAGAAAAAACAGTTTTTTTCTGTTCTGTGGGCGCTCCACCCACACATGTTACAACTTGACGCCAAATGTACGCGTAGGAAATGGTTTCTATGTTTCTAGTAAACTGCTATTGTATGGGCATAGTAGAAAGAATGTATGTATAGGATTATGCTATTATACTAATATAGATTATGCTATTTTCGTGGGAGTGCACTGCACCAGCGCTCTTTAAGACGAGCCGCCTCTGATCACAGTCAAATCAAAATGTCAGAAAAACAAGATGGCTGCGTTATTATTTAGTTAGGTTGATAGTTGCGTATTGTGTTGCCACTGCTAAATGAACTAGAGTTGCGTTTAAAGTAAATCAAATGAAGCATGATTTTGACGTTACACAGAGGTGTTACACAAAGTACTACAAAAGTGGACATATATTTAAATTCTATTCTATTTCATTTAGTTTAACGTTTTATGCAAATATATATTTTTTTCGGTAGATCAGTACCTTAATTATTATACCCCGTATTAAATTCAATAATATACCCAATGACGTATTATATATAGACACGTTATCAACCAACATCTCGGCGCTTAAAAACGGCGAAAATACTAGATAACTACTTATACGCGTAAAGAAAGGGAAAGAAAATATATCACCGTACGGCGGGATGTCTGTTGCTAGAGGGAGATAAATAAACATCTTCAGTTACGTCACAGGATAAGTAATAGTCAAATTACATGCTCATTGGTCGAGCGCATGAATGACGTAGCTATCAGAGTCACTTCATGCGCCGGCCGCCATTAGACGCAGCGTCGTACAAAATAAAATAAAATAATCTAGTTTTGTAAACTTACGCGTGAAATGACCACATTTTTGTCTTTAACTTTTGGGGTATAATTTTTACATCCTCTGAAAACACACGACGGCATATTTTCTTTATGTTTTGCACAGGTTTTCACATACGATATAAATTAAAAACAAACATACGTCGCGTCGCGTCGCGCGACAGGTTGGTGCGTGACTGAGCGCAAATGTGGCACCGCGTGTGACCAACTTTAAATTAGAGATCCTGCCCCACTTAGGCAAGAAAACTGACAAATCCTGCCAAAATCGAAAGCACAAAATGCCAAAATAATGCCAATGTAATTTAAAAATTTAAAATAAATACACACATTATTTTTTGGAGTTTTATTTAAAATAATTGATCTTAAAGTCTAAAAGTGAACTGAATTAAATTATACATTCGTATTAGGATCGTATTCTTCTTGATCACTTTCTTTATACATCGCTTTTGTCATTTGTTTAATCATTTCTTTAGTTGGCTGGAATTAAACGCAGTCACCATATTCACTAACCCTGTTTAACATGTAAAATAGAGGCGACATGTTTATTATAAATCTATTCCGCGTTTTTGTTTTTATGAGGTTGATTTGCGAGAATATCCTTTCACAAGCAGCATTCGACATTGGCAAACACAACAAACCTTTTACAAAATTATAAACATTAACGTATTTTAAGTCTCCATTTGAATTTTGAATTTTACCAATGGCATCCCAAAATTTATCAATATTTAGAGTTGGCTTAGCGTTACTTCCGCCAGATAGGCATTTTAAAATTCCTACTTACTTTTTTTTCCTTTCTTGATACTGCATTCTACTCTTTTTGTGGGCTGTAGCGGCTATACTGCCAAATTATGTCAGCTTATATTGCTAATACTGCCAAATACTGCCAGATTTCTAAAACGTCAAACAAAAGTGCCAGAGAGTAAAATAAAGGGCTAAACCTGCCAAAAAGGCAGGATCCTGCCACATATGGTCACACTGAATTGTGGCAATTGGCTTCATTTCATGTTGCCATTTTAGAGTGCGGACAACGTATCTATAGTTTTATACATCATTGAATATACCATTCAGCTAAGCGTCAGTTAATGTTTTTGTTGTCAAAAGCTTAAGTGAGACAAACATAATTTGTATTAAACGGAATAAGATTCTTCGTTTTTATTTTGCATTTTTTTTTATTTAAATAAAAAAGTAGTGGGTATTTGGAGTTTAAATTGATGAGTTAAAATTATAAACAATGATTATAACAAAACGAATTCATAAAATCGGCAACAAGTCCATAATATTACGTGATTTTTCAACGAAGACAAAACATTATGAGAGAATGTACGTTTTTTTTGAAAATGACTCATATGTATTACCTATTTATGTGAAATTATACCTACGACGTAAAAATACGTGGAATTTGCAAATGGCAGCGCACAATGGCGGTACAATACGCGCCACGAAAGACGAGACTTACTTGACGAGTGTCAGTAGTGGGGAGCTTGCGCAGGTACAGTCATGTACGAAATAGTTATTCATAATTTGTGTGGCTACTTATACAGGGATTTTTCGATGACATTTAGATTAAAATTTTATTCTACAGAATAATATTATAATATTCAATGATATTATAAAGAAAGATACGCCATGTTCATACTGAATGGCGTTCAGATTACGTTGCGTTGTTATTATAAGTACTAACTTAAAGGTATACAGTAATTTAAAACTATGACAGCGATAGATAATACTGAACGTCTAAGATAGAAAGAGATAGCTAGTTTGTATGCATAGCATGCTATTTTGTCCCTGTCACGCAGCAGATTGACATTCTATTCTCTATCCTTTTCGAACCACCATGTAAATAATACGAAATTTATTTGAAAATGAGAAATAAATCGTGAAAAAATACAAATATGAAATATTTTTTTATTATTATACTTACGTATGGTATGAAACTCCAAAACTCTTATTTTTCTTGGAACCATAGTTTTTGCACGGCATTTTTGTTAAACTGCGGACTCACTTTACTTCGCTCACTGCTATAACCCGACTAAATCAAGCGGCAACAATTGTGTTAGTTTGTCCTCAACTATTTGTGCATGTTAATGCGATATCTACCTATTTTTATTTATAATACTATTGATAATATTTATTAAGAAATAACAAAGTTTAGGAAATGAACAATAAAAAAATGACAGATTGTCTATTCACTGTCGCTGTCAATAAATTTTATGCTAGCGGGAAGATCGTCTATCGAGAAGTGGCTGCAACTAGGTACATTAACACCACTTGTTCCAGGAGTTGATATCATCTTATTCATATCATCGTGTTCGTCAGATGACGATGAGGAACTACCTGAGTCCTCTGAGTCGCTGTCTGACGAATGCGTGGAATGCACGTTAGGCTCGTCAGTATAAGCAATAGGGTGGCCTTCTTGGCGATATTTTTTGATTTTTTGTGGATATTCAATTCGTTTCAGTCCGATATTAGATTTTTCAATAAGAATTTTTCGGTTATTTTCGGTCGTCCTCCATCGAAAACCAAGGTCTTTCAAAATGCGGCGTAGACTTGTTTTAGAACCTCGAAAGTCAATATCATCGCGCAACTTTGCTAAAATTTTATCAAGGGTCGGCAGTTCCTTGTTTGTAACGAAATTGTGAATACATCTTTTTATCACTCCTTTGTCAAAGTCATCTATATCGGTTACAAGTTTGGGCCTTGACCTTTTTTTTCCGTGAGTGTGGATAATTGGTAATAACTCGGAACTGTTTCCTTCCTTCACAATTCTTTTTACTGTAATTAATGAAGTTCTAGTTGCAGCCGCTGTACGCATTTGTACCTGCTTCAAATTTTGTACACCTTCCTTTGCTTCTTTTAACATATAGGTGTACACGTCGTAAACCATCTTCCTAGTTTGCCTTCTTAAGGGTTTACCTCGAGGCATAATTAATATTTCACTTGTCACTCGTTTAAAACTACACAACTATAAACAAAGTAGAAAATAAATACAGGTTGCCCGTTGCACTCGTCTGTACTTGCGGAGTCAAGCGGTACGTGCGCGGGGTGAAGAGAGCGGCAGGCGACTAACGTAACGCGCATGGCGCATGCGCGGTGCCGATGCCGTGCCGTGCCTCCCGCGCTCTTACCGCCACCCCGATGACGCACAGTGGTCCGGGTTTTCAAAAAGGCGGACATAGGATCGAAAATGCATATTTAACGTAACAAAAAATAGTTTCGTATAGGAAATTTAACGCTGATTAATACTTATTACTACAACTTTTCAAAAAAACAGCTCCTTCACGTCAAAAAAAAATATTGAAAATAAAAATGTATGGGAGAAAATCTATTTTATTTTTTTTCTCCGTTCAGTATCAAAGTGTAGCAAGCAAACCTTATATTCTGGTAAGTACCTATTGTTCTTAATACGACAACATATAAATTGCTTGCGTATCCCTGCGGCCTTGACGCCTACGATGCTTCAAAGTTTAAAATTTTAATGTTGAATTATCTTAATATTATTAACGAGTTTTTCAATTGAAATTAATCCAAAATATCATTTTTAATAAAACAAGCCCCCCGCGCGCCTCATCCGTGTATTAAGCTCGCCCCCTATTACATGGGACTTAAATATAACTGGCGAAATGACAGTGTACTATAGTGTAGTATACACCTTTGCCGAACCCTTCGGGGAATATAAAGCGTGATGTTATGATAAAATAAGCATTTCTGCTTATTTTTTTTTTAATAATCATCTGTTGGTTATTCTTTCATCTGTTGATATTTCCTATTGATAAATCATGGTTGATATTGTTGGTTTTACTACTAACGTGACTCATCTTAAAAGAAACAATTAGAAATAGATGTAGCCCTTAAAAGGGCTTTTTCTGAAGTCCTGAAAAGGACTATTTTAAGTGGTCCTGAAAAGGACTACAACTCAACTACTACTACTACTAACAAACTCAATTCTAACAATAACAAAATCACTAAATCTGTCACGTTTACATTAATGGATCATCTTCAGGCTGCAACTCCTGTAGATCCATATTTTCAGTTTCTTCTGTTACTACCTCAGGCAACAACAAAAGCTCTTTAACATCTGGAAAAAAATCGAATTGCTTTGAGTTGCTGTATTTTGGTCGAATATGGGATAAATATGGGTCTGAACTAATTAAAAAATTATGGAGCAAGTCCTCGTTGGTCTTCATCCTGTTAAATTTTCTTGTGTGATATTCACGAACTCTTCGAAATTCTTTATTTCTTGCTTCTCCCGCTTCTTCGGAAAGAATGCCAATTGGTAGGAGGCCAAAGTGATGACAAATGTCTGCACCGTGTATGAGTAGCTTGTGCACACTTGCGGGCATATAAAACCATGGGTATAGATGAACAAAGATCTCAGCTGTTTCTCTGCAATAAGTCCTGAATTTTTCTATATCTATGGCACATCCCGATGAAATCGTTTGAAGAATAACCGTAAAATGCTTCAGTAGGCCTTTGTCAATATTGGTTATTTCGGCAGATTTCTCATAATCTCTAAAAAACCTTCTGGCTGTGTTTCCGTCGTTTGTGGTTCCAAAGCCTTGCTTCACAAAATCCACAAGTATTCCCATTTGCTGTTTGAATTCTTCTTGTGTAAAATGTTTCTTCGCAGCTTTTAGTTGCTTGTTAGCACCTCGTGCAGTCCACATCTCAAAGTCCATGTTGTAAGATATGTGTAGAATACACTCCATACAACGAATCCACATATGAAGAGTAGAAAGTCCATATTTATAAACATCTTCTCGAACAGGTCTTGAAAATACTTCTGACAGTTTGTTCATCTCAGTCGGCTTAGCAAGGCAAATATTGCAGGCAGATGCAGACGAAGTATCCGTTATAATAGTGGCCACTTTTCCGTCGATCATTGTCATATGAAGCTCGTGACTAATCTCTAGCCCGACCCATTTTGTAGAATTGATGTTCTTTATTTCTTCCTTCAATGCAGCTTCTTCTTGCTTGATGTATTCTGCTGTCTCTTTACAAAACTCGAACTTAATGGGCCTGCAATAATGTGTTGACGAAGGTGTTGGGTTTTCCCATATGGTGCTATTATTAGAAACTAATTTAAGAGGGACAAGACTTGACATGAAAACCGATGAATCACTGAAGTCTACATCTTCACTCCTTTGCTTGTAGGTGCTTTGTGAAGAAGCTCCATCGAAACCCCATTTACTAATTAACTTCAATCCTTCAGTTGACGAATCAATCTGGGTACCGGTAATTTGAAGAATCTTCTGGACTGTCAGATCCAATAGGGCTTGAAGCTTCACTCTGGCTCCTCTCTCGGTAATTTCTAAATCATGTGGATAGCATCTCTTTTTAGCTTCAAGGAGTTTGTGATACGATGGTAACACTGGAACTTCACAATCTAACAGCGCTTTCCTTAAACACAAGTATTTCCATTTTGACAGGTTCAATGATGTATAAAGACCAAGAGCATGATCTTCATCTAAAGATTTTTTCCTATTTTTCTTAAACAATGTGGCTTGAACAATAGTAACACTATCAGGGTTCTTCGTTATATGATCAATAACACAAGCTAAGTCATTCTTCTTGTCTATCCTAAGTCTTTCGACTAATGCAAAAGTAAGTTCTTCCGGCGAATAGTCCAAAAGAGACTCTGAACGTCTTTTCTTCTGTTTGTTGCTGAGGTCAACAAAAGGCTTCCTAATCTGAACTTCGGTAGATGTGCCCACAGTTGCTGTACTTGATGTCGACGGAATCACAGCTGCTGTAGTATCGATGTCAACTGAAGTATTGTCTGACGATATGTTTTCGATAACTTCATCTTGGGCTTGAAAAATCTCGGATAAATTAACAGTAGTGCAAATTGGCCAACTAATATTTGATTCTAACCACGCAGCATGTCTATTCATGAAAGTCTTCTGATTTCTAGAAGCACTTGCCCATCTGCGATTGATATTACTCATGTAGTTCTTCAAAAAGGTCTTGATTATTTCTAAATCTTCCGAACATGTTTCAACTGGGATATGTAGAATAATAGCTTCATAGAGTCGTGCCCAATTTTTCATGTCTCCTTCAACACGGAGGAACATAAAAATGTCCAAGTTTGTAACAAATGCAGCCATAACGAAACTCACTAAACTTTCACACAGCACGGATAATTGATGTTGCTTCCTCAAGGGTTGAGAAACAAGTGCCTTTAATTGTTTCATGCACAGATATTAATAACAAACACACGCTCGCAAGTAGTGACTGACGAAATTAGTACCACATCTTCAACAGCCAATCAGCGTCGTCGAAATCTCCGGTGGTGGGGGTAAATGATTCTTTTACCACAGGAGTCGTTTCAGTCAGTTACAAATAGGCTACGAATCAGCACGTGTCCTTTATTACATAACTAAAGTTGAAGACTTTTATTAGTACTTTTTATTAAAATAAAATAAACAAATACTTGCCAAATGCTTGAATGCGTATGTTTTAATTCTTATATAATTAAAAAAATATATTTTGAATTCAGCTTAATTGAAAACCTCGATAATAATTTAAAAAAATCCCAATTGAAATTTTAAACTTTGAAGCATCGTAGGCGTCAAGGCCGCAGGGATACGCAAGCAATTTATATGTTGTCGTATTAAGAACAATAGGTACTTACCAGAATATAAGGTTTGCTTGCTACACTTTGATACTGAACGGAGAAAAAAAATAAAATAGATTTTCTCCCATACATTTTTATTTTCAATATTTTTTTTTGACGTGAAGGAGCTGTTTTTTTGAAAAGTTGTAGTAATAAGTATTAATCAGCGTTAAATTTCCTATACGAAACTATTTTTTGTTACGTTAAATATGCATTTTCGATCCTATGTCCGCCTTTTTGAAAACCCGGACCACTGTGTGACGCCCGGTTCGGTTCCTTCCCGCCTCCGACGTCATATAATACCGCGTCGTCTACTGCGCATATCAAACCACGTGGGGCATCAAGTCTCATCTTTCGTGGCGCGTATTGTACTCTGTAGGTACTTCGAGAACTTTACCAAAAATTACGTAAATTCTGCGAACATCCAAGTATTTATATGGAAAATAATACTTGTAATAAGTATGTCAATGAAAATATACTATGCTAGTATACAATATCCGAGCTATGAAGGACCAAATAAAATGGTTTGTTGCGGCGTGCAAATAGCCGGCAACATGCATTATGGTTTGAGGCCGTAGGTACCTATTATATTGATTCTTATGAAATCCACCCATAGGGTGGATTTCTGCTGAAGCATGAGAGATACCTTCGTCGTCAGCACTGTAAATTATTCACTAACCTTCAGACCAGCTCAGGGACGCCTCACCAGCAACTGTCAGCAGCTCACACCGTGAAGCACTTTCACGAAACAGATTATCAGATCACTGCTGGGTATTTATCACAAGTTTCTTCAAAATTATAGCTGTCCATCACGGAGAAAACAAACTTTTTCCAAAAATTACAAGCGGAGCACTACCCACAGAAGCATTTTCTGTTGGTCGGCGCTCGGGCGTTCTCATTGGTCGGCGCTCGGGGAGCGGAAGCCAAAACTATGGCGCTAGTGTCGCCAGATCGCGCGATCCGAAAAGCGCGCGAACCAAATAGCCACAGATTTAGTATCTGTGGCTATTTGGTTCGCGCGCTTTTAGAAACCATTAGCCTTATAGAAACCATTTGAAACGAATTAATTATTGCTAAAGAAATGACCTAATACTTAGGTATAACAGAAATAAATATTGAACAAGTCAATTTGGGTCACTTAAGGTGCCCAACCACTAGCTTGATGTGCTGGCGTCTGTACTGAATTATTTTAACTTATTATTATGCTGTCGAAGTGGAGGTGCTTGGGGGAGGCCTATGTCCAGCAGTGGACATCTTTCGGCTGAAATGATGATGATGATTATTAATGCGAATCAGTTTAGTTACGTTTTTTGTGTAATATTAACACAGCATTGTTTATATCATGTGAGTACCTATATCATGTGCCAACCCCCACTGGGCCCGCGTGGTGTATTACGGCCCATACGGCCCCTCTCACAGATGAGAGAGGAGGCCTGTGTCCCAGCAGTGGGAACATTGAAGGCTGATTATGTTATGTTATTTAAGTAGGTACTTATAAGAAATTAATAAGGTCATGAGCGTAAAGACTCCTTCAAACAGGCGCGACACGCGATAAAATCGCGCGCGACACAAAGGCACCGCAAGCTGCGCAACGAACGGTGCCTTTGTGCCGCGCGCGATTCGCGTCGCGCGTCGCGCCTGTTTGCAGGAGCCTTAACGGGCCCCATAACCTATTAAAACTACAGAGTGGTTTATTTCAAAAGTAGGTAGGTACCTACAATAATTATTACAGTAAACATTCGACACTATGGCACTAGTAAATCATTGATGTCGAAGTATTATGCCCAAAAATTAAATTGCCAGCCAGAAAAAAGGTAAGTACCTACATACTGTTTTCTTATGGGAAATAACATCTTGAGCAGTTTTTACTATTACAACGAAAATCTACAATTCCTATTTTGAGGTCTTAAAAAACAATAATCATATATTTATTTCAAACTAGCTGACCGCCCGCGAACTTCGCGTACCGCCGCGCCATCGCCAGCCGCTCTGCCTCCGCTTTTTAAATCTCTGATATCTTCTAAGATTTTCATTTTAGTGATATAATGTAAAGGGCAATTTTGATCTACATGAAATGCACAACGTATCTAATGTATTTATTTGGATAAGGAATAATACTGTATTGTTTAAAATAGCTTAGTAAATTACCCATAGGTACTTTTTTTTTTAATATGTAAAAGATAAAAATGTTTACTGAGGGTTATCCTTAGGAGATACACACATGCCATCGCGGACTTTTTTATCGATCTTTTTAAGATATACAATTCCATTGTACAGACGCCAGCACATCAAGCTACCCCAAACTGTCAAATTGTCCCAATCAACTTTGAACCTTATGCTTGAGCTATAAAGTTGAAAATCTATTAATGAAATTTGACAGAATCCAGTAGCTTGATATGCTGGCGTCTGTACATTAATTTGATCTATTATTCTATCTCGTAAGGTTTAGCCAGCGTTTGTAATGTAAGCGCACAAAAATATTATGTTTCTTACAACACCACATTACAAACCTTTCAATTTCTCAGCTTTTGTCTAATATAATATGCATGTATTATACTTATAAACCTTCCTCTTGAATCACTCTATCTATTGCTGAAAACTGCATTAAAATCCTTTGGGGAGTTTAAAAGATCTAAGCTTACAGACAGCGGGAGCGGGAGCGACTTTGTCTTATACTACTCGTATGTAAAGCTTAGCATTTTTTAAATTAGGTACCAATTTTCAATTGAATATAATATCCTTAACATGTTTTAACTATTATAAGATACAGCATGTCGATTCTGTAAAAATCTCACCGTGAAAACTTGCGTGGACCGTGGAGTGAGCTGTCAGTGTCATGTCATCCCACTGATACTTATACTAGGGATTGACCAAGCAAACATTTACAATCATAATAGAGTTTTCATAATATTTTTTATGCTAATTCCATTGATCATTTTTTTAAAGTATATATTAGTAGTATAAATTTCATTTGTCAATACATTTAGTCGGGTATTTAGTTGGGTTTTAAAATAAAATAGCAAAACAGAAACTTAGTCAGAATCTCAATGTTGTTTTTTTTCTAGACTTGTCCTTATATAGTCTGAGGAGCGAGCGCGACGACTAAAATACTAGCTTTGAAATGTATATAAAATGATCAATAAAATTTGCGTAGAAAATATTATTAAAATCTCGATTATGATTGTAAATTTATGCTTGGTCAATCCCTAGTATCAGGTGGAATGACACTGACAGCTCACTCCACGCTCCCTTCACCTAAGTTTTCACGGTGAGGTGGACTAACTACAAAAAAATTGAGCGGCACTTTAATTTTTTGGGTACGAAATGAATGATGTTCTTTTGTTACCTATTTTAATAACATTCATACTCGTAACTATCTGATTATTAAATAGGTAGATAAATCTACGCTATTAAAATCTGCGGTTTATGTTTCACAGAATCCAATAACTTATTTTATTTTCAAAAAACGTTAAGATTTGTTCATTTTATTTATCTATGGTTTTATTTTTCTATCTGGGAGGTCCAGCTGTGAAAGTCTTTCGGCTGAAATGAAGGTGATGGTGATGATTTGAATTGGTGTCCATAGCCAGCGGTGACCTCTAAATATCTGGTAGGCCGGAGGCGTGTTTGCCATCCAATTGAAAAAGTAATGCATGATGGAAGCTCACCTGTGTGTTATTCCTCTCTCCTCCAAATGCCTCATTCCAAGCGCGACTTGCAGTGCATATTCCCGCATAGTTCCGCCGTCTAACTGCAGGGCAGGTTCAGCTACATAATGGTCCTTTTTCTTATCACAATCTATATACAATTTGCAATCACCATCCGACAGAGCAGGGTCCGAATCACTGAAGTTCGTGTACTTGGCTGTAAAAGAGAAAAATATCGAAATTACATAATATTGAAGCAGAACTGTTCACAAAACGGTAAAGAAAAACACCGTAAGGAAATCAACATGCCCTAGAACCGATCGGCATGTCCCAGAACCGAAAACTGGAAGATATGTGACATCCACCAACCCACACTGGGCTCGCGTTATGGATTACGGCCCGCTCCCTCTCATGTGTCCCAGAAGTCACGTCCCAGAAGTCAGTCAGTAGGTTGAGGCCTGTTTGACGGCGAGGCGAAAGGCTATACGGTGACGATCCCTTTGTTTGATACGCGTGCTATTACCTTGAGTCGCGATTGCGACCGCTAGATGACTTGAAGACACCAACGAACAAGATAGTCTAACTAAAAGTTTATTTTTTAAGGACATTGGCATCGTTAAATAAACCTTGAAATAGGAATAAACAATGTGTGTGCTAAATAAATTTTATCCGAAAGTTTTGATATACTTTTACACTCACATTAACAGTAAATTCTGTGTGGATAAATAAGCTCCTGACAAAATATTTTGATTGAAAGGTTTCATGAATGAATAATGCTCACAGAAAATAGACAGGCGTTTTAAATAGTATTCTATTCAAAACGCCTGTTCATTTTCTGTATAGTAGTATAGTGTATATGATAGTAATAATAGTTATTATGGACAATCAAAAAGCTACAAAGACGTATAGGCACTCGTGAATTATAGGTAGGAAACATTGAAAGTGTTTAAAGCTCGACACCAATTGCAGTATACTGAACTCGTCAAAACGAATCATATGACCCCAAACTCGAGGGCTTTACTAGTGGCCACTGAAGAGTTCCACTATACCCCTCCTGGCTCCATCATCAGACCCTCGACACCAAGTGCAATCTATTGACCTCCTTAATACAAATCATATGAGCCCAAACTAGAGGGGTTTACTAGTAACCACTGAAGAGTTTCACAATCCACCTTCTGGCTTTATCATCAGATCAGCTCCAAGATACCAAATTATAGGTTTGTCTTCCGAACTACATAATGCATACAATGTTTCATTTCGATACGACCATTACGTAACGAGTAGGTCAAAATTGACTTCTAAGATTTTTTTACATTGCGGCTCGGTTGGTAGGGCAAAATGGCGTTTATGCCCGAGTTATTCTATCTGCTTTTCACTTGGATTGCGAGAAAATGAAACAGGCATAAAGCATATAAAGTATTTTCACTGTTCAAAAATGTTGCAAAATTTAAGAAGATAATAGCTAACCGCCACGAAACTTTTTATTTTTAAACGTTTTTTTTTTATTTTCAACTTGTGTCATTCGACTTGGGTACCTACTTCATACTGCCAAGTCATATAAACGTTTCTCTGCGTTTTTAAATAATAAATTACAATTACTATTTTAACGATAGAAAACACGGAAGAGATGTAAATTAAAGCAAATGAAATAAAAAAATAACGACTTTAATCTGCGACGTTTTAATGCTTGCTTTGTATACTTTATGCACTAGAGCATAAAAAGTAACTTTATTTATGAAAAAAAGGCTCGAGATCTCGCGAGGTCGAGGTTACATTCCCTAGACAATAGGTTCTCAACATTATTTTGCCCACCGCCTATTTTGAGAATAGGTCTATTTTTTTAGAGCCCCCGAATTTATTTTTTATATAAGTTATTTTTTATATAAGTGTCTAAGTATGTGTCGCGAATCTGAAACAGTGCCGTGATTATAATTAAACAAACTCAAACTCAAAGCATCAGGCACTTTTGAATTGTCAAGAAGTCGGTCAGTCAGAAAATATGAAGCTAGTTGCCCATTCCAAAGCGTAGGTACCCATGGAGAAGAACGGGCAAGAAACTCCATGGACACTCTTTTTAAATTATATTTTACAAAAATATTAGTTACATTATTACTTTTGATTTTAAAATTATATAATGTGAGAACGATGTAAAAAATATTAAGAAACGTGTTTTAAACAGTCGTAAGATAGGATATATTATTATATAGTTTTCTCTGGGTCTTCTACTGCCCCCCTGTAAGTCTCAAACGCCCAGGTCCTTAACGTGGGCGATAACGCAGGGGGCGTTATCGCCCACGTTAAGAACCTATGCCCTAGACTCATGGCATAAAGGAATGGTAATGATTGAAACTTACAGTCCGCCTCAGGCGGCTTTCCCTGGGAGCTGTCAACCCTCCTCGTAACATCGGAGACCTGACTGTCTTTCCGCCTCCCCCTCGCTGCCCGCAGGAGTGACAGCAGGTCCCCTCTCGGTGCATGTTCCAATAGGGCGATAAGCGGTGCCCGTCTTGTACAACACGCTACCAGTCGTATCACGTGTTTGTGTGAGCCGACGTGTTTGAGCATCACAATCTCGCGTAGGAAGTCTTGAACTTCTTCTTCTGATACGTCTTCTGTGGAAGAGAAGAGATGAGGGTTACTTATATAAGATGGTAAGACACCTACCTTACGCATAATCAGCCTACAATCTTCCCGCTGGTGGGACACAGGCCTCCTCTCGGTAAGACGACGTACGCCGTACGTAATCCACCACGCGGGCCCAGTGCGGGTTGGTAGATGTCACGTGTCTTCGATTTTTTGGTGCTAGGACATGCCGGTTTCCTCACGATGTTTTCCGTCACCGTCTTTTGAGAGCAGTGGTGATGGAATTATTTACATAAAGTAAAGGCTCCTTCAAACAGGCGCGACACAAAGGCACCGTAAGTCGCGCAACGAGCGGTGCCTGTGTCGCGCGCGATTCGCGTCGTGCTTCGCGCCTGTTTGCAAGCTGTCTGGGTTCGAATCTCCGTCCTACAACTCGTAAGTCGCGGCCGTTACTGAGCTAATCACTGTCTGCACCTGGATACCTTATAGATCAACAGTTTTGTTGGTAGCTTCAGGTTATTGGCTAGAGGAACACAACCATTCGATACGCTTCCGTATCGTATCGAACATCAGTCAATGTTATCGTAGGAGTCCTTTAAACGTTGTTCACAAGTCCAATACCCGATGTCAGTTTAAATCAAGTAGATAAACTTAAACTCAAAGCATTTATTTCAATTAAACCTTGTACAGGCACTTTTGAATTGTCAAAATTAAATAGTCTGTCAGTTAGTCAGAAAGTTGAAGTTAGTTGCCCATTCCAAAACGTAGATCTCTATGGAGAAGAACGGGCAAGAAACTCCATGGACACTCTTTTAAATCAAGATAATACAAAATCCTGGGTACATTATTCTTGTTGCTTCTATATGTGAGAACAATGTAAAAAAAAGACACAAATGAAGAAATAATTTAAAATATAAGATTAAATATAAGCCTTGGCAGTTCCTGGTTCAAGCCATGGTCCGGGGCGAGAGGGAGTGGGGGGCAGTCGCCTCCTTCTGCGAAGCAGTCATGCTAGCGAAGGAGGCGGCGGGACGGCTGAGGGAGAGAGCCTCCCGTCCCAGCCGCCGCGGGAGACGCTCCGGGCGTCGGGAGCCGCGCGACGACTCCCGGCCAACGTAGGCGCGGGCCTGCGGGCGGAGAGTAATGGGTAGCTCACCGTCCGATCAGGACCAGGCCCGTGCCGGACGGCGCGTACGTGTTCCACGCGCGCCTCAAAGAGATGTCAGCATTAAACGAAGGGGCCCGTAAGGGCCGAAGCCTGCCGGGTCAGCGGGATTGTCCGAAAGGGTTACCGCTGGCCCGGAACATAAAGGGCGAAGGAAGGTACACGGGTGGGTTTTAGTCAGTAAGAGTCTGACACTCCCTTCCGCTCCACCCAGAGCGGGAGGAGTCATTTGATGATTTCCCATCCTGAAAAAAAAAAAAAGCCTTGGCAGTTAAGAGATGACCAATGTCGAACAACAAAGGATGACCACTCCGACACCTGTTTGATGTCGGGTGCAAGGGAAATCAGGTTATCGAAATGTGTCATTTTCGATACGGTAGTCTAACGAGTGGTTGTGAATAGCTATGTAGCTTAACTTCGTTCTAACAAATCAAGGCTCCTACAAACAGGCGCGACACGCGATAAAATCGCACGCGACACAAAGGCACCCCAAGTCGCGCAACGAGCGGTCTTTGTGTCGCGCGCGATTTTATCGCGTGTCGCGCCTGTTTGTAGGATCGGAACATTTGATCGGAGTTGAAAGATTTATTTTTTTTTAATTCCGTGAGTGTTGTGTAATATTCTAGAGACTATTTACATAAGTAATTAATTTTATCACAATTACGAGATCAGCGCGGTAAACGACGGAAAAACCGAGAAGCCTACCTACATGTTTGTAATGGACTTAAGTTTGCGGAACAAATAGCAATAATTGTGCAATGTGCCTAATTCTAAACTGAGCATTATTATGACATACCTAACCTTTAATTACATAGGCGTTTAAAAACAGTTGGTCGGTTTATTTTTTATCTTTGAAACTATGCTCGCGTTTGATCACGTTTAGATCGCCAGTCGATCTATTCTATATAAATCCTACCGTGAAAACTTAGGTGAAGTGAGCTGTTAATAGTGTCAGTCCCTAGCGTCAGATGGAATGACAGCTCACTTCAAGCCCACCTAAGTTTTCACGGTGTACAGAAAAGACCGGCCGATGTTAGCACACGTATCAATTAGTGTGCGCTGCAGTAGGGAGGCCCATACAAAGAATAGATTAGTGTGCGTTGCAGTAGGGAGGTCCATACAAAGAATAGATTAGTGTGCGTTGCAGTAGGGAGGTCCATACAAAGAATAAATTAGTGTGTGTTGCAGTAGGGAGGTCCATACAAAGAGTAGATTAGTGTGCGTTGCAGTAGGGAGGTCCATACAAAGAATAGATTAGTGTGCGTTGCAGTAGGGAGGTCCATACAAAGAATAAATTAGTGTGCGTTGCAGTAGGGAGGTCCATACAAAGAATAGATTAGTGTGTGTTGCAGTAGGGAGGTCCATACAAAGAATAAATTAGTATGCGTTGCAGTAGGGAGGTCCATACAAAGAATAGATTAGTGTGCATAACAGTAGGGAGGTCCATACAAAGAATACTGAACGGCTCGAGTTGATACGGTGCCGATCCCTTTCCGGTTTGATACGTGTGCTATGCCTATAACTTTACGCGGGTCCACGAATTGGTTATTGGCAAGCTTCAAGGAAAAATTGTAAGTATTGAAATATTTATCATGTATGTCAAAAAATTCATATTATAAGTTAAAGTCGCATTTCGTGTTTGTATGAGTGACAGTGTTGTTTTTCTAAACTACACAACAATTTTGATGCGGTGTTCATTATCATTCAGAGAATTTATTCCGGAAGGTTCATGTGCATAATACGTCAATGGTGCCGATTCCCTTGTACACAAACTAAACTAAATTTAAGTTCAATGCATCTTTTTCTTTCTATTTCATTAAGAAAAGGACAGAAGATAAATTTTAGTTTAGTCCTGTCAAATTAATCAGCGCCTGACACTACTCCATAGAAGTTTAGACGTGAAACTTTCCTACTAAAATAACGTCAATTTACGTCAGGCGCTGATTGAAAGTGTATGTAAGTGTATAAATACACAAATAAATAAATATAAGGTAAGTACAAGTATTGCCGAGTGTCTTAAGATTTATTGTATATTAAAACAAGTAATTTCTGCAAACGAAGCCGCGGGCGGAAGTTATCATCTGCCTAGCCTTTTCTGTCCGCCGTTGGGGTCGGCTTCCAGTCTATCCGGATGCAGATGAATACTAATATTTTATGTGAAGCGACTGCCTACCTCATCTCCACAATCCTGTAACTGGGTAATACGATACCCCTTGGGAAGACTGGTAGTCAGATTTTCGGGTTTCTGACTATCAGTATCTAACGATTTCGATTGTCAAAGATCTACAAATGACAGCCGGGACAACGGCTTAACATGCATTCCGAGACATGGAGATGTCTCGACATGTACTGGATGGTCACCCATCCACGGACCGACCTCGGCAAGTGTAGCTTGACCTTCGATGGAACCGTGCAGCTGTTATTATTTAGCCACGAGCCCTCGACTTTCATAATTCTAGTTTCCGAAAACACAGGAAATTTTAAAGAACTGACGATCCCTTGCTAGCAATTTAAGTAAAATTACACGTTTCTATAATTATTATCTAAGGGCCTGTGCACACCACGTTTTTTAAACGCGCCGTTGACGCGCGTTTTAGAAACGTGCGTCGACGGCGCGCTTTTATCCTACAGAAGGTCTACAGGCTGCGTCTGACTCGCGTGCGCGTCGCGTCTATACTCTGTATATCGCTACAAACGCGCATCGACGGCGCGTTTAAAAAACGTGGTGTGCATAGGCCCTAAGAAATAACTTGAACCAAGCAGTTCAAGAGTGCATTCATGAATATTACGGATTGCCGACTTTCATTTCCTAGACGTGTTTACTGTTTATGTAATCATAATAATTGAGCATGCGAAATTAGCTAAACATTTTGCTTGTCTTTGCCGAGAAATAGTGTTGTGCTTTTTTATTTTCTGGTTGACTATTGTTGAGAGTGATTATGTACATGCTATGGAATTTTTGGTCCTTTTTGCATAATAAATTTTGTGTTATGCAATGAAACCTGTTTAGAATGCGAGAAAATGAAAATTACAGCGGCATAAAACAAAAAATATAATTACAACTCTAGCGTCGAAAATTTTCGTCAGTTATCATAAAAAATAATGCGCGGTTGTAGCCCGCGAAATTCAAATTTTCTTACGTTTTTTGCAATTTGCAAGTATTAAGTTGTACGTTGATTAAAATATGATTCGCGACCGTAACAAATACATATATATTTACAGAATTATAATCATTAAAGTCATCAAAACAACTCTCTAAGACCAAGTATTCCTGCTGAATGACTATTTCATGAAATCTTGCCATTTTAGGATTATACTAACTTAACAAGTTGTGTTACTGATTCTCAGATGATGACGTAAATAGTTGAAGTTTGGTGTACTGGTACTGGGCTGTCACTAACTACTTTAGTCACTAAAAATATTAAATTTTATAACTCGGCATACTTACATCCGTCAACAACTGCTACATTCATACCTTAACTCTTTGTCTACGCTAGCGCCATTGTGGAGGGTTTTTGAACTGTTATTTACTGCTTGTAGCTGGACACATTTTCAACATTCCCCCGTATGTGACGGTTCGCCATACCTCTACCCTCCTTAGGAATAGGTAGGTACCGACGCCAGCACATCAAGCTACTACAATCTGTCGAATATCCTCAATAGATTTTCAACTTTATCGCCACAGCATAAGATTCAAAGTTGATTGGGAAAAGTTGACAGTTTCGGGTAGCTTGTTGTGCTGGTGTCTGTACAATACAGTCATGTCAATGTAACAATTTGACTATGACAGCGCATTTAGTTAAATGTTTGGTTACCCATACTAACTTCTACTGTGGAAGTATTTCACAATTTCAATCCATAAGAAACTACATAGTATTTACCAAGTAAACACACTGACGTTTTATAGAGAGTGCTTGGCACACCTTGCCATGTTTACAAGTAGTGCCGGTAGTACAAACTTTATGCGACAGATGGCGCCACTGACTACTGTGGTCGGGGCATACACATTAAATGGTTTTACGATTTATTTCTAAACTGGCGACCCGCCCCTGTTCACACGGTTTTTACGACTTTGCAAAACATCGAGATTTATTTATTAATAATTGTAAGGTAAACACATAAAACTTCCGGAATAAATTCTCTAAGTGATGGTGAAAAATTTATTAAAATCCGTTGCACAGTTTAGAACAACTTTTCTTCTTTTCTTCTTTCTTTTCTTTTTTTCTTTTCTTTTTTTTTTTTTCTTTTCGCTGAAGCAGGTTGAAGCAGACCAAGCAAAATATGCCTTTAATTTTAAATGGCAGCGCCCAGCGCAGACCAGCGCGTGTTGAAGCTTGTCGGAACTTGTCGGCACTGTTCAGTGCTTATCGGCGCGCGTTCATATATTTTCCTCCGCGGGTTACCAGCGCTGTCAAGCGCCGGTAAGCGCTTATAAGTTTCCAGCTTTCTTTCTGTATACAGCCTAAGGTTGTATATCTCTGAACGGACAGCGAATTGCGACTATCCCCCTTAACAACTATTGTTCTACATAATTGCATAGTACAACTGTTTACAAATTATTTTTCTTGGTTGTAATTAGAAGACGATTGTGTGATGAACGTAGATTTCTATTGTGGTTGGCGAAAAAACTAAACTTATTGCGACTATCCCCCTTAAGAACTATTGTTCTACATAATTACACCTTTACAACTGTTTACAAATTCTTTTTCTTGGTTGTAATTAGTTTTTGGGTATCAAAACGCCCATCCTCCTCAATGGAAAAAAAAATTCCATAGAGGAGGATGGGCGTTTTGGTACATCGACTAGTGGCACTTTAATAGCAGTAACTTGTCAAGTTTACCTGTAAGCATTTTAGCAGCAACTGTAACAGTCTCTCCTCCTGGCATGTCGAGATGAGCAGCATGCACCCTGCCGAATGCTCCACTACCTATGAGGGACCCAAGGTGCACCCGTGATCTGCTCACCTCCCATTCATCACCACCTTCTTCAATCTGTAGCAACAAAAGTGTTGATTCATGTATCAGTAAGACATGGTGGTTAAAGTACAGACGCCAGCACATCAACCTACTACAATCATTCAAATTTCTTTAATAGATTTCAACTTTATCGCTGAAGCATAAGGTTCAAAGTTGATTGGGAAAATTTGACAGTTTCGGATAGCTTGATGTGCTGGCGTCTGTACAATGATCAGTCGATCAGTCATAGCATATACAGCCTATAGTGTTTCCGCTGCTGGGACACAGGCCTCCTCTCGGTGAGAGGGAGTGGGACGTAATACACTACGCGGATCCACTGCGGGTTGATAGATGTCACATGTCTTCGAATTTTTGGTTCTAGGACATGTCGGTTTCCTCACGATGTTTTCCTTCACCGTTTTGAGAGCAGTGGTTTTTGAAATAACTTACAAAAAGTACAGTGTCTGCTTGGGTTCGAACCCCCGACCTAAAACTCGCAAGTCATGGCCATTACCACTTGGCCCCCACTGCTCTTCTTACTGCATAATGCTACAAGGTTATTTTGGCCCATGGCCAAAATCTTAACTGAAGCCGCCATCTTGTTTTGTCAATACAATTTCTGTGACAATTTCACAAATCTTTACCAACAACGGCCCCCAGTCAATGTCATTCAGGTGTCAAAAGATATTTGTAGCACTCTACCTACAATGAACTATGTATATTCAGATATAGAAACACTACGTCAATGTGTACGTCCATTTCATACAACTTTCAGAAAGAATGATACTTGGGATTTGAATATGCGGGCAATTTAAGTAGGTAGTCAGTTTGATAAAATATTAACTCTGACTTGACACTATGCGGTGTATTCAATTGGGCCATGTTTTTCCAAAACACACCATTCCACCATACCACTAGGGTACCGTATCACATTAAGGGTTGATTTTACCAAAGTCAGTTAACTATTAATCGTGGAATAAAATTGACGTCTGACAGTTCTAGTATGGATTAACTGTCAAAAATTCAAATAATAATTTTACCTCAATATCCTTTTGTGTGTACAACGGGCTCTCTTCCATCTGGCCTCGCACCGGAATTTCATTATTTCTGCTGAGAAAAAAGGTTTAATTTAATATTTTGGCTCTTTTCGCTTGTTTTATAAATGGTTTTTTTTTAAAGGACGTGTACAATTGTTCTCAAGTTAAAAAAATCACCAACAGTAAGACATGGCGCACACTATGCGACATGTCATTACAGCGCGGCGACTAGACGCAACGGTAGGCTGCGGCCGAAAATTTTCATATACAACACGGTCACATTAACTTGACGCATCTGTGGAATGCGAGGCCCCGCCCGCTTCCCCCCGCATTCCCTTAGCTCGCCCGGCAAGGGTCAGTATGGTCAGCATCTTTATTCTATCTATTCATCTATATATTTTTGACAATCAACATAAAATAGTTTTTTTACTACCTACACTTCCTGCAAATAAAGATTTGAAATTATATAGGTAGTATCTACTACCTACATACATTTTTTTTCTTAAAAAAAAACGTTGCCCCTCACTAGGAATTTCTCCTGTGTCGTAGGGCGTTTAGTTGTTGATGCTTTTTTGTCACACCGTACCAGAGTGCCAAAATGACGTCATCAACGCCAAGCGTCAAGTTAATGTGACCGCGTTGTAGTTTGTTCAAAGCTCCGCACACTTGGCGTCGAGTTGCAGTGACGCAACGACAGGTTAGGAGACTCGCATGCTTCGCTACTTGTCCCAGTGATTAGACGTGCGGTGCTCGCGAACACCCGACGACAGTCGCATGCGACAGGTCAAAACGACCGACTCTCTCGAATACCCAAAGAAAATTATCGCTTCCTGCACGTTACCGTTAATCGCAAAAATCCAGTGCGCGATAAATCCCGCCACGATGTTTTTACGTCCGTACGAAAATCTCAGAAATGAGAAAGGTTCAAGGCTTCACAACATTCCCGGGTCCATTTTATCTAAATTAAACCATCTCTACCGGAACGATAAACTCTTAATTAATTGAGAAATCCCTAAGTAAAAAGTTTATTGCTTTACTTCAAACAATAGAATGTGCTTACAAACAAAATTAAAGGGCGATGACAGACGGACGTTGCCAATGCGGCGCTGCAACGCTTGAGCGGTGACGTTCCTTCCGTTCATATAAATTTGAGCGTCATGCCACACGGTGCGTTTGCAATCCCGGTTAAGCAGACGACAACCTCATAGGTTGAACTGCGAGATGCCATTCACAAATGAAACAAACATGGTGCGTTGAAACGACATGTGGCGACGGAAGCGTATCGGACAAGGGGCCTGGGAGACGAAACAGGGAGGGGTGCAGCGGGGAGACAACGGAGCGCAGCGCTGTATTTTTTATTTGTATCGAAGGTGGACGTCGACGTCGTGAAGGTGCAACGTCAGGATAAGCTGCGTTGGGTTGCGACATCGCAGCGCTAGTGTGGCACTCACTGCGCTGCGACAACGCAACGCATTGGCAACGCCCGTGTGGCATCGCTCCAATTTGAATACACCAAATCTTTTTTTTTTATTTTTTTTTTATTTATAGGGCTTTGTCGCTTAGCGACTACATCGCCCAGTGCAGGAAAATACAAAATTATTGATTACGATCTATCTTATAACTAACTTACACCAAATCTTATTGTTAAGAGTATTCTATGGAGTAATAGTTTCTATTAGCTATGTAAAACAGTGGGGTAATTGCTTAACCACTAACAGTAACAATGACTTTTATTTTGACAGTTCATCAACATACATTGCGTTATTTACTTTGCTGAGCAGATAAGTTTTTCGAACATATGAAGCAATGGATTAGCAATATCTGTCAAAATGATTCAGATTGTGATTGATAGGGGGTTAAGCAAAGGGTGCTGATTGGTAGTGTGTTTGTTTCGTTATAAAAATCTCATCGGGCTTTTGTAGGTATTGCGTCACTATGGGGCAAGCGGTACCGAATCTATCTCTTCACGCAATAATGCTTGGTAGTGTTGGGATTTCCGTTAATTTTATTTGTCGATGACTTCATACCTACCGATAGTTTAGTGTTTGGGATTGGCATGTGTTTTGCTTTTATAATAAAAAATAAACTAAAGAAATTTTCGGATAAATAATAATATTAGTTAGGAGTTAATATTTGAGATATGTGTGTTGCTTTACTTAGTGTAACAAATAACAATAACTTTATGAAATTACCAATGACTATAGAATGACATCAATTCAATAGTATTATGTTTCATAAGTAGATTTAATGATAAATGGAAGCTTTGTACGCTAAGAAAATATTAGCCAATAGCCATTACTGCTTTCACTATATATGTTAAAAAGTTTTTTAAAAGTAAATAAAAACATTGCGAAAGTTTCATCTTCATCCAGTTTTTATTGCTTTACACACATAATTATTTATCAAGCTATAGTTATATCCAATAATTACATTAATTAATCACAATAAAAGTTACGTAAAATCGCATGCCGTCCACCAGAAATATCGATAAAAGAAAATTACCTTTACATCACTAGTGGGTCATATGTCGTAGGTCGGCTCTTGCACGTATATGGATACTCGCTGTGACGTAATATTTACGTAAATTGTAACTTACTCTACGTCCGCATGCGTATTTTCTACAAACTTATAAGGAACTAAAAAAAAGAAATTTTCTAGGGAAATACTTCTGAGAAATCTATTTTTAGCAGGAAATGTGTTTGTTAGGTGTCAAAGGGGAGTTGGCTATTGATTTTAAAGTGTTTTTGGAATTTGAACCTTATTTCATTGAAGCTATGGCGTAGAAAGACAAAACCCATGTTGTATAGACGAATGTTTTTAAAAGACAGACGAATAAAAAACGAAAAAAAAAATATAAATTAATGTTTTCTAGTACTTAAGTTCCCCAATTTGTCAGTTTTATTGAGGTAAAATAAATAGCTAAACAAGAGTTTTATTAAAACTCCGATAGTTTGTCATTAATATTGCGTTTTCTAACGGTTTTTGGTTTAAAAAATACGTAGAAAGTAGGTATGATATGGTCAATACGACAGTCCAAAAGTAACTCACGACCTAAGTTATATGTAAACTAGATATTGGTGCCGAACCCCCGATTCTGTTGTTCACAAACAAAACTAAATTTAAGTTTAGTACATCTTTTTCTTTCTAATTCATTAAGGGGCCGGCGAACTACACATGCCAATGCGTAGCTCATACAAACGTAATTGCAAAATAACTTGTAAATCAAACATATTCTTAAGGTACTTAGTGTGTATTTATTCCGATTGGATTACAGAATATCTAGGTTTCTAAATATTATTTTGAAATGACTCTGATATAAAGACGAGATATGAGGAATTTCAAATTTCTATGGAAAACTTATTTTTTTCATAACTCGACTTTAAATCAATATCAATTCAAAATATATATTTAGGAACCTAGATATTCTGTAATTCAATCGGAATAAATACAAACTACATTAAGAATATGTTTGATTTACAAATTATTTTGGCATTACGTTTGTATTAACTACGCTTACTCCGCCGGCCCCTTAAGTTTTAGAGCAAATAAATATATTCTATTCTAAAAGGCCAGCAGATTAATTTTTAGTTTAGTCCTGTAAAATTTATCAGCGCCTGACGTAAATTGACGTAATTTTAGTGGGCACGTTTTTAATCTCGTCGAAACTTGTAAGGAGTAGTGTCAGGCGCTGATTAATTTGACAGGACTAAACTAAAATTTGTCTTCTGTCCTTTTCTTAATGAAATAAAAATAAATAAAACTGAAGTGTCTGTTTGTAATGTCTTTTTACTAAATGAATATGAAAGTATATTACGATAACTACATATAAGAAAAATCAATTTTTAAAAATTTTGTGTCTGTTTGTTCCGGCTAATCTCCAAAACGGCTGGACCGATTTTGATGGGACTGGATACTATTAAGTAAAAGTTATAGACCCAATAAATAAATGCATTGTGACTTGATTTAGCTGTCCGGCGGGATAATTGCGTAACAGAAGCACTAACAGAAGCAATGGCTTTCATTTTGACAGTTCAACAACATTCATTGACATTCATTCACATTCATTCATTCATTCATTCATTTCATTTTTACGTTGTTGAGCAGATATATTTTTCGAACATATGAAGCAATGGATTAGCAATATCCTTCAAAATGATTCAGATTCAGAACGATAGTGTTTTACGCAATTAGACTTTGAAAGTGTTAGTACAGACGCCAGCATATCAAGCTACTACAATCTGTCAAATTTCTTTAATAGATTTTCAATTTTATCGCTAAAGCATAAGATTCAAATTTGATTGGGAAAATTTGACAGTTTCGGGTAGCTTGATGTGCTGGCGTCTGTACCTATATGGTGATGATTATTATTTATATTAATACACATGCACATATTATTCTTATATATTTGTATTAGTTATTCCGCTTTTATTTTTAATTGTCTAAAAATAAAATGATTTAAATTTTTTATTAAAAATATATTTATTTTTTAATTGTGTCTTCCTGTCTACTATAGAACAAAACTGTGATCGCGAATCGCAAATCTTAGAATAAGCCGGATGGTCGTAATTCATTAGTTGATATTGGAGATCTCCCTTCCTGCAGGGTGTAACCTTCAGTGGTCCATCTGGAAGTCCCTGAACCGTCTCCGGACACAATTGGGAAGATGTAACCCCAACCCGGTAAACCGGTAAAGTGGAGCTACCTTGACGGAACCGCAGTAGGGTGTCATTGTGGAGCTATGTCGCAAATCATGCTCCACCCACCACCTATCCTGTTCTCTATGTCCCAAAACATGCAGTCATAGTGACCTCTGCGTTGTCACCGACAACGCCGTGGAAGTGGCAAAGTTCTGGGACAAAAATATCTAAAATACAGTCGTGCCAGCGACGCGAAGGAGAAAAAGATGTTGATAAATAATTAGAATGGGTACAACGTATTCTTGACGTGACAACATGACGACGATAAACTACATAAGAGGAGACATCATCATTTGAATATTCGTCCTACGTCTTGGATCTGCCGTCATCCACTGATTTGTATGCAACTTCGTTCGCGACCTAAGTTTCCGAGATGAAAGCAAACTTAGTGAAGAATTGTATGCAGCTGGGGCTATAAATGCGGCCCCGCCTACAACTATTTATTCAAGAGTTCTTAATCTTTAGTCAGGAACCGAGTTCTCTTTCTATACAAGTGCACCATGATCGGTTAGCAATAAGGATCAAAATATGTTAATAATGTGGATAACAGTACAGACCTGCCTGAGTTCGGGCCCATGCAGGCGCTTTACTTTGTGTAATTAATTACATCACCACTGCTCTCAAAACGTTAAACGAAAACATCGTGGTGAAACCGGCATGTCCTAGAGCAAAAAAATCGAAGACATGTTATATCTACTAACAGATTACATCCCACTCAATCTTAAAGAGAGGAGACCCGTGTAACAGCAGTGGAAAATTTATAGGTTTATTATGCTTATGCAGTACCATAATTTCGAATTTCCTGATTGACTTCAGAGTCTATGAAGAAACAGTACTACACGATTGACGATTGATTTGTATGCAAGCACCATGAGCATTTCAGAACCAAGCATAGATTACGTTGCACCACCATTACCAATTCACCATTCGTCTACTACACATAGATTAAAAGGAATAACTAACTAACTTAACTGATTGCATAACGTCTCGTATACCAGACTTGTCTGTGAATCCTTGTATTCCATTTCCATTTACGCGACCGGTCGGTAGATCTATCTAGATCATCGATAGCTCGTCGCCACTCACTTGCCCTTTGACTTAACGCATCGTGGTTTAAATGAAATAGAACGTTTAAGGTATGAGGGGACAGCGTTTGGTAGAAATAGTGATGTCCTTTAATTTTTTATGTTAAGTTAGTAATATCAGCAGCTTAAATTGTTTTAGACCATCATCACATAGGCCTCCCCAAGCATCGCCACTTCGACCGATTCTGTGCTTCTCGCATCCAGCGGATTCCTGGGCCTTCACCAGGTCATCGGTCCACCTTGTGGGGAGGTCTTTCAACGCTATGTCTACTGGTACGCGGACACCACTCCAAAACCTTTCGGCTCCATCGGCCATTTGTTCTGTTTTAGACCATTGAGGATAAATAATCAAAGTAATTGTCCGTAAGAAACCACATCTATGAAATGGTTACCAATCTGCTACACAATTAGTTTCCTTGACTATGCATTTATTTATTTGGTTCACCAACAATTGTTTACACTAACATCTTGGTACAAATAACTTCTTTAAAAACTTTGAACAGTGTAACAATTACTTAAAGGTAAACACCACATGAACTAAAATCATGTTAATTTGTAAGTCTAGGTACATGTACAGTTCACAAGCCAACTTAAAACTAAAGAAAAAAATATGTTGCCTATGTATAAATAAATAAATCGTTTTGAATGTGATTGCTAAAGTTATATAAAGTAGGTAACGAAATAATGAATGCTTTACAACACCTCTGCTAAACAACTCAAGATTTTAGATTTGATGCATAGATATTTGTGAGGACATTAAGCGATTGTAAGCTGGCCAGATAGGCCAGCTTACAATGGCAATGACTCTTTAAATAACTTCATTACGATGTAAGTCTGTGTCGGTAAGTTAGGAAAAATCCACTAAAGAGATTGTCCCAGTTTTCTTCGCACGACGCGGGCGCAGTGCAAAAGACTTCAACGAAAATGTCGCTTTTCCAAACATGAAAAAAGCGAACAAGACTAAACGAGACTTATGGCTTCATTTTGGTCTAGTCGGCGCCAACTGCTGAGGTTGGAATCCTGGGTTCCCTGTGTCATGAAAAGTCTAATGACGTTTTTCTTGTAGGAATTTCTTAGAAGGTAGCAGCCCGAAGATTTTATTTGTGCCCGGATGATTACAATAAGCTTACCCCCTGTTACAGACGCCAGCACATCAAGCTACTACAATTTGTCAAATTTCCTTAATAGATTTTCAACTTTATCGCTTAAGCATAAGGTTCAAAGTTCATTAGGAAAATTGGGCAGCTTGATGTGCTGGCATCTGTAATGGGACGTAAACACAACAAGAGAATGATAAGAGTAGTTATTAGGTACCCCTCTACATACTTATTTGGGGAATACAGTTGTAATGTTATAGGCCATAGAAAAGTTTTATCCTTCGCTAAGGCCGCTCGTCTATCTTATTTTCTCATACACGTAATTATTATTGATATCAGCTTACAAATTGTACCACCGACAAACAAGTGACAGCGTAAAGATTACGCATGCGGAGTCGTGAACGCGAGAATCAGATGCGCCGGCGCAGCTTCTTGACCATTTTAGGTGAACGCTTACTTTAAGGGCAATCGTTTCGTAATAGCTAAGCTTTGTTTGTGAATTGGCTATGATTTCTTCATTAAGAACAGATTTGAGAGGATTAGTTGTGAGTTCGGATAAGTGTTTTGTTAATAAAATTTGTTTTGATAATTACGAGTATTATTGTGATACTTAAATGTTATTATTTTTATTGAATTGGTTGGCCAATTGTGCAAAGATTAATATTGTTTAAATTTTTTCAGAATGCTATATCTGTATTGAGTATTTAGAAGTGCATAACAGAGTTCAGGTTTCCGAAACGTTTATCTACTTACTAACCGCTTTATTTACAAACTTTGGTTAAAGTTGAGTGACGTTTAAACGTCAAAAAGGTATTGTTAAACAGTCGCTTACCATTATTACTTAACCTTAATTAATGATATATCAACGCACAGCCTAAACCGCTGGTCTTAGAGACATGAAATTTGGAGGGTGTGTTCTTTGGGAAGAATAGGTATCCACTAAGAAAGGGTTTTTTGAAATTCCACTCCTAAGAGGGTGAATGGGGGGAGGGTGAAATTTCACGCGGACGAAGTCGCGGGCAGAAGCTAGTACATAATATTATAATTTAGAAAGGAAATTTTTTCTGTATGTAACCTTTTCACGCCTAAACAACTGAACGGATGTCGATTAATTTGGAAAGGAGATAGATGTCATCCTGGGGAAGAACATAGGCTTCTTTTTGTCCAGGTAACACGTTCCCGTGGGATGATTTCTGACATCTGCGCGGACGAAGACGCAGGCAGATACAGGTGTAAATAAAAATTAAATATCATTTTACTTTTAAGAGGAAATGTGGTTGGATAGACTTTTGAAAAAGTCTAAGTAAAAAGTCCTAATTCGTGGTTTGGCTCTCGCCTATTTCTTCCTCCAATATTGCAGGACCAATTTAAAAGACTTTCATTTCGTAAACTGTATAAGAACAATATGTACTGTGTCCCTATGTTTTTCTTTTTTCATTAATAGTTGCTTAGGCCTCTGTTGACAGCGGTTAATATCGCCCTATTTGAGCATTTTTTGAGGGTTCTAGTGCTTAAAAAAATAATGTATCATTAAAAAGGAAAACATAGCTTTGGGACATACAAGTAGTTAATATTTATTATTCTGTAAAATATCATTGCTTTATGGTCATTAACCAGAATGAAAACAGGCGAGAGCGTTTCTATGGAGACAAGACCATCAGCCATATTCAATCGAAACATCCGTCTTCTGTTTTTTAACCATCGACGCAAAAACGACGGGGTGTTCTAAGTTTGAAGTGTCTGTGTGTGTGTGTCTGCCTGTGGTACTGTAGCTCCCAAACGGATGAACTGATTTAGATTTTGTTTTTTTTTTTGTTTGAAAGGTGAATTAGTCGGGAGTGTTCTAAGCTATGATTGATAAAAATCGGTCCAAGATGGCCGCCGCCACAAAATGGCGGATTACATATTTTCTTATGTATGTATATTGACTTTTCAAATCCAGTAGTGTCAAATAATTCTATTGCGAGATTACGACTAGGTACTTATTATGACGACTACATATTTCGAAAGTATGTACATAAATTAACACTTAAAATACATAAGGCTTCATGTATGTAGTAATGTGGTTTATCTTGACAAGCCGTTAATGCGAAGATCACGAGTATTAGTCGTTTTCCTAAGTTGAAAGGCACGATTCATTTCAGATAGTAGATGGTATTACGTTTTTTATGATGCCAAGTGTCACGGAAATTTTGAAATGGAAGAGATTAAATTGGAGGAAAGTCTATCCCGGCTGTCATTCTTGGATATTTGACAGTTGTTAGGGGTCGTCGGAAGCCCGAAAGTCTGACAACAAGTCTTGCCAAGGAGTATCGTGTTAACTAACTGGGTTGTGGTCAGATAGGCAGTCGCTCCATGTAAAATACTGGTATTCAGTATCCGGTTAGACTGGAAGCCAACCCCAAAACAGTTAGGAAAAGGCAGATTGATTGAAAGTAACCTGCGCATGATAGCAATCGTTCGACCTGTTCCATCGTTCGTGATATGTCGTGTTCCTGGTTGTATTGAAAGCGCTACCGTATCACCTTCGTGACATATAGAAAACATGTCTTTTGCAACAGTTTGATATTATCATCGATACCGATTCTGTAAATACAAATATTTGTTACGGCCGCGATTTATATTTTGATCGACGTACAACTTAATTCTGACCAGCAAATTGCAAAAAACGTAAAAAAAATTAATTTCGCGGGCTACCCTGGTGCTTTCGCCTTAATTGGACGTCTTGAAGTTAGTGAAAATTAGGTTGAAAGATTCCGTTAAGTACATACTTTTGAAGTTGGTGAAAATTACGTTGAAAGATTCCGTTACATACGAAAGACAGATACAGTTTGTTATGTTATATTATGAAAATAATAAAACGACTCGTCATTTCAATCAATATCAATAAGTCAATCATCAGCTTATTAGCATTCCAATGCTAGACATAGGTCTCTCCTATTGCACGGCATAAGTAATAAGTCAATGGGCTAAAGAAATCCAAGAATCCTTCAACACTATCATACAAATTATAAATACCTAACATAACACATTAAACATTATTGGAATTCCTCCATTAATAAAGTGTGAATGAAATCGTGTTATTACGTCAGATATCGAAGGTTACGTCAAAAGCTTTCTATAGGAAAATATATGTTCATGTGTATATTATGTTAATAAAAAGCGGCCAAGTGCGGGTCGGTCTCGCACACAAAGGGTTCCGTACCACCGTACAACGTTTAACACAATATTTTTTTATCTGTACTAATTTTATAAAGAGGTACAATTTGTTTGTTTGTATGTTTGCATGTAGAGGGTAATCTCCGGAACTAGCAGTCGAATTTGAAAAAATCTTTTTGCATTTAATAGCCAAATTCTTGGGGAAGGTTATAGGCTATTTTAATATCACGCTACGACCCAAAGGAGCTGAGCAAAAGGAAAAAAGTCAGAAAGACACACATAAATAAATGGCAAATAAAATAAGTAAATAAGAACGCTAATCTCAAACGAAGTAGTAGCACGAGCGCGCGATGGTATGCGACGCGGTCGGACGGGGCCGAAATTTCACGCGGACGAAGTCGCGGGCAGAAACTATTACTTGAAACTCGTGTCTTGTATAGGGATCTCTTTTAATTTTTAATTTATTTATTGCTATAGAGACACACACACACACACTGTGGATATTTGAAGCGCTACCTATTACGGTTCAAAAGATACAACCCTGTAACAGACAGATGGACAGCGGAGCGTTAGTAATAGGATCGCGATGGCACAACCCAAAAACTTATGAGTACGGAACCCAAAAAATGAGAAATTTCAAGTCAATGAGAAATTGTACGATAATGTCGAATCCGTCATATGAAAGCCTTTCGTGGTATGACGCAACGCGTAGAGCGTTATCTCTGTTGCACGAAATACAAACAGTCCGGTATCCATTAGGAGCTGTTAAAACAATTATGATTTACTTCTTTTGATAATTATTTTTATTCTTTGTATAAAATACAAATAAAGGTAAAGGTCGATGTGCAATATTTATCGACGGGTACTGTAAGTCGCGGTCGCTACCACTGGGCCAATTTTGCTTTTAGAAACTATAGAGCACTACCTTATTAAGGATTTAAGTCATTTTACGTTTGTTATGTTTATTTAATATACAGAAATATGGCATATCGTATTCGCCGGGGCAGAAGTTGACTGTCAATACATACATAAATTGTATTCAAACTTATGTTGAAAATTTATGTTATTTCAAGCTAAACAAATATTAAATTTATTTTAATGGTAATTAAGTGGATTTCAGAGTGACTAGCACTGTTGAAAAAGTTATAAGAATAATTGTAGTTGTAGTGTAACTCAGCGGGATTGTCCGAAAGGGTTACCGCTGGTCCGGAACATAAAGGGAAGGGGAGGGAAGGTACACGGGTGGGTTTTAGTCAATAAGAGTCTGACACTCCCTTCCGCTCCACCCAGAGCGGGAGGGGTCATTTGATGATTTCCCATCCTGAAAAAAAAAATAAGTACCCTGTTCCAAATTTCACTATATGGTTTTGTTTTTTTAAGCTGTAGGTAACTATGGACAGATATATTAATAATTCGACTCCAGATAGACCAAAGCTAAAGTGAATTAATTTATTTATGACTATTTCATGAAATATCAATCAATAGGGTAACATGAAATTAGAGGGTTGTATCGATGATTTTAATGATTATAAATCTGTAAATACATTGTTGTTACGGTCTCGAATCATATTTTATTCAACATACAAACTGACACTGACCTGCAAATTGCAAAAAGCGTATGAAAATTTTAATTATCCAAGCTACCCGGGCGCTAGTCCCTTAAATGAGACCAATTTATGACCATTTTGAAATTAAAGGGTACCTAAAGGGTTAGGGCTGAAGCCCGCCGAGTCAGCGGGATTGTCCGAAAGGGTTACCGCTGGCCCGGAACATAAAGGGCTAAGGAAGGAACACGGGTGGGTTTTAATCAGTAAGAGTCTGACACTCCCTTCCGCTCCACCCAGAGCGGGCCCCCTCCCGCTGTCATTTGATGATTTCCCATCCTCAAAAAAAAAAGGGTACCTAAAAAGAAAAGAAAATAATTTTCATTTATTCACGAGAAGCATGGTCACCCTACTCGCAGCATCGATATTTACCGAGCATATTATTTGTCGTCATTACTTTTAATGTAAATGCTCGACACCCTGTTAAACTTATCAACAGGTTCCTGTCAAATTGTATGGAAATCGATATTCGACCGTCGATGTGCACACACCCTTAATCTGGACGTTTATAGCATTGTATTTACGATCGCGGTCACCTGGGCAATAAACTTTCTGGAGTATTTAAGATTCGTTCTTATAAGGGCCCGAATACACGTACCACTGTCACACCGTAACCACTATACGTGGACTGGTGCTAATTTGTATGAAATTATTAATATATTGACACGGACCACATTTGGCAGTCAAACTCAATCGTGTGGGCGATACCGACCACATCAAGGCGATGTCACAGCCACAACGCAACCACAACGTTGCGTCGACGCGACGACGCTGGCACAGCTGGAGTCGATCTATTTGCAAACACTAGCCACAATGTAACTACATCGTACCCACTAGCGACAACGCAACCACAACGTTGCGTCGACGCGACGACGCTGGCACAGCCGTAGTCGATCTATTTGCAAACACTAGCCACAATGTAACTACATCGTACCCACTAGCGACAACGCAACCACAACGTTGCGTCGACGCGAAGACGCTGGCACAGCCGGAGTCGATCTGTCTGCAAACACTATACACAATGTAACTACATCGTACCCACTAGTGACAACGCAACCACAACATTGCGTCGACGCGACGAGGCTGGCACAGTCGAAGTCGATCTGTTTGCAAACACTAGCCATAATGTAACTACATCGTACCCACTAGCGACAACGCAACCACAACGTTGCGTCGACGCGACGACGCTGGCACAGCCGGAGTCGATCTATTTGCAAACACTAGCCACAATGTAACTACATCGTACCCACTAGCGACAACGCAACCACAACGTTGCGTCGACGCAACGACGCTAGCACAGCCGGAGTCGATCTGTCTGCAAACACTATACACAATGTAACTACATCGTACCCACTAGTGACAACGCAACCACAACGTTGCGTCGACGCGACGAGGCTGGCACAGCCGAAGTCGATCTGTTTGCAAACACTAGCCATAATGTAACTACATCGTACCCACTAGCGACAACGCAACCACAACTGAAATGAAAGAAGTTGCCGCTGCAATTCCTTCACACATTACCACAGCTTGCCCACATTTTATCGTTGGGATATAGTGTGGTATGTGGGAGCAGTGGCAGCCCAGTGGTAACGGCCGCGACATACGAGTTGTAGGTCGTAGGTTCGAACCCAGACAGGCGCTTTTCTTTTTGTAAATTATTTCAACACCTATTGTCAAACGGTGAAGGAAACATCTCGAGGAGAGATATTCTAGCAACAAACATTCGAAGTCATGTGACGTCTAGCAACCCGCACTGGGCCCGCGTGGTGGATTACGGCCCACTTCCTCTCGCCGAGAGGAGGCTTGCGTCCCAGCAGTGGGAACATTACGGCTGCCCCATTACAAAACCTAGTAAGGACTTAAAATGAAATTTTACAGGAGAGCGCATAAATGTAATATTGGTCAGCCCTATGGAATGTATTTTTTTGAATTGGTTAAAGTGACTTACTAGGTATTAAATGGTCACTAGGGAGTGAAAGGTGCACTTACTAGGTATCGATGTTTAAATATATCTCCTTTTATGTAAGTTTAAAACACTGGTGTTTTTGTATTTGGTAGAGACCTTCTAGGTTAGCAAGATTATGCAATAAAACGATTTTTGTAAAAAGTGTCCCTTACTAGGTTTTGAAATGGGACAGCCGATTATAGACTGATTAATTATGATGTTGTGTGGTTCGTGTGAACGGGCCCTAAGTATGAGGACTTTTTTGGTTTCATATTATCACTTGCTGTCGATAAATGGAAATCGATAAAAGGTGTCGAGAGATTTTGGAGTCTCTGAAATATGGTGGATATTGTTATATACAATACATTTCCAAAGAATGAGGTTCGGGGCGTCCATTATCAACCTTTCGCAGGACAGTGGCACATGATGCCTCATGTCTCGCCTTTTCAGGATTGAAATAACAGAACGAAGCGTTTAACACTTTCATTTTGTATTTTGGCTTGTAAGGGATCGGCAGAGGTGTACCTACCTATACAGGGTTATTGAATAAACATCAAAAACCTCTTAATAGATCATTGTACTTATGATTATGAACAAATTTTACTATGGGACCAAACCTGAAATCGCGAAAAAAAAATCAGCTGTGACCTACATTTTGTCGAGTTAAACAAACATACATAGGTAAATGTATGGAAGCTGTTTTTTCGCAATTTCAGTTTTGGTCCCATAGTAAAAGTTGTTTATAATGATGAGTACAATGACCTCTTAAGAGGTTGTTGGTGTTTTTCCAATAACCCTGTATAGTACACACAAATTTCACCTGTTATGTTTATGTCACATTTAATATAAGGCGAGCCTACAGCTATCAAACGGGCAAATCCAGACTCAGAGCTGCAACTAAGAATTCCTAATGGAAAAACCCAATAACACTAGATCAACGAGGCAGTCAACCAATCAGGAAGCCAGTCTTAATAATGTTACTGTTACTAAACACCACGTAATACTGGTGCAATGGTCAGCGGGATTGTCCGAAAGGGTTACCGCTGGCCCGGAACATAAAGGGCTAAGGAAGGAACACGGGTGGATTTTAGTCAGTAAGAGTCTGACACTCCCTTCCGCTCCACCCAGAACGGGAGGGGTCATTAAATGCCCATCCTGAAAAAAAAATACTGGTGCAATACCAAAATGTATGCAAAGTATTGTAAAACATTCTAAAAGGGTACGGGGGAGTTTCATGCCCATTCTTCTCCATACGAAAAATACCTTTTGGTAACCTTATAGAAGGGGCGACTAGAGTTAATTCTATTTTATTGTAATTTTTGATGTTCAAAAGTGCGTTTTATGTGCCTATTCGAAATAAATGCTTTGAATTTGAATACTTTTTTTATTCTCAATATCCTTCTTAAGTCCTTTGCAACAGTCCCAATAATGCAATAGCCCTTACATAAACAGTCAATTTAGTTGCGTGTTCGCCTGCTACGTGATGCACAGACAGACACCGGACTTTCATCGTGACTAAGTCTTTACGTCATCCTGGGTTATTGAAACAACGAGAGCAATAAGGATGTGGAGTGTACACTAGAAACTTGTTGCGAGTGAATCTATGGGTGTTGAAGGGTCTGTGGATCTGTTGTTGTGTAATCTTATTTGAGTATCTGCTGTGTGAATATAAATCACTTGGCATTATATGCTTATGTAGCGACTAGCCCTTTTATAGCACGGTGTTTGTGATTTACAAAAAAAAAGAGAAAGAATTCTTTTTTATTCTGCACAAACAAAACGCAAATTACAAAAAAAAAAAAGACACAATACAACGTGGTCAAAAGCCACGTACAGTGCGTGCCACGTAAGAAGAGACTTGACCCACCACGTGGTTTGACATGCGCAGTACACGATTTTAGGTATCTTTAGCGGTATGAGGTCGGAGTGCGGGACGAAACCGGACGTCATAGGGGCGGCAGAAAGAGCGGGGGAGGCGGGGTCAAGTCTCTTCTTACGTGGCAAGCACTGTACTCAAGCATATAAAAAGTTGTCAATTTTGCCCATTGCAACTTTTCAAAGCTTCTAAAAGCATCAATATTTTTCTTTATGTAAGTTTAATAATAACTTACTAAAAACATAAAGCTTCTGGGATAAATGCTCTCAATTATTATAAAAGCCCCATCAAAATTCGTTGCGTAGTTTAGAAGAACAACGCGGTCATACAGTTACGAAACGTGGCTTTAAATAATCATATACTAAAAAAAAAAAAATATATATACTAGTAGCGCCCGGCGGTTTCATCCGCATAAGTGTCGATCCCGTGGGAATATCGGGATAAAATGTATCCTATGTGTTATTCTAATGTATAAACTGTATTACTGTAAAGTTTCATCAAAATCTGTTCAGTGATTTTTGCGTGAAAGAGTAACAAATATCCATCCATCATTCCTCACAAACATTCGCGTTTATAATATTAGTTGGTATTTATAGATTTAGATGATCAGCTGAATCCGGTTAGACTGGAAGCCGACCCCAACATATTTGGAAAAAGGCTAGGTAGATGATAATTGGGATTTAGATAAAGTTTACCTTTATCTTTCAAGATATTTAGATGACTATTTAACGACCTCAACAATTCTCTGTTCGATATAAATTCGGGAGAAAAGGGTCACCAACTCACAATTTAGGGAAATTTCTCTTCAGAAATCAGATCAAAGTTAATCGGCCCATTTTATTTCGTATCATGTACAGTGTAATGAATACCGTAGCATGATCAGCATACAACTTTCCCACTGCTGGGAAACAGGCCTCCTGTCTGTGAGAGGGAGTGGGCCATAATCCTGTGATGTTTTCCTTTACCGTTTTGAGTAAAGTGAACTTCGAACTCACGACCTACAAATCTTAAGTCGGCGCCGTTACCACTGAGCCACCACTGCTCATAGTAATAAATTAATGTCTAAAACTCTAAAATGTTGAATGTATGCGGTGGAGCGCTTTCATAAATTGGAGTTAAGGCTCCTGCAAACAGGCGCGACACGCGACGCGAATCGCGCGCGACACAAAGGCACCGCTCGTTGCGCGACTTGCGGTGCCTTTGTGTCGCGTGTCGCGTCGCGCCTGTGTGTACGAGCCTTTAGTCAGTCCATTTTATTTACCACTAGCTGCGCCCCGCGGTTTCACCCGCGTACGTTTCGATCCCGTGGGAATATCGGAATAAAAAGTATCTTATGTGTTAATCCAGGAAATGGTCTATCTATATGCCAATTTTCATCCAAATCTGTTCAACGGTTTACGCGTGATTGAGTAACAAACATCCAAACATCTTCACAAACTTTCACATTTATAATATTTTAGTAGGATCATGTACCTACAATGTTTTTATTACCGTATTATAAATGAAAGTATATTGCTTTTTTTGAATAAATTACATCTTTAATAAAGCTTACATAAGCAGTATCAATATCCTGAAGAAAAGTATCGAGAAAATACTAATAATAAAATAAACGGTAATATAAAAGAGACACTATTAAAAAAACAGTATTACACAATCGTCGCGTGCCATATCATAATAAAAGTCAACTTAAAAATACAGTACTATACAACGTTCCTTCAATTAATAAAGCCTGCCAATCCGGAAGGTTCGCTCGTAAAGGAGATATTCCACTAGGCTGAATTCAAACTTCTCAATTCAGTCGTCTTTTTAGGAAGATATTTCGAAAGCTTCCGTACACACTATTCTGAATTTGTTATTATATGCAAAAAAAAAAACAAATTTATTTGCACTAAATGTGGTTTAGGTTAGTTTTGTAAGAGATTTTATAGAAAGAAAGAAAAAGTATATTAGGACTCGCACAGGCAGATCACAAACTAAACTAATTACAATCATAGAAACATAATGAATAAAAACAATCAACGCGCTATTTGTTATAAAAACACACAATATGGTTCATTTTGGTGCATCGTTACAAGTTGACTAATCGTTACACTATTATTGCGTTGACATAGTGTACTTTAAGTTTGCATTTTTTTTTAATTCAGACGACCGAATTCAGCCCAGTGGAAAAGTCCCTTTATCCAGTCAATCCGGAAGGTTCGCTTGTTACGTGGAAATCCGGTGTCAGCACACGCGAAGCATTGTTGATCTTGTCACATGAACTGTGGGACATTCATCTTGATAAATATACACGCACACAAAAAGACGAATGTGTTATAGATGGGTGTGTGTGTGTGTCTGTGTGATGTGAGTGTGTGGTGTTGGGTGCAAGCAAAGGGAGAGTTGAATGTAGAACACGTTTTTGGTTGTGTAGATACAGAATGTCGATCTGATAAGTCTTATTGATTGTGTGCGATTATAGATGCATTATTATGTTCAGCTGTGGACTGATTATGAGGAAGTCTTATTTGTTAGGCTGGCTATAGCATCGATTATGATTAAGATTAATTATAATGATTGTATTATAATCATTAATAAACAGTTTTACAAAATAAATAAAAGTGGGCCTGACCTGAATTTGAAGCCGTTGCCTATGGACACTTGTAAAACTTGATGCCGGTCTTAGAGACACAATTTGAAAAATCACTGGTATGTACAGTACCCGGCGATAAATATTGCACATCGACCTTTGGAAAGAGACAATCGGCTAATTTCGGCTTCGTAGAGCGTTATCTCTGTCGCACGAAATACAAACAGTCCGGTATCTATTAGGAGCTGTTAAAACAATTATGATTTGCTTCTTTTGATAATTATTTTTATTCTTTGTATAAAATACAAAAAGGTAAAGGTCGATGTGCAATATTTATCGCCGGGTACTGTACCCTAAACTATCCGAACTGGATAACAGCAATATTAATGATGAGAAAAGTAGATACGTTATATGATCCCAAAACGAGCTCTTTCAAAAGAATCTGTTCTACGCATTTTAATATTTGTTATAAAACTTCGTGTTTCATAATTAAACGCAAATTCCTCATATTAATTTGCCTAAGAGGTCGGTGTTATCATTTTACCTCGTTTGTTTAGATTGAGCAATATTATTTAAATTAGACTCTCATTTAGAAACTTACCGAAATGGTGAAAGAAGCCATTTGCTTAAATTTTTATTGAAATTAGTTTCTTACAAATGGAAATTTTGTTTTATACAGTTGCTTACAAATAATTTGCATAGTTTTTTTTTATTAATTCTTATTCTTACGTGTCATCATCATTATTTATCATCTACCTAGCCTTTTACCCGGTGGGTTCCCGCATTGTCGAGGCGGGGGGGCTCAGTAGCCGTGGCTTGGTCACCCACGAAGCGAAGTGAAGCGAAGAGGAACCCGAGGAGGGGCCACTCGTTAGGTCTTTTGCCTGTAAGCGGACGACGTAGCTGCCAATAAGTAGGTTGCGATGCCGCTTGGGCGACATCGCAACTGAAGCGGGCTGCGATGTCGTATAGGAGGCAGCGGCTGAGGGTTAGAGGCCGCGGCGGGAGAGGAGTGCCGGTATTGCGGTCCGCCACTGTTCCTACCTTCCGCGGCCTAGACGAGGTCGTCACCATGTGATGGCGGACGCGGTGGGGCCGCAGGGGAGGACGTTGGCCGCTCTCCCTATCCTCTGCGGCCGAAAATTGGCAGGCGGAGGGGCCAATGATCTGATTCGATACGTTGCAGGGGGACTAAGGGTGCCCATACACCGGGGTCGTCTAGCACCCATGTGCTGGTTTGGTCCCTGGGGTGTTCACGGTGTGCTATGTGTTCTGGTGCGTCGCTGATGGGGAGGAGGGTCCGGTGGCGGACAGCCGCGGTGAGTTCACGGATGAGTGCTAACGCGTGCCCGTGTTTCCGCCGTAAGTGGCAGAGGAGGACACCGTGGGGTTTTTGTGGGTTAGAGTCCCACATAACTACACTATCTCCCCGTGGTAGTGCAGAATGCATGAGCATTTCTACACGTTAAACAAAGGGCTTCCAGCCTAACCGTGTTCAGCTAAGTACCAGTATTTTACATGGAACAATTGCCTATCTGACCTTGTCAACCCAGTTACTGGGTAATACGATACCCCTTGGTAAGATTGGTTGCCAGACGTTCGGGTTTATGACGGACCGTAACGACTGTCAAAGATCCACGAATGGCAGCCGGTAATTTTTCTTACGTATACCTTATCATCATCATTTCAGCCGAAAGACGTCCACTGCTGAACATAGGCCTCCCCCAAGCACCTCCACTTCGACCAGTTCTGTGCTCCTCGCATCCAACGGCTTCCTGCGGCCTTCACAAGGTCGTCGGTCCACCTTGTGGGAGCCCTTCCAACGCTACGTCTTCCGAAATGCCGTCGCCACTCCAGAACCTTTCGGCTGCATCGGTCATCTGTTCTACGAGAAATCTGCCCTGCCCGCTGCCACTTGAGTTTGGCAATTCTTCGGGCTATGTCTGTTACCTTGGATCTCTTGCGGATCTCTTTATTTCTGATTCTATCACGCTGGGAAATTCCAAGCATAGCCCTCTCCATTTCTCTTTGGGTGACTTTTAGCCTTCTAATAAGGCCTATTGTGAGCGACCACGTTTCATTGCCATAGGTCATTACTGTCATCATCATCGTTAGCAACCTTATTCCATCCAATGCTGAGTCTTCCTCTCGTTTGTGCCATGCTTCCCTGCATCCTAATTTCATAACACACTATTAATCACAATTTAAATAATTTTGAAGGATATTGCTAATCCATTGCTTCATTTGTCAACTTCTGCTCAACAACGTACTCGTAGATAACGCAATGAATGTTGTTGAATTGTCAATATGAAAGCCATTCCTACTGTTACTGTGTTACGCAATTACAATGCGTGCCACGAAAGATGAGATTTGACCCCGCCTCCCCCGCTCTTTCCGCCGCCCCTATGACGTCCGGTCCCGTCCCGCACTCAGACCTCATACCGCTAAAGATACCTAAAATCGTGTACTGCGCATGTCAAACCACGTGGTGTGTCAAGTTTCATCTTTCGTGGCACGCATTGTACCCCGCAGGTCTGTGCGAGTCTCATCCAGGTCCCGCGATCTTCTGTAGAACTTCAGCAAGACATAGGTAGTTAATTATCTTCTATCTAATCGTTGAGCTCCTTAAGTCTTGAGTTGAGCTGCACGATTTCTGACAAATGCGTGCACTGACTGGACAGGTCCTCTCAATCTGTGTGTTTCTTTCCTCAAAAGACCATCTCAGACATCGACCTACATGGTCTTCATATAACCTGACCAAGATTATGTCTGGACTTTAAAAGAGACTATGACCTCTGAGTTTCTTTCGGCCTTTCTTCTCAGAGTAGTCAGATAGGAAACGCCGACCTCATCTAGTTTAAAAAATATATGATTGACGTGTAAAAGTGTTTGTGCAAACCTACTTACAAAAATAAAATCATTCATCATTTATCATTTACCAGGTCAAGATATAATAAGCTATTTAGCTCTAAAAACATATCCATCCGTCAGACATACTCTATTTCGCTTGGTATATAATTATTTATTACTAAAATGACTAAAGAGGAAGTCTTGTAATTTTCACAACGTTAACAAGCCCTCGTTAATGATTAACGATGAAAAAAAAACTTGTAATTTTGATTCGGTAGTAATTAACTAATTATAGTAACAAAAGGTAATTGTGTAATAGTCTAGAACGTATTTCGGCCATCGGATACGGCGGCCAATCTCAACGGAGACTAGCCTTCAGCGCGGGAGATATGATAGTGTACAAGTGTGTGTGCATATACAGGTGAACTCTCTCTTCCCTGACTCTCATAGTCAGATGGGACGGCAATCCGACACGACCGGGGAGAGATCAGGCGCAGGGCCAACGGCATAACGTACTTTACGAGGCACGTGGGTATCACACCGCCAACTTCCAAACTCCGGGATGTTACTAAGAAATTTCTAATGGAAAAGTCCAAACACTTTGCCTGACCTCTGAACCGAACCCAGGACCCCACGCTCAGCAGTAACACTTGCAACCATGAGACCAACAGGGTGTAATATCTAGAAACCAACGGGATGTTGTTTTAGTCTTACCTAAGTTTGAAACCTTATACAAGTTAGGTACGGGTTATAATTAGTTTGCCTTGTTTCAGCACGGTTTTCGAAGGGCAATTAATGAAACAAAATTACTTTGCCTTATTTCGGCACGGTTTTCGAAGGGCAATTAATGAAAGAAAGTTAGTTTGCCATGTTTCAGCACGGTTTTCGAAGGGCAATTAATGAAAGAAAATTAGTTTGCCTTGTTTCGGCACGGTTTTTGAAGGGCAATTAATGAAAGAAAATTAGTTTGCCTTGTTTCAGCACGGTTTTCGAAGGGCAATTAATGAAAGAAAATTAGTTTGCCTTGTTTCGGTACGGTTTTCGAAGGGCAATTAATGAAAGAAAGTTAGTTTGCCATGTTTCAGCACGGTTTTCGAAGGGCAATTAATGAAAGAAAATTAGTTTGCCTTGTTTCGGCACGGTTTTTGAAGGGCAATTAATGAAAGAAAATTAGTTTGCCTTGTTTCAGCACGGTTTTCGAAGGGCAATTAATGAAAGAAAATTAGTTTGCCTTGTTTCGGTACGGTTTTCGAAGGGCAATTAATGAAAGAAAATTAGTTTGCCTTGTTTCAGCACGGTTTTCGAAGGGCAATTAATGAAAAAAAATTAGTTTGCCTTGTTTCGGTACGGTTTTCGAAGGGCAATTAATGAAAGAAAATTAGTTTGCCTTGTTACAGCACGGTTTTCGAAAGGCAATTAATGAAAGAAAATGTTTCTCAAAGTCTACATACACACATACATACATAATCAGCTTATAATGTTCCCGCTGCTGGGTCACAGACCTCCTTTCTTAGAGATGGAGTGGGCTGTCCTGCAATCTCTGTAATCTACCACGCAGGCCTAGTGCGGGTTAGTAGATCTCTGAAACTATGTTATAATGTTGTGAAAATAAAACACAATAAAAGGCGATCGTAAAAAAATCAAAACTCGTGTAACAGAATGGACCCAACTGCATCTGTTTAACACCAATTTATATAATTAATTACATTAGACAATAAAATTTAAAACTCAGTGAGTGTATGTTAATGATGTCTAAATAATTTGCATTAAAATTCCATTAATAACAGCTTATTCTATACAAAATTATTCGTTTAATTTCTAAATTTCATATTAGAAACTTAATATATTGAAATTTAACTGTGAGCTAAAAGATTTACTTATTATTTTGTAAAATGCAAAACATAGACAATTCGATAAAAGCTAAACGCATGTTTTTTTTTTATCTGAAATAAGATACTACACCTTCCTTTTCTATACAATTTACCTCACTGTAATTTTAACTTGCACAAATCTAAGAGAAAATAAACATTAGATAGATAAAATACTATAGGAGGGATCCGTGGCTAAATAATAACAGCCGCACAGGTCGATCGATCAGGTTAACCATCTTTTCATACCGAGACCCCTCCGTGCTTCGGAAAGCACGTAAAGCCGTTGGTCTCAGCTGTCATTCGCAGATCTTTGAAAGTCGTTACGGGTAGTCAGAAGTCCGAAAGTCAGGCAACCAATCTTACCAAGGAGTATCGTATTACCCAGTAACTGGGTTGTGGAGTCAGAAAGGCAGTAGCTCCATGTAAAATACCGGTATTCAGATACATCCGGTTAGACTGGAAGCTGACCCCAACATAATTGGGAAAAGGCTAGGCAGATGATGATGAGATAGATAGAATACTCTTTATTATGCACCATAAAAATTACAGAATAAATGTTAAAAAAATCAGAAGGGGTGACACAATGTACGGTCTTGACGCTAAGAACGATCTTTTAAAGAAAACTTTTGAATAGAAACACAATATGCACTCACTCGATTCACCACACTATGAATCATTTGTTTTATTCAATTTTAATTACCTATAAAGTTTTTGCTTTTGTGTTTTGTTTATAAGCTCCAAAAGTATTACACATGTCATTGTGATACTCAAATAGGGAGTCGAAACTGTATCTCCTCAATACAGATTACTCAGAATTTTAATATAGGTATTTTTTTCAAAAAATATCATATCTCAAGGCAATAAGGCTCAATTTTAAATGCATAAAGTAATATTAGGGTCCACACGATTTTCTTATAATAATAGTTAGCTTAAAAAAAATAAGTTTCGTTCATTGTATTATGCTTTTTATTCAATACTCTAATATGATGTCATGATATATGAGGTCTTGCGGAAGGTAACGGGCACTATATGTAATCTCACTCAGCAAGCGCTACGTATCGTAGAGAGATGGTGCAGGGATTTTGACCTTTCAGTGAACCCCACTAAGACTGAACTAGTCATGTTTACCCATAAACGAGCCTTAGGCCCTTTTCGCCTACCCAAACTGTTCGATACTGAGCTCCGGTTGGCCAACGAAGTCAAGTACCTCGGAGTAACACTAGACAGTAAGTTAAACTGGAGCAGTCATCTGGACAACAAACTGAACAGGGCCTGCATAACCTTTTGGCAGTGCAGGAGAATGATAGGTAAGAAGTGGGGCCTATCCCCTAAAATTATACTTTGGCTGTACACTGCAGTGATTCGCCCCATGATCAGCTACGGAGCTGTGGTTTGGTGGCCCCGCACCAAGCTAGTGACAGCCTCAAACAAACTACAACGCATGCAAAGACTAGCCTGCATGGCGACTACGGGCTGCATGAGGACTACTTCGACGGCAGCAGTTGAAGCCATCCTGGGAATCCCACCGCTCCACCTGTTCATACAGCAGGAAGCGACAATGGCGGCAGTGCGTCTTAACACACTAAATCTCTGGGGCAAGAGTAGTACACCACACACCATGCTGCTTGAGGGACTCTATAAGGAGTTCCCCATCACGAAAGCCATAAATGACCGGGTTCCAAAACAATTTATCTTTGATAAAAAATACAAGATCCAGCTTCACGAGGACCGCCGATGCGAAGGGCTGCGCCCTGCAGAGCTGCGTATCTTCACAGATGGATCCAAAACAGGTAGTGGCACAGGTGCTGGAGTCTTCTCGGAGGACTTCAACATACGTATAGCCGCACCGTTGGGGGTCCACAACACAGTGTTCCAGGCTGAATGCTTGGGCATCTCTCTGGCCGCTTCAGCCATTATGGCCAGGGAAGTAAAGGAACACTCAATCCGCATACTCTCGGACAGTATGGCTGTTCTGCAAGCGTTGAACAGTTATACAGTTGACTCTGGGCTAATATACGAGTGTCACCAGCGCCTCAACCAGGTGGGTAACCTCAATAATATAACCATTCAATGGATCAAAGGACACAGCGGCTCGTTAGGTAATGATGCAGCCGACGAGCTTGCCAGAAGAGGGTCGAGCATGGCACCAGTGGGACCTGAGCCCATCGCGCCACTCCCCTTCGGGTATATACGCACTCTGGTAAGGAAACGCACTAGAGACCAACACAACAAACTATGGACGGACCAAGGCGAATGCAGGCAGGCCAGGGAAGCACTTCCCACATTGGATGGCCGCCTCACGAAACAGGTTCTCCGTCTAACTAAACAAAAGCTGCGTATAGTTACTGCAGCTTTAACTGGCCACGGGTCATTCAATAAACACCTCTTTGTCATAGGAGTGACAGACAGTCCGCTGTGCAGGGCCTGCATGGAGGACGACGAGACAGCGGCACATGTGCTTCTAAACTGCCCGGTGGTCGCCACGTACAGGGCAAAGTACTTCGGTAACCCAGGTACCCTACATGAGACGGTCAGCAACATCAAGGCGTTGCTGGCCTTCCTCGAGGAGCTGGGGTGGATCGAATAACCGATTTTCCCACCCGTACGCAAAATACGCGCATTGACGTGGAGTTGCGGACACCAGCCCGTATTACCTATTACCTATTACCTATGAGGTCTTGCGTTAATTATGTTATATATTTGTATATAGGTATCTCTGCCCAACCCTGCGGGGATTGTGAGCGTTATGTTAGGTTATGTTGAGGGAATGTCATTCTGTCCACAATCTATATGTTGCTAGGTATGAAAGCATTGTAATGACGGGTCAAAAACAGGTCAGATGCAACTGCAGAGATCTGCTTACGCAACGACGAAACTAGACGCAAACTAAGAATTTCCTGTTTGCAAAAGTTTAGATTTGTAAAGTATGGCAGTGTGTAGGTACGCATATCGTAATGAATTTACATACCAATACAAAACATCTTTTAATTTAATTTACTTTTGGGGTTCCGAATGTCCTAATGAAAAACGGAACCCTTGTAGGAACACTGTCTGTCTGTCCGTCTGTCACAGCCAATTTACTCCGAATCTGCTGGACTGATTAAATTGAAATTTGGTACACATATTAAATTTTTTGACCCAAAAATGGAAGTGTAACGTAAATAAATGAATTTTGAATATGGGGTCACTTTTGAGGGGCAAACTAGAAAATTAACAAAAGTTATGCAACCTGTACCGTGTGACATATCTCAAATGGAAGGACTTATTGTGAGGGTCTTATATATATATTTTGTATAATTTTAAAATGAACAGTTTTGAAGTTATAATGAAAATATTGATCAACCAAGAAGTAAATTTTGACCAAGAGAAAACTTAAGTTTATATTCGGCTCGTAGAGTTAGGGGCTTGGCTCTTACATCTGATAACTTTTTAACACTGAAAGCGTAATTTCAATCTTGGCAACCTACTTTACATTAAATGTTTTTGTTGGGTAACATATTCATTGTACGGAACCCCTTTTCACGCGAATTCCACTCGCACTTGTCCGGTTTTTAAAGTACAGACGCCAGCTCATCAAGCTACTACAATCTGTCAAATTTCTTTAAGATTTTCAACTTTATCGCTAAAGCATTAGGTTCAAAGTTGATTGGGAAAATTTGACAGTTTCGGGTAGCTTGATGTGCTAGCGTCTGTACCAATTTAAAAAGATCCTAGAATATAGAAAAGCAATTTCCTTTTCAAGTTACTATTTAATATGTATCTTCTTCTTCGTGTTGTTGGCACGACTGAATTTTATATCTTGTTGGCCCAAAACTTTGCCACTATCACACTTCACACTAATCATACTAATATTATAAAGGGGAAAGTTTGTGAGTGTGTGTGTTTGTTACCTCTTCACGCACAAACGGCTGGACCAATTTTGATAAAATTTGGCATGGTGTTTTTTTTTTCTTTTTTTTTTTAAACGTTGCCCCACACTAGGAATTACTCCTGTATCGTGGGTGCGCTTACAAACATTTAAATTCACATACCTACACAAACAGCCAGACCCGGAACAACTACCTGTAGGCAATACAAATATTTGTTCCGTGCGGGAATCGAACCCGCGACACGCAGCGCAGCAGTCGATCGCTCAGCCACTGCGCCAACCGTGTCGGCCGTGTCGGGTGGTAAACTGACACCCTGGATTAACACGTAAGATACTTTTTATTCCGATATTCCCAAGGGATCGACACTTATGCGGGCGAAACCGCGGTGCGCTGCTAGTGTATAATAAATGCGATACCGTACAGTGCGTGCCACGTAAGAAGAGACTTGACATACCACGTGGTCTGACATGCGCAGTACACGATTTTAGGTATCTTTGGCGGTATGAGATCTGAGTGCGGGACGGGACCGGACGTCATAGGGGCGGCGGAAAGAGGCGGGGGAGGCGGGGTCAAGTCTCTTCTTACGTGGCACGCACTGTACGTCGGTAAACATGTTAAGCCGTTGTGGTCCCGAATGTCATGTGCCGAATGTCGTGTTATGTTCGTAGATCTTTGATAGTCGTGACAGGTAGTCGGAAGCCCGAGAGTCTGACCACCAGTTTTATCAAAGTGTATCGTATTACCCAGTAACTGGGTTGTGGAGGTCAGATAGGCAGTCGCTCCATGTAAAATACTGGTATTCAGCTGCATCCGGTTAGACTGGTGACTTAAATATGGTTGGGCAAAGGCTAGGCAGATGGATTGTTAATAAATGCGAAACTGTCTCTGTCCATCTGATAGTTTGTTTGTAACATTATCACGGCTAAATCGTTGAACCGATTTCGATAAAATCAGCATAAACATAGCTTGGGCCTGAGTTGATTCCAGAATCAGAATTTAGGTATTTATTCGTAAAAATGTAGCAGTAGTGCGTTGTGTTTTTGTGAAATTTTGAATAAAACAGCCCGAAATTCCGTTAAGTTTTCTAGAAGCTTCTATCAAAATGACTTAGCTATAAATGTTTTATTAATGTTTTTAATATCATCATCACCATTTCATCCCACAGCTAGGTATACGCTTCCCCTTTTTGCCATACTTCCCGGTTCCATGGATTTTTTTCATGAACCTAAGTAAAAATGTTCCAAACGCATATACAATTTCCTTTTAAGGTTGAAAAAAGGTAAAACAAAAAGATGAGCACTTATCTTTCCCTTTTCCATGCTGCTCTTTGTTAATTACCCCTAGGAATGCTAATTATAGTCTGCGACTTACTCGTCCACTTTCTACGCGTCTCTTTATCAATCTTTTAACGTAATAAAACACTTGATTATCAACTTTGTAATCTCTTTTCTCTTTCTCCGTGCGATAGAAATTAAGTGCATATAAGCTGATAGTAAAATAATATATTTCTTAATATATAATCTGCATTCGCGATTTATTTGCCAAAAATGTAAATAAATATGAGTTTATGGAAAAATAACTTTAAATCCTACACAATAAAGTTCAGTTTACGCTACAATTTCAAACATTTTTGTAACTTTTTCAATAGTGCAAAAAAGGATCATGAAAAAAGAATCAGCTGTTTCGAAACATTTTTGTAACTTTTTCAATAGTGCAAAAAAGGATCATGAAAAAATAATCAACTGTTTTGTACATTTTGACGAGTTATGCGTACATAATATGTAGGGAACAGCTGATTTTTTTCGCGATTTTATGTTTGGTCCCGTAGTACAAATTGTTCATAATGTACAATGACCCCTTAAGAGACCTCCATTAATTACGGGACACCCTGTATACAACGTCCCGACATCAATCATCGGGCAGTAGCCCACCAAACACAACACCTGTCTGGTCCGAAGATCCTCCCTTTTATATGAAGGATGAGTGAACTTTACACCCTGCAGTGCGATTCTGTAACCATCTCACCGTGAAAACTTAGGTGAAGTGAGCGTGGAGTGAGCTGTCAATAGTGTCAATTCCTAGCAAAACAAATTCATATCACCTAAGTGTTCACGGTGAGTTTTTTTACAGAATCGACCGGCTGTTCCTCATACCTCCATATACCTACTAACAACCATCTACTTTACTAGTAATATCTATTATATAACAGTCTTGTGGTGTCTTTATGTTGTTGTAAATTATATCCCCATTCGAAGCTGTACTGTTATGTTTACCGCAGCAAATAGGTGTTTATGTTTAAGATTAATAACGTGTTCTTATCGCTAAATTATCGTATTTGTTTCAATAAAATGACTCCATAAAGTTTTATGGGGCCATTTTATTGAAACACAAGCTTCTGCCTGCGACTACGTCTGTATGGACTTGTTTTAACATGCATTGGGGATACAGGGATATAAAGTGGAAGTAGGGAATTGTTGTCAGAACTGGTAAAGAAATGACGAATTCAGATAGTTTTCCGGAACAATCTCATTCTCGTGTACACACATAACGCGTTAAAAGTTTCTCTACGTAGAATGCCTAAAGTTATATAACATAATATGATGTAAAATCCATACACACTGTCATCCATTCTTACTTCTCCTTACTTCGAGTCCTTACACACATTTAATGGTGCGAACCAAACCAGACCCTCACTTACTCCCATATGCATACACACAAAACACTTCCACCTCATGTACACTCATCACACACATACACTCATCAACTCACATAACTTCACACAGGCATACAAACACAAACTTTTTAGCATTATTAATTTCTTTTTGTAATTTTAATACCTAAATATATATTTTTTTTCCTTCTTCTGTAGCTAACGAATAGGCTATTTTAACCTTTTTTGTTTGACCTATATTTGTTACCAAATGGCATAAAATTTAGCTGTCAATTTTAGAGTGACACTCCTATAAATGGTTTTAGGCTGGAAATAGAACCCATGCCTGAACGCTGACCCCCAAAATCCAGGCCTAGTTTGGGGGTTAGGATCAGTTTTGTGGAAATACATTCGTGTTTATATTATGATGACTGGTTTGTAATATGTAATTCTTAGTGTCAAATAAATATTTTTATTTTTTTTATTATTTATTTAGTTATTTTACTCATGAATATTGAATGTAAAAGCGACTAGCACTTAGAAAATAATTTACAAATGGTTGTTTTCACCGAAATCGAATTTTGTTTAAGTTGAAATAATTTCTAGGAAGACTTGAGTCTGGTTTTGAATGGAATAAAATTAGGGACAAAATCTGCATTTCAATACCGTGGATTGAAATGCAGATTTTGTCCTTAATTTGAAAATAGAAGTGTTTTCTGGGCCTTGAAATTATTGATAAACTAGCTTTTGCCAGCGGCTTCGCTTGCGTGGGAGTCAGAAATTATCCCACGGAAACGTACTACCGGGATAAAAAGTATCCTAAGTATTAATCCAGGTTATACACTATCTGTGTGAGTGAAAATCCGACCTACCTTTTTAGCGTGATTGACTAACAAAAGACCAAAATTTATAATATTAGTAGGATGACTGGAGAATTTACAACACAGGTATGAAACTTAAGAAAAGTAATTTTTATGGTTTTCTAAGAACAAAATAATAATAATATTGTAGTGTATGCGCCTGGGCAGCGCGCGGTCATTCGAGCACTAACCGTGAGCGAGGGCAGACGTGCGCGAGACGCATATACTACTTCACCTGCGTGATCTGTCAAAGTGTGTTTTATTAACCCAGCGAACATTACAAGTGGCGACGAGGATAAAAGTAAGTACTGAAAACATTTACCAAAAGGGGGAAGAATGCACGCTGAAAAATAATGCACGTTGAAAGTTTTATACGATCAATTAAGCGACTATATTTCGATAAGGATCGTTAGTAGTTTGGATACTAAAGTAAAAACAGAACGTGGTCACGCTGTACCTACCTACCTACACGTAAATAAATAGTTACCAAGGTAGATGTTACAGCTAATGATTACTTTGTTGCCTCAGTTTCGTATGATTAAGCAACGGAAAATAAATTCGGCTTCGATTGATGTAAACAACTGATAAGCGTAAATGTTACAAAGGCCATGCAGTGAGTGTTGTTTACAACAAAACAAAGGGCTATGCCTGAATAGTACGCAATTATTTTAAATGTGCTGTAATGCAAACAGCAAATTATTGTTAATTATTATTGAGTAAGTGCTTTCATTTAAATAACAAGGTAATTGAGTTATTTGCACACTTCTCATTTTAAATAAAAATAATAACCAATTATTATCATAAATCTAAGACATAATTAACTTTTCTGTTGTAAATAACCTGCATACCCACTCATTGTAAATATAAAGCAAAATCAGTAGATACTATGTATTTTAATCGGGTCACTGGTTTTGCTAGGATTAATTGTTTGCATTTCAACACAGAAATATCAAGGTCACGCAAATACTATTCGTACATACGACCATGCTTAAAGAATAAATGTGAGAAAAGACCGGAAAACGTTAGTGTAAGCATCAATAATGGCTTAATTACTAGCTCAATAATGGCTTAATTACTAGCTCAATAATGGCTTAATTATTATTGCTAACCAGTTAGTAAACCATTAGGTTTATTAACTATTTTTTTATCTATTAACAAATTATGGTTAAGAGATAAAGGTTATTATCAGTCAATTTCCATAATAATGGTAAAGTAACATTATTGAATAAAGTTATTTAGTTAGTCATACTTACGCTTACGTCAGTGGTCATGCTGAATCCGAAATGCTCTAATGGGCACGCAAATACTAACAAGTACCCTAAGGCTCAGTGGTCATGCTGAATCCGAAATGCTCTAATGGGCACGCAAATACTAACAAGTACCCTAAGGCTATGCAGTAATGTTACCGTTATCTATATAAAAGATAAAAGGCCACGCATACGAGTATCAAAAAAAAAAAATATGACTCACGCAACTTCAATGCTGACAACTTTAGATCACTTTGATTGTGAGGGTGATACGACATCGGTTTGTACCCGATGGGAGAAATGGAAACGGGCCCTCGAAATTTATCTTTTAGCTGCTAATATTGATTCCCCTAATAAAAAGCGAGCTACTCTTCTCCATGTTGGTGGATTAGCACTACAGGAGATTTACTACAATTTGCCTGGGGCCCATGCAGAGGAAGGTGGAAAACTTAACGGTTATTTCGCCCCAAAGCAAAGCCATATTTATGAAAGATACCTTTTCCGGCTCATGCAGCAGGAAGAAGGTGAAAAATTCGAAAAATTTCTATTGAGGTTAAGGAATCAGGCTGAAAAATGTAACTTTGCAAATAAAGACGAACATATTATAATAGACCAAATCACACCGCCACCAATCAAATCGCCAACCAGAACCAGAATGAACCAACCAACCAACCAACCAGAATGATATTTCTTATTTGCTTATGCAATTTTACGTTCAATCCCAAATAAATTGGGAGGGGATTACCCCTCCCAATTTATTTGGGATTGAACGTATTCTTCCTTTTACGTTTAAAAAAAAAAAAAAAAAAATTCAAGGAATCCAATTTTACCCTATTAATCAAATATTATTTTGATTTATAGTAACAATTGTTATTTTATTAACTTGAATCGGAGCTCGACCAGTTGAAGATCCTTATATTATTACTGGACAATTATTAACTATTTTTACTTCTCTTATTTTATTATTAACCCCTTTATTAACAAATATTGAGATAATTTATTATTTAATGAATTAAATTAATGAGCTTGTTATAAGCATTTGTTTTGAAAACTTAAGAAAGAATTATATTTCTATTAATTTATACAAAAAAAATATAATAATAAAATTCTTAAAAAAAAATAATAAAAAATTTAAAGAAATAGGTAAAAATCATTTTCAAGCTAAATATATTAACTTATCATAACGATAACGAGGTAAAGTTCCTCGAACTCAAATAAATAAAAAAGAAATTAACATTAATTTTAAATAAAATATAACTCTTAAATTAAAACCCCCTAAATATATATTAAAACAAATAATATTCTCATAAATAAAATTCTAGAATACTCAAAAAAAAAAAAAAATTAAAGCAAATCCCCCACTTCTATATTCAACATTAAATCCAGAAACTAATTCACTTTCACCTTCAGCAAAATCAAAGGGAGTTCGATTAGTTTCAGCTAATCTAGATCTTATTCAATATAAACTTAAAGGAAATATTAAAAAAATAAACCAAATCAATTCTTGATGTAAATATAAATATACTAAATTAAACCCCATAATTATAACAATTTTAGATATTAAAATTAAAGCTAATCTAACTTCATAAGAAATTGTTTGAGCTACAGCCCGTAAACCCTCTAATAAAGCATAATTTGAATTTGAAGATCAACCAGCAACTATAACAGTATAAACCCCCAATTTAGTACAACATAAAAAAAAAACCCTAAATTAAAACTAATTAAATTAAAATAATAAGGAATCAATATTCAAATTATTAAAGATAAAATAAATCCTACTACAGGGGAAAAATAATAACTAATATAATTAGAAAAATTTGGATAAGTTTGTCCTTTAGTAAATAATTTAATAGCATCTGAAAAAGGTTGTAAAATTCCTATGAACCCAACATTATTTGGGCCTTTTCGAATTTTAATATAACCTAAAACCTTACGTTCTAATAAAGTTAAATAAGCAACCCAAACTAAAACCCCAATAATTAAAATTAATAATCCAATTACAACAAATACCGGTGATTTGATTTTTTTGAATCTCTCGGCGATCAATACGCGGATGCACTCTTGTATCGGCTCCTAATCCACCACACCCGATTAAAAGGCGATCATTACCTAAAGAGCCATGGGTAGATGTGGCCGTTGACTTTCTAGGGCCACTTCCGAGTCGAGACTACATACTAATTCTTATCGACTATTACAGCCGGTATAAAGAAATTAAGGTTATGAGAAGTATCACTGCACATGACACTATTAAAGTTCTAAAAGAAATGTTTTCAAGGCTAGGTTATCTCGCAACTATAACATGTGACAACGGGAATCAATTTACGAGCGATGTGATAAATGATTAAATGATAAATGATTTTATTTTGTAAGTAGGTTTGCACAAACACTTTTACACGTCAATCATATTTTTTTAAACTAGATGAGGTCGGCGTTTCCTATCTGACTACTCTGAGAAGAAAGGCCGAAACAAACTCAGAGGTAGACAATGTAGGTCGATGTCTGAGATGGTCTTTTGAGGAAAGAACCACACAGATTGAGAGGACCTGTCCAGTCAGTGCACGCATTTGTCAGCAATCGTGCAGCTCAACTCAAGACTTAAGGAGCTCAACGATTCGACGAGCAATACCAAAGAAAGGACATTTGGGTAGGCCACATAAATTACTCAAACTGCCAGACCATGGAGAGTGTGTTGTGTTGGTGAATTAGCGAAAAGGTCGGTTGATTTTAAAGATGTGGACTGTATTTTTTTGAATTAAACTTTGAGGGAAGTCAGTGAACAACAGAAAAGGGGTTTAGGGCGTGAGAGGATTGCAAACCACTTACGATTGTCCAGTTTTCACCTTTCTTAAGTTTCTTGCTTAATGGCGGAGTCTTCTTCCGCGTGCACGCGGTAACAAAGCACCAAATATTGTCCTTGAGGGTTGTTTGAGCGTCCACCACAGCAATTACACTTCACAATTGTTATTATTATTACGAAAAACACTAGTTTAGAGTTAGATTTGGCCAATAACTTATTTAAAACGATTTTTTCTTCTAATGCGCGCGCGCCATTGCAATCGAGCGATAGGAAGAGAAGGAAAGTGACGTGCGGAAGGATTAGGGATGGGACATGTCACTGACTAATGAATACGAATTACGAAGAAAATAGTAAGGTATATCAAACAATATCGAACATCCCCCCCGCCTTGAAGGAACCCCTTCAAATTAAGTAGGAGAAATATTATTAAACTACGAAGTAAAGCTAAGGTTTAATGAGGCAAAATGAATACAAATTATTACTACGAACTAGGTAAACTTTATGTATGCTGGCTGAACAATTATTGAGTTGGTAATGGACACAACTTTACGATCGGTCTTTTAAGTACACCGTTCTTGGTCCTAACTTCAACGACGCGAGTTACTCCATCCCTTCCAGGGAACAACTTAGTGACAACACCAAGAGGCCACTGAAGAGGAGGTGCATTTTCCATGTTTAGTAGCACTACTGTGCCGACCAAAACTGGATTAGATGAGGTATTCCATTTCTCGCGACATTGGAGATTATGGAGATACTCAGACTTGAAACGAGTCCAGAATGACTGAACAAGAGAATCTAGCAGCGAAAATCGAGTAAGCAAATTAGCTCGTTCATTGCTGAGGTCAGCCGCAGGTAATAAAGGAAGTGGTGCGAGCGAAAGAAAATGCGCGGGCGTAAGAGCACTAGGTTCAGAAGGGTCTGAACTTAGCTGATAGAGTGGACGACTATTAAGAATTGCCTCAATTTGGATGAGGATTGTGTTCAACTCCTCATACGTCAAAATCTGAGTCCCGATGACTTTAAATAAGTGAGATTTAACGCATTTAATATTAGACTCCCATATGCCCCCGAAGTGAGGCGCACTGGGTGGATTAAGTTTCCAAGCTATACGAGTGTTTGTTAACTCGTGAGTAAAAGTTTTAAAGTATTCCTCAGAATGCAGAAATGTATGTAGCTCGCTAAGATAAGCCTTAGATGCGACAAAGTTAGTACCGTTGTCGCTGTAAATACATTGACAAGGACCACGACGAGATAAAAACCTTTTGAAAGCATCCAAAAATGATGCCGAACTAAGCGAAGAAGCAAGTTCTAGATGAACTGCCTTGGTTACTAGACAAATGAAAAGGCACAGGTACGCCTTTTGGCTGCGTACACCGCGCTTACGAGAGAAAGTTATATTGAATGGCCCAGCAAAGTCTACCCCAGTGTGTGAGAAGGCTTTGCTTTGCTCGACGCGACATTCTGGAAGATCTGACATAACAGGAAATGTAGGTTTCGGACTGAGTCGAAAGCAAATATTACAGCGATGAATACGCATACGTACGATGCGACGAGCAGATAAAATCCAAAACCTTTGTCTAAGTATCGATAATAATAAATTGGGACCTGTGTGAAAGTGTTTAACATGATAAGCGTCAATAATAAGCTCAACGATATGTCCATTCCGAGGCAAAAGAATTGGATGTTTTTGCGAGTAATCTAACGACGAATTAGAGAGGCGACCGCCAACACGTAATATCCCTTGATCTAAGAAGGGGGAAAGCTTGCGTAACGCATGTGAACATAATTTAGAATTTTTAATTTTTTCTATATCTTCGTAAAAATACGTGTGTTGTACAGCCTTTACGATTGTCAATTCTGCGAAATCCAAGTCTGACGCGGTTATGCAATTATTGCGTGGGAGCTTTTTTATGAACCGAAGCATATAAACCACACATCTAAGAAATTTATCCCAGTTAGAGAACTTTAAACTTAGCGTTGTAAGAATATGTTCAGATTTATTTTTCGAAGTGAATACGGCTGACTTCTCCTCAGGCATTGGAGTAGAAGTGGGAGAAAATTCCGAAATAGGCCAATGATCGATTGGAAGCGATGCCCACGGTGGACCGGTTAACCAAAGTTCATGTTGAACTAATTGTGAAGGTAATAGTCCACGCGACAGACAATCCGCGGGGTTTTGAGTACCCGGGATGAAACGAAAATATTCCGACGAGAAATAGGTTTGACACTGGGCTATTCTATTAGCGACGAACGTGTTAAACCGATGAGGAGAAGAATGTACCCAGCACAGAGCGACTTGTGAATCCGAAAAGACATACACATCCTCGATAGGATGTCGTTTTGAAATAGTGTCATAAGCTGCCCTTAGTAATTTAGCCATTAAAAGAATACCACAAAGTTCAAGCCGAGCAAGTGTTACAGTTTTAATAGGAGCGACTTTAGATTTCGAACATAACAGCCGAACAATGGGCATCTCGTTATTATTCAAAACATAGGTATAGACAACGCATCCATATGCCTTTTCAGATGCATCGGAAAACGCCAAGAGATAAAGCCGAGAATGCGAATCAACGCCCAAATGGCGGGAAAATGAAAGATTAGAGATTAATGGTAGTTCCGAAATAAACTGCTTCCACAAACGGAGAACAGCTTCTGGAGGTTGGTCGTCCCAGTCGAGTTTGAGAAGCCAAAGCTCCTTGATAAGCAATTTCGAATAAAGAATAACTGGACCAACAAGACCAAGAATGTCATACAAGCGAGCTGTGGCAGACAAAATCGCACGCTTAGTACCTTCGGGATTAGGTGGCGCGACAGTGAATTTAAACGAATCAGAAGATGGCAACCACTGCAGGCCGAGAATTTTGAACGATGTGTCTGTGTCGAAGGAGACTGATTCCGATTGGCGGTGAGTATCAGGAATGGTACGGAGCAAGTCAATAGAGTTACTCGTCCATTTCACTAGCTCGAAACCACCACGCTTCAAAAGCTGGATTAGATCGGATGCCATTCCAACCGCTTCCTCAAGGCTAGAAGCGGAAGAAGCTAGATCGTCCATGTACATGTCGCTTTCTAACACGCTGCAAGCGAGAGGAAAGCTATCACGCTCGTCATGAGCGAGTTGTCGCATAGTCCGCAAAGCTAAAAACGGCGAAGAACGAAGACCGAAGGTAACACGATTAAATTGATAAGTCTCCAATGGAGCGTCATCCGAGAAACGATATAAGATTCTTTGATAAGAACGATGCGAAGGATGGACCTCGATGCAGAGGTACATTTGACGAACGTCAGCGAAAAAAGCGAATTCAAATACACGAACCTTTAAAAGTATATGAAAAATATCATTTTGCAAATTGCAGCCAGTATGCAAAACGTCATTAAGTGACAAACCGGAGTCTGTCTTAGCACTAGCGTCGAGTACGATACGAAGTTTAGTCGTAGATTTATCCTGACGAATAACGGGATGGTGAGGCAAATAAAATCCTGACTCGAGACAATTCTCTGGCGGGACGAGCGACAAATAATTTTTATTAAGATATTCCGTGATAACGGCATTGTATTCCTCACGTAATCCAGGAGACCGCGCGAATTTACTTTCAAGAAACAAATATCTACGCTTTGCAGTTATAAAAGAATTGCCAAGCAAATCGACATTCTCCTTAAAAGGCAAATTAACAGTATAACTACCATCGGCACTTCGAGTAGTAGTAGATGTATAAATATCTTCGCAAACCTGTTCGTCAGGGCTTATAAAATTTGTAGAAGGCACTTCTTCTAATTGCCAAAATCTCTGAAGCGAATCATTAATTTGCTCATGTGTGAACGCGCAGAATGAACGAGTAGACCGAGGTGATGAAAGTAGGGTGGGTGCGTTTCCCATTAAAATATATCCTAAACTAGTTTCGATTGCTGTAGGCAAATTGTTACCAGGACTAATTTTATTAAATAACAAAATTTTGCAATATGAATTGACACCCAAAAGCATGTCAATTTGTCCGGGTGAATGATATTCATCATCGGCAAGCGGTAAATTATCTAAGTAATGAAGTGCGTTTACATCAATAAAAGCGTCTGGTAACTGTGACGTAATCTTGTCAACTACAAATGACTGCGAATTGTACTGTGTCCTAGCGTCAAAACGAGATGTAAAGAGAACATTAGTCATGCCCAATATACGTTGAGATGCACCACCGATGCCTTGAACTTCAACAAACCGATTTTTATTCGAAATAAATAACGATAGACGTTTACAACACGAAGCTGTGATATAATCACTCTGCGATCCGGAATCAATCAAACATCGTACGAAATGCACACGATTATGCTTATCTAAAACCTTTATTTTAGCGGTACTCAACAAAGTAGTCAAACACCTGTTATCGAAAAGGTCTCGAGCAACACCACAAACAGACATATTATTGTTGTTCGATGGCGAACTAGATTCCACTCCGCTTACGCTTAAGGTGCGGTCATCCTGTTGAGAGGTAGCGGGAGCGGTAGCGACAGCGGGCAAACTTGACGCATTATTTTGCGAATCAGATGAACCAAAATGCAAGATTGAATGATGTTTCGACTTACAATGACGACAAAAATTTTTTGAAGAACACGATGAGACCTTGTGCCCATGATTTAAACAATTAATGCACAACGCATTAGATTTCGCAAAATTAAATCTTTCGTGAGGGGTCATTTTTTTAAAATCAGAACACAAATATAATTTATTATGTTTGTCTGACTTACACAAAATACAATTATCGGCTGTCTGAGCGACAAAAGCCTTTGTGGATTTTGGTTTTGAATTAGACAAGTTTTTAACTTGGCCATCTTGTTGAGGCTTGGAAACTAAAGGACTGGAGCGTACTATTTTATCTTGTTCTTTAACAAATTCAACTAAATCATCATAAGAAGGTATGACTTTTTTGCGATGACTCATTTCGAATAACTTAACTGTCTCGGAGTCTAACCTTTGCAATGCGAGATGTAACAAAATAAAGTCCGCAAGATCTCCCAAATGTACTTGCTTGAGCGTCCTAACGGCGGTATCAAATGTGTTTACAAATGACTCTAAACCGGTTGTAGAATTAGTAGGTATAGGTTTAAATTCTAATAGTTGATTTAAATATGAAGCGGCGAGAAAACGCGGATCATCATACTTATCCACGAGCGAGTTCCATAATATTTTATAATTCTCAGGTGTAGGTGGTATCCCTGCGCACAAAGAAGCGGCGCTGCCAGTCAGCTTACTAACAAGAAAATGAATGCGCTCCGAGTCAGACAGTTGCGTGTTATCATGAACTACGCGCTTAAACTGATTATAAAACAGCGACCAATTACGAATATCGCCATCAAACGAAACTAAATCGATACGAGGTAATTTTGGGAAATTATTCTTTGGCGTTTCCTTTATTTGAGTTTGTTCTATTTTAAGTGAATTTACGACACGTTGAACCCGACAGTACAGCTCCTCAAACGAAATCCAAGATTGGTAACTTATAACAGCAGTAGGATCCACTTTAATAGAACACGTATTGAAGGCGTCTAATACGATTTGAAATTCATTACGTAAACTTTGAAGATTTGCGACATTATTTAAAAATGACTCCCTACATGTTTCATCATTCATATCCTGTTTTGATAACTCGAATATATTTTGCATACGTTCGAAATGTGCATCACGTTTAGCTTGCAATAAGGCTAATTTATTTTTATTGTCTTCGTTCGACATGATTAAAACCAGTATGTAAAATGCGAATGTGTAAACTAAAAAGGTGACGTAGTTAAAGAAATTCGTAATTGTGTCTTGCCGCTTAAGTTAATGAAATGAGTAAACAATTTACCTATTTCCAACGCGAGAGTAACGAAAGTAAACGACAACGATAAATATGCGACAACAACGAATGGGGTTTTTCACACTTACCGTTTGTAGGTAGGTATGTGTGCAAAAAAAAACACCAATAAGTAGGTAGTAGGCTACTCAATACGAACAACGAGATGCCCCCGAATAGGGCTCCTGAATACACAACCTTAACGACTTATAGGTATGTACTAGGACGAATATTATATATGAGTAGACACTAATGTACCTAATGGTTTTACGAATTAACGAACGTAATGAAATAAACGACGTTCAAGACACAATTACACAAACAAAGATGTAGGTAATCAACGAATATACGAAACGAGTGGCAAGTAGTGGCACAGAAGCCACGGCTTGTTTATGGTAGGTACCTACTTAGGTATATATCGGCGCGCGCTTTCGACTACGAACAATGAACGAACTAAGTAGACAACTTTTATTATGAGTAGGTAGGTAGATAGTTAATTGACCAATACTACTTGTACTTATAACACCGAATAAGTATATTTACGATATTGAATACGTAAATCTGTAATAATCAGTTACGAATATAAGCTCAGCCAGCACAACACTGAATACCTACTGCAGTAATAGAATTCAACAGAGATGTGATCTGATTGAGTAGGTATTTGTTCGAAATACGAATTTTAACCACGAAAATATGAACTAGAATTATCCGGTTCGATTGGACCAAAAAAATGTGTTGTGTTGGTGAATTAGCGAAAAGGTCGGTTGATTTTAAAGATGTGGACTGTATTTTTTTGAATTAAACTTTGAGGGAAGTCAGTGAACAACAGAAAAGGGGTTTAGGGCGTGAGAGGATTGCAAACCACTTACGATTGTCCAGTTTTCACCTTTCTTAAGTTTCTTGCTTAATGGCGGAGTCTTCTTCCGCGTGCACGCGGTAACAAAGCACCAAATATTGTCCTTGAGGGTTGTTTGAGCGTCCACCACAGCAATTACACTTCACAATTGTTATTATTATTACGAAAAACACTAGTTTAGAGTTAGATTTGGCCAATAACTTATTTAAAACGATTTTTTCTTCTAATGCGCGCGCGCCATTGCAATCGAGCGATAGGAAGAGAAGGAAAGTGACGTGCGGAAGGATTAGGGATGGGACATGTCACTGACTAATGAATACGAATTACGAAGAAAATAGTAAGGTATATCAAACAATATCGAACAGAGAGAATAAAAAAAAAATGTATAAAAAGAATAAAATAAATGACCCACATCGTCTTCACATTCACAATAATTAAAATAATGTAATACTTTACAAAGTAAGCAAATGTCATAGTTAAAAAAAAAATATTAATGTCAATAATTATATAAAAAAAAAACAACAAAAACACTCAAAATGCAGAAATTGGAAGCAGCTCAATCCCAAGTTGTGTTCCGCAACTTCTGCAAAGAATGCGGTATCGTTGTCAATAGTACTATTCCCTATTGGCCCCAAATGAATGGGGAAGTCGAAAGACAAAATCGAGATATACTAAAGAGACTTAAAATTAGCCAAGCTGAAAATAAAGACTGGAAAGAGGATATTTCAAATTATTTAATGATGTATAATAGTACACCCCACTATGTTACAGGTACATCGCCATCGGAGTTATTTTTAAAAGACGCTTTCGAGATAAAGTTCCTTTCGCTCCAGACATAGATTCTGATGTGAGAGATAGGGATATGCTAATGAAAGAAAAAGGGAAAGAATATGGGGATAGAAAAAGAAGAGCTAATGATTCTAATTTAGAAATAGGGGAAAAGGTAATGCTAAAAAATATAACTAAGGATAACAAATTGACAACCAACTATAACCCTACCTCTCACACAGTGACAGGAGTTACCGATGGTGACATTCATGTGGGTACGGAACGACGAAACAGGTAAAGAGTATCGTCGGAATATAGTACATTTAAAAAAATTAATGATTCTTGGCAAATTGTGGACAATGATATTAAGGACACAGGGTCATTGAACAATGAGGACTAAATTATTGCAATGTATACCTTTATGCAATTAAAATTATTATCTGTTTGTTATTTAGTTAGTGATATAATGTTTGTATGCCTGATTCACTATTTTATATTACTAAATCTATTCTGTTTTTCATCGTTAATATTGTAACTTAATTATTTATAAAATAAAGAAGGGATGTAGTGTATGCGCCTGGGCAGCGCGCGGTCATTCGAGCACTAACCGTGAGCGAGGGCAGACGTGCGCGAGACGCATATACTACTTCACCTGCGTGATCTGTCAAAGTGTGTTTTATTAACCCAGCGAACATTACAAATATAATAATAAAAAAAACGTTTATTTTCTCCACCACGTAATGAAAAGTTAGTAGGTACAATACATAATTGTGTATACAAAAATACATTGATGTTGTGGAGAGTGGAGCCTGTACTAGGAATAGGTACCTGTATTACAGGTCTCCAGGCCTCCAAACTACACGGACAAGTCACACTGATACAAACGTCTACTAACGGTTTTTCGGATTGGTTTACGGTAAATAATTTGGTACTAAATGAAAAGAAAACCAAATGCATTAGATTTAAATTACCTAATGTTAGAAGTAGTGAATGTGACATCATATTGAATGGAGAAAAACTGGAATTTGTTGATCAAACTGTTTTTCTGGGAATCACGGTAGACGACAAATTGCAATGGGGACCTCACATAACATCTCTTGTGGGGCGGCTTAGCTCGGCCGCTTATGCTGTTAGAAAGATAAGACAGTTAACTGATGTAGAAACCGCACGTTTAGTCTATTTCAGCTACTTTCACAGCATTATGTCGTACGGAATTTTACTATGGGGTCGAGCTGCTGACATTGAATCCATCTTTATTTTGCAAAAAAGAGCTGTCAGAGCCATTTATAATCTACGTCGCCGCGAATCTCTCAGGGAACTTTTTAAAAGGATTAATATTATGACGGTACCTTGCCAATTTATTTATGAAAATATTATGTATGTAAGAAAAAATCTACATCTTTTTAATAAAATAAGCGATAGACATAATTTTAATACTAGAAATAAAGATAAAATACATCAACCATTTTTCAGATTAGCCAAGGTACACACATCTTTTATGGGGTACTGTGTTAAATGTTACAATAAAATACCTTGTGATATATTGCAATTAAATGAAAGAAAATTTAAAACTCACATTAAACGTACACTTTGTAAACAAGCATACTATAAATTAGAAGATTATATCCAAGATAAGAACGCTTGGAAACATGCTGGTCCTGCTCCATAGGACAATCTAGAGTCTAGACAAAATCAAACGGGTTGCTAATTTAATTGTAAATTTATAATATTTTTTATTTTTTTTTATTTAAATTGATTTACACTCTGTAACTACTTAACTCACACCCTGACTTATTACTTGTATTTTTTATTTTATTTTATTTAAATGAAAATCGTTTACTTTTACCATGTTTGTAAATATGTGAGCACCATGCATCTATCAGATAATTAATTTATATGTCATGGTTTCATTTTTAATTCTTTTACCTATTGTGGTATAGTAATTTTATTTTAGGTGCATCGTCTTCACATATTATTATGATAGAATTAATGTATACAAAATATTGTAAAACATTTTAAAAGAGTAACGGTGGAGTTTCTTGCCCATTCTTCTCCATACGAAAACTACATTTTGGAATGGGCGACTAGAATCAATTCTATTTGTTTTAATTTTTGAAGTTCAAAAGTGCCTTTAATGTGCCTATTTGAAATAAATGCTTTGACTTTGACTTTGACTAACAAATGACAATGATAATGGAGACGAAAGATAAAAAAACAAAAATAATGTAAAAAAATAGAAACATCCGAATTGAGCACCTCCTCCTTTATAGAAGTCGGTTAAAAAGGAAAATACAAAGCTAATAATTAATTAATTAGACATCAAAGTAGGGTGTGTGGGTGTGAGTTTGTGTGTGAGTAGTGAGTGTGTGTCTGATGTTCAATAATTGTCTTAATATGGTATACCTACTTTGGACATGTCGAGCTGCTAAAATAAGAGTAGGTAAGGTTATTTTAACTTTAACGTGGCTTTAATTAAAGCTAAGTAATTAAAATCCTTTCATGTAACTATTCGAGTTGGTACCGAATGAGATAATATTTACATAATATTTATGCTAACACTTAAAATAATAATGGAAATATGAACATGTATATTTTCTGACCAAAGAATCAGCATTGCCATGTTGTATGGCAATGCTGATTCTTTGGTCAGAAAATATACATGTTGCATTGCCATGTTGTATGGCAATGCTGATTCTTTGGTCAAAAAATATACAAGTTCATATTTCATGCAGCGTCGGCAGTTCACTGCTACTAAGCTGCTACTGCTTGACATAAGCCTCTCCAAATGCACACCATTCAGCTCGATACTCGGCTACTACCAGCCACCCTGCGAAGATCGTCGCTCCAACTAGCCTGAGGGCGTCCTACCTCACGTTTCCCGATTCACGGTCTCCACTCAAGAACTCGTCTACCTCAACGGTCATCGGTTCCACGGCTAATATGGCCGGCCCATTGCCACTTCGGCTTTCTTATTCTGTGAGCTATGTCGACAACTTTGGTTCTCTGCCGGATCACTTTATTCCGGATTTTAAATGTATTCAGCTGCATCGCCTGAATCCGGTTAGATTGGAAGACGACGGGAAAAGGCTTAACGGATTGATTTTTGAATTGAAGATGGCCTACATTTTATTGAAGTACGATGGCACAGACTACCTTCCTAATTCTCATCCAAGATTAGGTTCTAAGAAATCATCATCGATAATTCGCTTCATTAGTAAATGACGGAGTTGATTTTCTATTAATTAAGATTCTAGTACGAATACAGCTCTGTATATGTAGGAAACTGCGGGATAATTGCGTAACAAACTGAGGCTTTGATTTTGACAATAGGACAATATTCATTGCGTTATTTGCGTTGTTGAGTTGACATTTTTTACAATACTCAATATCTTTATTGCTTTACCATAATGTGTACTTAGGTGGTAACTATATAGTTCGAACATTTTTGAAGTGAAAACTTCTTTAGAGGTGTTGTACACTTTTTTGTAATGGGTGAAAAATGTTAAACTCGCGTCAGGACACGTGACCTGATCGAAAATTCGTAAGACGGATGGCAGTAGCCGGTACCGCGCGTGTTTTGTTTATAAGACGATTCACAAAATACACACGTAATTGTTCAAGTTTTCACTTCTGTCGGCACTCCCGGAGTGCCACTGTTTTTTTTTCCGAACATATTATGCAGCAATGGATTAGCAATATCCTTCAAAATCATTGAGATTGTGATTGATTATGTTACGCAATTAGCCTGCAGCCGGCCGATTCTGTAAAAATCTCACCGTGAAAACTTAGGTGAAGTGAATTTGTTTTTGCTAGAAATTGACACTATTGACAGCTCACTCCACGCTCACTTCACCCAAGTTTTCACGGTGAGATGGTTATAGAATCGCACTGCAGCAGTGCGATTCTATAACCATCTCTGATCTTTGATTCTAGGTGCAGTTAGCTTTTCCTTTCCTAAGATTTAGCTGGTCATTAGACGGTGGGACAGATTACTAGCTGCATATTATTATCGGCAAGCGTCACGTGGGACGCCCCCCAGCTAGATGGACCGACGACGACCTTAAGAAAGTGGCTGGGACAAACAGGGTGCGAAAGGCGGAGGACAAGTTGTTGTGGCAAAGCCTGGAGCAGAGGCCTATGTCCAGCAGTGGACTGCGATTGGCTAAGTTGATTGTTGTATTGATGTCAGCACATCAAGCTACTACAATCTGTGAAATTTCTTTAATAGATTTTCAACTTTATCGCTAAAGCATAAGATTCAAAGTTGATTGGGAAAATTTGACAGTTTCTGGTAGCTTGATATGCTGGCTTCTGTACATATTACAGTACCCGGCGATAAATATTGCACATCGACCTATTCGATCCTATCGATTTTATACAAAGAATAAAAATAATTATCAAAAGAAGCAAATCATAATTGTTTTAACAGCTCCTAATAGATACCGGACTGTTTGTATTTCGTGCGACAGAGATAACGCTCTACGAAGCCGAAATTAGCCGATTGTCTCTTTCCAAAGGTCGATGTGCAATATTTATCGCCGGGTACTGTACAATAGGGTGCATGTGATGTTATGTGTGTGTAAATTCAGATATCCGTCAGAAGTTAGTATATAAAAAAGATTTTGATGTTCAAAAAGTGCTGATTCTCAGCCTAAGAATTTAATAAAGGTTAAATTTTGATTTTGACGAATATCAACCTTGCTGTTTAGCAATTTTTTAAGTAGGTATACCGAGTCTTAAAGCTCGTGCCAACACGAGATGATAGTGCAGTTAGATAGTGCAAATTGAATTAGAAAAGGTTAGTTTACTGACATTTATATAGTTCTAAACTATTGTTAATTCTCTAAGCTGTGAAATTATTGCGCTTGCGCAGTAATTTATTACGTGTTGTTACCTGTGATCAAGATCTGTACATAGGTAAGTGAAAATGTAAGCAATTTTGTATTGGCTTTACGCCCTTTGCGGTATTTTTGTGCTTATTAGAATGGAGGAAGATCTTGGTAGTGTGTTTGGAGAGTTGTGTGTTAAGCGAGAAGTTACGAAAAAACTTTTTTACAAAATTAAAGTTATTTTTCACTTTGTAGTGTTTTTTTGAAAGTCGGTTGTTTTTTTCTGTAACAAAATTTTAGTTTCCACTTTTTAGTTGTACCTACCTACCCCAAACAAATTCATTTATCACTATTGCTATGTGAATATCAGTGACAGGAAGCTATTGAACACATCTGCCTACCCATTTAAAGGGTACAGGCGTGATGTTATGTAGTGTGATTGCGTAAACAATGCATACTTAAGCTATAGCAGCAATCGTTGATTTGCTGGCATTTATTGAAGAGTTCCGTTGTCTGTCCCCGAAACTCCTCATCAGATCTTTACGAATTCTAAATGGGACCATTTCGGAATAAACTTTGCAAATCCGTCTATAAATGAGGGAGTTATGCCCGAACATACATTAAAAAAAATATATACCTATAAACATCCGAATTGATAACCTCCTCCTTTTTTGAAGTCGGTTAGAAACAATCTGCAGCTCCATACATTTATGTCCGCATCAATCAACTCGGCCCATCGCAGTCCACTGCTGGACATAAGCGTCTCCCAGGCTGCACCACAACCTGTCCTTCGCTTTCCGCATCCAGTCTGTCCCAGCCACCTTAGTTTGATGTGTTTTCTGTAGGATGTTCGCATAAAAGCTCCCTCAAATATCGCGCGCGACACAAAGGCACCGCAAGCCGCACAACGATCGTTGCCTTTGTGTCGCATGCGATTATATCGCGTGTCGTGTCTGCGTGTAGGAGCCTTAATACGATAAAATTTAGAGAACAGTGATTTCTCTCTTCAATAATCGTTAATAGCTGCTGAGCGTAGGGAAAGGTCATAATCATAATGTTGGTTATTATCACAATCAAGGAGCCATACTACCCACTATCATATTCAATAATTTCCCTTAAGGCTCCTGCAAACATACGCGACACGCGACGGGAATCGCGCGCGACACAAAGGCACCGCTCGTTGCGCGACTTGCGGTGCCTTTGTGTCGCGCGCGATTTTATCGCGTGTCGCGCCTGTTTGAAGGAGCCTTAACCCATGCAAAACATAATTAGCCTATAATGTTTTTGGCTTTAATCCACCACGCGGGCCCAGTGCGGATTGGTAGATATCGCATGTCTTCGAATTTTTAGTTCTAAGACAAGCCGGTTTCCTCAGGATGTTTTGCTTCACCGTTTTGAGAGCAGTGGAGATGAAATTACTTATTTACATAAAGTAAAGCGCCTGTTTGAGGTCAAATCTACGACTTAAGGCTTCTTCAAACAGGCGCGACACGCGATAAAATCGCGCGCGACACAAAGGCACCGCAAGTCGCGCAATGAGCGGTGCCTGTGTGTCGCGCGCGATTATACCGCGCGTCGCGCCTGTTTATAGTAGCCTTTACAACGTATAAGTCGCGGCCGTTACCACTGGGCCTGCTCTAATCATCTCATTTCGCTTATCCGTCATTTTTGAATAGATTAGGGTTGCCTTTTCATTAATAAAAATCTGTCAAAAAACCTTTTCAAACTTTAATGATGCGTTCAGTTTCTATGAAGCAATGCCCAATTATATTTCACGCATCTCAAAAACACAATACGTTTTGACGTACCCTAAGGTCAAATGCAACAAAACATAATTTTGAAGCATTACATTTTGATGTGCAATTTCACAATAAGTGTTGATCTTTTACTTCAAACGACCTACAAAAATCTTCAGTGTGTTGACATTTTGTTAACGAGGTCAAACTTAGTGTGATTTTTAGATTTCGGGTCCTTGTATGGCGGTTATGGCTGAATGTATCGATTTTTAATTCAATACCAATATTGGTAAATGGAAGTCAAGGATAGAGTGATAGAATATCATGAATATAACGATATTTTATAGATATTTTTTATAGATAGAGCAGTGGTGGCCAAGTGGTAACGGCCGCGACTTACGAGTTGTAGGTCGTAGGTTCGAACCCAGACAGGCGATTTACTTTGTGTAAATTATTTCATCACCACTGCTCACAAAACGGTGAAGGAAAACATCGTGAGGAAACCGGCATGTCCTAGAACCAAAAATTCGAAGACATGTGACATCTACCAAACCGCACTGGGCCCGCGTGGTGGATTACGGCCCACTCCCTCTCGCTGAGAGGAGGCCTGTGTCCCAGCAGTGGGAACATTATAAGCTGATGATGATGATGATGATGAACGATATTTTATGAGCCGGTGTTGGACACTGTAAGACAAAGAGAAACTCATAGAGAGAGAGCAAGCAATGATCAACACGTGGGTCAGCGGGATTGTCCGAAAGGGTTACCGCTGGCCCGGAACATAAAGGGCTATGGAAGGAACACGGGTGGGTTTTAGTCAGTAAGAGTCTGACACTCACTTCCGCTCCACACAGAGCGGGAGGGGTCATTTGATGACTTCCCATCCTCAAAAAAAAAATTGATCAACACGTGTTGGCGAATCATCATGAGCCTACAGCAGTCCACTGCTGGACATAGCCTTCTCCAATTGCACGCCGTTCAGCTCGATTCTGGGCAACTCTCATCCAGCTGCTACCAGGCACCCTGCGAAGATCTTCGCTCCACCTAGCCTGAGGGCGACCTATCTTACGTTTATCGATTCGCATTCTCCACTCAAGAACAATTCTACCTAACGGTCATCGGTTCTACGGCTAATATGGCCGGCCCGTTGCCACTTAAGTTTGTTTATTCTGTGAGTTATGTCGACAACTTTGGTTCACTGCCGATCACCTCGTTCCGGATTCTATCCCTCAGAGAGACGAAGAAGCGTAGCTCCATAGCTTGCTTAGCTTGAATTTATGGACCAGACGTACCGTGAGTGTCTACGCTTCGGCTCAGTAAGTCATAATTGGCGAATGGCGGGTTCTAATAACACTTGACATTCTGCACCGTGAATAAGAGGACGAATTCTCAGACGACACTTGACATCTGCCCGCGACAACATCAACATCTTTTTTTCTATCAAGAAACACGATACTTAACGATGAGAGCGCAGTGATGGTCCAGTGGTACCGGCCGCGAGTTACGAGTGTAGGTCGTGGGTTCAAACCTGACCCCGACAGGCGCTTTTTTGAAGTGAAAACTTCTTTAGCGGCGCTGTGTACTTTTTTTGGAATGGGTAAAAACTTCTAAATTCGCGTCAGGTCACGTGACCCTGATCGAAAATTCGTAAGACGTAAAACGTCAGACGTAAAACGTAAGACGCGCGTTGTTGAGGACAGCGCCATCTATGCACATCGGGAAGAACTACGAGGGCCTCGCGTACTAACGTCAGACGTAAAACTTAAGACGCGCGTTGTTGAGGACAGCGCCATCTATGCACATCGGGAAGAACTACGAGGGCCTCGCGTACTAACTACGTAGTTCATCCAACAACGACGAGATGGCGTTGTAAATCTGAATAAATTCCTTTCACGAGAAGAATAAACAAGTCACTTTGGTCATCATACCTGATTTGCAAAAAACCCTATAAAATAAGGAACACACCTTAACACGCGTGTTTTGATTATAAGACGATTCACAAAATACACTCGTAATTGTTCAAGTTTTCACTTCTGTCGGCACTACCGGAGTGCCAGTGTTTTTTTTTTCAGCATGGGACATCAAATGACCCCTCCCGCTCTGGGTGGAGCGGAAGGGAGTGTCAGGCTCTTACTGACTAAAACCCACCCGTGTTCCTTCCTAAGCCCTTTATGTTCCGGGCCAGCGGTAACCCTTTCGGACAATCCCGCTGACCCAGCAGGCGGCAGGCGCTTTACTTTGTATTAATTACTTCATCACGACTGGTCACAAAAACGGTGAAGGAAAACATCGTGACGAAACCGGCATGTGCTAGAACCAAAAATTTGAAGACAGTGACATATACCAACCCGCACAGGCTCGCGTGGTAGACTACAGCCTTCTCCCTCTCGAAGAGAGGAGGCCTGTAACACAGCAGAGGCATCATTATAAGCTGATCATCTACTTAAAATCCTCTCGTCATCTAAGCCTAAAACTGAGAGAAATATCACGATAATTAACGATCACTCTTGACCTGTGAATTCGGACATGATATATCGATCTAAGAAATTCCTACATTTGACATTGAGTGAAGACCCACCCACTTCGCCTGAAGTGGGTTACGCTGGAGTTCGCTTCTCCGCTTCTTAGATTATATGTATCTAAGAACCGAACCAATAAAGGCTCCTTCAAACAGGCGCGACAAGACACGTGACACAAAGGCACCGCAAGTCGCGCAACGAGCGGTGCCTTTGTGGGGCGCGTGATTATATCGCGTGTCGCGCCTGTTTGTAGGTGCTTTAAACCTCCAGGTTATTACCAAGGCACGAGCAACATGGAATAGGTACCCAAGGAACTATGTTTACAATCGAATAAGCTATTGATGGATCGACCGGGTCATCGGATCCCCACAAAAGTTACGTAACTCCAGTCAGCGGGGTTCAATAGAAGTAAATGTCTAGTACTTAATTTATCTGTTACTATTAAGACTTTATCTGGTACTAAGGCTATTAATAAAGCCGAGGCTAAAGGCGATTATAGCCGTATTGACAGGCTATTAGTCTATGGCATAAAGCAGTTAAATAGATAGAGGGGCGTTCTGTTCTCCACTACGTCAGTATGCATCTACATAATATAAAGTCGTTGGTCGCGTCAGTTTGAAAGCACGTATCTCGAAAAGTACTGAACGGATTTTATTTCAGTGTCCAACAATAAATAAATTGTTTCTCAGTGAAAAGAGTTTGTTTAAAATGGCTCACCTCCCATCTTGCACCGCATGCCCTGTCACCTGCTTGCGTCTTTTACTTCAAAAGCAAGAAAACTAACGAATAACACAAGTTTCAATCAACGTACAGTACCCGGGCGGCGATAAATATTGCACATCGACGTTTGGAAAGAGACAATCGGCTAATTTCGGCTTCGTAGAGCGTTATCTCTGTCGCACGAAATACAAACAGTCCGGTATCTATTAGGAGCTGTTAAAACAATTATGATTTGCTACTTTTGATACCTAATTATTTTTATTTTTTGTATAAAATACAAAAAAAGGTAAAGGTCGATGTGCAATATTTATCGCCGGGTACTGTACTTGAACCCATCGTAACGTAATTATTAGTAGTTAAGCCGATAAATAAGACATTTGTATAAACAAATAATCCAAAATTAGGTAACATTGACCTTGGATTGGTTGGAATAAGAAACACTGTGACCTTGACTTGTAGGCAACATAATTTACAAACAGTTACAAAATATAACCTTGTAAGGGCGTTTATTTAAATCAGATTCTTGTGCTCGATTTTTAAATAGAGGCTGTTTGGAGCATCGTTTGCTGTGTTGCGTAATAACTTAATAAGAGATCTTTTGACATATGGAATCACTATGTAGTATACATAGCATAATCGGCCACTCAGCTCACTGCAAGGCCACAGGCCTCCTCTCTGTGAGAGGGAATGGGCCTTAATCCACCACGTGGACCCAGAGCGGATTGGTGGATGTCACATGTCTTCGAATTTTTTGGGTTCTTAGACATGCCGGTTTCCTCACGATGTTTTCCTTCACCGTTTTGAGAGCAGTGGTGCTGAAATTAAATACACGAAGTAAAGTGCCTGCCTGGGTTCGAACATGCGATGTACAGGCGCCAGCACATCAAGCTACCCGAAACTATAAAATTTTCCCAATCAACTTTGAACCTTATGCTTTAGCAAGAAAGTTGAAAATCTATTAAAGAAATTTGACAGATTGTAGTAGCTTGATGTACTGGCGTCTGTACCCGTAACGTTATTTTTTGTGTTTTTTCTTTGCATCTTGTTCACCGCAAATAAATGTTTATTTTTTCTTTCATACTCAAACCATTTACAGGCACGTTTGAATTGTCAAGGAATCGGTCAGTCAGAACTAAGAAGATTGTTGCCCATTCCAAAGCGTAATAACTACATATGGAGAAGAACGGCCAAAAGATTCCATGGACCTTTCTTTCTTTACATAAGACTTGAGAGTCCTGCCGACCTCAGCTCGGAAAATCCACGTAAACATATTACCCAACATCGCTACTTAGTATAATCTGCGCTTACTTCCACACTACAAGTTTTTGCGCTGGCCCCAGACCCTCGGATGACATAATGTGAAAGGTTATAACTTTTCCCGGTAGGTACCATCGGCTGTGCGATTAATGGTCGACGTAACAAAGGGTTCCGGGTTCATAGCCTGACTGTTGCTAATTTATGGGGAACGGAAGATTGTGGTTCGTGTGAAATGAATGTAATTATTTTTAACTGTTTCTACTTTGTTGTTCGAAACAAATAGATTTGTTACTGTTGATTACGTAGGTAGGTACGTACGTAACTTATTTAACGTCGCGTCTGGAATTGACTAGACAGAGGAGTGTACTAACACCACAGATATATGTGGTCGTCCAAATCAAAAGGGACCTTATGGCGGTAACTATAGTTTCCGAGATATTGATAAATTTGTAAAATACCTCAAAAAAATCGTTTTTTTATTAACTGTATTTTTAAAAAGATGATTGTATTTACTACATGTAGATAGATGTGTTCAACTTTTCGAAAAGTCAATTTAAAAAAGTTTTGTATTCATCTAAAGTTTAGTAAAAAAGGAACCTTATCGCGGCAAGACCTAACAAATCGTTTTTCTTGTAATTCAAACCATTATATTATATCGATATTTTAATATGTTCCCACAACAAACAAGTTTATGCAAGGATTGTAAGAATTTCCATTAGTAATAATCATAGTCAATCAAAGTATACCATCAGTTACATAACTTCACACTAAAACATAACTTTTTTGTACGGCATACCTACTTAAATTGCGATTTTCTCGAAACTTATAATTTCGATCAGTGAATTTCAAAAATTCGTAAAAAATAACGGTAGTGGTTAGAAGGTTGATTCTTGGGTCTATAGTTCGGTACATTTATGTAGTTTTCAGCTCTGTAGATAACTCATTTCCGCCATAAGGTCCCTTTTGATTTGGAAGACCACATATATAGATCTATACAACACAACCTTTTGACTACCTACTATGACGTCACAAATACTATTTAGTGATGCGAAAATCAAATCAATTCAAAGAAGCCGCCGCGTGTGGCATCCGTCTCGCCCCACCCCCGGGGCCAAGCGCCAGAGCTCACGCTCACCCAGCCAGCATTACTCAGGACTGAGCGCGAAAGTGGCGGCTTACGATTTTTGTACGTAAGCTAGTGCAATTTTTAGCACGCGTAGTTGCTCTTGCGTTATCTATATCGGTGACTAACACATGAATCTCGCGAAGAACCGACAACCGCTGGGGTAAACGAGTTCTTGAGTGGAGACTGCGGCTCGGCAAACGTAGTGTAGGACGCCTTCCGGCCAGGTGGGATGACGATCTGCGAAAGACTGCAGGCAGATGCTGGATGCGTCAAGCTGAAGACAGGGCGCTATGGCGCTCATTAGGGGAGGCCTATGTCCAGTAGTGGACTGCTATAGGCTGATGATGATGATGATGATGATGATGAACACATGAATAATAACTTTCTTTGTTGTTTAATACAATCAACTGGACCCGCGGGTCCAGTTCGAGTGGGTCCAGTTGATCAAAGACTCTTAAGTGCCATACGTAATTGCAATATTGATGTTTTCTTTTTGCATCATCATCACTCTCCTGCCTTATCCCCCCTTATTATCCCTTAGGTATTTGGGGTCATCGCAACATGCCATTTTCTTCCATACATCTCTATTAGTCGTCATCTCAGTATTCACCTCCTTTCTAACCATATCATCATTCACACATTCCATCCATCGTTTCTTTGGTCTTACCCTAATAATTACACACACACACACACATTCACTCAAATCACCTTGTTTTCGACTATGTACTCGTATTAGTATAGTTTAATAGACACTTTTTGTTTATGAAAGAGGGGAGTCTCCTAAATACAATCTTTTGCTTAAAAGGAGGCTTCAATCTTAAATTTATTGTCCAGACGCCAGCACATTATGTTACCAGAAACTGTCAAATTTTTCCAATCAGCTTTGAACCTTATTCTTTAGCAATAAAGTTGAAAATCTATTACAGAAATTGACAGATTGTAGTAGCTTGATGTGCTGGCGTCTGTCCAAATATGGTTATCAAATAAATTATTTTTATTTTTTAACCCTACTCGTATAGCCATCGACAACCATACTCAAAACTTTTCGGAACGTTTCGGAGGAGTTCGATAACAAACATTGTGACACGAGATTTTTATACAGGGTTATTGGTAAAACATTAACAACCTCTTAAGAGGCCATTGTACTCATCATTATGAACAACTTTTATTATGGGACCAAACCTGAAATCGCGAAATAAAATCAGCTGTTCCCTACATTTTGACGAGTTATACGAACATAAATGTAAGGAACAGCTGATGTTCTTTTTGCGATTTCAGGTCAAAAAAAATCAGCTGTTGACGAACATAAATGAAGGGAACAGCAGATTTTTTTTCGCGATTTCAGGTTTGGTCCCATAGTAAAAGTTGTTCATAATGAGGAGTACAATGACCTCTTAAGAGGTTGTTAATGTTTTACCAATAACCCTGTATACAGGATTATTGGAAAAACAACTACAACCTCTTAAGAGGTAATATATAAAATAATATCAAATCGCGTTTGCAATAAATAAATAACAAACCGAGTTAGATTTCCCCAACATTTCGCAAAATAATTACCTATAGAGATCGTACCGGACTCCCGGCTGCTATTGACACATTCCTGATAGAAAACCCCAAAATATTGTAACAAATATTTGGCTTAGCAAAGAAATTATTTTGCTACCAAAATAGCTTAGTCATAAATGATAAGTAAAAAAGTTTCTAAGTAAATAACCCGAAAACGAAGACACTTCAAATTCACCTTTCACATTGCTCATGAACTGCGCACACGCAGCATGCAGTGACATCGAAAATGACAAGCGTTTTCTTGCATACTTTCAAATAAATAGCTTATGTATGCCTCTTAAAAATTACTTGATTATAACTAGAAATATCTCGGCAAGTACTTACCGTAAAGTAGGACAAGAATTTAAGTAAATATTTTTTATGTTTCAATATATTTTTTTTCGCTAGTTATCGTAGATTAATTAAAAGCAATTGGCCTGTAATTAATTTGTATTTAAAATATGCTACCGACCTCGATCAAGAACGGCGTAGTAACTAGACGATGTAATAAATTACAAGAAATGTATGAAAAACTTGCCGGAGATTACATTTTTATTTAGAAGTAGAAATAACTGAATAGGTACCAATAATGTTACTAAATATTAATAGCTTCTGCCCGCGACTTCGTCCGCATAAAACTTGTTTAAATGTAAAATATTATAATACACTGTAGCTTTCCATTATTGAAAGAATTTACGGAATCGGATCAGCGTATCAGTAGTTCCGAAGATTACCTACCCCCAAACATACTCATACATACTCACAAATTTTACCTCTCCCTATTTTTTTTCTCTCTTATATTTTTCTCTCTTTCTCTTCTATATTGGTCCTAAAAAGACCGTTTGATTCTGAATCTTGTGAAGTGATTCCGAAATAAATGCGTGAGTAAAATCGAAAACGTATTCACTAAAATAATCTCACGAAAGTTACAATAAAAAAAAGAAACGAGCCTCATAAAAAATCAAGATCACTAATACATACACTAATAAAAAAGATGTCCGTGGACAGAGATTCATTATCACATATTACACATCGTTCATTAAAATAACAAAAATTAATGAAACTGCAACTTTGTCCAGTGAACACCAAAAGCGGGACAAAAGGATGGCATTATGCAACAATGTTAAACGAAGCAAGAACCAAGACTGCCGAGGGCGTACTCTATAATCTCAATCATTATTTTCACATTTTTGACTGGTCATTAATTTTCAAACAATACGGGAAAAAATGGCCAAGTGCAAACCGTACTTTCGTAATAGTGTTCAGTACCGTACTTAATTATTTATTTGGTCGGGACGTCTAGTAACTACAAATAAGGTGTTACTTATCGCAAAGCAGAAATAAAATTGTTCATAATAAATTCAGAACAAATGATGATACAACTTAATACTGACCAGCAAATTGCAAAAAACGTAAAAAAAGTGAATTTCGCGGGCTACCCTGGCGCTTTTGCCTTAAGCGCGCCTCTTTTTCCTTTTTGTTTACTTTTCAAATATCTCCTTGCATGGAAGATTTTTAGTCCTGCGGGCAGTGCCGGACTAAGACTACATGATGCCCTAAGCAATCCATGCCTGTAGGCCCTCCTATCCATTAGTCGCCTCGTATTTTTCCAAAACATCGACGAGCGATTTGTAAAGATTGGCGCACATCTCTAGCAGCTAGAGTGACTTTTGGGTCGTTTAACATCTTGCTGATAAACAGCCTTGCCTTTCATGTGCTAGCAAGTACTGTATGGGTGCTGTTTCTCCCTTACGGTGCCCCCGAGACGTGATGCCCTAAGCAATTGCTTAATTTGCTTATGGGCTAATACGGCACTGCCGGTGGGGTAATTGCGTAACACACTAACAGTAGGAATGTCTTTCATTTGACAGTTCAACATCATTCATTGCGATATTTACGTTGTTGACCAGACATTTTTCTCTAACTTAATAAGCAGTGTATTAAGAATATCCTTCAAAATGATTCTGATTATTATTGATAGTGTGTTACGCAATTAGGATGCTGGTTATTTAGTTGATATTTTCGACTTTAATTATTTTGGTTCAATCGTCACCTTTGTTTTACGGTCATCTCTTCAAAGTAAGAGTGAACAGGCTTCTTCTGGGTGAGCTCACTCCATCGTAGACTTTGTCTCTGTCATCTCTGACCTAGACTAGAGTCAAGAGCAAACCTATATCAAATAAAAAAAAATGAATTTTATTTTCAACCTGAATGATCCTTTTCTTAATAAGGGTTGAAGCATCAATTTTTCCGGGTCTTTTTCTACGCTTTTAATAATTATCATAGTAGATTTTTTTTTGAGAAAGTCTCTCGTGTCAACAGACAAATGAACCGAAACTATTTTATGTGATTTCTTTTATGCTTTTTTTCTACGGAACCCTAAAAGTGAGTGAGTGAGTTATTTGCCGCAGTCATTATTGAACAAAAGACGTTGTGTAGCTATTGTTTTCAATTACAACAGGTTATTGAGTTACTGAACATTTTACAGAGGCATTGGTCACTCGTAATTGTGAAACTTTTCATTTGTAAAAACACTAGTAGGTATATAAAACTAATTGTTTCTAATCACTTGCAAATGTCTAAGTAGGCTTAACAAAAAAACAATTTGTTAGGCTTTTGGAGTTTTTGTATACGTTTTGTTTTGTGACAAAACTGTAGTAACAACGTAGTATGTACATAGCATACAATTGCATACTTTGTAAGTTCCTTATGTACAGACACCAGCACATCAAGCTACTACATCTGTCAAATTTCTTCTATAGATTTTCAACTTTATCGCTATTGCATAAGGTTCAAAGTTGATTGGGAAAATTTGACAGTTTTGGGTAGCTTGATGTGCTGGCGTCTGTACTATTAACTTTAAATTTATCTGTACTATTACCTTTATGTACCTAAATATATTACATACTAATATTAAAGCTGAAGAATTTGTTTGTTTGAACGCGCTAATCTCCGGAACTGCTAGTTGAATTTGAAAAAAATCTTTTTGCATTTGATAGTCCAATTTTTGAGGAAGGCCAAAAAAAGAACGGATAAGAACTGAGAAAAGTTGCTTGGGAAAGGCTATTATTAAGATCACGACATGAACCTCAGGAGCCGAGTTAAACGAAAAAAAAATGTCTGAAAGAACGCTAAGCTAAAATAAAGTTATAGCGCCGGCAAGCGATTCGAAGCGACGCGACGGCAACCGTGTGGGTCGGATGAAGTCGCGGTAGAAGCTAGTCTTGCGATGCCAGAGACGATGCTAAAGATAGTAGTCGAATAAATCTGAAATAATGCTGTTTTTTTTTAAGTGTATTGCCAGATTTCTAAGTATATTAAAGAAATTCTCCTCTTGCATACTAATAGTAACATTTTTATTCAGAAAACTAGGCTAATTCAATCCGCTTTTTATGTACCTATGTGAGATTCTACGATCTAAAGCTTGCTATGCATGTTAACAAATATTCAACTGGTAAATGGATCCGTCCGTTTACCGGTTGAATATTTGTTAACATCGGTCATAAAAGGGTTATTACGTATGTAGGTATAGAGGGCCTTGTGGTTAAGTTGTAACAGCCGAATGGGTCGATCGATCAGGTTAAGCTACGCTTGCCGCGGTTGGTCCATGGATGGGTGACCATCTCCACATACCAAGATCCCTCCGTGCCTCGGAAAGCACGTTAAGCCGTTGGTCCCGGCTGTCATTCGTGGATCTTTGACAGTCGTTACGGGTCGTCAGTAGCCCGAAAGTCTGACAACCTACCTAAGAGGTATCGTATTACCCAGTAACTGGGTTGTGGAGGTCAGATAGGGAGTCGCTCCATGTAAAATACTGGTATTCAACTGTATCCATTTAGACTGGTGACTCCAATATATTTGGGCAAAGACATAGGCAGATGTATTGTTAATAAATGCGAAACTGTCTCTGTCCATCTGTTAGTTTGTTTGTAACATTTTCACGACATGCCGGTTTTCATTCACCGTTTTTAGAGCTGCAGTGGTGATGAAATTATTTACACAACGTAAAACGTATGCCTTTTTTTTCAGGATGGGAAATCATCAAATGACCCCTCCCGCTCTGAGTGGAGCGGAAGGGAGTGTCAGACTCTTACTGACTAAAACCCACACGTGTTCCTTCCTTAGCCCTTTATGGGGTTCGAACCAACAACCTACGACTCGTAAGCCGGAGCCGTTACCACTGGGTCGTTACGTATACAATTATACATACAGGTGATAGACGTATATGTCAACATACGACGCTTTTTCCGCACATTAGATAGCATTGTCCCACAGCTATTAACATAATTACTTAATATGTGAACACAATACACTTGATTATAGCTCACTGTTTGTTTGTTTAGTAACGCAACCTATCAATCTGATAATAATAGGGTTGGACTCAAAGATTGAGCGTTCTGAATTAATGAGAGACGTCACTATTGACGCAGGCAGTAGGCAGGCAGGCAGTGTCCCTTTTTTGCTTTACTCGATTATAGAATCGAGGAAAGCAAAAAGGGGGCAAAAAGGGGGCCCTGGTTACTATCTCCTTTGGTGACCGTACATTTAAATGAGACGATTAAAATATGATTCGCGAGCGTAAAAAAAAATATTTTAATCATTTATGATCATCAATACAACCCTCTAAGTTCATATAATCCTATTGAATGACTATTTCATGAAATATTAACATATTGAAAGAAAGAAAAGAAAGAAAATTCATTTATTTAGCACAGACTTAACCTGACACTAACACGTAAATTGCAAAAAGCTAAACAAAATCTGAATTTCGCGGACCACCTAGCGCATCCCCCTTAAATTCCAAATACACTAATGAAAAATTACATTTGGAATTTGACCTCAACATATTATCAACTAGGATGCAAGCCTAATGATGACCCAGTAAAATGTCGGACGTCAAGAAATTAAAATTAGAAACTGAAGTTCACTGACATTAACAAAAGTCTATTGTAAGTGTGATATAGAAACAAAATAATATAATATGAAATAATTCTCAGCGGTGACATAATGCCTGTAAAAGATTGCGTTTAATTTTAACGGTTTCTTTGTTTTAATGGAATTACGCTCGACAAACGGTTACGTATATATTTTGCATGAGTCAGTGCAAAAAATCTGGTAATTAGGCGATGTCTGCAAGAATTGTCTGACGGAATTACGTAGTTCCTGCAATGTGGTTTCACACATTTGATAAGCTCTATAAAGCAGATAGGTTGTGTGTTTTAGGATCTGCTTTTCAAATTGATAACTTTGATCGAGACTTTCCTGCAATGAGTAAAAGTAATATGACATAGAAATGGCTTTGTAACCTGAAAATGTAACGATATGTCGAAAGGAAGAAATAAAATTGGAAAAAAATATGTGATACTTTTGTTTTTTTTTTTAATAACTAAAAAGAATACAAAAGCTTAATAACACATTCTGGCATGTACATTTTATACTTATTGAAAAACATTACGGATACCGTCATCAACTTTTTCCGTAAGAATTTCTTTGACTTTGAACTCAATTTCATGTTCCTTCCGCTATAAAACAAAACTCATCAGGATCAAAGCCAATACCACCGTTGATATTACGTTAAAATACTGTCACTACCACAAACCCACAACTGCCACAAAGGTTGGTTGCTACGTACGGAACGCTAACGACCTCATAAACCACAAATAAACATGTATGATGTAGTACTATGGGTATTGTATGGAACTAGCGAAAGTACTGGCGCGAGTTCACTTCACTCTCACTATCCAGACGGGCCGCAGACTAGTAAACACACACCATTTTGAGATCCGCGTCGAATCTTCATCAGATACAACTTTCATCCTTAACTTATAAGCGTAGAGTTTAAATTCAAATGCAGCTACGATAAAAATAATTAAATTATCTTAAATAGCTATTAGCTAATATCATTTATATTCTTGGTGACCTCTCGAATAAGTCTTGTCCGCGGTTTCATTCATTGAAAGTTTTTGTCGAAATTGAGTTCTTACTCGAGTGTCTTTTTTAGGGTTACGTAGTCAACTAGGAACCCTTATAGTTTCGCCATGTCTGTCTGTCCGTCTGTCCGTCCTCGCTTAATCTCTGTGACCGTTAGCACTAGAAAGCTGAAATTTGGTACCAATATGTATGTCAAGCACGCCTACAAAATGGTAAAATAAAAATTGGAAAAAATGTTTTATTAGGGTAGCCCTCCTATATGTAAAGTGGGAAGTGATTTTTTTTTAATTTCAACCCTAACGTGTGGTATATTGTTGGAAAGGTATTTAAAAATGAATAGGGGTTTACTGAAATCATTTTTTGATAATGTCAATAATTTCGGAAATAATCGCTCCAAAAGTAAAAAACAATGTGTGCCCCCTCTAACTTTTGAACCATAAGTTTAGAAAATATGAAAAAAATCTGAAAAGTAGAACTTTATAAAGACTTTCTAGGAAAATAATTTTGAACTTGATGGAAACAACAGTTTTTGTACAAAAAAGACAAAAAGTTGTACGAAATAATTTCTGGACTATGTTATTAGTATAATCGTATATGCAAGCATTTTTTTAACTTCGTTTACATATTTTATTATCCTGAACGTATCTTTTTTCAAACAAAAACAAAAAAAGAATTATTAAAATCAGTTCTCGTTTAAGTTGGGTTACCACTATGTTCGCGCACCAGCAGCGCTCCGCGCTCCTGCAACTGCTCCAATGGATACGTCGCGACGTATCCATTGGAGCAGTTGCAGGAGCGCGGAGGTTGATCACCAAAAATTTGATGATTATGCCCAAGACACTGCCAAACTGTATGTGGAATTGTACGGCTGGTATCCAATGTCACCTACAGTCCACAAAATTTTGATGCACGGAGCGCAGGTGATGGCAGATGCAATTTTGCCAATTGGACAATTGTCTGAGGAAGCCGCTGAGGCGCGAAATAAGCATATTCGCAAATATCGGGTAGATTTTGCAAGAAAATTTTCGAGGACTGAGTGCAACAGAGACATTTTAAATAGATTACTTTTAACATCCGATCCCCTAATCAGCTCGAGTGGGCCAAAGAAAAAAAAGAAAATCTTGCCATTTTCCGCCGAGGCCAAAACTATTTTGATTGCTGCAACACCGAACTTAAATAGGTCGGACGACAATACCTACTATTGCAGATATTGATGATGATGAAGAGGATTCGGATGTTAACAGCGAATCGGAGGGCACTGATGCCGAATAAAATAAAATTAAAAAAAAATACTTTTTAAAATTTTATTTTGTTTATTTTTCTTGTTTTTTCATGTATTTTTATTAATAAATTCTAAATATTGATGAGATATTGTTTTTTATTATATTTTGAGATAATATAGGCTCCTAAATAATTTTGACCGGTTTTTTGGCTCAAATACCCGTTAGTGCGTCGCGCGCACTTCTACATGCGCTCCCCTTTGACAAACTGCGCTCCCCTTTGTCTTCGCGCTAAAAACCGTCACGAGTCGGAGCGCCTGCCGCGGAGCGTGCAATGTTGCACGCTCCGTGTTCGCGCACGTACCCACTACCGGGAGCAGTTGCAGGAGCGCGGAGCGCTGCTGGAGCGCGAACATAATGGATACCCACTTTTAAACTCATAAGTGGGAACACTTATTGTGACGGACGGGAAACTACGGAACCCTACACTGAGCGTGGCCCGACACGCTCTTGGCCGGTTTTTTTTTTAAGAAAATATCTAAGAGAAAGTAATAAAAAGAAATGGAGACCGCCCAATTGTCGATGGATAAATAAAAAGTTTAATGATCGTGACACACTGTGTTGTAAGATAAGGGGAATTCAAAATCTTAAATGGCGATTCGAGGCATTGTTTGTATGATTTTTTGTACTGGTTAAAGTTTTTAAGCGCGAGGTCGTAGACATCATAACACTATGACTCATTCAAGTATAGTGTTTTTTTTTTATTAAACTTGATTTATAAAATCTTGACCTATTTAGTGATGTCATACGTTTAGATATTTACGCGAAACTTGAAAATTTTTACTTAAATAAAGATTACTTCTTCCAGTAAATCATTGATTTTTCAATGTCCTTTGAACATTTTACCCCTTTTGCCCTCTAAGGGTAATGATTCATCTCGAGGCAATCGTGGCCCAGTGGTAATGGCTCGGACTTACAAGTTGTAGGTGTGGGTTAGAACCCAAACAGGCGCTTTACTTTGTGTAAATAATTTCTTCACGACTGCTCTCAAACGGCAAAGGAAAACATCGTGAGGAAGCCGGCATGTCCTAGAACAAAAAATTCGAAGACATGTGACATCTACCAACCAGCACTGGGCCCGCGTGGTAGATTATAGACCACACCCTCTCGAAGAAAGGAGGCCTGTATTCCTGATTTATTCCAGTCTGATCCCAGATTATGATAATTCATCCCGTGGTTGTAAAAGTGTTTTTTAAGAAATCTTTCCAAGGTATCCATCAAAAATATCCCCAAGGTAGGCTAGCCTCCGTAATATAGTCATATTATTTTGTTCAGTTTTAGATCTAATTTCCAGCACGTGGTAAATTGTTACATCAGTAAAGTGATTTATTATACCCAGCTGTAGTCTACTGTAACTTACTGGTTGACAAATAGCCTAGATCTATGCTAATGATGCAGGTTTGTTCAGAGACCTGCAGCTTGGTAGTTTTGTTCAGCACTTATTTCAATAATATTTATTTTTTACAGATGTTTTAAGACGGGATCCTGCCGTTTTGCCTAAAAGATTTTGATAAAATTTCTTTATCCAAACAAATTTTAGTAACCTTTTTTTATATCGATGTACATATTATAATATTTGGACGCACATTTTCAATGATTTGGCAAATGAAATTATGCGGAAACTTGTTCGGGAAATTTATCAATATCTTTTTGATGAAACAAGGGAGACCCGTTTTTAGACAGTAGTCCAAATACAGAAACCCATATCTAAATGAAAACTTTATTTAAGAAAATGCTTTCTTTATTAAAAAACTGGCTTCTGTCCGTGACTTTGTCTGCGTAAAATTTCTGGTTTTAACATAAAATCTATCAGCAATACTGTAGCTACCATTAGTGATAGAATTTGCGGAATCGGATCAGAAGCTCCGAAGATTACAACCTTCTTGCAAACTCACAAATTGTACCTCTTTATAATATTAGTATAGATAATTATCCCTCAGAAAACTTAAAGTATTGAACTAAAAACTTAAAAAAATACAAAAAATCTAAAAGGGTTGTAATTTCAAATAGAAAATGCATTAAGTACTTTATTTGAAGATTTCATACAATTACAGTACCCGGCGATAAATATTGCACATCGACCTTTGGAAACAGACAATCGGCTAATTTCGGCTTCGTAGAGCGTTATCTCTGTCGCACGAAATACAAACAGTCCGGTATCTATTAGGAGCTGGTAAAACAATTATGATTTGCTTCTTTTGATAATAAATTATTTTAATTCTTTGTTTAAAATCGATAGGATTGAATAGGTCGATGTGCAATATTTATCGCCGGGTACTGTAAACGACACAGAATGAAATGTAAATACAAAGCTCTCTTTCAATAAACATAGCTAGCATAACATAATTCCTAAGCTTCGTGATCGATGAGAAACGAAATGTCCAAGTCGTTTATCGTCGATCATCAGTTACCTCATGATCGATGGATCTATCGACGCAGGCGTGACTGAGTGTAGTAAGTGTACGACAAGAGCCGAGAGCTATATCTAATAGGACTGTGATATAATGCTTAATGTAGAACAGTCTTGACCGATTGCCACACAGTATATAAAGTTGGACTGCGTTTTGTTGTTATATTGTTTTATAACTTTAAGAGTTCAAAGCAGATTGACATGAATCCCCATGGTAGATCTGAAGGAATACACTAATGAGTAGCTTTTAGTTAGATTTCAATTTCAATCAATTTCAGTAAAAAAATCCCTATAGCCTACAAAAATTCGTTTGGATCAGCACATTGTGTTGGTAGCAACTATTTGTGAAGCTACTTTAGGACGAGACAGGATTTTTTATTGTTTGTAAATTATCTTATTTTCCTTAAAAAAATGTCTTTTATTCATTCAGGACAAGTGTCACAATTTCACAAATAAGATGCTCAGTCGGCAGAAGGATTTACCGCTACTATCAATATCTATATTTAAAGTTTCTACGAACTTTTTCATATCAAGCCCTCCGTATGAATTATTATAATTTTCACAATCACATGACACGGAAATCCTCCTTCACACAAAATCATGACTTGTCCCACTGCATCTAAGTGTTCTGGGACCGATAGGAAAAGTTATGGTGATTAATACGCAGCATCCGTCGGTTGCGACTGCGACCGCTCGCATTACATACGGTAACCTGTAGCATAGTTATTGCGCGTTCTAAATTATGCAATAATTCTGCAATTATGATCGGTCGTTTTTTGTTAGAGCACTTATTTCAATATACTGTCCTTAATTAACTGTTTCCGTGATTTAAACAGTAGACAAGGGGTTTTAAAATTAGATTCTGATCAATCATAATGTAGGCAAAAAAATCTCGATATCTTAAGTAATAATCAGGTCAGATTTCCGTGCCTCGGAAAGCACGTTAATCTGTTGGTCCCGGGTGCCATTCGTGTCAGAAGCCCGAAAGTCTGACAACTGGACTTACCAAGAGGTATCGTATTACCCAGTAACTGGGTTTTGGAGGACAGATGCCTATCTGTCCTCCAAATCTTCCAGTCTAATCGGATCCGATTAGACTGGATGCCGATCGCAACATAGTTGGGAAAAGGTTAGGTAAATAAATCATGACAGATTTAATAAACAAAAAGGATTTTAAATGGTTCAGGAGCACATTGTTTTACAATGATGGTACTAGAAAAAATTCGATGAATATATTAAATAAATGAGTAGGCATTGAACTTTTTTTTATGTTTCAGATTCCTATGCTGTAACGTATTCTTTCACATCGAGTGTTATTGGAATTGACCTCAAAAATTGATCTACATAATAAAACATAAATATCTTCTTACCTGTATGTTTGTTTTTATTTAAAACTTTACTTTTAACCAAAAAGTTCGGATAAACACTTACTTCGTTTTAATTTGTATCAAGATAATATATATATAATATATAAACTAACAGACTTAGGGCTGATTATTCCATCGCTAGATAAATTTGTTCGAGGAATAAAATTGACAGTTTTCAAACGATTTCAAAATTATTCCTCGAATTAAGTTATCAGATTGAACAATCAGCCCTTAAAGTAAAAATATGTAGATACATTGTATATAAAGCAAAACAAGGGTACATAATCATAGGGCATAAAAAAATTCGTACACATTGCTAAAGTAAAAGTTCTAGAAGTAAATATATTATTACACTCAAACTCAAAGCATTTATTTCAATTAAACCATTTACAGGCACTTTTGAATTGTCAAGAAGTCGGTCAGTCAGAAAATATGAAGCTAGTTGCCCATTCCAAAGCGTACACATCACTTCTAATAAGTTGCAACGCAGTACCTACCATTTTATGGCCTATAAAATCAGACTATTAACAAAATCACAGTATACACTCTGTTTCACGACCTATTTCGTGATATCGTGCAACCAGGAGTTGGCAATAGACCAATCAATCCATAAAATGTGATTGATGAAATGGATGTAAGCAAACTGGACTCAAAAAGAAAAACCGACAAGTGTGTGTTGGACCACACACGGTGAAGGGTGTGTAATTCAAGCATGTAAACGGGGCTTACATGACCTAAAAAGCGCGGTCACTATCGGACTGCATAGAAAGGCAAGAGAAGCGCGATGACACAACGCTGGTAATTTATTGCAAAATATGAAGCAATTAATTAATTACAAAATATCTATTGTTTGGATTAAAAAATTGAAACACTAATGTTTTATTCGTAGTATGTTGCTTGTAGAATAATCTGATAAAAAAAACAGAATGATTAGTATGGTATGTATATTATTATGGTTTTTATTGTAAAAAGAAAGTGTTTAATCTTCATGATTTTTTTCTATCGTATAAAATTAGTTGTATTAGCATATATCCTGAAGAATATCATATATATTTCTGATTTAGTTTACTGTAGTCGATCATATACGTTTATTGTTTCTAAAACTTGCGTTTTTTGCGTTTAGGTCCTGTAAGCCCTTTAAGCAAAAAGGGTATTGACTAAATAGCTTTGAAGTGCCAATTTTTAATACCTTGTGCGTGGTAAAAGCCCGAAGGTGAAAATTTAAATAACAGTGACATCAATTTATGCTTTTACATTTTAGACTATGTCATCGCTTACATTAAATTTTTTTTTTATTCTACACCTGCGTGATGTGACCGTAATCTGAGAGATTTCTATTATTCTATAAGCCGAAGTGCATGCTAATAAATATCAAGAGAGATATAGAAAAAAAAACTTAAAAATCTGTTAGTGACATCTAATTTGACCTACAAATTAATCTGGTGAATTCTGGTGTATCAGTTTAAACTTAATCTGCGAGAATACCACAAATAGGTAGGTATGCCTTGGAAATTGGGTAGGCCTTTGGTGTGGGATGCTACCTGTGTCGACACCCTCGCGCCATCCCATCTTCCTAGCACGGTGGGCTGTGCTGGGGCGGCTGCTGCAGGAGCAGAAAATCTCAAACGGCGCAAATATTGGGAGCTATATGTTTGAAACTTATTGGGAGCTATATGTTTGAGACGTTTGGGTTTGAAACACCTTGCACCTTGCCTTGGGGTCCGAGCGCTCATCGATTATTTCGGGACATCGCAAACGCTTGGTTGACTCTACGCGTAATCAGAGAACTCACCTATTATTAGCCTAAAGAATAAGCATTGAAAGAAAGAAAAAGTATTTATTGCGACTCGTACAGGAAGATCACAAACTAAACTAAATACAGCAAAATAAAAAACGAAGTTATATAAAAAAAAGTAACAAAAGGAAAATGAAACAGAAAGTCCTATACGAGGCCAAAAGGCTCCTATCTCAGCATGATGCTACGACATTTAAAAAATATTGCCATTGCCATCCAACGTGGTAATGCGGCCAGCCTTTTGGGCACTTATCCCATTGACAGCGATGCGGACAAGTTTTTTGATGCCCAATGAGCTCCTGCCTTTTTCTTTTCCAATTTTTTTATTATTATACTTGTATATAATATGTATATTTTAGTGTTAAGTTGATATTTGTTTAACTTGAAATAAACCAATCTAATTTCATGTCAATAAGTCGCGATAAATTAAAAAAAATGTGGCAATGACATACATTTACCTACAAATTAATATGCATCCTGACTATAGTGGGATTATGTCATCGTTTAAGCCCCAATTAGATGATGCGAGTGCCTTGCTTGCGTGTGACTTGCAACTTTCATTGTTGCTTCAACTTATGGTATGCCACGAGCAATTAAATCACACCAGGCTTTACTCTCTTTATTTAAATATTTTATGGCACTGCAAATTACACAACATGGCAATAAATCACAACAAAATGTAAAAAAGTCTGACACTGACATCAATTTTAGAAACATGCATTTAGACTAGGTATGTCATCGTTTACATCTCGTGACCCTATTCCGATAGGCCATCTCATACAGAAGTGTCAGGTCTCGGTCAAGTCATACAAGTCCCATAAAAGTCCATACAATCCTAACTGGAGCAGTAAAAAACAAATGAGCACATAATTAAAGTAATTACAGAGTATAAAAATAAAGTGTTTTTGTAAATCGCCGCATGAGAAGTAAAAGATTGTTGATCTCATGGCATTTAGTAATATCATGGGAAGTAAGATACGGATTATGTCTTTCCGTGAGAAAATACCGAAATACATGCTTGGAAACAACTTGGAGAAAGAGGGAGAAGGAGGCTGTATGGTGCATTGCATAGTCTAAAAATACGTTTGTTAAGAAAACATTGTTGATGGTAATGTGTTTATCAGATCAATCATTAATGAGAACATTGCCAATACTACTGATGAGGAAATATTAAAAAAATACAATTTACCAGAATGTCGATAAATTAATCAGGTTTATTCAAGAAATTGTCGAAATCGAACTTTCGGACCGAACCGTCTCGAAAATAATCCTCATCGTCAATTTCGTTCAAATATTTACGCATAAGTTGGACATCTGACCAGTCACCTCTTAATATCGGCACATTCACTTTCCACACAATATGATGCAGCCACTATAATGACTTGCCCAAACACGGCGCGGGCGCACACGGAAGTTGCGAAAGTCACCATATGTTATAAATATTCAGCTAAAACATGTTTTCGTTCCGTGTCATCATACTTGTGTAATAGTATAAATATCCTCGCGCAAATCGCCTTTTTGCGCATGAGTGGCTCGTTATTGCTATCCCTAATACTGTTGATGTTATGTCAGAAGATGCTACGATTAACTATGGTGACGTCAGATTTTGTGTTAGCGTTAGATAGTGCTTGAGGCTAAAAGGGAAAATATGAGAATATAACCAAATGTCAAGGTTTACGCAACGGCATTGTGAAGAACTGTAATAGGTGTATGTTACGCAATGAAATATTTAGCGAAACTCTCTTATTTTCTATATAGATGTTGCAAACAGCTTCTTTCTGAGTGCATGATGCAACTGAGGTCACGCTGTCCCTCTGTTGCGCAACATTGCCCACTTCGGAGAAAACACCACTTTCTACCATGCACCTGTTTATGTAGCGTGTTAATGATATTGACATGTTAAAATGTGTGTTTTGTGGGTGAACGGCATTTTGAGATTTAAATTTCAAGCTCGAATGGAGCTGTGTTTGTTGGTTTTACCTTGCTGTGTGTCTTGAGTTGTGTGTATTGTAAAGGGATAGATGAGAATAAAAGTGGTAACTTTTTTATAACTTTTTATGCAAAAATGAGAATTTATAATACAACTAAAATTATAGTACATTAAAATTACTATTTACATAAATACATTTAGGCACCGTAATTTTTTTCTCTACTTATAACTAGGTTTGTCGCCGGCAGAGCAGGTATCACAATTGCGCGCGCCCGTTGCGCCTATTAGTAAGGGCCGGACTGGCCGGGGGGGCCGTACGATGAGCTGACACCGCCGCCGGAGCCGCCGTGACCGCCGCCGATGGAGCCTCCGTGACCACCACCGATGGAGCCACCGTGACCGCCGCCGATGCCGCCGATACCACCGCCGATAGAACCACCGCCGATACCGCCGCCAATGCTACCACCGCTGAGACCACCGCCGAGACCGCCGCCGAGACCACCGCCGAGACCGCCGCCGAGGCCGCCGCCGAGACCGCCGCCGAGACCGCCGCCGAGACCAGAGCCGCCTCCGATAGAGCCACCACCGTCCTTCTGGGTCTTGTATTTGATGAAGTAAACCTCGGGCTTTGAGGGCTGAGTGGGAGCCGCGGTGGGGATGGTGATGTCGGGCTGCTCGTCGGGTTTCTTGACCAACACGTAGACGAGGGTCTTTTCTTCGTTCTGGGCCTGAGCGGGGATGATGGGCGCGACGGGTGCGGGAGGAGCAGGGGCCTTGATGAAGATGATCTTGTAGTGCTTCTGGGGAACACCGCCGCCGCTGACGATCTGGGGACGCTGTTCTTCAGGTTCTGGGGGTGGGACATGGACGTAGATGTGCTTTTGCACTATAGCGCCGCCACCGAAACCGCCGCCGCCGCCGCCGCCGCCGAAACCGGCGCCTCCTCCGAAGCCAGAGCCTCCGCCGAAGCCGGAGCCGCCGCCGAAGCCGCCGCCGCCGCCGCCGCCGCCAGATGAGAATCCACCAGAGAAGCCTCCAGAGGAGAATCCTCCTGAGGAGAAGCCGCCGCCGCCGCCGCCACCACCGAGGCCTCCGAAGCTGCTGGAGCTCAGACCACCAGAGGAGAACCCTCCGTGGCCGCCACCAATGCCGCCTCCGAGACCACCGAGGCCGCCATGTCCACCGCCGCCTCCTCCTCCAGGGGCGCTGTAACTGTATCCAGCCTCGGGCCTAGCCGAGCCGAGTGCCGCAACGGCAGCTAATACCTGCGGCAGAAAATTCACTTTTAAACAACACTTTTACAAATATTTTTATCGATTGCTCGGCTGTATTGATCGATGGTGATCATGGAGAGATGCACTTGATGAATAGAGCCGAGCGATCGGAGCACTAAACAATCCAATGAGGAAGCACAGTGCGCGGTCACAGGAGCGGGGGTCAATACACAGGTCACAAGTCACTTTCACTGCACGAATACCTACCAAGAACGCTTTCATGTTGACTCACGGAGGTGTCGTGGTTGTGTGATGCTCTGTACCAGCGACGGTTGGTTTATATACTGGTGGATCGGCGACGCCTCTCTCCCGGGCTCTTCCTAACATTCGGCCTTCGGGCCATACGAGAATTATGATTTTAATGACACCCGTCCAATTCTTCTTTGGTGAAAACAATGTGGATCTTGTACGGTTATTGGACACTTTCACAGGCTTGTCTATGGTAATAATTGATATGTCAACTGAGAATACGATGTGACATATTAATTTCCTATTGTTATTGATGTCTCCTATTGTTCAGGCTTATCTGTGAGGTGTAAAATGTTCCATGGAATATTTTATTAAGCACTTGTCTCATCTTAGAGGTAATTTTATTCATTCAACTTTTTCTTTAGGTAAAATGTTTGGATTAGTTCATTGATTACGGAACTAGATAGTTTCCTTGTTTTAGAAGTTTTTGTGTCACTGAGATTACTTCGAGTTTCTTGTGACTCTGATCTGCATACATTACGGCCCATTACGTTCTATACAAATTGTGTTCGGTAGTATTTCTAATGGATGTTTTCGGAGCCAAAGTAATATTTTTGACATTAAAATAAACTTGAGACGAAAATATAATTGTACAAAACGAGATGAAAAAATAATTTAAATACTTATCTTATATCGTCGGTGCTTCTGCCAAAACCGTTATGTGCATTTTTTTGATAACTGTAATATTTCATCTTCGTAAAAACCATTGACTGATGTAAATATTTATTCACTTTCCACTTTATATCTAAGCCTAAAATTAATGTTTTGCTTCTCAAATCATGTCTTGACGGTTTGTAAAACATTTCGATTTGCTTATTATTAATTTTAAGAACACATAAACGTTTTAAAAATTTATACTTTATTTATCGAATACTAGTATAACGTTCAATTTAATCTATATCAGGGTTCCATTCTAAGGTCACGATATAATACGGTTACTGTTATAATTTCCCTAGTGAAAACTTCGCGGAGATTCGTAACTAGGGTCTAGATTTGCAATTAGGTCAAACAAATTCCGATTACGTAATTATTAACTCCCACCCTTCATCAATAAATAATTCGCCTAGAGTTTGAAAATTGGAGATTGTAATGTTAATTAGATTAAATCCGAGATGAGAGCCTGGTGAGTGGGGATCCGTCACACACAGGGTATCCGAGTGTCGGCAATCTGTCACAAAGGATCATATACATTATGCATTTTTCTTAAAGTTATGTGGACTATGTGAATCTTTGTAAAAGAAAAAAATATTAAATATATTGTGGGTATCCAATTACGCAATATTATGCCACAGCAGGACTCTTTGAGGACCAAATAAACGCCTAAAAATCTCCATCTCAAAAACAGCTGGACCAATTCCAGTGAAACTTTACCCAAACGATACCATCAGTGAATGTCAGAGGTCAAGTTATTGCGATATGACATAACGCAGACATCGCAATAACAATAAAAAACAACTATCTCTATGGAACACTAGCATAACTTGCTGTTACAAATATGTTTATGTTTTAGTTTTATGACTACAGTTTATATTAGACCATACAATTTGATTACATTTCGATAATTTGTCATTAGGTGTTGCTCCTACATAGGATTGTATTTTGTCTAACGACTCACCCCTTCTTCCCAAGGGTGTAATGGCGGCATGAGAAAACATCGAGATGTCTGTGCTATATGTATGTTATATATTAATGTACAAATTAATGTGTAATTTTTTTTTACCCTCTTTATTCTGGAAGGTTTATAATACCGGCTCGAAGGACCAAAAATGAAGTCGATGGAAATGAACTGTGTGTAGGTATTAGTGGCTGGTGGAATGAAATAAAACTAAAGCAGTGTGTTAAAAGGATTTTAGTGATTAAAATATTCATATATTAAAGCATAAAATTGGAAACACGAACCTTTTTCTACTATTATACACCTCCCAGAATAATGAGGGTAAAAAAAATTGCAGTTTAGAAGAAGTGAGCGGTCACACAGAGTGACACGAAAAGGGACATAAATCTGACCCGGTTTGTGGAAACTTGCATACAAAAACTCGACTACTGAAAAGGACGAAACAAGAAAGTACCTTCCCGTGGTCTCGTGCTACCATAGCTTATAATTTTGTATGTCAGTACAGAGGCATGCGACCACTGGAAGGTACTTTCTTGTTTCATACTTTTCAGTATTCGGGTTTTAGTTTTTGAATTTTTTTTTGTTTAATTATTTTGGGGCTTAGGTATTTCAGTAACATTTATATTTTTTAAATGTGAAAATTAAGCCCTTTCATTTGATACCCCACAAGACACCATCCCAAAATATTTATTTTTAAATTCATTAACCTATAACCAGCGCGCAGTGGACGGTCAAGACGCTTCTAACGATACCTCATTTGTCAAATTATTATAAGTAGGTACTTTTGAAGTTATGAGGGAACATAATATGTACATACATACATACCGGTCAAAGTCATAACCCTCCTTTTTGCTTTGCCATAGTCGGGTAAAAACCAAACTAGATTTTAACTTGTTAAGTTATACCCCACTTTTAATTTCATGTAGTTTTTTTTTTTTGTTTAGCTATGGGAGTAAAAATTAACAGCTCAATAAAAAATCGATGTTTATACCGGCCGTAACGCATATCAAGAAACTCTGATACGGCCGTAACGCACGGACGAGCAAACTCTGTCATAAGCTTGCCGAGTTTTTTTTTAATGATTGACTAACATAAAGGATGTAGGCATCACTCTCACCCTCTTGAATATTTGATACTTTCGAGGTTGCGTTTTAAAAAGCTACTTGCATAAGCCCCTAAGGTACTATAGGTCACGGGAATTGAACCTGCTACTTGAAGTTCTGAGTTCATACGTTTAGGCACTGCGCCATGGCGCCAACCAATACATGACCTACATTTTTTGTTAGCTGTATGACCTTGTGAGGTTTGTATCTGTATCCCAAAATACAGAAGAAATACTTTTGACGTATTTTTAAATGAAATTGCACCATATCACCTTGATAAGGCCAGAGTTTGTAAATTAAGGCATTGTACCACATACCTAGCACCCGTTTTCATTGCTTTCAAATATGCTATTAATACATTGCTCTTGAAAACAGGCTCTTTAAGGGGACTGACTACATGACCTAAAGCGCGGTCACTGTCGGACTGCATAGAAAAGAAAGAGAAGCGTGATGACACAACCCTGGATAATTTATTGCAAAATATAAAGCAATTATCTGTTTACAAAAAATCTATTATTTGGATTAAAAATTTCTTTAGTATGTTGCTTGTAGAATAATCTGACAAAAAATCAGAATGATTGTATGTATATTAGTGTGGTTTTTATTGTAAAAAGAAAGTTTTTAGAGGTATCTTCATGATTTTCTTCTATCGTATCAAATTAGTTGAATTACGTTTTCAACACACTATCTACCTAGCATTGAAGAATATCATATATTTTTCTAAATTTTGTTTGCTGTAGTCGATCAATTATACTTTTATTGCTTCTAAAACTTGCGTTTTTTGGTGGGAGTCTTTTGTGGAAATCGTGTCATTCATATTTTTATAATAATAATACATATATTTCATAAAAAGGGAGATTGGGGGGGAGGGGGATGGAGGGGGATTTTATCATTCAATGTTTTTTTTATCACAACACATTGCACGATATCACGCCAGTTTTTCCCGAAGATTTTAAACATAGGTGTCCCTATATTATACCCACATTTCGCCAGTTCTTTTTAAGTCCCACGTAATAGGCAGCGACCCTATTGCCATCAACCAGAGACTAGAGGCTCCTGCAAACAGGCGCGACGCGCGACGCGAATCGCGCGCGACCACCGCTCGTTGCGCGACTTGCGGTGCCTTTGTGTCGCGTGTCGTGTCGCGCTTTTTTGAAGGAGCCTTAACCCCTCAGGATTAGTGAAAGAACAAAAAAAGAAGAGAAAAAATGAGTTTTCTCTTCAGCCTATATTTAAATCTATACTTATAATAACAGCCGCAAAGGTTAATCGATTAGGTGACTATCTTTACATACCGAGACCCCTCCGTGCCTCGGAAAGCACGTTAAGCCGTTGGTCCCGGCTGTCATTCGTGGATCTTCGACAGTTGTTAACGGTAGTCAGAAGCCCGAAAGTCTGAGAACCAGTCTTACCAAGGGGTATCGTATTACCCAGTAACTGGGTTGTGGAGGTCAGAAAGGCAGTCTCTTCATGTAAAATAATATTCAGATAGGCAGTCGCTCCATGTAAAATACTGGTATTCAGCTGCAATTAGAATGGAAGCCGACCCCAACATAGTTGGGAAAAGGCTAGACAGATGATAACTAATATTATCCATACTAATATTATAAATTCAAATTCTTTTTTTAAAACTTACACATGTTCACAAACATAAATAAGTATTAGTATGCAGTTCTAACCAAGAGAAAACTTAGACCGATTTAACAGCGGGTCCCAAACTAAGCATAGCCTGTATCTTGGGGACCCAAACACTATACAAAGTTACTAATTGAATCAGTTCTGCTAGCGTAAGATTTGTTTTGATGATTTCATAATAATTTACTGTTAAAAACTTAGTACAATTTAATTTTTAATTTTATAATTAGCTAATAACAAAAATGTGAGTAAAAAAGAAGCTAGAATAGACATACAAAAACAGTTGAAGTGAGTAAATGTGGGGTGTAATGTGTGGTGTATTCGAAAGTAACTATGTCTGTCTGTCTGTCAGTATGTTACCTTTTCACGCCTAAACCACTGCACGGATTTCGATAACATTTGGCAGAGAAATAAATTGCATCCTGGGGAAGGATATAGGATAGTTTTTATCGGCATACCTTGCGGGCAAAGCCGCGGGAGGAAGCTAGTATACAGATAAAATTTGTGAGTTTGTATGTAGGTGTAATTGCGGAATTACTGATACGATTCCGGAAATACTGTATCGAATGGGAAACTACAGTATTATCGAGTGTCCGTAGTTAAAAACAGAAATATCACGCGGACGTTTTCACGGGCAGAAGCTAGTCATAGTTAAAAAAAAATATATCTTTAAAGAATAGCTCCGATACAAATCTGTCACTCATAAAAAGTGCGCTATCATGACCATTGTTAACTATTACACCTACCAATCTCCTTTATGTAAAGTCATGAAGATATAATGACCCGACCTGCCTTTCCAAGTTATTGACTTTCTCATCTCTTATGTGTTCCGGTCATGTAACAGGCAGTATATAGGTATACTTTATGCATAGCTTTGCATATGAGCCGGTTACTGTTCTTTGTTCGGACTACGAAGGTTTTTGTCTTGGTTGTCTTCGTATGGTGCGTGTGGTAAAGCTGATACCACCCATGAAGATAAGCATAAGTTTTTTTTTGTAAAAGCTCAGACTCAGGGACAGGATGGCGCTTTCCATAGAGATAATAGACTGATTTTGGAAGATTCTGGCCGTAGAAGAATTTAAAAGGAAATTCAGGGTTCTTTTTAAGATGATAGGCAGTATGATATGAATATGTTTATCTTTTTTTTCGTTTAACTTTTTTTTCATTGAGCTGCTACAGTTAAAGTTTGCAAACAGCTTGTTTTTTATTATATAATATAGTAATCTGTGGAAAATGTTGCGGGTAGTATATTTTGTTAAGTTTAATTTTAAGACAACACTGTTCATGCTTAATATACTACTGTTTGTTTTCCCAAATGTAATAAATAAATAAGTATGAATCTTTTTTTTTTTGCGGATGTGAAATCATCAAGTGACCCCTCCCGCTCTGGGTGGAACGGAAGGGAGTGTCAGACTCTTACTGACTAAAACCCACCCGTGTTCCTTCCTTCGCCCTTTATGTTCCGGGCCAGTGGTAGCCCTTTCGGACAATCCCGCTGACCCGGTAGGCTTCGGCCCTGACGGGCCCCTTCGGTTGATGCTTACATCTCTTTGAGGCGCGCGTGGAAAGCGTGCGCGCCGTCTGAAGTATGATTCTTCCTGTACTCTTTTATTCGCCAATCCGTTTGCCAATGCATGGTTGTTATTTCAACCACCACCATAATATTTATCTATACTCGATCTTATTTTCTATTTTCGTAAAACCGCTTTTAAAAGCGTTAATCTACTGAGTCAAGGATGCTCAATAATTGGTGTCGGCATCCATGACCTTCAAACTGGAACTCTGCAGCTATGTTGCTTCACGACAACAACAGGAATTATTGTACATCAGTAGATAGTATATATCTGCATATATACTATCTGTATATGTATATACTATCTGCATATATACCTATATACTGCCTCGTTGATCGCAAGCGGTACTGCTGAACACTGCCGCCTTAAGTAAAAAGGGCGCATCTGAGGAAAGGGAATAGAGGAAAATGAGCCTTAATGGAACAAAAAGGCACCATCCATTAAGGCTCATTTTCCTCTATTCCCTTTCCTCAAATGCGCCCTTTTTACTTAAGGCGGCAGAACATGAGGTCCTGGGTTCGAATCCCAGGTCAGGCAAATTGATATTGGGGTTTTCTTTCTGGAATTTCTCAATAGCAGTCCGGAGTCTGGAATTGTGCCCGGTTGAGTGCAATAGGGTCGCTCACTATTTTATGGGACTTAAACATAACTAGCCAAATGTGAGTGTACTAGAGGTACACTTCTGCCTAACTAATACAGTCGTGTCGTTATGTTATGTTTAATTATCCTAATCCGAGGCAAATACCTCATCTCATACAGGACAGGACTCAGTATACTACCCTGGAAAACCTCTTTTACAATAAGCTTTACTACTTACCATTAATGAAGTCTATTATGGTGTTCTATACCACATAAAACATTCCCATAACCAGTTCATTCTCACTCACAACAATACCATATTGCGTTAGCAACAGCCTATAATTAGCGCTGGTCATAGACGCATTGTCTATGGTCGCCATTAATAATCCCATTGTCAATCTACATTGTAATGTAACCGATGCAGTGAGGCAATCTTCTGATTACTTTCCCTTGCTAATCTTATCTGGTATCTTGTTGTCTTTGATGTGATAAGTATGGGTTGATATGTGCCCTCAGGGCTATGTGTCGAATGCCGATGGAGCAATGCCCTTTCGTGTGGGTCAAAAAGCATAGTAAAAGTTTTTGTACCTACACTGGTACAGACGCCAGCACATAAAACGACTACAATCTGTCAAATTTCTTTAATAGATTTTCAACTTTATTAGATTCAAGGTTGATGGGGAAAATTTGGAAAATTTGACAGTTTCGGGTAGCTTGATGTGCTGGCGTCTGTATATCATACTGACAAGAAAACGAAGATGATGATGATGATGTACAGACGCCAGCACATCAAGCTACCCGAAACTGTCAAATTTTCCGAATCAACTTTGAACCTTATGCTTTAGAGATAAAGTTGAAAATCTATTAAAGAAATTTGACAGATTGTAGTAGGTTGATGTGCTGGCGTCTGTACGTCATACTAAAACACCGTGATTTTTTATGGAGTGCAACTGTCTTCATCTCGGGTGTGTCTTAGATTAGCTAATGATCTTCTGGTAAGAATAACTGCATAGGAAGCGCGTCAGACTAAATCTTCACTTGTGGCTTTTTGAAATCAGCAAAACCATGAACTTGTAACTGTACCTTTTTTAACAAACATATGTAACAAATCGTAGGCTTGCCATGTAATTTCCAATAAAACCACGACACTACATAATAGAGGTGAACACAAAACAGTTAATAACAGTAAAACAGTTAATATAAATACCACACTGCCATTGGCTTACATCTAATTGATACATCACTTTCGCTATACATAATGTATCAAAATTGCTCATAAACGACCTGAATATCAGGAAACGCCAAAACAATTCAATTATAGTACGATTCCAAGTCAAATTGTCATAAATCGCCCATGTGAGAGGATTTCACAGTGATGTAACGACCGTCGACCTCGCTATGTAAAATTAAAAGAGAATGCGATTATGATTTGATAAAACCGCAAAGATTTGCACTATAATATTGCGAAACGGTACAATTTGAAGAATACTGTGTGAATAAAATAAAACGAAACATATCGGCGAAGCTCAGTCGGATGTGGGCTGTGTTGGTAGTCGGATCTCAGCATTTTTTTTGGTACATTGTAGGCACTCTTTGACAGTCTGCGTAGGGGGGTAGAAATAGTTTAGGAACCTGCCAATGTCGCAGGAAGGGTTATAAGGCACCGTAGCATACCAGTGGAGATCATAGAACTCCTCCAAATATGCTACTGAGTGATATCATAATGGGGCAACTTAGGGTATTTACCACTCTACATCCCGGCAAAATTAGGCCATCCCTTTCTGTGTCATAGGGGTAGTGCCATAAAATAATAAAGTATTCTAAAAGGGGAGGGGGGGGGGGGTAAGTGTTTGCGAAGTCTTTTCGCTATCATCATGGTAGCGGCAACTTCATCGCTCCTCTGACAACTCATTGAAGGGCTATTTATTTATAAATGGACGTTTATGTCAAGGTCAGTCCGCGGAAGTGACCGTCATTTACATACCGAGACCCCTCCATGCCTCGGAAAACATGTTTAAGCCGTTGGTCCTGGCTGTCATTCGTAGATCTTTAACAGTCGTCACGGGTTGTTAGAAACCTGAGAGTCTGATAACCAGCCTTACTAAGAGATATCGTCTTACCCAGTAGGTTGTGGAGGTCAGATAAGCTGTTGCTCTATATAAAATACTGGTATTGTTACGGTTAGTCAGCTGCATCCGGTTAGACTGGAAGCAGACCATAACATAGTTGGGAAAAGTTTGGGCAGGTCGATTGCTTGCCTTTGGTCAAGATTAACTAATTATAAATGAGGCTTAGAAACACCTAAGTATATACTACCTATACTTAGGTATTTCTAAGCCTTTTTTTTTCGGATGGGAAATCATCAAATGACCCCTCCCGCTCTGGGTGTAGCGGAATGGAGCGTCGGACTCTTACTGACTAAAACCCACCCGTGTTCCTTCCTTAGCCCTTTATATTCCGGGCCAGCGGTAACCCTTTCGGACAATCCCGCTGACCTATTTCAAAGCCTCATGCTGAGCTGCTGCTGAGTGATTGCTTGTAGACCTCAACAAGAAAGCACTCTTGCACTTACAGTACTTAGCCTCTAGAGCCGCTAAATACTTAGAAACATAAACACTGGTACGCAACTACTGAAAACAAACCGTTGCACCAGATACTTCGTGAGTTTCAAGATGTATTGAATAACATTACTTATTATGATGTAGCATAATCAGTTCCCACTGCTGGGACACAGGCCTCCTCTCGGTGAGAGGGAGTGGGCCGTATTCTACCACGCGGTCCCAGTGCGGGTTGGTAGATGTCACAAGTCTTAGAATTGTTGGTTCTAGGATATGTCGGTTTCCTCACAATGTTTTCTTTCACCGTTTTCAAGAGCAGTGGTGATGAAATAATTTACACAAAGTAAACCGCCTGCCTGGGTTCTAACCTACGACCTACATCTCGTAAGACGCGGCCCTTACCACTGGGCCACTACTGCTCTCATTACTTAATATTACGTATTATTGTGTAATAGTACACACACCTACTTTCTAGGTCCGGTTTACATGACAAAAAACGGCTTTATTTGACGTGCGTGACCTAACTGCAGATCCGAGTCAAGTATCGCTTTAAGGAAACATTGCATTTAAAATAGTCTTAACGTTAAAGCTGACCAAATCTTCTCGAAGCTCCGTGTTGTATTTTTACTCCGGACAAAAATGTTTGGTCTGCGACGGACCAAACTGTTGTATTCCAGTGTGCGCAGCGTATAAAACTGCAAAACATCATGAGACTTAACTTTACGTGTTGCAGAGGCCCTTGCTGGGTCTGCAGGCGTTGGTTCACGTGGGTCATACCTTTAGCTAGTATAACCATTCCTCAGGACCTATGCCTTAATTTTAGCCATCGCAACTTGGCAACAAATAAATAAGTTATACTTTCCTGAGCTTTAAATTATATCATTTTCGTGATGTATTGTAATATCAGGTTGAAACTGCTCGTCTATTTTGTATATAGATTTTTTTAATTATTATTGATCACAACTTATCATCATCATTTGTCTAGCCTTTTCCAACAATGTTGGGGTCGGCTTCCAGTCTAACCGGATGCAGCGGAATACCAGTATTTACACGGAGCACGCACCCCACATACCACACCGTCTGTCCGTCCGCCTCCGTTATTGACCACAGCTATGGAGATATTATCTTTTTAAACAAACAAGAGGGGACCAATTTTTTTGGTAGAAAGCAAAAAGAAAACGGATGTAAAAATATATTATTAAAATATTTGGAGATAATAAATTACTTATTCATGTAATCATCAAATTAATAATGTATATCTTTAAAAGATTAGATAGCCTTAAGGCTAGTTAAAAGAGACAGTCTTGATATCAATAATGCACGTAGAAATATTAAAAACCGCATAACATGAGTGGAATGATTAATGAACGTGTAGGTGAAAGAAGGAAAAAAACTTGTTTTATTTTGTTGCTAACGTACAGACGCCAGCACATCAAGCTACTACAATCTGTCAAATTTCTTTAATAGATTTTCAACTTTATCGCTTTAGCATAAGGTTCAAAGTTGATTGGGAAAATTTGACAGTTTTGGGTAGCTTGATGTGCTGGCGTCTGTACATATTTAAGGGGACTACATGACCTAAAGCGCGGTCACTGTCGGACTGCATAGAAAAAAAAGAGAAGCGCAATGACATAACGCTGGTAATTTATTGTAAAATATGAAGCAAGTATATATTTAAAAATAATCTATTGTTTGGACTAAAAAATTAAAACACACTATGCTTTAGTATTTTGTAGAACAATCTGACAAAAAAAAAATCAGGTATGGTTAGTATGGTTTTTAGAAAGTTTTTAGAGGTATCTCATGATTTTTTTCTATAGTATCAAATTAGTTGTATTAAGTTCTACACACTATCTAACTAGCATTTATTTTGAAGAATATCATATATTTTTCTGATTTTGTTTATTGTAGTCGATCATAATTATACTTTTTGGCATTATAATAATTGCGTTTTTTGCATTTAGGTCCTGTAGTCCCCTTAAATAATAAACAAGATCCTCGTTAGGTTTAATTTAACCAAAATGAGTGTTTTTTTTTTTTTTTTTCGCTCATTCGGGGAGGCCTATGTCCAGCAGTGGACTGCTATAGGCTGATGATGATGATGATGAGTGTTTTATTATTTCTAAGCTTTTTCTTCATTTCGTGCGTCGTTGGTCTTGTGGTCGCAAGCGCAACTGCTGAGCATGAAGTCCTGGGTTCAATTCCTAGGTCGGGAAAAGTGCATAGCAGCCCAGAGTTTGGATATATATAGATAATAGGCTCGCCACCTATTACATGGGACTTAAACAAAAAAAAAATTAAAACATTTTCTGGTAAGCTATTCTCTAGCATGACCATTACTTTACAAATAATTATAGAAACACTTTCATTTCAGCCGAAAGGTTTTAAGGCTAGGTCAAAAAGTTGACTTAGACTTATACCAGCCAAACATTGTCACTATATATAGGTATTCGAAGCTCTTCCGAAATCCAACTTCATAACATAACATCGTCACGCCTTTAAATCTTGAAAGGTCAGATAGAGGCGTACCTATAATACACCCACTTTTCGCCAGTAATATTAAAAAAAAAGCAGAAAGCGGAAAGCGGAAAGCGGAAAATCAAAAAGCAAAAAGCGGACAGCGAAAAGCGGTCGGAGAGACTTTTGAAAAATCCTAAGTAAAAAGTCGTAATTCGAGGTTTAGCTCTCGCCTATTTACTACTCCAATATTGGACCAATTTAAAAGATATTTCATAAACTGAATAATAAAGATATATACCGTGTCTCAATGTTTTTATTTTTTTATTAATAGTTGTCTTTGTACAATAGGCCTCTGTTAAAAGCGGTTTAAATCGGCATTTTTTGAGGGTTCTAGTGCTTATAAAAATAATGTATCATCGGGTCGGCAGATGTCACATGTCTTCAAATTTTTGGTTCTAGGACATGCCGCAGTTAATATTTATTATTCTGTAAAAAACCATTGCTTTATGGTTATTAACCAGAAAGAAAACAGGCGAGAGCGTTACGAGAAACGATCACGCATTTCCTCTTAAGTCTCATGTAAATAGCCTATTGACATCAACCGGGAACAAATACAGATTCCACCCTGATACTGAGAAATCCCTGATGGAAAACCCAATAATACTTTGCTCGACATACGAATCTAACCCAGGACTACATGCTTCCAACTTCCTTGTTTAATAATCGTCTCTCTATCTGACTGGGGCGTCCAACATTGTTTTTTTATATTTTTTTTTTTTCACTAGGAATTTCTCCTGTATCGTGGGTGCGTTTACAAACATTAAATTCACATATAAAAACAGCCAGACCCGGAACAACTACCTGTAGGCAATACAAGTATTTAAGTTCCGTGCGGGAATCGAACCCGCGACACGCAGCGCAGCAGTCGATCGCACAGCCACTGCGCCAACCGTGTCGTCGAACATTGCAGATACAGTCTCTTATTTACACATTATGCAACAGTTACTTTGTCACATTGGTTTAAGCGCCATGTCCAATGGTTTACTACTGTACTTTACAGCTCAAACAACTTCCGTTCAAACTAACCTTTTAGTTAAATAAGTGCGTTACGTGTAACGACTACCGGACTTCAATGTTATTTTCTATTTTTACGTTTGCTTACTAAACGTTTGACAGTTGATTTTGACAGTAATGTATTTGAGATTATTTTTGAAATTCTACAACCGATACATAATATTTACGTTCTTATAAAGGGTCGCAGGATCATCGACGCGCAAATTAGAATCAAGAATTTGGCACATGATTCTAGACCGGCCCTAGCAAAGAAATATTTCGCCGCATTAAAAAAAAATCTGCTCTTTCATAGACAAGTCATGCCTACGCGATCAAAATGTATGGAACAACAATTTTTAGGGTTCCGTATCTCAAAAGGAAAAACGGAATTCTTATAAGGTCACTTTGTTGTGCGCCTACCAAGATCCTTTTTCTCAGGAACGCGTGGAGTTATGAAGTTGAAATTAACATCAAATATTCAAGGGATTGCACCCTTGAAGCAGTGAAAAAATCAAACTTCTAACTCAACGTAATCAAAAGATACGGGCGTTTATGTTCCGGAATAAAAACCTATAGGGTACTTCTCGACCTAGAATCATCGCAATTTCATGTAGCACAAGTTAAGGAAAAAATCCGAGAACCGTAAATTTTTAGTTATATAAGCCTTTGTTTCCACCTGTCATTCAGATCTAAAACAGTCGTTATGGGCATACCCCCAAAAGTTTGGCAGATTGATTCATTTATGTGCAAGGGACTTAAAAAAAAAAAGTTAAAAACTAAAAGGTTTTTGACGTTCACAAGCCAATCATCATCATCATCTGCCCAGCCTTTTCCACACCATGTTGGGGTCGGCTTCCAGTCTAACCGGATTCAGCTGAATACCAGTATTTTATATGGAGCGACTGGCTATCTGACCTCCACAACCCAATAACTGGGTAATACGATATCCCTTGGTAAGACTGGTTGTCAGACTTTCGGGCGACTGACGACCAGTAACGACTGTCAAAGATCCACGAGTGACAGCCGGGACCAACGGCTTAACGTGCTTTCCGAGGCGGAGGGGTCTTGGTGTGTGAAGATGGTCACCCATCCACGGATCAACCGCGGCAAGCGTGGCTTAACCTGATCGATCGACCCGTGCGGCTGTTATTACTTAGCCACAAGCCCCTCTTTCATAAGCCAATCATCACAGTGAAATCATTAAGGCTTCCGCAGAAAGGCGTAACGTGACAGCGCGACGCTACTCTAGTAGAACAATTTCTATGAAAACTTTATGGGAATTGTTCTACAAGAATCGCGTCGCCACGTCACGTCGCGTCAGTCTGCGGACCCTATAAGGCGCTTCCTCGAAAATAAATCGTAGCGACTGATCTACTAAGCGAGCGAAACTGATGCAATTACTTTTGAAACGCAAAAGAAGAGAGATGGCTATAATGTGCTTGTGCTCGGAATAAAACGAACTATGTGCCGAAACGAATTTACTCATTTTTTAACAAAATAAATGAATTAAATTTAAAACACCTTTTTGAGTAAACTTTGATATCATAATTCTAAAGTGAATTTAATTGAATAACTCTTATGCGTTACCCCGTGATGTCAATAAAAAAAAATAGATATAACTTTGTAATTTTTTTGTATCGAGAAAATTCATTGAATCGTGTATTCCTTTTACATGATAACCAAAGAGTCAAAAAACATAAACTAAAATGTTAAATCCCTATTCCACATACATAACAAGGTTACAAGAAATAGAAAAACCACATTTTTTCAATATATCACCTTAATCGCATATTCATTTAACATAATTCATAGCTAATATTAACAAAATGAGGTCGTAAAGTAAACATCTGCTGTTGAACGTGACCTTTCTAAAATGACTGTACTCATTAGAGAATTACAAAATAAACAAGTAGAAGCGAAATACATACTTATATAATGAATTCAATTAAAATAAAACAGCACAAAACTTTTCATATCGTAACACAAAGTTTTAATTAACGATTGAGTTTTAAACTCAATTAACTCCGTGAAAGGTAGAACTCGAAGGACTTAAACACGAACCAAATATACAAATATTCTACTATTTAAGGCCGAATTCAACCAAACTTTTATACCTAGTACAGTTCGCGTCAAATACCTTTGCCGCTCTGAAGTAGGCAACAAATCACTGCGCAGTAGTTAATCGTATGAATAAAACAGCAGCGCGCATGCGCGGCTAGCGAAAAGCCTAGCTTCAGAGCGGCAAAGTTATTTGACGCGAACTGTATTTATTTATTTATTTTATTTTAAAGAAGGCTTACAGACTAACAAACACATGAAATAAACAAATGTAATATTAAAATGCTAATAACAAGCCTCCACATATAGTTTAACGAAATAGTCGATAAAAAGTAAGTACATACAAGTTAATATAACTAGTAAGAGTATAATTAGTAATATAATTATTAGTAGACAAGTTAACTATCCTTGAAAAAAGACTGTGCCAAAAGCCGTCTGAAGGTCGCCACACTGGTGCAGAACAAGTCGACATTAAGGTCCCTAGGAAGCCTATTGAAACTAAGTGCACTTCTTATTGAGAAAACATTCCGCCTGTAATTGGTCATTGCAAAAGGTACATTTAATATTGGCCGTTGACGTAACCCCATAAGATTCGTGCGCAATGACAGATTAGCAACGAGTTCAGGACAGTCAATGTGGCCATTTGCGATACCCAACAGCAAACTCATGTCTCCAATATTACGTCTCATCTCCAAAGGAAGGAAGTGGTACCGTTTGCAGCGGTGCTCGTAGTCAACTGAGTATTGCTGAGCCCTGTATAGTCCTGTATATCCTAGTATAGAATTTTTTCTACAGTTTTCCACACAAAAACGATGTTTTTTTATTCACATGATAAGATTTATTTATAGAGCAGTGGTGGCCCAGTAGTAATTGCTGCGACTTACGAGTTGTAGGTCGTAGGTTCGAACCCAGATATGCGCTTTACTTTGTGTAAATTATTTCATCACCACTGCTCTCAAAACATCGAGATGAAACCGCCATGTCCTAGAACCAAAAATTCGAAGACATGTGACATCTATCAATCCGCACTGGGCCTGCGTGGTGGATTACCGCCCACTCCATCTCACAGAGAGGAGGCCTGTGTTCCAGTAGTAGAAACATTGTAGCGGCATCTACAACGCCACATGCAAACAACGCGTCATACTGACGTTACGCAAAATCCTGCATCGCGCAATCAGAGTTTACCGCGCAACTAGCATAGATACAACGGGCCGACATGAATCAACGGGCAGTTGCCCGCCAGACACAACACCCGTCTGGTCGGAGGATCCTCCCTTTTCTATGGAGGTTGTGTGAACTTTACACCTTTATACCTCTATAACATTATATAGGCTGGTTATGATACATTTGTAGGTAGGTATAAAACTTTGGTCGAATTCACCCAAATTATGCATGTAATATCTTATAAATATGTATGTAAAGTTAATTTATATCAAAAAAATTGTAAAATCGTTATGATCTTTGAACTCGGACACTTGACCTTAATACTGGTGTTGCATCGAACGATACAGTGATGATGTGCTGTCATAATATTCGAGTATTCGCGTCTGTGATTGGTCGGAAAAAGAGAGGGGTATTACCATGTCATGGTTTGGTTTCTCCTGGCCCATCCATACTAATCTATCTATACAAGGTCAAATGAAATTAGCTAGCGAAACTCCACAGACGTTATGGTATCGATATCTAACTACGAGAAAATAAAAAGATTTGATGATTTTTGTTTCGGGTCAACGACCGTTGGTAGTGTAGATACTTGAAGTATGTATTTTTTTTTGTTTTGTGGTATATTCTTGTCACAACTGTGAAGTTTACACAAAAAAAAAACTGATGTTTAAAATTGTATCAATTCTATTTTTTGTAATTTCTGACGTTCAAAAGTGCCTTTTAATGTGCCTATTTGAAATAAATGCTTTGACTTTGACTTTGACTTTGTAATTCAAGTAGGTAATGGACACTACCAGCTGTCGTTGATCCTGAAAATTTAAGTCATCAAATTAATTTAGATACCTATCACGTCTACGAAGTGTCGCTAGCAAAAATTTGAACCTGTATAAATCAATGTCAGGTTAGTTACACCATTTATAACTCAAGAACGGCTGGACTGATTTTTATAATCTTTCATTTGTGGATTAGGCCTTCGCCCCGAATACCAGAGAAACTGTTAAAACATGAAAAAAAAATACCCTGAAATAAAATACAGATAATTCATTTTTGATACCGGGGAGGTGCGAAGTTCGCTATAGGCATTTTCTACCAGACAACCTTTGGGTCAAGGGATCAGCTAGTATAAGTATTTTAAAATCAATCGGCCTAGACTTTTCCCAAATATGTTGGGGTCAGCTTCCAGTCTAACCGAATGCAGCTGTATATTTGTTAATATAATATAATATTTGTTAATATAATATTATAATTGGGAAAGTAACTGCGCACGGCACGTTTTCTTTACGGTACAGCTTGTTAACCGCGCCGTAGAAAAATCATGTGACCTTGTATATGACACGGATTTATTATATACGGCGGTAGTGCCGCCGTGTCGTCAACAAACTTCCATGATAGTGATCCATACAACACTGACGACCGTGCCTACACACGGCGAATAAACCGTAGCTTTTCATGATAAGAAAAACGTGTGTGTGCCTACAAAGGGCCTAAAAATGATTATATACGGGGCTTGCACACCTAGTGTTCGGATCTCCAATATAATTGCCAGATATATGTTAACTGATAATTTAATTGCTATAATCTTTAAATCCATCACGAACACTCACTTTTAATTGGCCCCCAGCAATGCTCTTACATTTAAGCAAGCCGACCGAGAGGCCGAGACCGCTCATTCGCTGTCATATCCACCGGAATAGCGAACAGATTATCATTATTTATTACAAATGTCTAGTCTACAAAGTACTAACAAAACACATAGCATAGAGAGAGCAGTCACTGGTGGCCCAGTGATAACTTTGGCCGCGACTTTTGAGTTGTAGGTCGTAGGTTTGAACCCAGACAGGCGTTTTACTTTGTGTAAATCATTTCATCACCACTGCTCTCAAACAGGAAAACATCGTGAGGAAACCGGCATATCGACGGCGAAGTGCCAATACCTCTTAACTGACATTTTTCGAGAAATTCACTTTTTTATCGTTTTGACCACTTTTTTCGTGTTATTCGCATGTTTTAGTGAAATCTCCTAAGTGTATTTTTAGTTGCAACAGCATTAAATTAAAATGTGGAAGTACCTCCCAACTAAACCAACGCGAAGTGTCTATTTTTTAACGTTTTTCTTTTTCAGTTTGTGTTTTTCATTGACTTTGTCAGTTAGGTGTTATTGGCACTTCGCCGTCGATATTATTATCCTAGAGCCAAAAAATCTAAGACACGTGACATGTATCAACCCGCACAGGGCTCGGGTGGTGGATTACGGTCCACTCCCTCTCACCGAGAGGAGGCCAGACAGTCCTCCACTCGAGCATCAGGAGCATTATAGGATGATTGTGTGAGACATAGCATTACATAGTGGCTGTATTTCCCGAAAGGGTGGCAGATGCCGTAGATGGTGATGATGGTGATGGTAGGTGGTGGTGGGGGTGGTATGTACTACACTTGTCTAGTTATGTTCAAGTCCCATGTAATATAGGGGCGGGCCTGTTGTCATCAATCGCCCACAAATTCAGACTCCGGTCTGACGACTTCTTTATGAAAAAAACCACTAACACTTTGTCAGACCTGAGGACCAAACCCAGAACTTCAAGCTTAGCAACCGCGCTTGCGACCTTCGAAGCAGTTCTGGTCATAAATCAAGAGTGATCTTGACTCCAGGCTACTAAGAATTTTCCAATTAAAAATTAGATCGGATCATCGGACTCAAAACTTGCAAGTCAAAACTCAAAATTTGTTGTAATTTCTGACGTTCAAAAGTGCCTTTTATGTGCCTATTTGAAATAAATGCTTTGACTTTGACTTTGAAGTGCCACAATCGCGTTTGGTGCTCCTACTAACCAGTCTGTTAAAATAGATTTATCTACAATATTCTAAGATTATAAAGCAGTAAAACAGTATGAAAGAGTCCATAACGCCATCATTATGGCTACCTTATAAGGTTAAACCCCTTCTCATTTCTATAAATATTTCCTAGACAGTCGTATACAATTACAGTCATCTAGAATTTATTTCCTCCTTTTAAACCTGACTCTATAATTTCACTCTATAATCGTCGCGTTTAAGCATTGCAATAATGGTCATTGACCCACCTACATATTCTCTCTCTCTCTTTGCCTAGCTTTATCCCATTTCATTTGGGGTCGGCTCTCCTCATCATTCTTCTCCAGATGTTTCGGTTATGGGTCGTTGAGTTATTCACTTGGGCTTACTTCAGGTCGTTGTTGAGTGCAGACATCCAAGGCGAAACCTCACCCATCTACATATTCTAGCATTTTTTATTTCAAAAACTCCGTCTTCCCCAATGAATATCTATCGTGATCTTCAACATGTTCCAGTAACAAAAACTATACATAGTTTATTGTTGGGGTTCCTACGGAGAGATATTAGGGAAAGGGCAATGACCGCTAGTGCCATGCTAAAACGCGACGACTATAGTATTGAGATGATCATAATCTGAACAATCAGAATGCTGGACGGTTGTATGTTACGTATATAAGACTATTACCTAATGTATAGATCATGTAAATACTGGTTATGTGTGCTGAATGAGATAGTGTGTCGTTTAGAATATTTCTTTTTATTTGTCTAGTTGGCTCATTTAGCTCAACACCAGTGTTCAGTGTTGCATGTGTTGTTCTGGTTATAAATTATTGTAATAAGCATAAGTATAAGTAAGCTAAATTGCTCCTATTTTTTCTTCGCAATACTTTCTATTGTATACTTAACAGAGAGATGTGGAAAGAAAGCTTTGTCCAGTAGTGGGGCATTAATGGTTAATAATAATAATTAAAAAAACTTATTACATAAGAATAATTTATTTGTAAAACATAGGGAATTTTATACAAAGAACTAAAAAATTGGTAGTGCGCAATGATTTGCCAATATTGACATACAAGTGATTAAAGTGTTTAAGAGATGAGAGTGAGAGAGAGTGAGAGAGTGTGAGTGTGAGAGTTTGAGTGATTTTGTGTGTGAGTGATTATTGTACTTGTGTGTGTTGTGCTGTCTTCTTGTGTGTGCCAAATAAATGGTTTATCGAACTATCTATCTATCTAAAAACAATTAAATGAGTGCTGGTACTAAATAAATTACAATGATAAATTTGAATGCATGCATACAAATTAAATTTCATATTCATTTAGTACCGTTTAATTATCTCTAGAATCGAATTGTGATTGGTGTTTACAGTTCTGAAATTCAGCAACCTATTCAGAAAATCCTAAACGGAGACTCGAACAGCTGTAAAATGGTTGTTCGAATTAGATGGAAATAATAGGTTCAAAGGATCGCCGTTATCAAAATTGATCGATGATATATACATATTTATCAGATATCTATGACATAGGATCTGGCTTTTTGCTATTTGCTTACCCTGAAATTAGCAAAGTTTACATTTACACACATGCTAATATTTCTCGTGGAAAGTTGTATTAAGGCTCCTACAAATAGGTGCGACACGCGATATAATCGCGCGCGACACAAAGGCAGCGCTCGTTGCGCGACTTGCGGTGCCTTTGTGTCGCGCGTGATTTTATCGCGTGTCGCGCATGTTTGAAGGAGCCTTTAAGAATTTGAATACCCAGAAACTATACGTCAACGCTCCTTGAGAAAAGTTCTCCTAAATAATGCCTTGACACGTAGAATTAGCATTATGAGCCTATTTATATTACGTTCCCACTGCTGGGACACAGGTCTCCTCTCTGTGAGAGGGAGTGGGCCGTAATCCACCATGCGGGCCTATTGAAGATTGGGTTTTGGTTCTAGGACAAGCCGGTTTCCTCACGATGTTTTCCTTTGCAGTTTCGAGACCAGTGGTGATGAAATGAATTATCCAAAGTAATGCATCTACCCGGAATCGAAGCCACGATCTACAACTCGTAACTCGGGGCCGTTACTACCAGCCCAACACTACTCTGACACGTAAGTGAGGCCTTAAGGGGGAAGCGATAAGGTAGCCCGCGAAATTCAAATTTTCTTAAGTTTTTTGCAATTTGCTGGTCAGTACTGCTGGTCAGTTGTACGTCGATCAAAATATGATTCGCGGTCGTAACAAATATGTATTTACAGAATAATAATCATTACAATCAGTAATACAACTTGTTAGGTTGGTATAATCCCAAAATGTCAAGATTTCATGAAATAGTCATTCTTTGGGATTATTTGGTCTTAGAGAGTTGTGTTGATGACTTTAATGATTATAATTCTGCAAATACATATTTTTACGGCCACGAATCATATATTAATCAATGTACAACTTAATACTGACCAGCAAATTGCAAAAAACGTAAAAATTATTGAATTTCGCGGGCTACCCTGGCGCTTTCGCCTTAATGAAATCTTACTAGGTGGTCGATTTGTAACAACCTAGTGATGGGGCCAGAATGAATCATTCATTTATATAACAGATTCGGATGTCATCATGTAAGGCAAAGTGCGTGCAATCTATAAAACAGGCTTACCTTACAAGTACTAATTAGGTTCAGCAGTACTTGAGTCATCCCACGAGCCATAGGTAAATGAATTCATTTAAAACGCGATCAAATATTTATGAGTAATCCAAGATGCGTTTTAGAATGATGTAAATGTGAAATCGGTCAACATTATGGATTTGGAGTTACAAAATGATTATGGGGATTGATACTTTTTTTTATTTTTTTTATAACTGCAGTTCATTTTTGGTTGGTAGGTTTGTAAGAATGATTTTACTTTGCTAGTTTAGAATTTTTAGGCGTAGGTAGTGTAGGTGTCCCAAGCCAAAGTTTGACACTGGTTATTTTTGGTGATCTAGTCCATATGATGTCACATGTTATCGAAGTTTTGGTTCTAGGACATGACGGTTGCCTCACGATGTTATCCTTCACCGTTTTGAGAGCAAAAGTGATGTATTATTTACATAAAGTAATGCGGCTGGGTTCGAACCGACGACCTACGACTCGTAAATCGGGGCCGTTACCACTGGGCCACACTTGCTGGATATAGGCCTCTCTTAAATTGATGACCTAAACCCACTAGAAAGCTATGCGGTAAAGCTTTGAGGCTCCTGCAAACAGGCGCGACGCGCGACGCGAATCGCGCGCGACACAAAGGCACCGCTCGTTGCGCGACTTGCGGTGCCTTTGTGTCGCGCGCGATTTTATCGCGTGTCGCGCCTGTTTGAAGGAGCCTTTAGACACAAGATAGGCAGCTGCTCTAATAAAACCACACTGAGTAAACTGAATACGAATGTATATCTCGTAAGACGAGAACTTTAAAGGCAAGCCGTGGGAGTATTATAAATGCCTTATCCAAAACTCATGTATTTACGTCCTGCCGATATCGTTTACAGTTACATAATGGCGATCACATCCGCGTGTAAGACCGATAAGGTATGGAAGTTTGTATGAAAATCCTTCCGACCCAAGGGTGGGAAATATGTATGAAATTCCATTACATACCCGGTTTTTCTTTTTTTTTAATTTGTCAGCAGTCATACTGCCAAGAGACTTTAACTGTCTACTAATTAAATTTCAAGTAAATTGTTACTGGCCACATACAGTTTTTTTTTACCAGTTACCAACCTCCTTGGTGCATACAGAAAATTAAAAACGAAATTATTTTTGTATATAAAACGCGCGGAATCACGGAAGAAGTGGCTGCATGACCTTATGATCTTAGCCTACTCCAGAAAAAAGCCCGCGCATTTTCGCAAAAACACATTTATCTTTGTGTTTTTTGTAAAATATGGATACTTCGAGCGACAGTTATGATGTTATCCCTAACACACCGCCAGAACTATTAGAGACGGCCCGAGAAGTTGTTGATAATCTGTTGCCGTGTCTCAAAATATCAAGATACCCGGACAAAATGTAACATCTTAATAGCTGCACTTTTAATAATTGTACTTTTAACTAAATATAAACATTTCTATGCATTTATGTCCATAATTTTCCTCGTAGGTGTAATAAAAAGCACTATACATCCCTCAGGATAAAGTACAGTTCCATACCTCAAATGGTTTGCGCCCCTCGCAAGCTCGTGGCGCAAATGCCATAATCTCGGTATGGAACTGTCACTTTCTTCCCTCTGAAGTAATGTACTATTGTATAGATTACGATCGTGTAAGAAAATCCAACATAAATGTTACTGTTACCCTGCATTATCTCACTCACTGCTAAGCAAACGCTTCTTTCTCCCCATGACTTTCAGCTCTTTCGATCCAGGGCTAAAGTGTACCAATCGTCGTTTCTTTTCTCCAGCTCGTCATAAATGTAATAAAACAATATTAACTCATTATATATCTTTACGAAGAGATGAATTAAGGGCATGAAATTCTAATTATCAATGAAATGCTTACTGGCACCAAGATGGAAGTCTTCTTTCTCTGATTCCGCAAAAATAATTGGAATTTCCATTTAAATATTTTAGGTAGATACATTTCGATTCTAAAATCTAAATCAAAACCGTCGCATAATAAGCAATCCATACAAACATACTGATATTATAATTGCGAAAGTAGCTCTGTATGTCTATATGGTACCTTCAGGTACTGAACGGATTTGTATGAAAGGACCCCAAGGAGCCAAATTCACCGAACGGCTTTTCCATACATTTTGTGCGGGGGCCCTTTGGCACACTGATAAACCATGCCCTGGATAAGGTCATAGGATACTTTTTATCCTGGTTGAACTTTCTCGTGGGAATTATTTTTACAGCAATTATTTTTTTTTATAATTTAACAGTGTTGGCTCGGTGGTAACGGTCGTGACTTACGAGTTGTAGGTTCGAACCGACAGACAGACGCTTTACTTTGTGTAAATTATTTCATCACCACTGCTCTCAAAACGGTGATAAAAACATCGTTAGGAAACCGGCATGTCTTAGAAGTAAAAATTGGAAGACATGACGTGACATTTACCGACCTGCACTGGGTCCTGGTGGTGGATTACGGCCCACGAGAGGAGGCCTGTGTCCCAGCATTGGGAACGTTATAGGCTGATTATGCGTTATGTGAATTTACGACCACTAGGCGGATGACGCAGCGGGCAAAACCTAGTTTATTTATAATCCTGTGCTAAATCTATAAGACTTACATAAATCTCGTAACTAAGCACGGTGTGAACCAATCTTGAGTCGAGAAACCCTTGTAACCATAGACATATTCCTATCACATAAACAATAAAACTCATTGTATTAACATGCATTTGCATGCTCACAATCGTTCCCATCCGTGTTGCCAGCACACAAAAACTTATTACGTTACATTACGCGATACCTTAGAGAAACTTCAAAAGTGAGTAATCGTAGAAGTAGCTACAACATACCATGAGTTAATCTTCTATTTCTATCAGATTTCTATGCGTAAGCGCACTCCGTCATACGTGATAGTTCATTCAAAGTGCGTACGATTCGCGGTAGGCCTACGGAGATCAAATTAGCGTTGGGTGTTACCAGCATATAAATTGACGTTACGTCACTAGTTATCGGAACTCTGTAATGTGTTTATGGTTGAGAATTGGACCTCTTATGTGGGCTTGAATTGTTTGCTTAAGATAAACAAGAATGTTGCAATAATTGGAGCAAGGTTGCTATCAAGTGTCAATATTTTTCGCTTTTGAATGTTTTTTTTTTGTTTAATAATATATTTTTAAAGCAATGACAGCATAACCTTCTGCTATATAATCAAAAAGGGTATCGTAAAATCATTCCGTGTTGTTACCAAAAAAGTGAGACGGTAAATATTTGACCTAAATATTAACCTTGTAAAAATCTAAAAAGTTTACTGATATATTCAAGGCGTATAAGTAAATATCTTTCAGTGTGAGTGTAACCTAAAAATCTATTATTTTTATTCATAAAAATTTAATCAGAGTTTGAGTTACCTATTTGAATACTGATTTATTCATATAGGTTATTCAACTTCTTTGTCAAATGCCAACAATAAAATAAATCACAAAATTTATATAATAATTACCTATGTTTAACTTTATAAAAATATTGACTATTATGATAACCTCGAATTGTATATGCGCAAAATTGCCTAGCCTAGTTGTTATAACATTTCGTATAATAGCTTAGGGAAACTTTGTAATAACATCAGATCAAATCTCAGGAGAAATTCGTGTCGAGCGAACTAAACTAATTAAACTTTCCAGAACATTAAAATGTATTGAGTGCCTTTTGGGGTTGCCATATAAAAAATGTTAAATATTTTGTGATTCTTTATTTATCCATTTACCGGAGTTACCGACATAGCTTGCAGAGTAAGCAAGTTAAAGTGGCAGTGGGTTGGCCATGTTTGTCGAAGGACCGATGGCATATGGAGCAGACGAGGCCTGGAGTGGAGACTACCGGGTAAGCGTAGTAAGGGACGCACCCCAGATAAATAGAACGACGACCTTAGGAATGTGGCTGGGACAGACTGGATGCGGAGGACAGGGTGTTGTGGCTCAGCCTGGAAGAGACCAATGTCCAGCAGAGGACTGCTTTAGGTTGAGTTGATTGACCGGAGATTTCTTGAAAACGGTCAAAAAGTTGTTTTTTTAAGGCAGTGTATCTCTTAATCCGTAAATAACTTTGACAAAAAAAAAAGATATTTTCAAGTCTTATTTTAATACAGTGATGGAACTCGAATCTTAATTAAACATACATTAATCCATCAAAAATATCTTCAAATACACCTCTTAATTGTTTTTTAAGCAGTTTATCCCTTTAAAACAGCTAATTTTGAGTAAATGAGTTTTTACATTTCTATAGATAATTTTTCAGAGCTCCATTGTGAATGGCGCATAGCACAAGCTTTTTTAATAAGCGGTATGATGCACGTTAGTATGTGCTCTGTATTACTCAGAAACGTGACTTGATCATGTAAGATACACTATTTTTCACTAGCTAGTCTATTTGTTTAATCAGCAGACAGTCTCTAGGTGTTAGATCTACTTAAGGGGCTTACAGGACCTAAACACAAAAAACACAAGTTTTAGAAACAATAAAAGTGTATGATCGACTACAGTAAACAAAATCAGAAAAATATATGATATTCTTCAGGATATATGCTAGGTAGATAGTGTGTTGAAAACATAATACAACTAATTTGATACGATAGAAAAAAAACATAAAGATACCTCCAAAAACTTTCTTTTTACAATAAAAACCATACTAATATACATACAATAATTCTTATGTTTTGTCAGATTATTCTACAAGCAACATACTAAAATACTAGTGTTTTAATTTTTTAGTCCAAACAATAGATTTTTTGTAATTAAATAATTGCTTCATATTTTGCAATAAATTACCAGCGTTGTGTCATCGCGCTTCTCTTTCTTTTCTATGCAGTTCGACAGTGACCGCGCTTTAGGTCATGTAAGCCCCTTAAGTATCGATTATCGTGCATTAGTAAAGCTTCTTCAGTCAAAGTGACCTCTGCGCTACCACCGACAACGCCGCGGCGTCGTCGGAGATCTAAAATACAGTCGTGCCAGCAACACGAAGAAGAAGTAGAAGTAAAGCTTCTCATCTTCTCTCTCTCAAGGAGTAGGTAAGTATAATTATCTCTCTCAAATAATATCTGTAGTAGTACAAACTTGAGGAGTGATTAAAGAGTGCTCAAAGGCTCCTACAAAGAGGCGCGACACGCGATATAATCACGCGCAACACAAAGGCACCGCCCGTTGCGGTGCCTTTGAGTCGCATGCGATTTTATCGCGTGTCGCGCCTGTTTGAAGGAGCCTTAATATAACCCCAACGAATTCCAGAATCTCTGATTAGAATTTGATCAAACAATGTAGTCAAGTATTAGATAAATACTCAATCAATCCGATCGTCAAGTGGTATTGGTTTCAAGTACTCGTAATTATTGCTAAGCGGTATTTTATGAGAGAGCTCAATAAACACTGCAATTAATGTGGTTTTTGTGTAAAAAGGGGTATTCTTCAAACGAGGTAATCAATAACGGTCGTCGTAATTATGTGGGCCTGTGTTTTCCAGCTTTGAGAGCTCTCTGTGCCACCGGAGATCAATGTCTAAAGAACGGTCACCCATTATTTGTCTGACCTCAACAAACGCAACTTAACGCAGGTTAAGCTGCGTTTATTAAAGACGCAGAAAGTCATATTTAAAATTGACGGATAACTAGTTCACTTCTGCATATAATTTGCATGCCTGACATCACACCGGAACATTAACAACCGACAAACTAGAAAAACTAGTTCTTTCTAAACGTAGGAGATTGAACTCTCCCAAAAATGGGCAACGACCGAAAGTTGCGCAACTGTTGGGCTGCTAACCATTCGATTGCGAGTGAGCAACGCGATGGTACCCATTATAATTGCCGTCTAATTCTTAGTTGCTTCATACTCCATGTTTGTTTGACGTCTACAACGATGGATGATTTTGTATGGATCGGAGCAAATTGTTAATTGCTTTGACGGTATAGCAATTAAAATAAGACGAATACTCCCTTGCGTCAATCGTGGATATCAGGCTACTAGGCCGCTTCTCAAACAGAGAAGGAAGGAAGGGGAGCAGTGGTGGCCCAGTGGGTAACTTACGAGTTGTAGGCCGTGGTTCGAACCCAGACAGGCGCGTTAATAATTTAAAATAAATTTTAATAATAATGAAATTAAAAATTTAAAAATTAAATTACATTTTAAATTTTAATAATTTATACTTTGTGTTAATAATTTCATCACTAATGCTCTCAAAACGGTGAAGGAAAATATCGTCCGGCATATCTTAGAACCAAAAATTTGAAGACATGTGACATCGACCAACCCGTACTGCGCTTGGGTGTAGATTATATAATCCAGTCAAAATAGACAAAAATAAGTCATAACTTAGACAAAATTCGCATAGAGCTGAAAATTGGCAGAGATGTTAAATACAACATTATAAATGAAATGTCAAAAATCCCCTTCGATCCTACTTCTGCAAAAAAAATTATTCAAGGTCAAAAGTTCAAAATTAAGGTTTATTCCATTTTTCTCGAAAACAGTAAGTATTATCGTAAAAATAGATCAGACAAAAGTTGTAGATCATACAATTCTCTACAAAAATGATCCAGTCACTTTTTCTCTTACGACTCACCATTCGTGAGATATCGCGGTTTTAATCATTAGAAATTTCATATTTTACATAATATGCACACATTTCCGCACCACCTATGAGGTAATGTACTTAGTACATTTTTTCTAACGTGGTTTCCCCAGTAGGTGATGGAGATAGCCCTTCAATTAACTCCCCTTGACCTGTACATACAGCAGGAAGCGGCGCTAGCCGCCATCAGGCTAATGCATCTGGGCATATGGGGCAAAAACATTACCAGTCCACACGCTAAAATCCTGGACCGGGCGATTGAGTACCAGCCTCTCATCGCTGCCCCGTGTGACAGAACACCAAACCAACCGATGTTCAACAAGAACTACATTATACAAACAGTTCAGGAAGAAAGAGATCAGTCAGGAGTCAATGAAGTGCGCATTTATACAGACGGCTCTAAAACACAAAACGGTGCTGGCGTGCACTCCTTGACCTAAATATTAACTTTCACATACCACTAGGCACACATAGTTCGATCTTTCAATGCGAATGTGTTGCCTTAACACAAGCTGCAACAGCAGTAAAGCGCTTAGGCATCCGGAACTATGTCATTAAATTCCTATCCGACAGCCTATCTGTGCTCAAAGCTTTAGGAAGCAAACAAACTAACAATAAGCTAATTTTTGAGTGCCATCTAGCTCTGGAGAGTTTATCGACGTCTAATCGTATTACTCTCCAGTGGATCAAAGGGCACAGTGAATCTCTGGGCAATGATGCTGCAGATGAACTTGCGAAGAGAGGCTCTGATATGAGGGTGCTAGGCCCGTACCCACTTCTCCCTTTGCCTTTCTCACAATTTCGTGCGTGGATTCGCCAAAGATCAACCGAACTTCATAACAACAGATGATCACGGGCAACAGACTGTAGACAGTCAAAATTGGCTTTACCAATGATACACCCGCGATTAACCAAAAAACTTCTCAGCCTGAGTAGGAATAACCTTAGAGTAATAATAGGTACAATTACGGGCCACAACCTCCTTAACAAACATCTTTTCAACATAGGCGCCACGGACAGCCCCCTTTGCAGGGGCTGCCTTGATGCCGAGGAATCAGCCGTCCACGTCATCCTGGATTGCGAGGCCGTGGCTTCTCAACGTGCAGAAATCCTCGGAACAATGAGGTCGCTCCGCGAAGCCTGTGAAGCTCCCAGGAAGCTTCTGTGCTTCTGGGCGGAGCTAGGCTGGCTCTGTTAGCCAGAATCCTCACGCACAACGGCCTGAATGCGGGAAAGGGAGTCCCATCATCATCATCATTCCCCAGTAGGTATACTCTACGATCTATTGTAATAAAGAAAGTTTGATCAGATCGTATCCTTTTAATTGAAAGAATCCTCGTAGTAATATTGCTAATGAGTAAAGTGGAATAGATTGTTTTTTTACACATGTAAGATAAGATAATTGTCTAATTCTACTTCGACAATTATTTCTTCGTCTTTATTTTCTTCTTCTTGCAGAAGTTCGCTGTTCTAAGAAAAGGGATGCATCAATTGTCTCCTCATTAATATCATAAATATCTTCATCTGTTGTATTTCTTTCAATATAACATGTAGAAAAACAACCTATTCCACTTTGATCATTAGCAATATTACTATTCTTGCAATTAATAGGATACGATCTGATCAAACTTTCTTTATAACAATAGATCGTGGAGTATACCTACTGGGGAAACCACGTTAAAAAAATGCGCCAAGTACATTATTACCTCATAGGTGGTGCGGAAATGTGTGCATATTATGTAAAATATGAATTTTCTAATGATTAAAATCGCGATATCTCACGAATGGTGAGTCTTAAGAGAAAAAGTGACTGGACCATTTTTGTAGAGAATTGTATGATCTACAACTTTTGTCTGATCTATTTTCACGATAATACTTACTGTTTTCGAGAAAAATGGAAAAAACCTTAATTTTGTACTTTTGACCTTGAATAATTTTTTTTGCAGAAGTGGGATCGAAGGGGATTTTTGACATTTCATTTATAATGATGTATATAACGTCTCTGCCAATTTTCAGCTCTATGCGAATTTTGGCTAAGTCAAATGTCTATTTTGACTGGACTACACTCCCTCTAAGAGAGGAGCCTTGTTTCCCAGTAGTGGGCACATTATAGGCTGATAATGCAATACGTCAATCATGGCTTAGTTATACGAATTAAAAACTTTTGTATTAGAAACGAATGTGGGCGACAGGAATCGCCAAGTCTGTATTGAATCTTCAATTGTTGAGAAGCTGGAGAGAGAAAAGAAAAAACTTTATTTACTACTACTACTTTATTTATTTTTTACTTTACTTTTTTTTTCCGCACGGAACAAATATTTGTATTGCCTACATGTAGTTGTTCCGGGTCTGGCTGTTTGTGTATGTGAATTTAAATGTTTGTAAACGCACCCACGATACAGGAGTAATTCCTAGTGTGGGACAACGTTTTTTAAAAAAAAAGAAAGAAGAAAAAGTATATTGTAAGTACATTAAAGAAGAAGTAGATAATTGTTTATTGGTTCATTGAACCAATTCAATTCCGAGTGGCAGTAGAAAAGTTCTTTCTAGTTGATTTTCGGTTTTAGATTTCTCTAACATAAAAGAAGCATAACGTATAATGCAAGAGTCCCATCATTTAACCTGCCTTGCATTTTCCTAACTATGTTGCGGTCGACTTCCAGTCTAACCAGATGCAGCTAAATACCACTATTTTACATGGAGCGACTGCCTTTCAGACCTGCACGACCCAGTAGTTGAGTAATATGATACCACTTGTTAAGACTGGTTGTCAAACTTTCGAGTTTTTGACTACCCGTAACGCGAGAATCGCATGCAATAATCGACCCGTCCAAGAAATCTCCTAAATTCCTAATATCTACAAGAGCAAGAACGGTATCTTAAAACCCTTTAATAATCCCTACACATCTGAGTTACAAAAGAAAAAAATCAAAAGCCATAAACGCCTGACAACAGTCTTCTTACTGACCCGCATGTTATCTGCGTGGGAATCAGTAACCTCACATCAGTCGACAATGCTAACCCATATATGTAGACAAAACGTTGCGTGCTTTTTAAAAGTGATTACATACATACGCGTACTAAAAATAAACGCTTAGCTAACTTATGTTGCTACGTAATCTTGTGGCAGGTCCACCCAACATTTAATTTAATAGTAATTGTACTTGGAATTGATCAAGGTTTTATTCAGTTACAACTAACATTTTTTGGGCCCGAAGGCCCACACAAATTGTCCCATGTCCTTGAAAGGTTTGGTGGTCCAGCGGTCGCTTAGTCGTTTGCCTAAATTGCATGATGCATTAGTGAGGAACTGAGGACCCACTTTATGCTTTGCGATTTCCTTTCGGCTTTTGCAGGAGTCTAAAACCAAAGGGAAATGTCATGTCTGCCTGCAATTTCACCTCATTAAGAATGAACTCAAAAAAACATGTAAGAATAAAAATCCCGTGATATAGTAATTTAGTATTATGTAGTCGGCACTTAAGTTTGGACGCTCAGCTTGTACCAAATGAGTCGAAAAAATTTTCGAATTCAAATTGCTGTGTCATGATCTGCGAAAGGTCAAAAAGAAAGGTGTTTCATTCATTATTATGTTTCATTTTATATTTGTGATTTACTGTGATGAACGTGCGAATTGAATACCTATTTTTTTAGATAGTATGGTAGTCATAGCTCTACAAGAAATTAGGGTGCTGCCTATAATTTGATTTAACTTATGATAGTCAGAAATGAGATAGTTTGGATGATTGTAAGTCAATCAAATCAAAAATAGCTGAACAGAATTGGAAATTGTACCTACTCAGGAACAGACAGAGGATACTCTCTCTCCTATTTAGGGTCCCTGATAAGTACTTCCCTGTCATACGGGATGCCCTAGTTCAGGGGTGAACACCTCATTGACGCGATGACGTAAGATAGGTCATGCGTGAAGACAGCAAATAAGCGGTAGCCTCTCTAGAAACTATTATACACTGTAGACATTTTACTTGTCAATTTGAAGCTGTCTGTATTTCTTGAGTAGTCTTTCATGCCGTGTTAAAAAAATTGCTGGTAGTGGGGCTGACAGCCCAAGGTCCTGCAAACGTAAATTGCATTCGCGATTTATTTACCAAAAATGTAAACAAATATGTATGAGTTTATGGAAAAATACATTTAAATCCTACACAATAAAGTTCAGTTTACGCTACAACTTCAAAGATTTTTATAACTTTTACAATAGTGCTAGTCACTCTGAAATCAACTTAATTACCATTTAAATGAAGTTGATATTTGTTTAACTTGCAATAATATTAATTTGAAACAAAAGTTTGAATATACTTGTACCTTCTTAAATAATATCTTCACTCCTGGATCGAAAATTAACATCAGATAGCATAAGCATTATCAGCTTAAAAGCATCTCTATTTTGAAATCTCCGTTCCCGGCCTAGTTTGGTAGCAATTGCCAAGCAAAACTGTGATTTTAGCCATCAATTCTCAAACCATTCATCAACCATTAGGTAAAACATCTCTAACAGCTATAATCTGTTGTTTCCTTTTCCAGAAACATCTTAAAACGAAAGGCAGACGACTCGATAAATTCGCAACATCTCAGCATTGCATGTCTACCTCTAAAATATTCGATTATGGCCGCTTCGAAACTTAACATAGTATTGCTAAGGCATGTCATAATAATTACATGCGTTTAATTTTCTTACGATGTCTGCTTATCATGTAAAGGGAGAGGCGTGAAATTATGTAATTAAAGCAAATATTTTTAGATTTTAACTGTAGACTTCATCGGAAGTGTTGAATAGGTTTGCTGCCTGTGGAAGAGGTTTTTAAAGAAATGGCGGGATTTATTAATGGTGGTGTGACAAGGGTCTATGAAGTTTTTATTTACATATGTGTGTAGTCAATGGGGGGTCCATGGCTAAATAATAACAGCCGCACAGGTCGATCGATCAGGTTAAGCTACGCTGGGTGACCAACTTTACATACCGAGACCCGTGCTTTCCGAGGCACGGAGGTGCCTCGGAAAGCACGTTAAGCCGTTGGTCCCGGCTGTCATTAGTTGATCTTTGACAGTCGTTACGGGTAGTCAGAAGCCCGAAAGTCTGACAACCAGTCTTACCAAGGGTTATCGTATTACCCAGTAACTGGGTTGTGTAGGTCAGATAGGCAGTCGCTCCATGTAAAATACTGGTATTCAGCTACATCTGGTTAGACTGGAAGCCGACCCCAACATAGTTGGGAAAAGACTAGGCAGATGATGATGGTGTGTGTAGTCAATGTAGCTGTTGAAAAAAACTATTATGATGGTAAGACTAGTATGATAGCTTCCCGGTCAAAAGAAGTCGTATCTGGAACTGGGTTTTTTAGTAAGGAACTAGCTTTAGTATAGGTCGAAAATTATCCCACAGGAACTTACTACCGCCATAAAAAGTATCCTATGCCATAACCCAGAGATCATGGTGCCTTTCGACGGAATTCGAAAAGATAACTGACAGACAGAGAAAATTACTTTCGCATTTATACTATTATGTAAGTACTAAAACTTCAAAGTTTGGAAAACTTCAGTCTCTTTGACCCTTTATATCTAATAGCAATAGACTATGTATAATAAGCTGAATGTTTGATTCAAACTTCTCTAGTTACAAGCCTTACCCAACACTATCGTGAAAATCGATTCCCAAGATAGCAAATCATCTTAGGACTTCACGAAGACTCAAACGCAAGCAACATGCCCCAACAGGTCATACTATACTGTGTTCGCGATTAATTTACCAAACATGTACACAATTATATGTTTTTGGAATATATCTTTAATACCTACATATTTATTTGTCATAGTTTTAAAGTTTTAATATTGTATTACTTAGTTTATTATTGTATTTATAAGATTATTTTGTGTATGTTATCTATGGGCCTTAGTTGCCTGATAATAAAATGATTATTATTATATTATTATTACTAAGTTCAGTTTGCACTCAAATTTAAATATTTTTATGACTTATTTAATAATTAAATTTTCAATAAGAAATAATCTGACTGTGATTTGTTTGCGGATGAAAGGAAAACGATAATGTCATAATGTCTGGAGTTCTTTGAGATATGTATGAATATTTTGACTCTTATTAGTTTATCTTTAACGTATATAATTGGCAGATTGCCATTTTATGTTAAAGTACAATAAAACCTCATTTATACTCGCATAAAGTTTCTTATGCGTTTGAGTGGAAATAACATCAATTTGGAAACAAGGATTTGGAAAGACTTTACATGCGTCATTACAGCTTGGTTTACAACACAAATGTAATGAAATGCACATAATATATGATACACAAACGCCTATGTAATAAGATTATGACGTAATATATTAAATTTCAAGCCAATGATATGTAACGAATACGGTAACTTGTGAGATGTGAACTTAGAAGGTAGTTACTGGACTTAGGGCTAGAGAAATGTGGGTTTCCATTGCACTTCGGATGATTAATCTAAACGTATATTATAAAGAATTAAATTTTGTTTGTAACATGTTTGTAAGAGGTCGGTAATCTCTGGAAGCACTGATCCGATTGCAAAAATTCTTTCACTGATAGATAGCCTGCTGTACTACTGCCGGGTGCCGTAGGATATGCACGCGGACGAAGTCGCGGGTAGAAGCTAGTTTTTTTAATATCATACTCTCCTTCCACCTGTTGCTGTCCAGAGCTGCCAAGGACCAGTTTTTATTAAAAAAATCCAGTTCATCCTGCCATCTCCGTCTGACCCTACTGCGATGTCGTTTACCATTAAGCGGGTAATTAATTTTAAGCTTTCGATGTGGTTCTTCAAGCAAAGAGCATTATCTATTTATTGCATCATATTTTACTTAGTATTGCAAAAATCCGTTTTCATCGGAAATCCGATAATTCTGCTAAAAGGTCTGTAGGTCTGTGCCTTCTATATACAGATTCGAGCAATGTTCAATATGATTCCCGTGTGATAGTGATTTCAGACTGCTATATCCAAGCTTCCTTTTAGGCTTTCCAATATAGTTTGTCATAAATATGAACAAATAGTCATCATAATAATTCTCCTGTAATTTTCTTTTTTTTTCCAGGATGGTAAATCATCAAATGACCCCTCTCGCTCTGGCTGGAGCGGAAGGGAGTGTCAGACTCTTACTGACTAAAACCCACCCGTGTTCCTTCCTTCGCCCTTTATGTTCCGGGCCAGCGGTAACCCTTTCGGACAATCCCGCTGACCGCTGATACTTGTGTATTTTATTTCATCCCCACTTCTCTCAAACCGGTGAAAGAAAACATCGTGAGGAAACCGGCATGTCCTAGAACAAGAATAAACGTCGGGTTGCACTCCAGGAGTGCCGGTAGAAGAGAAAACTTGAATATTAACGTTGTGCATTTTTGATATTTTGGAATGGTTAGGGAATAATTTTGCACGAATTGCTTTAATTTTATCAGTATAAAATTTCTATCATTTATGTGGTAGAATACAATATTTATTATCGAAAAAAATAAACGAAACAGCAGGCGCAGGCATACATTTTCGCCGCGCCGTAGAAAGAGAGGGGGATACTTCCTCTCCTACGCCGCGCCGGCTGTCTACTCTGACCTGATGAGAGTTTAAAATTTTTTACCCATTACAAAAAAGTGTACAACGCCGCTAAAGAAGTTTTCACTTTAAAAATTCGGTGACATGTGACATCTGCCAATCCGTACTGGACCTGCGTGGTGGATAACTGCCCACTCTCTCCCAAAGAGTGGAAGCTTGTGTCCCAGGAGTGGGCACGTTATAGGCTGATGATGCTGATGCTTTAATTCATTGATCTCACGTGTCCTGGTAAACATGACAGCATAAAAATAGTACCAAGGCTCCAGGAAATGCGGATATTGATTGGGACTGTCAATCACTTATGTCGAAATGAAATTATTATTAAATTCTTTATTTCAAGTAGCTATGAGACTCATACAGTGTTAGTAACAATAGAATAAACTTACATCTATAGGTATCTACATAGTGATACAATTACACAAACACACACAACAAGACAATCACTGCTTCCGCACTCCAGCTGAGAAATACATTTTCCCCGAGAAGAACAATTTCTCCAAAAAAATAGTAAGGTCATCATCATCTGCCTAGACAGACTTTTTTTTTCAAATGTTAGCCTTTTCTCAACTATGTTGGGGTCGGCTTCCAGTCTAACAGATGCAGCTAAATACCAGTATTTTACACGGAGCGACTGTCTAATTGACTTCTACAACCCAGTTATTGGGTAATACGATACCCTTTGGTAAGACTGGTTGTCAGACTTTCCGGCTTCTGACGATCTGTAACGACTGTCAAAGATCCACATATGACAGCTGGGACCGTACGGCTTAACGTGCTTTCCGAGGCACGGAGGGGTCTCGGTATGTAAAGACGGTCACCCATCCACGGACCAATCGCGGCAAGTGTAGCTTAACCTGATCGATTGACCCATGTGGCATTTATTACATAGCCACAAGCCAAAATAATAAGGTAAGTACCAACAGTAAAATAATTTTATATGTATTGAAGAAAGTGCGTATAAAATGCCAACTGAGTATGGTCAATGGAAAATAATTAAATAATCAACTTTCTTCGGGACGTGAAATTTTTTATTTCAAGTGTTGTTGGCAAGTCATTGGGAGCCAATTAGCGTACCGCGTCGAGTGTCTGAGCGACCTTTAGGCTGGCTACAGATATACCGGTCAAAAGTCTGAACTGCCCTTGTGTTTAGACTGTATTTCGCAGTGTGACGTAAAGATTGCCGTGCACACTGAACAGTGTATGGGTTTTGACAAAATGGTTAATTCAAAAAGTTCCTAACACTATTTCTGCATGGATCTGGCATATATGCTCCTGTTTGAGAACAATTACGGGTCTGTTTATAAATATTTTAACAAAATATAAAATGTCCCATTACATAATGAGTTCTAACTTTGGTCCAAGCACACCTTTCAGTATTTTTTTTTTGTATTCCGAACCTTATTCTGTAAGATTTAAAGTTTTAAAATACAAAATTGACAACTCAGACTCGGGTTTAAAATTACTTTTTTGTATTTAGTATCTACTTTAGAAACGCCGAAATGAAGTTCAATATTTGAAAATGGCTCGATGTTGTGAGCCCGCGTCTCAAGATTAATCTTGTTTCATAATAAGGTATATAATCTCCTGGCCGTTTAGTTGGCCTCCATCAAAACTGACATGAACTCAAGGGAAAAGTATCAGTGAAAGGTACAGACATGGGCAGGGTAGATAGGTAAGGGCTTGTTAGAACCGATTAGTTTGTAGCCCGCTTTATATGTATAAACCATAAACTTTAGGCACATATGACGCTGTGCGTAATATTAAAAGCACGTTTTTAAGAATTCTCAATAACTGCGTAAGCAAATGCTACCAAATATTACGAAACACTTCTAAACCCAATAGAAAGCAGAATGTTTCGCGTCTCCTAACATTTGTCACGCTTATCTTGATTTTTTATCGTATCGTATCGGAACTAAGAACAATGAATAATATCATTGTTCTTAGTTTCCTAGACTATAAATTTCTTTTAAGTTGTAATTATAGAGTCATTAATTTACGGTTGCTGTGGAGTTTATCGTGCATTTATATCGTGAACTTTTGATTCAATTATTCATTTTACATACATTTGTGAATAAAACTGTAAATCGTTACATGCTGTGATCCATTAGGGTCATACATACCATATAACGCATTAAATTAATGGGACACGAATTCCTGTCAAATTAATACCAGATAGGGAAGTCGACCGGAGCTATGTTATCCGGATGAGACATACGCCTTATGTGAGACAACTTTGGGCAAAATAAAAACAATTTTGAAATACAAACACCCAGTTTCTGAATTGAGAATATGAAGTAGACAACTTGTCAAACTTAAGGTACCTAATTCTTTCAATGTTGCCCGCAAAATACAAAAATTCTTAAGTTTTTTGCAAAGAAATCTTGAATTTGAAAGTATATATTATAGTAAATAGTATGTATGGTATACAACCTATTTATGTATTTGTGTATCTAGTTTTAATAGATTTTTTTTATCATTGTTCCTCTCAATCAAAGCACCTGCCATCTAATCTCTTCACAACCCTTGGTTGACTGGTAGAGAATGCCTAAGGCATTAAGTCCGCCTTTGTACATTTTTGTGCGAAAAAGTTTAAAATAATTTCACGGGATCTCACCTTAAGTAGGTACCTAATGCAAAGAAATAAAAACGGGTGTGAATCACTTAACTTTTGGAGCAGACTCAAATTCCTTTTGGCCGTCAACTTTCAAATAAAATCGCCAATAATCGGCAGTTACAGTGGAAACGAATATAATCTTGCGTAAGTTCATGGTTGGTCCGTTCTCGTGTGCGCGTGAGCACGCGGTCCCACGCCCGGGAGCCGTAAATTAAATATTTTGTAACGAATCCACTTCGTAGGTAGGCGTGATCGCCCCGTAGTAACACTGTTTTGTAGTGTGAAAAGTTTCTGTTATATTGAATCCAGGTAAATTACGTTAACTTTGGTTTGGAGAACGATAATTGGAGTAATTAAATTAGTTGGACTGAGTCGATTTTTCAATACAAGTGACCAGTGTATGTTTGTAATGTCAAAATATATACGGTACTTAAAACAAAAACGAAAAATTTTTGTCTTTCTGTCCGTTTGTTTGTTGCAAATCTCCGAAACAGTTAAACCGATTTTGATGGGCCTTGTAGGTACAAGGCCCAAATCAGTTAAACCGATTTTGATGGGACTTGTAGGTACAAGTCCCATCAAAATCGGTTTAACTGATTTAAGCGACTGACATCTGTCAGTCGCTTAAATTTTGTGTTTTACTAATATTAGGTTAAGATTTTTTACTAACAGCATATTATATTATTTTTGTTATTATTGTTTTTATGGATTTTTAATCTGAAATAAATATATTATTATAATTTTACTGTTAGATAGCTGATGTATCTCTTTTATTTTTAACCGACTTCAAAAAAGGAGGAGGTTCTCAATGAGGGTTTTCTGAAATGACGTTCGCCAGGTGGCAGCACTGACACGTCAGGTCCAGACATCTGTCAAAGAGCCTATATTTTCTTTAGTCATGACTGAATGATGAACGAATGAATGAATCGAATGATGAACGTCATCATATATTTTATATTGGAAGACCTCTTGTCACAGTGGTGCCAACTGGTGTCGTAAATTTTCACGAAAACCCTCATTCGGATGTTTATACAAAGTTGATACGACAGAGGGGCTTTCCTTTAAACTGCCTATACTAGATACCATTTTCAAACTCTGTACCAAAAATCAATTAAATAGGAGCAGTAGTTTAGTCACAAATGATTTTTGAAGTTTTTGCTACGTTTGAACACGATGTATATTTCCTAACAGCTGATTATCTCATACGCATAGGTCATGCACCTTAAAACGATAATCTGAGTATAAGATACATTGTTGCCGCACAAGTACAACCAAATATTTCACGAAGCAATAAATACACACACACTTGCACTTTCACTATGAGAGTGACAAACATAGCAAAACCCCCGCGCCTTTTTCCCGCGCGTAAAAGGAATAGAAATAGGTCAGTGTGTTGCTATTGTATCCTAGATCCTTGCGAATTTGCTAAAAAAACTTGTTCTTTCAGTGGACAGTGCGCAAGCGTCATCCATTCGGGACGTACGTTACGTAACACGGGAGCCCCGGCGCCGCCGCCGCGCCGTTATGTTTTGTCGAACTCGCTGACAATAATTGTGATTTTGTTTTGTTATTGTGATAGACACTAAATAAGTTTAATCCAGTATTTTTTTTTATTGTGACAGGATACGTAACTTGGGAATATTATTATTTAGTGTTAGTGTTTTTTTTTTTTGTGATTGACTGTTTTTATTGTGATAGGATACGTAATTAAACGTTGGTTGTATGTGTGTGTAAAATTAAAGTGTTCAGCAATGCCTCGTGTAACTTACACGGCGTCAGAATACACTTACATGATTTTAATTTACGGTGAATGCCGTGGAAACACAGATTTAGCTCTGCGAACATACCGAGAAAGGTATGGTGACCGGCGCAATAGCCCTAGGAACGCCGGCACCATACAATTGGCAGTACAAAGATTACGGGAATTAAAGTGCTTAGCGACGGACAGTGATTTAATTAGAAAAATAAATAACAATATTCTCCGTCGGTATAATTTGTGCATTAATATGAATCGAGGACACATCGAGAACTTAAAAATTTTGTGTTTTTGTGTGTGCGCGTACTTTACAACTTACCTAACATAAAAGCCGCGCGAGCGAGCGGTCTAAACCGCCCGCTCCCCGCCCCCCCCCCCCCCCCGCCCCCCGCCAAGAGAGATAACACACACACGCGCTCCTGCGCGACTTTGTTACTAGGCATCTAAGGTCAGTCAAATTTATTTATAAAGGGTGGTTGCGTTTCACTCTGACTTTAAGCTATTTAGTTTGTTTGAAAAAAAAAAAATCTCATTTTTGGCGCTTTCTATTTTTGTACTGTATCGAATTAATACTATACACGTATAGTATACGTAGTGTAATTTAATGCCCCTCTGTCATATCAACTCTGTATATATATATAAACATCCTGGGAATACTGAACACAACAAAAAAATATTATCCAATTTGGTGCAGACATTCGGAAGTAATGCGCGTACAGACATTTCGGCGACTTTGTTTTTTGTTGTTAGGAAGCGCCATCTTTACCCACATTAGCAATTTATGTGCTAAAAGGTCGACTTATTTCAGGAACTATTTTCACTTCGCTCGCTCTAAATTAATATTATCATCCCAGACAAGTCTAACCTACTAAATTTAGTTAATTTTACACGCCCAATGTATTTGTAGAACTTTCTAAATTGAATTGACTTCGCTTCTTATTTCAATAATTATACACGGTAGGTATTAATTAGATCTTAGATAACAGTATGTAAATAGTTATTTACATCATTGCTGGGTAATATCTCTTCATATTTACACGGTGTGAAATCATAGTGCAATGCCTGAAATAAAATGATTTATTATTATTATTATTCATTTATTTATTTAGTTTTCTTATTTTATTACATTTTTAAATATTATTATTTAATATATTATTATTATTATTATAGTAATTTAATTTATTACTAGCTGCGTCCCGCGGTTTCACCCGCATAAGTTTCGATACCGTGGGAATATCGGGATAAAAAGTAGCCTATATGTTCATCCAGGGTGACAGCTACACTCATACCAAATTTTATCAAAATTGGTCTAGCCGTTTGAGCGTGAAGAAGTAACAAACATATAAACACACACACACACACACACTCACAAACTTTCGCCTTTATAAATATTAGTGTGATGTAGAAACACAAATATGATTAGCTTCTTGGGTCAATGATCAATACATTCATGTTACCTACTACCCGACTGTGTGTGTCCTGCTTATTTATTACGGGTCTTGCAGGCTGCACGAGGCATAAAGGCTCCTGCAAACAAGCGCGACACGCGATATAATCGCGCGCGACATCAAGGCATCGCTCGTTGCACGACTTGCGGTGTGTTTGTGTCGCGTGTCGTGTCGCGCCTGTTTGAAGGAGCCTTAAGGCTGCGCTCGTATCAAACGTAACACTCGCACACAATCAGCCGTCATAATCATCATTCAGACGGCGGCTGACGTTTGGATTTTTTTTTTCATACATTTTAAATTTGTTGCTCACTGTTGGCGACTGACAGCGATTAGAAGTTTAGTGTGAACGCGGCCTAATGAGACATTAGCGACGTCCCACTGTCTAAAAAACTGTGACGGTCAACATTTTTTGGCTAAAGCTACGGTTTCCCACGGCAATGTTGGCCGCCACATTACGGCCTTAGTGACAGCTCTTTTGAAAATGACGGCAGCTGGTTTGACTTTACTGTGTTAAAAATGCTCTCCAGGGAAACATCAACATTTGTACTTTTATAAATAACGTTTCAGTGACTTCAATCGACAGTAAATTGCGGACGCTATGTGGCGGCCACCGCAGTCTTAGGAAACTCTTGCTTAAGGCTTGTATGGCAAGCATTCGACGCTTAACTCGTGTTGTCTGAAAGTTACTTTAGTTAGAAAGAAGAAAGAAAATACACTTATTTAGCGCAGACTAAAAAACACACAATACACCAGATACACACGTCAATTAAAAAACAAATAAAAAGTGTATAGTCGAGTCCAACGTAAGAAATTAGCAGGAAAGTGTGCCTCACGACTGCGCCAAAAAGGCCCAGTTCAGCAAAAATGCCAGTTCATTCATTACAGAAGAAAAAACATTTTGACCACTAAGCCCCTCTTTGCTGTACCTTTTTTTTGTGTGTGAAGAATGAATAATAAGACAAAAAACAAATGACGAGTCAAGTATTCCCAAAATACGAGTAATAACAGAAAAATCTGACCTAATTTCAGCCATGGCAGCAGCCAATCTCAGCGGAGACTAGCTATGCTGGAGAAAATACAAAGTATTTAGCAAGACACTGTGTATTCGGAAAATTCATTTTATTGTAAACCCTTTTCCCCCGTTACCCAGTTTTCTCACAATCATGCTCCCTTTCCCAAAAAATATAGCATTTTTAGAAGTAATTTTGAGTCCGGCAAGGAAAAATGCTCGTTGCCTACATGTCTTATTTATGTAGATACCGTAAGAATTATTATGGCTAGGTACGAGTATTACAGAAGTTATTGATTTAGGTGAATCGTGCGTGACTCCGGTAAAGATTATATATTATCACGTTAGTAAATATTATATAACCTACGTACATAAGAAAAAAGTGTCTAGCGTATAAGGAAAATACGCTATTTTGTGATATAACAGATTCAGACAATACATAACGATTTGAGATGGACGCAATATTTTTTCATGCATGGGTCATTGTTATTTTGAAAGTAGATAAATGCTTTTTGTATGGACAATATTAGAAGATGATCGCGAGACAATATATTAATAATGCAAAAGGTAAAAGTATAAAATGCATGGGAATTACACGACAGAGTAAATATATTTTATGACCTAGACAGTATGATCAAAGAAAGAAAATTCATTTATTTAGCACACATCAGATAAAAATTCAAATAAAAAGTGGAAAGTCAGGTGTAAGAAATTAGCTGGAAAGTGTGTCCACCGGCTGCGCCAAAACGGCCCAGTACAGCAAAAATGTCAGACAACTCATGCCTGACGCTGGTTTTCAACTGAAGCTGATCGTCGAAGAATTGTCTACGAGACAAACAAAATTCTTGTGAAGTGGTTAGGTTACATCATCCGGTCCACCATTAGTAGACCGGCCCCATCGGCTATCTGTTCTACGGGCAATGTGCCCTGCCCACTGCCACTTAAGTTTGACAATTCATCCGGCTATGGCAATTCTTCGGACTATGGCGGTCTAATCTCAGTAAATTGTATGACAAAATTTCCATACTTTACGAAATTATTAATCATTCTATTCTGATAAGGATCGGCACACATTCGGATAGACATCTGCGCTATGCAATTGCACATCGTTCCAAATGGAAATCACAATTACATTCTACCTTTCATCTGTACATCTAAATAACAGATTACATACACAGATTGTACAACAATTAACTCCATTAAGAAATCAAGTAGCCTCGGACAATGCATTTGTATTTCTAAATCCATCCCGAAGCGAATAATTTCAGCGATTGGCCGTTGATCGAGTGTAGTACATCAAGGAAGCGCCCGCGCCGCTCACTGGCAGAACAAGATAGATACAGAAGGTGAGGTGTGACGTCATTGCCTGCATTGTGCAATTTGAATGGATAAGACGGTTTTGATATACATTTCTTTCGTTGGTCAATGAATGGTATAATAGTAAGCGTGAGCGCAGGGTATGATAGATGTCGGTGGCTGTGAGGACGTGTGGGATGGTGTACAGTCGCCCGCAAAATTCAAAATTTCTTACGTTTTTTTGCAATTTGCAGGTCAGTGTCAGGTTGTATATTGATTAAAATTAGTGACCGACCGAAAGTTCGGTTTCGGTTTCGGCCAGGAAATGGCTGAAATTTTCGGCCGCGCCGAAACTCGAGTGTTCATGAATTATCGTGCATCGTTCGGCGAACTTTGCGGCTAGCTCGTGCTCGCTCGTCGCGTCGCCGCCGGCCCAGTTCGCCGCCGTCCATCGTTAATCGCATGGAGTTGAGGTTGTGTTTTGCACATAAATGATTAGGTAAGTATTCAACTGTCTGTATGTATAATATACATTGTATATTCAAACAAATGTGTAAAAATCACACCAGATTTCTGATACGATAGAAACTTAAATATGTTTAAGTAAGTTTCGGTTTCGGTTTCGGCTGAAAAACCTGTTTCGGTCGGACACTAATTAAAATACGATTCGCGACTGAAACAAAGTGTGATGTAGGCTAGCTCATTGTCCCTGTGGTAAGTGGGTGTAAGAGTCACCGTAGAATGTCACCAGTCCAATTGAAAGATTTTTGATTTTCGGTAAACGACTTTCACGAGCTTTTAGACTTTCACATACCTACGTCTTATTATAATACTGTCTTAAGGCCCTTTACTTTTTCTTTACTAGCCTACATTGTCCTGGGCAAAGGCCTCCCACCACGTTTTCCATCTTTCGCGAGCCCGCGCGTCCTCCTTCCAGTTTTGACGGAACCTATCCAGCTCGTTCCGCCATCTCCTACGTGGTCTGCCGCGATCCCGCCTCACTGTCTCTGAGCATCAATTCTGTGCTATTTGGGCCTACAGCCTGCATGCGGCAGACATGTCCGGCCAATCTCATTTAAGTTGGCAGCCTTTTGAGCCACGTCAGCTATCTTTGTTTTGGAGCGCAGCATTGTGTTTCGAACACGTGCGCTTCATTGCTCCTTGGCAGACCTTGAGTTTGGACTTCTGGATGTTAGTCAAAGACCAAGTTTTGATTTGTGCTTTACTTAGATAGTTTATTCTTTTTAAGAACTGAAGAGTTATTTACCTTTTGCCGTTCCGTCCAGTGATAAAGATTGAATAAGTTCAGCTGAGCAACCAAGACATTGTCTAAAGTTTTTTTTCCATATTTTTAAGTCCTAACAATATGGAAAAAAAATCTTACCCCTTATACCTTCTTTTATTTCTATCGTACGTCTCGAGCTACCTCCTATTACGATGCATCGACTCTCGACAGCTGTATCTACTTTCTAAAATAACGAAAACATTGAAGACATTTCTAGTACTTTTGAAGCAGAGATGGCGAACATTCTAACCACTACAGGTCAAAAAATTTCACGAGGAAATAAAATATAGAAGCGGTGTCTGTGGGGCACATTTCTCTAGTGTGTTTAAGTTATTACTGTTCGTTCAATAATTAACTGAGTAAACATGAGTTTTCTACTCAAATACCTGTAATAACATAATCAGTTTCTTGTTAACATTTTTCTATGTGAACCATCTCTTTATTCATCCACCCATTCAATCACTACTGTCCATTACTATCTATACTTACTATACTAATATTATAAAGCTGAAGAGTTTGTTTGTTTGTTTGGTTGAACGCGCTAATCTCTGGAACTACCAGTCGGATTTCAAAAATTCTTTTTGCATTTGATAGCCCAATTCTTGAGGAAGGCTATAGGCTATTTAACATCACGCTATGACCTTTAGGAGCTGAGCAAAAAGAAAAAAGTCAGAAAGAACGCTAAGCAAAAACGAAGTAATAGCGCGGGCAGGCGATGCGATGCGACGGGGTGGGTCGGAACAAGAAATTTCACGCGGACGAAGTCGCGGGTAGAAGCTAGTATCTAAATAAATAAATAAGGTCCTCCAGACCGAATTATGACCATGGCGACCAATCCCAACGGAGACTAGCCATCGGCCCGGGCAGAAGCTAGTATTATAATAAATAATAGTATAGATGTCACGTGCCAAAGGTTTAACAGCCCTGAATCATAACGCTGCCACAAACTGGTATAATAAAATCGATACAGATATCGATTGACGTGCACATCTATTTGTAATCGATTCTAATCATTCGATTAGATGTATGCGCAAAAAATGTCTGACTGTTTTGTTTTTTATTTTTTACTAGCTGCGCCCCACGGTTTCACCCGCATATGTTTTGATCCCGTGGGAATATCAGGATAAAAAGTAGCCTATATGTTAATCCAGGGTGTCAACTAGAAGTAACAAACATATAAATACACACACAAACTTACGCCTTTATATAAGTGTGATAGTGTGATTTGCGTAACTTGTTGATAGTTAGACGTTTATGGTATAATGATTGCTTTGAGCGTATAATATGGCGATAGGTTATTAATAGGCTATCATCCCACATGGTTTTTGTTGGTCTTTTTTTAAATTTAAATCAATCTGTCTAGCCTAGCCTTTTGAATATGGTGGTATGGTTCAGTCCCACCCTACTCCCAGGGGTATGGTGGGTCCGGAGTGTTCCCAACTATGTTAGGGTCGGCTTCCAGTCTCACCGGAGGCAGCTGAATACCATATTTTTACATAGAGGGACTACCGACTATCTATCTGATCGCCACAACCCAGTTACTAGGTATTACGATACCCTTGGTAAGACTGGTTGTCAGAGGTTCGGGCTACTGACGACCTAAAGATGGTCACCCATCCACAGAACAACCGCGGCAAGCGTAGCTCGATCCGTGCGGCTGTTTTTACTTACTACTTTAAAGAAAGAAAGAAAATTTGTTTATTCTGCACAAACAAAAACGCACATTGCAAATAAAAATTAAAAATTATTGAAAAAAAGACATAAAATACATACACACAACGTAGTCAAAAGCCTCGTATTCAAGCTTAGAAAATGTTGACAATTTTGTCTATTGTTTGATGTCAGGGCCAGGCACCAAAGACAACACACATTATTATTTGACATTGACAATACATATCAATCAGTGATGCGCCCGCGACACTGCTTAAATATGTCAACAAAACGTGAATGTAAACAACAACAATCAAACAAAAACAAAAATGCCAATTACAGGGTGGAAAAGTAACTACTTTTCTAACAAACAACACATACCTATGTTTAAATCCCATGTAACAGGGGCGACCCTCTTGCCATCAGCTGGGCACAGATCTAGACTCCGGACTGTTACTGAGAAATTCCTAATGGAAAAACCCAGTATTTCAATAAAATGAAAATTTTAAAATAACATTTTTCCCGAACTGGGAGTCGAACCCGGGACCTCACGGAGAGCAATAGCACTTGCGACCAACGAGGCAGTGTTCTATTTAACACTAGCTGCGCCCCGCGGTTTTACCCGCGTAAGTGTCGATCTCGTGGGAATATCGGCATAAAAACTATCCTATGTCCTTTCCCGAGATGCAATCTATCTCTCTGCCAAATTTTATCGAAATCCGTTTAGTCGTTTAGGCGTGAAAAGGTAACATACAGACAGACAGACAGAGTTACTTTCGAATTTATAATAGTATGGATGGATAATATATTATATACTGAAATGCAACCGATAGTGCCGCTTAATCAACTAATTTCCATACATACCGTAAAACGGGGTGACATTGATTAATTTTTAATTTGAAATGGACGCTACGCTTGCAATTTCAACGATAAAAATGTAAAAAAAAACCTATAATTTAGACTAATTACGTAAATTAATTATTGCAACAAAAAAATAAAAATTTGTGAATATTTAAAAAAAAATAAAAAAATACCCGTTTATCAAAGTTATATTGATAGTGGGGCTACTTTGTTACCCACTCTTTTATTTATTCCATCGCAAAGACACCCCGACATACGACAAAAATAAAAAATAAAAAAAAATTAAGAAGTTATTGTTAAGGTAATAATGCGATTTGAATATTTTTGGGGTTACTTTGAGTTAAGGGGCAAATTTGATAATGGGTACTACAATAATAACAAACAAGATAAACCATATAGTTTTTATTAATTTATAAGAAAATAAAGTAACATTTGCTTAACTTTAATAAGTTCTACTGTCTTCCCCTGTTTATCCAAATAAGCCTTTGCAAACATTCTAAGGTCTAACAAACTAAGAGGAAAACCCCAATACCACATTTGTAGTCGCAGCACGCAATATTGCAATTTCTTCATTGTGCATGAAAACTGGTTGGGCACCAGGCGTCCTTCCGTGTAATCCTTTATATTTATTATAAAATATCCCGAACGGAATTTTAGATAATTCGCTGTTTGTGATTTTTTCTATTGCTTCTTCCATTCCTCTGTGTAATTTTTATAATTGCGGGAACCCGCGGTCTTTTTGTAGGTGCGAACCATGAGGCAACTAAAACAAAAGCAACAAATGGGGTTAAATTGATAATTTGTACATTACTCCTGTAAGTCTGGGTACCACAACCATTGGGGTGAAATTAATAACTATCAAAGTCGCCTCGTATATCCTATCAATGTAGCCCCGATGAACTTAAAGTGTTCATGTAAAATAAAATGGCGACCGTAACCAAAAATGCAAACATGCCCTAAATCTTAAAGAAACTTGTAATTAAAACAGTGAAAAACTACAAATCAAACAATAATACTTACGCCTGTGCCACTGAAGTTATTCAGACAATTTTTTGCAACCTTTTTGACACTAAACCTTAACAAATAATTTTATACAGTTTCGACAACAACTACTCGTCGACGCTTCGGCAAAATATGGACGATCTGTCAGTCTGACCAACAGAAAAAACAAAATTTTGGCTGCGATCAGTATCCCGCAATAAATCCGAAAAAACATACCAAGTTTAGTTATCATCAAAGTTACCCCAGCTCTCAAAGTAACCCCGTTTTACGGTAATGCTTCACTTTCGAAATTCCGTTAATAAAGTATCATTTAATACAACTGCACAAAAAACTTGATGCAAATTAGGATTATTCAATTTTTTTAATAAATACAATAAATCCTTTCACTTATTTAGTTATTGTAAGATTCGATTCTTGTCATGAATACATTTATTAATATTTTGTTTTATAAGCTGCACTGTCCCGGTTTTGTTAAATTTTTGTAACATCCGTTTTTAGTACGAATTTGGAATGTTAATACCGTTGATTATTTTATTTGTATGTCTACAACTCCACAAGTTTGGAGGACACTTGTGGAGTTGTAGAAATTGGGTAGAATATATGTTCCAGATCAGCAAAGAACCTAGATGCAAGTCATATTATATCCGGAATTAAATTAAAAAACCTATTGCTATTCTTACCCTCTTAATCCCCGCTAATGAGACACAATTGATTTTCTATTGTAATGGGCCGATAACGAGTGGTAGTCTGTAGATATTCCGTCAAGGAAAAATTATATCGTGGGTCTCCCATCTTCTTTCACCTCTCTAATCCTCTCATTTTCACATTTGAAACCTTTTCCGTCTTATCTCTCAGACGATGGTCTTTATGGGTTTTAAATCAGTAGGTAGCCTACTTACTCAATACAGAGGGCTATAAGGGTTAATGTGTTTTCCGAGCCACTGTAGGATCTCCTTATGTAAATATAGTCACCCATCCACGGACCAACCGCAGCAAGCGTAGCGTAACCTGGTCGATCGACTCGTGCGGCTGTTGTACTTAGCCACTAGCCCCTCTATGTCTGACTTTATTAAGTGCAATTTTTTTCCAAACAATTGGTTGAAGCATGTCAAGTATCGTACCCATACAGAAAGAACTGTTTGACCTCTGTGACCTCGTTCTTTCTTTCTCTCTAACAATGTATAAGTACACTTTGAGGTATCTTTTTCCTCAAAGTCAGATGATATGCCCGAAATTCTAATAATATAGTATATTATATCCAATGACCGAAAGAAACGTGTCCTCGAGTTCGAGATCGAGTTTGTGTCGTACGTGATCCGGAAACAAAGTCTACGTAATAATTATGTTAACCGAAATGAGATGACTTCTGCTTTTCCGACTTGGTTTTAAATTTGTTTGTGTCATAGGTAAATTAAGTAGGTATAGGTAATCATAAAAGCATAATTTTAGAGGTCAACGTCTAATCTATTCTTGTAGAAATTATGATTAATAAAAAAAAAATTAAACCCATAGTGCTAACCCGGATTCTCAAGTGGTAGGCAGATAATTATGTGTACGGTGTGGTTTAACTTTATACTAACTATATTTTGTTAATGCATCCTTATATTATAAATGCGAAAGTGTGTCTGTCTGTCTGTTACCTCTTCACGCATAAACCGCTGAACCGATTTACCGACATAGTTTGAGTCCTGGTAGGATTGTTTTTAACCCGATATTCCCACGAGATCGAAACTTACGCAGATGAAATCGCTGGGCGCTACTAGTGATTTTATAAAACTCATATAATAAACCAGAAGAAGCTTAATAACTGAAATAAGCAGTACCTTTGTATTCAACACTTGTATTATGTCGTATCTGTATCCATTTTACTGTGTCATCCATACTAATATTATAAATGCGAAAGTGTGTCTGTCTGTCTGTTACCTCTTCACGCTTAAACCGCTGAACCGATTTACATGAAATTTGATATAGAGATAGTTTGAGTCCCGGGAAAGGACACTGCTAGTAAATAATAAAATAAATAATTAAGGCTCCACTGTCCATCCGTCCGTCTGGGCTGTTAACATCTTTTGAACCGTAATTAGTGTTGCCCAAATGCAAGACCAAGACAAGACCTTAGCCAGTCTTGGTCTTGGTCTTGCGTCAATACACCTGGTCTTGGTCTTGGTCTTGGTATTGCGCTCTCAGTCTTGGTCTTGGTCTTGGTCTTGCAGCAAGAGTCTCGCAAGTCTTGCGAGACTCTACTACTTAGACTAGAACTACATTCAAATACCTATTAAGCCTATTGCTCAGGGTGGCAGGGACATCGACGCGCAACCGCTTACCATAGATTCAGTAGGTACAGACGCCAGCACATCAACCTACTACAATCTGTCAAATTTCTTTAATAGATTTTCAACTTTATCGCTAAAGCATAAGGTTCAAAATTGATTGGGAAAATTTGACAGTTTCGGGTAGCTTTATGTGCTGGCGTCTGTACATGATTCTGGACCCCCCTGCGTTGAAATTTTTCGTCGGCTTTTTCTTAATTTTTACGTTTTTTTCTGCAATTTTTTTACTGTAAACTGTATAAAATCATTATTTATATCTGACCCAATGAGATTTTTAATTAAAAAATAGTAAATTCACTTGTTTTACTTAAAACAGCAATGTAAATAAAACTCGAAAGGGCTACCTGATCAGCTGTATTGCTAAAGTTCATTTGCGAGATCAACACTGTCTTTGCGCTCACGCTATTCGCTTTCAAATGCCGCGACAAAGGGACCGCAGCGCCAAGCGGTCTCCTCGTATTAATATTAACGCACTTGAAAATAAACTTTAAAATTATTACAATAAAGTGCATAAATGCTTGAACCTGACAAAAAATGCGGAAGATTGGGAGAATCCCCGCGCGGCGTCGAGTCGGCCATGAATCCCAATGAATCTAACAGATGCGTCACATGAGGCATTTTAATCATCTACATAAGTGAATGACCCATTTACTACTTTTATTTTAGATTCGTTGTGAGGGGATAATTATTTTTCTAAGGCTTCATCGATTTAAGGGGGAAACGCTAAGGTAGCCCGCGAAATTAAAATTTTCTTACGTTTTTTGCAATTTGCTGGTCAGTGAATTTCGCGGGCTACCTAATACCGCTTTCGCCTTAAGTAAAGAAGATTTAAAAAAACGTGCAGAAGTGTATTGATAGTCACGTAATTTTTCGATATTTTTTATTATCAACAATAATTTTAGGTTTGAATGCAATTCAACAATGTAATTTACTGTTTCATAAAAAAATACATCCATTTTCGCATAATCGGGATTGAAACCAAATACCTAATATAACGTCCAAATCTCAGTTTGACTTAACTGCGAGACGCAAGAGTCTTGCAGGCTTAGTCTTGTTCTTGCTCAAGTCTTGCAGGGTTCAGTCTTGGTCTTGGTCTTGCTAAAATAAGTCGGTCTTGGTCTTGGTCTTGGTCTTGCAAAAATGCAAGAACAAGACCAAGACTGCAAGACCAAGACCGATTTTGGGCAACACTAACCGTAATGGGTACTTGAAATTTTCACAGAATGTGTACTACTATAGCCGCTCTATAATATAAAAAAATTAAAATAAAGTTAAAAACGTGACGATTTACAAGTGACGTGTTTTATTAAAAAAAAGTATTAAAAAAAAATGTACAGGTGGTATGGAGTCCTTCGCGTGCGAGTCTGACTCGAACTTATCCGCTTTTTATTATTAATCCAAACAATTTCCAGCGACTTTGTTAGCTTTGCATAAAAATGCAATATTGATAAAGACATTAATATTCGTCTAACACCCACGCTGAATAAAAAACTTTGTAATAGAACCATATTTGAATAATTAATGAGTTGCATACTATCTTCTAATCGATTAAATCTATTATTTAAATAAAAGCCACTTTATTTAGATGTTTTACCGTATTTGTCTTTGTTGCAACTTTTATTAGCATACTGTGAATATCTCAAGGTGATGTTTGCATTGTTGTAGGTAATTTTCCCAATCAACTTTGAACCTTACGCTTCAGCGATAAAGTTGAAAATCTTTTAAAGAAATTAGACAGATTGTAGTAGCTTGATGTGCTGGCGTCTGTACTATACAGGTTGAGGTTTTTTTTTGAAATATTAATTGTGGGGTTCAACCTGAGGGGCATTTTCTGTAATTTTATGAACGTTCACAGTCTGATCTCAGTCTCAATCTGTCAAAAATAATAAATAAATCATAAATAATTTCCCTGTGTTTTTGACAAGTTTTTGACACTGATTGTCGCGGGAGATTGCGACTAGCGGTACTATTCTGTAAAAATCTTACCGTGAAAACTTAGGTGAAGTGAGCATGGAGTGAACTGTCAATAGTGTCAATCCTAGCAAGAATAAACTCACTTCGCCTAAGTTTTCACGGTGAGATTTTTACAGAATCGACCGGCTGATTTTGAACGTTTTTAATTACGGTAATTGGCTTTCTGGTCATTCAAATACAATATAAAAGCGAGCCCTAAAATATATAACAGCTACAATGGTAGATCTAAGCTATGCTTGCAGTGGTCGATTGGTGGATGCGTTACCATCCATTGCATATCGAGATCACTCCGAAGAAAGAAAGAAAGAAAGAAAAAATATTTATTGCGAATCGTACAGGAAGATCACAAACTAAACTAAACACAGCAAAATAAAAATCCAAGTTATATAAAAAAAAAGTAACAAAAGGAAAATGAAACAGAAAGTCCTATACGAGGCCAAAAGGCTGCTATCTCAGCATGACGCTACGACATTTAAAAAATAAATGTTGCAGCGCTGGTATTCTGATAGGGCCCGCTGTGATGTCACGGGCAGTTACAGAAAGCAAAAGCAAATAATAAAATAAAAATAAATATTTTATCAATCTGCGCCAGACGTAACCTCATTACTTGTCTATGCCTTGAGTGTCAAAGGCACTAGTGTCGAAGCACGTTGAGCCGTTGTTGGTCCCGGTTGTCACTCGTAGATCTTTATAAGTCGTTACGGGTAATCAGAAGTCTGACAACCAGTCTTCCCTAGAGTTAGGCGTATCGTATTACCCAGTAAATAGGTGTGGATGTCACATAGGCAGTCGCTCCATATAAAATACTTGTATTCAGCTGCACTAGGTTAGACTGGAAGCTGACCCCAACATAGTTGGAAAAGGCAGATTGATAAGTAGGTACACCTTCAAGAATCACGCTGTTTATGTAACTAAATATTGCTAAAGTGAGCAATTATGTATCTAGTAGGTATTTCGATTACAATCTTAACGTTAGAAAGTAATACGGATGGCAAATATTATGTTAGAATGGCACTTGGAGGTTTCTTTTTTTGGCATAATTAATTTGTTATTGATTCTAAAAATAATTAATTACTAATTAATTATTGTGTAATAGATTTACCATACCGATCTAGACATGGATGACAACCGGTTGGTAGAGTGAATCCGCCGGTAACAATTAGTTCATAATATTTCTACCCTTATCCTAATTTATTCGGGTTTAGCGCAACATGACTTATGAAATGAAAGAAGAAGTCAAAGTGGTTAGTATAATATTCCGAAGATTTTTAAACGCTAATGTGATGTACAGACGCCAGCACATCAAGCTACTACAATCTGTCAAATTTCTTTAATAGATTTTCAACTTTATCGCTGAAGAGTATAAGGTTCAAAGTTGATTGGGAAAATTTGACAGTTTCGGATAGCTTGATGTGCTGGCGTCTGTACCTTATTAGAAATATTATTTATTAAGCTACTCGATTATAGTTAAATGTGATTTTTTCAGGCGTCTGTTTTTGTAAAAAAGTGAAAAATGTTTCAATACAAACAAAACGCACATAGCCTTTATTTATTAATTTCTTTGTAATAAGATTACTTTAAATGTGGTTAAAGAGCCGGTTGGAGACAGACATGGACCGTCCAACCGTCCGGGCCCTTCACCAGTTCCGATCTGATCCTTAAGGAGTCGCTGAAGGAAGAGAAGCCTCTGCTCCAAGCCTTGAAATACGCGTGATCATAACGGCGTTAGTATACCAACGTCTTTCACCTTTTATTCTGGCTGGAGATTTCGAAGAATGGTTTTTGGTATTAAATACTTTGAGATGTTATTATAATTTTATCTGCAGCTCCATGAAATTGAGACAAAAATACTGATTATCATGACAATGCAATATCAAAAGTCACACCCATCACATCATTAAATGCCCATCCATGACAACCGATTCAAAGTCAAAGTCAAATCATTTATTTAAATTTTATAATTAAATTTATAATTAATAAAATAGGCACATTAAAGGCACTTTTGAACGTCAAAACTTACAGTAGAATTGAATTGAATCTAGTCGCCCCTTCCAAAAGGTAGTGTTCGTATGGAGAAGAATGGGCAAGAAACTCCACCGTTATTCTTTTTAAATGTTTCACAAGGTTTTGTATACATAATATAATTATATGTGAAGACGATGCACCTAGGATAAAATTAGTCTACCACAAAAAACTAAAAAGAATTAAAAATGAAGCAATTACAGGTATTTTCAATTATGTGATAGATACATGGTGCTCACATATTTACAAATTATTTACAAATATTTACACACAAATTTACAGTCACCAGTGTCACTTTCAGACTTCCTCAAATACATATTATTTATGACTAGTTACACAACATCACATAATAAGCCAATAATCTTGCCACTGTTGGGGTTTTGCCACAAAGGTTTCCTCTCTTCGAGAGGGAGTGGGCAGTAATCCACCACGCGGGACCTGTGCGGGTTGGTAGATGTCACATGTCTTCAGATTTTTGATTCTAGGACATGCCTGTTTCCTCCCAATGTTTTCCTTCACCATTTTGAGAGCAGTGGTGATGAAATAATTTACACAAAGTAAAGCGTCTTTCTGGATTCGAACGTACGACCTACAACTCGTAAGTAGCGGCCGTTACCAGCTGGACCACCACTAGTTTCATTTAATTACATTTTCAGTTACACAACATTAATACACACAAATACAAGGTTTAATTGAAATAAATGAATACCTGAAAAGAGGTAATTGTAGGTATATGTAGGCATAGTCTGTAATCTCTAAACTGTATATAACTGGAAGCACCAAAAAACTATACGGCCTACTCAATAGAAGTTCACAGGTAGCACGGCCATGTACATCATGTGTATCATTATAAGAAACTTTTACTATAGGACAAAACTAGAGATCGCAAAAATAATTTGGCTACCTACTCAATACATTTTAATGCTCGAAAACCTTTACAAAATGTAGGGAACAGCAGATGTGCCTTCGCGAATTACGACCCTTTTCAGATTGTTTTTGTTATTTCAATTACAATGCGTGCCTCGAAAGATGAGACTTGACACACCACGTGGTTTGACTTGCGCAGAACACGATTTTAGGTATCTTTAGCGGTATGAGGTCTGAGTGCGGGACGGGACCGGACGTCATAGGGGCGTTGCATAAAATATTGTTATATTTTCCCATAATCTTAGGGAAAAACATAACCCCGTCTTCGCGGTTTAGTCCCATCTCGGCACCTTCCCATTTCGGCACCCATGAATTTATTTATCATACCTACGAAACATTCCCATCTCGGTACCCTGTCCTAAATCATTATTAGTACACTTATAAAAAAAATAGATACACAGTATCAGTGTAGTGAGTAAATGAACTTGATATTAAGTCAAAATAAATATTTAACAAAGTTACTGATATAAAATAAGTTTAATTCAAGTTTAAGTCAAATTACTGCCAAGGCAGAGATAATGGAGCCTCTAATTAGAGCGATTCAAGGCCTTGTCTGTGAAAGTCCCATAAAAATATCATTTACTTTGTCCACTATACACTAGTATTTTAAATTAAACTTGTTTTATAACGGTGCTTTGTACCTTTTTGTGCGAAAACTTTAAATAAATAAATAAAAGGTAATTAAACAAAAAAATACATACCACACTTATATTATAAAGGCGAAAGTTTGTGAGTGTGTGTGTGTGTTTATATGTTTGTTACTTCTTCACGCTCAAACGGCTGGACTAATTTTGATAAAATTTTGTATGGAGGTAGCTGACACTCTGGATTAACACATAGGCTACTTTTTATCCCGATATTCCCACGGGATCAAAACCGCGGGGCGCAGCTAGTGGTTTAATGAATAATCAAGTTGATTTATTTACAATACTGTGTTTCCATTTTTATACGTAGGTACCTAAAAATGATTTAGGACAGGGTGCCGAAATGGGAATGTTTCGTAGGTATGGATAGATAAATTCGTGGGTACCGAGATGGGACTAAACCGTCTTTGCTGTCGTGCAGTCGGGTAATAAAAGACTAATAAAATTATCTAGTCTTTGAAAACGCAATTTGTTGCATGTGAACTGTTACGAGATATAAATAAAGGTGAACGCATTAAATGTTGTATTCAACATGTAATAGTGTTGTGATTTAATGCTGTTATCCATGCAGTAGAGCAGTGGTGGCCCAGTGGTTACGGCCCCGACTTACAATTTGTAGGTCGTGGGTTCGAACCCTGACCGGTAATTTACTTTGTGTACAGACGCCAGCATATCAATCTACCCGAAACTGTAAAATTTTCCCAAATAACTTTGAACCTTATGCTCTAGTGATAAAGTTGAAAATCTATTAAAGAAATTTGACAGATTGTAGTAACTTGATATGCTGGCGTCTGTACATAATTTCATCACCACTGCTCTCAAAACGCTGAAGGAAAACATGGCGAGTAAACTGGCATGTCCTAGAACAAAACATTCTAAGACATGTGACATCTACCAACCCGAACTAGGCCCGTGTGGTAGATTACAGCCCTCCTCCCTCCTCCCTGTAATCTCGAAGAGAGGAGGCGTGTCTCCCAGCAGTGGGCAGATTAAAGGCTAATTATACTACCCATGCAGTCCTGTTAGGTATACACACGTTTAAATGCATTTTACAGATCAAGTGCTCAGAGAAAAAAAAACAGTGGCACTCCGGGAGTGCCGACAGAAGTGAAAACTTGAACAATCACGTGTGTATTTTGTGAATCGTCTTAGAAACAAAACACACGCGGTACCGACTACGGCCATCCGTCTTACGAATTTTCGATCAGCGGTGCGATTCTGTAAAAATCTCACCGTGAAAACTTAGGGGAAGTGAGCGTGGAGTGAGCTGTCAATAGTGTCAATTCCTAGCACAAAACAAACTCACTTCACCTAAGTTTTCACGGTGAGGTTTTGACAGAATCGACCGGCAGGTCACGTGTCCTGACGAGAGTTAAAATTTTTTACCCATTACAAAAAAAAGTGTACAAAGCCGCTAAAGAAGTTTTCACGTCAAAAAAAAAATGCTAGCGGAAAAGATCAACTGCCTCATAATCACGGTCATAATGGTCATATAAACGTTGATTACTTCCATACTATAGGTGGGTTAAGCTACACTTGCTGCGGTCAGTTCGTGAATAGGTGACTATACATTACATATCGAGACCCCTTCGTACCTCCGAAAGCACGTTAAGCCGTTGGTCCATCTACCTAGCTTTTGCCAACTATGTTAAAGTCAGTGTCCAGTATAACCTGATGCAGCGGAATACCAGTATTTTACATGGAGCGACTGCCTATATATTATGAATATTTGGGAAGCATGAAGAAGCCTCCTCGTGTAGCGTAGTTCGTTCCGCCAGGTACTCAACTTAACCGCGCGAGCGCTCGGCGCATCCTGGAAAGTCACACCCTTCTTTCATATATCTAAATATCTATGGTCAAACCCAACACCTTATCTGACTGGCAAATTCTGTCCTCGTGGTGGTAGGGCTGAAGCCCGCCTGGTTTGCGACCACCGGAGTCCGGCGTCAAGCAGCCTGCTGTGTTTCGTCGATGCGTGGGAGTTCCAGTGCCTTAGGCATCGTCTGGGCACGCTCGTTCCATCACAGACCTCATCCACCGCTTTCCATCAGGCGTGATCGAAGTCAAGAGCGGGCCCATTCAACAATAAAAAATAAATAAAAAATGCCCTCCACAACCCAGTTACTGGGTAATACGATACCTATAGGTAAGCATGATGGTTGTTGACTTTCTTCTTCTGACTACCCGTAACGACTGCCAAGGATCTATGAATGACAGCCGGGACAACACAGGGTGGCAGGGGACATCACACAACCTGAAACTATGAATTCAGCACATTATTCTAGACCGGCGAAATTCTAGCGGAGAAATGGGTAATAAATTATTGAATAGTATAATATGAGTAAGATCTCTGCTGAACTATCAATGAATACAACCACGAAGGTGATATATCGGAATTAATATTCAACAAACGAACACAAAGGAAGATGTAGGTAATCCTAACTTAACAACTCGTCAAAGTAAAGTGAAAGTTAAAGCGTACCCATCAATCATTCGATTGTCGGAGACAACCAACGATACATAATAAGCGGCCGCTTGTAAACCAAGCATTTCGATCGTATCAGTTAAACACAGGTTAAGTTAAACGCAGGTTACTCGTTAAGGTTAATTGTGCGTGGTGTAGACGGCTGCGAAGTCATGCTGTTAAGTTAACAATTAAGTAATGTTTTATGATGTTTATGTAACTTTAATTGTTAATCGTTAGGATTGATCGCAGTTTGAAACAATGTGGGATTAGAATTTGTAAGTATGATGTAACTAATTTCATCGTTTTGCGAATTTTATGACCGGTCAAACCACATTCGTTTTTTTCATGTTTTTAGTGATGCATGTTTATTCTGGCTGAGATGTTATTTTTAATGTCGCTTTTACGAGAGATAATTGTATTGCTCTCGTGTCCAAAAATCATCTTTCTTTATGTTCTAATAGTGTGAGTGAATTTAAACTGCAGTGCAAGTGCCGACTATGATAAATAACACGTGAATCAAGAGTCTTTCCCTGAACATAAAGAGAATAAGTAAGACGTTATTGGACGATTATTTTTTTTAATCCGCCGGTATCTGCACGATGTTTGGTGAAGCAAAACATCGTGAGGAATCCGGCATATCCTGTAACCAAAAATTCGAATACATCATCATCAGACTTGTGACATCTACCAACCCGCACTGGGCCCGCGTGGTGGATTACGGCCCACTCCCTCTCACAGAGAGGAGGCCTGTGTCCCAGTAGTGGGAACGTTATATACTGAATATGATAGCAGTTTGCAGTGTGTTTACAGACCCCTAAATTATCAAAACTATTCTATATTTGATTCAGTAATGGAAGATGTATTTCTTTGTTCTTTGTAGCTCCAGTATTTTTTTTTTTTTTTTTTTCAAAGAAATATTAAAATCAAAACTCTCAACCAAATTAAAGAAAAAAGTGATGGATTCGAGTCTACTGACCTGCTTATCATACGGTGCCCAAACCTGGATCATTAACATAAACACCTTGTCAAAAATACGTTCATGCCAACGGGCCATGGAGAGGAGCATCCTTGGCATAAAGATCATCGACAAAGTCAAAAGTGAAAAAATCAGACACAAAACCAAAGTGATAGACGCACTACAACACGCACAGCGTTTGAAGTGGAAATGGGCAGGACACATTGCCCGCTCCCCTGAAGAAAGATGGCCTAAACGAGTAACAAGATGGACAGGTCCTGGAATTAAAAGACAAAAGGGCAGACCAAAAGCCCGCTGGATAGATGATATAATTAAAGTGGCAGGAAGTAACTGGATGAAAACAGCTAACGACAGGAAAAAATGGAGGCAATTGGAGGAGGCCTATACCCGAAAGGGACCATGACATTTAATACCCTTAAAAATACTTGTTTAACAATTTTTTTTTTACTGTTAATGTCTTGGAAATAAAAAAGGCTTATTATTATTATTATTAATGGAAGATGTTTTGGCAAAACTTGCAACTAGTAATAGGTCAATAATTATCTGTGGTGACTTTAATATTAATATTTTAGAAAATAATTTAAATACCAGTAGGTTATTATTTTTTTTTAAATCGTTCCATTTGTCAAATGTGTTTGTAGAACCAACTCGAACAACTACGACTACTGCTACATGTATTGATAATGTTTTTTCTTTCTGCGACTATTTAGATAAAGCCGTTGTGAATTATCTCCCTTCTGATCACAGCGGTTAAACTGTAACTTTTGGGTCCAACATGCCAATACAAAAAGTGCAGATCCAATCCAGACCAATAACATCAGTTAATTTAAATAAATTTAATAGCTATTTCATTTGTAAATTAAGTAATCAGAACCTTACAGTGAACAATGTTAATATTTTGTATAGTGAACTGTTTTCGGTAGTCCAAACCGAGTTCAATAATTCTTTTAAGAAGAACACTAAAAGTATCAGCCCTAAGTTTTTATTTTGTGACTGGGCAACTAAAGGACTCAGAAAGAGTAGGGAAAGACTTTTCGAGCTGTATGGCTTTAAGCCTTATATTAACACGGAAAGTATGTTGCTACTTGCTCTAGAACTTTTAAGAACGCTTGTGAGGCAGCTAAAGCCTTATACATTAGCAATAAGGTTAAATCAGCAGACAATAACGGTTTGGAAAATTATAAATAATGAAACGAACAGGAATAAAAAGCATAATTCTGATTACACACTGCAGATTTCAAGCGGTCTCACTTGTGATAACAAAGAAGTGGCTCAAGAATTTGTAAATTTCTTTACTAGTATCCCACTCAAAACAACTGAAATCTTAAATTCCTCGCCCTCGCTCGCTTTTGATTTAAGTAGTAAGGGCGAATGATTCAGCCTGCCTGATTGAATTTAACTTTAGGCATATTAACCCCATAACAGTAATTAAAGCTTTTAAGCAAATTAAGATCAAATTGACCGAAGACCTTTGGGAAATGTCCATTAAGGCCTGTACCTCCATAATTGAGACTATTGCGCCTTACTTAGCCTTAATACTTAATTCGTGCGAGGATCAAGGAGGCTTCCCCGATTTAATGAAATACAGCAAGGTAATACCACTTTATAAATCCGGAGACAGTAAAGACACCAATAATTATAGACCCTTATCCGTTTTGCCGGTTTTCAGCAAGGTGTTTGAAAAGATAATGCTTAATCAAATGCTCAATCATTTTAACACGAATAAAATCCTACACGATCAACAGTATGGTTTCACCAAAGGACGTTGTACGACCGACGTCGGTGTAACATTATTAAAACACATTTTTAACGCGTGGGAAGAGGCCTAAGATGCCATAGAAATCTTTTGTGATTGTTCACGATATAACGTGAACTTTTAAGGAATATTTATCTTTGGTTTTGTTTTGCTTTTTATTGTCTATTTTTGATACGTGGCTGTTTTTTCACTGTCTGACATTATAATATTTCTATACCAAATGGCTGTGTTTTTCTGATGAAATATAGAAATCCAACCTGCAGCCTAAGCAGTCGGTAATAGTGACCTCTCCAAGGCATTTGATTGAGTCGATCACAAAACCTTGCTTTTGAAAGTTGAGCATTACGGACTTGGGAAACTTGCGCTCAGTTTAGTTAGTTCTTATTTAAATGATAAACAACAACAAGTTCAAATAAATGCTGTCAATTCACTTGGTTTAATAGTAAAAATTGGTGTGCCACAAGGCTCGATATAGGTCCTATCTTGACAGTAAAGGTACGTGCGGACACGTTAGAATTCCATACCATAATCAGCCTAAAATGTTCCCACACAGGCCTTCTTTCTTTTAACCACCATCACTGCAGTCTACCACGCGGACCCAGTGCGGTAGATATCACATGTCTTCGAATTTTTGGTTCTAGGACATGCCGGTTTCTCACGATGTTTTCCTTCACCGTTTTGAGAGCAGTGGTGATGAAATAATTTACACAAAGTAAAGCGCCTATCTCGGTTCGAATTCACGACCTACAACTGGTAAGTCGGGGCCGTTACCACTGGGCTACGACTGCCCCGCAGAATGCCATTGTGGTACAGTACCCGGCGATAAATATTGCACATCGACCTTTACCTTTTTTGTATTTTATACAAAGAATAAAAATAATTATCAAAAGAAGCAAATCATAATTGTTTTAACAGCTCCTAATAGATACCGGACTGTTTGTATTTTGTGCGACAGAGATAACGCCCTACGAAGCCAAAATTAGCCGATTGTCTCTTTCCAAAGGTCGATGTGCAATATTTATCGCCGGGTACTGTAATGATATTGTGTATAGGAAGGTGGTTTACTCTTGAGGTGATCTCGCCTGCTGTCGAGATTTTTCTTCCGCTGGTCTACAAAGTCATAAACATTTTGTTTTACCAAATGCTTTCAAACGGAAGGCCAATTCTCGTAATTTAAAACGTTCAAAATCTAGTCGCAGTCTCATCTCAGCGACAAAGAAATGTCAAAAACTTGTCAAAATGTAGGGAAATTTGAAGTATTTTTTGACAGATTGAGACTGAGATCAGACTGCGAACGTTGTTAAAATTAGTAGAATTCTCGTAATTTAAAACGTTCAAAATCTAGTCGCAGTCTCATCTCAGCGACAAAGAAATGTCAAAAACTTGTCAAAATGTAGGGAAATTTGAAGTATTTTTTGACAGATTGAGACTGAGATCAGACTGCGAACGTTGTTAAAATTAGTAGAATTGCCCCTCAGATCATTTTCATTATTATCATTAAAATTACGAGAATTGCCCTCCTGGTGTATCCAACTTGGTATATTGCCGACTCCTCCCAACGAGAGGGTTCTATATGATCTATTTATATTTACGTATATACAGTCTATGTAAGCATTACTAGGTTAGCTTTAGGGTTTTTTTGAGTTCTATTAGGTTTTTAGGGTAGGTTAGGTTTTTGGTTAAGGTATTTATGTATGGGCCTGCGTAGCGTTAAATAAATAAATATTACTAAATCTGACGTGCCAGCATAATTTTTGAAATCAATGAACTGGAAAATCACAGTCAGTCAGTCTCAGCCAGCCAGCTAGCCAGTCAGTGTCAGTCTTGCCATAAAAGTCACAAAGAAAAAATTTTTTCACTTCTCATGCTCTGAAAGTGCTTCTTTGTGCAGGGTATAGGCTGCACAAAATCGAATTTTGTGCACAAGGGCATTAACGTATCTACTCATAAATGTATTATATTAAGGCAAAGAAAATGAGCCATACAGCCAAATGCAATAAGAAGTTCATACATAGAATTTGTTATTATATAATATTTACTTTAATTTATTTGCCTTATGTGTTTTTTAAGATATACCTAATAGATATTAAAATTTTAATTCAAGTACGGTATGTTAGTTGATTTAAGAAATTATTATTACAAAATTAATTTAATTGTAGGCTGTATAGGTCTGCAGCCTAATATCAATGTCGTAAGATTTAAAAAAAAATAATTTCCTTCAGTATTCAAAACTGTTCTAATTTTACTTTGAATTTTAATTAAAGAAATGTTATGTTATATTACTGTTTTATTTCCTCGCAATCGAAGTGAAAAGCAGAGTTTATAACTCGTCCACAAAACCATTTCTATCCTCGACATTACTATCAGCCCTCGCCTTCGGCTCGGGCTGCTAAAAGTCTCGGATAAAAATGGTTTGTTTTGTGCACTTGTTGTAAAATCTACTATTTTTCACTTCTCATGCTCTGAAAGTGCTTCTTTGTGCAGGGTATAGGCTGCACAAAATCGAATTTTGTGCACAAGGGCATTAACGTATCTACTCATAAATGTATTATATTAAGGCAAAGAAAATAAGCCATACAGCCAAATGCAATAAGAAGTTCATTGATAGAATTTGTTATTATATAATATTTACTTTAATTTATTTGCCTTATGTGTTTTTTAAGATATAATAGATATTAAAATTTTATTTCAAGTACGGTAGGTTAGTTAATTTAAGAAAATTATTATTACAAAATTAATTTAATAGTAGGCTGTATAGGTCTGCAGCCTAATATCAATGTCGTAAGATTAAAAAAAAAATTCAGTATTCAAAACTGTTCTAATTTTACTTTGAATTTTAATTAAAGAAATGTTATGTTATACTACTGTTTTATTTCCTCGCAATCGAAGTGAAAAGCAGAGTTTATAACTCGTCCACAAAACCATTTCTATCCTCGACATTACTATCAGCCCTCGCCTTCGGCTCGGGCTGCTAAAAGTCTCGGATAAAAATGGTTTGTTTTGTGCACTTGTTGTAAAATCTACTATTTATTGCTAATAACATTTATTACTTTTACAGTATGTTAGTTTAATACATAAATATAAAACAATTTAAAATATTAAAAGCTTATTCGAAGTGGTCTCCATTGGCTGCAATACAGTCCTTTAAACGTTGAGGCCAGTTATCAATAGAAGCACACACTCTTTCCATGGGAAAATTCTTCACTGCCAATCGTATGGATTGTTTTAGGGACTCCAAATTATCATGGCATTTAGAGCAAGCCGTACTCTTTAAAACTGACCATAAATCATAATCCAGCGGATTAAGATCGGGACAGATCAGATCAGACTGTGGATAAAGCTCAATGCCTCATCAATGTGTATGCAAATAGGAAGGAGAACAAAAAATACAACATATCTTCATGACTTTGTTTTCCAAAGGGTTAGGCAGAAGTGTAGACCCCCATTTTACCAGTTACGTTTAAGTTCCATGTAATAGAGGACGAGCTTGTTACCATCAAGTGGAAAAAATGAGAAAAATATTATTAACAGCTATCTCAAACGATGATATCAGTTTTATATTATTTTATATAGGTTCGTAAAGAATACGGGATTAGTTCTATTTTCGGCTACTTTTGCATTATTTTTCTCAGTTCGTTTACTTTCAAAAGAACTGAACAAAGAAAAACAGCCTATACGGTTTTTCTTTATTCAGTTCTTTTGAAAGTAATTCACAATTTAAACGTAGAGCGACTTCGTTTCTTTTGTACATTTAAACGGCTTAATGAATTCTCCAACTTATTTTCATAGAATTTGGTAGAGAGATAACATGATCTACAAAAGGATGGATCTTAAGAAAATAAATCTATTTAAAGCGATACTTGTCTTTTTCATGACCCTGTAAAAGAACTAGAGAATTCGATGATTAATCTACACTGTAGCGAAGTTAAGTGATCTTGATGCTTCTACACGAGATTGAATAGCCTATAATGTTCCCACTGATGGGACATAGGCTTCCTCTGTTCGAGAAGGAGTGGGCTATAATCTACCACGCGGGCCCACTGCGGGTTGGTAGATGCCTATCTTCCACAAGCATAGCGTTTCGCCTTTTTTTTTTTTAATGTAGGACCAAAGAAAAAAATCACCCTACAAATTCTTATTTAATCAGCTCGATCTTTATGGCTAAACGACTTTAATTATATTCTAAATTTAAATTCGTCTACCATCAATTTAAATTCGTCATTATTGAACAGTGATCAACGCACATAATATATAGAAAATTTTAAACATAAACAAATATCCAGTTTGCCAAACGGTTTTAAATCTTTTAATCCGTTTCCATTAGGTTGTGACATCGAATGTATTACATTCACTATTGCACAGTAAAACCATAGATTCTCATATAATTATGCGTGTTTATTTAATTCGATTTGATCTTAGGGCAAAGATGGACATCTCAGCCATTTCAACATAACGTTACCATGATGTTACGTCTTACAAAATTTTTGAGGGAACAGCCTTATACAGTTATACTACAGAATATAATTTAAGTTTCATATGTAAGTTAGTAGTAGGTAGAGCAGTGGTGGCCAAGTGGTGACGGCCGCGACTTACGAGTTGTAGGTCGTAGGTTCGAATCCAGAAAGGTACTTTGTGTAAATTATGTCATCACAATTGGTCTCAAAACGGTGAAGGAAAACATCGTGAGGAAACCGGCATGTCCTAGAACAAAAAAATTCGAAGACATGTGACATCTACCAGCCTGCACTGGGCCCACGTGGTGGATTACGGCCCACTCCCTCTCACAGAGAGGAGGTCTGTGTCCCAACAGTGGGAAAATTATAGGCTGATTATGTATGTAGTGTAAGTTGGTTTAGGGGCTAGTGGCTAAGTAATAACAGTCGCACGGGCTGATCGATCAAGCTACTCTTGCCGCGGTTGGTCCTTGGATGGGTGACCATCTTCACATATCGAGACCCCTCCGTGCCTTGGAAAGTACATTAAGCCGTTGGTCCCGGCTGTCATTCGTGGATCACATGACAGTCGTTACGGGTCGTCAGTAGCCCGAAAAGAACCACACCAAGACTGGTTGTCAGACTTTCGGGCTACTGACGACCCGTAACAACTGTCAAAGATCTACGAATGACAGCCAGGACCAATAGCCGTGCTTTCCGAGACACGGAGTGGTCTCGGTATGTGAAGATGATCACCCATCCACAAACCAAGGGGTGTCGTATTCGTATCGTACCCAGTAACTGGATTGTGGAGGTCAGATAGGCAGTCGCTCCATGTAAAATTCTTCATCTTCATCCGGTTAGACTGGAAGCCGACCCCAACATAGTTGGGAAAAGGCAAGGCAGATGATGATGTAATGTAAGTTTCTAGTGTGCTTGTTTGTTATGTGCCTGATGATGGACGTTGCCTCCGAAGCCGGACCAGAAAAAGATTGTGAGAAGACCTGGACGCGTACCGCGGGGTTGGTTCGAGGTGGCGCGGGATAAAGAGTTGGAAGAAATGGAGCCCTTTGCTCAGCAGCAAGATAGTTAAAGGCTTACAAAATAAGAAAATACAGGTAAAATTTTGCCAGTCAATGTTGTATCTACCAACCCACACTGGGCCCGCGTGGTGGATTATGGCCCACTACCACTCACCTAGAGAGAGCCTGTGTCACAGCAGTGGGAACGCTAAAATATTAACGTTAAAATAAGCTATTTGTGCTAAGGTGTTAGCGGAGGTAGTCGCCTAAGGTCAGGTGATGCTTCAACAATTTTGTAGTGAATGCCCACCATAGGTTTTAAAATTCTTGTATAAATAAGACCTCATTAAATTATGTCAAGATTCAGCTGTATGTCACTAACTATGTTACTCAAAGCCATTGCATGGTCAGTTCATCTTGATGTAATAAGCAAAAACCTTTAGTTAAAATACCTCCTAGCTTTCTATGTAAGAGATGCTTAGTTCTTGTAGGTGCCAAAGTTCAAAAATTTTAAATTTATTTTTGTGTATCTTGGGATGGAGCGCTCAAAATAACAACTAGGTATGTTGAAATGTCACTTGTTTCTCAAGTTTGTAACTACTTTCGTTTTGGTATTGCACTTTCATTTTTTTGTGAACGAATTTCTTTACAATTGTTATTCGGTGGACTGCTTAATCTTCATCTAAATATTGAAACTATGTCGTTTGTTTTCATCATCATCATCATCATCAGTCTACTAAACTTATTCTTATTTTCCACATTTACACTACTATTATTAACAATCATTTACCAAATAGTTTTCAAGACTTACCGCTGACAATGTTTCAAAAAATACTTTTCAAATTATTACTATTTAAAAGATACTATTAAGTAGTATTTAGAAGACAAATAAATAGAAGCTTTAAATTGTAAGCTAGATTAATTGACATCGTTGATTGTAAATACATTTGCACACCATGTTATGGCAGGATATGCCGAAACAAAACTGTAACACCTTATCTAGCAAATAAATATTTTTGTTTTAAATTTTTATTTTTGATAATGTATCTCTATTAGTCTTTATCTTAGTAATCACCACCTTTCTAGGCGTATCATCTTTCACACAATTTATCCATCGTTTCTTTAGTCTTTCCCTTCTCTTGACCATCCACGAGCTCAGTCAAAAATTTCTTCACACCATGTTTCTCATTCTTCCAGACCACGTTATTTATTATATCTTATATTTATACCATTATAAAATTTAGTGATTCAGTTTTAGCGCTTTATCACATAAATTAAAAGTCAAATATTTTTATTGCAGAATCATAAATATCGAAAACATCCTTGCGGGTTCCAACATACTTACATAGATTCTGTCCTCTTAGCAAGTTTCCAAAATAAAATTTGCTAATTTCGGATATATTTGCATAGTCGTACATTTCACGAGCGCGCCCCAGTCATTGCAATTTAAACCTAACGTTAATGAGATAAAGTCAGAATTATTTCGTGTTCAGCTACTTGTTGTCAATGTTACGTGGGTTCGGTCAGGGCCAAGGTTTCAGCTGAACCTCGCGGGTTCAGAGAGAACACGCATTCGCAAGCTTTTTAAAAAATTGCGCGTTGCAAGGTTAATTTTTGTATTTTAAGAATCAGGGTTGCCAATCGTGGTAGCTGGTAATAAAAAGTGTTTTGGCAAAACTGTTACAGAATTTTATCTACGGAACTACTGATCCGATTCCGAAAATTTTTCCACTAATGGAAAGCTACGGTAACGCCGAGTGTCATAGGATATACTTATTTTAGGTAAAAAAAAAGTTTAAGAACTAAAACCCGACTACAGAAAAGGATGAAACAAGAAAGTACCTTCCCGTGGGCTTACATATAAGCTATGGTAGCATGCGACCACGGGAAGGTACAGACGCCAGCACATCAAGTTACTACAATCTGTCAAATTTCTTTAATATATTTTAAACTTTATCGCTAAAGCAGTTGATTGGGATTTGACAGTTTCGGGTAGCTTGATGTGCTGGCGTCTGTATCTTGTTTTATCCTTTTCAGTAGCCGGGTTTTAGTTTTTAATCTTTTTTTTATTTATTTATTTTGGGGCTTATTTCAGCAATATTTATGTTTTTGAAATGTGCTATACACCCAAGCAACCCAACCATCACAAAATAGAAATTTTTAAATTCATTGCTTTATGTAACTCTAGAGGGTGCCATATTGAATTTACAGTGACGTCACATAGCCAATAACCAGCGGCCAGTCAAGACCCTTCTAAAGATACCTCATTTGTCGAATTATTATAAGTACTTTTGAAGTTATGAGGGAACAGATGAACATACATACATACCGGTCAAAATCATAACCCTCCTTTTTGCTTCGTCGTAGTCGGGTAAAAAGAAATTCCACGCGGACGAAGTCACGGGCAGAAGTTAGTAGTTTGTAAAGATAATAATTCCCTAGGCAAAAAACATTTTTATTTCTTAATCTATCATATTTTTTCTGTTTTTCAACATTTCTCATTGCAGCCGGAATTTCTACCACTTTAGCTACTAACCAAAAATTCTCGACATCCATCTCACCTTTTACTCATTCACAAATTTCTTATACCGGATTTAGGTACTTTTGGCCAAAATTATTCACCACACAACTTCAGAGATAAACTTTTGAACCACATATTACCTATGCTACTTGCGCACTTGTGTGATCAAAATCTGTCAGTCCTGCGCTTGACGTTGACATTTAGTGAAACTTCACTCAGTATTTATAGTCTGTTCAAAGTTATTTTTACCTCTGATTTTGCATCACTGTTCAAATCAGTGTGAACTTTATTCTCGTCGCAATAAAGTTGCTGTTAGGTTACTGCTGTTAGAGGTAAAAAACTGTGAACAGACTGTAAAAAGAAAGGCTTGAAATTGAGAAAGTAGAAAAAAGTGAAGTCATCTTCATGAAGGTTGAGGTTAAAATGTAATCGTTGAGCTTTTCAAGTTCTGAGCTGAGCTGCACGATTTTTGACAAATGCGTGCACTGATTGGACAGATGCGCTCAATTTGTGTGGTTCTTTCCTCAAAAGACCATTTCAGATTCCAATCTACATGGTCTTCACACGATCTGACCAAGATTTTGTCTGGACTTTAAAAGAGACTGTGACCTCTGTGTTTGTTTCGGCCTTTTTTCTCAGAATAGTCAGATAGGAAACGCCGACCTCGTCTAGTTTGAAAAAATATAATTGACGTGTAAAAGTGTTTGGTACGAACCTACTTACAGAAAATAAATCATTTATCATTTTATCATATCAAAGGGTGATTAAAGCCAAAAAAAAAATACATGGGTTTTTACTTAGTTTTATTAATATTTTCGATCAATTCATCATTATTCGCGTATCGGCAAGCGCAGTGCGGGACGTCCGCAGCTAAATGGACGGACGACCTAAAGAAGGTGACTGGGACAGACTGGATGCGGAAGGCGGAGGACAGGGTGCTGTGGCGCAGCCTGGGAGAGGCTTATGTCCAGCAGTGGACTGCGATAGACTGATTTGATCATTAACATTAGCAGCCTAGCAGACCAGGGAAGCAGGGTAAAGGTAAAGATTTATTTTCTGTAAGTAGGTTTGTACAGACGCCAGCACATCAAGCTAGCCGAAACTGGAAAAATTTCCCAATCAACTTTGAACCTTATGCTTTAGCGATAAAGTTGAAAATCTATTAAATAAATTTGACACATTGTAGTAGCTTGATGTGCTGGCGTCTGTACCCTGCTTCCCTAGTCTGTGAGAGTCTTTCCCGTGATATTTTGTAGGTCGTTCTACCCACCTAGCTATTACATTAATTATCAAATAAAACGGATAAATTTTAATCGATTACTAAATATTTATTCGATTAAAATTAATCGGTTTTAATCGATGTTAGTTGGCGCAACACTATCCATTGTATCGAAATTGTAACACAAAAACACTAGTCGAATGGAATAATGATAATTGTTAAACATAATAATTAATGAATTTATGAATCGTTAAATCTAATAAGAAATTGTTTCTTAACAAAAAGGAGTTGTTTTCTAGTCGAAAAGCAAAACGTTTGTGTCCAAATTCAAAATAGTTTGTTTGCATACATTTTGAGTCATTGATTAGCAGTTTCAGTGCCAATATTATAGAGAAACTAATTAAACTTTTCGTATGTTTGTCACCAGATGGGGCAACAAGCGCTGTGGGGGCGCGGCTGTGGGGGCGCCACTGTCCTGGGAGCCGTTCTACTGCATGCTGAAAGGCAGGCGCTAAACATCCAGCAAATAATAATAATTTATTTAAGTACAGACGCCAGCACATCAAGCTACTCGAAACTGCCAAATTTTCCCAATCAACTTTGAACTATGCTTTAGCGATAAAGTTGAAAATCTATCAAAGAAATTTGACAGATTGTAGTAGCTTGATGTGCTGGCGTCAGTACATTAGGGTTTTGTAGTGCATGAGATGATATGTCATCATCACCTGCCTAGCCTTTTCCCAACTATGTTGGGGTCGGCTTCCAGTCTAACCAGATGCAGCTGAATACAAGTATTTTACATAGAGCGACTGCCTATCTGACCTCCATAACCCAGTTACTGGGTAATATGATATCCCTTGGTAAGACTGGTTGTCAGACTTTCGGGCTTCTGACTAGCCGTAACGACTGTCAAAGAGATCCACGGACGACAGCCGGGACCAACGGCTTAACGTGCTTTCCGAGGCACGGAGGGGTCACGGTATGTAAAGATGGTCACCCATCCACAGACCAACCGCGGCAAGCGTAGCTTAACCCGATCTATCGACCTGTGCGGCTGTAATTATTTTGCCACGGGCCCCTCAAAAAGAAACCCTCATTAATTAAATTAATAAAATCCATTAGTTTCTATAACTATGTAGTTGAAGTATCAAATGAGATAAGTAACCAGGGTCGTCGGACATCCGACGACCCTGGTTACTTATCTCCTCTGGTGATCAACTAATTGTTGGGTTAATCGCTGCTCCCCCAGCTAGATCACTAAGTAATCTGTGTTTAGGAGAAACAAATCTAGCAAGCATGGTTGTCTTTTGCTGCATAATAAATAACAGCTGCGCACCGAGGGGCAATTCTACTAATTTTAAGAACGTTCACAGTCTGATCTCAGTCTCAATCTGTCAAAAAATACTTCAAATTTCCCTACATTTTGACAAGTTTTTGACATTTCTTTGTCGCTGAGATGAGACTGCGACTAGATTTTGAACGTTTTAAATTACGAGAATTGGCCTTCTGATCACCAGAGGTTGTTTCAAATTCAAAACATAAACTTGTTCATTTTGAAACTTTTACACAGGCCATAAAAAGCCCATCCATACTAATATTATAAATGCGAAAGTGTGTCTGTCTGTCTGTTACCTCTTCACGCTGAACCGATTTAGATGAAATTTGGTATATATATAGTATGAGTTTTGAGAAAGGACATAGGATAGTTTTTATTCCGATATTCCTACGAGATCGACACTTATGCGGGTGAGACCGCGCGGCGCTGCTAGTCCTTTATAATTTTATTAGTGTTAAAGCTAAAACCAAAAAAGCGTTGCAACGATCCAGCAACTTACACGTCTTTTCACAACTCCAAATACCAAAACGCATTATTGATTAATTTAACACCTACGTCATATTGTAACATTGCCATAAAGAACCGAAGAATAATAAGACAACCATCGATCATTACCGACTCGAACCGAGTGTTACGTCATCAAGTTATTTTTTTCTCACCGGCCAGTGTGCCAACTTGTGCGAGTAGATAATCGTGGGGCGCTCTCCACTGCAATTGCAGGATTGCGTACTAGACTGGGCATAGGCGATAGAGACAGTAGGCTTACTCCGTACGAAGGCCTAAAAGAGCTTCAAATCCGGGCAAGTCTCAATGTGACTTTTTTAATTCATACGTACTTACAAGCGGTTAAGGGGCCTAAACACAAAAAACTCAGGTTTTAGAAACAATAAAAGTGTATGATCGACTACAGTAAACAAAATTAGAAAAATATGATATTCTTCAGGATATATGCTAGGTAGATAGTGTGTTGAAAACATAATACAACTAATTAGTAACGATAAAAAAAAAATGAAGATAGCTCTAAAAACTTTCTTTTTACAATAAAAACCATACTAATACACATACAATCATTCTGATTTTTTGTCAGATTATTCTACAGGCTACATACTAAAATCCTAGTGTTTTAACTTTTTTGTCCAAATAATAGATTTTTTGTAATTAAATAATTGCTTCATATTAAATTACCAGCGTTGTGTCATCGCGCTTCTCTTTCTTTTCTATGCAGTCCGACAATGACCACGCTTTAGGTCATGGAAGCCACTTAAAGAGTGGGCCTTCTTTTCTTCTTACATTGTAATTGTAGCCAAGTTGATAGAATGTGTGAAATATCAGACTCTCATGCAAAGTGTTGGAAAGGCATCTAAATGCATGTATATTGACTTGTTAGCGTTTTTTGGAGGATGTGATTTTTGGGAAATACTTAGTTTATGCCTTTGGTTTTTATTATTTACTCTGTGGTCTTAGGTCATTCTCATTAGGCAAGTGAAGGTAAAAAGGAGACCTAGTTGCTACGGTGATAGTGTCGAACTGTATAGTGATTGTAAGGTCAGGATTGTATGACACAGCGGGGGTTTGGCTACGGTTTTGTTCAAATTATAGCGCGATTGCTCGAAGTTTTGAACCCTAGTTTAGAAGTAGATATATCTATCTAAAAATAGATAGATTCATAAATCGTTTTTTTTTTTGGGGCATAACAGTAGGAAAACGCGTCACAGTGATGAAAAATAAAGGCGAATTCCGCTAAACTTTGATACCTAGAATAAGTCTTAACCTGGGAATAATGTTTGAATTTTTGACAGTTTTTCCATACTTGAACTGTCAGACGTCAATTTTATTCCACAGATAAAATATATCTGACATTGGTAAAATCAGCCCTCAGTATGTACGAAACCGAGAATATAAACCGAGGCGAAGCCAATATACAAAAAAAGATGATGTTTTTTTTAAAAAAAAAACGATTGTTGTTGCTTGTCTTTAAAATTTTGCATGCTATGTTTTATGCTAGCTAAACATGCTTGTGCCTCAATTTGTATTTAACACCCTTGTATACCATGTTTTACGCAAATAAATATTCTATTCTACTCTAAGGGAAACTACTAAACAGATAAGATTATTTTGGGATTTTCATAAAATGTTAAGAATCAATAATATTAAAATTAAACTATTAATATACTGTTTTATTATATTGAAATACTATTATTATTATCAATCGTTTTAACCGTCTCCTCATCTTCTGCACCTATGTAGTATACCCGATGCCGTTTGTATGTTTAGGTACTCAGAAAACCAATATATTATATTAAGTAAGGTTGTTCACACTTAATTCTCATGGATTTACTATCGCAATCATACTAATCATGGTCACAGAAGCAACAAAATAATGACGCAATATCTATCAAAAAGAGCCAAGTGGCAAGTACCACAAATGTCATGTGCAAGAGGTGGTAGGTGCCACCTCTTAACAAACGCCTTATAAAGATATTCGTTACGCTTTAGAAGAGGTGTGTGAAGCAACGAGGTGTCATTGGTGTCAATTCGGTACTTTAAAGTGTCACTGTCATGTCAATTGTCTATCTTCAAAGGAAGGCTAAGGTCATTCATCATATGCCTAATCTTTTCTAAGGTCATTCATTTAATCATTTATTTTGTTTTCACTTCAAGACACAAACATCAGTGTAGCCCTGGCTTATTCTTACTTGGAGTTCCTGTATCACAAGAGCCATCATCACAATATTTCGATTAGTTAAATTAAATTCTTAGTTTGTTTAAGGGGCTTACAAGACCTGAACACAAGCATGTCTAGTGCCTTATTAGGCACTAGACATGCGTGGTGCTATGGTGTCAACAACTAGCTTCCGCCCGCGGCTTCGCCCGCGAGGTATGTCGATAGAAACTATCCTATGTTCTTCCCCGGGATGCAATCTATCTCTCTGCCAAATTTTATCGAAATCCGTTCAGTGGTTTAGGCGTGAAAAGGTAAAACATACAAACAGACAGACAGACAGAGTCACTTTCGAATTTATAACATTAGTATGGATTATACACAAACTTTATAGTATTGTTACCAAATTAAGTTTAATGTTGTTAAATATTGAAACGAAAAAAGGTTCCACGGCTAGAATGTTTATTGTTATTTATTATTTTAATTGTGTATGTATGTTTAAAATACGTAATCTAGAATAAGTGGTTTCAATTAATGTGATAAACTAATCGCCAGTGTATTATGTAGGTGAGGCTGGTAAGGCTTAAAAGTCGTGATCTCTGACATATTGGACTTCGATGGATAAGCGACTAACAACTTGAATCGAGAATCTAAGTGCTTGGCCAGACTGCAAAGGTGGGCGTGGGGCAGGCGCTGCGCGGCGTGCTCAAACATAAGAACTTCATTTAAGCGTCCGTAGTGGGCACGCGGGCGCGATGAGCGTCGGGGGCAACTCACGCTATAGCTCGTTCATACAAGTGGCCGTAGTGAGGGCGCGGGCGGTCCGCGCGTGGACCAGCGTTCTCAAACTATGTAGTTCGAGCTTTTTTTCTAGTAAAAAGAAGTCTTCTTCATCCGTATTATATGTTGACAAACACGAAGCTGCGCTCCACTGCGGACGGGCAAATCGCGCGCGTTCCCGCACCCGCGCTGCTTCCCGCCCCGCGCTGCCAGTCTGGCCAAGCACTAAGTGTACTTACAGTGAAAGGTGCATACAAGATTTGATCTCAGTTCGAATGGAGAGTGAATACAAATCCTTTCCGGTAAAGAAAGTGATTTTAAGATGAACACTGATGCAATTTGGATTCACATTCGATTTGGGTTTCTATTGTTGACGAAGTATCGTAATAGGATAGCAGTTTGTCTGTCGTGTGAAATGTTTAGGAGATCATTTGTGGCTAAAAGTTAAATAAAATGTTAAAAACTCATTAGTTCTCATTAGTTTCTTGTGTGACATCCATTTATTGCTTTAAAAGTCTAAAATATAAAGCATTGCCTATTGCATCAACATGTAAATATTGTTTGTTTTAATTAAACATCTTGTATCTAAATGTGAAATATATGTATTAATTTGTTTTCATAATGAAATTAAATATTTACCATAAAATTGCCTATAGAGGTGCAATACTGTTAGTGATAAGTGTAATATTAATAAATTCATATCAGTCTCTGTTTATTTTTTTTGCGCCTCTGCTAGTGGACCTTGGGTATAGGTTACTATGTCACCGAGATAATTGTCGAAAAATCCAACCATCTCTAATGTACAGATGCCAGCACATCAAGCTACTACAATCTGTCAAATTTCTTTAATAGATTTTCAACTTTATCGCTTAAGTATAAGGTTCAAAGTTGATTGGGAAAATTTGACAGTTTCGGGTAACTTGATGTGCTGGCGTCTGTACTACAATTTTAAAAATTTCATTTCATTTCAATTTCATCTCATTTCATTTCTATCTAGGACGCCAGATTTAATTATGTGATTTGTTACCCTTTTAGTTTTACCGGTTATCCCTAATCTGCGGTGCTATTTTGTAAAAATCTCACCGTGAAAACTTAGGTGAAGTGAGCGTGGAGTGAGCTGTAAATAGTGTCAATTCTTAGCAAAAACAAACTCACTTCACCTAAGCTTTCACGGTGAGATTTTCACAGAATCGACCGGCTGTAAATTAATTAATTCACTTCGCGAGAATAGACAAATATGTTATCTGAAACGTTGTACAGAAATAATAAATTTATCAGAAAAGACAACACACGAAGCCATTTCCATACGCAATTAGGTGTCATAGTTACACACTTTTTTGCGTGCAGTACCTATTAGTACATTTGCCTAGCAATGGAAAAATAAGCAAATACAATTTATGAAATTAAACCAGTGTCGAAGTGGAGGTGCTTGGAGGGGGGAGCGGCTATGTCCAGCAGTGAACGTCTTTCGTTTGAAATGATGATGATAAAGAAATTAAATGAAATAATCTCACGGGTTTATAAAAGAGTACCTAAATCTACAGCCAAATCACGATAACTGTGGTTGGTTAACCGCAACGATAATGGTCGATCAAATGAATGACAGGAGATTAGATAAGATTAATAAGTTAGCTTTCAGAAGTCTTAATATTAATGGTAGAAGCTAGGTCAATTTACTGATTGGGAAAACATTAGTTGCTTTTGTAACAGATCAACTTAAAGCATCAAGTGGTGTATCTTGACACAAAGTTGTGTGCGTTGCAATGTTAAGCCGTGTACGCACGACACGAACGAGCAAAACATGGTGAACACGTACATCGGTGAACACGTACAGTCACGAGCACTAATAATGTCAACACTTGGCAACTTTTAACTGCGATTTTTTCGTGAAATAACGAATGCAACGTTGAAATACGACACTTTACACAAACCTATGGGTTCGAAAATACTTTGTTCTTAATAACATAAAATTTCATTCAAAACTAAAAGAGAAAATCGTCTTTGAATAAAGCCAAGTGTATACATACTTATGCTCGTGACTGTACATCGATCACGGAACATTTGGTTCGTACGTGTGGACGTAAATTAGCAAAGCGAACACGAACACCTTGCGAACACAGTTCTACTTGTGCTCGCGCTCAACCCCTCAGTAACCATGGATTCACCGTTACTTGGAAGTCTTGGAAGTGGTCAACAGTGAAGTAGTATAAAGTTTCTCCGAACACCATCCGCACAGAACAACCGTGGATCGCCACGAACATTTTTGACGAACATAGTGTTTGATGTTCGTTAGTGGTACGCACGTGCGAACAAAGTGTTCGATGTTCGTGTTCACCAAGTTTTTGCTGGTTCGTGCGTGCACGGCTTAAAGCTCAAGTGGTACTGGTACAGACGCCAGCACATAAAGCTACTACAATCTATCAAATTTCTTTAATAGATTTTCAACTTTATCGCTGAAGCATAAAGTTCAGCGATAAAGTTGAAAGTTGATTGGGAAAATTTGACAGTTTCGGGTAGCTTGATGTGCTGGCGTAGTTGTATCGTTACAACACACAAAACTCATCAAGCCTGTATTACCCAAAGGATTAAGCAGAGGTGTACGTATAATAACACCCACATTCATTTCGCCAGTTCTGTTGAAGTTCCACGTAACGGAGGGAGAGTGTACAGTCACCAAAAGAGATAAGTAACGTCGGAGAGTCGTTGGATATAGTTGAAGTTTAGTAAGAATATCAGCATAATCCAGCAGAATATCAGCGTCAGATACATTTGCCTGACACATGCTGAGCTGGACTACCATTTTGTGCAACCTTGAGACGCACACCGCACTGTGTATGTTTCGTTATTAATTTTATTTTAAGTATTCGTCATAGTGCCACTTTTATTTCGATATGTGTTTTTCGTTTTGTTTTTTTATCGGCACCTTGTTTTTATATTATTTGGTTATCATCTAATATTGTACTTTTGTGTGTTGTGCTGTATTTTTGTGTGCGCCAAATAAATGTTTTATCTATCTATCTAGTAAGAAACAAATGGATTTTTTTGAATGAAATTTAATTTGTTAAATGAACTGGTTGTTTTCTGTTAAATAAAGTAAATTTGATTCGAAAACAACCATCGGTTTCTAACTAAATCTCTATTGTGTCTGACGACCCTGGTTACTTATCTCCTTTGGTGACCGCACTGACATCAACGGGGCACAAACCCATACTCCGGACTGCTACTGAGAATTTTCAGATGGAAAAACCGAATAATACTCAACCGGGAATCGAACCTCATGCTCAGCAGTAGCGCTTTACACGACTAGCCAGACTATATAACCACTAGACCACCGAGGCAGTCTATATTGTAATGCATAAAATACAAGGTGTTTTTTTGATATCCCATAACTAACATGCGATATAATCGCGCGCGACATAAAGGTGGTGCCTTTGTGTCGCGCGCGATTTTATCGCATGTCGCGCCTGTTTGAAGGAGCCTTAAGGTGAAAAATAACTTTGATTTTGGAAGTCGGTGTCGAAAAACGTGCTTTTTATTTTGGAAAAAGTTTTTATATTTCACTTTATAGTTGTACCCCACACAAATTCATATAACACTACTATTTCTGTAAATATACAGGAACAGGAAGTTATTAAAACATCATTAATATTACAAAATTAAGTGGAATAAAATCGTATTATTGAAGCTAACTCAAAAACTACCCAAGCAAAAAGTTAATAAAATTTATATGGAACCACCCCGAGGCATATTATTATTCACTAGAAAAGATTTGCAAATCCGTCTAATATATGACGGAGTTATGCCATATACATAAAATTTATAAACATCCAAATTGAGAACCTCGTCCTTTTTTGAAGTCGGTTAAAAATAACGCTGCTTGTACAAACGGGGAAAGGCCTCTTCACATTCCTCACATCTTTGATGGAAACCCGCGATAAATGTAAAATAAATATTTTTTTTGATCGCACATTTATGACTTAGGTAATGTTTTTGTAAATTCACATACGAAACCAAGAAATATGAAAATATTTATGGTGCTATGTATCAAGAAAGGTTGGCTTTTGATCCCCGTCAAAAACAGACGCCATATTTTATTCTATTTTCAAAGCAATTTCCTACTGAAATTGTTGGTGTAATACAACGCTGAATGTTTTCAGGAGCCTGGCTAGAATATTTTGTGTAAATTCTGCCATATATAATTTCTTATTTTTGGGTTCCGTACCCAAAGGGCGTCAAAGGGACCCTATTGTATTGTATTGTCCATCTGTTCATCCGTCCGTCCGTCCGTCTGCCTGTCGGCAGGCTGTAGATAGTTGACATTTTTACAGAGTGTATGTTTCTATTGCCGCTATAACAACAATTAATAAAAATCTAATAATATAAAAAATTAAAAGGGTTAAAAAATTAAAAGCTTTATTTTTTTACATTATTTTATTTTTTTCCATACAAGAAAAGTTTGTCGTAATTTTTTGTTAAACGTTGTATGGTGGTAATAAACCCTTTGTGTCCGATTCGCACTTGGCCGCTTTTTTTTTACTTAAAGATCCTATGATACATCCTAAGTTATAATTAACGCGTTTAAAATATTGGGCGTCAAGTATAGTCTTGAAACTTAGAAGATATTACCCAAACAAAAAAAAAAACAACAAAAACAACAAAACAAAACAACAAAAAACAACAACAAACAACAAAATTTATTTCAGTATTTTATAAACCTTGCGGTTTTTTTTTACTTTCGTTACTGACGTTATGGATTCTACGATTATCGCCTACTAGGGATGTAGCTTTTATGGTTACAATGCATTTTGCCCAATACCTAGTAAAATTTACAATCATATTTAGCGGGATTATTACGTTCCACACTAACAGTAACAATGGCTGTCATTTTGACAGTTCTACAACATTCATTGCGTTATTACCTAACGTTATACATCAAATTGTTCGAACATATGAAGCAATTGATTAGCAATATCCTTCTAAATGATTCAGATTGTGATTGATAGTGTGTTTCGCAATGAGCGTGCTGATTTCCAAGATAACAAAGTTGATTGCTTGACGATTTATGGTTTGTTTGTCCGTTAGCTAGTAACTTTTAGCAATCAGACTTGCTATTATATACAATCACACCGTAAAGATTTCTACGATATAATGTGGTTTATCAATATATTTTTTTTTATTTCTCTTTAATTTAACTTATCTTTTCCGAATGCTCATCGCAATGACGCTTTCATAAAATTCATTACTTAGACCATAAAAACATTTATTTCACACTCATTTCTTTTGATTGGCATCCTTATCGATAAAGATCGAGATACAAGATCGACACCTGCCCATCACTCACGCGCGAATGTCAGCCTTTTCGCGCGCAATATGTCTTGATTTCATCAAGATTTCAAAATGGCGGCGCTATTAAGTAAAGCATGACTTTAGTAAACAATCACCTGTTTAGTGGGACAGTTGCATAAAGCCTTTTAAGGGGCGTGACGTCATCGGTACGTACATATATGGTTATTTGCGATTAGAATGTTAATAGGTTAAACAGATGTGTATAAAGAATTTCAAGTCTCGTGAGTGATTGGGCCAATTGTGTGTGACCATGATTCTGACCGCCTTAGTTTAAGAAATAAATGACTGTTTTGTGTTTGAACTGAAATCAGACATATAGTGTCCTCGAAAAGTAAGTTGACATTTTTCCACTTCAACTTTGATGCCACATTAAGGCTCCTTCAAACAGGCGCGACACGCGATATAATCGCGCGCGACACAAAGGCACCGCAAGTCGCGCAACGGGCGGTGCCTTTGTGTCGCGCGCGATTATATCGCGTGTCGCGCCTGTTCGCAGTAGCCTTTATGATTTAAAATTTAAAAAAAAAACAGGTACTCCTACGGGATTACTTGATTATTTTTTATGATAATTCAAAGGTAGTTGAATCCTAACTAACATTATAAATGCGAAAGTAAGTTTGTTTGTTACCTTTTCACGCCTAAACTACTGAAGCGATCATCCTGATATTTTGCATAATAGGTATACATTGTCAGGTGTACAGAAACGGACATAGGGGTACCTTTCATCCCGAAAAAAAGTGATGTTCCCGAAGAAAACAACAATAACGTTATTATGATAATAGATGGCGCCACGTGTCTTTCGAACGGGATCGACACTTATGCGGGCGAAACCGCGGGGCGCTGCTAGTATAATATTATATATGAGAAAGTAAGTTCGTATGTTTGTTACGCTTTCACGTTAAAACGGCTGAACGGATTTGGATGAAATTTGGCAATTTGGGTAGATCATGAGCTGGAGAAGGACATAGGCTACTTTCCATCCTGAATCGCAGACGAAGTCGCGGGCAACAGCTAGTTAGTAAATTAAAACGTCATAGCAGTTCAAACATCTGGATCACTAGAATTTTAAATCATAATGTGGTATGTCAAAGCTGAAGTGGAAAAATGTCAAAAAACTCTTGAAGGCCACTGTAGCAGCGGGTTTTCATGTATTTTTACCCGACTATGGAGGGTATTATATTATTTTAACCGGTATGTATGTATGTTCATCTGTTCCTTCATAACTTCAAAAGCACTTTTAATAATTTGACAAATGAGATATCGTTAGCAGCGTTTTAACCGTCCGCTAGTCATAGGCTATGTGACGTCACACTAAATTCAATATGGCGCCATCGAGGATATAAAGTAATGAATTTAAAAATAAATAATTTGGGATGGTGCCTTGTTTGGTATCAAATGAAAGGGCTTAATTAGTACATTCCAAAAAATTAATATTACTGAAATAAGCCCCAAAATAATTAAATTAATAAAACATAAGTTTAAAATCTAAGACCCGACTACTGAAAAGGATTAAACAAGAAAGTATAACCTTCCCGTGGTCGCATGCTACAATAGCTTATATGTATGTTAGTACAGCGGCAAGCAAAAGTGCCTGTAAATGGTTTGATTGAAATAAATGCTTTGAGTTTGAGTTCAAAAATACTTCTAGACAATCGGGAATCTAAACAAAGATACACCATGCGACCGCAACATCAACGAGACAGCACAACTTTACAATTATCGTCCTAAAACATATTTTCAAATTAAGAGGGAACTGGGCGTGCGATTCTCTATACAAATGTATTCCCCTTTTTTCATCCTGAATAATGCCTCCAGAGCAAAGTTTTTTTCATAAAATCAAGGTCTGCTGTAAGCAGGTCCCTGTCATTTTCTTTTTTACAGCAACTAATTAGTAAAGAAAATACGACCCTCTAAAATTACAAAAAATGCTCTATTTTTACTGCCGTGATTAGAGGACTACCAGATAAATTAGAAAAGTTTTAACATAAAAAAAAAATAGGAACCTAAACATACTCTTTCTTAAAATATTAATGTAAAAATAATTGAATCGGCTCAGTCTTCAAAGAGAAAAAGGGGAATACAAAACGTCGATCTCGTCAAAATTTTTGTGATAATTTCGGTCTGAGCTGCAGCTGTCCTATCACAAACTTACGGGGGCAGACTTGATGTAAGGCGCGGGAAAAGTTTTTTCAAAAACCTATTTTTCAAATTCCTCGAAGGCTCCGTCCCCTCTTAAATTCCTCGCGAATGACAGTGAAAGCAGATATTATAGTGTGCCTGTCAAATCTAAACGTGCTTCGATCTGTTCGCAGCTGTTTTGTGGTCGTGTATATAAATAATGACTTTCTTTTTCGGTTCGTTAGCCATAATCTACCTTCGTATCTAGGCCAGACAGATCTGTTCAGGAAGTACTAATGCTTATTGACTTGTGTAGATATTTCTTATGTGACTAGTATTTTTGTTGATTTTTTGGAATGTATGAAAGAAAGAGTTAGTTACCTAATGCTATGTTGGATTGGTGGTTTTATTATTTTCGAGTCGACGGTACTTTAGTTGATTAATTTTAAGTACCTATATTGTTTGATCTGCTAAAAGCTTGGTGAAGAACAGCTCTAGACTCTAAGTGGAGGGAAATAGAGGAGGCCTATGATGCAAGACAGCCTGGGTAGCTGGGTAATAGCTAATTTGCTAATAGCAACAAGCAGAAATCTTAATAGGATTAAATGTTATAAGTTTATAAGAACTTGTTGAAGTACAAAGTGTCAGACAAAGTAAAGGCAAATTTTTTTTTGAAGTGGAAGCTTCTCTAGGCGCTTTGGGCATTTTTTGAGATGGGAAAACCATTGAACTCGCGCCACTGTTACCTATAAGCGACACCGCGCGTGTTTTGTTTATAAGACGATTAAAAAAAATACCTGCTTCGGATGTGGTCAGCTGTCCTCAAGATGTACTCAGTTTTAATGTACCTATATCCTATATGTCAGTGAGTGATGGCAATATTCCGTTTGTATTTGTTTTCACTTCTGTCGGCACTCCCGGAGTGCCACTGTTTTTAGGGTTCCTACCAAAATGGTAAAACAGAACCCTTATGGTGGGACTCAGTCTGTCTGTCTGTCACAGCTGGATATCTTAAGAATTACTAATGCTATCAACTTGAAATTTAAGATGACGTTTCCCGAACTACTCGTATTTTGCAAATAACAAAGAAATAAAAATATACATATGTATATTTTTTGCAAGAGGGGCTGAAAACGTCGAAGTGGGGCTACTAAGGCATGTGGGGAATCATATGAAAGAGCGCAGTTTGCACATTCTCAAACTTTTTTCCTTTTTTTTAGGTTAAAAAAATACCGTATCCAAGGGGGATACGGTATTTTTTCTACGGCATCTCCGAAGTTTGCAGAGAAAAATCTCAAATTATTCTATGTGATAGAAGTTTATGTAAAGATTACAGGATTAATAGCAAAGAGCCTCGACCAACACCTGAGGAGGCTCTCGTTGGGCAGTTGGATCAAGGACTTGATCCAGAAAGCGGTACTTCTGGACACGGCCCGTATTGTTAAGAGGTTCCTCTCTCTGGAGCCCTGACCGCCGGTAGCTTGGACCCTGTTCCCGATACTATTTTTTTATATTTTTAAATGTTTTTATATTTTTTTTAATACTATTATTTTAAAATATAATTTATTTGTATTACTATTTAGTTAAATAAAGGAAAAATAAAAACCAAATATATCTATGATCACGAGCACAAAACAGAAACAGTCGACGGCTGCACGTCATGACTGTGACAAGAAGCCTTCAAGGAGGAAGAAGAAGGCGCTTACGGATCTTTAACCTCCCCCAGGTTAAAGATCCGTAAGCGCCTTCTTTCGGGGTCATGCATGTGCCAATGTTATTATTTTGAAGAAATTATGTCATTTGGATTGCCACGTTGCCGTTGGTCTAATAGTGGTTACAAGCGGTACTGCTGTTCATGGGCTCCTGCAAAACAGCCGTGGTGAAATGTTATAATATATTGTAATTTCTTCGAGGGGCTAGTGGCTAAGTATTAACAGCCGCACGGGTCGATCGATTAGCGGTTGGTGCGTGGTTGGGTAACCATCTTTACCTACCGAGACTCCTGCGTGCTCGGAAAGCACGTTATGCCGTTGGTCTCGGTTGCGTGGAACTTTGACAGTCGTTACGGGTCGTCAGAAGTCCGAAAGTCTGACAACCAGTCTTACCAAGGGGTTTCGTATTACCCAGTAACTGGATTGTGGAGGTCAGATAAGCAGTCGCACCACGTAAAATACTGATACTCAGGTGCATCCGGTTAGACTGGAAGCCGACCCCAACATAGCTGGGAAAAGGCTAGACAGATGATGATTATTCGTTCAAAAGTTATGACCAAAGAAACGATGGATGAACTATGTGAAAGATAATATAGAAGATATAATATAGTCCCCATCCCCCTCCTAGCCAAAAGGGGGTGGGGACTAAAAGAGAAATGTGGAGGAAAAAGACGTGTTGTTAAAAGATTTTGCGACGAATTTTTTCAAAAACCATTTTGTTTATACCATTTTATCAGTTTTCTAAGGCTGATAAAACTGAAATTCAGTACTTACAAAGGAAATCAAAATAAGGTAACTAAGATCAAGAGAAAAAATTATCAAATTCAATGTTGTACCTAATTTCATAGGATAACTAACTTCAAAAGGCATCTAGTTGATGAATTTACCTGAATATCTACTTGAAACCCTCGGGTCATGGGGTCCGAGTGCTCATTGTTTGTTTAATGAAATCTCTAAACGGCCGGTTGACACTTCCCGTGACCCAAGGGCTGGCTTTTACCTTGGCCAGAAGCTAAGCATTGCCATACAACGTGGTAATAGCTGCCAGTCTCTTGGGTACATTACCAGTCGACAGCGATGTGGAGGAATGTTTTAGTTTGTTAATATTTTTAGACTGACTGACGACTGACTGACTGCTTGATCGACAAAACCTTAAATCACTGAAGAAATAAAATGTGGAAGATATTCGTCGTAGAGGGTGAAAACTACGAAAAAATTGTAAAAAAACTACGCTTGAGCGAGTCAAACGGGAGATTAGACTGCCTTATTGGTCTAGAAATCAGAAGAGCGTCTGCTGAGCGTGGATTCTTGGGTACGATTCTCGACTAGGGCAAAGCGTTATAACCATGAGGAAATTCGCAGCGTGCATTTCTTGATTAATTTGAGCCCGGTAATTCAAACTCAAACCATTTATTTTAATTAAACCCTTAACAGGCACTTATGAATTGTCAAGAAGTCGGTCAGTCAGAAAATATGAAGCTAGTTGCCCATTCCAAAGCGTAGCTATGGAGAATAACGGGCAAGGAACTCCATACTGGCAGGGTGAGAGTTAATTTAAGTCTAAAATCGCCGACGCGGTTTGAGCAAACGTGGTGATCAGTGCTCATGCCTTCTATAAATGAGTAGAGACTTTGCTGGTATTATTAACGGTAAGGCAGTCGAGCATTAAATGGAGTACGTTTGGACAGACCTGAGGCCAGAAGTAAACTGCTAAAGGCTGATATAATGTTATGGATTATGGACGTAACACCCATTACAAAGTTTACATGATGCCGTTACGGCACGGAGGGTGTGCAGTGACCTTACACTTGCGTAATTATCTTTGAGTTTGTTCACTGGAACAAGTTCTGACGGTCAAGTCCAAGGTGTGACCATGGAGATGAGCATGACGGCAAATAAGGCATTAAACTTCTCTTTGGGTGTGTTAATGTTTGGGTTTATGGACCCTTGTGACGTAAGCAAGTACAGGTTAGGTTATTGTCTAAATTCCGAATAATTGAATAGTAGTACTTAATATAGTTGAAAATTTGAAGAAAAAAAGGAAATTAATTGATTATAAAATTGATCATCCTACATACGTTAAAAAATGGGTGAAAGAAAGAAAATAGCCTTTATTGAGCACAGACGAAGATAACCATCATTTACAATTGTAACACTAAAAATAAACCCCATTCTAAAACTATACTGGGTCAAATTAAATTTGACCCAGTATAGCGGAACTCTGCAGACGTGATGGATAAATTTAATAAATCAACAATATTGAATGAAAAAAAGATTTGATGGTTTTTCTGGAGTTCAACGACCGTCAGATGTTTTGTTACTTGAAGTATGAGTTAAGAAAATCTGTTTTCTTTAGTTTTGTCGTGTTGAAACATTGATATCCCGTCACTTCTTCTCTGAAGATGATACAGTAAAAAGTTGACTTTTAAACTGATATTTCAAGTAACTTACAGTAACTGCGGTTGGTGACCCCACAAAAAAATCGTCGGATTTTTTTTTTTGTTTTATCGTGTTTAGATATTGAAACTTGATACCCACACGCCCGTGGAGTTCGCCAATATAGGTTCAGTTGCTAACTCTGGACGTGGTGGGTAAGTCCCTGCAAAACTATCTTCTCGAAGTGAAGTATCATAAATTATTCAGAGCACTAATTCAAAAATATTGAAAGTAAAACCGACCTTTCTCAAGTCATCCTTAAAAATAGAACAAACTAACCTATTACAAAATAGACAGAGCCATAATATCTAGATTAGACAAGACAGTTCGTCTCGAATTCGTGAGATCTGACGCAGATAACCTAGAATTTCTGTGTCATCGCCATTTTGATCGACTATCTCAAGATTGCACGGATGATGGTACCTAATGTTAGTAAAAATGTGTTGAAAATCTGATGTTAATCTGTAACGTGTTCCAACTTATGATGAGTCATTCCGCTTTGTACCTCTGAACTGGAGCAGAGTGGAGATTGCTATCCATCACAAGGACTAGGTGTGACTCAAATCATTCTATATGACGGGTAAAGGTGGAGGTGATATTGTTATGGTTCCATACACAAAGGGCGTCAACGGGATCTTGTTACTGTAGCGGTATCTACAACGCCTCAAGCAAATTACGCGTCATACTGACGTCACGCAAAATCCTGCATCTCGCAAGCAGATTTTACCGTGCAACTAGCATAGATATAACGGCCCGACATGAATGATTAGATAGTTGCCCGCCAGACACAACACCCGTCTAGTCGGAAAATCCTCCCTTTTCTATAAATAGAGTATGAGTGACTGTTCCTCATACCTCTTCAATACTAAGGCTCCGCTGTCCGTCCGTCCGTCGGCTGTCACAGGGCTGTATCTTTTGAACCGCATTAGATAGACACTTGAAATGTTCGTTATATGTACTATTATGACCACTATAACAACAAATAATAAAATAAAATAAAGTTGAAAATGAAAGGGGGTCCCCATAAAAAAAACGTGTTTTTTTTTTAATATGTAGTGTTAAATATTGTGCGGTGGTACAGAATCCTTCGTTTGTGAGATCGACTCACATTTGGCCGGTTTTTTTTTTTGTGAAAATCTTGCTAATGTTTTATTAGTTGGGGTTAGAAAACATTTAATTTTTATTTTTCTTTAGCCTATCCTCTTTACTTAGGGAGAGCACTTTCCATTACGTAATTATAATAACTTTATTTTTAGACAGGGTGGTAGGGACATGTACGCATACCATGAATTTAACACAATAATTGTGATTCTAGACCCCGTGCGCAGACATTTTTCGTCGGTTATAAAAAAAAATGTACTGCTTCCCACGCGGTCAAAATGTACGGAACCGACAACAAATTGTACTGAATCCATGGTGGCAGGTTACGCGTCGATGTACAGAACTACAGACACCAGCACATCAACCTACCCGAAACTGTCAAATTTTCCTAATCAAGTTTGAACCTTATTATATGCTTCAGCGATAAAGTTAAAACTCTATTAAAAATTTGACAGATTGTAGTAGCTTGTTGTACTGGCGTCTGTTCCACCCTGTATAATATAATTTTATTAATATCTCTATTTATATCAGCCTACAGCAGTCCACGCTTTTATCTACGCTTTTATCCTACAGAAGTTCTACAGGCTGCGTCTGACTCGCGTGCGTATCGCGACTGTATCGCTACAAACGCGCGTCAACGGCGCGTTTAAAAAACGTGGTGTGCACAGGCCCTAATGCGGGGTGATTTTGACAGTTCAGCAGTTCATTTGACAGTTCCATTTTGACAGTTCAACAACATTCATTGCGATATTTACGTTGTTGAGCAGACAAAAATGATTCAGATTATGGTTGATAGTGTGTTACGCATGTAGAGGGTTTCTGTATTAGAGGCCAAAATGGTATATTCAAAAAAACTCATACATGTAGTAAGTGAAACTATTATAATTATTTTCATTTCATTGCAAAATGGCGAGATGTGTAATAATTATTAGATGAGATGAGACATTTTTAAAAAGACTAGCAACGTCCCGCGGTTTCACCCGCATAAGTTACGACCCCGTCTGAATATCGGGATAGAAACTATCCTATGTCCCGGGACTCAAACTATTTCTACACCAAATTTCATCTAAATTGGTTCAGCGGTTTAAGCGTGAAGAGGTAAAAGATAGACACACTTTCGCATTTATAATATTAGTATGGATAAAACAGTTGGTAACCCTAGTCATGACTGAAGCTTTTATGTTGATAAGCTGAAAGTGAATAAGCTTTATCAAACAACAATGTAAAAGAAGGTGGGCGGGATTACGTTTGCGTTGGATCGTATTTATTTGTAAACATAGGTGTAATGTAGTGGTACTGACGCCAGCACATCAAGCTACTACCATCTGTCAAATTTCTATAATAGATTTTCAACTTTATTGCTTAAGTATCTGGTTCAAAGTTGATTGGGAAAATTTGTTAATTTGTTTCGGGTAGCTTGATATGTTGGTGTCTGTACATGATGGTATAAGATAAAAAGATATGTTGTGTCACTATGTGCTGCCTGCAAGGCGGACAAATATTGTTTCCACAGTAGGTAATGAATGTACAGGTAGACCTATGGAATTATAGATTACTGCTAAGTAACAGTCTTAGTAACAAGTCAGTCAGTAGCAGTCTTTAAAAAATTATAGATTTCTGCTAAGTAACAGTCCTAATAACAAGTCAGTGACAATTTTTAAACAATTATACATTACTGCTAAGTAACAGTCCTAATAACAAGTCAGTGACAGTCTTTAAACAATTATAGATTAGTGCTAAGTAACAGTCTTAGTAACAAGTTTAAGTAACAGTCTTAGTAACAAGTCTAAGTAACAGTCTTAGTAACAAGTCAGTAACAGTCTTTAAACGGGTCCATATTGGCTCACCTAAAGTTCTTTACCCGAAATTGTTCTTCCTAACGATTTGTAATCCGAATGATCACTCTTCCAAATTTTTCATCCTAAAGTTTTCATTCATACTATTTGTAGTGCTACCGGCGATGTTCATAACACTCATGTTTCCGAAAATTGTAATTAATTATATCATTAATGTAAATATATTTAAACTCCTACTGTTTTTTATCATAACACTTTTATCCCTAAACATAATTGCCATAACATTTTCATTCATACTCAGAAAGAAACATTTACCAAGTGTAATAAAAATATATGCGGGTAGAAGATGATTTTATAGTTTTAATTTGAGGGTGAAATTATTTACGCATAACAGCTTACGCATAAATTTTTACGCATAATTTCTCTAATCATAGTAATGATTAAACATAACATTCTAAAGCATACATTTTTTAAGCATAACATTCTAAAGCATAAGTTTATTAAGCATAACAATAATAATAAGGCGTAGTCGACGGAGCCCCGCTTCGCGGGGCCCCTATTTCTGTCTGCAGGGTTTAAAGGAACCTAACCTGTCCGAGTCGGGGTGCCCCAATTCCCGAGCTCGCTTCGCTCGCTCTTGCTAAAAATATACACCTAAAATAAAAATACATAGTTAAGTTACATAATGTTTTGTATAATAAATCATTAACGTGGAAATCCAAAATAAATATGTAAAAATAACTCAAATTTGTTTCCGTTATTTCTATTAATTGTATGCCTAAATATTATTATGCTAATAATCATTAGGCCTAGTAACGTTATGCGAATTAAATTTATGCTAAAACAAATTAGCCTTCAAGATAATTATGCCAACATAAACTGTATGCCAAAAAAAATATGGCAAAGTATTATTATGGCAAAACTAATTATGCCAAAATCGTTATGCCAAAGTATATTAGGAAAAAGAATATTATGCGAAAAGAAGGGATCCCATTATTCTTATATGTTATACCTACATGTTATGTGAAAATAAAGTTACGCAAAATTAATGTATATAATACTGATTATTATGAATAAAAAGAAATCTAAACAAAAAAGATATGACTTTGAATAATAGTGTAAAAGATGGTTATGTTGAGAAAATATAGGAAAACAAATAAAAGTATAATAGATGTTTATTGCTACTGACATTATGAAGTTGAATGCTTCGGAATTATGAACATTAGAGAAGGAGTAGTTAGGAATTGTGATTGTTAGGATGAAAAATGTTAGGAAGAACATTTTCGGATTTCCAATTATCGGAATTAAAAATTTAGGTGAACTTTGGCGCACCCTCTTTAAACAATTATAGATTACTGCTAAGTAACAGTCCTAATAACAAGTCAGTAACAGTCTTTAAACAATTGTAGATTAGTGCTAAGTAACAGTCTCAGAAATAAGTCAGTAACAGTCTTTAGAATAGAATAGAATATAATAGAATAGAATATAATAGAATAGAAAAACTATCCTATGTCCTTCCCCGGAGTGGTTTAGGCGTGAAAGGGTAACATACAGACAGACAGACAGAGTTACTTTCGAAAGTACTCGTTTAATATTAGTATGGATATGCTTTCTGTATCAGGAACCTATGGAGTGTATTTTATAAAATATTTAAGTATTTTGAATCTTTTATCGATTTAGATAGTTTGTTGCATATTTTTAGAGCCATTCCTAGAAAACTTTTTGAGAATAGGGCGAAGAATTATCTTCAGTTACAACCGCAGACATAACTTTGCTTATCATAGTTTTTCGAAAAATACTAGGTATTAATACAAACTTATGTTTACGGTCGGTAAAATCAATACCGTAGTTGCGCGTGCAAAAGTGGCTATGTGTTTTAGTGAACTTATTTGAGCTAAATATATGAATTATAACACAGCTTGTTTATACGGAACTTTCGATGTATGAATATCAAATAGCTACATTCCTTAACTCTTTAAATATTGCACTTATGACAAAGCTGTTTTTATAGTATGTGTGTATTGAAATAACGATTAAAACTGCATAAAGAACCGAAAATAACTAAATAACACATAGTGACTTTTGCATGCGCAACGATGATACCGTGCATCCGTTAATATTCATCTCAACTAATTGGTTGGTTTTTCTGAACTATTTCGGTTATACCTACTCTAAAACTAAACACACCTGAAAGAGCTTCATCCAGAAAGCATTATCACAAGCTTCAATTAAAGCGTCAAGTAAAATATATACAGGAAAACTTGTAAATATCACGAAAAAAAAAAAATTATATCCTAGCCTTCGGTAAACTCAATTACAATGAAGAATGTAATATAAATTCACAGAAATCGTTTGTAATAAAACACATTAATTATCTAACTCGCACACAGGGACACCTCATTATTACATAATATACAATTATATCATCTAAGTTCAAATGGAGCGACCTGAACATGCCAAGAATTGTGAAAACCGTAATGTTTCCTTTCACTCACAAGAATCTAATGACGTGAGAGAGATTTAACACCTATTTTGCTAAAGTCAGAGGGCAAATTATAATTAACTCTCTTTGAGTAAAGATTAAAAGGCTTGATCTCAGAATATCAGATTCGATTCTCAAAATACCAGATTCGCAATATAACAGATTATCTGAATACCAGATTCGCAATATACCAGAAGTACAGTCTTGGCGTAACAGTGAGACTTTTGATATTCCGTTGTTAACGAGATCTAATTCGACGCCAACGCCATCTAGTTACGCAGTGTACTTTGCAAAAAGTACAATTTATTTTGCTGACCTGATGACGGCTTTTGATTATGCATGATCATTAAAACGTTAATCTGCGCAATTATATTACTTCTGTGATAGGTTTATTTGCATACATCAACATAGCTTATCGCAGTCCACTGCTGGAGATAGGCCTCTCCCAGGCTGCGTCACAATAGCCTGTCCTCCGCCTTCCGCATCCAGTCTGTCCCAGCCACTGTTTTAGGGTCGACGGTCCACCTAGCTGGGGGGTGTCCCAGACTATGCCTTGCCGATACGCGGTCTCGACTGCAAGACTCGTCTGCTCCACCGGCCATCGGTCCATCGACAAATTGGCAGCATTCATTTGGATATACAAAAGTCATCTCCGGAGACATTCAGATCAGACTTAAAACAAGAATCTGTAAGTCATTCAAATAGTAGCCAAAATCAACATAAATAACGAAATTTCACAGGCACTGATGTTACTGAAAAGCAAAAATAAATAAAGCTGGCTGTTTCGCCAATTAATTTAATTTTAACCTTGTATATTTATCACAAAACCCATTCCCACACATACAAAACCAATTCCTTTCATTTTCCGCATTCATATCCATTGACTCTGGTACGGTCTGAATAAACCCCGGTGAATAAACGGTATAGAATCTGACGACCATCAAACCGATTGGACATTGGTCTATTCAACCTACCCTTGTAATTTGGGTTGTGAAATTCAGATGGCATTTGTAACATGTCAAGTTATTGTTCAATAAACATATTCAGTCCCATTCGATGAGATCAGAGGCTTACCCTATACATATATTAAAAAATAAAAAAAAATAAAAAAAAAACTGAAAGCTAAAAACAAGCACATTTTAAATTAAATAAAAGTTGGAAGCAGGCGGGACCCATTCCATTTTTATTATATTTTCAAACTTAAATGGGTCTGTCTCAATGGGTTCATTCGTTCAGAAGTTACGAGGGAATAAAGAAACGGAGATACTTACAGGTCAAACACATAGCCCTCCTTTTGGGCTTCGCCGCAGTCGAGTAAAAACAAGTAGTTAGATTTTGTATATTGTAGGTCAGTATTTCAAGATTTGTATGTCAGATTTGTTCTAAGAAAGTAACTTTGCATGAGCAGCCTAAAGTTATCCCACTGCTGGGACACAGGCCTCCTCTCTGTGAGAGGGAGTAAGCCATAGTCCACAACGTGTGCCCAGTGCGGATTGGTAGATGTCACATGTCTTCGATTTATTTGGTTCTTAGACGAATCTGTTTCCTCACGATGTTTTCCTCACCCTTTTTGACCTCTCAAAAAGGTTGAGGAAATCATCAGAAGTATGTACCTCTTACTCACAACAAACTCGAGATAGGCGCACCTGACCATTCGGAGATCAAAAGAATATTCAATGATGTACAGTACCCGGCGATAAATATTGCACATCGAGCTTTTTACACAAAACCATTTTATACAAAGAATAAAAATAATTATCAAAAGAAGCAAATCATAATTGTTTTAACAGCTCCTAATAGATACCGGACTGTTTGTATTTCGTGCGACAGAGATAACGCTCTACGAAGCCGAAATTAGCCGATTGTCTCTTTCCAAAGGTCGATGTGCAATATTTATCGCCGGGTACTGTAAGTATACTTATTCAGTACATTTTTAGAATTTCCTACTAATTGACCGCAAGGCAACCTCAATGTTTCGTATACCTGTTCAACGGCACTGACGGTTCGTTAGCGCTGAAGTGTTGCCAAAGTTTTAAAATATTAAACGTTAAAAGTATTTGCCATCTTGTTAGCGCCGATAACAATAGCCGATAGGCATTACATTTATTCCAGTTGAAATGCTCAAGGTTTTATTTGTGAAAAGCGAAGGGATATTATGTCGGTCAGTTATCGACTAAAACTACGGGGGTAACTATCCTGAGTTTATAAGAACTCGCAGCCGAAATCCAATTATTTATATCTTCAGCGCCGTCCTAAATGGAAACCTGTAGTTTCACAGGAGGTCTCGAAGGTCCTACAAGCATATCTATGCCAAGGACGGCCTTGTTTTTTTTTTCAGGATGGGAATTCATCAAATGACCCCTCCCGCTCTGGGTGGAGCGGAAAGGAGTGTCAGACTCTTACTAACTAAAACCCACCCGTGTTCCTTCCTTCGCCCATTATGTTCCGGGCCAGCGGTAACCCTTTCGGACAATCCCGGTGAATGCTAAAGACGGCCTACGACGGAGTTTTGGTAGAAAAAAAAATAATTTATTGTAAATATTTAAGTCACGGGATTCCTAAAGATTTAATTACGTAAAAATAAATACGTGTAATTTAATTAATCTAAGCCCCCTATTGTTAAAACAATTCGTCAGTTAAAACAAATCGCCAGTTTCATAGAAAAGTCCGATACCTACGCGATCAAAATCTATGGTAGAGCTAATTTTTTTATTAAAATTATCGATGAAAAATATCAACGCAGAAAGGTTCTTAATCATGTACTGAATCTATGGTAAGAGGCTGTGCGTCGATGTTGTCACCCACACACACACACGCGCACACACACATAATCTATCATTAATACGCGCTAACTACAGAGACACTCTTGCATCAAAACCATATGCGCTAATTATAATTACCACATTGAAAGTTTAAACTGAACTTTGACAGAATCCTTGAGACTCAAAAGCATATGTAATTGCCAAAAGTGTTTCGAAACATTTAACTAAACCGTTTCTCTCCAACATAATGAAACTCATTCAAAGTACCTATTTCAACATAATATTATGAAGCCATATCCGGTAATGTCGGATAACTTAATGGTTATTGCACACTCACCGAAGCAATTGACAGCTGTGAGCTTCTGTTAGTTATACTATTTATCACTATCTATACTAGGTACTAATAATAAAAATGAAGAGTTTGTTCGGTTGAACGCGCTAATCTCTGGAACTACCAGTCGGATTTGAAAATTTATTTTTGCATTTGTTAGTCCAATTTTTGAGAAAGGCTATAAACTACTTAGCACCAGACTAGAACTCAAACTCAAAGCATTTATTTCAATTAAACCATTTACAGGCACTTTTGAATTGTCAAGAAGTCGGTCAGTCAGAAAATATGAAGTTAGTTGCCAATTCCAACGCGTAGGTACCTATGGAGAAGAACGGGCAAGAAACTCCATGAACACTTTTTTAAAATTATATTTTACAAAAATATTGTAATATAATATACATCATTACTTTTGATTTTAAAATTATATAATGTGAGAACGATGTAAAAAATTAAGAAAGACGTACGCGTTAAAAGTGTCCAGAGTTCAACAAATGGTACTTAACAAACAACAATCCAAAAATAAAATAATTAAAAATAAGCCGAGGCAGCTAAGTGATGACCAGCCCCAACTGACGGCGCCCGTTCACGAACATGACGCATAAATCAGCACCATTCAGCTCAACCATTTTGAAGGGAGCTAAATGATCCAACACACACGCCACCGTCAGCGAGACATTTGAGTGAGCATGACATACTATCAGCTGCCAGGGCACATTTAAGTCAATGAAAGACATATTATTACCCGGTAAATGGTAGCTATAGGGTACATAGAACTCACTTCTGTGAACACTTTGGAGCCGAGCAAAAAGGAATAAAAGTCAGAAACAACGCTAAGCGAATTGTAGTAATAGCGCGGGCAGGGGATAGATGCGACGGAGTGGGTCGGGGAACAAGATATTTCATGCGGACGAAGTCGCGGGCAGAAACTAGTATAATATAGTGGTAATTTATGCAACTGTTGTCTAATAAGGGGTATTAAAAGACGAATGTGGGTTTATCACATGAGTGTTATAATGCCTAATTATGTATAGTTGCATAAAAGATTTTATCTACACCCTGATGTGAATCCTCTGTAAAAGGTTCTGAACCAGTTAGCTTATTGCCAACATTAAAAAAAATAGTGGCACTCCGGAAGTGCCGACAGAAGTGAAAACAAAACACAAACATCCATCACTCACTGACATATCGGAATGTAGTAATGTCGTATATCATGAGTATAGATAAAAGAATTTGGCTAATATAGAAAAAAATTAGGATTAAAAATTAGTAAGTACAGGGAATTTATTTTTGGTTAATAACGATGTCTGTAAGGTTTTTTTTATTTTCTCTGATGTTTCGTATTAATTAACAAAATTACTTTTTATCCGACAGTACTTCTGTCTTGTCCTTACTAATGTAGTAATGTCGTATATCATGAGTATAGATAAAAGAATTTGGCTAATATAGAAAAAAATTAGGATTAAAAATTAGTAAGTACAGGGAATTTATTTTTGGTTAATAACGATGTCTGTAAGGTTTTTTTTATTTTCTCTGATGTTTCGTATTAATTAACAAAATTACTTTTTATCCGACAGTACTTCTGTCTTGTCCTTATGCTAATAAATGCACCAAGTTCTCCCCCCGCGTCTGTCTGTATGAACGCGATAAACTCAAAAACTAACTAACGGATTTTCATACGATTTTTACGAATGGATGGAGTGGTTCTTAAGAAAGGTTTAGGTGTATAATTCATTCAAGTTTTGTGTAAATTGGCTGAAATATGACGATGATTGTTGAAGATGTCAGACAAAATCGTGGCGACTGGAAGCTTTACTGGCATGCGCCGCGTAAACCAATAGAAATAAAAAAAAACAATGTATTACGGAATTATTCCTCATAAAAGATCTATTAAACCTGGTAACACGTTCCTGTGGAATAATTTCCAACTAGTAATATAATAATACGGGGTTTATCATCAATCTAACTTTTTTCGCAAAATTCTCACTATTTTCTTACGTAATCTTATTTTGAGTACAATGCGTGCCACGAAAGATGAGACTTGACCCCGCCTCCCCCGCTCTTTCCGCCGCCCCTATGACGTCCGGTCCCGTCCCGCACTCAGACCGCTAAAGATACCTAAAATCGTGTACTGCGCATGTCAAACGACGTGGTGTGTCAAGTCTCATTTTTCGTGGCACGCATTGTAACCACTGACCGTCGGTAAAACGAAAACCTACAAAAAAAAAAAACTAATAAGTGCGAGTCGGAGTCGTGCACCGCGGGTTCCGTAATTTGTAGGTATGTAAATAGTTTATCACGGGAAAAAAATAATTTCTTTGTAATGTAACTATTTACGGTTTTTGGATTTTTTCCTTTACTTGTGCTACATGAAATTGCTTCTAGCTAAATTTCGTGATTTTAGATCAACGGGAAGTACCCTATAGGTTTTGATTCTCAGGTGAGTGTCAAAATATGCGGCATAAACGGAACATAAACGCCCGTAGCTTTTGATTGCATTGACTTTGAAGTTTGATTTTTTCACTGCTTCAAAGGACAAGTATTTGTTATTAATTTCAACTTGATAACACCTCGCGTTCCTGAGAAAAAGGGTCTTGACAGACGAACAGCCAAACGGACAACGAAGTGATCTTATAAGGGTTCCGTTTTTCCTTTTGAGCTACGGAACCCTACAAATAGAACCAATACAGAAGAAGTAGAAGAAGAAGAAATATATAGGGTACAAAGGATCAGCAAAAGTATTTATTATAATGTAAAACGTTGGGAAAAAGAACAATAGCATTTTCAACCTCGTAAAAACACAATAAATTCCAAGTGGTAAGTCAAACACTCGAAACGTAGCCAAAAATTCCAACCTGGGAGACAAAATTGAGATGGCCTTTTAATTTTATTAATAAATTCGTGTACGCACTGAAACAATTTATTTTTATTTTATTTATTTATTTATCTACTTACAAAAACCCTTACAGGATATAACCCAATGCGGTAAATGCGCTTATCCTAACTTATACATACTAAAATCTAAAACTTATTATAAATAATGCATTCCTTATGAATTCACTCAGAGAGCAACAGAATAAGTAAGTCCCTCTCGCTATGAGGTTGAGCGCGCGGAGTGCACGCGTCAGGGGCGCCTCCCTTAAAAGGTTGTAAAGTGTAACGAATGTAAAAACTGCTATTATATCATACCACGCGTATGTAGAATCATTACTTCACTATGGTCTTGTAATGTGGGGTATTAGTACTGATCTAAATTACTTGTCGCTCAAAAAAAGTGCTAAAGTGCAATATGGCTCTTCCAACCAGCAGTGTGATTCTGTAACCATCTCACCGTGAAAACTTAGGTGAAGTGAGCGTGGAGTGAGCTATCAATAGTGTCAATTCCTAGGAAAAACAAACTCACATCACCTAAGTTTTCACGGTGAGATTTTTACAGAATCGACCGGCTGGTGACTCATTTTGACCATCGTTTAAAAAACGTGGTTTTGTCACATTAATATTATGAAGGCGAAAGTTTGTGAGTGTGTTTGTATGTTTTTTACTCATTCACGCAAAAACTACTGAACGGATTTGGATGAAATTTGGCGAACAGGTAGTATAATCATTTTGCTTCGTGTAAAAGCTACTACTTAATAAATAATCGTATTAAATAAAATGGCATTGAGCATTCTTGTTTATAATTTCAAAATCACTCAAGATCTTAGATCAGACAAGACTTAGATGAAACATTATTACAACTGTTCACGGCTATTTCAAACATCAGAAGGCCAATTCTCGTATTTTAAAACGTTCAAAATCTAATCGCAGTCTCATCTCAGCGACAAAGAAATGTCAAAAACTTGTCAAAATGTAGGGAAATTTGAAGTATTTTTTGACAGATTGAGACTGAGATCAGACTGTGAACGTTGTTAAAATTAGTAGAATTGCCCCTCAGATGTAATCGCGTTACATTAAATTAATAGGAATCCGTTTCGATTGGCATTTGAAATTCAGAACTGGCGTCATTTGAAACAGATATAATGTTTCACCATTTCACTGTTGGACATCTCATTTTATGGTGTTTTGTTATGGATTAATTATGGTTATCAGCATCCTTATCTTTTGGATGAGTCGGTGTCCTGTGTTGATAATATACAGGGTTATTGGTAAAACATTAACAACCTCTTAAGAGGTCATTGTACTCATCATTATGAACAACTTTTACTTGACCCTTTCCTTTAACCCTTTTAATATAACTATACGGTATTATCAAACAAGGGATCATTTGTTTGATAATACCGTATAGTTACATTAAAAAGTTTAATTCCACATACTTAATCAGGAAAGGGTTAGGTTGATTGATAATGATAGATATGGTGCTGCAAAAACGCAAAAATCCACCTTATATGGTTATGAAGACACAAAAATTGTTCAATCGAGTAGTTCAATCAATTTAAAGTCCGGTGACATTTTTCTACAAAAACGGAGTATAGGTATTTCACTCATATCTCAGTGCAGTGTTATGAAGACGTGGATTAGTGTTAATCATGCTATGATAAAGGCAGCCATAAAGATTATTACAGACATTATAACCTGTCTGGTAGTTAGTTTAGCGAGAAAATTGCTCGCGTGATTGTGTGCGGCCACGAAATAAGCGATTTGAGAACGCAATTATGTAGTGTACAAATACGTAGACACATTAGCATTAAAATATCACACTAATATTATAAAGGCGAAAGTTTGTGTGTGTGTGTGTGTGTTTATATGTTTGTTACTTCATCATGCTTTAACGGCTGGACCAATTTAAAAAAAAAATATATGGAGATAGCTGACACTCTGGTTTAACATACATATAGGCTACTTTTTATCCCGATATTCCTACAGGATCGACACTTATGCGGGTAAAACCGCGGGACGCAGCTAGTGGTAAATAATAAACAATTTTCCAAGCAATTTTGTGTCGCCATGCTTCAAAGTGTGTCATGAAACTGTTAATGATTAGGTCGGTACCTACCTACGTGTAGGCAAGATAATACAAAAATAGCAATGTAGGTAAGTTAATAATTGTCTATATATTAGGTGGTAATGATTTTAGAGTCCTATTACTCCATAACGAATCAATATTTAACGTCAGTATTATAATATTACATCTACGCTTTTTTAATTTGAACAATTTTTCTAAAGATTTTTGAAAGATAATTAAATTAACCACAACCATGATTCATCTTACTTTCACCACAACCTTTTCCTAATCGTTTGCCGTACTATTTATTAGTACTATTTTCTATATATTCCAAATTATTCTTATAAATCGCTCCGCCCATCGCCACGCTTGCTTTATAGCCCAAATTACTAGTGCTGGTGCATTACATCATATAATTGCGGGGCAGAGCTCTATGGACTCAGTTAATTCTCATTTCTCATATAACACTTTACCTAGGCACTGCAAAATATTAAACTTTTGAATTGAGGAAGTAGGTAACAATGTCTGAAGTCTCGCCTATAACCAGTGTGTTCTGCCCACCATGACGTACGGTGATGAGACGTGGACGAGCGTCCACATCATGTCACGCAGCGTAGGCGTAGCCTCCTTCGTAAGATATCTATGTTTATGTTCTGCTGTGAACAGGTAGAGAGTAGCACAGAGTGCCATGGAGCGGCCCATGCTTGACATACCGAGTCCCAAACGTCGAGATCCGCAGGCGCAAATTCGAACAAATTTTGAATCGAAAATACAACAATTTTTACGACAAGCACAAGAGTTAACACCAATAGATGCGAATAATTTTTTAAAACTAAGTGAATATTATGTGCGAAATGAATATCATCATCATGTCAGCCGAAGGCATCCCCTGATGGACCTCCCCCAAACACCTCTACTTCGACCGGTTCTGTGCTTCCCGTATCCAGTGGACTCCTGCTGCCTTCACGAGGTCATCGGTCCACCTTGTGGGAGGTCTTCCAATGCTACATCTTCCGGTACGCGGTCGCCAATCCAGAACCTTTCAGCCCTATAGGCCATCTATTCTGCGAGCAATGTGCCCTGCCCACTGCCACTTAAGTTTGGAAATTCTTCTACGGATCTCTTCATTTCTGATTCAATCACGTTGGTTAACTCCAAGCCCTCTCCATTATTTATTTATTTATATTTATACTTATACTTTATGGTACACCAGAAAATACATAACAAAAAAATACGATTATGAATACAAAACATAGAATGGGCGGCCTTATCGCTGTCTGCGATCTCTTCCAGGCAACCTTGGAATGGACAGTGATTGCGTAGATATAAAAAATGGGGTTGTCAGTGGTGCAACATAATATACTATAATAGATACATACATATATATATAATGCCGTATAATAGATAAATAAATAAATACTAAATAAACATATAAACAACCAAAATAAATGATGACTATAGATTGCCATTGCCCTTTCGGTGGTTGAAACGAGTATATTATATTAAATTTTAATATCTTTCGAATATACGTTACGTTGACCGAGCCTTTGACTGCAGCCAGTTCGACCTTTCAACCCACCATCCCTATTCCGTGGGGTAGCTACAAATGTCGCCTCTGCCCTCCCCTTCCGAGGATACAGGCATGAAGTTAGCAAGATTACGTAAATATCCATGCGACGACTCGACGTCATAATCAGTAGCTCAAGTAATTATAATTAGGTAGATTAATTATGTAGGTTCGTGGTTTCCTTTAATTCAGAAAGTACTGCTTACATGAATTATTCAATTATTACTTTTATATGTGACGTCGTTCAGGGAAATGACGGATTATTGGTCGTTATGGAAATTGGTCTCTGAACTTGTGATTTAGTTTCTTATTCAGCAGATAAAAAATGTAGGTATAATAAACTTCGACAGTCACTATGGGTAGTCAGAAGGCAGCAAGTTTTGACAACCAGTCCAGAACCAAGGTGTATCGTGTTACCCAGTTGACATGAAAGTACTGCCTATGTGACCTCCACAACCTTAGAAGTCCAAGATTGTCGAGGTTAGATAGGCAGTCGTTTCATGTAAAATACTAACATTCAGCTACATCTGATTAGATGGAAGCTGACCACTAGAAAGAAAGAAAGAATGAAAAAGTATTTATTGCGACTCGTACAGAAAGATCACAAACTAAACTAAACACAGTAAAATAAAAATTCAAGTTATATAAAAAAGAGTAGCAAAAGGAAAATGAAACGGAAAGTCCTATACGAGGCCAAAAGGCTCCTATCTCAGCATGATGCTGCGACATTTAAAAAAACACTACATAGTTGGGAAGATACTGAAGAAAGTTGTCACTTGGAAAGTGAAATATGAGAAGAAACGGCAAAACAAAATGCAAGCTAGTCACTTACAAACAAGAACACTGCAAAAAACCTGCTACAAAAAATATAATAACCTAATCGTCTGAGAATATTTTCGTAGAAAGTGAATTTAAATGAGCCTTACACAGAAGAGACGATAAAATCGACCGGGGAAGCGAACCTGTTACATCGAACAATGGGCCGATAGTTTCCGCTGAGCCAATGCGATCTTTATCTTTTATGTAAGGCGTTACAGAGTAAAACAAGAGAGCAAACGGATAAATAGAATTAATGTTATAAGATGGCCTTTGTCTTGTCAGCCATGCGAGATATTTGATGTAGCAAGGTTTGGGCACGAGATGCGGGGGAATGGGGAAAATGTTCTGAGAAAAGTCTTGATTATATTGTGGAGTGTGGATGACTATAAAAGTACTGGAAGACTAAAGAAACGATGGATGGACGGTATGAAAGATGATATGGCTGGAAAGGAGGGGAGGCTTTTTTGTGGTGGCGTTTTTGTTTCGAAACATACATATGTTATTGTTACCGACGAACATTTATAGTGATCATTTTCGACTCATTGTTCATGTAGGACAAATGTTTTTCATAATACAATTTAGCCGGGTATGAAAACTTTTTTTTCTGGCAAATTTTGATTTTTTTACAGTAAAACCTAAGAGCACTTTACTTCACTTTACCCGATTGAGGTTTAGACCACTTGTTAACGAGACGGCTTTCAGCAAGGTTTAGGCACGGTTTTAAACTGTGTCTACGTCTGGTTATCGGTTAGGTATGGGATACTATGGAGGTTTGTTAACGAAGGCGCTAGCGTGCTCGTGAACAAGCTTAGCCGGCACCGGCCCGGCGCCAGCCCGGGTAGAAACAGTCTCGTTAACAAGGGGCCTTAGAATCTCGCGACCCTGAATTTAAAGCATGACTGAGTAAAATTTTACCAACCAGTATCTACTGGACCCGCGAGGTGGATTACGGTCCACTCACAGAGAAGTGCTGTGGTGGCCGAGTGGTACCAGGAGGAGTTCAAACCCAGGCAGCCACTTCACTTTGTGTAAATTATTTTATCACCACTACTCTTATAACGGTGAAGAAAAATATCGCGACATCCACAACACACAACCAATAAAAATCGAAGTTATGTGATATCCACCAACCCACACTGGGCCCACGTGGTGGATTACGGTCCACCCCTTCTGAGGAGGCTTGTGTCCCAGCATTGGGAGCATTATAGGGTGATTATGCTTGTTTCTATATAAAATCAATAAAGCTGTAGGTACAAACTTAAAAAAAACGTGTGGGGTCGGGGGACCTACGGCAGGAACGAAGTTCAAAATGAGAATCTAAGATAGCGTTTGCAAAAATTTTAAAATGACGAAAATTTGTGCACTTTTGCAGCCTTCATTTTGATCTCACTATCGATTTAGCACCCTCGAAAACCATGAAAACGACACCCATGACGACAAATTTGAAATTTTTTGTCACTATCGGCTATAGTAGCACTCTCGAAAATCATGAATACTATCTCTCTTTGTCTCTCTCTCCCTCTGTCACTTTCTATTACATATATGTAATAAAGATTCGCATGGAGGGGGCATCGAGTTACTCCTACCGCAAGCTCCGTAAAACAACTTCGTTCCAAGAAATTAGTGAAGTTCAACGTAGATTTACATCTAAGATTTACATCTAAGATTTACAAATTCGTCAAAAACATTGAGTTATTCCGGTCTAATCCGCTGTTCTGTTTTAATCTCTGTCTTATCCCGTATAAACTTTCTCATTCCGGTCTGATCCCCTTTTTCTTTTGTTTTTATTCCTGACGGATCCCCTATTCGTAGGGGTTTCTCTCTCCCGGATTATCTAAAAACGGCTGAAAGTTGAGGTGTTCAAAAAAATTGTGTATGAACATAAAAGTTATTAAATAGGTACCAAGGCAAGTTTATTTTCTTTTGACAGACATAAATTATATTTTTGGCTTTTTGTAGTAGTACTACAGAAACGAGAAGAGCAAAATATTGAGATTTGGTAGGGTTTGATTATAAATGTTCTTTCAATTTATAGGAATGACTCGTGTTTTATTTGTGGTGTGAAATTTTGCTGTTTGCGTTAGTGCATAACACAGTGCACACAGTGTTCCACAGTGCGCACGCTAAACATTGTGCTTATGGATGCATGCAACGGTACAGGGTATTTTTTTAAATCTTTTTTGATTAATTGGGGTTTTTATCCCAATGGACACGCCAACCTCATCATGCCTACAGACCACTACGATACAATTTTAAATTAAATGAAGATTCTTAACCAATATACAAAAAACTTGGTTTGGTAATAAAACATCAGTAAAAGTTGGTACTTTGACCTTCAATATCTCTGTAACCAGAAGGTTCCCAGGTATGGTCCAGTACAAAAAAAAAAATACAATTACAGGGAGTGTCTTTTTACACCCGTTATTTTATAATCATCATTATTTCAACCCAAAAACGTCCACTACTGGACATGGACCTACCCCAAGCGTCGCCACACCGATCGGTCCTGCTCGCTACTCGCATCTAGCGGATTCCTGCGACCTTCACCAGGTCATCGGGGAAGAGCTATACCACACCCTTAAATTTGGCTGGCCTTTACAAACTAACCCTGTATATAAAGAAAGAGATTAACTAGTAAATTTTCTATATCAGGAAAAGTAAAGTGCTTATTTTTGTTATCTGTCTACCTTTCAATTCCTGTCATAGACAGCCGACCTTTGTTTCTTTTCATCAGATTTTGCCTCTATACAAATCAAAAAGTAACCTTTTGATATGCGAGGTTTCTAACCCTTACACCAAACTTCTGACATAGCTACGTATAACCTTACTGCTCTTTGTTTTAAAAGTTATTTTGGCTTGGCAAGTTAAATTGTGATTGATGTGATCGTAATTCGACCTTCCCTGCTTACTGGGCGTAATCTAATCTACAGTTTGTTTGTATTTCCTATAGGTGGATATATAGTTTTATTTACTATTTTATTTATAGTTGGGTAGATTTGGGAAAGGAATTAATGTATTTATTTGATCATAAAAGCTCTTAGTCTGTTTTTGAATGTGGATTTCTGAATGGAGTTAACGATGTATACGTATAAATGTGATTTTTTTGGAGTACTTTATGAAGGCCCATTTAAGATAAACGTTCAGACACACCTCACACCCGCACACCAGCACGCATAGCATGACCACCGTAGAAACGGAAGAAACTAAAGACAAAATGACAGATTGTACAAAGAATTCAACGGCGCGATGTCAAAAATGAAGAAATTACGTGTCACTTTGTGCTGTAGAGTTGAGACAATACTCGTAGTCATGTTACGCGTGGTGATATACTCTGAGTCTGAGTCTTATTACTGCAAACTTGGAGAAAGAAGCAGACAGTTAATTTTTGTGTATCCAGCAGATTGGGTCAATGATGGAAGACCTTCCAAAGTTCTTATTGAAAGTGTAGTTCCACAAGGATGTGTCCTTGGTCTTACTTTATTCTTAACGTATACATGTACGGTCAGCATCAAAAGTCGATTAACACTTCAGTTTTTTTAATCTCAGCTATTGAGCAAAATATTTGTTCGAAATTGCAGCAAAAGTATAATGCGATTTTGAACAAATATTTTGCTCAATAACTGAGATTAAAAAACTGAAGTGTTAATCGACTTTTGATGCTGACTGTACCAGCTGTGCCCCGCGGTTTCACCCGCATAAGTTTCGTTCCCGTGGGAATATCGGGATAAAAACTACCTATGTCCTCTCCCGGGACTCAAACTCTATACCGAATTTCATCTAAATCGGTTCAGCGGTTTAAACGTGAGGAGGTAACAGACAGACACACTTATTAGTATGGATAGATATCGACAGCGAAGTGATTCAAACAAGCGAAGCGAAGCGAGTGATTTGAGTGATTTTTCGTCATATTTTAATTTGTCAATAGCATTAGTTAATATAGAATATTTTATTTTTATTAATTATATTATTAAGTATAAGTTGTTATTTATGTACAGTTCATTTTAATTCTTAGCCACACCAAAATGTTAATTTTTCACCATTTGGTAAACCAACGCAACAGAAATGAAAATAGATGAAGAAAAATGTATAGAAATGGGCATTTTCCTTTAAAGAAAGAAAGAAAGAAAAATGCGTTTATTGGCATTACAGCAAAATAAATATACCTCAAAACTATAAAAACAGAAAACAAAGATTATAATTATATCATTAGTAGCAGACACTATCTCTGTGAAAGCCTTTTGACACTTGCATAGATAAACAGCCGGTCGATTCTGTAAAAATCTCACCGTGAAAACTTAGGTGAAGTGAGCGTGGAGTGAGCTGTCAGTAGTTTCAATTCCTGGCAAAAACAAACTCACTTCACCTAAGTTTTCACGGTGAGATTTTTACAGAATCGACCGGCATGTTATAGTTATACATATATTACATGTGAAATAGGCTAACGCCTTACCGAGATCAAATTGTGATAGTTTTGAGGGTAGGGAGGATAGAAAGTCCAATTTGATTATGTATGTGTGAAGAACCTGTAGAAGGGAAGGGAAAATATCTACCTATTATGTATTTAGTAGCCTAAACAAATTTATTTTAAAATAAGGTTCATTTATTTTAAAGAAAAAATACCTTAAAGTATAAACACCACAACATAATCTAGGTACCGGGGTAACTGCGTAACACACTAAGGCCTAAGTTCACCAACATTCAAACCACCGGTTAATGTCAAATTTCCTAAGGAAATTTTAAATACAGAATTGATTAAGTATTTAATCAGTTGATTTAAATGTTGGTGAAAACAAGGAACAGCTTTTATTTTGACAGTTCAACAACATTCATTGCGTTGTTTATATTGTTGAGCATACAAGTTTTTCGAACTTCTGAAGTAATGGATTTGCAATATCCTTCAAAATGATTCAGATTGTGATTAATAGTGTGTCACGCAATTAGGGTGAAGTATTAAATAGCTACTTCTTCCTCCTTCTTCACACTGTTTACAAGCCCTTGCTGCGTAGCTTCAACATTGTATGTTAAAACTGGAGCTGGATATATTTTGTCTATCTAGGCAATCATTTAAGAAAATGGCTCTAGATCTTTTGTCTAGCGAGTATTTTAAGTTAGATTAAGTTAAGCTAAGTAACCCAGCATTATTATTGTGGCAGCGACTATCGTTTTACTTTTCTCTTTCTTTTTTATGTCTTTAGCACTCCTAACCTTTAGTTAAAACGTGGAAAATCGTGTGGGTTACATGTTTGTTAATCTTATTTTAGTATTTTTCTGTATTTTGTATCATGTAACTGTTTTTTGTCCCTAATAAATAAATAAACTGTGTACTCCACGTCACTTGTCCCTAAAGGTTATTAGAAAACCAGCGTCAGACATACGAACATAAATGTAGGGAACAGCTGCTTTTTTTTCGCGATTTCAGGTTTGTTCCCATAGTAAAAGTTGTTCGTAATGATGAGTACAATGATCCAGCAAATGAACCTTTTTGGCGCAGCCGTGAGGCACACACTATTTATGTTTGAAACATTATTTTTCATTTTGTACTTAATTTTGTATTTTTGTGTTTCACGAACTGTGTCCAAATAAACTTTTTTTCAGGGGTATAAAATGTCAGCGGGATTGTCCGAAAGGGTTACCACTGGCCCGGAACATAAAGGGCTAAGGAAAGAACACGGGTGGGTTTTATTCAGTAAGAGTCTGACACTCCCTTCCGCTCCACCCAGAGCGGGAGGGGTCATTTGATGATTTCCCATCCTCAACAAAAAAGGTGTATAAAATAAACGTTTTTTTCGGCGTTTTATGCCTTATGGTACGGAACCCTTCGTGTGCGTGTCCGACTCGCACTTGCCCGGTTTTAAATTATAAAATTATGTATGGAAGGCGTGCCAGTACCTACCTACATAAATATTACTCAAACCATCATTCTAGCCGACAATCACTATAGTTCGCAATCCGTATTCAAAAAGCATCAAATAGTAAAGATTTCTAGAAAACTCTTACACCGGTTTATGTAAGAATGACTCAGTGTGGCCCGTTTCGAATAATAATAGCCAGAATAAGGAAGGAAAGTACTCGCGCCAGTAGCTAGGATGAAATAATGATGCATGCTGCGTTTAGACGGTGTTGCAGATGAGTTCGGCTTATTGTAAAGTAGCTTTTGAATATGCGTTTGACTAATAAATGCCTCGTAAGACCAGTTAATTAGTTCCCTGTATTTATCTCGAGTGCAGTTTTGGAATACAAATTTATTGTTGCTTTTCCGCGACGAGTAGAGACTGCGCGAGTGGTATCGGGGGTAAATGATAAATTGTTTTATTTCTCTAAGTAGGTTTGCACAAACGCTTTTACACCTCAATCATATTTTAAATACTAGATGAGGTCGGCGTTTCCTATCTGACTATCTCTGTCAGAAAATAATTATGCAAATGCATACAAAAATATTCACTTTTAACTACTAAAAAACATCAATTAATAACTTATATTGATTAACGACATCATGTCATTAGAATGCAATATTAATTTCCTTTGGTTTTAATGTATGCAGATCTAAAAGTTTCTAATCGCTTTTTAACGGAAACTATTAAGGTACTGCATCACACTTCTGCAATACTAAAATATGTACGCGTACACTTAAAAATAGGGTATTTAAAGAAGCCAGAAATTTTTTATTCTGTGCTTCCGTGATATAAAATTGACTTCTGACTGTTTTTGTACGGTCTATGGACAAACCGTCAGAAATTCAAAATTTAATCGCAGGATAAAACTAAAGTAGAGACCGTCTTATTTAGAATTATCTATTTATTATATATAGAGAAATAGATAGATAGATAGTTTATTAGATATTCAGGAATTTCAAATTTCTATAGGTTTATTTTTCTCATAACTCGTCTTTAAATCAGTGTCCATTCAAAATATATAATTTGGGAACCTACATATTCTGTAATCCAATCGGAATAAATACACACAACATTAAGAATATGTTTGATTTACAAATTATTTTAGTATTACGTTTGTATGAACTATGCATGCTCCACCGGTCCCTTAAGCATGGCAGCTTTCGGAGTGACATCAGTAATACCTAATAAGGTCCTCTAAATTGAAGATTAATTATTAGTGGTTTCGTTCTAATTTAGAGCTTGTAAAATGGATCTCTAAGCTAAGATTAGCTTACCCTCTCTCACCTAATCCCGGGTAGGTGTCATAAAGGAGGCTAATGGTTAGAAAAGATTATGACATTACTATCTCAAGGCCGTTTATTGTTGTAATAATCTATTTGTGGCTCAATACGGGCTTAATTATCGTATTCAAACACCTCGTGGGCTTAATAATCGTATTCAAACACCCCACCTACGGGCTTCATTACCTATCGTATTCAAAATTCAAACACCCTTTAGTTTCTGAAAGGTTATTCAATCGATTGAATATGTTATCAACTGTCGTGAGTATGATTGGATGGTGTAATTTTATTAAATTACTAAATTCGTTACTAATTGCAAGCCTAAAGGCTCCTACAAACAGGCGCGACTCGCGATATAATCGCGTGGGACACAAAGGCACCGCTCGTTGCGCGACTTGCGGTGCCTTTGTGTCGCGTGTCGTGTCGCGCCTGTTTGAAGGAGCCTTAACATGAGACATGGTAGATTATTTAATTGATCAGATACGGTATACAAGCTGTAGGTACTATTATTATTATATGTCCCTATTGCTAGGTCACAGGCCTCCTCCCTTCGAGAAGGAGTGGGCTGTATTCCTCCGGCCCAGTGCGGGTTGGTAGATGTCACTTGTCTTCGAATGTTTGATGTTTTCCTTGACCGTTTTCAGAGCAGTGGTGATGAAATTATTTACACAAAGTAAAGCGCCTGTTCGGGTTTAAAGCATCGAACCCACGACCTACATATAAAGGCTCCTTCAACAGGTGCGACACGACACGCGACACAAAGGCACCGCAAGTCGCGCAACGAGCGGTGCCTTTGTGTCGCGCGCGATTCGCGTCGCGTGTCGCGCCTGTTTGCAGGAGCCTTAACTGGTGAGTCGGGTACTGTACCACTAGGCCTATTCCGTTCTCAAGAGCAAAAATACAAACGAATTCAGAACCTCATCTAAATACAAAAAACCTAAAATATATGCTGACGGAAATTCAGTAGGTATTATGCACAGATATTGATAAGTACACCTAGATAACGCAAGAGCTTAGGTACATACAAAAATCCTAAGCCGCCACTTTCGCGCTCAGTCCTGAGTACTGCAGTGCGATTCTGTAACCATCTCACCGTGAACACTTAGGTGAAGTGAGCGTGGAGTGAGCTGTCAATAGTGTCAATTCCTAGCAAAAACAAACTCACTTCACCTAAGTTTTCACGGTGAGATTTTTACAGAATCGACCGGCTGCTGGCTGGGTGAGCGTGAGTGCTGGCGCTAGGCCCCGCTGGTGGGGCGAGACGGGTGCCGCACGCGGCGGCGTCTTTGAATCGATTTGATTTTCCCATTGCTAAATAGTGCTTGTGACGTCATAGTAGGTAGTCAAAAAATGGCACGCTTGGTTATCATACAGATCGTGATACTTGCGTTATCTAGGTCTATCTATATCTGTGGTATTATGTATTTACTGTAATTTTTTTAGTGTATTTTAATTAGGATTTTAATCATCTGTCATTTTATTTAACACACCAAAATGGCACTCATTATAATACATAAAATATTTAAATACCTACTAACTTTTGCCCTTGGCTTCGCCCGCGTGGGTGTCGGAAAATATCCCACGGTAACGTACTATCGGGATTAAAAGTATCCTATGTATTAATCCAGTCCAGGTTATAAGCTAACTGTGTGACAATTTCATTCAAGTTCAGCCGTTTTTGCGTGATTGGGTACACAAACATCCAAACCAACAAACTTTCACATTTATAAATATTATAGGATTATTAGTAATCGATCACCTCCCATCTTACACCGCATGCCCTGTCACCTGCACACGTGAGGACCCAATGGCTGCGTCAGCGAATGCGATCGGCGTTGCTGTATTTTGGGCCAAACTAATTTAAGAAAAAAACTGTATTTTTGCCATCGACACGCTAAAAAGAAGATGAGTAACAAGCCTCTATATAAGTAAAATCAGATATGCAAATTAAATAAAAAATTCAAGGGTTAGCCGAACACAATGATTTCAAAAGCCTTGCTTGCCACATAACTAAGAACTTTTATCAGATAAATTAGATAAATATTAACTAATATACCCTTTGTAAAACTTAAACCATTATATATAATAAGAACTCCAAAAGTTGAGCCTTTATGTTTTCAAATCAAGTTACTCTTTAACTTGGTGTAAAGAAATTATAGAAAGCGTTCCTACCAAACGCCTGCAGGCTTTGTCGCAACATTCGGGTAATTATGCGAGTTGCTACTAATATTTTATCCGGCACTTGTACTATAGTTGCTCAGTGCCTTGGACACTGAGGTAAAGATGACATTTAAGGGGTACAAATTGAGGACACGGTGGAGGTCTGCCCCGCTTGGGCGGAGCACCGCCGTGTCCTCGTAGAGGCGATCGGCAGCGGCGGCGGCGACCTCTCGCGTCCTGCCCTGGTTCAAGCCATGGTCCGGGGCAAGAGGGAGTGGGGGGCAGTCGCCTCCTTCTGCGAAGCAGTCATGCTAGCGAAGGAGGCGGCGGGACGGCTGAGGGAGAGAGCCTCCCGTCCCAGCCGCCGTGGGAGACGCTCCGGGCGTCGGGAGCCGCGCAACGACTCCCGGCCACCGTAGGCGCGGGCCTGCGGGCGGAGAGTAATGGGTAACTCACCGTCCGATCAGGACCAGGCCCGTGCCGGACGGCGCGTACGTGTTCCACGCGCGCTTCAAAGAGATGTCAGCATCAAGGGGAGGGGCCCGTCAGGGCCGAAGCCTGCCGGGTCAGCGGGATTGTCCGAAAGGGTTACCGCTGGCCCGGAACATGAAGGGCTAAGGAAGGAACACGGGTGGGTTTTAGTCAGTAAGAGTCTGACACTCCCTTCCGCTCTACCCAGAGCGGGAGGGGTCATTTGATGATTTCCCTTCCTGAAAAAAAAGGGGTACAAATTTTATAAATTTGTACGCTAATCTAATCTAATCTTTTACTTCATATGTCATGTTCGAAGTCTGCTCAACAACGTAAATACCGCAATGAATGTTGTTGAACTGTTAAAATGCAAGTCATTGCTACTGATAGCCATTATCCCACAGTTTCAGAACTACAAAAAGTTCACAAACGAAACATCGCTGAAAAAGGAACAACACCATATAAACACACGAGAATTTAACTCTTGATAACAACTGTATACGCATACGCAATAATTGTTTTTTCCACGAGAAGTTTTCAGAGTTATTAATTGCCTTTTTAAAATAGAGTAAAACAAGTTCACAAAAAATATATATATATATTGGCACCGTACACACAATAATAACCCTTGAGAACAACAGTACACGTGATTTTTCATAAATACGTCGCAAAAATAATTCTATTAATTTACTACTCACGTACGCAGCTGCAGCGGGAACCACGCAGGGCGACGCCTTAGTGGCTCAAGCGGAGCGGATGCGGGAGCGGGGCGGAATGACTTTAGCACGCGCTTGACGACTCTTGCGCTTAGCACAAACACCGCACCCATTGCCCAGGCGCCGATTAGAGCTCCAAGTATCGCCTGGTGGAGAAAATAAACAGCTATAAGTATGAATGAAAGTTCTAGACGACCTTAGAAAGAAGGTTGGGACAGACTGAATGCGGAAGGCTTGGAAACGGATATTGTGACGCAAATTGAGAGGGTCCTATGATGCACTGATTAATGAATGGAAATTCAGATAGGGATGGGCCAAATATTCATAGTTGCTGTGTGCGTCTTAAGTTTGCACCAAATGAGAATCCAGCTCAGCATGTATCAGGCCAATGAGATTGATTTCATTTTCCCTATCATCGACTATGGTGACGTGTGCTACTTTGACTTGAATGCAGTTTTGCTGGATAAGCTCAACAGATTGCATAACAATGGTATCTGGTTCATATTCATCCTCAGGAAATATGACCATGTGTCGAGCTATATAGGTCTGAGCTCAAATGGATGTCGATTCGCCAAAGAAGAAGTTAACGCGCTTTGCCACGGTTTTCTCCCTTCTCAACTCTTCCAGACTTCCTTCTCATCTCATGTCTTACTTCCAATATCTATGTTCTTCTCACTCTAAGAATCTGCGTTCTTCTAACAATCTTCTTTTGCTCTGTCCTTCTCATACTTCTGACTTTGTTCATTCTTCTTTTCATGTTCAGTCCATTCTTCTTTAGAATGCGCTTTCTCTTGATATCAGGACGGCCACCAGTCGGTATGCATTTGCAGAGTTATTTTCAAAACATAGTCTTCAAAACTAGAGTCATCTCAACACCTTTCTCCCTTAAATTCGTATATAAATATATACAGCCAGGACTATAAGTATATGTATATTATAGTAAATAGTATGTATGTGTATTATAGGATTTTAACCTTTTTATGTATTTGTGTATGTTTTTTATGTAGAATTCAATAATTTTAATAGTATTTTTTTTTATTGTTCGGCTCAATCAAAGCACTTGCCATCTAATCTCTTCACCACCCTCGTTTGACTGGTAGAGAATGCCTAAGGCATTAAGTCCGCCCTTGTACCTTTTTGTGTGCAAAAAGATTGAATAAATAAATGTGTAGTTCGCGTCAAGTAAATTTGCTGCTCTGAAGCTAGGCTTTTCGTTAGCCGCGCATGCGCGCAGCTGTTTTATTCATAGGATTAACTACTGCGCAGTGATTTGTTGCCTACTTCAGAGCGGCGAATTATTTGACGCGAACTGTACCTGACGCTGATTTTCTGCTGGATAGACAATCGTTTTTTAGACTTGACGGTTTTTTACACGAATTATCATCACATCATCACATCATCATATTTTTTGGAAACACATCAGCCGCAGTAGCGAGTGTCTCACGTGTCAGAGAGATTTAATTTTTTTTTTTGTGGATTTTAGTACGTGAAATTGGCAAAATTGTGGTGTTTGTTCCACAGAAGCCATTAATCAAGAGTTGAAGTTGAAGTTGATTTTCTGCTGGATTCCTGTAGTGACAGATCACATGGACGCTAGGATATCGGCATATTATTTTATTTCGTAACACTTACATCTCAACAGTTAAAGGTGGGCAAAGAGACTGAAGTATTCTTCAGCCCCTTCGTCCACTTTTAAACGTTTGCACCTTTTTTTATTTGTTTTACTGAGTGCCCGAGGTTAACGATAGGCATGTAATTTCACGACAACATGAGGACCCTTCTGACCTTTATTTATTTATTTTATTTATTTATTAAACTTTATGCACACGTAAAAAAAACTGTACAAAGGCGGTCTTAATGCCTTGACTTTATCTTGATATTAACCCTTCAGTCGTTTTGTAAGACACTCATGAGGAAAAAGAAGTACCCCTACTCCCTGAACTCTTTGTTAAGAACTATACGGTCCTATATTAAGACCTCTTTTCCATTTGTTCGCAGATAATTCTGTTTCCTAACATTTCCATTTTTCCTGTTTGATTGAATTAGTGTTCGTGGGTTGGCAGCCATTACGTAATATATTTTTTTATTGACTCCAAAAGGTATGAAAATAAAAGTTACTGTTCGTTGTGAGATATTACATTAACGAAAACTTGATAGCTTTGCTGTTTTTGGCTTTTTATGTAAAATTAAACGTGTAAGGTTTTTACTTACGTAAACTCCGAACGAGAATTTGCTCTTAGAAACTTCCTCAGGAACTGCAAGAAAGTAAAATTAAGGAATGAGTAAACTAGATCAACGTATGTCATTTAGTCTTGAACTATCGCTGATAACTGCAAGTCTGGAAGTCAGACAGTCTCTAATGGTGGCCATACGATGTACCGGAGAGGTCTACCTTTGATCCGAGGTAGAACTGTCCGGTAGATTGTAGCGTGATTAGCTTGCACAGGTATACCGGAGCGTGTATTGTAATAGACCCGTTGGAACATATGACATGTGGTCAAACTGTACAGGCTCACCTACACAGGTAGACATCTCCGGTGAACGATCTCTCTGTAAAAATCTCACCTTGAACTTAGGTAAAGTGAGCTTGATGCGAGCTGTCAATTCCTAGCGATACTTAGCATGAAGTGGAATGAAACCTAAGTTTACGGCGAGAATTTTACAGAAGAGATCGTCAGATGTCAGTGATATGAAAAATATTAAAACTAACCAAAAACCGTAGCATTTCCTGCAGGTCCAACGCACCCTCTTTCATCTACCAATTTGACTGTCGCTAGCAGCTTCACTTTGGGCTCCATTTGTTGTGTTATTGGGAAGAGTTTTGAATGGACGGAGTCGCCTTCGGAGACAAACCCATCGGCATCGACGTTTGCGGTCATGAAGTTGGGAAACCACGGAGACGGAACGCGTTCTGTCACCATTTGCTTGCCGAGACTGTGGAAGAAAATCATTATGTTAGTTTTTTAAGAAAAAGTTTTTGTCAAAACTCTCCAATTTCTTGCTGATTGTATATTTTTTTTAAATCTGTGAATGCTGACCAAAATGTCTCAAAAAGTAAAGAACAGTCTCCTAAGACCTATTTCGCCTTTACGTCAGCACATCAAGCTACCCGAAACTGTCAAATTTTCACAATCAACTTTGAACCTTATGCTTCAGCGATAAAGTTGAAACTCTATTAAAGAAATTTGACAGATTGTAGTAGCTTGATGTGCTGGCATCTGTACCTGCCCTTGCTGCCCCGTCTCAAAATCCACACTGGTATAAAACGAAGTACCCATAAGCGGGAAACAAAAGTCCAAAAAGTTACTTAAGAACATTTTCGAAATCCCTTATTTAAGAAAGATAACTGGAAATCTGTTTCTATGGAAAATTTAAAATCAGTCTAATTTGCCTGTAACACTATTTTTCGAAGTAAGTAACTTTTTAGACCTTTGTATCCTGCTTATGCGTATGAAGTTTCATTAAAATCGGTTCATTCATTTCGAAAAACAAGGGCTTGAAAGTTTGTACATGAAATGCCGTACGGCGTAAACGCTCATAAGCAAATGAACACACTACGTCAATTCGTGTTATAATCATTTCATTCAACTGCCAAAGCAAAGAATGACAGTTCACTTTGTGGTTCGAATATACGGACAATTTAAAGTAGTCAATTTGCTAAACAATATTATCTTATTTCCCTGATTTTACATAACATACCTACCTATCTAATAATATACTTACATTAAAAATGACTACTTATTTACTAATACTAACCTCACAATATAGCTTTGCTTGCCAAGTTTAGCAGAGGGCAGTCTCTGCGGGTAACTTGGTGGGGGCAGAGTCCAGCTTATGTAGGAATTCATCTTGCCTTTAATGATGACTAACTGCGCCGAAACCACCGGTGCGGGAAGGCGGGGCCAGTGTGCGCATGAGCATACTCCTACGACACATTCTGGAACAAACTATGCTTGTGGACTGCTGGTACAGGTAAGGCAACCATTTATTAGGCCTGTGATACGTTTAGTGTTTGTGTGTTCCTGTAATTCTATAGCTACAATTATTACAATAATTCTGTGGCTACACATTGACACCATAATTTATTATGGAACAAAGATTGTAAACAATTAAATAAATTCTTGTCGTTTATACATCTTTTTGAGGTTAACTGTAATGTACCTAGTTGATGATTTTATTGTTTTATTCAATCAATATTAGACTAACCCCCTTACAATAACGCATCATATAATAATGCTTCACTGTATATACATATATACATACTTCGATATTGAGACTGACTCGTGATAGCACACGTTTAAACCTTAGTGGTTTTTTGGTTGCTATTTCATATAAATAATCCTGTATTTTGTATATATAAACGTAAAATAAATAAAAAAAAACTTATAAACGTATTATAATATAACAGATGAAAAGTTACACACCAATTTCTCTCTTTCAGTCATCAGTAATTTGACTTTCGAAAGAAGAAGACAAAGCGTTGTGTAACTATACAGACGCTATACATCGTTTATTAGTAACGGGGTTTGTACCTACACTATTGTGATCGTGATATTGTCTCTGCTTCCCCTTTTTAATCCATCCAAAGGTTGTCTTTAAAAGATCGCCCTTAGCGATTAGACCGATTTCTATATTTATATCTGTAATTTATATGGTGTACATAATAAAGAGTATTATAATTAATTAATTACCTATGTATTTACTAGCTGCGCCCCGCGATTGAACCCGCGTAAGTTCCGATTCCAAAAACAAACTGGAGGGGGCCACCCTTATCACCTAGGGGTGTAAAAATAGCCTACGACCTATTCTCCGACCTACTAAATATACCTTAAAAAATTTCATAAAAATCGGTCAAGCCTTTTCGGAGGAGTTCGATAACAAACACTGTGACACGAGATTTTTGTATATAAGATTGTTTGTCTATATTTTTCAACAGGTTTACCCATCAAGCTTACGGAACCTGAGGTTGTTATGCAACTCACCATCAAGTTCTACAAGTAAATTGGCGGTGGTGTGCCCATCCCAAGGATGCGACATCAGTTTGACGTTGTACGCGCATCCGGGGCGAATCGCGCATGTCTTAGGTACGGTGCTCGAGAGTGCAGGGATCAAAGACCACGTCACGTTCTGTGGGGTAGAAATGTGTATTAGGGTTTATTTGATTTTGTTGACACAATCGGCGCGGGCGATTTTGGTCCTACGTGACCTTTCCATCTTAAATAAAACCATCTCCATAATTACGAGCTAAAAAAACCGGCATTTAAGGAAATTCTAAGAGATGAAAGAAAATACATTTATTTAGCACAGACTAAAAGATACTAAAAGATACATAAAATCAAATAAAGAGTGAAAAGTCCGATGTAATAAATTACCAGGAAAGTGTGTCTTACGGCTGCGCCAAAAAGGTCCAGATCAGCAAAAATGCCAGACAACTAGTGCCTGACGCTGGTTTTCAACTGGAGCTTAAACCTTCCAACGAAATTATCCATTGTGACCTTCTACTCATCAAAAACAAAATCAAACGGTATGAAACTGACTTACCCCAGCGATGTATTCATAGCACATTGGTAAGTCAGTTGATGAGTTTGGTGGCTGACAATCGACAGTTTCAGTCAAACTCCACACCTCCAAGGAATATTCATTCGCAACACCTCCTTTAACAAATATTTTATTCATAAGCGTAGTCTAGACAAAGTGACTTTCTTTTAGTGATGATGATGATGGAAAAGTGAAAATGTATGAAACTATTATAAGCTACCGGAAAGTTTCGGTCAATCCTATCGGAAGTCGTAGAAATACGAAAGGCTTTGAAAGCGATTACCGCTTGTCTAAGCTCTCTGGTTTATCGGAAAACAACCTGATCACAACATGTGCAATAGTAATTCATCAAGACATTGTGTCATCCACCAACGCGCATTGGGTCCGTGTTGTGGATTACGGCCTGCCCCCTCTTAGAGGGGAAGTCTGTGTTCCACAGTGGGAACTTATAGGGTTATATTATAACTAACTTTCAGCAGACAGGCGCGATGCGACAGTGCGACGCGATTCTTGTAGAACAATTTACTCAAATTGTCCTTAGAAATTGTTCTGCTAGAGTCGCGTAGCGCTTGTCTGCGGGAGCCTTTAGCGGTTCTGATTATCTATTTTCACTTCAATCGTGATTTACCTTAATTCAGGGGTTAGGTAACTACCTAATTTTACCGTTACCGTTCCATCAATGGGCATTTTGTATTACCTACGGAATACTAACAGATGAATTGGCTACATCTGGATGTTGCCAGGTACAACTGGAACAAGTTCTAATTTTGTAAGTAGTCACTTACAGATCATAAGAACAGTGCAATTAGAGTGTTACTTATGAGTACAACCAGAGCATATCAGATAATTTAATTAGATAAGTTTAATTAATGCATTCCTAAATAACATTTGCACCGAGATCTTATCTAATTAATCACGTTTGATCAGAAATCTGAGTTATAGCAGTTAAACTACAAGCCTTCATCATGCTAATTACAGAAATTACAGAAATCCTAAAATGTATTGCCTAATTTTTTATTTATTTTTTGCTTTTACTCCTTCACATATAACACCTCACACTCACTACTTCCATACAAAACTCACCACACATAGATACATAATCATACAGACATACTCACGCACATTCACCCACTCACATACATAAGTTTTAAATTGTTAATTCTTGCATTATTTTCCTTTTTTCCTAAATATAATATGTTTCAATCATGTTTCAACCATAGGTAATAAGATTGTTAACGCGTTCCTATATAAGTTGGCACAGTCCGCAGTTGTTTGATCCCCATTTTTAAGTAACCTCACAGCTGAACACTGTCTCTTAAGATACAGGTTATCCTAGTTTGAGAGGCAGGGCTCTCAATATCTGTATACAAACTACTGCAGCGTTAATTAGCTCCATGTTAATCAATGTATACTAATGTATGTATTTCTTTTTGTGACAATAAACTATTTTATTATTATTATTATTAGAAGATAAGATGACTCTTTGTAAACAAAATTTTTCACCTATAAATTAATGCTACCAGACCGTGATGTTTAAGAACGTGTTTGGCTTCAATATCACGAAATACTACCATTTCGTTAACAATTTTTTTAAGACTCCTTTAAATAGGCGCATCACGTGATAAAATCGCGCGCGACACAAAGGCACCGCAAATCGCGCAACGAGCGGTGCCTTTGTGTCGCGCGCTATTATATCGCGTGTCGCGCCTGTTTGTAGGAGTCTTTATAGTATCTTGATATTAGATATCAGATTCTGTCGCCATCCATATTTGTCAACATCTAACGCCTTACTAACACAAATTCTATTTATGTGCGAAGGAATCACACGAATCGAATTTATTACACATCTCGTCTTAGGGCACATATTAGATACAAGATAAATTGCCTTCTAAACACGCTTTTATTAGCTTCATTTGTAAGTAATTAACAAACAATATATCAAAGTCAGTTTTAACCTATTTCTAATGGCCTTATCAAAATGAAAGTTTGTATGTGTATGTAGTTCGGATGACAAAACTATAATTTGGTATCTTGGAGTTAATCTGATGATGGAACCAGGAGGTGGATAGTGAAACTCTTCAGGGGCGACTAGTAAACCTCTCGAGTTTGGGCTCATATGATTCATTTTGATGAGTCCAAAATATCATATTTAGTGTCGAGGGTCTAATGATGGAGCCAGCCACTCCTCCGTGCGTCGAAAAGCAGGTTAATCCGATAGTCCCGGCGGTCATTCGTAGATCTTTGACAGTCTTTACGGTATTCAGAAGCCTAAAAACTCTGACATCCAGTTACCGGGTTGTGGAGGTCACATAGCCAGTCGCTCTATTTAAAATACTGGTATTAAGGTGCTGATATTAAAAAAAAATGCTGGTCCACAATGGCAACAAATAGCCCAAGACCGAGAGAAATGGTAAGCTTTCGAGGAGGCCTTTACCTGGGGGGGGTTCCAGTGGAACAATGTACTAGTGCCTACCTACTTAGAATATGTTTTTTGTGTATTAATTATTATGATTAGGTATAAATTAAGAAAATTTAGGTTACATAGATAATAATTTCTCTATTTTTCTAATTATTTATTTAAGTTTAAAGGTAGATACAACATTATTTTTGTTAATAAATAATTGCAATCCGAATCCCGTCATTTTTCATTCACATCAACACAATGCATTAACGAGTCGTTGTCTAGTTGAAAGCAAACTATTGGTATGCTCTCACTCTGTCATCATAGTCAATAATAGCTGGAACTTCCACTACGAACCGTAGTCTGTTTGTGTTACGAGGCGTTTCATACACGTGGCTTGTACCCCACTATTGGGTGATTGAGTGGTGGAATTAATGTAGGTCGGGCTTCTTTTCTCGAATGCAAAAACAGAGCATTACTCAGGTCATAGGCGTATCGGTAAGCTTAGCGTGAGACGCCCCCCCCAGCTAGATAGACCGAAGATCTTAAGAAAGTGGCTGGAACAGACTGGATACAGAAGGCGGAGGATAGGGTGTTTTGGCGCAGCCTGGGAGAGGCTTATGTCCAGCAATGGATTGTGGTAGACTGAGTTGATACTCGGGTCATATTAAAATTCGCGGTCGGAAACAATCAATACCTACTGAACAATACGTGGTGTGTTTCAAGATTGCACCAAATATGTTGGTCAGCAGCAATTGAAAATTGGCCATTCAGCAAGGTTTTGTGGTAGGGTTGTCTGTTCCAGGTACCTATGTACAGACGCCAGCACATCAAGTTACCCAAAACTGACAAATCCCAATCAACTTTGAACCTTATACTTTAGCGATAAAGTTGAAAATCTATTAAAGAAATTTGACAGATTGTAGTAGCTTGATGTGCTGGCGTCTGTACTTCGGTGAACATTTATATATTTTCACACATGGGGCTATAAGTAACTAGCTGTTGCCTCATCTTTCACATCATCAGTACACAAAGAATGCCTTCGGGACCCTATAACTAAGCATTCGCTGTCTGTCCGACGTTCGTTTGTCTGTCAGAGAGGGCTGTATCTGATGAACCGTAATAGGTAGGCAGTTGAAATTGTGTTTCAACTGCCTACCTATTACGGTGTTTGTGTTTTTAAATCGTTCTCACATATAATTTTAAATGCACATTAATGATGTAACTAATATTTTTGTAAAAATATAATTTAAAAGAGTGTCCATGGAGTTTCTTGCCCGTTCTTCTCCATAGGTACCTACGCTTTGGAATGGGCAATTAGCTTCTTATTTTCTGTCCGACCGACTTTTTGACAATTCAAAAGTGCCTGTAAATGGTTTAATTGAAATAAATGCTTTGAGTTTGAAATTTTCACAGGGTGGATTTTTATAGTGCCGCTATAACAACAAACAATACAAATAAAATAAAGGAAAAAAATGAAAAGGGGTTTCCATACAAGAAACTGGTTTTTTCGGCGTTTTTTTTGCTTTGTGGTACGCAATGCGTCGTGTGTGACTCCGATTCGCACGTGGCCGATTTTTTTAAATACAAATATCCAGGAGGAAAAGTACCCTATGTTCTTCTCCAGATCCCAGGTTACCTATCTGTTTAATAACAGTTAGTGCTGTGGTGTACCTAGACGTGAAACGTAAAAAAAAGAGACAACCAGAGATAATTATACTTTCGCATAAAAATAATTAAGTATGAAATTATCTGTCGAAATAAATAAAGTTCGGAATTTATTGGGTGGGTGTTTACAAGGCAGGGTAATATGTTCCTTCAAATCGCGTAGGTGGACAATAATGTCTGGTTAACGACACGTAAACGTTGATAAGGAATAAGTCGGTCCGAGTATAAATACATCCAGATAGCGTGCGTAAAGAGCGCGGGAGTTTGTTTAAAATAGGTACGTAGGTAATACTTTTGCAACCCAATAAGATACATTCAACATTAGTACGTCAAATGTTTTTCCCACTTGGAGAGCTTCTATGGCAGAACAACGACCGATAAGGAGTAGCGGATGGTCGACTGGACCACAATATTATGATATTTGGCGGTTCAACGGACATGAACCGTACCTCTAGTGGTCTGTTACATTTCCATGGGTCTGAGCGTCTGGTCAATTTGTTGTAAAAGGAAATGACAGTCTGTTGAAGGATTTTGAAAAGGAAATTGGTGTCTGCTATCTTCGCTCGATATGATGTCGTGTCAAACAAAGACAATTTCAAGATTTTCAACGTTAACTAAAAATGGGACAAAATATATAAAAATAAACCTCGAACTAACGGAAATTGTGGTATTCTGTAAAGAGAAAAATCAGCCAAGTGCGAGCCGGTTTCGTGCACTAAATTATACGAGTACATTACTTTCATACGCGATGGCTAAGGCCCGTAGGTACCATGTATGTATGTTTTTCACTCACTTTCCAAAGAAAAAGGAGGATCACCCGACCAGACGGGTGTTCTGTCTGGTGGGCTACTGCCCGACACTTGTTGGGACGTTGTATATGTATAATTATGCTAGTTGCGCGGTAAACTTTGCTTGCGCGATGCAGGATTTTGGATGACGTCAGTATGATGCGTAGTTTGCGTCTGGTGATGTAGATACCACAACACTAAACAGAGTATATTACCGTCGCTAAAATATATGCAGCCTTGTGTGTGACAGACATACGAGTATAAACGGCGTAGGTTGTCAGTAATAAGGTCCCGTTGGCAACCTTTGGATATAGGTCTGAAACCCGAGAACAGAATAATATTTCCTGTTTTCGAGTACAGAGCTCAAGTGGTTTTGTCAGTTTTTTTTTTAATTGAAAGCCTTACCTATAGAAGGTACCCACGACACGTTAAACTTCAGCTCATGGTCTGAGTTCTCCAACGGTAAAGGGAAGACCTCCAGCTTCCGCGGTAGACCTGCATGCTGTACCGGTGCTGGCCGGTGAGGTAAATCCGGGTCATCTACCTGCAACAAATGAGATCATGTCAGAAAGGGACAGTGGTTTACGTAAGTATTAGATTTTTGGAAAGAGAGAGAGAGAGGCGGATCTTAATAACCTTATACTCAAAGCATTTATTTCAACAATTTTGAAGAGAACACACCACCATCGACGATACATTTGAGTAAGCAATGACATACTCCCAGCCGCCAGGGCACATTCAAGTCAATGAAAGACATAACCCATAAATGGTAGCTTTATATACATACATTCTTTGTATATTTAACTTTAAATTTATGTGCATAGTATATGACACAGCCACAAATGTGAGCACAGGCTATACCAATGTAGACACAATAAAGAATGATACCTAATACCTACGTACTTAATTCCTTAGAAGATGAAGAAGTGCTTGTAACTACATATGTATGTAAGTATATTCTTATAATACTTGTTTAGTTTTATTGAATTGTTTTTAGATGTTATGTATTATTTTTTGTCTCCTTTACTTTTTCACACGCTGTCTACATCTCTCTATTTATTGTCCTATCGCAGGTATGCTGGAAGAGATTTCTTATGAAATAAACTTCACCTTTGTACCAATTTTTTTTCTGTTTTGTTTTTTTTTTCTTGTCTGTTTATAAATGTGTGGACATAAATGGTAAAATAAAATAAATGCTCTGTTATCTGCAAGTATCAGCAGATGATTAATTTTACGGTAATCCCGGATGTTCCGGTTATTTCCACCTATCGCACGGTACTAGCCATAACAACGGGTGTTGATTTTTTAATATCTGATAGGTAAGTTATTTATTAAGTTTTAAAGATTATTTATCTTTCAACAATGTAGAATTAATATTATGCTATATGACGCCATATACCTACTTAATTTACCAAGTATAAACACAAAGTATAAAACTGAAGAGTTTGTTTGTTTGAACGCGCATATCTCTGGAACTACCAGTCGGATTTCAAAAGTTCTTTTTGCATTGGATAGGTAGGCTATTTAACATCACGCTACGATCCTTAGGAGACGAGCAAAAATGAAAAAGTTGCTAAGCAAAAACGAAGTAATAGCGCGTGAGAACGATGCTAAGCGACGCGGTAGGTCGGGAGCTGAAATTTCATGCGGATAAATTCGCAAGCAGAAGCTAGTATTATAGAAAAAAAAAACAGTGGCACTCCGGGAGTGCCGACAGAAGTGAAAACTTGAACAATTACGTGTGTATTTTGTGAATCGTCTTATAAACAAAACACGCGCGGTACCGGCTACGGCCATTCGTCTTACGAATTTTCGATCAGAACGCGAGTTTAACATTTTTTACCCATTACAAAAAAGTGTACAACGCCGCTAAAGAAGTTTTCACTTTAATAAAAACATTAAAATATTCTATTACTACCCTAAACTGATCTCTGTAGCCAAGATAAAAGACAGTCCGGGTCATGGGAAGTGTCAACCAAACCGTCTCGGAAGAGCTTCAAACAAAAGAAAAACATTTGGAACGGATGATGCCGTTTATATAACACGAGCGATTCTACAGTACAAAGTAAAAAGGCTCGCTATGAAAGATATTAACCTATTATTATTGATTAGCACTTAGTGACATGCCTACGTCCCACAATGAACTCTGTTGCCTAACAGATCAGAGTCAGATGTAACTATCCTGGTAAAGCGGGGCTACCTCGCAAACCATGCTGCACCTCCTATCCTAATCCTACCATCTGTGTCCCAAAACATGCAGTCAAAGTGACCTCTGCGCTGTCACCGATGCCGTGGAAGTGGCGAAGATAATGTGATGATGTGTGTGTGTGTATGGTGTATGGGGGTGTGTGTGCGTGTGTGTGGTGTGTGTGTGGTGTGTGTGTGGTGTGTGTGTGATGTGTGTGTGTGGTGTGTGTGTTGATGGTGTGGTGGTGGTGGAGTGGCCAACAAGATTTTAAATACTGTCGAGCCAGTGACACGAAGAAGAACAAGACTGGCTTTACTACTGAGTTAAGACCAGTTGATTAATTGAGGAAAATCCTGACCATCGCCAGCGCAAATACATAAGTCCTTCTTTCAAGATTGTCTACAAAACTAAGTTACTTCGACCGAAGTCCTTTGACGAAGATAGATAATATAGATAGACAAATGAAATTATAAGGAAAACTCGGATTCAATCAACAGAAAATTTGAAACGAAGTAATTGAGGGTAATTCTATAAAGGCACTGAAGTTGATGGGAATAACGTCATGGCCGCTGGTTGGTAGAGAAATCATAAAGATAATTTTGGTATCCATCGAGATATTGCTCACAAAGCTTGTCTGACGCAATACAAAAGGAAAAAAATCAATGGAATTCAAAATAAAACCATAACTAAATAAGGAAGCTAAAATTATATGGCGTTTTTATTTTTAGCTTTTAACGTTTTCATTTTCCTGAAAATACGAAATTGAAAAGATGAGGAAAAACAAAATTCTATTTCTATTTTCTAGCGGCCTGCTTGCCGGGTAATTGTGTAGGTAACACACATTCATGGTAATCGATCGCAATTATGTTTATTTTGACAGTTCAGCCATTTATTGCTTTGCATTCATTACTCACAAAATTCGTCTACTCAACAACGTAAATGACGCAATGAATATGCAAAAATGAATTTTTTAAACCTATGAAATTATGTATTTCAAAATGAAAGGCATCGCGATTGATAGCCATTTATGGGTGTTCCGCGATTACCCCGCTGAAGAATACAAATAAAGTAAGTAGAATAGAATATTCTTTATTATGTAAGGTGCATTCGGGTAATATCGAATGGTTTTCAGACAAATTGATGGAATGTGTGTATTTTGATGAACCAGACAGAAGCAGTGGATTATATGTCTTCTAAAGAAGTCATTTCGTCTTCTTGAATGTATAGCCTAGAGCTCTATTCGGAGATCTTTCATAAATATCGTAGTAGTTTAAAAAAAAAAGTGTTTAAAAACTTACTTTTTTTTTTCTTTGCACTAGTGTAATTTCGAATTATGTACGGGCAATTCCGAATGACGGTTAAAAGTGGACTTTATTCACTTTTGACAAAAAGTACATATTTCTTTTTATATCGTTATTATCCTCCAAAAATAATATTCACGATATTTGTCATAGAATAACCTAAACACGTTTGTGTGACACTTGTATTTCGGAATTACCCGTCGCATGGGTAAATGGTTCTCAATCTTTTAGCAGGTACAGAGCGGATATGATTCTTTTACTCACGAGTCACGCGATTATTCTCATAGTTTAAAAGATATTATTATATCGTAATCAAAATGATCGCATATCCTACTAAAAGTAACATTCAGATCTTTGTATGGATTTGTGTGCTACCCCTTCCGATGTAGGTACGCGGTCGTGTAGCCCGACCCGGCAGCGCGGGGACGGGCAGCTTGCATCGAAGAGCTTTGCATAAAAATCCATACAAAGAGGTGGGCAGTTTCGGCAGTTGCGACTCGGCAGCGCTGCCGGGTCGCGACTGCTGAGATCCGATCAAAATGTTTAAGATTTTCTGTAATAAGAATGGAAATAATCATGGGTCTTGGGTTTGAAAATAAGTCTTAATATAATAAAAAATAAAGATTTATTTGAAAATTAAGTAAGTAATTAAACTACTACTTATGTAGCAAAATCACAAATAAATAGTCAAATTGAATTATAAAATTAACCCACTTCTACTTGTAAGTGGGTTAATTTTATAATTAAATTTTTTGACATATAAATTTGACATATAAATTAAACAAAAATGTTAACTTGATATCTCAGTTATGCACACTAAAATAGTTGAGCCTCTCTCTGACACCTGAATAACATAAACAAATTATAAAGCTTTATTCGAGGTTTTAGATAAAAAAAAAACTAAACAAAGAAGTTCTCAAAACTTATAAAATAAATTTTGACAAGTTATAACAATCAGTGTTTATAATTATTTTTGTGTATGCTTTGTTGGTTGTCCTTAAATAAATAAATTACGAAAACTATCAATAATAATTTGCAATGACGTACCTATATTTTACTGTCAAGTTTGAGTAGCACAACAAGAACTCCGTGTCTTGATTGTCAAAAGAACAAAAATAACTCCGTCTGTATAGCGATTGTATTAAAAAACTCATGTAGATTAGTGCTTATATCACAGTATTAGTAATAGAACTAGCGTACAAAAGGATCACTCCTGAACAAAATACAAGTTTAGGTATAAAAAATCACTGTCGATAAGATATTCAAATACGCGCGAGACATGTCGAGCATGCTAGCCGAGTGGCAACCGACTGCCATTTGCTTACCAATAGACGGGCCGGCCGATCAGACCTAAACTGTGAAATGACACCCCCCTGCTTAGGTATATCACGTTTAGACAGAACTAACCTACCATCGAAATTACCCAAATAAATTATAGATTGAGAACCACTGACAATCTCCATAGAAAAGCAACATCGGCTAAATCCGAATCATTTTTGATTCGGATTTACCCATCTTCGGGTAATTTCAATAAAAACAGAAAAAGATACCTAGGATGCGCGAACCCATTAAAAACTATATTAAAAACGAAAATCTATTAAACAAAAAAACAATCAGTTAAATAACTTACCAAATTTCTGAGATAACAATGTTCGTGTAATTTCCGATAACTAGAAAACGCGCGAAAAATGACACACTGCGAGAAATGCGGCGTTGTGACTCGTACATTTACAATAAGCGACTTGAGTCAACAGAAGCGGGGGAGTATTAAACTGGCGTCTAGGTAAATGTTGCCACATTATAAGATGTCGTCGCGTTTGGTAGGAAATTGAAATTTTCGGAATATGCCGATTTTCGACATTACCCGAATGCACCTTACACCATATAAATTACAGACATAAATATAGAAACTGAGAGATGTTCACCATACCTACTAAGACAGAAACCGAAATTACAAAACCATTTGTCAACAAAATCAAAAGTCTAAATTACATAAGAGAAATCCCGAAAACGCCCGCCCTTCCTAGTGTTTTAACTGGGAAGAGAGTGGCATCATCATCCAATGAAATAAATGGTACACCATTAAGCTCCATATAAACGACGAAAGTTTCTTGCTGCCTTTTTTTTTCAGGATGGGAAGTCATCAAATGACCCCTCCCGCTCTGTGTCGAACGGAAGGGAGTGTCAGACTCTTACTGACTAAAACCCACCCGTGTTCCTTCCTTAGCCCTTTATGTTCCGGGCCAGCGGTAACCCTTTCGGACAATCCCTCTGACCCGAAAGTTTCTTGCCTTTGGCATACAATCAAATTGAAGCAATAAATTTAATGTCTTGCACAGTCTGAACACTGTTTTGACTGTGCAACTCTTACTGTTGCTTCAGCTTATGACATGCCAACCACCATGCCAACCGTAGCAGTTGCCGAGCTAGTTTTCTGATTTCAACGAAGATGCGATCTAAATTTCTTAAAAAAAAATACTTTTGAAGGAGCACAATTATATATCAAAATACCCTCATTTATGAAAAAGTTGCACATTCAAAACTCAATCAGCTGCATATTTAATCACAAATAACACCCTTCCTAAAAGCTGAATGCATTGGATGGGTGTATCATAATTGCTACCGTGACGTCCGTGACAAACTTTATACAATTTAAGGCTGATTTGTCCATCGCCAGATAACTTTTATTACACGTTTTGTGTGTTGTTGTGATGGAAGAACTGTCCATAATTCAAAATTGTTCCTCGGGTAAAATTATCTGCTGTTGGAAAAATCAGCCCTAACATCCTTAATCATGTTAGGGCTGATTTTTCAATCGTCTGACAACTTTATGTATGGAATAATTTTGACACTTATTTCATACAAAAACTGCCAAACGACGCTGCGACGCTGCTTAAACGTCAATTTAATTCCATGAATAAAAATTATCTGTCGATTGAAAAATCAGCCCTAAAATTCATATAAGTGACTTTGTGTCTTGTTTTGAGAATAAATATCATTAAACCTAAAATGCCACATACAATTAAATCGCACCATGTAATCACATAAGCGTCGATCTCCCTTACACTAACATAATATCACGCTTGTATACCCCGACGGGTTAGGCAGAAGTTACCTATTAGTCCACCCACCATTTTACCAGTAATGTTTAAGTCCCATAGAATCCGGATAACACAACTCTAGATTCCGGACAGCTCCGGAGAAATTCCAAATGTAAAAACCTAATAACATCGCACGACCCGGGAATCAAACCTAGAACCTCCTGCTCAGCAGTAGTGCTTGACCAACGAGGAAGTCATTCCCCTTACACTGTGTCATCTCATCATCATATGCCTAGCCATTTCCCAACTATGTTGGCTGGTTAAGGTGAAACTGGTTGTCAGATTTTAGGGCTTCTGACGACCCATAACGACTGTCAAAGATCCTCGTATGACAGCCGGGACCAACGGCTTAACGTGCTTTCCGAGGCACAGAAGGGTCTTCGTATGTAAGGATGGTCACCAATCCACAGACCAACCGCGGCAAGCGTAGCTTAACCTGATCAATCGACCCGCGCGGCTGTTATAACTTAGCCCCAAGCCCTTGCACAAGCTCCTCTTATACTCTGTATAATTTTAAATGACTGTCATACTGAATTTCGACAGTTAATTATTTCGACATGGTCCCAATTACGAAAAACAATAGTTCGACTACTCATTGCTTCGACAGAAGATACTCGTATATTCGACAAGCAGACAGCAGTCCGACAGAAAATACTTCGACAACACACACCTTAGAGAGCGGAACAACCACAACCGACGACATGGTTGGCGCAGTGGCTGAGCGATCGACTGCTGCGCTGAGTGTCGCGGGTACGATTCCCGCACGGAACAAATATTTGTATTACCTACAGGTAGTTGTTCCGAGTCTGGCTGTTTGTGTATGTGAATTTATATGTTTGTAAACGCACCCACGATACAGGAGTAATTCCTAGTGTGGGGCAACGTGTAAAAAAACAACCACAACAACAACAACAGCGGTTCTCAGGGATGAGAACGAATCGGAGCAACCTGTCGCTTTTCAACGAACGGACACTTGTTGCTGGCCCTCGATGCAAATTACGTTGTTCACAATGAAAATGGCTTTGGAATAAAAAGTGGAAATGAACAGGCCGATTAAATTAACTGTAGACAAAGTCAAGGAAATGATTTGTATAACAGTTACCTACTTATACGAGTATTGGTGGTACAGACGCCAGCATATCAACCTACCCGAAACTGTCACATTTTCCCAATCAAGTTTGAACCTTATACATTAGCGATAAAGTTGAAAATCTATTAAAGAAATTTGACAGATTGTAAGGATCAACTTGATGTGCTGGCGTCTGTACATTCAAAGCTGAACTGGGGGCCTGAAAAGGCCACTTTGGCGGAATCATAAAAGGATAGGACATTGTGAATCATAATGGACAGATAACTGTTAAGTTAATCGTATCAAATCCCATTGGTGAAGGATTTTTCAGATATTTTTTTTTTGTCTGTGCTACATTACCAATCAATCCAATCCCAATTTCTTTGATTATACCTACGTAGTGCAGCGGAAAAAAGAAAAACACGGACAGTCGTCGCCATATTATAATTTATAATGTTATCTTTTTATGATTCTGCCAAAAGGCCTTTTTCTATTCTATTTTTCTCTATGGCAATGGTGCCGATGTCGAAGTGGCCTTTTTATGCCTTTCTTTGACAGTTGTATAAAATGGCTACAAAATGCCAACTTGACGTAAGAGTTCGATTAACAATTAGTTTCTCTAGCTGTACCTATTTTACCTTTACCTGTCTGTTTTAATGGTTGCTTTTAAATTTATATAATTTATTTAGTAGGAAACCTACATTATTTAAGTAAAATAATGTAGGTTTCCTACTAAATAAATTCGCAACCAAATTCACGAGTCCACGTAACACTGGTCAGTTTCCCTTAGTCGTCAGTTTGTTTAATTCGCCAGTTGATTAATCAGTTTCTCTGATTCGTCAGTTTTACCGATTAGACAGTTGCGTTAACTCGACAGTTTCCAGTGTTTGCCAGTTTTCGTCGATTCGTCAGTTACACTGAAGTTTACTTACCTAAGGCTGGCCTATTTTTTTTGCCAAGGAATCGGCCTTGCCATACAACGTGGCTACGGTGCCAACCTTTTTGGCATTTTTCTTGTTGACAATGATGCGGACGAATTGTTTGATGTCCATGATTCTTTCTCCTCCTTTTTTATATACTTGTACAGTATTATTTTAAGACTGTTAGTTTTTCAATATTATGTAAATATTATACTATAACAACATAAATTTAGTAACCTAACATAAACTAAATAAATCCAGAATCCTTTACCAACAAAAAGCGTTGAATTTCATTTCATGATGAACTGAAATATAATTGATTACAGAGTAGTTCCCAATTCGCTAGTATTTGGCATCGCAGTTTTAGAGAAAATAAAACTTTTTCTCTGTGGATTGGCAACCCTGATTTGACACTTCTTTTTCGCGCGTTTGCCGGCATCGCATGCAAAAATGGTTTATGAAGAAAAATTACTTCGAAAAATACGGAAATACAATAAAAAGTTGGAGCATCGACGTCGAAAGAAAAGACGGAGTCACGATAGTAAGCGCGGGCGCAGCCTCAGTTCAAATCGGCGGCAAAGTGTCGACCGTGACCGGAGCCCTTTGCGCGCCATTACCCCGGATAACGAAGGTAAGCTTTTGTTTTAGGTGCAAACGTGGCTGTCTACAACGGTCTAGTATAATATACCGTGTTAGTACGAGATACTTAAACACGAAGATCAACTTTGATACGAGATATCAACTTTGATGTAAAACAGATTTCTGTTACCGGCACGTGATGCCGATTTTGTCAAACCAGCATGTGCTTACAGTACGAGATACTGTTTAGTGCAATTAAAATGCTGTTGAGAAACCTTAAGGGTTTTTTTTCCTCATATTTCAGAAGAAGTCATCGAACAGAGTGAAAATTATCCTCAAACTTCGGGCCCTGAAGAACAATCTGGCACTCATATTGTCCAAATCCCAGAGGTTGAATCCTTAGCGTCACCGGAGGCGTCGGATATCCATCCATCTTATTGACGAGCAAAATACCGAACTTGTGCAGGCCCTGGGACAAGAATATGACCACATAAAAAAAAAAAAAAAAAAAAAAAAAATGAAGGAACAATTAACAATGACATTTGCAAACGGTGGAATTACCTATTATCACATGGTCTGTCTAAGACTGAAAAAGATGACATTACAAAGTGTCACAGTCTACCTGAAAACTGCCAACTCCTAGATGCCCCAATCCTGAATGAAGAAGTAAGGGCAGTGATCTCTGAAACGGGAATAACTAGAGACAAGTGTATTGCCTACCAGCAAAGACAGATGGGCACAGCACTCACAATAATAGGCAAAGTCATGTCTCATATAATAAACAACCCACCAGATAAAATAAGTATGCTAAAATCACTTGGTGAAGCATCAAAGTTGGTGTGTGACCTCCATCATCAACAAACTAAAACTAGAAGGTCACTAGTGGCTCCCCAACTGGACAAGCATTTCTTAGAAATGACTCAAAATACTACCCGAAATGAGTTTTTATATGGAGACAATTTATCAGAAAGGATTAAGGTAAATAAGATAATACAACAGAGTTCAAACTCTATTAAGAAGACTGCACCAAAGCCAGCAATTGCTGCCAAGAACATTAATAACAAATATGTGGGAAACAGGAATGGTCCACCACGACAGTTGAATCAGCGTCAACCAACCAAGGGGATGGCACGAGGTGGGACTCGACCACAGCCATCACACCACAGGACATCCTTCAACCCACAGCGTTCCGAGAGAACCCGGGGTGCCCACTACAACAGCAGGAAATAAACAAGGTACATGCTGGCAATTTAAAAAACTACTTTTCTTGTTGGATGTCATTAACAAATGACCCCATTATATTGCAGTGGATTAAAGGATATCACATTCCTTTCATGTCTCAACCTTACCAAAGTATAGTCCCTAAAAATAATTTACCTGATTGTGAAATTCCACATATGCGGGAAGCTATTGTTAACCTTTTACAATTAGGAGCCATAACACCATGTTGTCATTCAAAGGGAGAATTCATCTCAAAGATTTTTCTTGTTCCAAAACCTAATGGCAAGCAAAGATTTATTTTAAATCTAAAACCTTTGAACAAGTATATAAAAGTTAGTCACTTTAAAATGGAGGATATTCGCACTGCAGTAAGGTTAATTGATAATCATTATTATATGTGTTGCATAGACCTTAAGGAATCATATTTATTAGTACCTATAGCATCTGAACACAGAAAGTACCTCCGTTTTGAATTTGATGGAACTTTATATGAATTTACAGCATTACCATATGGGTTATGTACTGCACCTAGTGTATTTACCAAATTGTTAAAGCCTGTGGTTGGTTATTTAAGAAATTTAGGCTTCCTATCCACAATCTATATTGATGATCTTTTATGTATTGGCCAAACATATAATGAGTGTTTAAAAAACATGGAAACAACTATTAGTATGTTAAAGTGCTTAGGCTTCATTATTAAATAAAAAAATGTAAGATAAGAGAATTTGCTAGATTGTTAGGCACTTTAGTAGCAGCATGTCCAGCTATACCATATGGAATAGTACATACAAAACAAATGGAACATGTTAGGTATTCAGCATTATTGAAATCAAATGACAATTATGATGTATCCATGACATTACCTATGGTATTACAGTCAGACCTTCAATGGTGGAGGGATAACATAATGCATAACAGCAAAACTTATAAGTCAAAACAATTTGATTTAAAAGTGTATACAGATGCTTCCCTAACAGGTTGGGGTGCTCATTGCAATGGTGAGAGTATTGGAGGCCTGTGGTCAGAATCAGAACAAAAATATCACATAAACCAGTTAGAACTAATAGCAGCATTTTTTGGTTTAAAATGCTTTGCAAATTTAAAAAATAATTGTGATATTCTTGTTCGGATTGACAACACTACTGCCATTGCTTGCATTAACAAGATGGGTAGTGTTCAATTTCCACACCTAAATGATGTTAGCAGAAGGATATGGGATTGGTGTGAAGCTAGGTGTATTAATGTCCAGGCATCTTACATAAAATCTAAAGATAACTTGGCAGATGAGGAATCAAGAAATACTAACATTGATACAGAGTGGGAATTATCAATAGATGTTTCAATAGAATTGAAAAAGAGTTTGGCAAGCCAAGTATTGATTTATTTGCTACCAGAGTTAATGCAAAATGTGAAACATACGTGTCATGGCATAGAGACCCATATGCATTTGAAATAGATGCCTTCACATTTGACTGGAGCTCTTATTTTTTTTACGCATTCCCACCATTTGCACTAATTACAAAATGTCTGCAAAAAATTAAAAACGATGGGGCCAAGGGAATCTTAGTATACCCACTGTGGACTTGTCAGCCATGGTATCCTTTGGCAAAAATGTTGATGGTTACAAAACCAATCATATTCAACCCTAATAATAACTTATTACAATCTCCTTTCAGTACCAAACACCCATTAAGCAACCAGCTTACCCTGGCAGCGAGCATCTTTTGCGGGAAGCATTCAGACGTAGAGGTTTGCCAGAGGATTCACTAAATATTATGTTATCATCCATTTTACTAGGTACGCTAAAGCAATATAGTACTACTTATAAGAGTTGGTGGTTATTCTGCCAAAACCACAGTGTGGACATCTATACAGCGTCAATACCAGATGTAATACAATACCTCACTGAAATACATAAAACAAATGTTGGCTACAGCTCGTTAAATACAGCTAGATCTGCACTTTCCCTTCTGTTAAATGAAAGAATTGGCATGGATGATCACATCAAGCGTTTCTTCAAGGGTCTATTCAGAATTAAACCCTCTTTACACAGGTATGTTAATACTTGGGATCCTTCAATAGTGCTAAGGTTACTGTTTAATTGGGGTGATAATGTGAATTTAAATTTGGAAAAATTAAGTAAAAAGCTTGTCACCTTATTAGCTCTTGCTACTGCTCAAAGGGTGCAGACTCTATCGGTAATTAAAATACAAGATATATCCATGTCACAAGACATAATACATATCAACATTACTGATCTTATAAAAACATCTCTGTCATCAAAAACTGAAACATTAATTAAACTACCATTTTTCGACCAGAACCCCATTGTTTGCCCAGCTAGAGCTATAAAAACATATATCGAGCAAACATCAACTCTTAGGAATGATGAACAATAGTTGCTATTAACTAGTAGGAAACCTTATAAAAGAGCATCCAAACAAACAATTAGTAGATGGATTAAATCAGTTATGAAGGAAAGTGGCATTGATACCAAAATATTTACTGCACACAGCACACGTCATGCAGCCACATCTTCTGCTAAACAGGTAGGGGTATCATTAGATGTGATTAGAAAAACTGCTGGCTGGTCAGATAGCTCTCTTACATTTGCCAGGTTTTATGATGTACCAGTGAATGTTAATGTCCCACATGACAGCTTTATTAATGCTGTCTTTAATGCTAGCATGAGGATGTAATTATTATTTCTTTACCTTTTTAAAAAAAAAAAAAAAAAAATAATTAATGTTCAATGAATATATTTGTACACTTTCATTGGTATTACAGTTTAGTTTTATGGCTAAAAGACAGTTGATCTCGATGAAACATGTTTCACTATAGCATTTATTGTTACTAATTGTATCTGATTTAAGAGACAAGACTGATAGTAATAGTACTGATGTTATGTTATTGTTGCTGCTAGTATTTTCATGGCAATCTTATTGTCATGAAAATACTAGTAGCCAATTGTCATTTTGTTTGTCTTTAATGATGCCCTGTTTATGTAAATCACAAAATATAATTTTGTCTTATTCTTACATGTTGAATATCTTAAGATTACATACCTAAGTATATATTTACTAGCATACTATAGTTTGATTATATTGGTCTCAAATAAATTTCATTCATATAGGGCTGGTTTTGATATGCATCTCTTCAAAATAGTGGCCCATGCCGACTTTTACTCTAAACAGCTACTCTGTAATCAATTATATTTCAGTTCATCATGAAATGAAATTGATTAATCAGACGAACTTACCTTAAGTGAAGTCCGATTACAATTTCATGAAGGATGAACTGAAATATAATTACCCACCCAGCCCATCCTTTTTAGGATCAGGCCCTTGTCGAATGGGCCAACATAGCAACGCTATCTCTAAAGAGTGTCAAATCAGGGTTGCCAATCCACAGAGAAAAAGTTTTATTTTCTCTAAAACTGCGATGCCAAATACTAGCGAATTGGGAACTACTCTGTAATCAATTATATTTCAGTTCATCCTTCATGAAATTGTAATCGGACTTCACTTAAGGTAAGTTCGTCTGATTAATCAATTATTCACAATTCTTAAACATAACATAAACATAAAGTTAAACTCACACGCTCAAACCACTGTCAACACTGTTTCTTTAGGCTTGTTTGTGATTCAAACGATTTCATAATACCTACTACTTGGTCTGTGGATTTCATCAAGAGTAATCTCAGAGTAATAATATCAATTGAACATTATCTATATTTATTTATGTATTTATATGTTATGATTGGCAAGAGATAAAATATGTTTTCGCAAACATCTTATGTTTGCCCTGTAAAAAAAAAATAACAAAAGATTTTTGTTTACGGTACAAAGATAGATATTATTTACATTCGAAACTTACATAGTCCGGCATCGGAGGAGGACTTTCTTGCGGATGCATATCCGTATTTTCAGATTCGTCGGAACTTCCGGGGGACGGAACATACGGAGCAGGCCTTCCTTGCGGTTGCACAATAATATATGGATAATTGGGGGTGTCCGAAAATCTGGAGGGTGGTTCATTTGGAGGAAGCGTTCCTTCTGGTTGCAAATGCGGATTATCGGAGTTGTCCGAATATCCAGATGACGGATCATATTGAGGAGGACTTTCTTGTGGATGCATATCCGTATTTTCAGATTCGTCGGAACTTCCGGGGGACGGAGCATACGGAGCAGGCCTTCCTTGCAGTTGCACAATAATATATGGATAATTGGGGGTGTCCGAAAATCTGGAGGGTGGATCATTTGGAGGAAGCGTTCCTTCTGGTTGCAAATGCGGATTATCGGAGTTGTCCGAATATCCAGATGACGGATCATATTGAGGAGGACTTTCTTGAGGGTGTATATCCGTATTTTCAGATTCGGCGGAACTTCCGGGGGATGGGCCATATGGAGGAGGCCTTCTTTGTCTATGGTGACTATGCATATGTGGATTATTTGGAGAGTCCGGAAATCCGGGAGACGGTTCATATTGGGGAGCCATTTCATAAGGATATATATCCAAATTTCTTGGATCCTTGGGAAGTCCGGAGGACGGATTATGTTGAGTAAGCATTCCTTGGGGTTGCGGATAATCGGTGTCGTCCGAATATCCATTCTGCGCAGTCATTATTTGCGGATGTATTACAGGATTTTCGGGGGTGTTAGAAAATCCTGGTATTGTACCAGACTGAGGAGGCTTTCCATTCGGAAGCATACCCGGATGTTCGGGTGAATATTCAGAGGAGTTATTTGGATCCCTTTGAGCCCGAGAATTCACACAACACATAAACACTAACACAAACACACTTCGCACACACATTTTCTCACAAACACACCCACACTGCACAAAAAGTAGTTTACACACAAAACTTTATTTTTTATTAAATATTAAACAAAAATCAAACATGTCTTCAAAAATATGTCCGTGCGCATGTTACACAAATACGCGAATTGTTTTATGATAAAGATAGGTTATTGATATAAATTTCGGTCCAATCCGTTGATAATACCTAAACTCAAGTATGGCTGACATGCACACAGATAGAACGGATAAGATATGTATTGGTGTTTGAATTACGATCGCATGCGCGTGGAATTGCTTATTGCTTTGTCATTTTGGGATATTAATCATGTTATAAGTATGTGTGTGTTATGCGTGTGAGGGGGTGTGTGCGTGTGAGTATATCCTGTTTGAGTGACTTGTCATAGGATGTTTCAGGTGTAACAAAAAGGGACAAATAGGTATATAGGGACGGAAATGGGCTCACACTTGACATTTAATTTAATCATTTGGATGGTGGTCAGACGTTTCGTTTTTTTTTTTTATAAAAAACAGGCCAAGTGCGAGTCTGATTAGCACACGAAGGGTTCTGTACCGCAAGGCAAAAACGCCGAAAAAAACACGTTTGTTGTACGGGAGCCCCTCATAAATATTTATTAACTTAAAAACTGAATTTATTATCTTTTCCGTTTCCTCGATGACGTAAATAAATGACTAAGGTTAGGTCACACTGGCGCGAGTGCGACCGACGCATGTAACTTCTTCTTACAAAAACGACAAACGTCTTAATCCTTTAGCTTGCTCGCCATCTTCATTCCCCATCCTTTCTCCTTCCTACACATACTCTCTCATTCGCTCATCGCTGCGTTATTTTATTCAGTTTATAGTATTTGTTGTTACAGCGGCAACAGAAATACATCATCTGTGAAAATTTCAACTGTATAGCTATCACGGTTCATGAGATACAGCCTGGTGACAGACGGACAGACGGACTACGGAGTCTTAGTAATAGGGTCCCGTTTTTACCCGTTGGGTACCTACGGAACCCTAAAAAATATGGTGCTGTGATTAAAATAAAGCACTGTAGAGGTTTTGACCAGTTGGTTGTGATAACCGACACCTGCAAATGGTTTATAAGTTGATCGATTCCTATTTCGAAGGATAGAAAAGAATAGAGGATAAACTTGAAGAGCTGACAATGCGCGTCTTGATGTAAAAGAAGTAGCATCGTTTATGGAAATATACTAGGATATAGGTACTTGTTTCTGCTCGAGTCTTCGTCGTGTCGTAAAAACAAACAGGCGCGACACGCGATATAATCGCGCGCGTCACAAAGGAACCGCTCGTTGCGCGACTAGCGGTGCCTTTGTGTCGCGTGTCGTGTCGCGTCTGTTTGAAGGAGCTTTTATCCCCTGATCCAACCCGTTACATCGCATCGCCTGCCCGCGCTATTATTTCAGCTTGCTCAGCATTCGTTATGACTGTCTTTTTTTTTGCCCGGCTTCTAATTTAATCATTTGGATGGTGGTCAGACGTTTCGTTTTTTTTTTTTATAAAAAACAGGCCAAGTGCGAGTCTGATTAGCACACGAAGGGTTCTGTACCGCAAGGCAAAAACGCCGAAAAAAACACGTTTGTTGTACGGGAGCCCCTCATAAATATTTATTAACTTAAAAACTGAATTTATTATCTTTTCCGTTTCCTCGATGACGTAAATAAATGACTAAGGTTAGGTCACACTGGCGCGAGTGCGACCGACGCATGTAACTTCTTCTTACAAAAACGACAAACGTCTTAATCCTTTAGCTTGCTCGCCATCTTCATTCCCCATCCTTTCTCCTTCCTACACATACTCTCTCATTCGCTCATCGCTGCGTTATTTTATTCAGTTTATAGTATTTGTTGTTACAGCGGCAACAGAAATACATCATCTGTGAAAATTTCAACTGTATAGCTATCACGGTTCATGAGATACAGCCTGGTGACAGACGGACAGACGGACTACGGAGTCTTAGTAATAGGGTCCCGTTTTTACCCGTTGGGTACCTACGGAACCCTAAAAAATATGGTGCTGTGATTAAAATAAAGCACTGTAGAGGTTTTGACCAGTTGGTTGTGATAACCGACACCTGCAAATGGTTTATAAGTTGATCGATTCCTATTTCGAAGGATAGAAAAGAATAGAGGATAAACTTGAAGAGCTGACAATGCGCGTCTTGATGTAAAAGAAGTAGCATCGTTTATGGAAATATACTAGGATATAGGTACTTGTTTCTGCTCGAGTCTTCGTCGTGTCGTAAAAACAAACAGGCGCGACACGCGATATAATCGCGCGCGTCACAAAGGAACCGCTCGTTGCGCGACTAGCGGTGCCTTTGTGTCGCGTGTCGTGTCGCGTCTGTTTGAAGGAGCTTTTATCCCCTGATCCAACCCGTTACATCGCATCGCCTGCCCGCGCTATTATTTCAGCTTGCTCAGCATTCGTTATGACTGTCTTTTTTTTTGCCCGGCTTCTAAGGTTCCAAGATTTTCAGTAGCCAGCTTCCAGAGATTTGCGCGTTCAAACAAACAAACAAACTCAGCTTTATTATCAATATAGATAGATTAAGTACTAAATAGGCCTAAATGTTATTGGTCATGATTTATTTAAGCAACAACTAAAAAACTATCTACTCCTAAATAAATATATTATTATCATAGATACTTTATCGATAATTATCGTAAACAGATCATATCGGGTAATAGATAACGTGACCATTCGTCCCGCTTTGAGCGGGACAGTCCCGTTTTCAGGCTGTCTGTCCCGTTGTTCCCAACTTTATGAACATTGTATCTGAATATCAAATATAAGGCAGCACAAAACATAAAACATAAATAGTCGATAAATTTTAATTACAAAGGCTAACAACGACAAATCATGTGATACGCGACATTTTAAAACAAATTTTTGCTTCACTGACAAATACAAAACAAATGCGCCTTCAACCGCAATGTAATGTTACAATTACATATTATACTTAGCTAATATATTATTTTTCATGACCTTTTCTCTTTTTAATAAATACCTAGTAAAAAATGTTTTTTTTTGTTGTTTATTTCCGCAAGCATCCCGCTCCGACAAAAAAAATGGTCACATTAGCTATAGATAGGGCAGTTCCAAGTTCATAGTATGATAGACTATCGATAAACTATTACGCACATCACTCAAAGTAATCCACTCATATTGACTTCAGATAAACGTGTAAACAGTGTAAACGTTACTATTATTGTAATAATACCATGGAAACTGAAGGGTCGGATCCAATTATGAGAACCAGACAGTATGGCGGCTTGCTGTAAATAATAAAAGAAAGAAAAAGTATTTCTTGCGACTCGAACAGAAAGATCACAAACTAATCCAAAGGTAAAAAAAAAACTTAGGTAGGTAGGTACACTGTAAAAAATAAAAAACAAATTATATTTAAAAAAAGTAACAGTAACAAAAAGTACAGAAATGTACAGACGCCAGCACATCAAGCTACCCGAAACTGTCAAATTTTCCCAATCAACTTTGAACCTTATGCTTTAGCGATAAAGTTGAAAATTGTTAGTGTGATTACCGTCAATGTCAATAAAACTGCTTCTGCCGATCGATTCTGTAAAAATCTCACCGTGAAAACAAAGGTGATATGAGTTTGTTTTTGCTAGGAATTGACACTATTGACAGGTCACTCCACGCTCACTTCACCTAAGTTTTCACGGTGAGATGGTTACAGAATCGCACTGCAGTATACTAATGCATGAAGGCCACACTCTCGATACGTAGACTCTACGAGAAAAACCGTGTGTGATATGGTTACGTCACAGGGCAAACAATTTATTGCAACGCCTGTATGTACACATAGCTACAGAAAATTTTCATTGGCAACGCACCGACACACCTGTAGGTATTCTCTAAGAATTAGGCAAAGCTGTAACTATTAGTACACCTACATTTTGACCCGTTATGTTTAGATCCCAGGGTCAAGAGAGGGGCCCATGGCTAAATAATAAAAGCCGCACAGGTCGATCGATCAAGTTAAGCTACGCTTGCCGCGGTTGCTCTATGGATGGGTGACCATCTTTATATACCGAGACCCCTCCGTGCCTCGGAAAGCACGTTAAGCCGTTGGTCCCGGCTGTCATATGTGGATCATTGACAGTCGTTACGGGTCGTCACAAGCCCGAAAGTCTGACAACCAGTCTACCACGGGGAATCGTATTACCCAGGCACTGGGTTGTGGAGGTCAGATAGGCAGTCGCTCCATGTAAAAACTGGAAGCCCTAGGTAGATGATGATGTTATAGTAGGGTCAGAACCGGGCAGAAAACCAAACTAAGGGCTGCTATTAAGAAATTCCTGATGGAAAAACATTAATTCATTCGCTATATTAAGAAGAAATAAGAAAGACAAGATTACTCACATAAGGCGTGCCGAGCGTCCTGACACTGGTGCTGTTCTTGAAAAACTGGACATCATCTACGGTCTTCGCAGACACCGAAGTAGTCTCAGCGTTCTGTCCGAAAAACCTCGAGATCGAATTCGGAATCGCTTTCGGAACACCAACTTTCGGAGTCACTGTTTTCGGTGTCGGCTCGAACTTTGGGGATGTCAAACCTATTTCTTGGGTCCGAATGTTCACTGTCGGCGTTGGCATCAGCCAAATGAAGATAGAGCACATTGCTGCATGCCATTTCTTCATCGTGACCACATTCTTTAGTCTATATCGAGTTTTAACACTCACTAATTAACACTGGTAGAACGACTTAATACAGTAACACTTGGTGTAAGGAACATTTTAAAATTGGTACTTTTGGCTAGGGAGGCACGAATGTGGCTGGTTTGGTGATAAAGGCTAAAATAAATTAAGGTCTTGATTGCTTTGTCAAAACTCTACGAGTCGTAGGTTCGAAACTTTTTTTTTTTTTTTTTTTTTTCAGGATGGGAAATCATCAAATCACCGTCCGATCAGGACCAGGCCCGTGCCGGACGGCGCGTACGTGTTCCACGCGCGCCTCAAAGAGATGTCAGCATCAATTGAAGGGGCCCGTCAGGGCCGAAGCCTGCCGGGTCAGCGGGATTGTCCGAAAGGGTTACCGCTAGCCCGGAACATAAAGGGTTAAGGAAGGAACACCGGTGGGTTTTAGTCAGTAAGAGTCTGACACTCCCTTCCGCTCCACCCAGAGCGGGGTTCGAACCCTGACAGCCGCTTTTATCATCATCAGCCTATTATATAGCAGTCCACTGCTGGACATTAGGCCTCTCCTATTGCACGCCATTCAACTCGACAGCCGCATTACTTTGTGTAAATTATTTCATCACCAATGCTCTAAAAACGGCGAAGGACAACATCGTGACGAAACCGGCATGTACTAGAACCAAAAATTCGAAGACACGTGACATCTACCAACCCACACTGGGTCCGCATGGTGGATTACGGCCCACTCCCTCTCACTAGGAGGAGGCCTGTATCCCAGCAGGAGCAACATTATAAGCTGATTTTGTGATTTTGCTTATGTGACTTTCAGTGTTTTATGATGGCCCCTTCAATAACCTTATTAATTGGTTATTTTTGATTTTGCTGGGTAGGGTAGGTCACCTACCAAGACCTACCCTACCCAGCAAAATATTCAGATAACTGAAATAAGAAGGCATGTCGAACCGGTAATTCAGCCAGGACTATATTTCAAACAATTTCCAATATAATTTGAGCTGTAAAAAATACAGCTCAACAGTAAAAACGATTTTCAATAAATATTTACACAAACTCCTTTCATTGAATATTAAATAATTTTCAGCGGTTCAAAGGTCAAAAGCTTTTCAATAACTAAGCGTGTTATAAGCAGAGCTTAAGGCGAAAGCGCCAGGGTAGCCAGCGAAATTCATTTTGTTTTACGTTTTTTGCAATTTGCTGGTCTTCCGGTCGATTCTGTAAAAATCTCACCGTGAAAACATGCGTGGAGTGAGCTGTCAGTGTCATCCCACTGATACTAGGGATTGACCAAGCAAACATTTACAATCTTAATCGAGATTTTAATAATATTTCAATGTTAATTTTTTTTGTCTTAAACGTCAGTTTTATTTTAATTATTGTTCGTGCGTAACGCGCTCGCGCCTCAGGCTATTTAAGGACCAGCCTAGGAAAATAAAAGAAAAAAAACAACATTGAAATTCTGATTAAGTTTCTGTTTTGCAATTTTAAAAACCCCGTAAAATAGTAATGTTTTGACAACTAAAATCTAGCTTCGAAATTATAATTATAAAATGATCAATAAAATTAGCATAAAAAATATGATTAAAATCTTGATTATGATTGTATTAATGTAAGTATGCTTGGTCAATTCCTAGTATCAGGTGGGATATGACACTGACAGCTCACTCCACGCTCACCTAAGTTTTCATGGTGAGATATACCTAATTACAGAATCGCTCTGCAGTATTAAGTTGTAGGTACGTAGATTAAAATAGGATTCGCGACCGTAACAAATATTTATTTACATAATTATAATCACTAAAGTCATCAACATAACTCTCTAAGACCAAGTAATCCTACTGAATGACTACCTATTTCATGGAATCTGGACATTTTAGGATTACATTAGCTTAACAAGTTGTATTACTGATTCTAATGATTATAATTCTGTAAATACCTACATATTTGTTACGGTCGCGAATCATATTTTAATCAATATACAACTTAATACTAACCAGCAAATAACAAAAAACGTAAGAAAATTTGAATTACGCGGGCTACCTTAGCGCTACCCCCTTATGATACCGAGCGCGGAAAATAATGATAAAATCCTGTCTTCATTTTCACGAAATAATTAAACAGCGAAACACAACGATTAAAAATTTTCACGAAAACATTGCATATTACACTTTTGGTTTTTCACATTTTAACATTTAGTTTTTTCGACTTTGCCGACTCGAGGCGGTGTTAGCGAGTCGTTAATTGGTAAAACGTTTGGGCGGATACATTTGGGCGGGCCGCCCTACCGGTAGCCGTGGTTACACTGACGGAGCGTTGTTCCCACGACCTTGATATAACTACTATTGGAACGTAACTCACTTGGAACTCGATTTAAGTTTTGAATAAATTTTTGGAGTTCCGTAGCCAATGGCATAAAAGGAACTTTTATAATTTCACCATGTCCGTCTGTCCGTCCGTATGGATGACACACATAAGTAACATAAGTCTGTACCTATTTATGTTACTTATGTGTATAAAAAAATACACATTTTTGCGGTCGATAAAATCAATTCTGTGCATGCACAAATTTTCATCCCAACTACGGACCCTTTTACTATGCGTGGTCCGACAACCACTTTGCCTAAGTTGTTCTTATAAATTGTGCATTAACCCACAATAAATTGTAACTTTTCATCGTCATTAATCGGTTATAGGAAGATCTTCAACGGGTAATGAAACGAAAATAAAGTATCGGGTGTTTTTGTTCATCTTTTCATTAAGGCCAAATTACCTACATATTCCGCAACTATTTTAATGATATTTAATAACCTATACCTTTTTTATGTAATTCTTATTTAAATATTAATAAACTATTAAACGTTTTAAAATGGTGAATTTTAATTTCGCTACACTATCTAATACGCTAATATAAAAAAAGAATGATCAAAATCGGACTACTCTGTAAAAAGTTATACATTAAAAATTATATATACGCGTCGACTTGAGAACTTCCTCCATTTTTTCGTCGGTTAGAAATAACAAAGACTGCATCCAAGAAACGACGTAACTCAAGAGGTTCAAAGTAGTAGGTACCTACAATGTTGTTTCAGTGTTCTCAAGACGGGAATATTTAACAAAATTATAATATTGCTCTTTTGGATCGGTTAGTGACATCGAGATAGAGAAACCTAATCTAGTAGGTACGAGAATTTACATAAAATAATTCAGAATATCGCTTATCATCCAATGCTTGCTCCACGTCAAGCAATGGTAGGTAAACTTAGCGATACCTACTCTCAGACCAACAAAAAAAGAGGGAGTCGCGTAACGTCCGCACGTCCGCTACGCGTAGCGCCCGTTTATGGCCCTATTGTATTCTTGAAGATGTTTTTTTCTCGGATCAGTCGCGTTACAACCGTTCTACCTAAAAGTAAACTCAACGCTAGAAGAGCTTGTTATTAGAAAAATAACACACAGACCATATTAACATTTTGTAAAGCATTGTACAGACGATAGCTGCACATCAAGCTACTACAATCTGTCAAATTTCTTTAATAGATTTTTTTACTTTATCGCTAAAGCTTACGGTTCAAAGTTGATTGAGATTTGACAGTTTCGGGTAGCTTGATGTGCTGGCGTCTGTAGTAGGCGAGCAGACTTATCAGGAGATACTTTTTGTCATCCACTCACACACAAGCACGTTTTTATAGATGTCTGTATGTATGTTTATCCACGCTTTTCTCCGAAAATATTAATCAGATTGTAAAAAAAACTATTGTGTCTTGGGATCAGTTCTTTGCCACCAACTTCGGTTTTAAGGCTTCATTTTTGATGTTCGCGGCACGCCGTCTCTTTTTTTTTTGATCTCACCTACCTACCTACTCAATTATTTATTGCATTCCACAAAGTGTACTTAGGAACATCACGTCTTGTTTCTCCGAAAGTTTGGGCAATGGTGAACAGTGGCCAGCACATCAAGCTGCTACAATCTGTCAAATTTCTTTAAATAGATTTTCAACTTTATCGCTACAGTATAAGGTTCAAGGTTGATTGGGAAAATTTTACAGCCTGTATCTACGTACCTAAAGGTAGTATACCCACATTTCGCCATTTATGTTAAATCCCGTGTAACAGGGGGGCGAGCCTAATGTCATTCAACAGGGCATAAATCCAGACTAAACGGGCCAACGGGGCTAAATAAACGTATTTTCTTTCTTTCTTTTCTTTCTTTCTAGACTCCGGACTGCTACTATTAAATTCCAAATCGAAAAATCCAATATCATTTTTCACGACCAGGGAATCGAACCCAGTACCTCATGCTCAGCAGTAGCGCTTGCGACCACCAGACCAACGAGGCAGTCACTTAAAATTTAATGAGATCATTATGGTGTGGTGTGTTCAGACCCAAGAAGTTTAAAATTTTACGCAAATGAACCACATAGGGTCAGCGCAGACAGAGAGGAATAATCCCCGCGCGGTCTCGGGCATTTTCTTTACGGATCGCGTATGTTCGAGCTGATTCGCACATATCTTCGAGGACGCGCGAGTATTTTTTGTCAGGTTCAAGCATTTATGCACTTTATTGTAATCATTTTAAAGTTTATTTTCAAGTGCGTTAATAAAATCCTCTCCGATGCGCTCCGTTCTGTCTGCGCTGAGCCATTGGTATACCGAGGGTAATTCTTTGTTAATCTACCCACATTCAGCGAGAATTTGAAAAGCAAAAACAAAGTGTAGAACGTTAATTTGACACACACATCACAGATTGTCTGTCGATGAGGACCAAACTAGAAAAATATTGCCGGCAGACATAAGGAGGGAGGGTTATAATATTGATGGAAAAAACTTAAAAAAATAAAACATAACCTACGTCCAAAAACACTATAAAGTGAAAAATAACTTTAATTTCGGAAGTCGCTGTCTTTGGATTTGTATTTTAGTTTTTTGCCACCGACTTCCGAAATTAAATTTATTTTTCACTTTATAGTGTTTTTTGGAAGTCGATTGATTTTTTGGAAAAAAGTTTTTATTTTCCACTTTTTAGTGGGTCTGTTTGTAATTTATCTAAGTTACAATAGCCTAATGTCAACTGCTCAACACCTTTTACAAAATATTGCTTTTCCCGATGCAGGGACGTTAATTGTTGAGGAGTTCTCCTAGTAAGAACCAGGAGAACTGGAGCTGATTGAGAAGTCACCATCAGCTCCACTTCACCATATGCATTGTAACGAGCGTAAATTGCTTAGCAACCATATCAAAGTAATCGAATCGCAACCCGTGAAATATTTGTCATTGAGTAGTTCCGAAGGCCATCTGTGGTCTTCATCATCAGCTCCACTTTATCAAATGATGATTTCCGAGAGCAAATGCTGAAGTTACTTTAAAAAATATCCAAATCGCTATAGGTATAAAATTTGAGGGTTTCCCTCGATTTGGGATCATGGGATGACGACATGGGATCCTCTCATCAGATTCCAACTTGATGATAATGGGACCACATCGAGAGTATACCCTTTCAAACAAAAAAATAATTTTTGTAATCGGTCCAGCTGTCTTCGAGTAATCGGTGAACATACATATAAAAAAAATAAAGTCGAACATATAACCTCCTACTTTTTGGATCGGTTAAAAATAGGTCACGTAGACTTAAAAATATTTCAGTCATCAGTCAGCCAGTGTTATGTTATGACAGGGTGCGTAGGATACCCATAAGTACCTGTAGTTTTTATGCAACGATTACGGCCTGATAAGTGATAAGTTAACACACGATAAATAAAACACCCCGCATAAATCAATAAACTTTTATTTGACATAAAAAAAACGCACAGCACTTCATATACATCACAAGATAGAAAACATTACAATGGGGTACAATATTAGATCAGCACTCTCCCTACAAAATAATTGAACATTTTAAACACTTACAACTATATCAGTCATTCACACAAACTAACACAACATTTAATTTAATAAAAACTTAATTTATTGAAATTTTTCTTCGTAAATAAAATCATTTTTTTTGTAATATCATAGCCATAATGAACATTAGGTTCAGAATTTCAAAAGAGGAAAATTGAAAAAGGTGTGTACACACATAATTCAAGAATATACTGACTAAAGGTCTATTCACACGTAATATCAGGGTCGTGCGTGTCCTGGACATGGACGGTCCGTGATCCGTCAGGGGCTCAATTTTCTTTTTCGATGTGTCCATTTTATATGAACTCATTCATACATGTCTGTGTCCGGGCCGGCGTCGGAGTTTCTGTGCTTAACTTGTGTGCCACGACCCTGTCACGGCCTTTACGTAAAGTCTGTACCCGCGGGGTAACTGCGTAACTAACAGTACCAATCGTTTTCATTTTGACAGTTTAACAACATACATTACGTTGCGTTGTTGAGCAGACAAATTTTTCAAACATAACTGAAGCAATGGATTTGCAATATCCTTCAAAATGATTCAGATTGTGATTGATAGTGAGTTCACAATTAGGGTACAGGTAGGTAGCATAGATCGCCTTCCAATAATGTTTTTTTTTACATTCTATTTTTAAATTAAGTCCGGCAAATAACAAGGGGTGAAGATGAGATGTTCCAATATGAAAATCATAAAGTGATTGAATGAATACACAAAACATTTTAACGAAATATACTTTGTTATATTTATTGTTTGTTAGCAAATAAAGCCTATAGACACTGCAATAAATTAAAAATATATTTCATTAGTTAAATGTTAAACTTATTATGTATTTAATTAAAGGAAATATTTAAGCGTGAGTTACTTAAATAAACAGTTAGTATTCAAAATTATTGACAAAAATAAAACGCAGACGTATAAGAAATAGTGCGTGTATCAAATGCTATATTAGGTATTGTGTCAAATAGTTGAATAAAAATGAATGTTAGCTAATTTAGTCGAACACAATACTTTTAAGCTCTGGCCAAGCTGTGGCGAATGCCGCGCGGGATGCGGGAAATATTTCACTCGCGCCGCGCCGATTGTGTCAATTAGCTTGTATGGAAGTGTTCAACCCTACACGGATAGTTTCGCGCTTATCATTAAAACAATCGACGCGCTCAGTCTCGTCCCGCATCCCGCGCTGGATTCGCCACAGTGTGGCCAGAGATTTATTCTTCAGTTTTATTTACAGGAAAAACAAAAGACGTTTACTTATTTCTACAACATGATTAAAGAATCTTAATTATATTCCTGTTATTACAAAAGTGTTTAATGTGGTTTCATGCGTAGGTAATTAATACAATATTATTATAAAATCTAATTAATTCTTAATTCTATAAAATCTACCGTAACAACGCTACTAATTATGTATATATTATGGCAATCATCGCTTAATATTATAGGCACAGTATAGATTAGGTCACACGTTTAGAAGATATAGCTGTCATTGTAAAGAAATGACAAAGAAGATGATATATTAAGGGACACATGATCACCATAAACGAATGAATTACAGCATATTAAACCAGTATATTACTATCGCTCCGTAGAGCAAAGGTTCTTCTCATACAGAAAAGGCACAAGCATTGATCACCACGCTTGTTTAAGACGGGTTGGAGATTTCAGACTTATATCACACTAATATTATAAAGGCGAAAGTTTGGGAGTGTTTGTGTCTTTATTTATTTATACTTTTCGCACAAAAAGGTACAAAGGCGGACTTAATACCTTAGGCATACTCTACCAGTCAACCAAGGGTGGTGAAGAGATTGGATGGCAGGTGCTTTGATTGAGAGGAACAATGATTAAAAAAAAACTATTAAAACTAGGTACACAAATACATAAATAGGTTATATACACATACATACTATTTACTTATAATATATATATATACAAATTCAAGGGAGAGAGGTGTTCAGACGACATACATGATTGACATGTTTGTTACTTCTTCACGTTCAAACGGCTGGACCAATTTTCATAAAATTTTGTATGGAGGTGGCTGACACCATGGATTAACATATAGGCTCATTTTCATCCTGATATTCCCACGGAAACGACATTTACGCGGGTGAAACCGCAAGGCGCAGCTAGACAACTATAAGTCCAGGTTTCCTCACGTTTTTTCCTTTACAGATGACAGTAATGTCCAAGATGAACTTCATCATCATCATCATCATCAGCCTATAATGTTCCCACTGCTGGGACACAGGCCTCCTCTCAGCGAGAGGGAGTGGGCCGTAATCCACCACGCGGGCCCAGTGCGGGTTGGTAGATGTCACATGTCTTCGAATTTTTGGTTCTAGGACATGCCGGTTTCCTCACGATGTTTTCCTTCACCGTTTTGTGAGCGGTGGTGATGAAATAATTTACACAAAGTAAAGCGCCCGTCTGGGTTCGAACCTACGACCTACAAAAGTCGCGGCCGTTACCACTTGGCCACCACTGCTCACTGATGAACTTAGAAACTCAAGATGAACTTGGAAAGTACATTTTAAAAAAGAAATTTCAGATTTTTATACTTACTCTAATTCAGCATTAATAAAACTCACTGGTTTAGTTTTCATATGACCAGTTTTCATATTTTTTTTTTTTAAGTAGTATTAAATGCTCACTGAGCCCGCGTGGTGGATGACGGGTCACTCCCTCTCACAAAGAGAGATCTCTTGAGGATAATGGCTGAGAGGTTCGACTGTCACTACGTTACCATTGTTGTATGCTTAATGTAGTGACAATAAAGATAAAGTGAGATAATCGAAGCACATTATTGTTCATTATCCGACCTAAAAAAATATCTCTAAATTCTAATTAAAGTTTGTTGACTTTGCCAATTTAATTTGTAAGTAATAATGAAATCGTGTGTTGTGTTTTGTCTTATTTTTCTCATATTTTATTTTTATTGTTATTTTAATGTATGTACCTATGATCCAATTGATGATTGAAATAAAGGAATTGAATTGAAAGAGGAGGTCTGTGTCCCAGCAGTTGGAACAAAGGCTGATTATGCTATTGTTAAATGAATACCAAAATTGAGGTCTTTCACTTTGAAGAACTGTACCAATTTTTAAAGTAAAGCTAAGTGTGGTGTTTGTAGAGGAAATAGAAGTGAGTTTATCTAGTACCACCCAAAGTCTATTCAAACTTGTTTCAATTTAATATTATCTCAAGTTAAACAAACATCAACTTTATTTTAATCGTTTTTAAGTTGATTTCAGAGTGATTAGCACTATTGAAAAAGTTATAAAAATGTTTGAAGTTGTAGCGTAAACTGAACTTTATTGTGTAGGATTTAAAGTTATTTTTCCTTAAACTCATATTTGTTTACATTTTTGGAATATAAATCGCGAATGCAGAATATGTACTTATTTATTTACTAGCAGCGCCCCACGGTTTCACCCGCGTAAGTGTTGATCCCGTGAGAATATCGGGATAAAAAGTATCCTATGTGTTAATCCTGGTTATAAACTATCTGTGTGCCAAATTTCATTCAAATCCGTGCAGTACTTTTTGCGTGAAAGAGTAACAAACACCCATCCATCCATCTATCCTCATAAATTTTCGCGTTCACTCATACTCTATAGGAAAGGGAGGATCCTCCGAACAGACGGGTGTTGTGTCTGGCGGGCAACTGCCCGTTGATTCATGTCGGGCCGTTGTATCTATGCTAGTTGCGCGGTAAACTCTGCTTGCGCGATGCAGGATTTGCGTGACGTCAGTATGAAGCGTTGTTTGCATGTGGCGTTGTAGATACCGCTACACTTACTAGTAGGGTTTAAACTTTTCGCACAAAAAGGTACAGACGCCAGCACATCAAGCTACTACAATCTCTCAACTTTCTTTAATAGATTTTCAACTTTATCGTTAAAGCATAAGGTTCAAAGTTGATTGGGAAAATTTGACAGTTTCGGGTAGGTTGATGTGCTGACGTCTGTACAAGGCGGATACAATGTACATATTTTTCTTTAAATTCACTATCATGCAAGATTTTGTTAATTTGAATTAAAAATGTTTGTTCATAACAATACCTAGTTTAAAAACACATTTACGTTCCAATAAAACGATAATGTCTAAGCTAGATTTGTCTATAAAATAATAATGTTCCATCTGAATGTGTGACCTAGGAATTATACAATAAACGACTTATTTACAATCGTTCGTAAAATCGTGTACTCGACTGAATAATATAAGTATTTAATATCTATAGGTAGTTAGGTACTTGATATGTTTGAATAAATCGACGAATATGGTATGAAGGTTGATTTAAAAAGTTTCGATATAAGGATATCAACGGGAGAAAAGTAGATTGTTCTGAAGAGGTGGCAGAAGTCAGTAATTTAAAGAAATCTTGCGTTGTCAAACCCATACGATGCGATGACGTCACTGCGTATGCGCTCATCTTACGACTTCACCGGACGAAGAAAGTGCAATAGTGGGTAAATAATAACTTTTGCAAGCTTTTAAAAAGTGCACATTCAGATTTTGAACGTCAAATAAATTCTTCGTAAATTAAACCTTTCTATGTTATTTTGTATGAACGTTAAAATAAATTATTGTAAAATAACACCATTATTTTATGTTATTTTGATCAATCTCGAGTGTTTTCGGGTTTCGGTTTACGAGTTAATAATAATATCATTCAAATGGGATTCTACGACACATTCAAACACGATGCTATATTTTTAGAGGTGCAAAAATACCATATATTTTCAATAAAATTACGTATTATCGACTTCGTTACACTTAGACATTACTTACAATTATAATAATCGTACACAATACAATATTATCGTAATTTTGGGTCCCTATAACTTATATCGATCGAACACTATGACAGTTTCAAAATTACTGTATTCTGGGTTTTTAATACAAAATAACGTAAAATATATAAGTTGTTTCTGAGAAATATATTAAAGTATAATGTACACATTTTCTTATGAATAATATTACAAATGGCACAGGAAAAGAAGCGATAAAATATGTCTTTTTGGTGACAGGCTACATTGTCGATGGTTTCAGGTAGTACCGTCCGACGAACCCATTATTTTGGGTTCGAAACTATCTTTGTTCCCTGAAAACGTACGACCGCTTTCAGGGAGCAAAGAGAGTTTCGAACCCAAAAATATTGTTTAGTATTATTGCGTTATATACAATAAAATATAGTTAAATTAATATTTATAGTTACATCGACATTTAGTATAATATGTTGATAATACGCCCAGCCTGCCACCAAACATAATACGTTTTAAAATTATTCAACTTGTATCAAATATGTAACTAAATTCGTTGGAAAGGCAAGACCACACACTACAGATTACTTAGATTCATAATTATTATTATTATTATGTAGTGAAAAATCACTGCAAGCGTTAGATTAATTAAACCTAAAATAAATAATAAACAGTAAAATAACGTTACCTTATGTTAAACAGTGATATGTGGGATCGATTATATATTTATTATTCGAGTTGTGAATCGATAATCGAATAACATCGTGAAACAAACGATTTATAAAACTTTATAAATTAATAATATATAAACCACTGGTAGAGTTACACTAGAAATAAATATAAGTGAATAAAGTTTATAGAAAATTATCTTATCACGAGTTGTTAAAAGATACAAGTAAAAGGGGATTGACATTTTTATAATGGAGCCTGGAATACCTAGTTACTATCGCGCTATTTAGTTTTTTTCAAAATGGCGGCCGCGCATGAAACCTATGTTTGATTATTATTAACTTTCAGAGTGCTAATTTCAAATATCTAGGTAACAAGATGCATGTACGCAAGTAAAAAAATATGGATGTCACGTGATCAACTTTGAACGTTAGTATCTGGGAAACGTGACACTTTACGGGGTTTGGTTTTGATGTTTTCTGTTTGTATTGATGTCAGATATCGATTTATATAGGTTTAAGAGGAGGCCGCCATTTTGGAAAAAAAATGCCGTACAAGTAGGTATGACCTTCAAAGCCCTTTTGAAAGAAGTAACTATGTTAATAAAGGTTGAGGCCAACTTTTTGAGTATAATTCTCAATTCTCAGGCCATTTTGCGTTTTTCACCTTGTATCTATTAACTGATTATTCTGACTATACAGCATTCTATATCATGTAAAAAGTTGTTTTACTACTTGAAACCATGAACACACAGTTATTTCGTTCAATATTTATAATATACACCGAATAGGTATATTTAGGACTAAGAATTTAATAACCGTTTTAATTGGGTTTTTGGACAAAATATAATGGTGACAAAAATAGGGGTCATTATCTAGCCCAGGCAATTCCATATTTCAAAGTCCATTGCAGAGAACATGGTCATCCAAAAGTAGATAATTATTTGAGTTTATTTATTTTCTCTTGCGCCTCATCGTAATCTTGTGCATATTATTATTTTGTGCAGCCACGGTATAAGCCAGTTTGATGGAAACCCTCAGACGCGATTAATTCGATGACTATTTTATTTTAACAATTTCAGTCGTATACTAAAGTTACTTAAGTCGAATTTAGGTTGTCCCTCGGCTAATTTTCGCACGAGAATTGATCAAGTCCTTCAGCAAGTCCCAAATTCAGCGTACATAATAAACAAACATACCTAATACGATCAGTCAGGTCTTACAACGTCTGTACAATATAATTGGCAAGGGAGTTGGCTCACTATCAGTTGGAGCCGCTCTCGGAACACGGCTGCGTTAGCCCCTGGGTGTAGGCTGTCTGTATGCTTTCACATACGAACTTGTACTGGCTCTGTGGAAGAGAGAAATGTTTTAGGGATGGGATTATAATGCTGACGTCTTACTTTCGTGTTGAGTATGAAGGTACTTTTTTTTCTTCAAGATGGGAAATCATGAAATGGCCGCTCCCGCTCTGGGTGGAGCGGAAGGGAGTGTCAGACTCTTACTGATTAAAACCCACCCGTGTTCCTTCCTTAGCCCTTTATGTTCCGGGCCAGCGGTAACTCTTTCAGACAATCCCGCTGGTATGAAGGTATTTGTGTTTATGTTTTGCGAGTCTCATGAGGGTACTTTGGGGTAACTTCAAACGATAAACGGAAGAATTCTCGCTATTTAATGATTTTTTACTGAGATTGTTATCACAAAAATAATTTTGGTATGAAATAAAAATACCTCTGAAAAATACCTGTCATATAGGCTTAAGTTTCTTGAGGTTTGCGAGCATTTGGGCATAACTGAGATAATTATACAGTTCGTCGATTTCGTCAAATGGGTAATAGAGTTCAGAATATTCCACAACATTTTAGTGTGCATGCGCCGAGATGTCTATTTTTGACCATGCATACCTATTTTCGGCATACATGGGCCTTTCTGTCTAGTTTCTACTTTGCTGTATGAAAACAAATCAACTGTACAGTACCCGGCGATAAATATTGCACATCGACCTTTTTACACAAAACCATTTTATACAAAGAATAAAAATAATTATCAAAAGAAGCAAATCATAATTAGTTTAACAGCTCCTAATAGATACCGGACTGTTTGTATTTCGTGCGACAGAGATAACGCTCTACGAAGCCGAAATTAGCCGATTGTCTCTTTCTAAAGGTCGATGTGTAATATTTATCGCCGGGTAGTGTAATTCTTTCTGTGCAGCAGTAGCAGCCAGGCGACACTCACGGCGTTCTGTATGCACATGGGCCGCTGCGCGCGCATGGCCCGCACCAGGTCCAGCGGGTACAGCGGCTGCGCGCGCGCCGCCAGCGCCAGCGCCACCTCGCACAGCACGAGCGCGCCCGTGCGGCCCACGCCCGCCGAGCAGTGCACGATCATGGGCGGCTCCAGCTCGCGTTCTTCTTCTATTTCGTCGGGGTCTACGACTGTCGGTATCACTTTGAGAGCAAAAATAATCATTTATTATGTTGTAAGGTAAAATTTACTGAGACTTGAGAGCGTTTTTAATATTAGCGATGACAAACGTAGCCGATTCGTGAATGTTCTTGCAGCTAAAGTTATATTGCCAACCCCTATAACATAAAAATCACTGGCGAAATGTGGGTCCGTGGCTCGGAAACCACGTCAGGGCCTTATCACACTGGCGATTTGCAAGCGAGTCCAAAGCGAGGCGAGAGCGCAGCGAGACGGTCGACGCCATTTTGTAAAACTATTTCTTAACAACTATGTTAGTAAATTTAACCTAGACACTTAACCTAACACTGTAATACTGTTCATGCAAATCCCTGCTACAAGCTCAACACATATGCAAAAAACTGTTATTTTGACATTATAAGCAGAGACACCTCAGCTTTATTTTTTTCTATTTGGAATGGGTTTGCTCTTGACTCTAGTCTAGGTCAGAGATGACAAAGACAAAGTCTACGATGGAGTGAGCTCACCCAGAATAAGCCTGTTCACTCTTACTTTGAAGAGATTCGGGTTGTATGCACTCGGAAACACAAACTAGATATTTCCACTCACAGGGTGCATGTTTCCTCAGCTGGCTGCACAGCTGCGTGAAGCTGATGAAGGCTGAGGCGTCCTCAGGCACGCCGTGGTCCGGCCATGCTGTGTATTGGAGTTGGGTTACATTGCGACAGGCTCCTGTATTCTCCTAAGAAAATAAGAATAAATGGTACATTTATGGTAAATAGAAAGTAAAGTGAAAGGACTGTATTTATGGTCAGCGGGATTGTCCGAAAGGGTTACCGCTGGCCCGGAACATAAAGGGCTAAGGAAGGAACACGGGGTTTTAGTCAGTAAGAGTCTGACACTCCCTTCCGCTCCACCCAGAGCGGGAAGGGTCATTTGATGATTTCCCATCCCGAAAAAAAATGGTAAAAATAACCATGAATTATTTTCGAATAATTATATCTGTAATATATTATGGATTCTGTTCTATTCTATAAATTTGTAAATATATTCAGGGGAGCAAGGACATCGACGTGCAACCTACTACAATGGATTTAGCACATGATTCTGAAAGAGGATTCTTGACCACGGAGGTCCTATCTGAAACTTTTCAAATATATTTTCGGCGTTCTCATCATATCGCACCTACTTTTCGTCCTGCATATGCTTGCTTAAAAACCCTCTGGGCTCTCCTACCAATAACGTTCCCAGTGCTGGGATACAGGCTTCCTCTCTGTGAGAGGGAGTGGGCTGTAATCCACCACGTGAACCAAAGCTACAGTACCCGGCGATAAATATTGCACATCGACCTTTACCTTTTTTTGTATTTTATACAAAGAATAAAAATAATTATCAAAAGAAGCAAATCATAATTGTTTTAACAGCTAATAGATACCGGACTGTTTGTATTTCGTGCGACAGAGATAACGTTCTACGAAGCCGAAATTAGCCGATTGTCTCTTTCCAAAGGTCGATTTGCAATATTTATCGCCGGGTACTGTAAAGCCCTAGAGCCAAAATTTCAAAGACATGATTGTGACATCGGATGTCACGTCTTGTGTGCATTTCGCGACATGCTGGTTGCGTCACGATGTTATCCTTCCTCGTTTGAAGAGCAGTGGTGAAATAAATTACACAAAGTAATGCGCCTATCTTGGTACGAACCCACGACGTACACTATCGTTACCAGACGTACACTATCGTTACCAGACGTACACTATCGTTACCAGACGTATACTATCGTTACCAGACGTACACTATCGTTACCAGACGTACACTATCGTTACCAGACGTACACTATCGATACCAGACGTACACTATCGTTACCAGACGTACACTATCGTTACCAGACGTACACTATCGTTACCAGACGTACACTATCGTTACCAGACATACACTATCGTTACCAGACGCACACTATCGTTACCATTGGGCCACACTCTACTACTCATCTGCTGGAGCAAATATAAAATAACAACTTACTTTCATAGTCATCTCTCTCCTAACATAATGTCCATGGTTCTGTTCACTCGTCGTCAATATCGTCAGACTATTGGTCGCTTTGAGTGGTGTGTTGCCAACCTTTGGCCAGTACTGGTGGCACTTGGCTCTGCCCCGTTCTGTGAGCACTGTTAGCATTACGACGAGATTGCTTTCCGACTCCCACACCATTTGCCAGAAGTCGCCTACTGTTGTTGAAAGGGGACCTGACGGATACAGAAGATATTAGATTGTAACTATATTTTTCATAATTATAGTAAAAAAAAAGTAACGTGAAAAAAGTATCCATTACAGAACATTCAAGGTAAAACCTGCACTAGTATTTAATTTTTTTTTATTCGCACCCTTGGAATTTTTCCTGTCTCTGGTGCGTTTACATCTCACATGCACTAAAATTCCGACACCTAGAATAATTGGCTTTCTTCCAAGATTTTTTTTCCGTTAGGCTTTACTGTCCCACTATTAGGCATAGGTCTCCCCCATTTTCTTTCACATTTCGTTGTGCTGCACCTTCTCCGTCCAATCGGTTAGAAACAAGTCCAAATCGTCACGCCAGCGTTTCTTAGGGGCCGTCTCCACGAGCGAGAGAATCGCGGCGATAGTCTCGACGTGCCATCTTCGCCGCGGTTCTCTCGCTCGTGGAGACATCCCCTTAGGCCTGACTCGGTCGCTTAGCATATATCTTAGGGCTCATTTTCTCTTGTAGATGAAGAAGAAAATACGTTTATTTGCGGCAAACATGACGCATAAAAATAAAAACACAAAGCAAAAATAACAATTAACATAGATCTGTAGGTAAAGAGCTATCACATAGTTATCTCTGTAGCACCAACCTTGTGTTGCGATGTAAGTAAGCACTAGATCAGAGTTCGGTATCTCCATATTTATATATGATGCGTTGATGTAATCGCCTGTAGGTCCGTTCTTCAATATCACTCGCGTTGAATCATCTGCAATTAAAAAAGCTGTCGTAGTAGTTATTAAATAGATACTACGACTACGAAAAAAAAATCATCTTTTATTAAAGATGATTTTTTTTTTAGTTGCTTGATTTATTGTTTTAGCCTTCATAAATCCGCAGCTGATTGATACACATGTATCACATACATCCACACACCACTTTAAGCGACGCCTTACAGCATTTAATACAAACTTTCCAAGCCGTTGTTTTTCGAAATGAATGAACCGATTTTAATGAAACTCCATACGCATAAGCAGGATACAAAGGTCTAACAAGTTTCTTGAGAACATTTTCGAAAGATATTGTTACAGCCAAATAAGACCAATTTTAAATATTTCAAAGAATCAGAGATTTCCTGTTTCTTTTTTTAAATAAGACATTTCGAAAATGTTCTTATGTAACTTTTTAGACCTTTTCCTGCTTATGCGAATGAAGTTTCATTGAAATCGGTTCATTAATTTCCGAACAAGTCTTATTTTTTCTTACATGGGTGTGGGAGGGGTGTAGATTATGCGTAAGATCACAAAAGTAAGCAAGAACCATAAGTTTAAAAATAAATTGCTACTTTTTCTTACGTAAGACTTAAAGGGGGGACGGGGTTCATTCAAGTCTTATTTTTTCTTACATATGGGGGGGGGGGCAGAAATTGGTTAAAGTTGTCTTACGTAATAAATGAAAGCCCCCCTACTAATATTATAAACGCGAAAGTTTGTGAGGATGGATGGATGGATGTTTGTTACTCATTCACGCAAAAACTACTGTACGGATTTTGATGAAACTTTACAGTAATATAGCTTATGAGTACATCAGAATAACACATAGGATATTTTGTATCCCGATATTCCCACGGGATCGACACTTATGCGGGTGACGCCGTGGGCCGTTGCTAGTCAAATAATCATAATAAATATAGACCTCTCAAACTCTATTATTTTCTGCTATTACACCAAACCGATATTTAATAATGACAAATGCTTGCACTGACTGGACTGGTCCACTCAAATCTGTGTGGTACTTTCCTCAAAATACCATTTCAGACATCAATATACATGGTCTTCACATGATCTGACCAAGATTATGTGTTTTGTCTGGTCTTCTCAGAGTAGTCAGATAGGAAACGCCAACCTCATCTAGCTTATTTTTTATAATATGACGTGTAAATGTGATTCTGATATCCAATTTACAGAATAAACAATTTCACTATTTTTGGAAAACGCTGGTATTCAGCTGCATCCCGTTACACTGGAAGCCGGCCACAGCGTAGTTGGGAAAAGGCTAGGCAAGTGATGACTACTTTTGCAGCATTTCCAACTTTTCCAAGCATCAATAAAAATATATATTTAAATAAATCTTTTAACAACTTACAAGGCGCAATATCCCTATACCGATTCTTATTCAAGTTACAAGGCAGCTTCGAAACATTTGTGGGTTCATCGGGCAATCTCCTTAGCAGCGTCTCGTACTGGTTGAGCGCATTCCCGCTGGCTAATCCGTCGCCTAGCAACAGCATGGATTGTTCTAGAGCGTCGCCTTCGTGTCGGGATTCTTCGGAGAATAGGGGAACGAAACAGACTTCTGGTTCCTCTGAGCCTGGATCTTCGGGCGCGTAAACGGCTGGAAAGAGGATTTATTACGATATTATTTGATGAGCCTAACTGTATTGCAAGTATTTTGTTGCATAAGTAATGTTTTATTAATTTTACCATGAACATTAGCAACATTTGACGAGATCTTTTCTTTTAATTAATCTTTATTTCTTTTTCTAAACTAATATTATAATAAAGAGAAAAGATTTGGTTTTTTTTTTTGTTTGTTTGTTCCGCTTTCACACTAAAACTACTGAACGATTTTAGATGAAATTTGGCGCATGGGTAGACCATAACTATACTATATCTATCTTACTTACCATTGGGCTTGACGACTAACGTAAGAGGTCCTCTCGTGTTTCTTATCAGTTGTACTACTTGGTCATGGGTCATTTCATCCACGTCCTGACCGTTTATTGATATTACCTGAAATTATAAATAGTCATTATGTTAGAGACTCACACCACCACTCACTCGTTCACTGCCACCATAATTTTATTGAAGTTCATAGCGACGCCGCCCTATAAAGCCACGCGGACACGCCAGTCGTGTCAGCGGCACTGCATTTTGTTAAAAATGGACACGCTAGGCGTGTCCAGTGGGACCTCGATAGACTTAAATTCTAAATCTGTCTTTTTTTCGGTTTAGCTTAATTTTCGAAATATCACTGAAACATTTAGGACACGCCTGGCGTGTTCAAGGCGTAGTTATAGAAATTCGCAAGAACACGCTAGGCGTGTCGGCGGCATTGAACGTGTTCGTTTGTCATCATCAGTCTCCTGTCCTTGTCCCAGTTTATTTGTCTTTTTCTTCCATACTTCTCTTTTAGTTGTCTTGTCATCTCGATAGTCACTCCCTTTCTAGACACACATCATCCTTCACGCAGTCCAGCCATCGTTATTTTGGATTTCCTCTACTCTTATAGCCATCGACATTCATACTCAAAACTTTGCTCACGAACTTTTCCTCATTCCACCGTAACACATGCCCATACCATGATAACCGATTTCTACACATAACTTTCCAGCGTTATGTAGTCTTATTTGATTTTTGAAGTGAAAACTTCTTTAGCGGCGTTGCACACTTTTTTTGTAATGGGTAAAAAATGTTAAGCGTCGGGACACGTGACATGATCGAAAATTCGTAAGACGGATGGCCATAGCCGGTACCGCGCGTGTTTTGTTTATAAGACGATTCACAAAATACACACGTAATTGTTCAAGTTTTCACTTCTGTCGGCACTCCCGGAGTGCCACTGTTTCTTTTTTATTTTCATTTAAAAACACTATCATTATAATGGAAATTGAACTTTGCCATGTAGGGTTTAGGTTCCAAAAATCTTATGAGTCTGAATTCACGGTCCATATAGTTAGTAGTCTATTGAAAACAAACTATGAATAATCAAGTTTCAGCGGAAACTGAACGCAATTCACTAAGGGGATAAAGCAGTTTCTAGTGTCACGGGCGCTAAAGTGAATCCCAAGTGTAACGAAGGATTCTAGTCCTCCCGAGCGCATCGAATGAATTAATACTAGAATCCTGAGTGCAGCGAGATATTCAAGTTTGCCCAAGATGGCATGATATGTTGTTTTTTCCTGCGAATTGTATCTCGAGGTTCCAAATTCAAATCACCTTATCCAGACCAGTGGGTTATAATGAAATTCAGCACAACATTACCGCCCACGGCTAGAGCCTAGGGCTTTAATGAATTGCTTTAAGTTAGGTTTGCATGACATATGATTTGACATTATCGAGCAACTGGTGCGAAAAAGATATTAAGTACCTGATCTCCCTCCTGTAAGTGTAGCTTCGTCCTACTAGCAACTCTTGACACCAACACGGCCGCCCCGCCTCCTCCCCGCACATTGAACCCAAACAGTCCATCCGCCCCCGGCTCGAGACGTATCTTAACTCCTCCGTTACATTCGTTTGTATCGTTCCCTTCTGAGCCCGATTCTGATTCGTCGACGTAAGTTAACGGGATGCGGAGGACGCGTTCTAAGAAGTCGCCTTCGCTGTAATTAAAAAAAAAAGTGTTTAATATTTTGTAATATTAGTTCGTGGTTGTCAAAAGCATGTCATTGTAACAGTTCAACAACATTCATAGCGTTGTTTACGTTGAGCGTACATTAAATTTTTTTGAACAATAAAAATGGATAAGTTATATCCTTCAAAATGATTCAGAGTGTGTTATGCGATTAGGATGCAAATTATCAAGTTTATCGTTTCGATGCCTGTCATCAGACGAAAACGTTAACAGGAAAAGACAGTTTAAGTAACAAATGATAGACTGGTTTCACCTGAATCTTGGGTATATTCGGGGAAAGAAAAGGTAGAGTAATTTTCTGGGCACATTTCATTCATAAAGTTGGCAGTACGTATTTTAAAAAATAATTGCCTCGGGGCTGAATTAACCAAAATTGAATATATTTTAAGCGTGGAATAAAATTGACGTCTGACAGTTTTTGTATGAAAAAAAAAACTGTAAAATCCAAAATTTATTCACAGAATCTTTATACATAAACATAACGTTACTCCTGTATTTCCCAAAGGGTCCGGTAGAGGGGTACCTATAGTACACTCACATTTCAGAACTCACAGTATCTCCCCGGGCGCGCGAGCTGCTGCGTGTGTGCGAGGTGTGTGAACTCACAGTGTCTCCCCGGGCGCGCGAGCTGCTGCGTGTGTGCGAGGTGTGTGAACTCACAGTGTCTCCCCGGGCGCGCGAGCTGCTGCGTGTGTGCGAGGTGTGTGAACTCACAGTGTCTCCCCGGGCGCGCGGCCGGCGTCGCCCCAGGCGGCGCGGGCGCGCGAGCTGCTGCTTGTGTGCGAGGTGTGTGAACTCACAGTGTCTCCCTGGGCGCGCGAGCTGCTGCGTGTGTGCGAGGTGTGTGTACTCACAGTGTCTCCCCGGGCGCGCGGCCGGCGTCGCCCCAGGCGGCGCGGGCGCGCGAGCTGCTGCGTGTGTGCGAGGTGTGTGAACTCACAGTGTCTCCCCGGGCGCGCGAGCTGCTGCGTGTGTGCGAGGTGTGTGTACTCACAGTGTCTCCCCGGGCGCGCGGCCGGCGTCGCCCCAGGCGGCGCGGGCGCGCGAGCTGCTGCGTGTGTGCGAGGTGTGTGTACTCACAGTGTCTCCCCGGGCGCGCGGCCGGCGTCGCCCCAGGCGGCGCGGGCGCGCGAGCTGCTGCGTGTGTGCGAGGTGTGTGAACTCACAGTGTCTCCCCGGGCGCGCGAGCTGCTGCGTGTGTGCGAGGTGTGTGTACTCACAGTGTCTCCCCGGGCGCGCGGCCGGCGTCGCCCCAGGCGGCGCGGGCGCGCGAGCTGCTGCGTGTGTGCGAGGTGTGTGAACTCACAGTGTCTCCCCGGGCGCGCGAGCTGCTGCGTGTGTGCGAGGTGTGTGTACTCACAGTGTCTCCCCGGGCGCGCGGCCGGCGTCGCCCCAGGCGGCGCGGGCGCGCGAGCTGCTGCGTGTGTGCGAGGTGTGTGAACTCACAGTGTCTCCCCGGGCGCGCGAGCTGCTGCGTGTGTGCGAGGTGTGTGTACTCACAGTGTCTCCCCGGGCGCGCGGCCGGCGTCGCCCCAGGCGGCGCGGGCGCGCGAGCTGCTGCGTGTGTGCGAGGTGTGTGAACTCACAGTGTCTCCCCGGGCGCGCGAGCTGCTGCGTGTGTGCGAGGTGTGTGTACTCACAGTGTCTCCCCGGGCGCGCGGCCGGCGTCGCCCCAGGCGGCGCGGGCGCGCGAGCTGCTGCGTGTGTGCGAGGTGTGTGTACTCACAGTGTCTCCCCGGGCGCGCGGCCGGCGTCGCCCCAGGCGGCGCGGGCGCGCGAGCTGCTGCGTGTGTGCGAGGTGTGTGAACTCACAGTGTCTCCCCGGGCGCGCGAGCTGCTGCGTGTGTGCGAGGTGTGTGTACTCAGTGTCTCCCCGGGCGCGCGGCCGGCGTCGCCCCAGGCGGCGCGGGCGCGCGAGCTGCTGCGTGTGTGCGAGGTGTGTGAACTCACAGTGTCTCCCCGGGCGCGCGAGCTGCTGCGTGTGTGCGAGGTGTGTGTACTCACAGTGTCTCCCCGGGCGCGCGGCCGGCGTCGCCCCAGGCGGCGCGGGCGCGCGAGCTGCTGCGTGTGTGCGAGGTGTGTGAACTCACAGTGTCTCCCCGGGCGCGCGAGCTGCTGCGTGTGTGCGAGGTGTGTGTACTCACAGTGTCTCCCCGGGCGCGCGGCCGGCGTCGCCCCAGGCGGCGCGGGCGCGCGAGCTGCTGCGTGTGTGCGAGGTGTGTGTACTCACAGTGTCTCCCCGGGCGCGCGGCCGGCGTCGCCCCAGGCGGCGCGGGCGCGCGAGCTGCTGCGTGTGTGCGAGGTGTGTGAACTCACAGTGTCTCCCCGGGCGCGCGAGCTGCTGCGTGTGTGCGAGGTGTGTGTACTCACAGTGTCTCCCCGGGCGCGCGGCCGGCGTCGCCCCAGGCGGCGCGGGCGCGCGAGCTGCTGCGTGTGTGCGAGGTGTGTGTACTCACAGTGTCTCCCCGGGCGCGCGGCCGGCGTCGCCCCAGGCGGCGCGGGCGCGCGAGCTGCTGCGTGTGTGCGAGGTGTGTGAACTCACAGTGTCTCCCCGGGCGCGCGAGCTGCTGCGTGTGTGCGAGGTGTGTGTACTCACAGTGTCTCCCCGGGCGCGCGGCCGGCGTCGCCCCAGGCGGCGCGGGCGCGCGAGCTGCTGCGTGTGTGCGAGGTGTGTGAACTCACAGTGTCTCCCCGGGCGCGCGAGCTGCTGCGTGTGTGCGAGGTGTGTGTACTCACAGTGTCTCCCCGGGCGCGCGGCCGGCGTCGCCCCAGGCGGCGCGGGCGCGCGAGCTGCTGCGTGTGTGCGAGGTGTGTGTACTCACAGTGTCTCCCCGGGCGCGCGGCCGGCGTCGCCCCAGGCGGCGCGGGCGCGCGAGCTGCTGCGTGTGTGCGAGGTGTGTGTACTCACAGTGTCTCCCCGGGCGCGCGGCCGGCGTCGCCCCAGGCGGCGCGGGGCGGCGGCTCGCTGTGCGCGGTGACGCGCGCGCCGCGCATGTTGGGCGGCGAGGCGCAGCCCACGGAGCGCTCGCGAGCGCGCGAGCTGCTGCGTCTGTGCGGGGAAACGGACTTACATAACTTCACTCTGAAAAGGTAGTATTATTAACGAAAAGCTCATGTAGACTTGGACTAAACTTAATATTCAATATTTCCAAAAGAAATTAGCTCTTTGACACGCTTTAAGCTCAAGTTTGTCTCTTCATTATATCAAAACTGACGTCCTGCATTTTCTCAACTATATTAGGGCTATCTAATATTTTACGTGGAGTGGCTGCCTACCCTCCACAATCCAGTGACTGGGTAACACGATATTCTTTGGTAAAACTGGTTGTCAGACTTTTGGGCATGAAAGATCTACTAATGAGAGCCGGGAACGGCGTCTTAACTTGCTTTCGGAGACACGAGAGGGTCTCGCCCACGACTAGTATGGCTACGCATCGATCGATCAACTAATACAGCTGTTACTTAACCGCGACTCCTCTCCTATCTAATTCTTACCTAACAAAACTCCTATTAGTCGACCTGGACCTCCTTGCATCTTCAAGCGCCATAGTTTCAGTCCTGGGTACAGTAGGGGCGGCCAGGCCAGCCAAGGCTCCGAGTGCGGCTAACAAGGCCCTTCTCCTCGGAGCCCGTAATCTGAAGAAGCCATGACGTTCTACACTACAGCGCCATAACGCCTTTGCTGCTCGACCGGAGCGCATGTTGAAGCCGAGGACTGTGTCGTAGGTTTCTGACTGTGGAAAGAAGACTCATTACTCACTATTTTAGGGAGCTCAACGACCCGTCACACGACGCTACCAGCCGGTCGATTCTGTAAACATCTCACCGTGAAAACTTAGGTAAAGTGAGTTTGTTTTTGCTAGGAACTGACACTATTGTTGCTCACTCCACGCTCACTTCATCTAAGTTTTGGCGGTGAGTTTTTTTACAGAATAGCACCGCTGTATTTAAAGACGATAAGCATGGAAAGTTGTGTTTTGTTTCATTGCTAGAAGTATTTTAAAAGGCTGAAAACTGTATACTTACAGGTTCCCTCTTCAGCTGTATAAAGAACTGTTTCTTCTTGAAGGAAATCTTGACGATTTTACTCCAAGAGAAGGTGTTCACTCTGATGTTGTTCTGAAACACGACGATACCTATTGACGTCACGCCAATAAATATGTCTTTGCCGTTGTAATCCTGTAAAACCAGAAGAAATAGAATTAAACACCGAGAATAACGGCTCCTTCAAACAGGCGCGACACGACACGCGACCCAAAGGCACCGCAAGTCGCGCAACAAGCGGTGCCTTTGTGTCGCGCGCGATTATATCGCGTGTCGCGCCTGTTTGTAGGAGCCTTAAAGAGAAATGTTAAAAAATTCGCTTAACTATGAGATAAACAAACGGCGATTGCGCAAATCTAATAACTAAGATCGTTTTTAACGCATTGAAATCGGATAGAAGTATGCGTTGACTTCGATTGTCATACTGTCGTCTTTCACAAGTGGTTTTTACAGGTTTCTCAAATGTCTAGACGCTTCTGAATTTGTGAAGATATGGACAAGTAAGATTGTGCACTTTTGTATCTTTCAACATCTAAAGTCTCGTCTATTTATTACGAGTCTTCTGGAATTCGGTCCCAAAAATAGAGGAAAACGCAAGCATTAAAATAAACGCTCATAATATTATAAAATCATCTGCATTTTCAATTCAATCCACAGGAACACGTGATACATGTAATACACAATGTTAATGTAATACATGTCACATATAATAATAATATCCATTGTGTTATATTTGGGTCACAGGATAATTTACTGTGTTATCACATCAGACCAATGTTGGTCAATTACTGTGACACATGCACTACTTATCAATAGAAATAATGATACTAGGTTAATATCTTGTATATGTATACCTTGATTTTGGTATTGACGCATGATAAAAAAAAAATCCAATTGATAAACAGTAGCAAAAGCATTAACTATGAGAATTCGCCGTTTACATCACGTTGTCTAATGACAACAATATATACAAATAAGTAATAATATGGTAACCCATATTATTACTTATTTGTATATAAAGTAGTTCGAAAATGGGTCATCATACACCTAAAGAATAGTTATGATAGTAAGGAAAACCACAAGCCGCTGTGACTTCACAAAATCCACAGTAGTACTTTCACGTAGTGTCCGACCGAAACAAGTTTTTCAGCCGAAACCGAACTTTCGGCCTTGCTCTTAGTTTCGGCCGAAATCGAAACTTACTTAAACATATATAAAATTTCTATCCTATAGAGAAATCTGGTGTGTTTTTTACACATTTATTTGAATATACAATGTATATTATACATATAGACAGTTGAATAGTGTTGAATAAAATAAAAAGGCCATCATTAAAGTACGTAACAAATATATGTTTTATTTTTTTATGTCATGAATATATAAACCAAATAAATATGTTGAAGTAAAGACTTAATTTTGGGAGTAAACGTTTTAAAAACACAGCGAGCACGAACAAGCCGCGAAGTTCGCCGAACGACGCACGATAATTCATGAACACTCGAGTTTCGGCGCGGCTGAAAGTTTCGGCCAAACCAAACCAAGCTAAACCAAGGCCGAAACTAGATTCCTTGGCCGAAACCGAACTTTCGGTCGGTTATTACTTTTACGTTGTTAGTTACTTTACTGACATATTCATGAAAATCTAGATCTGTAAAAGGAGGCCCTTTTACAGATCTAGATTTTCATGAATATGTCCCATGTATATGCACCCTAATTGTGTAACACACTATTGAACTCAATCTGAATAATTTTGAAGGATATTGTTGATCCATTGCCTCATATGTTCGAAATATGTGTCTGCTTAACAACGTAAATTACGCAATGAATGTTGTAGAACTGTCAAAATAAAACCCATTGCTACTGATAGTGCGTTACGCAATTACCCCGCTTTAGTCTACACCTTTTTTTTTTAGGTTGGAGATTTTGTCCCTTGGCCTGTAAGTATTCTAGAACTATATTCCAGGATTGATCTCTACTTAAAAGGCTTTGAATATCCGTAGCATACCCACTGTCTCGCCATTTTCATCACGTGACATCCATATTTTTTTATCAACTTAGAACATTAATTTGCATTTATGTCAGCTATTGATTTATATAGGTTTTATGCGTGGCCGCTATTTTGGAATAACTAGAAGGCGCGACAGTAGAATTTTCGTCGTAGATATAAAAATCTTCATTCCCCTTTATCCACCTGCATTCATCCATTTCCATTAACTGAGACTTATACAATAATTGAAGATGATAAAGATCCTAAAAGCGGTTAGAATAATGTAGTTGCAAGGACATAGATATTTCCTTTTATAAAATATCACATTTGGTGATACTTCATTCATATAACATCTAGCGTGTCACTAAGTACTTTAGATATTACTTAGGGCTGAGATTTTACCAAAGTCAGATATCTTATATCGATGGAATAAAATTGACGTCCGATAGTTCTAGTATGGAAAAACTGTCAAAAATTCAAAATTTATTCTCATGATAAGACTTATTCTAGGTATAAAAGTTTGGTGAAATTTGCCCTTAACTGCTAAGCAACTATAGACATAAAAATGCTTGTATTACCTTAGCAGGATGCGACTCAACACCGTAGCAGTCTAGTCTTTTCGCGTGTTCTAGAAAGTTCGCTTCAGCGTCGGCGGGTAACTGTCCTTTGTGTAACTTGTGGAGCTCTCTGATTCGACGCTCGTCTTCCGCGTTCTGTTTGGGCAGTAGACAGAGTTCTGATAGGTAGTTCGGCGGATGCTCCGATACGTTGTAGTCCCCAAGTTCCGCTGGAAATGGATATTTTTTGGGTTAAAGTAAATGTTTAGCATTTAATCTACACTACCGACTACGAAGGACACTGCGGAAGGAAAATATGTACAAAAAAAAAAAAAAGACAACAGAGAAGTCACCTTCAAGAGAATATCACGTGCTTAACTTGATAGTTGGACTTATTGTGAAGATGAATGATATTTTTGGATTGCCAAAGTAGTCTGTTTCACGCAGATTGTATAGGAAAGAACGGGCTGGATAGTTTAGTCTTTGAAGAGTGCGTCTAAGGTCGTAAACTAGGTTATATCTATCTCACAGTCCGCCTCGTTCTCCTCTTTCTCTAAGTTTCTAAACAAGAAGCCCAAAAAATCTTTGCTTAGGCCCGCTTGCACCACAAATCACTAAAACATCGTTCTATTTTTGTCAATCGTTTGAAGATGACAGACAGAATAATTGAAAAAAAGTGTTTGAAGGAGTTACGAAACACGAACGTAAGCAAGATTCGTGTGGGGCGATACAACAAAAAATGATCTTTATTTACTATACTCTGATGCAATTCCTATTATTATTTTACTGTGGCATTAATATTCCAACAAACGTCAAACACACGGCCAGATGGCACGTATTTTATTACAATCTTACGACGTAATGATATCTAAGTACCTACGTATTGATCACGTTTCAAACAATGCGAGGTACTAAACCTGGATGAAAACCAGAATATATTATTGTGTCAAATCTTAATTATTATTAGGGCTATTTTATGATGTTGTTCTAATTAATAATGTCAATGAGAGATCAAATACATGCTTTTGATTAGCAAAGCTCGTTGATTGGTAAAAAAATACGTAGGATGGATATATCCATTGATTCTGACCTTACAGGACTCAGATACAGTTTTAAACTACTATCTTATGGTAAACAAGCCGTGTACTGATCTTAAAATGGTAAAGGATAACATCGTGAGGAAACCGGCATGTCCTAGAACAAAACATTCAAAGACATGTGATATCCACCAACCCGCACTAGGTTCGCGTGGTGTATTACGGCCCACTCCCTCTCACAGAGAGGAGGCACGTGTCCCAGTGGGGACAGTATAAGCTGATTATGCTGGATAAGCTCAGAATTTGAACTTTAAAACAACAAAACTACTATAGAAATAGACAGCTTACAAATAAGCTAACCCTTAATCGTTTCGTAGTGAATATCCAGGATTTTGTAATACGTATCTTGATTTAAAAGAGTGTCCATGGAGTTTCTTGCCCGTTCTTCTCCATAGAGATCTACGTTTTGGAATCGGCAAATAGCCTCAAGTTTCTGACTATTTAATTTTGACAATTCAAAAGTGCCTGTACAAGGTTTAATTGAAATAAAACGCTTTGAGTTTGACTGTTTAAAGGTGATCCTTCACCTGCAACGTTCGCCTGTAATGTAACATTTCAGATTCGATTTTGAGCATTACTTTACAGTACTGCCATTACAGCTACTTAGATGTTGGCAGTAAGAAAAATCCAATAACACTGTCAACAGTCTCCGACCCCGAGGATCGAACCCAACACCGCTCACGCAGTCAGCGACACGAAAACTGTAATCATGAATTCAGCGCATGATTTTACATCGGTTATAAAAAAAAATCTGCTGTGTCATAGGAAAACAGCAAATTTTTTTTAATCGGCCAACATTTTCAACGCCTGAATCCATGGTAATAGGGTAGGAAAAATGCGATGCCTACGCGCTCAAAATGTATGGAACAGCAAATTTTTTTTAATCTACCAACATTTTCAACGCCTGAATCCATGGTAATAGGGTAGGAAAAATGCGATGCCTACGCGGTCAAAATGTATGGAACAGCAAATTTTTTTTTAATCGACCAACATTTACAACGCCTGAATCCATGGTAATAGGGTAGTGTCAGACAGCTGTCGATGTCGTTGTCTCAACCACCCTGTACCTATTTTAAATATGCTTCAACCAGGATGCCGCGGTTGAGTTAGTAATTGCCAACTTACCTTGCACAGTAAACGAAGCCAGCAACAACGCGGTATTCTTCGGCGCGTTCATTCTCCCATCAAGTAGCAACTTCCTGAGTTGAAGGCACAGTAGGTATCTCGTATACTCTTCAGCTAATCGTGACGGTTCGGGCGGGTAGAATCGGACCGCCAACCAAAACTGTGCGTTTGCGCCGACCTGCTTCTTCACTGATTTTGTACTGTCTAGCCAGCGCTGTGGAAGAAAAGTAACAAAGATTTTTTTAAAGCTTTATTTTGTTAAAGTTAGGGTGTAATATTGTTTGATCCAGTACGGGAAAAATGTCACTATATAGACAGCTGCATGTCGTTAATGGCGTCAGAAATATGTCCAAGAACATGGACGTATTTTTGTCTTGATAATATGCATATGCCCGGTTAGGCAGGAGAGCAGAATTTATTTTATTTGGAATGGAATACAATTCGGTTAGACCTTTCCGATTCGGCCGATCCAAACATAGTTTGGGAAAAGGCTAGGAAGTTGATGTAAAGAAGGATAAATATAGGTACAGATTTTGTAGGCCACAACCACATAGTAAACCCATATGCTGCCGTGGCATAACTAAAATGCCGTTATCCGACATCTGGTCGATTTTTAACTTTTAATGATATTATAAAGAGAAAAAAAAAACTATGGATCTGTTTCCGAATTTTCAATAGCTTGAATAGCAAGGTATTTAAAATTCGGAAACAGATCAATAGATTTTTGTTTCTCTTTATAATAGCATTAAAAGTTAAAAATCGACCAGATGTCGGATAACGGCATTTTAGTTATGCCACGGCAGTATGATAAAAAGCACTTACGTAGCCAACGGAAAAGCCGATTAGGCTAGGCAAGCAGGGTATGTAAGAACGGAAAACCACAAACAAGATTCGTTCCTTCACATGTGTTTTATCATTTTATTTTTTGTTAAATCACTCTTTCTTTCTCGCTCTGCTTAGCTTTATGCCATATTTGGAGTGGGCTCGGCTCTCCTCGTCATTCTTCGCCGAACGTGTCTGTAACTCTTTACCCGTAAGCAAAAAAAGCGCTTTGACGTGGAGTTGGGGACACCAGCCCGTATTACCTATTACCTAACTCTGTACCGGCCGGTAAAATACCTAAATGTACCTACTACACCACAGATCTAATGCGTCACAGAGCTTAAGATAATATGTGACATTCATGGTCTTCACATTGAGTGCCAAGATCATTTAAGAGCAGGAAAAAATGCATAAAAATAGTGTAAATTGTCAGGTGACAGATGTTTACTGGCACGTTTTTGCTGACGGCTGATGCCGTATTATGATGGTTTAATGCCATTATGATTCATAGTAAGAGAGAGAAGAAGCTATCCAAGACCGATAGCACCATCCTTTTTTCGGATCGGAATCATGGTGGCATTAAAATACTTCGTGCTAATGATGCAACAGCATTCAGAATTAGTTTGCTTATGAAACTGGATTTTAAAAGTTGCAAGTAACTATGATGCTCGAGATATCGTGAAACAAAGAAATCGTTTTTGTGAATGTTGAGCATGAATATTAAAAACTTATACTATGGTAATCAGCTTTGCAAGTAATCAACGGCTCCATATTGTATAGTCGAACGCGTTATTGCTTTGCCACATTTTACAACAATTCTCAGTAAACTGAAACTTCAGTAAGGGTGAAAATATCTAATTGTCATATAGGAAAATATAGGTACCTTGTCTTTTTATGACGTTTAAGTGACGTTAAACCTTGGGTGATAAAGTAATTACGAGGTCGAGTATACCTACCCATTGAGGCTGAATCGGATTAGGATTATTAGATATTATTAAAAGATTTCTAGTAGATCCTAAGTAGGATTTCATGATTTCTATCCCAATTAACTTTTTAATATTTTCCGTTATAGTAGAAATATCCAAACATGGCGGAAAAAGAGCGAAAAATTACCAGTTACTTACATATTTACCTACGTGTAGTCTAAACCAAGCGAACTGTAGTTCCGCTAGAAAACCAGCTCTCTTTTACTTTTGAATTGTTTACCTATTAAATAGTGGTTTATTTTCACATAGTCTACGTTCATGTAATAATTGAAATGTACCATTGACTGATCATACAAGAGACCTATTAACCCCTTGTATGCCGGGAGCGTAGATCTACGCGAGACACAATAGTTTTTAATTGTTTTCTATAATTACGGCATACAACCGGTTAAAAGATCAAACGAAATCCCGTTCAAATGATTACAAAAACCCTTGCAATTTATTTTTGATTCGATCGAAATCATCATCAGATCAGATTCGAAAGAATCAATAAAGGCGTGTCAGACAATCAAATAATTCCAACGACTTACGAATAATTTCTAGTAAAAATATAATTGAATTTAAAATAATGAGAACGATAAGACCGTCATTATAAATCGGAGAAATAATCTCGAAAAAATCTTAATAAAATGTTTCTTAAAATATCGCATATATGAATGGAAATATCAATAGGTAAACTAATCTTTATTAACGAACTAGTGTTATCAAAGTTATTTCTGCATATTAATTATGTAACATAATACTGCTAATCATTTTTTCATTATAATATATTGAACGACTACTGTGATTACATCAATGCACAATAAAATACTCATTGTGGAAATCAAAACCCGTAAGCCCTCGTACTCATGGGCGATTTTTTATCGCGCCGAGAGTTGAGATTCCAACAGTGTATTTTTGACGCGCTGAGGTGCTATTTACATCGAGACTTGAAAATCTATTGCGCGATAAAAAATGGCTCGTGCGTACCCGGGCTAAGATTTTGACTGTAGGTATGTATGTTTGCTACGTTTTCAATGCTAAACTAACAAACAGATTTTCATAAAACTTGTCAGGGAGCTAAATACTTGGAGACGGACACAGTGACGTAATTATTTTCATACCATAAAATTAGAAACTGTTCAAGTGTTCACGTGAGCAGAGTACTGCCAGTAAATAAAACAAATTACCAGCTATGCTTGTAACGATGTATTAACTATGGCATCACGCAATCGCTAATTTGTTTCTTAGGTGCCTCGATCTAAGCGCGAGTTCAACTAATTTTAACACGGCTAACATCCGCTTCGCCCACCTTGAATCGATGTAATACCTAAATAAAAACGGTACCACTAGAAGACAGCTCAAGATTACCGAGATTTTCCAATTAGTATTACTTCACCCAATATTACAAGCCATTGTTCCTGCCATATATTTAAGTCTAGACATAATAATTAGTATGAATTGTTAGGGTTCCTTACCTCGAAAGGTAAACGGAACTATTAAGATCATTCTTGAGTACTCTTAATTCGTCTGTCTGTCTGCCACAGACGTATTAATCAGAAACTGTGAGACGAGAAACTAAGGTCTTTCGAGATTTCGCATGATCCTATGCTAAGTCTTAAGTTATAACTCGTACATAATTCGATAATGAAGAGAACTCTTGATTATCAAATTATGTACGAAATACACAACGTTAGACACACGAATTCAAATAACACAGTGCTCAGTACGTCTAACTAAAGACCACCAAGCAAAAAAAAAATAAGGATATCCTTTGCAGAATGCATAACACCATATAAGGCAATAATTTATAATGTTAAATTAATATAAGTGCAGTATGACCTACATCTTACATACAAATATGACCATTATTTATAAAAGATTAACGTTTACATTCGTGTGCGACACTTGCTGACGTTTCCTAATATGAAAATGAACATTATGCTGTCAAAAATAAGGTACATATTCGTATGAAACGCTGACTTAAGAGGACGCCTTGGAGATATTGGCGCCAAGGATCTCAATTTTTCTCAGTAAATACAAAACGGATCAAAATATAAGTTGGTGACCTGAAAGTTCATGATAAAAACCTTATTTTGTCAGTTTTCAATACATGATTAGGTAACTTTTTTAACAGAGAAAAATATATCAAACATACCTCTTTTTAAAAAGAGATTCACATATTATGGGCAAACGGGACCGATTTAAGCCTCTTAATTTTCTATGTAGATGAGTCTATACATACTCTTTAAAATACCAAAAGGAATTTCTCAAATTATCGTTTCTATCTAAATAAAACAACAAAAACCATTTTGTCGCTTATGTCCTTTAGTTATAAGCTAGCGCGCGTATACAATCCTCGCCCCACTCAGACTCTCAGTCCCCTCTTGACCATTGTCAGCGACGGGTCTGTGCTAGTCGGCTTCCGGACGACATTAAGCATTGCGCGAATTTATTTGGCGGTTTTATAAAATAAAAATGGTAAAAAAACAAAGAAAGATCTTCCAAAAGGAAAAGAAGAGCTTGTTTATTAGAAAAATGTGCAAGACGTCTATGTTTCCCCGCCGCCACGGCACACAGTGGGCTGAAATTCGTGTTTCATAGACATTCAAATCCTTTTTTGAAAGCGACGCTTTTTTATACTTGGATACGATCGGGAATACCTTCTATGTACCTGTTATGATAAACTTTTGGGTTTGTAATTGCAAACAGCGCTCTTAGAATTTATTTCGAAAAATATTGTATGGAGTCGACACAATAAATGATGATATCTCCGTTATCGCACAATTGCGCCTTTCAAAATAACGAACAAATCCAAGTTTGTAACGATACTTGCCATGGTGTTTGTATGTACTTTCAATGATTGAAGAATACTAAATGATTTTCTTTTAGTATGGATGGTATGATCTTTTAATATGTCTTATCAGACTGACTCCCCCCGCCCCTCCCCCTCCCCCCCAGCCCAGATAGCCATCTATGACCATAGCTATATATCATCTACGTTATATATTAAGACTTCCTTCAAATCCCCCCCCCCCACCCTACCCCTCTGAGACCACTTCCAAATTCCCCGTATCCTCCACATCATACGTCATACGCCACTTATTCGTAAGGCAGAAATATTAGAGTACCGAAAATTTCCCCTTCCCCCACTTAAAATCCAGATATCTCGGGAACGGCTGGGAATATCAAAATTCTGACCAAATTTTCCCCCCCCCCCTATAAGCCCCCTCTCATCTAGAACATATATTGGTATAAGACCCTTAGACCCCCCTTTTTGACCCCCCCATTATAGACCCCAAAAAATTTCCTAGCACCTAACTTTTAAATTATACGTTATATACCATAGAGCTATTATATTATATTATATTATATTATATTATAAATTATATCCTACACCTCCCCCCCCCTCCCCCCGCCTCCAACGAAACCCCGTGACACACTGTGACTCCTGGAACCTCTAGAACATTCTCCGTTCCCACTGGCGGACTCCTGTAGCCTTCCAAAATCCTTTAAATATCCATCTGTATTAATCCCCCCCCAACCCTTCACGTTACCTCACCCCCCCGAGCCATAACTTCGGAACCAGAAGTCATAGACCCACCGAGCTTGGGCTCTCCGAAACCAGGAGAAAAAGATCTCTCTTCTGGCTTCGGAGAAATCACAGAAAAACTATTCCTGATCTATTTATTATATTTATTTATATAATAATATATACCTATTCGCCTGGTGCTGGGGTATATCCTGAGTGTACGGTGCGTGTAGTCACCATAGTTTTTAAGACTCTTGCGGTTTCGTCTTGAAACTTGCATCCTATTTAATTACCTTCTTCTTTACAATTTATACATTTTACAATTATTATACACATTAGACAACTTTCCCCGTTCATTGTGCCCTATACACACAAACCACACAAGGTAGTAGGTACATTAACATACACAGCCCAAAATAAAAATGGTATTCGGAATACACACCCCAGTCCAGAAGAGAAAGCCGGTAGCTGGCACCAGCGGACTACAAGAGTCCACGTCGCCTGACCACCCGGGAAATGAGGGTCCTTCCGGAGCGCACGATGCGCCAAAGGGGTTATCCCTGACGTTCGGCAGAAAAGACGCTGTTCAGAGAACCCAAGCGGAAACAGCCGAAATGCCACTGCCGACGTCGGCGGGGACCTCTGGCGCTGTCGCCCGAAACACCACTCCCAGCCCCGCGGGCCCGTCTGGACAGGCGCCGGACGCCGCCAGGACCTTCATCCGGAGACCGGAACGAAAGAGGAGATCCGTCGACAATATGGAGGCTTATAAGCAGCAGACGGACACCTATGCTGCTTCAACAAACGACCAACTTCTCCAGGAGGTCATGAAGACCTTCGAGGATATCCCATCCCGAATCAAAGATTACCCTCAGATGAGGAGAGACATCAAGGCCTTCCTGGAGAAACAGTCGGATAAAAGCCTGCGGATCCTCTTCGAGCTGAGCAAACAGATGAAGGCCCTGGAAACTGCGCCCAAAACAGCTCCGCCAAAAAGAACCATCACCGCGCCCTTATCACCCGAACTGCCGAATAAAATCTTAGAAAGGCTCGAAAAGGTGGAGGAAACTATGAGCACACGATTTAACGTCCTCGAAGATGTATTTTGTAATTATGTAAACACATGCCAATGTTAATAAAGAAGTTGTATACTTACTTAAAGACCCAAAATAAAGAGAAATAAAAATTAGAGTAGTCAGAATAGCGGGAGTCCCACCATCCATCCATCCATCCATCCATCCATCCATCCATCCATCCATCCATCCATCCATCCATCCATCCATCCATCCATCCATCCATCCATCCATCCATCCATCCATCCATCCATCCATCCATCCATCCATCCATCCATCCATCCATCCATCCATCCATCCATCCATCCATCCATCCATCCATCCATCCATCCATCCATCCATCCATCCATCCATCCATCCATCCATCCATCCATCCATCCATCCATCCATCCATCCATCCATCCATCCATCCATCCATCCATCCATCCATCCATCCATCCATCCATCCATCCATCCATCCATCCATCCATCCATCCATCCATCCATCCATCCATCCATCCATCCATCCATCCATCCATCCATCCATCCATCCATCCATCCATCCATCCATCCATCCATCCATCCATCCATCCATCCATCCATCCATCCATCCATCCATCCATCCATCCATCCATCCATCCATCCATCCATCCATCCATCCATCCATCCATCCATCCATCCATCCATCCATCCATCCATCCATCCATCCATCCATCCATCCATCCATCCATCCATCCATCCATCCATCCATCCATCCATCCATCCATCCATCCATCCATCCATCCATCCATCCATCCATCCATCCATCCATCCATCCATCCATCCATCCATCCATCCATCCATCCATCCATCCATCCATCCATCCATCCATCCATCCATCCATCCATCCATCCATCCATCCATCCATCCATCCATCCATCCATCCATCCATCCATCCATCCATCCATCCATCCATCCATCCATCCATCCATCCATCCATCCATCCATCCATCCATCCATCCATCCATCCATCCATCCATCCATCCATCCATCCATCCATCCATCCATCCATCCATCCATCCATCCATCCATCCATCCATCCATCCATCCATCCATCCATCCATCCATCCATCCATCCATCCATCCATCCATCCATCCATCCATCCATCCATCCATCCATCCATCCATCCATCCATCCATCCATCCATCCATCCATCCATCCATCCATCCATCCATCCATCCATCCATCCATCCATCCATCCATCCATCCATCCATCCATCCATCCATCCATCCATCCATCCATCCATCCATCCATCCATCCATCCATCCATCCATCCATCCATCCATCCATCCATCCATCCATCCATCCATCCATCCATCCATCCATCCATCCATCCATCCATCCATCCATCCATCCATCCATCCATCCATCCATCCATCCATCCATCCATCCATCCATCCATCCATCCATCCATCCATCCATCCATCCATCCATCCATCCATCCATCCATCCATCCATCCATCCATCCATCCATCCATCCATCCATCCATCCATCCATCCATCCATCCATCCATCCATCCATCCATCCATCCATCCATCCATCCATCCATCCATCCATCTGGATGGAAAACTAACAAAATAAGGTTTTTATCATTTCCAACAGTATTTATATTTTTTATTACTATTTTATAATAATGTAAGAAGTGAATTAAAATTAAAAAAAAACATGCATTTTCCCTATTTGTGCGATAACGGAGATATCTCTCTCTCTCTCTCTTGCAAAAAAGGATTTGAATGTCTATGAAACACGAAATTCAGCCCACTTTGCGGCATCGCGTCTCGCAATACTTACGTTACTTATCGAGGTGTGAGCGGGTTGCGGGGCGCGCGTGCCCGGTTTTGGAATTATTGTTTAACAATGCGTCGCCTTAACCAAGTAAAGTGTGCTCTAAAAATCTGGCTCTGAAGTATGGCTGTTAAAGACATAAAATACTAGGAACACCAGACATAATATGACTCAGAGCATGACAACACAATTTAAAAAATCCTTAATCTTTGAGTAGGAACTTCCAAGGATTGAGTGCAAATTGCACCGATATTTATGGTGAGTCATTCTTTCCAACAGACTTGCACGTTAGTGTAATGCTTTTAGATCTAATTGAATTAAGCAGTTGTAATTAGTGCTAATTTTTAATTGGGACAATTAATTTAAAGGAGTGACTGCAGTGATGAATGAATTGAGCTACAAAAAAAGTCTGTCACAGTATTTTTTTTATCTAGTATTTTTTTTTCATCTGGAATTTTAGACTTTTATTGATGTTTTACTCTTCTCGCTCACTATTTTTCTATAGGTGCAGGGCAGAGCACAGCTGACTGAAGTTGTCGCAACGGGGCGGGTAGTCATAGTACAGTGCGTGCCACGTAAGAAGAGACTTGGACCCGCCTCCCCCGCCTCTTTCCGCCGCCCCTATGACGTCCGGTCCCATCCCGCACTCAGACCTCATACCGCCAAAGATACCTAAAATCGTGTTCTGCGCATGTCAGACCACGTGGTGTGTCAAGTCTCTTCTTACGTGGCACGCACTGTAATTGTTTGGTGGGTAACTTTGCAGTGGTCCAAATGTTTATCGTGGATGTCAATAAGTTATGAAAAACAGCGAAATATTTCATCAATTAGTAGAATCAAATCTTTAACGCAACCATAACAACGGATCAAAGGTTTTCAAGAAAATTTCACATGGGCACTGATTTGGGCTTTTCGGCCTGGGAAAGGCTGATGTCCAGCAATGGACTGCGAAAGGCACAGTTGGTCGATTGACTCATTTTCAAGACGTCACGTTCGCCTCATCGCAATTTGCAATCTCTACTCCGATGCAATAACCCAGTTATCATTCTATTTTGGTACTATTTGGTCCACCCACTATCAGTAATTTGGTCTCAATTTGTTTACTATAGACCGACCGCTTAACTGGCACGTTGCCTGAGGTAGCTGCGCGGTGCGGGAGGGGTGATAGTTGTCACAAGTTGACGAATCACTGAGCTCTCGCATCACGTCACCGCACCTCTCCCGCACCGCGTTGCTACCGCAGGCAACGTCTCAGTTAAGCTGTCGGCCTATATGTAGACACATTTCCTAGTACGATTTATTATCTCGTGTAGTTCAATAAAGTTACATTACATGATATTTAAGCTCAAGAAATTCATAATACGGTGTAGTTCTCAAGAACAATGGTTTGTTTATCAAAACGAAATCTCGTGTGTAGGTATGAATAATAGCTATTGTTAATTGATGTAAGAGTACAATCAACAATTTATTGCACTTCCTTACGCAATGGCTTAGGTGGCCATAATAGTAGAAAACTGGTGTAGGCCATTTATTATTTAAAAAAACACATAAATATCCATTGTCTAAACTAATAATATAAGTAATAAAGACACTAGCTTCAGCCCGCGACTTCGTCCGCGTGAATTTTCTTGTTCCCCCGACCGACCCCGTCGCATCGCATCGCTTGCTGCGCTATTACTGTGTTCATTCTGACTTTTTGTTTTTGCTCGGCTTCTAAGTGACAGCGTGATGCTAAGTAGCCTATATAGCCTTTCTCAAGAATTCGGCTATCAAATGCAAAAATACTTTCTCAAATCCCACTAGTAGTTCCAGAGATTAACGCGTTCAAACAAACAAACTCTTCAGATTTATTAGTAAGTATAGAAAAGATTTAATTTTTTGTATGTTATTTTTATTGCTTTCACGCTAAAATGGCTGAACGGATTTAGATGAAATTAGGCACATGGGTAGACCGTGACCTGGATTTGGACATAGGATACTTTTATTACGATATCCTCACGGGATCGAGATTTATGCGGACAAAACCGCAGGGCGCAGATAATTTTATAAAAAAACTGTTAATTTCTGTTCAAACTTAATTAGAGGGAAAAATCGTTATTTGAATTAGGTATATTTTAAACTTGACGTAACATAAACTTGGAGAAGTACCTAGTACCAAACAGGAAAATAATTAATTTTATGGAAATAATTATTGACATTTAATAATTGTTATGTTACAAATAATAAAGCGTTGAAAAAAGACTCAAGGTTTACCTGTATTATGTAGTACAAAATAATAATTAATTTGTGTATACAATTGTGCAGTCCGTCATATTTAAATAAACATAGACTATTTTAATTTCTTGAATGCTCTTTGTAATAAAAATATTTCTGAGACAATATGAATATTGTACTTGTTTTAAATGTAGCATAAGGTAATAGACCATTTTCGATTATAAACCACTAATTAACTATACCCCATTCGCAATAAGATTAGACATTGAAATAAATCTTTTTTACAGTCCGTTCAACCGATTTTGACTTCTATTGCGTTGGTGGCATGACAAATGGCAGCTGCAATAAACAGTTGGTATTATAATCACGTTTTTGATTTTAATGCCGTCCTTATGCCTACGGAATAGAAGTAAAAATCGGTTGAACGGACTGTAAAAAGTTTTGTTTAAATGTCTAATCTTATTGTAAATGGAGTATAATTAACTAACCGCAAAACATTTATAACTAGCAGCGCCCCGCGGTTTCACCCGCATAAGTGTCGATCCCATGGGAATATCGGGATAAAAAGTATCCTATAAATATGTTAATCCAGGAAATGGTCTATCTATGTGCCAATTTTCATTCAAATCTGTTCAACGGTTTACGCGTGATTGAGTAACAAACATCCAAACATCTTCACAAACTTTCACATCTATACTTCTATACTAATATTATAAAGCTGAAGAGTTTGTTTGTTTGGTTGGTTGAACGCGCTAATCTCTGGAACTACCAGTCGGATTTGAAAAATTCTTTTTGCATTTGATAGCCCAATTCTTGAGGAAGGCTATAGGCTATTTAACATCACGCTATGACCTTTAGGAGCCGAGCAAAAAGAAAAAAAGTCAGAAAGAACGCTAAGCAAAAACGAAGTAATAGCGCTGCAGGCGATGCGATGCGACGGGGTGGGTCGGAGTAACAAGAAATTTCACGCGGACGAAGTCGCGGGCAGAAGCTAGTTTATAATATTAGTAGGATTCATTTTGTTGTGATAATGAAAAATTTGTTGTATGGGACCAAAAGTACCATAATTTTAAATGAAAACATTAATTGACGTGCCTTTGAAATTTCAAATACTTAAAAAAAAAATATAAATAAATAAAAAAAAACCTGATAACCTAATATTGAAGAGCCTGACAAAACAGGAGAAATTGGTTAGCTACTAGTAAATTACCACAGATTATTAAATAGATATTCGGGAAATTACAATTAGGGGTATCGGGTACAGTCCGATCAGTTATTTTACCTCTGATTTTGCATTACTGTCAAAATCACAGTGATCCTACATAATTGTCTTTCTTTTTTTCATTTATCCTTATTCTGGTTACAATAATTTTGTTGTAGTGACAAGTCTGTCACCTCACCACAGTGATCTATATTCATGTTACAATAAGGTTGATGTTGGATTGCTGCTGTCAGAGGTAAAATAACTGGTATCTTGGTATTGACCACAAAATTACCCTGATGGTATATTGGGACTTAGTCATGATTTGTGCATGTTTTACCTTATTATCCAAGCAGGTATTAGCATACTGGGAAAGCAGATCTAAATTCTATGCATTTTTATATGTCAATGTTTTGTCAGTTTATTATATTACTGCATATTTTTTTAAACAATTAGATCAGAGTGTGAAGATGTTTTAATTAATATTATAGTATGTGGTTGATTGTAACCATATTTGATTGCTTTTTTTTAATAATTTAATGGGTTTTAGGTACTTAATTAAACTTTTTTTTCTCCTTCTGTTTTATGCAATATTTCCTGGGACTGATTGCTTATTAAACTTAGTCTTAATTATTCAACAAGATCTCGTTTTCAGTATAGTGTAAAGCAACAATGAAACATACCGTTATTTCTGTGTTTGTTGCGCTGGGTGGTGCTCCATTCTCTGTAAACTGTAGCCCGAAATAGTCCTTTTCGACTAATTCTAAATGTTGATATACTTGTTCTAGTAACACATTTCCTTTTGCTTTTTTCTGAAAAGAACACAGATTTCATAAAAGGACTTTCATGTCAGATACACATAAGTACTACTACTTAAAAGTCTATTGAATATTATTTGTTTAATATAAAAAGGGACATAAAAGTCGAGGTCATGGAAAAAGTAATCCAGAAACTTGTAGAAGCTCATGAAAAGAGACTTCATCAGCATGTGAATGTCGAGGCAATCCAGCTTCTCAACCACACAAACATGACTAAAAATAACAAAACCATTTGATTTAGTGTTTAGTGTTAGTGAATAGTGTAAGGTAAAAACACAAGAACGAAGTGTAGCCTTAATACAAACAATAAGAAAAGTGCTATTGGACACATTCTTACTAAAGACAATTTAATAGTTTAGGTTATAATTGAATTAGTCTATTTATAAGGCTAAATTGTAATAAGATTCGGGTTCATTCTATTGTTGAACCCTAGGACAAGGAAAAAATAACCCCCTGCATATATATAAATATTTCGCCAGTTATTTTAAAAAAAAATTAGCTCTGCCATTTTGACCATAGGTAATAGGTAATACGGGCTGGTGTCCGCCACTCCACGTCAATGCGCGTATTTTGCGTACGGGTGGGAAAATCGATCATTCGATCCACCCCAGCTCCTCAAGGAAGGCCAGCAACGCCTTGATGTTACTGACCGTCTCATGTAGGGTACCTGAGTTACCAAAGTACTTTGCCCTGTACGTGGCGACCACCGGGCAGTTTAGAAGCACATTTTGACCATGTAGGTATTACACTTTTCTATGAAACAGCAGATTTTCTTTTATAACCAATGAAAAATTCTACGCTAGAACCAATTGCTGGATTTATGGTTTCAATGTCTCTGTCACTCTGTACATTTGATTTTCATTCATTTACAGTTGAATTAAATTGCAATAATAATCATTTCAAAGTTTATCATATGAATGCTTGCAGTATTTATCACTTTCTTAACTTACTGATATACATTTCCGGTGATAAAATACTTACAAAAATTGCAAATTAATATTCACTAAAGTTACTCAATGAAATGAGTAATTGAATAGCAATTGGAAACATTGTATGTGGTTAGTGATATTCTAATTTCAAGGTGTTGTTAGATCAAGTTGTGATGTGTGTGTAATATTGGAATTGTCAGAATATCAGATAGAAGGTAACCAAAACAATGGTAAATAAGTGTGTTTGTTATGCTTTTTTTACAGATATTATTGTAAGCTAAGATTGTTGACCACAAAACTATTGGAATTCTGAAACCATCGAATACCTAAATCAGACATGGGGCTCAGGGCTTTTGCCTTTACATTTAGGATAACAAGCATTCATGAATTCAATTAAAAAGATAAACAAGTACGTACCTCGATTTGAAAGGAGTGTTGGGTCTCATCCAGGAACTGCACAGTGACATTAAAAATGTTGAGCTTTCGTTCGCGCGCTAGTTCCGAAGCACGCACGTTATACGTCCCGCTAGAACTACTAAAAGCTCGTCGTGATACACTCTCGATCATCTCATCGATTAGTCACCCGAGGGCCGCTTTTCTACCGGATTCCAGCGAGACGAGTCAACGCCCGACGAAGGCGAAAACTACACTTAGCACGTAACAACACTTACGACCAGCCGATTACGTATTATCGAAGCAAAACTTCAATTAACCTCATGAATCATTGTGAACCTTCGCGACGACATGTATCTTCCCAATGGACAAACGGTATTCCCAACACATGAGGCCCCCGTGACGTAATATTCTACGCAATTTTTCGTCCCGAAAGCTTTGCAAACATTACACTCATGTTTATTATTATTGTCAGATGTTCGATCATGTATTTCGGTGCGCGGTTATTTTTACAACCAATGTGTACCGCTGAAGACACAACTTTGTGCTAAATAAGTCCTTTATTCTTAATATAGTTTGTCCTTGTTTTAATTGCTATTTATAAATCTACTATTTTCGTCAAATATTTTACAAATTCACAGTGTCGCTGATAAGAAATTCCGCCATATTGGTCAATATTGGTACCTATCAGAATTAATAGTGATGGGCGAACCGAATAAACGAAGCATTGACTTATTTGACGATTTTTTTTTTTTTGGAGACACATCAGCCGCAGTAGCGAGCTGTCTCACGTGTCAGAGAGATTAAATTTTTTCATTTAGTGGATTTTAGTACGTGAAATTGGCAAAATTGTGGTGTTTGTTCCACAGAAGCCATTAATCAAGAGTTGAAGTTGAAGTTGACTTATTTGACATCTACGATAATCCGGAATTTTATTTGAAATATTATAACACATTGTACCTATTCGAAAAATATTTCCCCATTTTCGAGACAGTTTTATGGGGATAATGTGCTCCAAATTTTTAAGATAAATATTATTGTTGTTTTAAACTAATATGATTGTACAGAATTTCTAATGTTATTCGACTTGTCGTTTTAGAAAAATAAGTTAACCAAGAGTTTACTTTACAAAACCAACTAAGTTAAAACACCACTTTTGCATAACTTCGATCACAAGTTAAATGTATTGTGTTAATTTATTCGAAAAATTGTTACCTCAAATTGGTCAAATTATACGACTTTTACGATCATGTCGCATCACTACTGAAATGTTTTGCGTTTAGTTATTTTACTTGAATTTACTTAGATAAATGTTTTTTTTTTAAGATAATTTATAATAATATAGTCAATATAATTATTATATAATAATAAAATGTCTTTATTCAATGCTACAATTTTCTTTCAATATTATTTCATAAAGTATTAGCAGAGTAATAGTAGTTACGAAACGCAAAAGTTAGCGCCATCGTAATGGCGGCAACACTAATGGCGGGCTTTTTAAACACATCGTGTACCGACGTTGATCGGAAAAGATTTTTTTCAGTTTTCTTGCTTGGTTTTTCCAATTAATTAGCGATACTTATTCAGCTGCACCCGGTTAGACTGTAAGCCGACCCCAACATCCCCCCCGGTGGGTTCCCGCATTGTCGAGGCGGGGGGGCTCAGTAGCCGTGGCTTGGACACCCACGGTGAAGCGAAGAGGAACCCGAGGAGGGGCCGCTCGTCAGGGCTTTTGCCGACAAGCCAACGACGTAGCGGCCAAAAGTAGGTTGCGGTGTCGCTTGGGCGACATCGCAACTGAGGCGGGCCGCGATGTCGTGCCTGAGGCATCGCGGCTGAGGGTTGGAGGCCGCGGCGGGAGAGGAGTGCCGGTATTACGGTGCGCCGCTCTCCCTACCTTCCGCGGCCTTGACGGGGTCGCCACCGTACGATGGCGGACGCGGTGGGGCTGCAGGGGAAGAGGACTGTCGGTATTACGTTGGCCGCTCTCCCTATCCTCTGCAGCCGAAAATTGGCAGGCGGCGGGGCCAATGTCCTGACCCGTCGCAGGGGGGACCAAGGGTGCCCAGACACGGGGACGTCTGGCGCCCATGTGCTGGTTTGGTCCCTGGGGTGGTCACGGCGTGCTATGTGTTCTAGTGCGCCGGTGATGGGGAGTACTCCCCAGAGGAGGGTCCGGCAACGGACAGCCGCGGCGGGTTCGCGGATGAGTGCTAACGCGTGCCCGTGTTCCCGCCGTAAGCGGCAGAGGAGGACACCGTGGAGTTTTAGTGGGTTAGAGTCCCACATAACTGTACTATCTCCCCGTGGTAGTGCAGTATGCATGAGCATTTCTCCACGATAAAAAAAAAAAAAAAAAAAAAAAAAAAAGCCGACCCCAACATAGTTGGGAAAAAGGCTAGGCAGATGATGATAATAATAAAGCGATACTTAAATAGGTAAATAAAATTATTGAAAGGGAGATCACATAATATGAATGTGAACGAAGCAAAAGGAGTACCTGTGTAAGGATCGTAGCAGGTAGCGTTCTGTAGTTTCTGCCTATCCCCATGGGAAGAAGGCATAAGTTTATACCTATACATTACGATAGATTACGATGATGATTACATTTTCCTTGTCGGCTTCAAAACGTCATTCGAAAAATTCTAGGAATACGACGTATTTGACGGTATTCATATAGCCTACTTCCTCCTGTCCTACTATATCCATACTAATATTATAAATGCAAAAGTGTGTCTGTCTGTCTGTTACCTCTTCACGGTTAAATTTGGTATAGAGATAGCTAGAGTCCCGGTAAAGGACATAGGATAGTTTTTATCTCGATATTCCCACGGAATCGAAACTTACGCGGGTAAAACCGCGGGGCACTGCTAGTTTTTAATAATGCGTACTTAAGTAGATTATATGAATTATTAAAAATATGAGTAGCTCATTTAAAATTTCAAAGAACATTTTCCCATTAAATTAATTAGGTTGTTCGTATTTTAGCGTAATGCAAGGTAACGTAACGAACCTCCTTTAGGTAAAGCAATGTTAATAATCTCAGATAATTTACATTCCATCGCCACTTAATCAGTTAGGTTATCTACTTTAGTTACTTAAATGTATTCTAAGGGCTGATTTTTCCATCACCAGATACCTAACATTTATTCAAGTAAAAAAATTGACGTTTGAAAGTTTTTCTATGAAATAACTGCCAAAAATTTCAAAATTATTCCTCGAATAAAGTTATCAAATCATTGATAAATCAGCCCTTAGTTGATTTTTTAGTGACCATTTGTAACAAAAAGTTCTTAGTGGTCTTGGTTGCAATGGAATTTGAACATTTTTACATAGGACATTCAGTTTGTTGTTCCATAAGTTGAAAATTATCTAAAATTCCTAATTTAAACACAGTTAAGTGATGGCTGCAGTTATTGTCTGAAGCTGCACATGACGTAGGTACCTACCAGTCCATTCGAAGATGATTCTATACCAGACGCTACTTACCCATTTACCTAGTGAGGTACCTACATTACTTTTTATTCTGGCCCGTAGTCTCGCATCGTCCAGGTGAGCATAATCAGTTCAGGATCCTCAGCTCAGAGCTCGATAGACTGGGTAAAACGGCAAATCCAGTTGCTACAGCTGCTGTCGAAATTCTACCCACCTTTTTAGGATAGGTAGGTACGCTATATATTTAGGCTACACACATTATTGGTTTCGAAGTGCACACGTACTATGCGCGCCACGAAAGATGAGACATGACCCCCCTCCCGCGCTCTTTCCGCCGCCCCTATGACATCCGGTCCCGTCCCGCACTCAGACCTCATACCGCTAAAGAGACCTAAAATCGTGTACTGCGCAAGTCAAACCACGTAGTGTGTCAAGTCTCATCTTTCGTGGCACGCATAGTACTTTTCTTTGCGGATAAGAAGTGAGTAGGTAGTATTGTAGTTATCGGCAAGTCGAGCAAAAAGCGGCACGGCCGTTCATGTTTCAGCGTGACTGTAGCGGTCTTTGACCCCCTACATTTTCTACTATGTAGTCTATTTTTCAATTGAGAAGTCCGATAACGTCCTGAATCAATGTCTATCGTGATCTTCAAGATGTTCTATTCTAATAGCGAAAAACCACACATAGCTTATTGTTTCGGTTTCAACGGAGAGATATTAGGAGCCCCACTAGTGTCATGCTAAAACGCGGCAACTCTACCTCGCCTTTTCCGATTTTTTTTAGGGTTGCCTTCCATTCCAACCGGATGAAGCTGAATACCAGTATTTTAGTGTCCAAACACACTATGCCGAAGGGACCCGACCGAAGTTCCGCGGCTGATTTTACATTTCGATTGTTTTGTTATGACACACCATAAGTGCAGAACTTACGCGGCAGAAATTCAGTTGCGCACACGTGGGGCGCGGGAATGCCTGCCTCCCGCTGCTCCCCGCCCCGGATCTTCTTCGGCAATCGAACCGAACTTCGGTCGCGTATAATGTGTGCTCTACAGAATACGTTGCCGCCGAATTGCCGCTGAACTTACGCCCGACCGAAGTTCGGCTGTACGCTATAATGCAACGTAATTTCGGCATAATGTGTCGTCAGTAATTCAAATAGCATTGCAGGCGTCGAACTTCGGTCGCGTACTGCCAATCTAACCTCCACAATCCAATTACTGGGTAAAGGTGCTTGCATAAAGCAGCGGCTTTTCCGGTACAATGCGTGCCACGAAAGAAGAAACTTGACACACCACGTGGTTTGACATGCGTAGTACACGATTTTAGGTATCTTTAGCGGTATGAGGTCTGAGTGCGGGACGAAACCGGAGGTCATAGGGGCGGCGGAAAGAGCGGGGGAGGCGGGTTCAAGTCTCTTCTTTCGTGGCACGCATTGTACAGCAGTGCGATTCTGTAACTATCTCACCGTGAAAACTTAGGTGAAGTGAGCGTGGAGTGAGCTGTCAATAGTGTCAATTCCTAGCAAAAACAAACTCACTTCACCTAAGTTTTCATGGTGAGATTTTTACAGAATCGACCGGTAGATCGCTACAAGTAAAGGCTCGTACACACAGGCGCGACGCGACACGCGACACAAAGGCACCGCAAGTCGCGTAACAAGCGGTACCTTTGTGTCGCGCGCGATTCGCGTCGCGCGTCGCAGCTGTTTGCAGGAACCTTTAATCTACGGAAAGAAACGGTCACAATGTTTTACCTGTTTCTTTATAAGTGAGCGCTTATGTTAATACGGGGATATTTTACCCGCACCGATCGATATCGGCTTGTCTTTACTGGGAACCCGTGTCTCTATGTAAGCACTCTTAATACGATACCCCTTGGTAAGACTGGTTGTCAGACTTTCGGGACAACTATAGGTAGGTACTAAGATACGATCACACTAATATTATAAAGGCGAAAATTTGTGTGTGTGTGTGCTTATATGTTTGTTACTTCTTCACGCTCAAACGGCAGGACCGATTTTGATAAAATTTGATATGGAGGTAGCCGACACCCTGGATTAACATATGGGCTACTTTTTATCCCGATATTTCCACGGGATTGAAACTAATGCTAGTGAAACCGCGGTTCGCAGCTAGTAAATGAATAAAACAAGCAATCAAACAGTTATCTGCCTTTATTCTGCTTCTCTTCATAAACCAGCAGCCATAATCATTCGCTCGGTACCATTATAGGAAGAAAAAATTAATACACTATGACATACTGTTACAGTTTGGTTTGAATATGTGTTACAGCTGAAGTTATGTGTAGATTTTATAATTGTATTACTATTATTATTATAGATACATGTGGATCATGAAAACCAGGGTGCAACGCGATTTTGCATGGTAATATTTTTTTATTTTAATTATACTTTTAACGGGACTAGCAGTTTTATCGTTAAATTATATCATTTGTACTTAGCATTCTATGCTCTTTCTATTACGCTAATGTTTGATGGGAATCAGATTTTTCATACGCTATAAATTGTATGGAGATTTAATACTATACATTTAAAAACGTGAAACGACATTTACTGGCGTTTGTCTTCTAGAAAAGTGTAAAGAACGTTTATTTAAAGGAATTACTTGCAATAACAAGGGTAATCTATTTTGATTTATAAATGAGAAATCTGATTCCTTTTATTATAAGTACAGAGATTACGTGCAACATCGCATCGCACAATTTTATTTTTAAGTCACTGTTTACCATACTGCTCGTGGCTTGTGTAGTGTTGTGGTGTGTTTAAGTCGATAAAAAACCCTTTCCGTGAATATGATTTTTAGTTTATGGCCAAACATCCCTTTTTTTTTAAATACGCTTTTTTGCATTTGTAATATTTTTGAAAATATAAATTTTGATAATATTTTTTCCCTTTGTTCCTAAATATTAATCCAAATAGTTTTATTATCCTTAATATTGTATTTACAATTTTTCAACAGCCGAAAAATATGTTCAATTTTTATAATATTATTTTTTTAACGACTCTTGTTAAGTAGTAGGTAACAGTACAAATATTAATGATCACAAGTTGGTTTTCATTGGTCATTAACATACAATATTACAATTACAGCCTTATTACTATTGGTAATACAGTTAACAGCAGGTCTTTATTTGAAAACTATCTAACTAAATTATTTACATAGGTATGTGATATTTTGCGAGAGGTATGATTTTGGAAGTATAATAATGTTATACAAAGTATACCTTTCAAAAGGATTTAAATATATACCTAGTCAACCATCAAAATATAAAAGAAATCAGCAAATATCACGGTTTTTAATTTTGTATTCCGAAATATCGATAAGGCACCTGTCTCCATAGACGTGGTGATATAATGCAATGACACAATTGCAAAATTATAGAATTTTGTTTGTCCATGATCTCAAATATTTTTTAATATCACTGTGCGTGCACCGAATAGTAACATCGAGTATTCTAAAATGTGAGTTTCATCGAGAGTTATACCATATAAATTTTATTTAGGCATATTTCTCGCACTAGTTTATTTCTTAAAACATAATTACATATAACGTCAAATTTTAGTATTTTTGGAAAATCTACATATCATAAGTATACTCTTCAAAATCTACATTTCCAAATGCGAGGCAATTTTATTAGTTTAACAGTCACCGTGCGAGAAATATGCACATTAAAATCATCTAACTTTAATTTCAAGACCCCCTGTTACATGTATTTCTATGAAAATGTGAATATTAATTATTCCAATTATAAACAAACTGCTGGATGAAAATCATATCGTTAATATCGCCACAAAATCCAACTTGAATACTGCCTAATTACAATAAAACTTTTTTTAAAAGCTATGAAATTATACTTAATACATAAAACTAATAATACATTTCATTAAAATCAAATTACGAAAACAATATTTACAATTTACGGCAATATTAGATAATTATATTTAATTAATCTATACATATCGTTTTATACCTATCTATCAACAAAAACCTACTATAGATTAATAAAAAAAATCTTAGTAGGTTATACTAAGATTGACGACACGTTTTAACTACTTTCATAATATCGATATTAATCTTAAATCTAAAAAGTGCAACATTCGCTAAAAAGAACGAAACAACTCAGAGTATTTTAATAAATTAATGTATCAGCTACATTACATTGTTATCGACGAAAATTAAACATATTGTACTTATTTACAAAATGCAATCTTTTTACAAAAGAAAACCTGGAAGCTACACTATTTTGTCATGTATGAAACATTTAAAGTTGCCATCTTTGTGAGTTTCGCTAGACCGATGCTTTTATGAAAAGAGTAAAAGTTCCTATTTAATTAACTTTGTCATTTTTCTTTTATAATCAGTTTATTTTAAATATACAAATAATGGGAATGGAAACATTGAAATGGTAAAGTGATTTTGACAATTCAATTTTATTACTTTGTACTAGTAAACACCTACATTAATCGCTACGACATTCCATTCATATCATTGTAAACTACATCGAGACGAATATTTCAGTCGAAATTTGTTTTATAATACATTTACGTTACACTTAATACTATTAATCTACTTTCCATGTTTCATATTGGCTGGAATCGCATAAAGATTTGCGTAAGGCCAGACTTTTCATCAATAAAAAACAAAAAAAAAAAAAACACTCGCCTTCATAAATAAGACACTATCGATGCAAATTATAATTTATTTGAATATCGAGACGAGAATACGAGATCACGAATCTACGTGCATATCTTAAAGCGAAACCATCGATATCGATAACATTGTCACACCGTCGCACCCCACCAATAAACTCAAAATTTTTGTCGTCCTTTTCCGTACGACACCCTGTACACAAATGGAAAAGATTGGATAAAATTCAGCGTCCATTGATGGATTACAAACTAATATGATGGACCTTTTTAATGGACTTATGGACTTGGAAATGTGTCCAATATTCGCAGTTGTGTACGGAATGTGTGTTTTCATGTATTTAGACCATTCCTTTAGACATCATTCTGACAGTGTTCTTGAGTGCCTGTCGTTTGTTGCAGAACCATATTCTGATGACCTCGCGTTCGTAGCCGAGCTGGTGTGCCAGTCCAGTGATTTCAGTGCCTGAAAAAATTAGAACAATAGCATCAGGTTTTTTTATGTTTCAAGGCAGGTACTTAGTTCTGAGTGTCCATTAGATAAATATAATGATATAGGTATAGTTTTTCCTTTGTCACAAGGTGACATGCGGCTATTGAGAATGATACATCGTTATTCGTTATGTTTGCGGAAAATACTTTTTTTTAAATAAAAATATGTATGAATAGATTGGTGTGGGTAATTCCCTTTAAATAATATACTAGCCACACGTCCCCATCCATACTAATATTATAAATTCGAAAGTTACTCTGTCTGTCTGTCTGTTACCTTTTCACGCCTAAACCACTGAACGGATTTCGATAAAAATTGGCAGAGAGATAGATTGTATCCCGGGGAAGGACATAGGATAGTTTTTATCGACATACCTCGCGGGCGAAGCCGCGGGCGGAAGCTAGTGTGAATATAATGCAACTACACTTTTACTAAAACTGTTACGAAAACCTAATGTAATTTGTAATTTTGTCATAGTACTAACCCACTATGCCAATCGGCTTTATGTATTTTTAAGTTAGGTAATAATATTGTACTATCTCTGTAAGTGATTGTGTAAATCTTTTGAGAAAATAAATGTCTAAAACCGTAAAAATATAGATAAATTAAAGGTATACTTGACACACGGAACACCTTATTATCTGTTCCATGATTTGACAGATTGAGACTGAGATCCTGACTGTGAACGTTCTTAAAATTACGAGAATTACAATGCGTGCCACGAAAGATGAGACTTGACACACCACGTGGTTTGACATGCGCAGTACACGATTTTAGGTATCTTTAGCGGTATGAGGTCTGAGTGCGGGACGGGACCGGACGTCATAGGGGCGGCGGAAAGAGGCGGGGGAGGCGGGGTCAAGTCACATCTTTCATGGCACGCATTGTACCACGCTGATTACGGTGACGTAGGTACCGAATTATTTCATTGTGGTATTAAAACGTCATTCGGAGAAATTCTGGATTTGGAATAGCCTGTTCGGTAAACGAATTTATTATTTGATTTTTCAACAGTTACGGAAACACTAGGAATTTTTATTAATTTACTCACGCAGTTATCACTCACATTACATTCGAACAAAAATAACTAGGTAGGCACGTAGGTTATACAAAACAACTATTTGTTCCGTGGGGAATCGAATTCGCGACCAAATCACTTCGGCGGTTGTGTAGACTTTTTTATATTTTTGAGCCATCTTTATAGCAAGCTTATCTCTTTGATATGCCTTTGTATTCCATGGTACAATGCGTGCCACGAAAGATGAGACTTGACACACCACGTGGTTTGACATGCGCAGTACACGATTTTATGTACCTATCTTTAGCGGTATGAGGTCTGAGTGCGGGACGGGACCGGACGTCATAGGGGCGGCGGAAAGAGCGGGGGAGGCGGGGTCAAGTCTCTTCTTTCGTGGCACGCATTGTATATCATCTTCCTTCTAGGTACATAGATAATAACGCCCTTCTTCTTAGTGGCTGGCTGGATGTCCAACAACACTAATCTGTGGGGTAATTGCGTAACACACTTACAGTAGCCATGGCTTTCATTTTGAAAGTTCAACATCATGCATTGCGTTTTTTACGTTGTTGAGCAGAGAAATTTTTCCAACATTTGAAGCAATGGATTAGGAATATCCTTCAAAATCATTCAGATAGTGATTAAAAGTGTGTTACGCAATTAGAGTGCTGCAGCGTTATGTACGGTCACCAAAGCAGATAAGTACCTAACCAGGGTCGTCGGATATAGTTGACGTAACAAGCCAGTTTTCGAATAAAAAATAATTTAATTAATAGAAGCCTAACATTCGTGATTTAAAAACTATTTCTCTATTTAAATGTCGATTGAAAGAGCATTACCTATACTGTGAGTGTATAATTATATACATATGTTATGTTTATATATTTTAGCATTATGTATTTATTTAAGTATATTTATGTAAATTTTTTTGCATTATATGTGTAGGTTTATTTAATATTCTAGTTTTAGACTTCACACATTCATATTTTTTCTCTTCTTGTTCTCACACACTATTGTCTACATTTCTTTTTTACTTCTCCTTTCGCAGGTCTGCTGGAAGAAATTTCTAAAGAAATAAGCAGTACCTTTGTACTCAAATTATAATCATGTCATATCCCTATGTATTTTACTGTGTGTACAGACGCCAGCACATCAAGCTACCCAAAACTGTCAAATTTTCCCAATCAATTTTGAACCTTATGCGTTAGCGATAACGTTGAAAATCAACTAAAGAAATTTGACAGATTGTAGTAGGTTAATGTTTTGGCGTCTGTACATAAATTATTGAATTTCATTCGAAAACATCCATCGGTTTCTTACTAAACTTCATCTATATGTATATTCGACGATCGTGGTTACTTATCTCTTTAGGTGACTGTACGAGTACAAAGGTGTTTTGACGCATATCCTATCTTTAATAGAATATACCGTGCCTACGGATTTGCTCGATTTTTTGACGATTATTGTTATTATCGCTCTATTTGCTGTGTCTTGACGATCAATAAGATTTGTCAGTTGCTTAGATTAGCCTACGTCGACCGCATAGGTCGACCGTCTCTTGCTTACATATTTACCTACTCGATTTTGTTTGATCGTCCAAAATCGAACAAATCCCTGTCCATGCTCTTTCGTCTCAAAGCTTCACTAAATCTATTCATAGCCACAAGGGCTTCCGACTTCTCCAATAATTAAGACCCAATTAAATCACACAAACGTGGTACTAGGACTTAAGTTATTACTAAATATCGTCAAACTTACCAGAGGGATGGGTATTCCTTTCAAAATGCGCGTTGAGTAGTTCCAAAGCTTGCGGTGTGAATGAAGTGCGTCGTTTTCGCTTCTTGCTTGGCTCCATCCCTATAAAATCTGTCAGATGGTTCTGGCCCGAAGCGTACCTGTAATGATCGGAATTTTAAACGTTAATGACGTTGATTTAAGATGGAGTTTTGAGTGAACTGCTGTAAGAACTTATAATTCGACCGGCCCTTTGTGTAGTGTCCCTGTTTATACGCTAAGTGCTTGGGGAAGGTGACAAAGCAAGCGTTAGTAATGTTATTTTTGTGATTTCCTGAGATTACGTTACAAAAACGCAAAATTATGTCTAAGAAAATTAGACGGCAGGTGCATTTTAACAAAGTAATCTTAAGACGCCAAAGCCCTTGAAGCTAGTTTTCACACGTAACTTCCGAAAATTACGCCAATCGAATTTTTAGTGCGATAAATTCGTCGGACGTATTTTTCGTGGTAAAAGCAGCCCGGATAAACACTATACAGTAAGAGTAAAGTCAAACAAACTGAAGCGAATCCGGCGTCGGATTCGACTGAGTCTGTTTGAACTTTAAGCGCTATAGACTCCAATAATGAGTGCAAAATTTTGACGTCTACGAAGACAAAAAAATACTGATAAGAAAGAATTAAAGAATACTTGCATTCACATGTATACAGGCAGAGTCGAAATGAATGTAAATCCTATGGAAGAACCTAAACAAAAGAAGCCTAGCCTAGAATATTGATTTTTGTTGTTGCAGTTGGTTAAGTAATAAAGTTGGTAGGTTACCGGTGAAGCTTCTCTATGTTGTCCGATAAAAGAAACCCCGAACTGGATTATATAGTTATGGAAACAAGACTCAAAGAAGTCAACTTATTCATGTACATATTAACTTTAATATATTAAACGGCTGATGGTAATAACAAGCCTTGCTCTGGTTTCATAATGACAATCTCATTTGAATTTATCTTACATAAATGAATTTTCTTATTTTATCTTTTATTTCCCAGGTTTCTGGTGTATTAGAAATAAATTTCAATGCATTTGGTGTATGTTGTCTATTAGCAGTTTTATCGTCATTAGCTTAATGTTTATCTGAATTATCATTAGTACAGCCTATATTCAGTGGCGGTACCTTCATAGAAGCCGAAAAGCCCGGCTTGCCCTAATAAAATCATAATTCACAACAACAAACGTACTTAAACCTATCAATAAAAATTATATTAAAAAATACCAGTCAAACATTCGCAACACACACGTACACAATAAGAAAATCAGCCAATCCCTCAGTTGGCCGTTTTTTTATACGTTGAAAATCTGTGGGCTTTCCCTAATTTTGACCCCTAGGCACGCCACTGCCTATATTTGAGGTTTATTTTCCAGTCTGGATACTAGAAGCAACTAAATTATTTTGTCTCTTAATAGTAAAGTAACATACACTTTCCATTAGGCTTTCTTTAACTGTTCCGTTCTTTAAATCGTCCATTACATTTTTAACTCCTGCCCTTTTTACAAAAATAGACGAAGGCTGTCTATCTCGTCCGTCCGACAGCTCAGTAGTTTGCTTCCGACTTTAATTTTTAGTAGCTCCATTTATATCCGCTGAGTAGGTAGGTACGAGTCATCTATTATAGTGTACGAGTACTCGTACACTATAATAGATGTATCTAGTTCTTAATAATAAATTAACGAGATTCCCGAAGTTACAACGGAATTAATTCAAGTACTATCGCCAACAGAGGCGGTCGTTAAAAATTACCACCAAGAGGGACCGATTGCAAATTCAATGCACCCATTTGCAATGTTAAACCGAAGCGTTGCATTCAGATAATGCATTTTAATGATGCAAAATGTCGATCGATGGATACTGTGGGGACACCTTACGATATTATTTCTTTGTTAAAGATTTAAGTGACACCTGATTTAGTTTTAAATGTTATGGAAAGAAGGGGTTCGTTGATTGGTTAAATGTTGTCTTGATTCTTATTATGATGTTTGGTTTGTTAACTAAAGTCTCTAAAGACTTTAGTTTAAGTGAAGTATCATTTTCATTGTCATTATTATAAACGTCTCCTGTAAGGATCTCATCATTTCAATCTCCTGTGCTAACAAACTTCATAGAGCCCGTAATTTAATTGAAAACGTTTGTTAGAAAATAAGTTGTCGAGTTAACTACCTACCTACATTTTTAGATAATCTTCAAACGTTCAATGCTTAGGACCTTTTAGATTACTATGAAACTTCAGGTGTTTCAAACGGCCTGGGTCAGTATAGTTTCAGTTTGGAGTTTTACTTCAATTCTAAGTTTAGATAAACTAAATATATAAAGTAGTAACATACGGGTCGTTCATTTGTTTATTTCGATTATTTTTTGTTATTAAATACTTTAAGTCGCAAGACCATAGGTCTAATTTTCTTCAAATATCCATTAGGACATTTTGAGAGAACTTAACTTGTTTTTGGCTATGAAGAAGTGATTCATAGGTTACCATAATCAACAATACCGATTTGGTAATAAAATCTAGGTGGGTTAACCCAACATAGTTGGGAAAAGGCTAGGCAGATGATGATGATCTAGGTGAGTTACACTAATGTTGATGATTTAGAAATGTGCTTTAGAAAGTCGAAACGAAATTAAGAACAATGTGTTTGGAGTTGTGATCACTCGACGCTTTAAATGAAAACCATAATAACGATGATGATTTCCTAATGACAAATAAGAAAACATCAAAAAAAAAAAAACGAAATGCAGAAAATAACCAAACACGCTCAAACTAAACAACCGCACCACTAAAAAAACTAAAACATGCATGATATAGCCAGTGTGTGTTAATACCCTTCTTCGATGAGCACCTAAATTAGGAACAACTGATTTCAGGAATAGGCGAGAAGAAATTAGTTATTCCTAATTTCGGGTAATGGCGAGTGTAAGATGTTAGTCGTACAGCGGATCCAACTAAACATAAAGCCTAGCCCGTAAAAGCATTAGTTAGTCCAGATTTGAGAAATGTCTTTCACAACGTTGCTAAGCATTATAGGCCAAATGTTTCACGAACACGGTGTAGCACATAACCACGAACATAACTCACTCAAACAAATATTTACCTCTCTTCAGCTTCCTTCATCCAACGTTCGAGCACCGGTTTGATTTTCTGCGCACTTTTTGGTGTTATATCCAATTTCTCAAATCTGTATCGAACATAAATGTAATGTTAGACTTTGCTATGCGAGCACCGGTCAAATGAAAATCTAACGCGAAGCACCTTTAGAACGCGATGTAACTCTTTACCCGATCCAAATTAACAGAGGCATAAACACAGGACATTGACATTGCGTTAACGATTTTAGAGAGAGAAAAAAAAAACAATAGGCAATTTAGTCTGCCGAGGTAATCAGTTTGATTAATACCGAACAAAGTAACAATAAAACAACGAATTCAGTTAGAAACGAAAGGTAACGTATGCCAATGCCCTGGCTTTGAATTGCGCAAAATGAATATTAATAAAAATAAGAGTAATGAAAATAATACATCATGCTATATTAGATGGAAAGTTAGATATTACTCATCGAGATGTTACAAATAATAAAAGTGATAAAGTTCTCACAGCGATTACTCATAGTGTCGAATCGACATGGTTTGGTAGCCGGCACATTAGTGTAGCGCGTTTGTCTTAACATCAAAATGTAAGTCGGCCGTAAGATGTATGGCGCCTTTGCTGTAATTACCCGAATGCAAATACCGTACACGTGTGAAAAGGAAAAGAAAGAACGTCAAAACCGGTAATTACAAATAATTATATACGGCATACATTCAAAAGGTATGCATGGATCGCCGATCAAGATAAGATTACATTAAACAGCGTTGAAACATTTTGATTTAAAGACATTTTGCGTGTGGACTCGGCCGATATAAGTGAGCCAAAGCGTGTACTTAATGTATGTTAAGTATCTACGAATTTATCTTCATTATCTTAGCTCCATTGTGAAATAATGTAAGTGCAAGTTGCATGCAGATGGATGCAGGACTGATGAAGATAAATTTGGAGATACTGTGTGTAGGGATAAAAAACAAAACACATACATGTTTTGTTGTTGTGAAGACAGCTGAGCTGCTAGCATCTGCGAAGCCAGGGCACTGGGGACGGTAACAAATATCATGTTAGATTATGTCGTAGCCAGTGACGGTGACGATACTCTGGTGAAGTGAACGGGAGCAACATCACTACATCTCAACAAATCTAGAAAGATTAGGAACAAAGTCGCACGCTATGTTGTCACTAAATAAACAGTACATGATCTTCCGCTATACAATGAGGTAAATACTTCGACACGCTCTGTTGATCAATATCATTTGAAAAGGAAATTCAATTTTCACAACGAAATTATTCGGGTTTTATCCAGTTTAGGATGTGAACGTGCAGTGTTGGTTATTTAACATTAATGTTATGCAGGTGCGAGATGCCCTGACGCATTGTGCTTCATATGAAATTGTAATGCACTCGGACCGGGGTTAATGGTTAATTCAATATTTTGTTATTGACATCGTTCCAAGTGGCAATGACCATGCGCCTGATTGTTTTCAAAACAGATCAATAAGGTAGACATTTCGAACCATTTTAAAATTTTGTAGCTTCAATAAAATTTCTTTAACGAGAATCTCGATTTTAACTCCTTTGGTGGAAATTTAAAAAGTATTGTTTTTACATTTCTGAAATGTTTTCTTAGGATTCTTTGGTTAAATTAGATTTGGGTAGCTAAACGCCTTGAGTTTGTGAAAATGATTAAAAAGAATTTTGTTGACTTTTGATCATTGTGAACTCTAACAAAAACCTTCAGTTAGAAGGAACGGGGAACACTAAATTAAATTCTTTTCTCAAAAACAATAATATGTTTTAATTAAAATGCAAATTAATTAAGTCCAGTATAATGAAAGGGGTAACTACCATGTAGCGACGTCACGACACCAAATTGGAGGGAGACGAAAGAAAAATTAATGGGAAATGAAATCACGACAGAACAAAGACAGGGGAATTCTACTCTTTTTAATTACACGAAAAAAGTAATTACGGCAAGATAATTAATTAACTGGAACAGAAGTAACGATTAATGATTTTATTATACGAAGGAGGTCGTCGGGGGGTGGCTTGGAATTGAAATTTCCTTCGGCTTGTGCCGGTCGCATTCCGTTTTGCATCGAAATTCGATTTGTTCACGGGCAACGTTGTTTCGAGTGATTTGATTCAATTAAACATTATGAGCGTAAAGCTATGCTGAAGCGTGATTAATTTGTCGATTTACCTAGTATAAGGTAACGTAAGAAAAAACAATATGATATCCAACTTCGATCGGCCGACAAACCTGTATAATTGTACGTATATAGTTGTAGCAATTTTGAAATTAAATTCTTACAATTTGTAATATTATGTAATTGCAAGACAGCAAAAGCAATTAAAAAGTTAGAAATCCTACATTTCGGGTTTAGTCTGTCGAGTGAATGCGTTCACATCAGTGATAATTTTTAAAATTTTGATGTTCAAAACAAAATAATGGAGTGTGAAATTCAGTCTGGTGCTTCGTGTACTTTTTATTGAAAGCTGGAGAGACGCATATAAGAATTTGCACCAATGAGTCATATCGAACAGCAAACAGTTTTGTAAGTTCCAATAGCCTAAGAATGTAACGTTACTGTTAAAAGACATGGAAGGTTAGACACGAATCAATTCGTAATAATAGAAAAAAATAATTAGGAAACACGCGCCCGCGCCTAGCTGAGTAAAAAATGGTGTAAGCCACGACACAGTGAGCGGAACGGAAGCCACCCGAATGGTAATTAATTAAACGAATTGTAAGCAATGAAAGGAGTCATGCTGTTTTACAAATCACTTCAATTAACGATATTAAAAAGTTGGAATGATAACCGAGCGCCGGCCTGCGTGACGACATTTATAAAAACGATTCTTGAACCTTTTTTTGTCAGCCCCTTGATGTTGCCAGCAAACGGTCACATTATTTTGACAAGCGTGCGACTTTATCTCCTTCGGTTACAAGTAAGATATCATCAGATCGTTTTTTATATTTTTTTCTTCTGCTTTGACAAATTAGATACTGTATTAACAACAACAATTAAGTAGCAACATTAATTTTTAAGCTGTGGTTGTGTGTTCTATATCATTTTTCATAACGGTTTCATTTGAATTTTAAATATGTGATATTATGTTCTTGGATATTAAAAATAATGAATTCAATTATGGAAAACGCGATGGTGTTTTTTTCTTTATGTACGTTGCTGAACCTTATACATAAAGGTGATTTCAGTTCTGTGTTCAAATTCAAGGAAGACTGCAAAATGGAGCACGCATATATTTTGCAAGATACCGTTACTGGCAGTTTATTAATTACACGTTGGAAATATTACGGCACTTTTAACTGCTGCTTGTAGTGACAATCTATTTACGGTCTCTTGGGTGCACCACGTCGTGTCCAGCAAAAAATATGTATAGTAAAGGCAAAAACCTATGGATTCTATCATACACAAAACAACAAATATGGAAATTATGCTAGACCTTACCTGCAAATCGCGCTTTGACTGTAAGCGGGGCCTTCGGTGACAGACAAGGCCTGACCAACCTGGGTCTGAGTGAGGCCTAGGCCAAGCCGCCGTAGCTTGAAAGCCTTGGCGAACTCCTTGATATCTTCCAAATTGATGCCGTCAACCACGTTGCTAGATGACTGGCTGATTGTTGGTTGATCTGTTGTGCAAAAAGGTTTTGTAATGATTGAGTTAACAGCGATTGTGATTGGCTTGCCATATCACAGTGAGACTTTAACTTAGTAATTTTTTTAAAGAAAATTTCCTTCTCTTTTCAGAACTAGTGTACTTTTACGAGTAAGTTTAATTAGTTGACCTGGGTATATTTTTTTAGGATTTACCATAGATTTTTATTGAAGATAGGTGTGACTAGGGGCCAAATCTTTACTTTCTACAATGATGAAAATATTTGAAATGATTCTCCAGATGTAAATATCTGGCCGTCTCGATAAAAGTCCTTAACAATTTTAATGTCATAATTTTAAGTGGTATTTAAATGTCATTATTTTAAGCTGTGCGCTGAAACAATCGGATATGCTTCGTAATATATGTGTTACTTTGTTGAAAAACACTGTCTACTTAATAAGTGTCTACCCCACAACCCCGCTAGGGAATCAGAGTCAATCGGGTGTAATCATTGCGGCGAATTCTCGCAAGTCGGGAACCGGGTATCTAAGTTGCGCCTGTAGTGTACTTCCAGTGTTAGGTACAGGTAGCGTTATCCATTGTCGCTACCACATAATACTCTTTAGAATTTACTACATTCAGAGCCTTTGCGTGCAACCAGTTCGATATCGAACAAAACTGGATTGCATATATATATGTTTACAAATCTGTATATCACATTGTAATAATTTAAACCAGTCCGTACCAACTCTGAAGCAGTTACCCCGTTTAAACGCGAAGCAAAATTATAGCCAAGTTTAGTGGGCAATTTATGTAATTAGTAGATGGTGGCGGTTCCTAATTATGCGGGATGTCATTAGTGTGGAGACGTGCTACCTCCGCGGAGGTTGGCTCGCGAGTGCGCCCCCCCCCCCCCACCATGCTTAGCTAACCGATGACAAATTACTTTCGCTATCTACCCCCGTTAGTTTAAGGAGTAGTCTGCGTCAATTAAGACAGGGTAGGGTTGGTAAATTGGCAATCGTTTCACCATTTTCCGGTGTTCGTAACTCAGACGATTTCTAATTTCGTTTTGTTATGTACGTGAACATAGTGTTGTTCCGGCAATCTTATTACCGAACGTAATAAGTTTATGGGGTGATTTTTAGGGGAGCTAGTTAATGTACCTAATATGATTCATATCCGATGTTGTGATTGTTTTCCTTTGTGCCTTTCTATGCCTAACAAAGTTGATATATCAAGGAAAAAGCTTATGCCTGAAAAACCAACAAACGTTGTTATAATAGAATTGTTTGTTGTCTACATTCTAAAAGTACCGTATCTAGATTGGAAATACGAAACACCAAATGAAGAATGACTAAAATTTTCATGATACCCTTGAAGATTTGGTGAACGCCTTTTGCCTAATGCAAATGCAAGGAGAATTTATTTGTATTAGGCATTGATAATGGTATTAGGCTTATATTTAAGTCTAAGACTTTCGTAATCTAATGCAGGAAGCTGAATAGTCATTTGCTCACTCACGTGTGTTAACAAATTGATGTATTTTTATGGGCTATCACGTTAAGTCGATATACGACATATTTAGACGTTAAGAAGACATGTTTTTATTTCAGTTACTCTAACAATTGTGGATTGTCCAAATTATCATATTGATCTCGCCAATCGACATGCCCTATCAGCCATCACACGTATATCCTTTTTATAAAATGGAAAAGTAATAACGAAATGACGTCTGTTTTCGACGTCCAATTAGAGCACATCGCGTGATGAGCGGTACCCATTAATTAGCTTACAAAGATAAGTCAATTGGGCTAAGAGTCATTCGTAACTATGGCGTCCTGAATTCGATAACAATACATCAAGATACCGCACGCTTAATTGTTTAATACATGTAATAAATTAATTAGAAGCAATTAAAGTTTGCGTGTCTCTACGTATGTCTGTATGACCTGAGTTACGTGTATGTATTTCTGCTTTTTCTTTTAACGAAATTTGTTATGGCTTTTAAGTGTTTTACTTGCTACTTTCTAAGTAATAGGCCTTTCATGAAGGGTCGTTATCGCTGTTGGTTTTATGGTTGACAGTGGCCTTTGTCTAAATGTAATATGCTTTATTCTTCGTCACACGACACGTTAATTTGCTGTGTTATTAACTTATTATCTGGCGATTCAGCAGTTACGTACTAATGTGTTTCACGCGTGTTAGCCCTTGAAGAATCAACGGAATTTTGGGCTTTATTATCATTTTATAATTATTCTTATTTAGGTATAGTACTCTGTGTCTCAGACATGAAACCTTAACATTCACTAAGGTCATCAAAGAGGTAAAGTTTGTAAATTATTTCATCACCACTGCTCTCAGAACTGTAAAGGAAAACACCGGGAGGAAACCGGCATGTCCTAGCACGAAAAAACAACATGCGACATCTTCCAACCCGCACTGGACCCGCGTGGTGGATTACGGTCTACTCCCTCGCACCGCAAGGAGGCCTGCCTGTGTCCTGCCGATTCCCGGCCACCGTAGGCGCGGGCTTGCGGATGGCGAGCAACGGGCAACTCGCCGTAAGGACCGTAAGGACCAAGCCCGGGTCGACGCCGACAGCGCGTTGTGTCCCACGCGCGCCTCAAAGAGATGTCAGCACTAACTGACGGGGTCCGCTAGGGCCGATGCCTGCCAGGGTCGCGGGTTATTCGAAAGAGATACCGTGGCCCCTGGCATAGGCAACTTATGGAATACGGGTGGGTTTTAGTCAGTAAAAGTCTGACACGTCCGAAATTGTCAAAAAAAACTTAGTTATTTAATTTCCCACCTAAAAAAAAGAGGCCTGTGTCCCAGTAGTGACGTTAAAGACTGATTGTGGGAGGTACAATTAAAGGTAAGATGAATCACTTTTCAGCAAGAAACAATGAGAGTATTTTCAGATGCTGCTCTCAAATCGATGCAATTAATTTTAATTGAACAGTTCTTTAACAAAATATTGAGGTGGAAACGTATTGGAACGGTTGGGTGGTGTTGGAAATATTGGAACTATTTCCAGATAATCAATTTTTTATGGACTATAAATACGAGTTGCTAGGAAAACTATTTTCATCATTATCATCATCATTTCAGCCGAAAGACGTCCACTGCTGGACATAGGCCCCCCCCCAAATTCTTGGAGGGGGTTTGCCATAATCGCCACGCTTGGCATGGTATGGTGGTGGAATGCATAGAGAACGCTGCTGCCCATCCTCCGGTACGACCCTTCGTCGCCTTTTATGACACCCACGGGAAGTATGGGGTGGTGCTATTCTTTAAGTCCGGCACTCCACAGACTCACTACTAAAAACTATTGTAATACTTCGTAAGTAAGTATCCGGTGTATTTACTCACCTCATTTGACCAAGATTATGTCTGTTCGCCATTTCTTCTCAGATAGGAAAGATGGAAAATATCGACTTGGAGAGATAGGAAATATCGACTCCACGTAGCAAATTTTTTATATGACGTGTAAAATTGATTTCGATATACTATTTACAGAATAAAAGCCCGGAAGCCGGAAAGTCTGGCAACCAGTCTTACCAAGCGGTATCGTGTTACCCAGTAACTGGGTTGTGGAGATCAGATAGGCAGTCGCTCCATGTCAAATACTGATATTCAGCTGCATCCGGTTAGACTGTAAGCCAACCCCAACATAGTTGGGAAAAGGCTAGGCAGATGATGATCATATTTACAGAATAAACCATTTCATTTCATTGCACTGTCCTCACAGTTATGAGTTAAATTGATTATGAATTTTTAGTTCAACCAAAACCCTGAAACTGTTGTCTGTGCCATTGAAGGGGCCCGGAACCGGAACCCGGAAAATGGAACCCGTCACCAACATAATCCAAAAATTTGCTGAGGCCCATGAACACCGACTCCACCGACATGTGAACATCGAGGCAATTCAGCTGTTAGATCAAACAATTATAGTGCGAAGACTAAAACGGACAAAATCTTTTGAGTTAGTGTAGTGTAAAAAGTGTAGAAATAATAGTGCTAATGACACACATAATAACACATGAACAAAGTGTTTACATCATCATATTAGACTCTAAGAAAGTGGAACGGACTTGTGTAAAGTACAATAAACACTATTCTAAGTTTTAAAATAATTATCACGTAAAAAATTAAGTTAGATTAAAATTGCTTATTAGTCTTATAGGCTAGATTGTAATTAATTATTAAGAACCTAGTTCTTTTTAATAAAGGATAATAAAAAAAAATAAAAAAAAATTGAAGGGGCACGGTGTAAATACACCTCCAATGCTTTTATGTTACAAACTGTCTAAATGTAAGACTAAGTACCCTAAAAATAACCAAATTCAGCAGCCACTACGAGTGTCCTAATGAATCGCTGTTATGTTTGTCTAGAAGGTCGATTGACATCCCGGACATGTATATAGTTAGCCAGGGTACGGTGAGCGAGAGAGAGCTAAGTAGGATTGACATCTACAGAAATACATTGGTGCTACAACACAGTTTGAACTTTAAGAGAGTAGATTTTCCACGCCACTATGAAATAATGTTCTTTTCTTGCAGGTAGAAAAGATTATTATCTATACAAATAAAGAAAATTGAAGTGTTTGTAATGTCAAGACAACATCTTTTTACTAAATGCTTCCAAAAGTATATACGGTATTTATAGCAAAAAATCAAAGGACACCAGAATTAAAGTGACCGGCCAGAAAAAAAAAAGTAGCTACCTACTGTTCTCTCATTTTGAGCATTTTTCACTATTACAGCGAAAGTCTACAATTAATCCCTCGGCTGCTATTTGAGATTGAAAATGCCAATGATCATATTTTTTTCACTTTCATTTTTGGTTATAAAGTGTTCGACACTTGGATGATGTCCTTTTAATTTTATTTTTTCTCTGCCTGTCTCTTTGTTCCTGCTAATCTCCGAAACGACTGGATCGATTTTGGCGGGACTTTCACTGGCAGAAAGCTGATGTTATAAGGGATAACTTAACTTAACTTAGGCTTTTAATTTAGAAAAATAAGTAGGGTTGCGCGCAAAAAAATTAAACCCAATTTGCACGCGAACGAAGTCGATGGCAGTTAGTCGAAGTTAGTTTTGTACTAGTAAACGTGGTAGCTCTGGACCTGTGTATTCTACCACGTTTATATTATTGATTACTTATCAGTCAATTAAAGTATAGTCTTTACTACAGTTTTTCAATAAACCTTCGTTTAGTTGCAGCTCTTGCCTGTGCTGTTGCACCAAACAAAATTGCAAAAACAAAAAAGCATAAAATAGCAATATTTCTCTCGTACATTCAGATTTATATTGTGCGCCATTTAAACTAATTCAGCCTCAATTTAAAGCTAGATTTGACAAAGATTAAGACCAAAACACAACCTAATTTTGTCCAAACTTATTCACCTCTTGATTTATTCAACAGCTATTTATTTCACTGCTTACTGAATTTCGCTTATCAAAGTACCTTGGGGTAATCGTTTCCTACTGAAAATGATCCTTTAATATCAGATTTGCGTTTGCCTAGACTGTTAATGTAGAACTCTCATGCCAACTATATGTAAATTGAAAAGAACACTAAAAATTAGGGAGGTTATATGGCTCGGATTGTCGAATAAATAATAAGCGTACTTAGCTAATTCATACTATTTTAGTGTAGCTTAGTAAATGGCCGTAAGAGATTTTATTATTCAGTGTTATTCAAGATTAAAAAATAGGCAATAAGATTTGAAGAATGAGGAAGTGTTGAAGTAGTGGTCGTGCTCGTGAGTTCGAACCCAGATAGGCACTTTGGGGCCGTCCATTAATCACGTGATGTTTTTTTGGTATTTTTAACCCCCCCCTCCCCCTTGGTGATATATGGTGAGGTTTAAGACTTACCCCCCCCCCCCCCCTCATATCACGTGTATCTTTAGTACCTACAAAGAATCGGACCTTTTTTTATGTTTATAAAATACAGGTATAATCATCTAATTTTATTAGAAAGTTTGCAGGATGTTTTTAAAAAAATAAATACACGTGATATATTACTACACCCCCCCTCCCCCCTTGTGATATTTCGTGATTTTTTATGGACCCCCTCCCCCCCCTTTCGAGCCTCACGTGATTAATGGACAGCCCCTTTGTGTAAATAATTTCACCACCATTGCTCTCAAAACGGTAAAGAAAACATCGTGAGGAAACCGGCATGTCTTTGAACCAAAAATTCGAAGCAGGCTCAGTGCGGGTTGTTGGATGTCACATATCCATAACCCCGCACTGAGGCTGCGTTGTGGATATCTCACAGAGAGGTCTGTGTCCCAGCAGTAGGAACATTCTATTATTCATACGGCGTTGAATAATAGTACTAAAATATATAAGAGAAAAGGTTGACTAAGAATTTATTTTAAAAGTTCAGTAATAGCTTTGATAAGGTTGCTCTGCTGCTGCTCTGTGAAATCGTTGGTGGATTGAATCTCTGTAGGTGCCTAGCCAAAACTGTTAAATTATTTAATGTTTACTAAAGACAGCTTAGCTATAGTTAAAAAAATCAGCGAGCTTAATAAGGCACCACAATGAAAAATTCGTCACAGCTAATGATCGAATCGGACCTCTATTCCGAACATTTCACATTCAACGCTACATTATTCTAAATTAAAGATTTCGAGTGATTAGGTGTATCATTTATTGATACATACAGTCATTATATTCATAAAATTTCCAACAACCACTCTTTGTGTCAATGACATAAGAAATAGAATCGTATAAATACCATATCGAGACACGCAAATTATAAATTTGTGAGCTCATGTAATGGGTGAAATTACGGGCGCCGAATCGTCTCGAATCATGTTACGATTACGACGTAGAATCGAATACGTTATCAATTACAATTAACGCGTATTATTAAAGTAACGGTTGTAAGCACTTTTGAACAAGTTTCTTGAAGAATTTAAGCGTTGTTTGGTAAAAGTTTAAGCTTTTCTTCAATATTATCGAGGGCTTTTCATTGGCTTGTCCTATTATTAAAAACCCATTATGTGAATGATCTGATATTAAGTGTAGTTTGATAATTAAGTAAAAAGATATTGGGGAATCGAAATTTAATATGTAGGTACCTATATATACCTATAATTTTTTAGTTTTGGCCCTACTCTATTTATTTCTTGCGCCTCAGTGGTGTTTACAAAGGCATTCTTTTAAACAATACGTAAGCAAAATAAAAGCCTTAATTAAATTAAATGACTTCGTAATTTTTAAGGTTTCCTTATTAATAACTGGTTTATTTATTACTTACATATTTTTATCGTAATTCGATTGACACGAACAAGGCCTGGGCGTTACCTTTTATAAGTTAATGTATAAAACAATTATTAATTACGATACTAAGTGAATGTCGAGTGTTTTAGCATTGATCGCTAATGAGTAACGAATGGTTTTAAAAATAGCACCCTGATGAATTACGAAACGAATGGTTTGTGGAATTAATGGCAAAAAAAATAATGAAAGCCGCCTTTAAAATAAAGAGTTTTTTTAACAATTGTTTCTTTATGTACCTACATCATTTGAATCGATGCAAAAGTAACTCTACATAACAGCAAAAAATACGATTTAGGAGCAGAATGCCCACTTCTCAAAATGGCAACTGACTAAATCTTTCATAAACTATCCTTACAAATATCTAAAGAGATCGATGATTATAATCAAAGCCCAATTAATAAGTGATGCTACGTGACAATGTACCATTAGTGATCTAAAATGAAGGTTATTAAAACACGATTATTTATGTTAGTACCAACATATTCGGTCCCCAATGTCCTTTCATGCAGATCACGTAATGACGCCACATTTCTAGCTGAATCAACAGGTAAAGCTCCCGAGTGGCCTGAATATAGAAAAATTAAATCAGATACGATCGTTCGTTTTTTTTAGTTCAATTTAATAGCAGCTCACAAACTAAACTTAGCTGAAGGAATGTGACGGCCCACGAAAAACAAAAAAACCAGGAAAACTATGGCATGAATGTAAAATTAAATCTGAATCTAAGTCAAACATTGAATTTAAAGGAAACTGACATGTCCTAGAATCAAAAATTCGAAGACATGTGACATCTATTATCAGGCACTGCATCTATTATTAGCATAAGGGCCTCATTACACTGGCGATTTGCAAGCGAGTCCAAAGCGAGGCGAGTGCGCAGCGAGCTCACCGTGAGTTCGCAGCGAGCACGCGGGGGACACGCCGCGAGACGCCGTCGATACCATTTTGTACACACTCTGGCGTCGGCGACGGCGCTATTCGCGGCAAGCTCACTGCGAACTCGCGATGAGCTCGCTGCGAAGTCGCGGTGAGCTCGCTGCGCACTCGCCTCGCTTGTAAATCGCCAGTGTGATAAGGGCCTTATGCTATTGAATTTGGCAGTTGACCGTTAATCGAGTTTAGGGAAGTTCTGGTCCAGAAAATACTACAAATCTAGTTAACCAACCATATGACTCTCTCCAAAAAGTTGACATTACTTAGTTTCAAGAGGCGCAATCCACTGAATAGATAAGTTTGTAGCCGGAGTCCGTTAAAACATCATCAGTAGCAATCAATCGGGGAGTCAAAGGCATTTCCGGGCTGATGCCAGAGTAAAAGCTTCTAGGTACTTGCTTTTCAATTAATGAAAATAATATTACAATAGCATAATCAGCTTATAATATTCCTACTGGGACACAGGCCTGGTCTCTGAGAGACAGAGTGGGCCGCAATCAACAACGCGGGCCCACTGCGGGTTGTTAGATGTCACATGTCTTCGAATTTTTGGTTCTAAGACATGCCGATTTCCTCACGCTGTTTTCCTACACAGTTTTGAGAGCAGTGATGAAAAAAAACTACACAAATTAAACTTGGTGTAAATCTTTTCATCACTACTGTTCGATCCTAGACAGGCATTTCAGTGGCTGCCTGGGTTCGAACCTGCGACCTTCAATTCGCAAATCGCAGCCGTTTCTACTGCTGCTACAATCGTCGGTAATAAAGCCCCTTTCTCACATTTTCCACTAATGCCAATTAATTTAAAGTTCACTTATTTACTGAGTCTATCCGACTCGGGCCAACTCTTTGTTTTCGCTTACGTTATCGATTGCGTTCAATTTTATCGACGACGTTAATTATTTGTAATGGATTTTAATTAGTTAATTAATTAATTTAGTTCGGTACGCCGGCTGGCACGGTCGTTAGTCGGTTTCTTTGAAGCCGACATGAACTTCCTTTATTTTGGTCGAGGCTCTTTGTATTGTACATTTTAGTGTCATTAGTACGTAGTATATTTACGAGGAATTATGTTTAATTATGAATTAATAACCCGTTGTACTTTTAGGAATGGTTCCTTTATTATTTTATGTGTGGTGTGCCTTGTGCGACTTGTTTTACTCGTAAGCCTGGCACCAAGTTGCTGGGACAGGAAGTTTCGTAGTGTTTTCGTCTGATAAGTCAGTAGGTTATCAGGAACAGCTTTCTGCGTAGGTCTGGCTTTTGCCCCTACTTTTTCACAATAGTTCACACAGAACTCTAATCTAGAGGTTAATCAGTGGTGTGTTAGCTTAGGCATACTTTGGTTTATCTTCCAAATTGTATTTGCTTCCGGGTTTATAACATAAGTCCCAAACTGCTCAGCTGTCCCAATCTATCAGGAGAGGCACTGCTACAGTCTACTTACTCTAAATTGACCCTTGAGATTATTTAAAAGAAAATTATGTTAAACTGACCCGACAGATGTTGTTCTGTTCAATTTATAATAATTCTTACAAAAATCACATAGAAAAAAGTACCTACGTTCAGTTTTCCCCGAATTTGTAAATTTTCCAGGTAACGTTTCTATTTTTTATTTTCATAAAAACCTAATTCTAGACTAGACTATTGCGAATATTTTAAAACAAAAATTGCCAAATCGGTCCAGCCGTTCTCAACGATGCGCTTACTAACAGCATTTCATTCTTATTTAAATACTAGCTAATGCTCGGCATGCGTTGCAATGCTTTTCATATTTTTTTTTGATAGGAGACTTGTCCAGCGCGCAAACAAAAACTTATGAAAGTTTCATCACAATCGGTCGAGCCATTTTCGAGAGTGTGAGCCATGTGCGAGACTCACACACGGCAATTGATTTAATTACACTAATATTATAAAGGCGAAAGTTTGCGAGTGTGTGTGTGTTTATATATGTTTGTTACTTCTTCACTTTCAATCGGCTGGAACAATTTTGATAAAACTTTGTATGGAGGTACCTGACACCCTGGATTAACATATAGGCTATTTTTTATCACGATATTCCCACGGGATCGACACTTATGCAGGTGAAACCGTGAGGCGCAGCTAGTTATATATGTATAAGAACATAGAAGATCACGTTTTATTTCTTTTAGAATAACACCAGAATCCGTTAATGTAAAACAGTACCTATATAATTACTCATAAGATTAATAGTCTAATGCTATTAGTGTATAAATTATGGGATAATTGAAAGTAGGAGAGTCGGTGACGTCACCCCTGCCCGCGGTCATCACATTCAGCTATCGATGCATCCCCGGTCGGAAGCTAACGATGTTCATTGAATTGTAGGAAAGTTTTGATGTCAGATTGTAATACAATCATGTATAAGAATTGTCATAGGGTTTATTTATCGAAAATTCAGTTCTATTGGGACATATCTAAGGTCTATTTTTATTCCGGAAGATGTAGTAGGTTAGTTTCAATGTTAAAAAGCTTGGGCCCAGCTAACTCCTAGCCTAGACCTTCGCCTTCGAGGTAAACCGCGGCGAAGGAGGTGTGACGTTCTAATAATTTTCGCGGGGCCAACATGGCCAAAGATCACACAAAATAGAGAGGAATAGAAGGAAAAAGGGGGGGTCTTCGCCCAAAAAAGGGGGACACAATATAGGCTAAAAAATATATATATTTAAAAATTGCTTTAGTCTAGAAACCAAATTAGTCAAAAAGTAGAACATTTCATTGACCACATTGTGATACCCACCATGTCAACGTACAGACGATTACAGAACGCGTGTTAACATTAACAAATAGGTTTATATCTATAGACTGTTTGGCGTAGAACATAGTGGAGAGGAACTGAGTAATTTAGTAATTGTATCCACTAACAACGAATTAAATAGTAATCAATAGAACTGGGGCCCGAGCACGAACCTCCTGGTGCTTTTAGTGAGTACGGTGTGGGTACGATACGATTTAAATCACAAGTAAGTACAGACGCCAGCACATCAAGCTACCCGAAACTGTCAAATTTTCCCAATCAACCTTGAACCTAATGCTTTAGCGATTAAAGTTGAAAATCTATTAAAGAAATTTGACAGATTGTAGTAGCTTGATGTGCTGGCGTCTGTACTATAGTTACACTTTTGCCTAACCCTTCAGAGGATACAGGCGTTATATCATGTAATTTTAAAACAAACAGTGGTATAAAAATAACTATGAAATCTGACAGACTAAAAGCGGTAGATGGGTTTGCGAGGCTATTGTTTTAAATGGGTACTTACGCTTCAAGTTTGGAGCCTAATTTCGCGTGTTTAGGTTTATGTTGGCCTCTGTAAATGTATTGTCATACCTTGAGACTTACGCAACAATGCGGTAAGACTGACTTAGATACTCTTTACTACCTTTACTATATTATAACAACTAGCAGCGTCCCGCGGTTTCACCCGCGTAAGCTTCGATTCTATGGGAATATCGGAATAAAAATTATCCTATGTGTTAATCCAGGAAATGGTCTATCTATGTCCCAATTTTCATCCAAATCTGTTCAACGGTTTACGCGTGATTGAGTAACAAACCTCCAAACATCTTCACAAACTTTCACATTTATAATATTAGTAGGATAAGATACACAGCGTATACGTATTAGAACCATATTTGAGGGTGCTACTCAACCCAAATGTATGGGACGGCTGACTATTTTTTCGCGATTACGATGATGATGGTTCCATTAAGAAAGTGGTTCAATTTGAGTGTCTATACCACACCTTTAAGTCGACTACATGACTGCATATAAAAGAAAGAGAAGCGCGATGACACAACTACTAGCGTTGTGTCATCGCGTTTCTCTTTCTTTATTTATTGCAAAATTTGAAGCAATTATTTATTTACAAAAGATTATTGTTTGGACAAAAAATTAAAACACTAGTTCTTTAGTATGTTGCTTGTAGAATGATCTGATGAAATTAAAAAATATACTTTTATTGTTTCTAAAACTTGCGTTTTTGTCCTGTAAGCCCCCTAAATATGACCACACATTTTTGATCCACGCTGTATAACAAGTGGATTCTTTGACTTTATCCGTAGACACTTGACATTTACACCCTGTGTAAGTAATCCATCTTCATCAGCTTTCTATTAAGTACTAAAGAAAGTTTTTATTAAAGTTGCCTAATAAACGACACTAATGAAATTGAGTAATCACACTAATATTATAAAGGCGAACATTTGTGAGTGTGTGTTTATATGTTTGTTAGTTCTTCACGCTCAAACGGCTGGACCAATTTTGAAAAAACATTGTATGGAGGTAGCTGACTCCCTGGATTAACATATAGGCTACTTTTTATCCTGATATTCCCAAAGGATTGACATTTACGCGGGTGGAACCGTGGGGCGCAGCTAGTTGATTAATAAATATAAACTTAGATAACCACTTTTTGAGTTTTTTTTAAATAGCCCATTTCATGCTGATTTTGGCTTCGAATCTTGAGTTATTAAAACCATCATAATATAAGTCCATTTATGGAAAACGTTCTCTTTAAATTTTCCTATGTATACGTATATATTATTAGTATGTACCTATGTAAGAACACGCACAGCCAACTGTGTCACCCAAAAAGGAATCCCCAAAAGGATAGATAGAACCATCCTGTCAAACGTTCAGGGTGACGATGACAGTGATTCCAGCAACATAGTAGGTCTACACTCGTCATTTATTAGCCAGTCAAAAACCAAGCCTACACAACTGGCAAGTTTTCTCACAAAAAAGTCCCAATTACAGGCTTGAACAGTCACGGTAAACTTATATCAACAACTACAAAGAAAAAAAAAAACGCGAGATCAAGATTGTTTGCTTTTGACGTAATTAATGCGCAATCATTCTTTTTTTAAACGTAAAAATAAAAAATAAAATTGTATTGCCAGCCAGGTGTTTCATTTTACCTCGGAATATATCCTTTTTGCGGAAAACACTTTCAGTTATCGAGTACTAACAAATTAGCAGTTAGCAATGGTTCGCTTCGTTCAGAAATGGCAAGGAATCGATGGACTCATTATGAAACAATTAACTGAGTAGGTCGCGGTACGTGGGCATCAGATGATGTTTGCTGTAATTATTTTTTATTAATACCTACTTAGTTAGTAATTTGTCTTAATAATACCAATGTTTTTTGAAGTGAAAACTTGCTTAGGCGCGTTGGGCATTTTTTGACATGGGAAAAAACTATTGAACTCGCGCCACTGTTACCGTAAGCGACACCGCGCGTGTTTTGTTTATAAGTCGATTAAAAAAATACCCGCTTCGGATTCGTTGGGCTGTCCACGGGATGTACCTACTCGGTTTAAATTGTATTCTGTTTGTGTTTTGTTTTCACTTCTGTTATATTTTAACTATTTTGTTTTGAATTAACACTTAATCCAATTGTCATGAAAACCAATAGCTTCCCAGATTTCCAGTCTAATGTTTCCATATATTTTTATTTTCTTTCACAAGTAGGCCTTTTCATTTATCTTGTAGGTATGAGCAGATGTGCTCCGGCTTGGTCTTTTGAGAGGTACCGGGCACCTTTTGAAGGTTTCCCCAAGAAAAAAAAAACAAGGGTCTGAGCAGATGTATCAGGACATGTTGTTTAAATTCAAATTGAGTTTGTACAAATGTAATTTGTCTGGTAGTCGCAGGATGTGTCAGCGTAATATTTTAAAAGAATTTAAATTTAGAAACTCGTATTATGTAAAATAAAGGTAAAAGAAGTATGATGGTTGAGGCGATGATTTAATGACAATTAATCATGAAAGTAAAAAAAAAAATGTTCGATCCTCAAATGTTACTTAAACTTGCTTCTAAAAACCTTTATTATTAAACAAGATTGGAAATTAAAAAGCTTAGTTTTATTGCCAATAACAAAGTTTCAACATTTTCGTTTGCAGTTAAAGTTCCCTCCGGACAATGACGGCCTAAAACAAATGTCCGCTGTAGAGAATTAGCTTTATTCTGGTGAGTAAAACACTGGCCATCTGTTGCATCGATATCTAAATAGAATACTTTTTTATTGGAATAAAATTCAAGTTGGAAAATTAGAGTTGTTTTTTGGTAGATTCAGGAATTACGTAACAGGAATATGAAATAGGTCCTTATAGAGATAATTATTATTATTTATAATATTTAGGATGGTTAGGAAGTTACCCAAAAAGTGAATACACTTTTTGGGTTAATTGACGATGTAAAGTCGAAGTTTCGATAAAAAAAAAAACTTTTATATCAGACGCAGACTTGTGTAGCCCATTTGGTTAATGTGGTTTAACTATCGAATTTATTCAGCTATTTTTTAACCTTACGATACCTATCAGGAGTTTCCATAATACCTATGCTGCATAAATTTATCGAACTAGTAATTACTTATGACTAACTATCAGATAAGGAGACCGGCTAAGCACAGACGCCAGCACATCAAGCTACCCAAACTGTCAAATATTCCCAATCAACTTTGAACCTTATGCTTTAGCGATAAAGTTGATAATCTATTAAAGAAATTTGACAGATTTTAGTAGCTTGATGTGCTGGCGTCTGTACCTATCCGGACAAATCCTAGATCGTCCATAAAATACGTAGGTACTTATTAGCCTATATTTTCTTTACATAGTATAAAACAAAGTCGCCGAAATGTCTGTAGGCGCATAACTTCCTAATGACTGCACCAAATTGGATAATTATTTCTTTGTTGTGTTCGGTATTGCCAGCACAAGGTTTGTATGAAAGAGTATTTCGGAAATCTGAAAAAAAAATATTGCCCCCGTGTGAAGTCAAGGCGGGCCGCTAGTTATCAATAAGAGAAAAACCCTATCCTATCACAATTTCCCTAAAAGCCAAAATGTCTCCTAAAACTAACAATAAGTATACAATTTACAGACTAACTTCAAAACATTAGCCCAAAAGAGGTCACGAATTTAACTAATTAGAGCCAAATGCCGCTCAAAATAACTCTGGTCTAGCTTAGATCTATCTTGGTCAAATATAGATTCTTACCGATCTCCAGACTTCGTGCAAATAAAAATCGCGCCGTTTCGTTCTAAAACTGAATGAAATGGGCCAATAAAAATAACTTCGTCTTAAATAAATTGGTATAGTCTGCTGCTGGGCGGATAGCGGAATTAGTCCCAATTAGGTAGTTACTGTAAGTTAGGACGGCATGCTATTGGATTAAATATGTTTATTGTTACGGTTCCGTATCAAAATAGTAAAACGGAACCCTTATGGACTCTGTCTGTCTGTCTATCACAGCTCATCTCAAGAACTACTAATACTATCAACTTCAAATTTGGAATAGTTTTAGATGACGTTTGCCCAACTATTTGGCAAATAAGAAAGAAATAAAAATATTTTCTTTTTTACAACAGGGACTGAAAGGGGGTCTGAAAAATTCGAAGTGTGGTTACTAGGGCATGTAAGATATAATATGAAAGAGCGCAGTTTGCACATTCTCAAATATTTTTTTTTAGTACGCATAGTTTTCGACTTGTCATAAGAAATGTAAAAAAAAATACCGTTCCCCCCTTATCTCCGAACTTTGCAAAAAGAAAAATCTGAAATAATTCTATGTGATAGAAGTCTATGTAAAGATTACAGGAAAAATAAAACGATGCCTCTAAATAGCATACTTTTTCAGAAATTACACTAAACAAAAGTTACACTAGTTCCACTGTCGGTCAAGAGAACGGTCAAGAGCGCTGACCTAAAACTGCAATATTCTACAACGCAGTGCGCAGTGTTAAAATTCTCTAATGAATATAGGCCTCGCCGTTAAAAACATATGACGGTACGGAACCCTCGGAGCGCGAGGCCGACTCGCTCTTGCCCGGTTTTTTTAAGTTTTAATTTGATCTATAGCAGTTTAGGAAAAGGTTTAGTTTTCAATAAATGTTGTTTTTTTTTTGGAGAAGGTTATTGGGATGATACATCATGTACCATACCAGAGTGAGCAGGCGTTTTATTTTTAGACTAGCTTCTGCCTGCGACATTGTCGTTCCGCCGACCCATCAAAATTTCATTCACTTCATTACTTCGTTTTTGCTTAGTGATTTTCTGGCTTTTTTATTTTTGATCGGATCCTAAGGGTGACTAGCGTGATGTGATGTGGGCTATCAAATGCAAAACTTTCTCTCAAATTGTAATTTTTTTTCTGTTGTTTATGTTTTTTATTTTTATGCGTCATGCTTGCCGCAAATAAACGTAGATATTTTCTTTCTTTCTTTCAAACAAACTTTTTAACTTTATTATTAGTATAGATAATCTTGCTCTTATCCACTATCTCGCCTGATAAAAAGCTATGGATGAGGTCTACCATGGAACGAGCGTGCACAAAAGATTGAAGGGTTGACTCTTGCTTCACGCTCTCTTCTCTTCAGTTTTCGTGTTATAAAAATTACAAATACATATTATCAAGTGAATTGCTTTTTACCGGCAATCGGCATGTAATTGGTTTCGATACCAATTAATTAATTAACCATCTGATACTCAAATAGGCCACCCAGTCTCTCCATATCGGTTGGTTTTTAAATTATTTCAAAAAAAGTTGTAAGTTACCCAAAGATATTCCGTTTGGACTAAGTACTAAGTAGGCCCGACAAACCGCCACTTGTAATGCACTTAATTTCCGATACATTAATACTTAACATATCTTAAGAGATAATGCGCTGTACGAATAAAATGTGTAAGCGATATTATCTTGTACAACTAAAAGGCTTTAAGTTGAGATACTAATAGTTTTTATTACACAGAAACTCAATACTTTTTTCGTAAAACTTTACATAATTTACATGTAACCGAACAAACACAATTGAGAACATGCTTAAACGCTCCCTTGGACATATAATTAGATTTGTTCGAGTAAAAAATCAAATTAAACAAACCTTTTTTTAGAAACGCAACCAAATTAACTTTACAATGTCGTGATAAGATCGCGGAGTGCCGGCTCGCCTACGTCGAATGGACGCAGCTACTTTGAGCCAATCAAGTTAACTCGACTGTCACCGAACGCACTCGGGAACTCGGAACTTCTAAACAGTACACGGACAGTCTACAACAACTCTTTATAGTATTAGGTAAAATAACTCCTAGGACACTGTTAGACTTCGCCTAGCTAATGGATCGCTCCTCTATGCTTAGAACGTACAACTTTTATGGATAAGTAGAATTGAGTTAGTAGTTGTGGCGAAAATAGCGTTTAAGTTACTCTTAGTTCTGCTTTTGTTGTGTTGAAATGGCGAATGGGAGTTTATCAAAATGTTTTAGTGACGTTACAGTGGTAAGTTGGTTTTATAATGGATCGTGTGCTGTGTAATTAGTTGCCGTTTATATTACATTTGGTTCGTCGCAGTACTTAGTTTGTATTTTTAACTACGTTTTCTGTTATTATTTCAGGCCCCAAATTGAGTGAGCGCCATAGTTTTGTAATTATTTTGATAGGTACTGAACTGGATGTAACGTTCTTCATAGATCACTGTACAATATGGTTATCAAAAATTAATATTAACACTTACTTGGCGAATCAGCAAGTAGATCGCTGTCGTCATGCGATGGTGACTTCACAGATCCCGGCGACATCTTCACGGGCGCATGCGGTGACGGAATCGGCCCAGATCCGGCGCTACCGGCGCTGCTGGCTGGTCCGGCGTTAGCGTTGTGTGACGTAGTGATCGTTATCTCGCCGTTCGATGCTGCCAGCCTGCGTAATATTAATTATCACGTCATTATTTCGTTAATGCATGTTAATTGGGTGATTGAAGTATTCGATACATCCAATTATCCTATGACATGGGAATAATGTAGTCAAGTACGTGTTTATAATTTGTGTAAAAGTTATGGTTATAAGTTTAATCGATCGAAAGCAGCTACTGATGAGATTTATTTATTATTTATTATTATTATTTAAAAAAGTTTCAATTAAGTTAAAACTAGGATCAGTTTGTGTGCTACAAAAGGTTAAAATAGAAAGTTTAATTCATTGACAAAATATCCACGCTATCCGTTGAATATTTTATAGTGTTTCCGAATAAAATCACAATGAACCAGCCACAAGCGTTCGCCGTGATGCGATCATCGTGATTTTAACATTCGACGTAACAAAGCCGCAATTTACCGTAAGTTATAAGGTAATCTTAGACAAATGTCGGATAAAGTCAATTAGATGTTGGTAATTTTATCTCAGATACATTTAAATGTAAAAGAAATCTTGCTGTGTTCAAACTGTGATATCTGTTGTAGTTTATTTTTGCTTGTGCTTAGTGAGTAATGTTTCGTAATAAGACTCATTGAGTTGAACATAATAATACCTACTTAGAACATTTTTGAGATTGTTCTAATGTCTAACGCTGAATCTTAAGAGCCAATAAGTTACAAAAGTAAATTAGATAATTAATCAAAACTTATAATAATATAAAGAGAAAAAGATTTGATTTTTGGTATGTTTGTTTGTTCCGCTTTCATGCTAAAACGGCTGGACGGATTTGGATGAAATTTGGCACATGGGTAGACCATGGCCTAAATTAGAATATACCATCGAGATATAAGTACTAACGTACTAGAGAAGACACCGTAAATTCCTACTTTGTCTCGTTCAACTGCGGCGACTGCGCCGCACCTCACTCAGTCGCTCTCTAGCTCTTTACGCGTAAGTGCCGTGATTTACATGGCGCTTAAGACCTTTTTGCCGAGAATAAATACACTTCTGCAGCAAATCTAGCGCTGTGGTAAATTAGTTACGGTTTAGACGAATTGTTTATTATTTTAGCGCTGCAGCGAACTAAAGATTCAAATTACGAAGAATAGGAAAATTCAGTTATTTGACGTAGCTTCTCTAGTACGTTAGTACTTATATCTCGATGGAATATACGATACTTTTTATTCCGATATTCCAACGGCATCGAGACTTATGCGGACGAAACAGGGGGGCGCAGCTAGTACACAAGATACAATAATATGTTGTGAAGAAGAAGTCTATTGTTTTCAAACCTTATTAACACAGATCTCTTGACCCATTCAGGTACCAACTATAATCGCAGTCGTGAACACACTCTTAGGAAACAGTTGCAAATACATAATTCAAACGATTGTATGTTTGATACGTTACTCATTCTGATCAAACTAAATTAGCTTGAAACATAATTTTATAATGTACTTTTAATTATAGTACTCTCATTGTAATATTCGTAATTAATACTCTCCTCTCGTGGAAATGTTGATAAGTTCGGTTTTCTTTGTAAAATATGTACCATAGCAAAATAACTTGAAATCAATTGACTAACTTATATGTAGCAGTGGACTCAGTTGATTAAACATTTTTTTTAAATCATTGATAATTCATCTACGAAAATTCCTACGATTTTTTTTTGGACCTCTGCTTACTCGAAACTTTACTAAGTGTTAGAATTAAGTTAAAAGTACCAGTATACGAAACGAACCCACCCGTAACTTAAAGGGGAAAATAGGGACTATCACTAAATAATCTATAAATATTCCTACGAAATTTTGTTCGACCTCTGTTCACTTAATAAGTGTTAGAATTACATTAAAAGTACCAGTAGGTATACCAAACGAACCCACCCGTAACTTAGTGACGATAGGGACTATCACTAAATAGTGACACGGCACTTGTTCATTGTCACTAAGCCATGGAGGCCAATTTTTCTCAATCAGCGCCGAGATAAGACATCTAGACGCTTTACGTTTGTCGTTTTCCTTTTATGAGTCATACTAGCTGTGCCCCGCAGTTCACCCGCATAAGTGTAGATTCCGTGTGAATATCGGGATAAAAAGTAGCCTATATGTTAATTCAGAGTGTCAGCTACCTCCATACCAAATTTTATCAACATTGGTCCAGCCGTTTGAGCGTGAAGAAGTAACAAACATATAAACACACACTCACAAATTTTCGCGTTTATAATATTAGTGTGATATTATAGTGTGATTAAAAGAGGTATTATGTAATTGAATTAGTATGAACGACAATACAATTTAGTTACGAGGTCATGGTCTTGTTTCCTGCGATTATGATTCAGGTAGATGTTTATGTAAGACTAACTACGCCACGCGGTTTCACTCGCATAAGTGTCAATCCCGTGGAAATATCGGGATAAAAAGTATTCTATGTCCTAATCAAGGCTATGGTCTACCCGTGTGACAAATTTCATACAAATCTGTTCAGTTGTTTCAGAACGTCAATAGAAGATCTTTTCATGTTCTTTATTTTTTTTTTTGTGGAGTTTCTTGCCCATTCTTCTTTCTCCATACGAAAACTACCTTTTGGAATGGGCGACTAGAATCAATACTATTTTGTTGTAATTTTTGACGTTCAAAAGTGCCTTTTATGTACCTATTTGTAATAAATGCTTTGACTTTGACTTAAATTCGGTAATACGTTTTTAACAGGCATATTTAGATGGATAAAACATGTAAATAATGAGCGTGAAATCTCTTGAATTTAGTCAGAAATTGCGTGTCTAACTAAGATGACATGTTAAAACTGTTGTATTGTTTTAAAAAAGATAAATAGAGATTTAGGATAAATAGAAAAAAAAATAGGGGGAAACATTAACAAACGATTTTCCTTATTTTTTTTGCCTTGAAAAAGTTTTTGTATTAAAGTAAAGGGTGAAATTTTTTATAAAGGAAGCCGGTTGGAAATGTATGGAAAAACCTTTATTTTTCCTTAATTGCCTTTTAGAATAAGGCGTCGTGTTAAATTGACCTTTTACCACGAGTGTTCTATAACAAAGACTGTTGGTATGTTATGTAGGTGGGTCTACCTAATTGTTAGGAATGTTTCGCAGGAATGCGACAGCTAGAACTAAGAAAAACACAGCCATTTTTTCCTAAAACATTTAAAGCCCTATATTCCATAATGTTTAAGATAATGCAGTATTCAAAGCAAACTTATACGTACTTCTACATTTTCCTGTAAAACTTTTTTGTATTGTTTATAGGTAAAGGTTACAATGCGTGCCACGAAAGAAGAGACTTGACCCCGCCTCCCCCGCCTCTTTCCGCCGCCCCTATGACGTCCGGTCCCGTCCCGCACTCAGACCTCATACCGCTAAAGATACCTAAAATCGTGTACTGCGCATGTCAAACTACGTGGTGTGTCAAGTCTCATCTTTCGTGGCACGCATTGTAAATTGCGTAACACACTACCAGAAGCAATGGGTTTCATTTTGACAGTTCAACAACTTTCATTGCGTTATTTACGTTGTTGAGCAGACACATTTTTCGAACATATGGAGCAATGGATTAGCAATTATGCTTCAAAATGATTCAAATTGAGCGTAATCGTGTGTTACGCAATTAGGGTGGAGGTCTACCTACATTCGTGTACCTTTTTTTTTCTGAGGAAACCTTCAAAAGGCGCCTGGTCTTTGGAAATAAAACCAGGGAGTGTGGGATTTTCACCTCACTAAAACCAGCCCGGTGGTCACCATCTGCACTATGGAAGGGGGCACCGTTACCTCTCAAAAGACCAATCCGGAGCCCCCTCTGTGCAACGTCTGTTAGGGCACATCTCTGGGGAGAATGTAAAGGGGTCTCCCCAAAACCTATCTGAGAAAGTGTACAAACATCCTTTCCTTCCAACCTAACTTCCTAACTAATATTAGGTATAAATGCGAAAGTAAGTTTGTTTGTTACCTTTTCACGCCTAAACCACTGAACCGATTTTCCTAAAATTTTGCATAGGTATACATTGTCAGGTGTACAGAAACTGACATAGGGTAAACATACACTGACATACCTTTCATCCCGAAAAAAAGTACTGTTCCCGAGGAAAACAACCATAACGTTAATATGATAATAGATGGCGCCACGTGTCTTTCAAAACGAATTGATTGTCAAATTCTAAATTAACGCGAGCGAAGCCGCGGGCCAAAGGTAGCACTTTCATATTTTAATAAGCCCCCAGATAAACAAAACAGCCCGCTAAACTAGCATTAAAAACCCAAGTTTTCGTTTTTTTTTTTTTTTTTCTGTAAAACTACCGTGTATCGTGTAACAATGATGTTTGAGTGTCTCACCCGAGTGCGGCGGCTACAAATGAGGTGCGCGCTTCATTAAGTGCGCCTGCATTAGCGGTAATTGCTGGCTAATTAGGGCCTCATCCGTTGCAACGAACACACACACACTCATGCACTTTTATTATTGTGAACGTGCATTTGATGCGATGTTACGCTGACTCGGTTTAATTTATCTGTCGTCAAGTCATCGAGATAGGTAATAACCGGGGCAAACTTATTAGCTGCGGAATATTTTTATTGAATCCAATTTGTGGCTACGGTCATAAAAGTTTACCTACAAAGTAATGTAGTGAACCAATTTTAAAAATAAAACAGGACTGTGGTTATGACATTCCTTTTTAAAAGTCCCGTAAAGTTGTAACCTTCTATTTTGGCGCCGTTTAATCATAGGGTATTGCTTGCATTAATTTATTTCTCTTTTCTTAGTAATCAATTAATATGTAAATTAAACTAGCACCCTTTATGCTACGGAAAATAAATACTGCACGCATTTGCCGTGAAGCGATAATAACGCATACATAGACATCTATGTGTGTTTACATGAACATGAGCTCATTCGTATACACAATGTGTGTGAATGAGTAACCAACGCACACAAACTTATAAGTCATTAATTGTTCCTTCAAATTTATCAGAGGTACCCGACAACGAAACTACGCCTTTGCGAGATAATTATTTAAAAAATTAATAAGCGTCCGGTTGCAAATTTAATTACAAACTTATTTTCTTGTCATTCGCATGTGACCTTTATCGTGCGTGTTAAAGGGTCGGTCTTAACAAATGGTGCAAATGATTCTGTTTTAATAGGTTATTATTGGTACCTTTATTGTACTGGAATACATTGTGCTGAAATATTCATTACGTAGTCATTTTGTCAGTTAACGAGATAGTCAACGAAGAGCAGTTAGATACTAACTAATAACAAGCAAGCTAAAGCACTTAAAGGTTTAAAAAAGATAACTGGAAATCTCTGTTTCTATGGAAAATTTAAAATCAGTCTAATTTGGCTGTGACACTATTTTTCGAAAATTTTCTTAAATTACATTTTAGACCTTTGTATCTTGCTTGTGCGTATGAAGTTTCATCAAATTAGGTTCATTCTTTTCGAAAAACAAGGGCTTGTAAGTTGCCAGTATGAAATGCCGTACGGCGTAAACGCTCTTAATAATAAAAAGTCCACGTAGAACTTTTCTTATTTAGTTTTTCCAAATAAGTAGATACTTAGTGTGCGCTTTTTAAAATTCTAACGTGACGATTGTACCGTGACGTCCGCGTCACGGCATCACGATAACACAGAGAAGTAAATCGTACGGAAATATATGAAGACGCGTTCACAATAATTTCGTCATGTTACAAATAATAAAAGTGAACACTAGGTTCTGTTACCACAAAACACAGCTGATGGTAGGGGGGGGGGGCAACTTCTCACAATAAATATATATCTACTCTAGCACTACCTCTCTCCTTGGCTTGCATAACAACTTTCATTAACCAAAAATTAAAAATGTACTTTCAGTGTCCTGTTCCTACTTAACTATAATGAAACCACCCTTTAATTATTTAAAAATGGAATTATTTTAAAACGAATATGGCCAGTAATATAACGACCGCCTAAAGGTACGATTATAATAATGCGAAATGTTTTATTAGGGTCAATAATTGCTTTTTAATACACTTGAATCGTCTTTAAGGAAAAAATGGAACACTTGTCAGAATATACTGTCAGACATAATTATATTGCGTAGTTGGCGAGATTCGATCATGTTTATGGCGATAATTATTGTATATAAATATATGCGGTTACAAGGAATTATGATAGTTACGTCATCAGTGGTGTTTTAACTCATTTGCGTTGGAGTTGGGTCTTTTTTGGGTCTGCTAATTAATAATACTTTGGCCGTAATGTTATAATGATACTTCCTTTAGGGATTCATCGATAAACATATCCTTTTTCAAAACAAAAATCATCATATTTCATCATTTTTCAGAGCAAAAGTCGCAGTCGTCGTTGGTAAGATATTGACATATATTGCTGGAACTGTTGAGTGCGTGCTAAGCTGTCAGTCTTTCCTGACGTCAATGACATTTCGTTAGTGTTCGTCAAAGATTAAAGCCGCGTTCACACCAAACGTATAGTCGGCTGCCGACTAAAAAAAAAACTATAGACAGTCAGTCGGCGGCTGTGTATACATTTGGTGTGTACGCGGCATAAGGGGCGAAAACGACAGTGCAGGGGTGTCGAAACCGAAATAACGTCAGAACCGGTCAGTGTTGCCGGCCTTTTGGTAAAATATTGAAAAAAAAAAGATGCATAATATTGTAACTTTGGGACTATTTTACATTGCACATACAGGAAGTCATCATTGAAGATTAATGATTTAAGACAATCATCAAGTAAGTCAATCAGCATCTTCAAAATAAAGAAAGCATACTTAGTGAATTATTGACAGGTGTGTCAAGTCCACTGAAAGAATTAAAACTAAAGCATGTTAATCGTTTTGAAATAAGTCAGTTCTATAAATATTTAATGCCGTGAATCGGTAGTGTTAACTTAAAGAAAAACGCGGAGAAGAAGTTTGCACTCAATTATAAAAGAAAAAAGGGCACAGGAGCTAGTGGAGTCGAAGACGACATATTTTTTTCAACTTGAAGTATTCTATCTTTACTAAAAAATATTCACAGATTACAGTCCCTACCTGACCTTTCTCAATATTATATAAATGCGCAACATTATAATAACTCTATTAATAGTAAGTACGAAACTTTCACTTAACATTTAAGTTGACATTTTCCTTTTTCATTGTCACAATTAGATGGTAAATGTCAAAACATGAGTACCGTTTAAGTATAGATATTATAAATGTTAGTTCTATAATCATAATGTACAACAAAGCTTTTTATGTAAGAGGTAAACGTATCTGAGGAACAAATTGGTATCCGATTTCACAATACATATGTTTAAATTCTTCATTCATAACGCTCCCTCTACGATTGATCTGACTCACAGTACTATTACATAAGAGTTTACCAATGAAGCGATCAATGGAACGATAATGTATTTTTTTTTGCTTTGATTTATTTCTATACAGGTAGTGTTTTATTAATGAATTTACAACGTACTAGTCTACTACTACTGACGAATCAAAAGGAGATAAAGCATGTAAATGAAGCTTACGTAAAAGTCAACTGTAACAATTTTTATTTCGTTTTTTTTTTAATGAAATTTATTATTCAAAAACAATTATACTACACAATGTCATAAAAGGTAGGTATGTAGGTAATCAGTCCCACAAAATAAGTTTAGGAATAGTAACTACTCCACATCTTCTGTCTTCATCGGCGCGTAGTAGGTATATCACGTTAAGACGGTTAACCACTTCGCTTAGTAGACTTGAGAATGCTTTATTTAGTTGAAAATATTTTTAATTAACCAATAATATTATTCTCAGGTAATAATATTTATTAATTATATTGACCCTTCATGCTACGACACTATTGCGTTCATAATTATTACAAGTTATTTATGAAGACGAAAATAAAGATGAATTATTACTTGACATTTTAAGCCACTGGTATTAATAGATCAATAATTTGTAATTATCGAGAAAGTACCTACCTCCTTTTTATTGTATCTTATTTTGAACAGAAATTGAACTGTAATATTACAAAAGTGAAAGTTTGTGAAGATGTTTGTTAGTGAATCACGCGTAAACCGTTGAACAGATTTGGATGAAAATTGGCACATAGATAGACCATTTCCTGGATTAACACATAGGATACTTTGTATCCCGATATTACCACGGGATCGACCCTTACGCGGGTGAAACCGCGGAGCGCTGCTAGTAATTACTTTAAAAATATTATTTTATCTTAAAATCAAATAAAAAAAGCCTTTGTATTCAATGTTTTTGTAACTAGTATTTTATTTAATCCGAGTTCCTAGAACTGAGAACGAGGTTTACTTTAAAAAAAGTCTGCTTTTGTTTCAGTACTACAAAATAAAAAACAATGTATCCAAGCACTTGGGCCCTTATATTCGAGTTTATCATCACTGCTGAGCGGATTTTCCTCCAGTTTTCACGCCCACTTAAACAATTTTCGCGGAACGTTTTGGCATATTCATTACACGCGCTCAAAGTTACTGACGGCCATTTAGCGTGCACGTATAAGTTGAAAACCTACCTCTCAGTCATAAAACATTTATTTATAAGGATAAATACGCTAATAACGTAATTCTAAGTACCTACTTAATATAAATGTAAAATGGTACAGCCTTGAGAACTAGATACATTATAAAACTCCATATAAAATCCACTATCTATACTGACAATGATTTACAATTTTAATGTAAGTTTAATAGACGTCAAACGACAGACAATATTTATCTAGATTGTAGGCCCACAGAAATGAGGTATTAAACTTAATTATGGATGCGAGTATTAATGCTTCCAACCAGTAATTATGAGGTGGCATTAACTTAATGTCTTTGACTACGCTCACACAGACATACATAACCTACTCAGTACGTACATATAAATGAATAATAGACGTAGATACGGTAATAATAATATAATTATTGTAGTGATGTCGAATCGCTGCGTTTTACGGGTTAACATAATGCGACATACTGAAATGATATTTTTATGAACGTACATTGTTATAATAGAATGCGTTAATAGTAAGCTGTTGTCAGTACAACAACTGGTGTAGGTATATTAACGTCGTCCTGAAAGTATGGATCAAATCGAATAGCGTCATGGGCAAGGTCATTTCCAAAGCTTTTAACCCTGAGAATGTCGGTGATTTTTTTTACGGTTCATAAGTTATGATCAATTTTTGTTTTCTTCAATCACTTCGCATAGTGCTCAAAGTAAAACAAGTCATAAAAAAATCAGGGCTATCAATTTTTTTTTTGTAACTTATGAAAATAATAAAAAAATACTATCAGTTTTTTATGATTTTTTATTTTGAGCACTATGCGAAGTTATTGAAAAAAAAATTGTCATAACTTTTAAACCGTAAAAACATTTAAGTACCGACATTCTCAGGGTTAAAAACTTTGGAAATGACCTTGCCCGCTATTCCATTTCATCCACACTTCCAGCGAAACCCTGTATATTTCATAAACAAAATAATATTTAAAAGAGTGTCCTTGTATTTGACCCGTTTTTCTCCACAGAGATCTACGTTTTGGAATGGGCAACTAGCTCCAACTTTCTGACTAACTGACCGACTCCTTGATAATTCAAAAGCGCCTGTAAAAAGTTTACTTGAAATAAACGCTTTGAGTTTTAGTTTATGAATATGAAGGTGCCTACTTACTTATTAAATCTCCCTTAAGTATTGGTTAAGCTGTAATACTGTTAGTTGGTCAATTAAGAATACATTACTTCTGGCATTTTAATAACACAAACGTTTATAAATGCCATTTAAGTTTAAATGCTAATCGAAATAGGTTTCGACCAAAGATATTTTTGCTAGAACTCTTGTCTATAGGTAATGTAAAATAGGTACCTTTAGTCCTGTGCACAGACTAAAGGCTCCTACAAACAGGCGCGACACGCGAGAAATCGCGCGCAACACAAAAGCACTGCAAGTCGCGCAACGAGCAGTGCCTTTGTGTCGCGCGCGATTATATAGCGTGTCGCGCCTGTTTGTAGGAACCTTAAAGATATCAGTGGTCCGAGTTTTGAAAGGTTATACGTTGAATATCAAAATAACGGCACCCTAATGGGGGTTTTCGTAAAAATTTACGACGCCCAGTTGGCACCACTTAGACAAGAGGTCTTCCATTTCGGCAATGAATATAAAATATATGATGACGTTCATCATTTGATTAATTCATTCATTCATCATTCCGTCATGACTAAAGAAAATAATAGGCTCTTTGACAGATGCCTGGACCTGACGTGTCAGTGCTGCCACCTAGCGAACGTCATTTCAGAAAACCCTTATTGCGTACCACACTATAAATCTGAATCATTTTGAAGGTTATTGGTGAACTATCAAAATGAAAGCTATTGCCACTGATAGTTTACCATCACCCCAGATATTGTCAAAAATACCACCTTCCAATCAATGAAAAATATCTACCAACTTCTGTACAATAACACATTTAAACCAGCCAGTCAAATTTCAGTTATATTAAAAACTACCTAGCTTCTGCCCGCGACTTCGTCCGCGTGAAATTTCCTGTTACTCCGACCCACCCCGTCGCATCGCATCGCCTGCTCACGCTATTACTTCATTTTTGCTTAGCGTTCTTTCTAACATTTTTTCTTTTTGCTCGGCTCCTAAAGGTCATAGCGTGATGTTAAAGCCTATAGCCTTTCTCAAGAATTGGGCTATCAAATACAAAAAGAATTTTTCAAATCCGACTGGTAGTTCCGGAGATTAGCGCGTTCAACCAAACAAACTCTTCAGCTTTATAATATTAGTGTAGTTCCAGAGATTAGCGCGTTTAACAAAACAAACTCTTCAGCTTTATAATATTAGTATAGATAAAAACAAAAAACTAAATCAACAAAACTGCAACACTTTGCACCAACATCCATAAAACTTCTAACCCAAGATACGATTGTTTACGCAGTCACAGACCACAGTGTAGTAAAGAACAGTACGCTAATATCATCATCAGCTTACAGACAGGCCACTGCTGGACATAAGGCTCTTCAATGAGGGTTTTCTGAAATGACGTTCGCTAGGTGGCAGCACCGACACGTCAGGTCCAGGCATTTGTCAAAGAGCCTATATTTTCTTTAGTTATGACTGAATGATTAACGAATGAATGAATCGAATGATGAAGTCATCATATATTTTATATTGGAAGACCTCTTGTCACAGTGGTGCCAACTGGTGTCGTAAATTTTCACGAAAACCCTCATTGTCTCCAATTGGAGAGGATTATGTCGAGAATCGTCTCTGCAACTCTCATCCAGCTGCTAACAGCTATCCTGCGAAGATTGTCGCTCCACCTAGCCTGAGGGCGCCCTACCTCACGTTTGCCGATTCGCGGTCTCCACTCAAGAAGACGTCTACCCGAACGGTCATAGATTCTACGACAAATAAGGCAACTTCAGTTTGCTTATTCTGTGAGCTATGTCGACAACAACACTAATATATTCAGCGCGATATCCCCGTATAGATCTATTTATCACTATTACTTGCCGGATTAGACGCGTAACGGGCGCTATGGTAATTATAGGTGGAATACTTACTTAATACGCCACCTAATTATATACTTGTATCGTATTAGCTGGATGTCTCCGCTTGCCTGAAGCTGACTTTCGAAATGTCTGGTGTAAATAGTTGTAAGTCTCGGTGTATTAGAGTTCTGTGTCGTATGTTAAATTATTTTTAGCGTGGTGTTTAGTAGCTTAGTAAACCTTGTGATTTTTTTTAAGATGATAGAATATTTTAAACTGTTTAATCGACTTTTTTCATGATGTTTCGCTTTTGTTTTAGAAATATTTAGAACTAAGTAGCTGCGCCCCGCAGTTTTACCCACAAAGTCTCGGTCCAGAGAGAATATCGGAATAAAAAGTATCCTATATCTTAATCCATATCATGGTGTATCCATGTGCCAAACATCGAAATCCGTTTTACTGTTTTAGCGTGAACGCGTAACAAAGAAACTTACAAAAAAACAAATCTTTTCTCTTTTCTTTTTATTATTAGTTTAGATAAAACGTAAGATATAGCGACCATAGTTTATCCTTTAAAGGCTCGTACACACAGGCGCGACGCGACACGCGACACAAAGGCACCGCAAGTCGCGCAACGAGCGGTGCCTTTGTGTCGCGCGCGATTCGCGTCGCGCGTCGCGCCTGTTTGCAGGAGCCTTAACATTGAATTTAACAAGCTTTTTATCTTTATTTTAATCCGTTAACATTGTATTTAACATGCTTTTTATCTTTTTTTTATCCTTTAACATTGAATTTAACAAGCTTTTTTAAACTTACTATCTGACTGCTAGTCGATATGCCAACACATGCCTATCCTTTAAACTTTTAAAAAATCAACCAAATTGTAACCCAAACGATACGTTGTAAGAACCGCAAGAATATCTAACATTAACCGACAAATACCCAAAGCGGTTGTTCCGTCGCGCGGCAATGCAAAAGCAATTATATATTAACTACTGCACATTATCTGTGTGTGTGTGTTTGTGAGCTTGTGTGCGACCCGGCCTGACCAGAATGCTCTACTTGTTTTTAATCAAGACATTTATTAACTGTTGATTTTCCCGTTTCTTTTGTAATAAATCTTATCGAATTATGCGACAGTGCAGCCGTTGTAAAGTTTTTTTGGTGTTGTGTTTAAGTTTTTGGGGCTATTTTAATCCACAGATTTATCACAATTGCTTTTCTTATATTTACTTGAAACTGTGCGGTCAGAAAGCTCCAATAAAACATTTTTTTTTTTGCATCCACCAACCTGCACTGCCCGCATCGTGGATTATGGTTCACCCCCCTCCCCCCCTCACAGAGAGGAGGTCTGTGTCCCAGCAGTGGGAAATTTATGCTTATTTTTTTGCATCAATACCTTAAACTTATTATAAGTTCAAATCAATTCATCATCTGCCTAGCCTTTTCACAATTATGTTGGGGTCGGCTTCCAGTCTAACTGGATGCAGCTGAATAACAGTATTTTACATGGAGTAACTGCCTATCTGACCTCCACAGCCCAGTTACTGGGTAATACGATACCTCTTAGTAAGACTGGTTATCAGACTTTCGGGCTTCTGACTACCCGTAACGACTGTCAAAGATCCACGAATGACAGCTGGGACCAACGGCTTAACGTGCTTTCCGAGGCACGAATCAATTCTTAAGTTCAATTTAATACTTTAGTTTTTTTTGTTCTACAATCACTATCATCTACAGTGCTATCCACAGCCCGAAGCTAACCCCAGCCTTTTTTTTTTGAGGGTGGGAAATCATCAAGTGACCCCTCCCGCTCTAGGTGGAGCGGAAGGGAGTGTCAGACTCTTGTCACCCGTGTTCCTTCCATAGCCCTTTATGTTCTGGGCCAGCGGTAACCCTTTCGGACAATCCCGCTGACCCGGACAATCCCGCTGACCTATCCCCCAGCCTTAAGAAAGTACTACAAAGTTACAAAGCAAACTAATTAACGCTCATCCTGACATGTGAATTCAACTACACTCACAGTCTCAAGTACTAAGTTACAAATAAATCTAAGTAGCGCAATGTCGCGCTTGCGCATGCGCCCACTTTTTTCATATTATTTTTCCGCACTACCAACACCAGAAAATTGTTTATAAAGTGCGTGAACATGCCATTATTTATGTAATTATATCAGTAACAACGAGTTACATTACATCCTGTATATAATTAACATTAAATAGCTAATTAAAGTAGATAATAGTCCGATGTTCCTACGTTTTCCTTATTACGCCTCTGTGGGTACTTACCTAGCTAATAACAGAAACAGAGGTACCTAATGCTCTAGAATTATTTATTCAAATTATGTATTAAAATTGGACTAATTCGTATGTTTTTTCGTACTTTTGTATTTTCAGGGTTCCATACCTCAAAAGAAAAAACGGAACCCTTTTAGGAACTCTTCGTTGTCCGTCAGTCAAGACCCTTTTTCTCAGGAACGCGTGGAGTTGTCAAGTTGAAACTAATATCAAATACTCAGGGCTGCAATCCCTTGAAGCAGTGAAAAAATTAAAGTCAAATCAAATCTAAGTCAACGCAATCAAAAGATACGGGCGTATATGTTCCGGAATCAAAACCTGTAGGGTACTTTCCGTTGACCTAGAATCATGAAATTTGGTAAGGAGCAATGTCATGTAGCACAAGTAAAGGAAAAAATCCGTAAACCGTAAATTTGTAGTTACATTAAAAAAAAAACCCGTGATAAACTATTTACATACCTACAAAGTACGGAAACTTCGGTGCGCGAATTCGACTCGCCCTTGACCGGTTTTTTTTATATGTATATTCTATATAACGAACTCACAAGTAGACCAGTGGTGGCCCAGTGGTAACGGTCCCGACTTACGAGTTGTAAGTCGTGGGTTCAAACCCACTTAGGCACTTTACTTAGTGTAAATAATTTCATCACCACTGCTCTCAAAACGGTGACGGAAAACATCGTGAGGAAACCGGCATATCATAGAACCAAAAATTCGAAGGCATGTGACATCTACCAACCCGCACTGGGCCCGCGTGGTGGATTATGGCCCACCCCCTCTCACAGAGGGGAGGCCTGTGTTCCAGCTGCAGTGCGAACATTATAGACTGATTATCTTATACGAGTAGGATATAAAATTCTCGTGTCACAATGTTAGTTACCATACTCCTCCGAAACGACCATTCAACTTCCGAAACGAGCATGACCGATTCTTATGAAATTTTGTGTGCATATCGGGTAGGTCTGAGAATCGGCTACTATCTATACCCTATATCTATTTTTTACCGAACTAAAAAAAAAATTCCTAGAAATAATCAATATGGCAAAACAACGTTTGCTTGGTCAGCTAGTGTACGTATATAATACTGTATACATTGGATTTTAATACATATACTTATAATTCCGGGAGAATATTCCCCTTGCTTAAAATGAAGTAATGATTAGCGACTAACCATACATTTTTGGCATATAAACGTCTCTTAACTTTTTGCAACGTTAGTAAATAAATCCCTTAGACGTTTCAGAAGGTCAACCCAAAGTCTGAAGTGTGCACAGTTGAGTTCTTAGAATAATAATCAATTTATGCATAATATTGTATTTAACATTACTTAATTAAATACCATTGTAACCCAAATTAATTAGCTCTAAAATGTAAGTAGCGAATTATTGAGAGCAGTTTGTATTCAGTTAATTAAATTGTGACAGGATATCGGACAGTTACCAGTGCTAGTTTAGTTATTATATGAAATGTTCCTTTCTCTTAAATAATATTTAGATTTGTAAAGCATCGTTGCTAATGCTATGCTAAATATTTTTTATATGCTCTAATTTAGAAGAAGTGATACGATGCGAGTTCTTTTTTAACTAAATAATTTAGAGTATGTATCAGTAATGTAGTTGGTTAGACTGGTTGTCAGACTATCGGGTTGCTGACGACCCATAACGACTGTCAAAGATCCACGAATGACAGCCGGGACCAACGTCTTAAGGCGAAAGCGCCAGGGTAGCCAGCGAAATTCAATTTTTTTTAGGTTTTTTGGAATTTGCTGGTCAGTATTAAGTTGTACGTTGATTAATATATGAATCGCGGCCGTAAGAATTATAATCATTAAAGTCATCAACACAACTCTCTAAGACCACGTAAGTCCCAAGAATAACTGTTTCATGAAATCATCATTCTTTGGACTTACGTGGTCTTAGAGAGTTGTGTTGATGACTTTAATGATTATAATTCTGTAAACACATATTTCTTACGGCCGTGATTCATATATTAATCAACGTACAACTTAATACTGACCAGCAAATTCCAAAAAACCTATAAAAAATTGAATTTCGCGGGCTACCCTAGCGCTTCCCCCTTAACCTAGTTTCCGAGGGACGGTGTGGACAAAATTTAAAAAAAATTGATTTCAAGTTATAAGTACCGTATATACTTTCATATGCATTTAGTAAAAAGCTGTTATTTTGAAATTACAAGGAGACATTTAAAGTTTATTTATTTGTTTGTATAGATGTACCTATATTGTGTATAAATTACAGTCTTATATGACTTGTATTCAGAACCATCAAACGTCACCACAATTGTACCACAGTCTACAATTTCTCCATCAACGCCTCAACCGTTGGACAATTTGCTTCCGATGATTAAATGCGGCTGTTACAAATTTATTTTCATTCAATAAAACTTTTAATACACTATTGTCTGTTATCAAACGTATTTCCCCAAGCATATCATCAATTGTGCACTTGATGCATAATTACGTGTAATAAAGGGCATTTACCCCTGGTTTATAGCATCTGTTTTTACAGCTTTTTGTGATAAATACGATAATATTCGCGTGATGGATTCACGTGGGGCATTAGCCATCAAATTAATTAATATACGTACTTACTAATTAAATGTGAATCGAGTTCAAATGACAGTAGAATTAAAATAATGATGTTCCCAGAAAAGTGTGCGTTTTAGTGTTTTGTTTTGTTTAGTATACGACACTATTTGTTGAATTTATGTGAATCAATTAGTAACTGCATATTCTCATTTTTTTTTATCGTGAAATTATGCATGAGTGACCTCAAATGCATTATTTAAAAGCAATTCATAAGTTTTCTAGGTATCGTAATTACGCGAGTATTGTATGCTAAACTATTGAACCAATCGACTCAAAAAAAACGTACAGCATCATCAGTTTATAATGTTCCCACCGCTGGGATATAGGTCTCCTCTCCTCGAGAGTGGGAGTGGGCTGTAATCTACCACGCGGTCCCAGCGCGGGTTGATATAGTTGCCACATGCCTTCGAAATTTTACTTTTAGGACATGCCGCGCCGGTTTCCTCACGATGTTTTTCTTCACCGTTTTTGAGAGCAGCGGTGATGAAATTATTTACACATAGTAAAGCGCCTCCTTTGTTTCTAACAGAATATACATTATACATATCTACTTCAAACTTCAATACAGCAAGTTATACATTCCTATTATACCTTATTATGTCCAAGTTAGAGCTAAAGATTGCAATAAGTATGCGACCTTAATAGACCGGACAATCTAGATTAATATCTAGTTGATCCGCTGCTAAGGCTATTAGCTACTAATGTATGTCGTTTGTAAATAAAGGTTGTTTTTAGGATATCCTCACGATCGAGAGATATGGTTCTTAAAGCTTATAACATATTAACACTTATTAAGGCCACATGTACACTAATATTATAAAGAAGTAAAGTTTGCAGAGTACTGGTGGCAGTGGAACCCAAGGTTTGAACCCGAGCAAGCGCTTTCTTAGCACCTCTTGCTCTACCGTGGCCTTGGCCGTTACCGTAGCCAAGGGTAGCTGGGTACTAGGGGCCAAGTGTTTTTTGTGCTTGTCATTCTTGTTCTTCTCGGGGAGGTTTGGCATAATCGCCACACTTGGCGATCGCAGTATGGTATGGTGGTGGAATGCATAGAGAACGCTGCTGCCCATCCTCCGGTACGATCCTTAGTCGCTTTTTACGACACCCACGAGACGTACGGAGCAGGCGCTTTACTTTGTGTAAATTATTTCATCACCACTGCTCTTAAAACGGTGAAGGAAAACATCGTGAGAAAACCGGCATGACCTAGAACCAAAAAATCGAAGACATGCGACATCTACCATCCCGCACTGGTCCCGAGTGGATCGACCACGCGGGCCCAGTGCGGGTTGGTAGATATGGCCCACCCCACTCTCTCTCACAAAGAGGAGGCCTTTGTCCCAGCAGTGGGAACGTTATGGGCTGATTGTGTTGGTTTGTAAGTTTGAATGTATGATAATCTCCCCTATACATACCGCTATCTCTCCCTTATACAGTCTAAATTCAGCATGGCGCTTTAGACTACCAGTACCCGGCGATAAATATTGCACATCGACCTTTGGAAAGAGACAATCTCTGTCGCACGAAATACAAACAGTCCGGTATCTATTAGGAGCTGTTAAAACAATTATGATTTGCTTCTTTTGACAATTATTTTTATTCTTTGTATAAAATACACCAATTTGAATTAGTCGATGTGCAATATTTATCGCCGGGTACTGTACGTATGATTAATTAAAATTCTGCGTAGTTTACACCTAAGTCTTTTATTAGTGTTTAATTTAATACTTACCAGGTAAATTATTTTAATTAGCGCCATATATATTATTACTAATTAATTCGTTTTATTTTAATTTCGATTCGTCACCGCTTGGCAAACGGTTAAGGAAAGTTCATATGTTGGACACGGGGAATACCTTATGTGAGGAAAAACTTGTGATAGGTAAATATTATGTAGATCTTAGATTACCTTATTGATACGGAAACACAATTGAAATATTTATAAAATATTGACAGATTAAAATAAAGACCAACCCAGAGAATCAAAGTTTTCGACATAGCTCTCAGAATAAGGAAGCCGAAGTGGCAATGGGCCGGCCATATTAGCCGTAGAACCGATGACAGTTGGCGTAGACGTGTTCTTGAGTGGAGACCGCGAATCGGCAAACGTAAGGTAGGACGCCCTCGGGCTAGGTAAAGCGACGATCTCCGCAGCATGTCTGGTAGCAGCTGGATGTGAGTTGCCGAAAATCGAGTTGAATGGAGTGCAATAGGGGAGGCCTATGTCGAGCAGTGGACTGCTGAAGGCTGACGATGATGATGACGAGATTAAAAAAAAACTAACTCATTAATTATTTTTGAAGAAGTCAAGCAAAGAGGAGACGCCCTAGGGACATAAAGTGGTGACATTATTGGTGATGTTCTTCAGAACGGTCAGGTATATGCATGTCGTAATCGCAACCGGCGAGCGTGTATGATCAGATGTATGAACGTAAACGAGGCATAGGTGTAAGGATCGTAGCAAGTGGCATTCTATAGTTTCTGCTTACTCCCGTGGGAAGAAAGTGTGAGTTTATACAACAAGCAGGAAATGAATTGTCATTTGGATCATTCCGAATTTCGGAAAAAGCAACCCCTGTTGAATTCTGGCCCTCACCTCAAATTCCAAACTATATTACCAATTATGTTGGCAAATCCATCAAAATAATGAAAACTCGTCACTAATTAGGGCCGAAAAAAATTCCCCTAACTAACACAACAAAACGTTGATTAGTAATTCACTCACACGCACAAGATACCGCATACTCGCGTCACACGTAATTACATTCATTGTCACATAATTACGACAACACTTGTCGGTGCACCCACGCTAAAACACTTTATCTGCACTCCATATCAACTTTAATCCTCACGTCACAGGGGTGGCTATCCAACAACGCAATTACAAGCCTAACTTGGTGATCCACATCAAACAACGTTAGACTTGGACAATTATGATGTAATTGATTTAAAAAATAAATTATTGTTATAATTGCCGATAATTTGTTGAATTGCTCGTTAAATCGGTCGATATGAGCTTGGTATAATTTTCTGTAATTTACCCCATGTTAGTCGATAAAAATTGAATCTGGATCTATAAGAAACTTTTAAATCAGAAATGAGGACTTTAATAGCAGTATTCTTAATCTCAGATAATTGCTTTCCATCGCCACTAAATCGGTGACATAGTATTCTAAGTGCTGATGTTTTCAACGCCAGATAATTTTATCCGAGGAATAATTTTTAATTTTTGGCAGTTCTTCCATACAAAATCTGTCAGACGTCAATTTTATTCTACGAATAAAAAATATCTTTCGGTTGAAAAATCAGCCTTGTGAAAAAGTTGTTTGTTGAGTGACAATTTTTAACAAAAAGGTCCTCATAATTTTTTTAGTTGCAATGGAATTTGAACTTTGTTAAGTATATGACATTAAGTTTGTTGTTCCATAACTTGAAAATTATCTCAACTTCTTAATTCAAATATAGTTAAGTAAGTACACTGCCGGTATTTAAAACTAGTGAAGTACCACTGAAACATTCACGTGTTTGCGTCCTAATTACACACTCGTAAACGAACGCACTTTCCCGGCCCATACAGCTAATAACTAAATAGGTAACTAGAACAAAACTCACCTGTTGATGCTATTCATGGCTGAAGCTCCAGAATTTTCTCTTTCATTCCTTTCTCTAGATCCACCCCCGAATCTTTCAGCAAAGTTTTCTCTCTCCTTATAATGCCTATCAGGGCGAGGAGATGAGGACCGCCTGCCTTGCATCTGCTGAGGCATATTGTTCATATTATTCTGCTGCACCGTCTGCAGAAGATTGTGATTCGCTTGAGGCTGCTGCTGCAACGCTTGGAGCAATTCTTGGGCATTGGCAGCGCCGTTTGACAAAAAGTTTGGCAGCCCTGGGTTTAGGAGCGCGTTTGACAATGTTGGGTTCAGCATGTTTGGCCGAATGTTGGCCGACTGTTGTTGGTTGGAGTTTAGCAGTTGGTGCGGTTGGGCCATGGCTTGGAGGTTGGCGAGAGACGTGGACACGACTTGGCCGTTGTTTAGGGCTAGGTTCACCATCTGGTCATTGGAGTTCACGTGGTTGACTGGTATTGTGAGGATAGTCTGTGTTGCTATGCCTGTGTAGAGAAAACACATAGTTGAAGTATTCTGAAGCTGTTAAGTTTTTGCAATGCAACCTAATGCTTATAAAATAACGACGAAGACGTACAAAATCTAAACAGAGCCATTAACTGTCTTTATTTGTACTTACTACAAAATAAGTCTGACTATGCCGTACGTTTAGATTTAAACATGTCATTAGACGTGGTTTAAATGAAACGTATGACAAATGAGATTAGATGCAGTTTGAACTAGTGTTAAGCACTAGTGCCATTAAGTTTATCTAAGCGTTGAAACTAACCACATTTTATCACTTTCACCCTTTACTCATACAATATTTTAAGGTGCAACTAAACTGAGGTCGATCGACGTCAACCAGTCGAAAACATCGTCTCAAAACATGTCACCTTATAATGTTATTTGTCTCAAAATATATCCCTTTATTTAACAGTTGTCTTAAAATATGTCACCTCTTAATTATCATTTGTCTTAAAATGTCACCTCTTAATTATCATTTGTCACAAAATATATCACCACATAATTATCATTGGTCTCGAAAATTGTCACCTCATATTATCACTACATTATGGCCCGCTTGCACCACAAATCAATAACTTATGCGTTTAACGCTAAACATGTTTAAAACATAATCTGTCTCTTTCATCTTTAAGCGATGGACAGAAATAGAAACACGATATAAGAACGTTTAGCACTAAACGCAGTTAGTGATTTGTAGTACAAGCAGCATTACAGTAGTTTATAATGAACATGCTCCTTACCCTGTGAAGTCGGTATGAGCAGCTGAGCTCCCTGTATGCCTTGCACCAGTTGACCAGAGGCAAGAATAAGTTGCGGCATGGGGGACGGCATCGCGGGTGGCAGCATATTGTTGTTGGCCACCGGGTTGGGTGATCCCATACCTTTGGGGGATAAAGAATTACATTAGGAGGCGTTTCAAAGTATGTACTCACAATGGGTATGGGTACATACTACAAGGATTGGTCCTTTAATATGTTGATTAAAGCTTTAGGCGATGCTTGTCCCTAATCACGATGTGTTTTTGTCCGTCCGAAAAATTGAATTAGTCAAAATATGTTTTGACGGACTTACTACTTTCAGACGAACCCGTAGCTTCGTTGACGGACTTAGAGTAAACCACACAGATAAATTACTTTTTACGAAAGTTTTGGTAAGATTTTCTCTGTTGTTTATCAGTGTTTTTTTCATCAATGCTGCATTTTTATTAAGCTAAAGCATGTTCCTGAGCCATGGAAAGTTGCTGAGGTGCGGTGAGGCTAAACTACCTACATCACGAAGCATCATCATACAGGCCCATTTCTCTGTTGCCTATAATATCAAAGCTGTTTGAAAATTTGTTTTTAAAACGCCTAAAACCTATAATATTCAGTGTAACTACAATATTTTTTTAATAACGGATAAAAAAAATTATAAAAAAAGAAATGTTTTGTTAATAATGCGATGCGGCTTCTTCATCGTGTATAGGAAGCCTTACAGTTTGACATGATTTGGAGAATAGTAAGGGACGAGTCGAAATAATAAGGTTGGTACCTAAGTATTTGAGTCAAATACATTTTGATTTCCTCAGATGAGTGGAGTTGTGTCTGGCTTAGTTTGTGCATACAAATGTTTCCTTATTAGCATACCTAGTTGTTAATATAATTATAGCTTGTGGTACAGTATTATAAGTTTGAGTAAGCGCACTCCATTGAGCACTTTGAGCGTCATTATTGATGTTTTCATTTTGATCACTATTTGGCGCTTTTAATGAATAAGGGTTTTATTTATAAACGATAATTAAAGTTAAGAGACGTTTAAACGTTCAAAATGTATGGTTAAACAGTCGTTAATCATTACTTAACTTTGAGCAACGTTTATGAATAAAGGGGTTGGTGTAGAAATGTGAAAAACAGTTTTTTTTTTGCCATGATCATTATATTGAGCAGTCATATTTGTTTGAATTTCGTTAAAATTCAACAAAAGCCATTATTTTGTAAACGGGTTTTTTTTCTTTTATAATGTAGTTACCTACACGTATTTAACAAAATGATGTCCGTATCATTTTGCAAGCTTTAGTCACGTATTGATCGTGGAATATTAGTATTAATGCATATTTTTACTACATAATCTTAGAAAAAAAAAGACCAAGTTAATGCGCGTTGATAATTCGTCGCGATGTTTTTATGAGCACCTTAATATACCTACGCCAATTCATACTAAATCGATAAACATGTAAAACTCGTAAAAATATGTTTTTATCAACTTATAATAAAAATTAGACTTGGTAAATAAGTTATGTGATTATTGATGACTAAATGTTACGTTAACACATCTGTCATGGTGTCGGTCAGTGATGAAACGATCGTGCATTGCGCAGATCGACCGGCAACTTTCTACTTGTATTTAAGACATTAAACAATGCAATTATATCGTAATTATAACCGGCCACGACCGCCCCATGCTGCACTTTACCGAACATAAAGTAACGATAGAAAATTACACAAAACCCATACGCAACCGACCAAAACTAATTCACTGCGAACAAAACGGCTCTAAAGAAAATCTAAAATATTATCTGCATGCCTTACAAACCCGTTAAGCTCGACATTAACATAACGTATTCATTTAAACCATGACATTTCACATTTTGTAATAAATGTTCTTTCCTACGGCGCATCAATTAAGAACCGAAAAAAATGTATAATTAGCTCTATTAAGGATATTACATTGCTCGATGACCTTGAAGATTTGATCTCTGTACTAACATTTGTTATTTTGGCGCCCTCTACTGACAAACGAGCATACTAAAAACAAACAAACTGAAGATTAACCAAGAACACAGATGTGTCACAGAGCTGTCATCGTTTTTGCCTATTTTATTCGTTCTCTGAGAGGTCTAATAATTATGTAGATTTAATTCCTCTAGGAGTTTTGTACAAGTACCTACATCAATTATGTAATTTATTTTGTAATAAATAAATGTCTATAATCAACATTTATCTAGTTGAGCACGGGTGCTACTACATGATACATTCTGAAGGTCAGATGATGACCAGGTAAGTGCCTATCGGTTCTCAGTAACGGGAATAGTTAGGATAACCTAGCTTTCAATATTTACCTAATTGAGTACGGGTGCTACTACATGATGCATTCTGAAGGTCAGATGATGACCAGGTAAGTGCTTACCGGTTCTTAGTAACGGGAATAGTTAGGATAACCTAGCTTTCAATATTTATCTAATTGAGTACGGGTGCTACTACATGATACATTCTGAAGGTCAGATGATGACCAGGTAAGTGCTTACCGGTTCTCAGTAACGGGAATAGTTAGGATAACCTAGCTTTCAATATTTATCTAATTGAGTACGGGTGCTACTACATGATACATTCTGAAGGTCAGATGATGACCAGGTAAGTGCTTACCGGTTCTCAGTAACGGGAATAGTTAGGATAACCTAGCTTTCAATATTTACCTAATTGAGTACGGGTGCTACTACATGATGCATTCTGAAGGTCAGATGATGACCAGGTAAGTGCTTACCGGTTCTTAGTAACGGGAATAGTTAGGATAACCTAGCTTTCAAAATTTATCTAATTGAGTACGGGTGCTACTACATGATACATTCTGAAGGTCAGATGAGGACCAGGTAAGTGCTTACCGGTTCTCAGTAACGGGAATAGTTAGGATAACCTAGCTTTCAATATTTATCTAATTGAGTACGGGTGCTACTACATGATACATTCTGAAGGTCAGATGAGGACCAGGTAAGTGCTTACCGGTTCTCAGTAACGGGAATAGTTAGGATAACCTAGCTTTCAATATTTATCTAATTGAGTACGGGTGCAACTACATCATACATTCTGAAGGTCAGATGATGACCAGGTAAGTGCTTACCGGTTCTTAGTAACGGGAATAGTTAGGATAACCTAGCTTTCAATATTTATCTAATTGAGTACGGGTGCTACTACATGATACATTCTGAAGGTCAGATGAGGACCAGGTAAGTGCTTACCGGTTCTCAGTAACGGGAATAGTTAGGATAACCTAGCTTTCAATATTTATCTAATTGAGTACGGGAGCAACTACATGATACATTCTGAAGGTCAGATGAGGACCAGGTAAGTGCTTACCGGTTCTCAGTAACGGGAATAGTTAGGATAACCTAGCTTTCAATATTTATCTAATTGAGTACGGGTGCAACTACATCATACATTCTGAAGGTCAGATGATGACCAGGTAAGTGCTTACCGGTTCTTAGTAACGGGAATAGTTAGGATAACCTAGCTTTCAATATTTATCTAATTGAGTACGGGTGCTACTACATGATACATTCCGAAGGTCAGATGATGACCAGGTAAGTGCTTACCGGTTCTGAGATCCTATACTCCCACCTTCGGAGTCCACCATCAGGTAGGTGACATCGTCAATCATCAAGGTCTCCATGAGACCTTTCAAATGAGTCTAAACACGATGGTTTTACGTAGTGCCGTCACTGAGATCCTATACCCACCTTCGGATTCCACCATCAGGTAGGTGACATCATCAGTCACCAAGGTTTCCATAAGACATTTCAAATGAATACAAACACGATGGTTCTACGTACACCCGTCACTGAGATCCTATACCCCCACCTTCAGAGTCCACCATCAGGTAGGTGACATTATCAGTCACCAAGGTCTCCATAAGACATTTCAAATGAATACAAACACGATGCTTCTACGTACACCCGTCACTGAGATCCTATACCCACCTTCGGAGTCTACCAATAGGTAGGTGAAATCGCCAATCACCAAGGTCTCTATGAGACCTTTCAAATGAGTTCAAACACGATGGTTTTATGTAGTGCCGTTACTGAGATCCTTTACCCCCACCTTCGGAGTCCACCATCAGGTAGGTGACATCGTCAATCACCAAGGTCTCTATAAGACCTTTCAAATGAGTCCAAACACGATGGTTTTACGTAGTGCCGTCACTGAGATCCTATACCCACCTTCGGATTCCACCATCAGGTAGGTGACATCATCAGTCACCAAGGTTTCCATAAGACATTTCAAATGAATACAAACACGATGGTTCTACGTACACCCGTCACTGAGATCCTATACCCCCACCTTCGGAGTCCACCATCAGGTAGGTGACATCGTCAATCACCAAAGTCTCCATGAGACCTCCTTTCAAATGAGTCCAAACACGATGGTTTTATGTAGTGCCGTCACTGAGATCCTATACCCACCTTCGGATTCCACCATCAGGTAGGTGACATGATCAGTCACCAAGGTCTCCATAAGACATTTCAAATTAATACAAACACGATGGTTCTACGTACACCCGTCACTGAGATCCTACATCCACCTTCGGAGTCCACCATCAGGTAGGTGACATCGTCAATCACCAAGGTCTCCATGAGACCTTTCAAATGAGTCCAAACACGATGGTTTTACGAAGTGCCGTCACAGATCCTATTCCCACCTTCGGATTCCACCATCAGGTAGGAGACATCATCAGTCACCAAGGTCTCCATAAGACATTTCAAATGAATACAAACACGATGGTTCTACGTACACCCGTCACTGAGATCCTATACCCCCACCTTCGGAGTCCACCATCAGGTAGGTGACATCGCCAATCACCAATGTCTCCATGAGACCTTTCAAATGAGTCCAAACACGATGGTTTTATGTAGTGCCGTCACTGAGATCCTATACCCACCTTCGGAGTCTACCAACCAAGGTCTCCATCCTCCGTCAAACGAAGTTCTCAAGATATAAAAATATGTATTGTAGCTAAAAACGATAACAAAAATAAACACACTAGAAATAATGTACTCAATAGGGTAGGTAAACCAATAGTTTTGGTGAGCTCGGCCACGCATCACCTTACATTTATTTTTATATTTAGGCATACTCAGGCTTACTCTATGATAGGTGCAAAAAACAAAACGAAATTACAAACTACTTTACATTATATTTACAAACTTAATGTCTATTGTTTTTTTACGAAATATTTATATTTGTACTATTTACAATATGATTTAATTCAAAAATCATTCAAAACGTGAACTTTTAGTTTTTATTTAGAAAAAATAACGCGCGTAAGTCCACCCGTCACAAGAGTCATCGAGACACTGATGTAACGTGTCCCGAGTACGCCTCACAGGCCGTAGCGGGGGTGCTCCAGCGGGGAAGTTTCGGGTTTTTAGGTTTTTAGTCATTATTTTAAAATATTAAAAGAAATATGAAAAAAAAAACAATACAAATTGTGAAATAGGTCATTACATATTTTTTAGTACAAAATTCATGCCGAACTATTCAGCCGTTACAGAGAAAATTTACAATTTAGGTTGAAAAAGGACCTATTTCATAAAAAAAAACCCAAAGTCTGGGAAAGTTTATTAAAATTTTAAACAATACAATGTATTTGTGATGACCCTAAGTATACCATATATTTTTTATACGGAAAACGCACAAAAGGATTCATCTAAAATCTTCTTTAAACTTACAGTGTTTTTGGGATTTGAGCGAGGTAATCCCCTTAAGACAATAAAACTCTTAATGATACCGCAACAGTCGTAATATCCGTGCGTTCGTGAAAAAAATATGTAATTATACTCATTATTTAAATAGGTTTTTTCGTCCATTACGGCATAGCTTTAATGGGCGGGCGAGTGAAGCCGCTATCTTGAATTCATTAAATCGATTGGATTCGGTAATCACCTAATTACGGCTCACGTGATTTCGAAGTTAAGAGTTTTAATGCGCGAACCGTGTATTTCTGATTATCCCAATCTGTCTAACTCAGTCTAATTAGTGGCATACCCTCTGTTGAAGAATAACAGACGTTTTGAAATGCTAATGTTCTGAAAAATGTTAATTGAGTCGCGGAGGTGACGCTTTCAATTGCATAATATTAGCTTAAATAGAAAAATATTTTCTGTATTTCTTCCTGCATTAACGCAGGCATATTGCGGTGTCAACGGAGTTAAGTCGCGTTTTGAATATTTGTTTTATTCTGATGCGATGATGATGCTAAATCAAAGTCTACTTTGCATAAAGTGGCAAAAACTGACCAACTAAAGCACTTTAATGGATGATCACATAGGTGTAAGTTTTTTGTTGGTTGGAGTATGTAAGTTACGGAACAAACATCTGTCAGTTCCGTAACCATCATGCCCATCTGGTCAACTTGATGTTAAACAATACATGAAGATCGTAAGGCCAAATCTGTTTTGCATAAAGTGGCCAAATAAAGCACTATAACTTAAACTTTCATGGATATGGTGTTTTTGGATGGAGTAGGTAAGTGACGGAACGGACAGATGGACAATCTGATGTAAGGTGGAAACCAAAGCATATTATAAGTGCAATACATGTAAAGTAAGGTCAAATTTGATTTGCATAAAGTGGCCAACTAAAGCACTTTACTGGAAACTTTCATGGATTTGGAGCTTTTAATGGAATAGATAAATGACGAAACGGACAGATGGTCAACCTGATGTAAGGTGGTAACCTACGCAAATAACAGGTGCAATAAATGTGAAATAAGATCAAATCTAAATTGCATAAAGTGGCAAAAAGTGACCCTGTAAAGCATTTTACTGAAAACTTTCATGGACTTGGAGCTTTTTGCTTCTTGGAATAGATAAGTGACGAAATGGAGAGATGATCAACTATGCATAAAACAAGGGCAATACATGTATACACTAAAGCCGTAGGTCATGTCCACCACAACTAAACAATTGAACTTATTTTAAGAGTATAACCTACATATACTCGTAATATCAATAATTAAGAACTTTTTATGTCATTCTTGTTATTTTCTTTACTTTCATAACGACCCACAAGTAAAAGGAACGGAAGCTGGTTATTACAATGCCTTTAGGGCGATAGACCACTGCTATAAGTAACCTATCACCTCAGGGCATTTTGTTGATAGAGAAACATTTATATGCACAAATTGCCTAAAGATAAGATTTTACATAACAAATAATTAAGTTGATGTGTTTAAGGAATTAAGAGAGTGTTTTCGAAGCTACCTTTATTCGTAAAAGTAAAATGATGACTAACAAAATCACTTGAGTCATGAATCACTCGCGGTGTTCCCCAAAGGAAGTATATGGGGGCCTATACTAAATCAATTTAGATGTAATTTTGAATGATTTCATAATACGTCATTAAACTGTAAACAGTAAACTGCTACTTCGTTCATAGTCTTAGGTGCTATGAATGACTTATGAAGCACTACCTAATAGTATGTATAAGTTTTTTCGCAGTCTTTACGGTTCTATTATGTTGTATGTTATCTCTAACGTAGAACAATATTTTTCACTTTTTAAAAGTATAGAGTAATAGGAATCAAAGATAGAAATATGATGTAGAGTTGAAAAAAGATAAAAAATATCTGTTTTCTTACCAGGTGCACTAACGCTCAAATTCAAGGGCGAATTGATGACAGGATTGGAAGGCATAGAGGACAAGCCTTGAAGATTAGCGGCAAGTTGCGACATTTGTTGCGACATCTGTTGCTGTAGCTGTTGCGACATCGGCGGCATGTTCTGCTGCATGTTCGCCAGGTTCTGCAGGTTTTGGAACATTGACGCCACTGTGGACAAGGAAAGTACAATGATTATATGAAAATAAGGCATTCAGGTTGGTCTACAGGTATGTTGAAGTGAATCCTCCTTCATTATTAAGTGCTGGTAATCTTTATTACTGGCTAGAAAATAAGGTTTTTGGTGATTCCATCACTTGCAACTAGCTAAGGATGGGAGAACACTTCGGGAACAGTGTATACAGTTTTTTCGAGACTGGTCTAAATTCTTTTAAAGCACATTGCCCAAAATCAAAACCGCTTTAAAGCAATAGAGTATGGCCATAAAAATATACTAATAAATTATTTTTTTAACTTTTCTGAGTTGATCGAAATCGTATGTGGGTTAATATTTTGTATTTAATTAGTTATTCATTTGCATACTATTTTAAATGGAGTATTTTAGTAAAAGCAGTGTTGCCAATTTTAAGAATCTCCCCATAATCGGATCTTAACGGATAGTATAAAGACAGACGCGGAGTTTTAAAAATAATTTCAACTATAACATTCTTCCTGGGTCATTGATTCCGTTTTAGTAATGATCTGGCAGTTGGAGTAATTTATACGGCCTACGCAAATGTCCTTTCTTTAGTATTCTTCGTCGAATCGTTGAGCTCCTTAACATTTGAGTTGAGCTGCACGATTACTGATAAATGGGTGCACTGACTGGTTAGGTCCGCTCAATCTGTGTGGTTCTTTTCTCAAAAGAACATCTCAGACACCTATATACATGGTCTTCACATGATCTGACCAAGATTATGTCTAGGCTTTAAAAGAGACTGTGATATCTAAGTTTCTTTGGGTCTTTCTTCTCAGAGTTGTCAGATAGGAAACGCCCTTCTCATCTAGTTTAAAAAAATATGTTTGACATGTTTAAGTGGTTTTTTATCATTTGTCCTCCGTATCAATTTTTAATTACCATAATCAACATACTATGTTTATATTTTTTTAACATCTTTGAAATAATATTAAATTAAATCCATTTATTTCAGACTAATTATTTGTCCAGACTTATTAGTATAGTTATATTACTTTACTAATTAAAAATGTTTCTTTAGTTGACAAATCAATTATGGTCAGGGTGATTAAGATTAATTGTTGGTAACACTATCACGGGCAATGTGAAAGGTGAACTGCCAAAAGTGTCACTCACTCACTGTCAATTTATTTGTCAAACAAAGCATCTCATGTCGGCCGACCTGCTGACCAGCATTCCGCAGCGGAACTTTGTTTTTACTTATGTATTGATAGTTGTTGAGTTTGTTGTGCTAAATAATAGCTTGTCATTGCGTTGACATTCGCCTGATCTACATGCTGTTCTGGCTCGCTTCTTTGTGCCAGACAACTACTGCCGCGGCAGAAGGCACAGGCTGTTTGCTGTGCCTCCATGTCGCACAGTTGCGCGTGCTAAGTCCCCAGTACCTCGTACCTCCCCAGTACTCTGGCTTAATGATCTCTTGGACTCTAATACATCAAACGATCTGTTTGCGGACGAATGAACGAAGATTTTGTCGGCATGTCAGAAGTACTGTGAGAGGGATGTATTAAAGTGTTGTTAACTTTTTACTTGATTTTATATTTAAAGTTTTATGTGTATGTGTAAACTGTCTTTAACTTCTGTAATTGGTTGTAAACCGTTTTAGTTAAAAAATAAATAACTAAATTGTGTCCAGTTGAGTCTTCAGATTTCTGCACGATCAAGAATTCTTTTAAAGATCATGTAGGTACTGGTTCTGTGCTGTGGATTGTGCAGGATGTTTTTACGACTACAGTCCGTGTCCTCTGTGCAGTAAATCACCAACGATTTCGTTAAAAATGTCACGCTTTTGGAGCTGTGTCTACCCCGCCATATGTGTATATTTTCTATTAAGCTAAGATCAATTTCTTAACAGAATATGATGTATCTATTATATTTATTTTTAGATGTCAGTCGTATTATGGGGAGCATGTCCGTAGGAATGGAAAATGCGAAATTGAACTAGCAAACGGCATTGAGATTGACTCGCCGTTGGTATTGGGAACAGACACGTATTTAGTAAGGGAAAGAATTAAGTCACGAGATGTCAGCAGTAAGGTGTAGACACTACGCCTACATTTAAGTTAATAGGGCTACAAGTAACTCAGTAGCAGATACTACTAGCTATTATTGCAATTGTTTAGTGGTAACCGGACAGTGGGATGACCATTTTGTGGTATCTTAGTTGGACTCGATTTAGGTCAGGTTTAGGTTTTTAGACGACATATTTTATGAATAAGATGATAATATGAACCAATAAAACTATTGCATTCCTATCTATATTCAAGCATTTTTATTTTCTATTTCCTATAAAAACCGACATTTAGCATGACCTACCTATGTAATATTATTTCATTGGGATCATTCATTGATTCATTGGAACTATTTTCTGTTGTTTTATGTGAATTCAAATCATATTGTCGTAAAATACTGTTTTTTGTTGGAAGGTTCGTTACAAAACTAACTTAAAAACTGAGCAGAAAATCAAAGAACAACGAAAACCCCACAAAATAAATGGGTAATTATTTTGTGGGGTTTTCGTTATTCTTTCCTATGAAAGTACGACATCACCCCTGTTTTATATCCAATTTATGGTATCATACAAAATGTTTTGATGCGCAATGGCGGTCAGTAGAAAAATGGGCATTTTCCTTTGTAATAGGTAATTATTTAAATGAAAAGCGGGTCTGAAGACATACTGCTTCCTTTTAATCGAAAGTGTGATGAAATACCAAATATTTCTGATTATGCCATCGTTTATATAAAATTCGCAATCGTTTCTTTCCCATAGAAACAAAATCTTATATCACCGAACAAATACATCATAGACATAACAATAAAGCTAAAACATAAAATATTATGACGTCATTACTTTGTATTGCACCGTGTTATCTCAATGAATTTCGTAAAGACGCTAAATAGCTGTTTAAAATGTTATCGAGTTTAGACTCTTCCACGTTTAAATTTATTGAACAACGTGTGGTCACAATAATATAATTATGAATGTTGTAGTAAATTATATTAAAATAGACATTATGAAGCTAAAAAGAATCGTGATGGTAAGTTTGATATTGAATTCGACGATTTAGATTAGGTTGAGTTTGGTTTAAAGTCTTTTGAGTGGTAATGCCATTTTTAGGAAAGTTGAAAGACATTTTTCATGAAACTTTTTTGTTCAATGTTGAAAGCTCTGATTGCTAACGTTTAATATTTTGGTCATTTTCTTCTATGGCTTTTCCTAACTTCTGATTGGTAAAGCATCACAGAATGCAAACACTAAGATTTGAAAACTGATTTTCTCCTAAAAAAATCTTGGAAAATGTGACGCACTTGGTCCTAATAATTTTCTTCCATGGAGCTAGACTGTATTAATAAGCAAAATGGCTCGTATAAGTACATTTTTAGATTGGAGAATGAAACTCAGCTAAAGGGTATAAAAAATAGACAGATGACTGCACTGACTAGCTCCTACTGCTGAAATCTCCAATATCCACCAAAAATGCGCTAACAGAAAACCACCACAACTATGTTTCAATAAGAAGAAAACAAAAAAATGTAGTACGAACTCACTGGAGCCATTCAAATGTGGCTGCTGGTGCGGGGTACGCGCACGAGGCGAGGGGGTGCGCGGCTCGGCTAGCTGCGCCCGCGTCGCCCCCCCCTCCGGCGAGCTCGCGCCGCTCTCCCGGTCTGACTCCGCCTGGGAAAGAAGTGGAAGGTTAGATGTTGAAGCTTTGGAAGAGACATAAACTTTAGTAAGTCTAAAAAAATCACGTTTGTAACAAAAGCTTTTGGTAAGAGTCTAAAAGGCATATTGTATCGCCATGTCATCGTATAGAATCTCAATGCCTTGTTTCCCTATTTAGAAACGCTGATCTTCAGCAAGATTTCGAAAACTTGAAAACATGTATGGGAATTGAAAGAAATAGACGATGATGTTACGAAATCTAACGGAATGGCCATTGGAACCTACAGTGTTATAATATCACCGCCAAATAAAAAGTTACCAAGGTTTCGCGCGCTAAGTCAGTTCGAATTTGGTAAATGCTGCCAAATTGAGTTCCGTTCCTGTCAGTTTTTAGACTTTAGAAGTGCTACGTATACTGTATATCTAAAAGAATTGAAAACTGTAAATCTATGAAACTTGTGCTTTTGTAAGCATTTTTTATAAAGTCGCCTAATTCGTTTTTTTTTCAAAGAGAAAAGGGTACCGTATTAAAATGTTTGATGATGTTTCGCCGTAACTATTTTACGCTAAACTAAGCAACCGAAGTGTGCACGAGATGTGGACGCGTACTTATCCCGCGTTTTTGATTAGTGCACCCGCGCCATATCGCAATGCACCGTACTACCTACCTAGGACCGAGGGTGGGGTAAGGTCTGAACGTAATTAAGGGTGAGCGTATCTCCATTTATGGTTCATCAAACTTATTTCCAATTATCGGCGACTTTAGTAAGATATTTTGGCTTAAAGTTAAGTATTTTTGTGTATTTGCGCTACACAAATTAAAAACTTTTAATTTATTGTGATACTAGCCTGCTTTTCCACAGCTGTCATTGAGGTTCTTGAAAAGAGGTTACAGAGAAGAAACAATCGTTGGTCACCACGGTTACACACTGGTAGTCCCTAAGTCTAGATTTCCTCAAGATTTTTTCGTTTTATCGTATTGTAAGTTGGTCGTTTCTAGCATTTCAAATTGAAGCTTGTATTTAATATTCTGTGTTTCTTTATAATTGGCGAGTGGTTACGGGACAGCATCGTTTATTATTTCAGTAATTAAGTAGGTGAACTTTCGATGAACGTTTTTAAGAACTTCGGTAGGTGAACTAATGTTTATCGGAAAGCTCGCAGATAAAATAGTGAATTAAAACTCACAAAAGAAGGAAGGCGTTGAAACTTTGAAAGATGCATTCTGCAATATTTTTAGATCCATTTTCCTAGGCATTAAAAAAAGCAATGTCTTGTAATTGTATAATAAAAGTAACGAATAAAAGATTATTTTACGAATAACTAATACTTTTAAGTACATTTTAATAAACGAATTAATTGACGACGAGCTTTTTCTGCGGTGTGAATGAGAGATCTCTCGTTTCACGGTGGTATCCATAAAAAAATCAGCGTTGAGATGATTTACTTTAAGTTTCAAAATATCGCAACCGAATTAGTATAAATTAAGTACTTACAGAAAATTTAACAACGAAAAAGGACTACAAAATAACGTAAAAAAACAAGAACATTAATAAAATTTGATTGCCTCAAAATAAATACGTTCATGCACTGCTATTAATATTTTAATTAAGGAAGCCATCTTTTATTCGATTCTCATATAAACCATTGTGCAGCTTGTAAAGTCATAAACTATTTATATAGCAATTATTATAAGTACAGAATAAGGTCAGGCTACTTTACTTTTAATTATTAACTACTATTAAAATATATCTGTAAGGAAACGCCTTGAATAATAATTATTAATAATTCTTTAATTTGTAATAATTATGGCCGGTTGGTAGTGTTCCAGTTACTGCGACGGTATTATAAATATTTACACGTTTCGAGCTAAAAAATATGTTAGAAAAATAATTATAGGGTCCTTCGACCATTTGAAAGTTAACTAAGTGAAATGTTTTAAAATTGCAACATGGTTTAATTAAAAAGCTGTTGTAAATCTGGTAAAGGCAATTAAATCATGGTTTAGATTATGATTTAAGTACAGCGTTCGTTAATTTAAGCGATATTTTATTTGAAAATTGTGTTTTTTTTTCAGAATAAAAATATACAAGACATTTTTACGAATATGAAAATTAATTACTTATGTACTTTTTATAAAATCAAATAAATATTACTATTTTCTATTACTCACGAAGGACAATGTCATTCTCTCCAGGCCTGATAATTTCACTATCACTGTCCCTACAAAACTAACATTCCTTTATCAAAAACTAAATAAAAATTCACCAAATATTCTCAGAAACAGCGTAAACGCGAACTTTACGAAAACTTTGATAAACTTCAAACGTCCGATCAAAATATGTGACGACCGGTCTATTTAAAAAATGTTCCATCTACATACGGGTAACCGAACGCGCGAAAAACTTTTTCTTTACTATATAAAAGTTGTATTTAGAACGGAAAATGGAGCATAGATAACGTCCGCGAAAAAGAAACGCCGCGCACTATCGACAAAGCGTTCACGTTTTTCTTTTTTTAAATTTATTTATCAACGGCCGGTAACACATACAGCCGCGCGGCCAAGTTGCACAGCGCGGAATGAAAGCGCGTCATCAGTTTAAAAAATCAACCCCTTCGGTGGTGGGTGGAAAAAATGCGGCCCCGCGGGGCGTTGGGTGGTCCCACCGAAATCCTTGCCAAAGCGATCGGCATCGTCCGACTTGTCACTTGTCGAATAAGCATGATAATTAAAGTTTTCGATTAGTTTTTTTTATTCGTGTTTCTTTAGAGCTTCAGCACGTGTCTCGTGCAAATTCGCTTTCAGTTAACTCGATCTGAATTTATTTTATATTCGTTAGCGTTTGATTTGTGATCTAACTTTTCATCTTGAGACATTTTGATTTGATTATTGGATATTTGGACTTATTGATATTTTTTAAGTACTTAGATATTTAATTAGCTCTTTATGATTTTTTAGTCAAAGGAATTCCCTAGAGATATTTTCTTAGTTTTTGTATTGATTAGTGATGGCTTTCGGGAATTTCTATTTTGTTAAATAAATGTAGGTGGATAAGCTTTTTTGTTTCGTTTACTACGCGTGCAGTCGCGTATACCATAGGGGCTTTGTCGAGAGTAGGTACATAGGTATGTGTAGTTTGATACAGTTGTTGTTGTTTATTTTGATTCGAATCAGAGGTAGGCACACTTTTGGAATATATGTATGTCTGTTCTATGAATAGTTACTGTAAAGTTAACATTTATGTCTATGTGAAGAAAACCAATGCAATGTAGGGCTTTTCAGCTGAAAGCTCTAAAAGTCTAAACAGCAGTTGTTTAAAATTGAAACATAATAAACAAATACAATTTATTTCATACACATTCTATATTGGAACACCTAAACATTGTGAATAAATTGAATACAAAAAGCTTAAAAGCACAATCGAAACTCCACCGGGCGCTGACTAATGAAAAAAGTTGAAAAAAAAATTATCATCAACAAGTAACATTCGGAATAATCAGCGGTACACGGAAAAAATCAGTAATTATTCAGATGAAGTTGGACGAACGAAGGGGGTAAGGGGGCAAGGGCCGGCCAAAATAAAAACGGCGTTGCGTAGGGGTGACACCCGTCCCCCCTCGCCTCTACAAATGTTATCTAACTGCGTTCGTTTCGCGTCGCGGCGCGCCGTTTCGCTCTGAATTAGCGCCCGAACCGGCGAAATTTCAATTTGTACTCCATTTTTTTCTCGGATAGTTGGTCTTAATGGAAAAGGCTAGGCGATCACGGATTCCGTCTGAAACGGGCACCGGTCGCGTTAACGGTTTTCTAGTCGCTTCTAGGGTAGTGGATGTGAGCAAACGTGGAAATGTGATCCACGGCCCTCTGATCGACAGAAGAAAAATGTGATTGTATGGCGTCCTCATTTGGGCGGCAAAACGCGGGTCATTATCGGGCGTTCGCGCACACACGCGTCACATTGTCCGCTCGGGTGTGTGTGTAGATTTTTACTCATTAATTTTAAAACGCTCCGGATTTTTTTCAGGGCGGGTGCTAGGGGGCCCGAGGGGGCTGAGGGGGGCGAAAATTGGCGATGGCCGCCGGGTGGGGTGTCACCGACGGGGGTTATTAAATAGATTGGTCCGCGGCCGAACGGAGCCGCCGATCTGCACTTGTACCTCGCGTCATTAACGGGTTGAGAACCGATTTTAAATCGTGAAATAACAGCCTGTTACAGGAAAAGTTGAGCGCGGCTTATCGGCCTCTCCTGCCCGTGTTCTACAAGCTTAATTGCATTAAAAGTGTATTTTTATGACGACAATTTTTCTATTCATTACTTGGGAGATGTTAATTGTTTTGTATAATGAGTCGGCTCTGTATTTTCTTGCGTCGGGCGGCACGGGGCTTCGTTTGTAGTGCAACAATACACTGACACACACATGCGCGAGGCATTTTTTCCGCGGCCGTTCGGCAGTGGGTGAACAGGGGTGTATGGGGAGGCGAAATGTGAAAAATACTCGAAAAAAAGACGAAATTGTAGCAGATATATAATTAAAGTCCAACGTACAGCAACAGCGTACAGCGATGTATTATGCAGACACGTTCTCGGGTGTCGCGGACTGCCCTATACACGCTGACCGGTGTCGAACACTGCGCTCGACTCGACGCCCGACATTGTTTCTGTGATTGTTACGTCAAATGCTTTGCGATCTCTCGGTTGCTTTTTAGACGTTTGTATTAATTAGGTTTTTAACTTTTTAGAGATTATTGTACATACTCGTATTAGTTTATATTCTTTCAATTTGGACTACTTATATTACCTACTTATAGTACATACATCTTTTATGGGGTACTGTGTTAAATGCTACAACAAAATACCTTGTGACATATTGTAATTAAATTAAAGAAAATTTAAAAGTACACTATCTAAAAGAGGATATTACAAATTAGAGGATTATATCCAAGATAAGAATGCTTGGTAACATGCTGGTCCTGCTCCACAGGACAATCTAGAGTCTAGACAAAATCAAACTGGTTCCTAATTTAATTTATATTTTTAAACATTATATGAGATTGATTTTTACAATCTGTGACTACAGTAACTCACATACTTGTTAAAATTCTAGAAAAATCATCTACTTTTACAATATTTGTAAATAATTTGTAAGTATGTGAGCACCATGTATCTCTATCATGATTTACCTGTAATTGTTTAATTTTTAGTCCTTTTTACTTTTTTGTGGTAGACTAATTTTATTCTAGATGCATCGTCTTAACATATAATTATATTATGTAAGCAAAACCTTGTAAAACATTTTAAAAGAGTAACGGTGGTATGTAACACTACATTTTGAAAGGGGCGACTAGAATCAATTCAATTTTACAGTAGTAGTTTTGACATTTAAAAGTGCCTTTAATGTACCTATTTGAAATAAATGGTTTGACTTTGACTATTTCGAAAGATTTTACCACTTAGGTTTCAAATGTTAGTTTGCCACAACATTCAAACTTTTTAGCTCATGAGTAATTTGCTCATTATGCCTCTATCTCTTAAAGGGTAGTAAACTGGTCAAGAGTGTAGTCTTGACCAGTTTACTACCCTTTAAACACCTAATCTGGCTTACAACAATCGGGGCTAACCCCATACAAGGTCCAGGGAAGCTACTTAAGCCGTCACAATCTTGCGGAACTCTTGAAACAGTTCAATTAATACATAAAAGCACTCGATAACAAAATAATCAAATTCATTGTAACATCGAGAGTACATCTCGAAAATATAAAACGGTTGTTCAGTGGGGGGTACACACGACAGATGGTTAGAAGGGGGGCTCACGATTAATTTAACATTAAATTCAATAATAACCTCCCATTTATTGCGTAATTTCCTTTCAATTACGTTTCATTTATCGCTCTGTAACAGGATTACAGATGTGATCAACGATCGAAATGTTTCTGTCTGGTACATAGCTACTTTTTGCATTTTCGATTGTACTTACGTCGGTTTTGAATTTTCGTTTAGTTTTAGAAACAAAGAAAGAATGATAGGTTTGTTTGTCACAGAAACAAGTGCATACGAAAAGATAAGTTAAGAAGAATGATAAAGAAAAAAAAAACAACAGACCTTCGAACACAGAACAGCGGAGTAATTGTATAAGACACTATCAGTAGCGATGGCTTCCATTTTGACAGTTAACAACATTCATTGCGATATTTACGCTGTTGAGAAGACAACTTTTCCGAACATATGGAGCAATGGATTAGAAATAACCATTAAAATGGTTCAGATTGAGATCAATAGTGTGTTACGTAATTAGGAACACAGAAGCAGTCGGCAGCTACATGCAGCCCCGGATCTAAGGGGGGACAAACCGGGGCACTTGCCCCGGGCGACAGTTTCATGGGGGCGCCAAATCCTTGAGACAATAATTCGAAATATCGAACAATTGAAGCCTCTTTTCCTACAATCTCATAGGTTTTTATCAAGTAATCAAATCTTAATAATTATAATATGTTTGAAAAACAAACTGTTCTATTTCCATACCCCCAGTTAGTTTTTGAACACATACCAAGTGATTTATGAACGCATCTTAACAGATCAAGTAAATTTTTGAACGCGTGCGTGGTGTCCGTCTTTCTGCCAAGGGGAATCCTCGTCACATATCTATACGAGCCGAGCCGAACAAATTTCAAACAGTTGAACGTCAAGTGACAACACTGTTTATGTGGTTGATTGCGTTTGCGAGTAATCAGCGTTAATAAAATAAGTAATTTATTAGTGAAATCATATATTATCGTAGTGGAAATCAACAATTTGCAAGTTTTTCTCAAACACTGAAGGGAGGGGGCGCCACTATCAAGGTTTTGCCCCGGTTCGAAAAAATCGTAGATCCGGTGCTGGCTACATGTCGTGATTGTGACAAGAAGGCTTCCGCTCAGCATAATGCTGTGCTATGGGAGACCCACAGCACAGCGCTGATTTTCAGTGGTAACCCATTTTGTACTTAGGAACATAATGGAGTTAAGCGTTGTTAATAACAAAGACGATTATTTAGTTGATTTTATCTACATTGATATATTTGTGGCTATCACCGTATCCGGTATAATTGTAGGTATGTATAATGAAGTTTATTTGATGGATTCAATTATTATTTTTGGGTGGGGTTTGTACGTTGTCATTTACATATTTTTGGAGTAATGGCGGCGTAGTAATAAGTGAGCGATATTAATTTAAGTACACAACATTTAATTTTCAAAAGAAATACTTATGAGTTATTTTCCGTTTTAAAGAATTATGCAATTTAATTACACATAACCGAAACAGTATTTTCTTTTCAAACCGTTGAAATTGCTAGAAAGAAAAATCCGTTGATGCCTATTTTATGATTATGTAATACGAATTATTAAACGAGAATACCCACTGTTTATTTTTTTCACACAATACTCGGTAACCCTCAGGTTTACAACACTTAAGTGACGTCACAGGGACACCGATATTGAATCAACCCAACCCCCACTGCGCGGCGCGTGGGCACTCGACTCGATTCAACTCACACTCGATTGTTCAGACATAATCGTCTAAATTTAAATTTTTCAATCTACCATTGTTATGTTCTATTTAAAATTTTGATCGATGACGCAATTAGTGCGTTCATAATTATTATGCTTTTGTAATGTTAAGACAAAAGAAATTAAGTATAGTGCGTTTTAGAAATCATTGAATGCTTTCAATAATCATACAGGGCTTACACATCATTTTTGTGTTATTTGCATTGGTAATGTACAAACTTACGATTTTTTGTATTCATTAAGTTGTAAAATGATTTCCACTTTTAATTTTTTTCGAAATTCGTACATTATTGAAAAACAAGTAAATACGATTCAATTATCGATACACGCGTACCGATTAAACCGAATCGACATCCACATCGAAGTAAAGAGTCAACAGCCGAAACTCACTAAGTACACCTGTTCAATCGACAACCCGCCAACTGTGCACTGTGCAGTAGTTTTTCAAATATGCAATTTACTGATTTAAAAAAAAGAAGGCTCGCTCGTGGGCCGGTCGCCCGGTGGGGCCACGGAAAATGGCGTAAAAACTCGACGAAAAAAACCATGAAAATAGTAGGCCCACGTATGGTAAATAGCGTCGAATGTTGAAACCCCCCTTTGCCACCCGCGCTAATTTGTTACTCTGGGTATGTCCGGGTATTGACTTTAATGTCTCATACTGCGAGCGAGCCGAAACGTTTTCAAAGGGCGTAAGTCTTAATGATCTATTAGGTACTTACGGTTTTTTTACTGTTTTGTTTATCCACTATGTACTAACTAATATTTTCAGTGAGCACATGTTTTATCATTATTATTACTTTACTAGCTGACTCGGCGAACTTCGTTCCGCCTCAGAATTAAATAATGTGATCGCACATTTGATTGACTTTTACGACCTAATTCAGGCCGTCTTCTCCTTGGCATTGTAAATACACTAAACTACAAAAAATGGTAAATGGCAGTACTTTTACAAAGTCACAAAGGAAAGAAATGACATATTTGCTTGTTGTCAAATATTTATACTTAGTCGTTCAGAAATTTATTTTGTGACTAAACTAAGAAAGATATATCAAGCTAGATAAAAAAATGTTTGGCTTGGTAATAAACTAAAATAGAAATAAAATAAAAGAGTAAAGGACAGACCAAACAATTGAATAAATCCAACTATACAATCTTATCACCTCCATATTATTTTATTTAATTTCTGAACGCACCCTGTTTGACAGGTACGAACAGTTTGTATGGGATAATAAAATTGTTGCTTTAACTATTTTCCTTAAAACTTCTTGATATTTTCTCACCTTTTAAACCATCCTTGGACTTCTACAAATATTTCAAAATCAAAGTTAACCAGATCGGTCCAGCCGTTTTCGAGTTTTAGTGAGACTAACAAAAGTCATTTCATTTTTATCTAAATAGATATTCAGCTCTATGAATAGTTAAATTTTCTATTTGTTACAATGACAAATTAATGTTGACCTGCGAATCGTATTGTAACAAGTATTTTCTGTCTCCATTATAAATAATTTGTATTAAATAAATCCTAATTAGACAACTTACGACATACGTCATTGTTTTGTCCACATACAACTTTTTTGCAAACGCTTACGACACAAGAAAACAGTCAAGAGATTTTGTGGGACACCCTGTTAGAACGAAGTTCCTTTCGCCTTTAGACACTTGGCAAATGAGAGCTCAACCTAAAGAAGTGTAACATTTTGACCAATTTTCGGCCAAGTCTGCAGAGTATCACGTGCGATAAGAGGGACTATTCTCGTAATTTTAAGAAGAACATTCACACTCTGGGGGCTTACTCTCCAAACTAATTTGAATTCCAATGAGATGCCAATATGATTCCAATGTTAATTTTACAGTCACGTGATCCGGTACTCTTGAAAACAATATTGTCAACAATTACCCCACGCCAAGCCCGAACCCAATTCCACTTAGTTCGCCAAAATGGACACCCAATCTAAAAATCATTTGGCGCTAGCATCGAACTCAAGAGTACGAAACGTCACAATTCTAATGTCGATCTATCGGAATTAAATTAAAGAGTAAGCACCCTGATCTCTGTCTCAATGTGTCAAAAACACCTCTAATTTCCCTATATGTTTGACATTTATTGTCGCTGAGATGACATTGCGTCTAGATTTTTAACGTTTTTAAGTACTGGCATTGGCCTACGTTCAAGCATAAGCAGACCGGCAAAACTGAACAACACAAATGTATAGACGCAAGTAGTCGGTAATGTTCACAATACGCCAAGCTAACATAATATATATAGGTAACTACATAAGTAATAAAGGCTATTATCATTAGCCGTAATTGCCAGTCTAGTTATACGATATAGCAAGTCGTTGGTAAGCAAATTAAACTCTTTTTTTGAGTTCAGAGGGTGTGCAATGAACTTTGATGTTCAGTGGAAGAGAGGGACAGCGATATAATTAAGTGCATCTCTTTTTACTCGACTTAAATCGATTGTTGTTTACCGATCGCGTCAATTGCAGTTAAACTAATTTCCGCTTGTGTTCGTACTAATTATGTTTATTTCGAGTCCATATAAAGCTGTTAGAAAATGACCGTTAGAAAATGACAATAGTTTTATAACATACTAGCAGCGACCCGCGGTTTCATCCGCATAAGTTTCGATACCGTGCGAATATCGGGTTAAAACTATCCTATGTCCTTTCCCGGGACTCAAACTATCTCTATACCAAATTTCATCTTTATCAGTTCAGCAGTTTAAGAGATAACAGACAGACAAACAGACACACTTTCGCATTTATATAATTAGTATGGATCATCACGCCTGTAATCTCCAAAGGATTATGCAGAGGTATATGTTACACCTATATTTCGCAAGTAATTTTTTAAGTCTCATGTAATAGCGGATGAGCGTTTTGCCATCAATCGGACACAAATCCAGAATCCGGGCGACTACCGAGAAACTAAAAAAAAAAAAAAAAATTTTAAAACCCAAACACTGCCCGACCTGGGACTCGAACCCAGGACCTCGTACTCAAACTCAAACTCAAACACAAAGCATTTATTTCAATTAAACCATTTACAGGCACTTTTGAATTGTCAAAAAGTCGGTCAGTCAGAAAATATGAAGCTAGTTGCCCATTCCAAGGCGTAGGTACCTATGGAGAAGAACGGGCAATAAACTAAATGGACATACTCTTTTAAATCATATTTTTACAAAAATATTAGTTACATCATTAATGTGAATTAACAATTATTTGTGAGAACGATGTAAAAAAGACGTACGCGTTAAAAGCGTCCAGAGTACCTACAGCAAATGGTAAGAAAACAACAATTCAAAATTGAAATAATTAAAAAGCAGTAGCACTTGCGACCATTCGACCAACGAAACAGTTCCAAGCAATAGTTTTGATTATGTAGAAAAAGAGACTTCATCTAAGTTACTACCAAGTTTCATATAAACTAAAGTCTATGAACTCCGAGAGAAAAAAACAAAAAAGTAAAATCCCTCAAAATTGGAACAGGGAAGTTCCGAAGCAAAGGTGTCTAGAATAGTTCCTACTTAAGTGGAAGCGTTAAGGTAGTCCGCGAAATTCAAATTTTCTTACGTTTTTTGCAATTTGCTGGTCAGTATTAAGTTGTACGTCGATCAAAATATGATTCGCGGCCGTAACAAATGTGTATTTACAGAATTATAATCATTAAAGTCATCGTCAACACAACTCTCTAAGACCACGTAACTCCGAAGAATGACGATTTCATGAAACAGTTATTCTTTGGAGTTACGTGGTCTAAGAGAGTTGTGTTGATGACTTTAATGATTATAATTCTGTAAATACATATTTGTTACGGCCGCGAATCATATTTTAATTAACGTACAACTTAATACTGACCAGCAAATTGCAAAAAACCTAAAAAAATTGAATTTCGCGGGCTACCCTGGCTCTTTCGCCTTAAACACAAAGAAACTTGGCAACAACAACGATTCTTTTACTTCACTCCACGTCGCTCGTTGCAAAACGTCGTAAGTGCCACCGCTGTATACACGAACTACGTCACAGAGCCATTATCGCGTAGTTATTTTAAATTTTTAACTATGTGTGGTACATTATACAGTCGTTTTCTTATTTATTTTTCGTTGAGAACGTAAACATGAGGGAAAATTAGTACTTTAGTAAGTATAAGTAGTTTTATATATTTTTGTCTATAAACGCCTAATTAAAAAAGTTCTTATGCAATGTTCAATAAGTTAGATCTTAGAGGAAACTGACTGTTGTAGGACTTTAGTATGCCCACTTTTCCCTTAGATCGTCCTCATCCGTGCATGGACATGGACAGACTCCTTGGCCTGTCCATTTCCTTGTTAAAATTCTTTACTCCCATTTTTTATACCCTGGATACAGAAAGGCCAAAGGCTTGATTATCTATGCAAGAAATCGATTGGCACGAAGAGTTCCCAAAATTATTGTATCAAATACTAGCTGCACCCCACGGTTTTACCCGCATAAGTCTTGATCCCATGGGAATATCGGAATAAAAAGTATCTGATATCCTAATCCAGGTTATGTTTTACCAATGTGGCAAATTTGATCCAGATCCGTACAGCCATTTTAGAGTGAAAGCATAACAAACAAACACACAAAAAAATCCAATCTTATCTCCTTACATTATTAGTTTAAAAAACGAAATTGTCATTAAACGTGACATTTTCCACCAAATTGTCCCCAGAATTTTCATAAAAAAAATAGTTTCAGTAATTGTCAAAAGGTAAATGAAAAATAAAATGGTGTGTAATTAGTTAATTACTTAAATTTTCGTAACAATGTCCGCAAAAGAAACTAGCATGACACAACAAACCTCGTATAATTAGCATACATTATAATTATCAACGTATCAGGAGACCGCGTTAAAACAGCTATTACGTGCCATTATGGTATATTAAGTTTTTTTGATTAGCTCTAATTAAGCACAGTGTACTGCGACCGAAACATAGAATTTTATTCCCTACGAACTAATTGTCTTATAGGTGCGACAACCATTATTTTAATTGTGAACTGTGGCTTTAATTGATGCTTATACAGTGTTATTGGTAAAACACCAACAACCTCTTAAGAGGTCACTGTACTCATCATTATGAACAACTTTTACTATGGCAACAAATCTGAAATCGCGAAAAAAAAAATCAGCTGTTCCCTACATTTTTGACGAGTTATACGAACATAAATGTAGGAAACAGCTGATTTTTTTCCGCGATTTCAGGCTTGGTCCCATATAAAAAGTTGTTCATAAAGATGAGTACAATGACCTCTTAAGAGGTTGTTAATGTTTCACCAATAACCCTGTATTTCTTTCTATATGTTTTTCGTTTTGTTTGTGACGTGATATGTTGGGGATGGAACTGGAAACCTCATCGCCTTGAAGGAATTTCTTTTTGGGGATACATACATACACTAGCTTCTGCCCACGTCCGCGTGAAATTTCACCCTCCCCCAATTCACCCTCTTAGGGGTGGAATTTCGAAAAACCCTTTCTTAGTGGATACCTACTCTTCACAAAGAACCACACCCTCCAAATTTCATGTATCTACTGGGTAGACCAGCGGTTTAGTCTGTGCGTTGATAATATTGATATATCAGTCAGTCAGGAATTTGAATTTTATACAGGTTGAAATTGAAAACAAGCTACAAACCGAAATGGGAGAGTGTACTCATCAATAAGAACAACTTTTACTAAGGGACCAAAGCTGCAATCGCGAAAAAAGAATCAGCTATTCCCTACATTTTAACGAGTTATGCGAACAAAAACGCGATTTTAGGTTTGGTCCCATATTAAAAGTTGTTCATAATGATGATCGTACAATCTCCCATTTCGATTTGTATAAAGATAACAGAACGCCTGTTTCAGTGTAAGTTAGAGGTGTACCTAGCAGTACCCCCAAACTTCGCCAGTTATGGGACTTTAGTCCCATAGAATTGGGGTGAGCGTGCCATCAACTGGGCACACCCCGCAGAGTTTATGTGACGCGGATTGTGGGTACCTCTGCCTAGAGGTATACCTAGCATACCCACAAACCGTAAGTTATGTTAAAGTCCCATATAATAGGGGAGAGCTTACAACCATCAACCGGGCACAAATGGAGATTCCAGGATGCTACTGAGAAATTCATGATGCAGAAACCCAATAACACTTTGAACTACAGATATTCTATATCACGAAGTCCGTTTGGCTTTGATTGTAGTAGTGACGTATCCCGACAAGCGCGCTCCCACAGCGGCTGCCGCTTGCTGCCGTCGCATGAAGGCTCCTTCAAACAGGCGCGACACGCGATAAAATCGCGCGCGACACAAAGGCACCGCAAGTCGCGCAACGAGCGGTGCCTATGTGTCGGGCGCGATTCGCGTCGCGTGTCGAGCCTGTTTGCAGGAGCCTTGAGGCTATTTCCGCGAATGTGTACCGTTTTACTTCACCCATTGTTGAGTCTCTGTTGATCACAATGTGTATGTGCACGCCTGACAACATTCATAGCCAAACGGACTTCGTGACGTAGAACATCTGTATCTGGGAATAGAATCATCATGCTGCATGTAGCAGTTATAGTGGATATGTCAGAAATTAAAACATAAGAATAAATAGCAGGGGATCCAGGGGGGGAGGGGGTTCAGGGGTTCAGACCGGAATAAATCCAGTAGCACATGCACCCAGTAAACCGACGAAGCAGTACCTTATCAATTGCAAAAATCTGTATGATGGGTACCTAGGTTTTTAAAAGGGCTTGAGTATCGTATGCTAAACATCTATATGCGATATAAATTTTATTGGAAATATGACTAAAAATAGGACCTAATGAAACCGCTACAAAACTCAAATATCGTTACCAAACCATACTTTTTAATAATCCAAATAGGAAATTTCTTTCCAGTAAAAGTTCTAATGGGGAAATAATTGGGCCTTCCACTTACGTGGATATTAGTCGGCGGTGTGTAAGGCGCCTAATACGCTGCGATTACTATGTGATAAGTAAAATTTTAAAGTAAGGCATAATTAACATGGCTGTGTTGTTACCTACTGGTAAAAAATGTTAAATATTAATATAATTTCCAAAGATTACTGAATCTGTCGATAAAAAACAGTGGCATTCCGGGATTGCCGACAGAAGTGAAAACAAAACACAAACAGAATACTTTGCCATCACTCACTGACATATCAGCTAAACATTAAAACCGAGTACATCCCGAGGACAGCCGAACCCATCCGAAGCGGGTATTTTTTGAATCGTCTTATAAATAAAACACGCGCGGTGTCGCTTACGATAACAGTGGCACGAGTTCAATGGTTTTTTCCCATCTCAAAAAACGCCCAACGCGCCTAGAGAAGTTCTCACTTCAAAAATAAAACTTAAGGTGACTTTCCACGAATCCACAAAAAAACGTATTGATGAAAAATGTTAATGTTTTTATAAAGCCTATTACTGTCCCATTGCAAGGCACTGCAGAAATTCTTCTCATACAGAGAAGACATGAGCAGTGATTACCACGCTTACTCAAGACGGGTTGGCGCTTTCAGACTTATATTAAAAGTCCAGGTTTTCTTTTTTTTTGGGTTTCCTCACGATGTTTTTTCTTCACAGATGTCAATAATAAACTCAGAAAGTACAGACGCCAGCACCTCAAGCTACCCGAAACTGTCAAATATTCCCAATCAACTTTAAGCTTTACGCTTTAGCGATAAAGTTGAAAATCTATGAAAGAAATTTGATAGATTGTAGTAGCTTGATGTGCTGGCGTCTGTACATAAAAAGTTAGATTGGTACTTGCACGGATTTGAACCCACAACCAATTTTTATTGTTTTCCAGCAGGAATATCAAGACAAATCTCTCATAAATATAATTTATATTACGATTCTATCGCATAAAACCTCAATTACTTATGCAAAAGACAAGCACGACTCTCGATTCAAAACAGTAGTACCAATTAGCAAATTTTCTATTCAACTTTCTACCCTATTCCTGCTATTAACTAAGTCTTTATCATAAAGCTGTAATTATAGCCTATCGCATAACGTAAGACGTTTTGACAGCTCGTTCAATAAATGCTATTTGTACAGACATGTCAAATGAAAATGGCACGTATGTTTGACTTGTAGTCGAGGTAACTATTGCACATACATAAGTACTTAAAGTCTGCTAACAATTGTTGGTCATTTAATTGTCTTTGGCTACGACTTAATTGTTAGGCTTCACTTTGAGAAACAGTAATGTTTTAAGTCCAATTAGTGATTTACTGTTAAGTGGACGGACGAAGCTACTGGATTATTTAATTTTTTTATTATTTAATTTTTGGTTTTTACGCCTTTATCAATATCTTTTTGCTGACATTTAAACGTCTTTAAACTTTAAGCAAACGTTTAAAGATGTTTAAATGTCAAAAATAATGTGGTAAGTAGGTAACGCAGACGTTAAACACTAATTAAGTTTAAGCAAAGATTATAAGTTCAGTTCATTTTGTTTATATCTATGTATTCTTGTATTTTATAGTCATTTCCTAGCTATTTATTCCGTATGTTGCACCTGCCATGTTTTGTCTCTGCATCACCCTAAGGTTGACTGGTAGAAAATGCCCCAGGCATTAAGTCCGCCTTCGTACAGTATTTCTTTTATTTGTGTATAAAGTTTTAATAAATAAATAAAAATAAGGAGTCATGTTTTTGGTGTTGGATAAAATTGATGTGTCATTCACAAATAAAAAATATGATTCTTATTATTACGAGAAACATTAAAGTACCTAAGGCTCTTGCTTGTAGAAAAATTGATAGCTATAATTTCAAATTCATTTATTTGTCCGAACATGGTATATTACATGGTCTTAAATTAATAAATGGTCTCATCACATTCTGCCACGTGGAGCGCGCAAATATAAACACAAATAAAATTTTACAAATACAAAAATAAAGATATTAGATTAATAATGATACTATTGAATAAATAATTACGAATTAATATTACAATATGAGGCATGTCAGTTAAATATTAGATTTTTAGGTTAATGTCAGAGTATTATTCAATGTCAAACTATCTACTATCAAAGAGAGATTTCAAAATATAAAAGATTACAATTAAATTAGGATGGCAAAGTCGTATCGTTCAAAAAGTCATTTAGGGTGTAATAACACTTTTTACACAGCAACTCTTTAAGTTCCTTTTTAAACCCATTTAAATTTAACTGTTTGATTTGCTTTGGGATTTAGTTAAAAACTTGCGGGGCTATACAGAATAAATGCTCTTCCACATTAATGCTGTTTTAGCTCTACGTCCGCGTAACATATCATTCCGCCTGTTACGTTTAACTGTATCTGATAAGTTAGGAAACATGCGTGAATAAGGCAGTTTCATATATATACAAAGACGGCAGTGTTAAAATTTTGTATTTATTGAAAAATGGTTCACAACTGTCCGTTATTTGAAGTCTGAACATGGCTCTGATGGATCGCTTTTGCGCTTTAAAAGCGATTTCTCTATTTGTAGAGTTACCCCAGAATATAATACCATATCAGTACAGATGCTACAAGACCATGATAGGCTGTAAGTAGTGCATCTGTGTTAACTGTTGGGGCAAGTTTATACAGGGCATATGATGAACTACTAATTTTCTTATATATATTACTGGTTTAACTACGACAATTATGGTTAATTCATTCCTAATAAAAGACGAGACTATCTGAGAGAAGGCGCTATTTACTTATAAATATTAATTATTATTTTACATAATTATAGAGGAATGAGGAACAGGGTGTAAAGTTCACTCATACTCTATAGAAAAGGGAGGATCCTCCGACCAGACGGGTGTTGTGTCTGGCGGGCAACTGCCCGTTGATTCATGTCGGGCCGTTGTATCTATGCTAGTTGCGCGGTAAACTCTGCTTGCGCGATGCAGGATTTGCGTGACGTCAGTATGACGCGTTGTTTGCATGTGGCGTTGTAGATACCGCTACATAATAACGCCAACAAATTATAAGTTGCAATGAAACAAGCACCTATTTTTCTCATTAAAAAACTAAAACCTAAGTGCCAATTTTACAGCAATTATCACTTAAAATAATTACGAAAGTACCATCAAATAAGAATCCGTAACGAGCCTTGAAACTCGTAAAAGTTTAAAGTCTTTACATGAAAATGTTCCTAGTGTGTACGAAGTTATAAACATTAAACACTAACTTGCTGTCGTAATAGTGTCTGAGTTGAGGGCCGGACTGCGCTATTAAGAAGGGGAAATTAGTGCATTATTGACTGATTTCCCTTTTCAACTAGCTGATAGACGGCAGTTCGCGTCAGCTTTTCGATTTAAAATACTCGCTGGCTGAATGTTTACTGCATTAGCTAGCTTCGATCGATTACATTTTGATGTTTAGTTTTTTTTTTCATCGTGACTAAGCTAATGTAATGTTTTTGAATACGGCGTGCTTTTAAAAATTGGAATTGTTATTGCTGGTAATTATTGTGTTTCCATCATTCTTTGTTGACTTCTACACTTTTATTACTTACTCACTGTTTTGAATAATTGAGCGCATGTAACCATTAGCGGGGAATAATTTATTCATAATAAATACATTAAGAAGATTCTAATTAAAATTACTGCGTCGCCAACCAAGTTGATTAATTGATTTGATTCAAGTTGATTAAAAGTATAGGTATGATGTAGATAATAAAGTATCGCTGGCTTGATTTTGATTTAATTTTCGTGACACGAATGAATACAGCGGAACCAACAAAAGTCGAACCTATCGAAATCGTAGAGAACTTCTGTCTCACCCTCGCGACACAACGATCGTAGGGTCTCCAATTAGTTTTTATGGTACGCTTCATTACAGCCAGTGTTAATTATTATTGTGCTGACGAACGCCCTGTTCTCACTCGACGACCTAATTAGAACGGGTGCTGAGTTTTTCCTTTTTTGTTTTCTTGTCAGCAAATTATGAGCATTGGGGTGTGTGCGGTGCTTTGTGTGGGTACGTGTGTAGGGGCACTTATGTGCGCGCCGTCGCGTCGCGCGCGCTTAATTCTAAATTCGAATCGCATAGAATTACCAGTCCAAATTCGAATTTATTTTTCCTAACCGCCATCTTAGATGGCTTTTGTAACAATTAATTATTATTAGAAAATAATCCGCTCTGATTAGGGCTAGGGACCCTGTTTTATCTCTTATATTAAAATCTTTCTTAACTGTGGTTCTAAAAATATTTCACAAAAATAAATTAAGACGTAGGCGTATCGAATGTAAATCTTCTCAACCATCTAAATTAAAGGATTGAAATGGCGTAGAGAGCATTTTAATCATGCTTCAGTTTTTGCACTAATAACAGTGCAAACTGCAACCACACTCATGAGAAAATAACAGAAATAGAACCTCTCACGTGGAAATTAACGCGCTATTAGATTCAATCGTTATTGTTTTTAAACGTTCATTGAGCACTTATCGGGCCGCGTCTTGTCAGCGAGGCAGCTTCTTCCACGTTTATCGAGAGAATAATAGCTCAATAGCGTTACATTGTAAAAATAAGTATAAAAAGAGTATTTCCTCACGCACTCTGAGACGGATTCTATAAACTTGTAACCCGTAAAACGCGGTTGTTATAAGTGAAACCATAAATTCACCTAATTGGCACGATTAGAAATTTTAATCATTTTATAGATTTCTTTTGTAATTTTATCGAGTTCTTTATAGCCGTCCGATTACTTTTCAACATAATAGTTAGTTAAAATTGATTGTTAACATGTTATTTTAGACGGTTTCACCAATTAAAGATTTTTTTTTCAAAACGTTTATTAAAAACTTATCGTGTGCTTTATAATTACGAATTGTTATGAAAAGTAGGTTAGTTAGGCAGTAGTTAGGTACTTACTTTTTATTTTTTCTATTGAAACGATGATTGTAGTTTAGCGCCATATAATCACCGCATAATATTTCGTGTGGGTGTCATATTGTTTTGTTTGTTTACATTTTTTCGTCACGTAGTTTGTACATGCTATAATTACTTATGGAACAGTTTTTATTTTTATTGACTATCACTCTAATTAGGGTCGATGATAGACGAATTAATTGTTTAGAAAATATTCACGTTTAAGTGCTATTAGATTATCAACTTAAGAAATTAAGTGCGATTTGCATATTTTGATCTTTAGCAAAGTGATTGTGATTAAACATAGCTGGAGTATAAAACGGGCTAATTACTTGTTTCTCCATTTTTGTAATCATGTTTTGGCCAATAGCGCAGATAATCCAGTTAATATATTTAATTTTCGACAGAGTGACATTAATCAATGCGGATTGAACAATAAAACATGTCACAACTATTATTTCCTAACACAATACCTGTTTTAAAGTTCTGCAATGTGTCAAGCAAGTCTGATAGTATTATAATATAATCGTTTATTTTAAAGTAACGCGTCGTCTGGGCAGATTTTGATAAAAAATTGTGTGTGTTTGACTACATAAACACACACAATTTTTTCAATTGTGAGATTCACAATTTAATCTTCCCACAGCTGGGACACCGGCCACCTCTTTCCGTCCACGACGCGGCCTCGTGGAGGTTGGTAGATGTCACATGTCTTTGAATTTCTGGTTCTAGGACATGCCGATTTCCTCACAATGCTGATGAAATAATTTACACGAAGTATAAAGTCTCCTTCAAACAGTCGCGATACGAGACGCGACACAAAGGCACTGCAAGTCACGCAAGGAGCGGTGTCTTTGTGTCGCCCGCGATTATATCGCGTGTCGCGCCTGTTTGTAGGACCCTTAAAGCGCCTGTCTGGGTTGAATCTACAACAACTACATCTCGTAAGCCACAGCCGATACCGATGGGCCTCTACTGCTCTCAATATATCTATGCGAAGGTATTATTAGGACATCCAACAGTTATATGAAACTTGAAGAGAATAGACGAGGCTATCAATAATTTCGTCGCAAAACCGAAAGCGCGGTCCTTCGGCCGTAGGTACTTAGTAAATAATTCAGGCTAGTAAGCGGTATTCTAGTATTAACACAGCATAAATTGCACATGTCCGGGCTCCGGTTATGGATTTATTATGGAAAATTTATTGATCGGAACTATTAATTATTTAAGATCTTATTTCATTTAGCAATCCGGTATTGGCAGTTTAAGTATTTGGAACTTTCTACTCAAATATGTGATAGGTTTTAGTCTGTGGTATGTTTTGCGTGATGGTAATAATTTTAGTGCGTGGTATGTTTTGCGCGATGGTTACAAATTTTAGTCTGTGGTACACACGGCAGCACATCAAGCTGCCCGAAACTGTCAAATTTTGCCAATCAACTTTGAACCCTATGTTATAGTGATAAAGTTGAAAATCTATTAAAGACATTTGACAGATTGTAGTAGCTTGATGTGCTGGCGTCTGCACGTTTTGCGCGATGGTAACGATTTTAGTCTGTGGTATGTTTTGCACGATGGTAACAATTTTAGTCTGTGGTATGTTTTGCGCGATGGTAGCAATTTTAGTCTGTGGTATGTTATGCGCGATGATAAGAATTTCATCATCATCATTTCAGCCCGGAATCACCCACTGCTGAGTATAGGCCTCCCCTTTCTTCTCCCATACATCTTGGTCCGCGCGTCTCTCATCCAGGTGTTTCCTGCGACTTTGTCATATCGTCAACAACAAGTAACAATTTAGTGTTAGTTTATTTTGAAGTCTTATCATTATCACATAAAAACACGCCTGTAACCCCCGAAGGGGGCAAAAGATGCAGAAGTGTCTATAGTAGAATAGAATAGAACAGAATACTCTTTCTTCCTCTTTCTTTCTTTTATTTTCTTTCTTTTTCTTTCTCTTATTTCAATTTTTTTTCTTTTTTTTTCTTTATAGTAGGTACACCCAAATTTAGCCATTGTAATAAGGGCGACCTTAAAAAATGAGTGTTAATGTCCATAGACGGACTCAAATTCAGATTTCGGACTGCTACTCATAAATTCCTTACGGAAAAAAACCCAAAAACACTTTGCTTATTTTTAAAGTCTCAATCATTGTTTATCAACTGATACTGTGCTAAAAACAGTTGCAATATTGTCAAAAAATGTTGTCAACCTTATAAAAAATCTGTTTCATTTGAAGTGAACCTAATTATACCCACTTATACGTTTTGTTCTGTAAGAACATTACATTTTTACAATTAGTCACGTTTCCATTCAATTTAATTGTTAACACGTCAAGGGTTTTTACCAGGTGTAAAATATTTCCATAAATTATAATAAGCTAATGGAAATGAAACTATTATAAATCATTTCCTTGCATTATAATATGTTGAAATAAGTTAATTCCAACATATTATCGTAATATCACGACTTATTGTATCCCTGAACGATTGGACAGAAGTGTACCTAAAGGTGCCACTAGTCGATATTTTTTCCTGTAAATTTCGGGAGAGTTATACTCCACCTGTTTGACATTGTGCATACAAAGTTAAACATGATGTCGTTTTGTTTTATTATTAATTTTGTCTATACGGAAACAGAACAGTAAAATAAAAAGCCATTAAAAAGTTATGAGCCAACAGAGATTCGTTTTTCTCGCTTTTTTTAACGTAACCGTTGGTGTAGGTAAATAAGTAATAATAGAACTATAAAATCTTCAAAACAAAGTCGGTACCGACAAAGCTTAGTTATCGAAAAGTTTTATTTTTATTTGATTTATGCAGTGGTTTTTTCATAAAACTCGATTTTCCAAAGCACTTTTAGAATTTTTTTACGCGCTTTTCAGTTCGGAACAGGTTTTCTGTGCGTGAGAACTAGACGTGGGTGTAGACTAGCGTCTAACTGCTTATCACTGATACTATCTCTGTCAGATGATAACTAGCGGATTGGATTAGTTAGTGGACTGTAGAGATGAAATGATAGAAAAACGTATATTAGCAATATTTTAAATTTATTAAAATATTAGTACAATGCTCTAAATAAAAACGGAACCTGACAACCGCTCAGACGTAACAAAAGCAAAAACGAACATAAAAAAAATCTATTTAAAAAACATGACATTTATCTATACGTACAGAAAAGGTCGCACCACGGCCAGTCGCCAACATCTGACATGAAGCTAGGTGAGACAGCGTGCTTTTTGGCCATGACCAACAGTGAGTTCGAGCTCGCGACTTGTTCCACCTTAAGTAGGTATACCCACATTTCTCCAGTTATACTTAAGTCCCATTTAAAAGGGGCACTAAGGTAGTTTTACGTATTTATTTTAATTTTAAATTATTTATATCAAATGTTTAATTACGTATTTTGATGTTCTATTAATACTTTAGTAGGTACCTAATTTGATTGATTTTAATTCGAAAAACTGATGATAATATTTCTGTACCTACCTATGCGTTGCCGAACCTACTCATGTGGTTAAAAAAACTATAAAACTCTATTACTGACTTGCATCGCAAGAAAAGTTTCGCGCCCAAAAAAGCTTTATTTCGCGTCAGAGGTTTTAAACTAATTTACAGAGCCGAAACTATCCTAATGGCCGATTCCTATAACACGGACTGTTAAAGGTTAAAATTAAGACTCTTTTATCTTTACCAATAATGAAGCAAATACCTCAGAGCTTTGCATAGTAGACCCATAACTATGGAAGCAGCTATCACAGGTTCAATTAGCTTACGGATCTATTTATATTCCCAGTCTGACAAGAAAATGCTACTATTGGTAAGCAAAACCATAGTTTTTGTTTATAGGAACCGAGCATTAGTAGTTATCTGACCTGTAGCTAACTCATTTTTTTGTTGCCAAGTACTGGAAGTCATTCAGGTTTATGAGTAAAGGTACCTATTATACCAATTAAAATAATATTTGATATTTTTGCCAAGCACACATAATAGATTTGACACTACACTAGAGTGTTATATTTATTTTGATAAACCCTGTATAATGTCATATTGGATCTGAAACACGCTGTACAATGTCATGTTTCACATAGAGTTCGACGAACTGCCGAGGTCCTCCGTTTATTTGCAAGGATAGTGTTACAGCATAATCTCTACGTTCCATTTTGATCCATTTCTCAGTAAAGCTCGTAGACAGACAGACAAGTAGCCAAACCCTCATTAAAATCTAGCTCACATCTCCACTTACAAACGTCCATCGCTCTAATAGTCTGTTAACTAGGCAAATCCCCATAAGGATATCAATAACGCCTACTTATATCAATCACGTATTCTCACAATGTACTGATTTAATGATCTCAAATATAAAATGTAATGATACCAGTGGCCTTAACTCTTACGCTAACCTAACTTGACCCATGAGTAAACAAAAGTCAACCTTATTATCAACGTTGTAAGATACACATAAAATCTCCATGGTAATGCATGAGATCATGCCGGGTGCTTGATTTATTCCTTTTAACCGACTTGACCCACATTCGCGTATTGCCTTTAATTGTTAATAAGCATAATTAAAATGCGTGTTAAACATTATACGCACAAACACGCTGGCGTTATAGAATGTGATCGCGGAGTTTTAAATGGCGGCTGGATATGGTATAATTGTTGGTATAATATGGTAAAAGTAGGTTTGAGATATTGGTACTCGTATGTCATGTGATTTGCAAATCTTATATGAGAAGGTGTTGCCCATTTCTTTTAGTGTAGTTTTTGGGAGACTAGAGAATTTGATAGATAAAATACTAGGTGAAGGTATCATCCTGTAGGAGCTTAGAATTGATTTATTATTTACAAAAAACAATTATAAGTACGGTCACCAAAGGAAATAGTTGAAGGTTAGTAAAGAAACCGCTGAATGTTTTCGAATGAAATTAAATTAATAGAAAATAAACAGTTCTATAATCAAATTAAAGGACATGTTAGGTTTTTGTATGGAGGCTGGGCTTTTATTCGAAGCTACTGTGAACAGGGAAGAGATCATATTTTTATGAAAGTACATAAATTAAGGAGACTTTGTATATTTTTTAAATTTTTTTTGAAAGCACCCTTGCGTTAATTATTATACATTTTAATAATCATTATTTAAAAAATAAATTGCAACCCACAGTAATTATTGATTTTGGCAACACTTTTCGGTTAGATGTCATTAACGTCAATCAAGTGTCAAATTCAATACAATTTTGACCTGTGTACTGACAGCTGACAAGTATGACAACCTTACTGGCACAGGTAATATTTTCATAGATTCCATTAGAAGGCAAAGGAATTAATGCCATACGTACAAATCATGGAGTTGGTTTTATTTTAAGCCATCTAATATTATTTTAGAATATTTTAAATAACAATAAGGTGTATAATTTGCTTTAAAAAATGATATTTAACCATTTTTTCTTTGTTTCAATGTGCAAAAATAATATTATGACACCAAAAATATCTGGATTTAAAATATGTATTTATTCAATAACGGTGCTTTTAATATTTTTTCCGTTTTTGTCAGGCCATCCTGAATAAGTTTCCCTATCAGAAAAACCATACATGATAGCTGTTCAAAAAAATTATTATTTTAAGCCCATTTCATAACATGTCCTTTCGTTCAAAACATCCATCGGTTTCTCACTAAAGTTTAACTATATCCGACGACCCTGTTACTTATCTGTTTTGGTGACTCTACCTACTTATAACACAGGGCATTCAATCATTTTCGTTAGGTATTCACATAGTTCAAAAGTTTTATCATAATTTAATACCAAACTTTTTCTAATTTGTAATAAAAATATACAGAATCGGATTAATCAAATCATTGGCGCTTTTTAAATTATGTTTTAAAGTTGAAATCTTTGATTAAATTAATCTATTTAAAATGTCACATTATAAGACGACTTGATGGATGACGTAACTTAGATAGTTATGTCATCCATCAAGTCGTCTATAAGTTATGGAATTTTAAGATGCATCGATATATTTATACACCCAAGGGCGAAAAATTGTATGGCACGTGGCACCATCAAAGCTCGTTATGAAAAGGATCGTTTAGAAAGAACCAAAAGAAAGATTGAGTTGTAAATACTCTTCCTAGCTTCTTGACGTCACGACTTTATGGGCCGTTTCGCCCAAAACCGTCTGAAAGGATGCCAAGCGCTAATAATTTCATTACAAAATGAAGACAGAAATTATTTTTTACTTTTTTACCAATCATTAACGATAATTGCATCACATAAACATCTATGTGTCGAGATTCAAAAAGTTTAATTACAAACAACTTCCCACATACTAATTATATATCTAATTAGCACACTTCCATAATTAGACGTATAATTGCAGACGTTTAAAGAACACATAATTTGCAATTTGAATGCCATAATCGTGAATTGTTAAATATAATTAATAGTCGACCCAAGGTCGGGTATTAAATAAATTACATATTGATTTCGAATAACAGAATGTTGATTATAATTTATTATACATTACAATGTTGTTTAATTCCAATAATTATTGATTATTGGTTATTGCTAACGACTTCGTTTGCGAGCGATCTTCAATGTCTTCAACCCCGTTTGACCCCCACAAGGGTTGTGTTTGAACAATCCTTTCTCTGCCCCGCGGTTTCACCCGCATTCGTCTCGATATCGTGGGAATATCGAGATAAAAAGTATCCTATTAATCCTAGGTATAAACTATATGTGTGCCAAATTTCATACAAATCGGTTCAGTAGTTTTTGCGTGACAAAGTAACAAACACCCATCCAATCATCCTCACAATCTTTCGTGTTTATAATATTAGTAGGAAGGAAAAAAATGTTTCTGTCTTTGGGTTTATCTAGTCCACGCATTGACAGTCAGCCAGCAGACAACTTAACGTATTTTAAATATATGACTGGATTCTAGTCGCGGTTAGCCATTAGCTAACCTGTAATGCTATTCTGTAAAAATCTAACCGTCAATGAGCTGTCAATAGTGTGAATCCCTAGCATCTGGTGGAATGACAGCTCACTATAAGCTCACTTCACCTAAGTTATCACGGTGATCTTTTTACGGAATAGCACCGCTGATGTTAAGTAGGTAATGATACAGTTGACAATAGTGCAACTTAGCCAATAACTAACCTATTCGCTCATTATTTGAAGCGTAGTTTCGTAACAATTCACAGCTATCGGGAAAACTACGGCAAGGACTTCCACTCCACATACTTTGTATAGACGGAACTATTTTATGTAATTAAATATAGATTACAACGTTGTATAATTTCAATAATTATTGATAATTATGTTTTCCTTGCGAACGTGCGGTAAGTGTTTAAATACCAATCTCGGTTAAGTTATGATAATCGCTTGAATGTGTACCAGCCGGTCGATTCTGTAAAAATCTTACCGTGAAAACTTAGGTGAAGTGAGTTTCTTTTTGCTAGGAATTGACACTATTGACAGCTTACTCCACACTCACTTCACCTAAGTTTTCACGGTGAGATTTTTACAGAATAGCACACGCTGATTGTATATTGTAAAAGCTGTATACCGTGTCGTCTATCTTGCAAGAGAGATGAAAGACTTTTAATATATGTTTTTAGTTATAGTATTTGTGTATTTTAATATTTTATCTGTGTAATGCCTATGGCCTATGGTATTTAAGAATATGTGTCTGTATGGTATGCGTTTAATAATTGCCTGAAATAAATGATATTTTAATTTAAATTAAATTTAATGCGTTTATACACGGTAACTTATAATTGTTACCTGTATAATTTGTTTAAAGGTTTCCATTACTGGTTTCAATTAATGTCTTACGAGTCTGTTGTCTTGGTAGTTTGTTTTCGTTAACCAGGTTTGGAGAACGTTTATGTTGTTGTGTTTAACTTAGACACATGAAATTTAGCAATGGGTATGGTAGCTAAGTCTTTGTAAGACACATCAGCTGCCTAGCTTTTTACCAACTATGTTGGGGTCGACTTCCAGTCTAAGCGGATACAGCTGAATACCAGTATTTTACTGCGACTACGACTGCCTATCTGACCTCCACAATCCAGTTACTGGGTAACACGATACGCCTTCGCAAGAGTGGTTGTCAGACTTTCGGCGCCAATCCGGAACATACATCCAGACAAACAGACAACATTTCTGAAAACAATATTTCGTAGCAATTACTTTTTTTTTTAATATTTAATATTCAGTTTTGCCTTCTTGACTATTTTATTATAGATATTTCTTTAAAGAATTCTCAACTTCTAAGGCGATAACGTATTAAAAGGGTATAAGCATCGGCACTAAATAGAGCCTTTAACCCTTTTCAAGTGTTGACATTTATCACTTGCGGTAAGTACAGACGCCAGCACATCAAGCTACTACAATCTGTCAAATTTCTTTAATAGATGTTCAACTTTATCGCTAAGACATAAGGTTCAAAGTTGATTGGGAAAATTTGACAGTTTCGAGTAGCTTGATGTGCTGGCGTCTGTACATAGGGTAGTTAAAAGGTACATAAAATTATAGGTATTTGTTTCTCTACAATTATGACTTAATCCAAAGTTCGTATCTTAACTCAATTAAAAATAATGAAACGGTTCGGTTCTGCGATCATACATAAATATCGAGGCATTCACTTTCTATTTAAAAAATAGATTGTGCGCAGGAGTTGAAACAGACATGTTTTCTTAAACAATGTGCTGGCATAAGTTTGATAAATTCTGTCAAGTAGACAAGTAGTTGTTATTTATTTCTCTTTCATCCAATCGTTTAAGAATAATGAATGCAGAACCGGTTATTCATATAGTGTGTTTTTTTAAATTTCACGTATAATGGATCTCAATACTGCTAATTACAACAAGTTATCTTAGAACAATAAAGCCATACGGTATAAAAGTCATTATCACAATAATTTTCGCAACAAAATAAACTTGTTCTAACATTTATGAGGTTAAGATGTGATTAAAGTGTCGAGGTTATTTCCAGTTAAATACGTGTATTATAATGATTTACTAAGAAATCCATCAATAATAGTAATGAGATGCGTGTCTGTGTCTCAAGAGAGTGACTTACAGCAATATGCAAATGTTTTATGGGGATTAACGAGGTGACGATTACGTACATCCGTTTTGAAGTGCGAGAAATAACAAAGGTGACATTATACATGGTGTTTTAAAAAATGTTTACGATATTTTGCTGTGATAATCGAATTAAATAATAAAAAACTGGGTGAAAATGAATACGAAAAAAATAGGTTGTAGTAAATAGAAAGAGATTTAACGAGTAATAAAATAAACAAATTCCACAAGAACGGTTCAGGAATGGTATTACGACAAATAAGAAACGCGAAAATCATGGATAAATAAGAACAAAATTGAAAATAAAGATCCAAATTTCTATACGAAGGTATTAAGATAGTATTTAATCTAAATTGAGTCATAATTACTACTGCCTACGCTAAGCTCGAGACACACTTAGCTATTCGAAACTAATATTGGCTGAAATGGTCAGCTATTAGGAAATATCGTGAGGAAACTAATGCATTGGGAAAGTTAAACCTATTGGGAAAACGGTGATAGGAAAGATTTATTAGTGCTAGACTTAATTATTGTATTATAAATGGAAATGTAGGTAATGTTCTAGAACCAAAAATTCGAAGACAAGTGACGCCCGCATTGGGCCTGCGTGGTGGATTATGGTATGGCCCTCTCCCTCTTACCTTAGGTTGCGGACACGAAGTCAGCGGGTGCGGTGCGGCGGTGGCGCGTTTCAATGCATAGATTTATATGGAATTGGCTTCGAAGGCAGCGGCGCGATGCGGGGAGCGGCGTACGAGCGGTGCGCACCAGTCTAGCGGTGCGTGCACGTCTGCATTGACGTAGTGTTGTGGACGTTTCAAAATGTTGTATCAAAAAGATGTTGTACTACGCCGTTCTAGCGCTGCGCGATCTGCCCGCTGGCTTTGAGACCGAGTCCGCGTCGCCGCCCCGCTCCCCGCGCCGCCGCTGCCCGCCGCGCCACTTCACTATCGCTGACTTCGTGTCCGTGGCGTAAGGAGGGGTCCTGTGTCCCAGCAGTGGGAACATTACAGGCTGATTATTATGATTACGTAATGTAAATTGTGGGTGTATTTCTTAACTATTTTGTCTTTTTATTTTATGCTGTCACTATATGGCACCGCCCGTTGCGCGACTTGCGGTGCCTTTGTGTCGCGCGTGATTTTATCGCGTGTCGCGCCTGTTTGAAGGAGCCTTAAGAAGTGCAGCTAAATGGATTGATGCCCTTGAAAAGATGGCTGGGACAAACTAGATGCGGGAGGCGGTTGTGTCTTAGCCTGGGAGAGGCTTATTCCAGCAGTGGATTGCGTGAGTTGAATGATTAATTGACGACTCCAAGGTGTAAATTGTATGTAGCAACTGGAAAAAATTTAAGACTTCGAGTTGTGTCGTTTGATAATTTGGGTGTTAGTCTTAAATTAAATGTTGGAGAGATTTAGAATTTACACTCATAAACTTATCTAACCTATATATTATTTCAAACGAAATATAATTTTAAAACCTGTCAGAAAAATCATATCTATTTACAATTTTCAATAATAAATTCATTACACATATCAAATAATAGTTACGTGAAAGTCGAATCTAATACTGATTCGTCACTAATTTTTATTTTATGTGCTATTGGCGGGGTACAGACTCCAACTCAATATTAAAATGTCATTCCATAGCAAGAAGGGTGCGATCTAGCAAAATACAAAGAGATTTTTTAAATTTCGCCAGTTATGTTAAAGTCCTATGAAGTAGGGGGGCGAGCCTATTGCTACCACCCTGACACAAATCCAGATTTGGGGCTGCTTTTGAGAAATTCCAGGTGGAAAACCCAATAGAACTTCCGACTCGGGAATCGAACCTAGGACCTCACGCTCAGAACCAGCGCTTGCGACCACTAGACAGTTCATTTCTACTTTGTATAAAATAAGATGCCTTTGCCTCACCATGGTATAATCTAGTCCAGCATAGTAGCAAGACCAACTCAATAAATATTACCACGACCTTCCATTGTAACCTATAGAACACTATATCTAAGTTTTGTGTTCGATCGCGACGCATGCATTATCAGCTAATTACGTTTCGATTATGATCGCGCCGAGGTGCTGCATATTTTATCGCGACATTGTTCGCGACGCGTTCAGTGTGCAATGGCCTTTGCGCCTTTAAGCGTTAATGGTGTGTACCGGACTTGTTTTGTTTCCAATACTTGTGTTGTTTCGAGTGCTCGTGGCTAACAACCACACGGGTCGATCGAAAGGTTAAGCTACGCTTGCCGCAGTTGGTCTGTGGATGGGTGACCATCGAGATCGTTCCGTGCCTCGGAAAGCACGTTAGTGTCCCGGCTGGCATTCGTAGATCTTTGACAGTCGTTACAAGTAGTCAGAAGCCCAAGTCTAAGAACCAGTCTTACCAAGGGGTTACCCAGTACCCAGGCTGTGGAGGCCAGATGCATCTGGTTGGATTGGAAGGCAGGAAAAGGGTAGGCAGGTTTGTGTTGTTTTGGTTTCGTAGTTTGACTTTATTTTCGTAACGAAGTAACACGGTTTAGTATGTGTAAGGAGGTTGTCAGTTAAGGGGTTGTAATTTTAATGATTTAATAATAAGAGTGCTATTGATCCTGCTATTTTTGTAAATGGAAAACTAGGGAAAAATTCATTTCACAGTTACATATTTACTTTTTCTTACAAAGTAATTAAATACACGCGTAATGAGGGTTTTCTGAAATGACGTTCGCTAGGTGGCAGCACTGACACGTCAGGTCCAGGCATCTGTCAAAGAGCCTATATTTTCTTTAGTCATGACTGAATGATGAACGAATGAATGAAACGAATGATGAACGTCATCATATGCTTTATATTCATTGTCGAAATGGAAGACCTCTTGTCAAAGTGGTGCCAACTGGTGTCGTAAAATGTTACGAAAACCCCCATTGAGGGTTTTCTGAAATGACGTTCGCTAGGTGGCAGCACTGACACGTCAGGTCCAGGCATCTGTCAAAGAGCCTATATTTTCTTTAGTCATGACTGAATGATGAACGAATGAATGAAACGAATGATGAACGTCATCATATGCTTTATATTCATTGTCGAAATGGAAGACCTCTTGTCAAAGTGGTGCCAACTGGTGTCGTAAAATGTTACGAAAACCCCCATTGCAACTTTTTGATACAATACTTTTCTGCCTGAAGCTCCATAAATCATGCAACATCATGCTGGTCAAAATATCAAATGCGTCCCTCTCCAAACAATGAGGGTTTTCGTGAAAATTTATGACACCAGTTGGCACCACTGTGACAAGAGGTCTTCCAATATAAAATATATGATGACGTTCATCATTCGATTCATTCATTCGTTCATCATTCAGTCATTAATAAAGAAAATATAGGCTTTTTGACAGCTGTCTGGACCTTACGTCTCAGTGCTGCCACCTGGCGAACGTCATTTCAGAAAACCCTCATTAAATACCAACACATCTACAAATAGAAACAAGTATCTTAATTCCGCATATTACACCACATTACCTAACTATATTAAAGCTTACAGACGAACCCGCAAACGTAAGTAGGCAACATTCCCGTGCGAGCATTTAAACACACACACACACACATACCCTTCACATACACACTTATACACCCACAAAGACCGACACAACCAGCTAATTATACATCATTATAACTAATTGTACGATACACAAGTAAGAAGTATTCGCGACTATTAATGACAAAAGCAATTAGGATACCACACTAACGCAGTACTTCAAGGAGACTGTTTGTGTGTGTGAATGTGTGTGTAAAAATGCAGTGTATTATTTTTGTAATATTTTTTCGTCTGTACATTCTGTGGGCGATTGTGATCGTTAATTGCGTTTTAATAAGCTTTATTAGTTAGATTTCAAACAAAGTACAGACGCCAGCACATCAAGCTACCCGAAACTGTCAAATTATCCCAATCAACTTTGAACCTTATGCTTTAGCGATAAAGTTGAAAATCTATTAAAGAAATTTGACGGATTGTAGTAGCTTGATGTGCTGGCGTTTGTACATCATTATGTAATTGTTCAAAAAATATGTCTTGGTAGCCCAGAGATTCTGTCTAAGAGTGATGGACAACCCTGTGACGAAAATCAAAAATCGTACGTCATGATCTCAGTTATCGATATACGCAGTGACGAAGAGTGATGAAAATGTTTACTTCATCGCTGTAGAAGAACGATGATATGTCTTTTTTATTTTTTCAGGATAGGAAATCATCAAATGACCCCTCCCGCTCTGGGTGGAGCGGAAGGGAGTGTCAGACTCTTACTGACTAAAACCCACCCGTGTTCCTTCCTTAGCCCTTTATGTTCCGGGCCAGCGGTAACCCTTTCGGACAATCCCGCTGGCTGGAACGAGGGTCACTACAGAGATGACGGCTAATAGAGAAGTATGGAAGAAAAAGAGATGATGCGCCGACTTCAAATGAATTGGGGTAAGATCAGGAGAAGAGGCAGACCTTGCAGTGGGCAGTTCCAGGCTGATATTTTTATTATGAGGTAGGTAATCGATACAGCAAACTATTATGAGGTAGGTCATCATCATCTGCCTAGCCTTTTCCCAACTATGTTGGGGTCGGCTTCCAGTCTAACTGGACGCAGCTGAATACCAGTATTTTACATGGAGCGACTGCCTATCTGACCTCCACAATCCAGTGACTGTCATAGATCCACAAATGACAGCCGGGACCAACGGCTTAACGTGCTTTCCTAGGCACGGAGGGGTCACGGTCACAAAGATGGTCACCCATCCACAGACCAACCGCGGCAAGCGTAGCTTTACCTGATCGATCGACCTGTGCGGCTGTTTTTATTTAGCCGCGGGCCCCTTAGTGATATAACCTACCTGAAACTATTATCAGGTAGGTGACATCACTAATGTTATCCTTACGTTATTTTCGCATACACGCAAACGCGACAAACTAAATTGTAACATTATCATCGCTGCAATTGTATTAAAGAGAACTGTCAAAGCAGTAGTGATAGCGCAATGGGTATGAGTAATTGGCGTCAGACGGCAGACGTGTGATGGGTCACGCGAACATTGAATGGCAAATGTTAAAGATTACACTTCCATTGTTATTTAGTGCGTCTTTCCTAATTGCAAAGGTTACCTAACAATGATTTATCTTGAGAAGTAAAGCAATTTCGATAACTTCGTGGTGAGATAAAGTACTCTGCAGATTTCCAAGGAAGGCATTACTCTAAAGTCAGGGATAACGGGGGTTGAGTAAGATTGAAACTTGACTTATTGGGGTAGATAAAGATTGGTATTAGACCGATTTGGCAAAACAATCGACTGTTTACACTATCGATAAACTTTAGAAAACGAATCGATACCGCGCGCACCCTCACTATGGTCGTAAAATTTCACACTTTCGCAAAACTATTTAGTTAACACGACTATCGGGACATCAAACAATACAGACACAACTTATTAAGTGTGAGTGTAGACGGGCAGTGGCTCTCATTAGTCGGATGCTTAATGATCCTAAGTATGCGGGCGAGATCGCCACGACAGAGCGGGTCCTATAATAGTGCGGCTCCAATATCACACGGGATTGACGTGACGGAAAGGGGTGATAAGGGGGTGACGAACTTACAAGATATTGGTGTTTTTTTTTATGGATTACCTTGCTGAAATAGTTGTCGAAGCATATGATGTAATTAAAACTAATCAAGATAAAAGGCGATCGATGATTAAATCGCATGAAAACCTACAGGGACTTCAACGACAATTTCGACTTCTACTTCTCACGATTGTTCTAATTTCATTATTATAAAACGAAAAAGTCAGACAGATAAAAGGTATCACTTGGAGTTTGAATTCTAATTATACTTGCCCAGTAATCAACTCAAACAAAAACCGGCCAAATGCGAGTCCGACTCGCATACGAAGGGTTCCGCACCATAAGGCATAAAACGCCGAAAAAACGTTTCTTTTATACCCCTTGAAATTTTAACTTTATTTTATCATCTGTGAAAATTTCAACTGTCTAGCTAACACGGTTCATGAGATACAGCCTGGTGACAGACAGACGGACAGTGCAGTCTTAGTAATAGGGTCCCGTTTTTACTACGGAACCCTAAAAACTATCAACAAATTAAAATAGTAGGTATCTCCACAATCGGCTCCTAACTTAATTATTTATTCTGCGCCTCGGACAGTGGAAACTACCATTAATTCGGAGGTGCCAGCCATTGCTCCTTGCCGGGGCGTTAATGACAATAACTTGCTATTAACTGGCCAACCCGACCCGTTTAAGATGCCCCCCGCCTCCGTACAACTACTGGAGTAATCAATATGGCTCAATTTTGCCAGGTTATACCCAAGAATGTTCGCTTATTAAGAATTTGTATCGGCAAGTTACTAAGTTGCATATTAATGTTTAAGTAACGATTAAACTGGTGCATAAATGTTTGCCCTAAGGGTAAACCGATTAAGTTCTTTGAAATATTCTGTTTTCTGTTTATATTGGTGCGAAGAAAATAGAGCGGTGTATTACTGTGTAAATAAAGTTACCGCAAATTGGCGTCTATGGGGTAAAGCTTAAGCTAGACCGAGCTGCGGTGAGAGGGTGGGTGTGAGCTCGTGGAAAACAGTCTTTATTTTTTTTCTGTACTCAGGTTAAATGTTTAGAAGGGGACGTGTGAGTGTTTGCATACTTTATTGTAGGCATAATATAACACTTAGTTCATTCAGTAGCTCTTTAAAAAAATATTTATTTACGATCTTGTCTCTAAATTTGTTCCACCAGACTACAGTACCCAGCGATAAATATTGCACGTCGACCTTTGGAAAGCGACAATCGGCTAATTTCGGCTTCGTAGAGCGTTATCTCTGTCGCACGAAATACAAACAGTCCGGTATCTATTAGGAGCTGTTAAAACAATTATGATTTGCTTCTTTTGATAATTATTTTTATTCTTTGTATAAAATACAAAAAAAGGTAAAGGTCGATGTGCAATATTTATCGCCGGGTACTGTACTCTAAATGCCAGACTAATAGATATTTAAATCAAGTATGTTTCAGTCATTCACGAGCTCACACAAAACACGTGTAACTTTTATATAGATGTGCTGCAGTAAGAGGGTTAAGTTGATTTATTTAAGTAGCCATTTTATTAATACATAATCAGTCTATAATGTTCCCACTGCTGGGAAACGGGCCTCCTCTCGGTGAGAGGGAGTGGGCCGTAATCCACCACGCGGGCCCAGTGCGGGTTGGTAGATGTCACATGTCTTCAAATTTTTGGTTCTAGGACATGCCGGTTTCCTCACGATGTTTTCCTTCACCGTTTTGAGAGCAGTGGTGACGAAATAATTTACACAAAGTAAAGCGCCTGTCAGGGTTCGAACCTACGACCTACAACTCGTATGTCGCGGCCGTTACCACTGAGCCACCCCTGCTCTCATTTAATTAATATTTTATGTATATTAGGTAACAACTAATAATATTTGCACTCATTTTTACATTATCTGTAGGCCAATTCTACTAATTTAAAACGTTCAAAATCTAGTCGCAGTCTCATCTCGGCGACAAAGAAATGTCAAAAACTTGTCAAAATGTAGGGAAATTTGAAGTATTTTTTGACAGATTGAGACTGAGATCAGACTGTGAACGTTGTTAAAATTAGTAGAATTGCCCCTCAGTACTATAACTGTTAATATTCTATACTATAGACAATTAATGAGGTGTAAAAATAATCACTTGCGGTTACATGAACACCTGTGTCACCTAGATGACAACATTCGTCACAATTTCTTAGAATTGTTGGTTAATTACCTATTTTTAACTCACGAGGGGTGAAATTGTTTAGTTATGACGTAAGCTTTGCAGACACTTTTCCTGTGATGATGTAAACAAAGAAGGTTGGCGGACTCATTCTATGAAGATCTTCACTTTTAATCTCTCTGCTGTGGAGGACTGGGACAAAACTTTAGAACGAACGAAGAATAAATCCTGTCTAAATATGACTCAGAAGACTTAGTTAAATTGACATGTTTCAGATATTTTTAGCTCTTATACAGAAGTTTGGCAATGGGTTAATGACTAACCAACTGTTTGCAGTTGAATTTGAATGACCGTTAGAAATAGTTTTTTTTTTTTGAAGAATACCTTCAAAAAAAAAAACTCTATTTCTTTAATATGAACTCATTTATTTATAATGTATCGGGAAGTACCTCAACCCAAAGGATTTACCTCAAGCTTACGAATAAAATGGTGACGTAACTCCACATACGACATCCACACAAACACACACATTAACACCCACACAATCACAGCTTAAAAAGCCTAATCAACATCGGATTTTTCGTTTCGCAATCAAGCGAACGAATTTCCACCAGCGAACGGGGCAATTGGAAAAATATAATTACGTACATAATCCTCAGCAAATTGGATTAAAAAATGATGAAAAAAAGAAAGTGTTTTAGGGGTGCGTCATTATTTTTGCGCTGGGAAAGGGATCGGCTAATTACGACAGATGGATGGTTGTACATGTAATAACGCTAATTAATCGATCGGTGGGTAGGAGGACTTTTTTTTTGAATTTCGAGTGGGCTCGACGGTACGAAATTATCGATGTTGATTATGTTGAACACATACGAGTGTGTTACGGTTGGGTTTTTGAGAGTTGCTTGCGAAATGTTGGTTAAAATTTTTAGGAAAATTTATTTTATATTTTCAAAATATATTTGAGACCTCCTAAGCGCTTTTACGAGTCATTGTTTAATTGTTTATTTATATTAGTGAACATTGAGTTCTGGAATTCCTAATATGGTACGATTAGGTATGAATAACATTTGTTAAACACAAGTCTAGGTAGGTACTGATAATGTCGACACTGACGAGACGGGACCCTATTTCAAACTATATTCTTGGAATATTTATTTCATGGTCACAACATCGTACATATTGTTTTTTGCCATTTAACTACAATGTTGGACGACAGAAATAACCGCACAAAAACCGATAGCCAAGATAGAAACAGCATTAAAAATTCAAAATGATCACTACCAAAGTATGAAGTGGCGAAAGCATGACTACACAGCAAGTAGCGGCGAGGGGTACACGAATAGAGCCACTTAATATCACCCTTCTACCCTTCATTATAATCACTAACTCACACACACAAAATATCGATCCTTCCAGCCTATTCGTATACACTGCGTTTATACAAGTGATTAGTGTATTTAATTTGAAAATGCTAAGTAGTTGCGTTGTTTTATCGTAGTGTTGTGGGTGTAAGTATGTGTGGGTGTAATTATGTGCCGTAGGGGTAGGCTAACCCTTTCATATCGCGTCGCGAACTGATCGCGATCGTAATATCACGATTAATGTGTTAGTTTGTGTTTTGTTTTATTTTACCTAGTAATGTTGGATTGTGATTGTAGATTGTCTTCTGTTTTCTTTGCTGCTGTATTTTGTTTTATGTGGATGATTATGCGGAATTGACTTTGTGAGTTGCTTGAAGTGTCTTTAAATTACTCTATATTAAAATGGCGATGTTAATGTCCATGTTAAATTAGATGTACCGACTTGGTAGGTGTACTCATTTGAAACTTGCTTCATGCTTTCCTTACTTAAGAGTCAAGGTCACATTAACATCATTCGATTGTTACATTCTATACATGGTGGCAAGGCCATCGAAGCACAACTTGTTACCATGTATTAAGCCATGTATTAAGTACATGATTCTGGAACCCCCTGAGTTGAAATTTTCGTCGGTTATTTAAAAAGAAAAATCTGCCATTTCCTACCTTAGGTCGAAATGCGCATCGATGTCCCGCCACCCAGTATATTTATCAGAAACAAAGTTGTTTCCTATTATGTCCTCACACTAACCATTAAAGTGTAAACAAACTTCTTACTGTTTACCGAAACACCTCAATTGCAGATTTCACTGGATAAGTTCGGAGAAAGTACTACGAGATAATAATATTTTAGAGAATGTAGGTGTTTTAATAAATTCTCCGTAGTTTTTATTAATTAGCTGGATGAGGGCTCATCCTCATACTGTGAATTCATTGAAGCGATTAATTTATTACCCGGTAATAACAATTTCTACAGTTTTTATCTATTTTTCACTTTTCATACACGAGCAATGCCTGTATTCTGCAGAAATGTCTGATAATAATATTGTTAGTGATACGTATTGCGATTAACAATGTGTTTATAAGAACTGGTGGGGCATGTCTGAAGATTTATTACAGAGGACACTTTATACAGCGATGCATTCAGATATGAGTTATCTCTATCAATCAAACATATCGTCTTTCTATTTTGTTTTTATAAACATTTCAGTGGTGGGTGACGTTCCCTATATAGGAAGAAGGCGTGTGTTTATGTATGTATGTGTACTTCAGTCAAAAAGACACAACAGAACACAATGACAACCCAATAAAACAAAATCAATTCACTTCTAAGCCTATTTACTCCTCTATAATGAAAATGAGCGTTCAAATGTGACAGTGAACTCAACACTCCATCCCCTTGTGACTGCGGACTACGGAGCACAGTGCAGTGAGTGCGAAAGTGCTCAAAACACCGACACAGAATAAGTAGATAATACAGAAGGTCGAGGCCACAGATATAGATATACCTAGATAACGGAAGTATCACGATCTGTGCGAAAACAAGCGTGGCATTTTTGGATTACCTACTATGACGTCACAAGCACTATTTAGTGATGGGAAAATCAAATCGATTCAAAGACGCCGCCACGTGCGGCACCCGTATCGTCCCAACCTCGGGGCCTAGCGTCAGCGCTCACGCTCACCCAGCCAGCAGTACTCAGGACTGAGCGCGAATGTGGTGGCTTGCGATTTTTGTACGTAAGCTGGGCACGCGAATTAGTTGCTCTTGCGTTATCTAGGTGTATCTATATCTGCGGTAGGCGCAATACAATGAGCGAAAGCAGGCACACAAACACTTAGATGCGTACAAACGGTAATCTCAAACTTTAGGGAATGGACTATTACACTTGGGGACTTTTAAGGACAGATTTTATCAATAGTCAAATAACTTTTATCTAAATAATAAAAGCTATCTGACTATTTCTTATTTTCTGATATTTTGACATATTTTCTATACATAAACCCACATGGCCACTTATGAAACGTCAGTAGCTAGGTGCACGGTTTCAATTAGTATTTTTTTACGGAGAAGAGCCCAGATAAAAGATGTTCCTTAGATAAAATTATCTGACCATTGTAAAATCAGCCCTAAATGGCTCAGTTATACAGGTGTAACCGCATTCAGTAAGTTAGCCATCTAAACACTACCTAATTAGAAAGGAAAACGGTCGCTGAATTAGTTACTGAATAGCCCTATACTGCCAAACGCCTCCTGCCGGAGGCTTTACGCGGGGGTCGTGCGGTCCATGGCCCTATACGGGGCCCCGGTGTGGGCGCGTTCACTGCGGCGGCGAGCCGCCCATTATTTGAACGCGCCCCAGAAGGTGGTAGCCACAAGGCTGATCCGGGGGTACCGCACGATCTCGGGCGAGGCGGCAAGCCTCCTTGCCGGACTGCCGCCATGGGATCTGGAGGCGATAGTCCTCGCGCGCCTGTATGAGTGGCGCGCGGAGGCACTACGCCGGGGGGAAACTCCGCTTCCGCAGCAGATTGCGGCGGAGCGGACGGACCTCCGGCGCGATCTCATGGCGGCATGGAAAGAGCGACTGTCGCAACCCAGCGCAGGGCACGCCACGATAGCGGCGGTAAGACCCCTCTTTGAGGAGTGGCTAGAGAGGCGTCATGGCGCCCTCACCTACCGCCTGACGCAGGTCCTCACCGGACACGGAAGTTTCGGGAGGTTCCTGCACATAATCAGGCGGGAGGAAACGCCCGGGTGTCACCATTGCCAGGATCGCCCAGAGGACACGGTGGAGCACACGGTGGAGGTCTGCCCCGCTTGGGCGGAGCACCGCCGTGTCCTCGTAGAGGCGATCGGCAGCGGCGGCGACCTCTCGCGTCCGGGCCTGGTTCAAGCCATGGTCCGGGGCGAGAGGGAGTGGGGGGCAGTCGCCTCCTTCTGCGAAGCAGTCATGCTAGCGAAGGAGGCGGCGGGACGGCTGAGGGAGAGAGCCTCCCGTCCCAGCCGCCTCCTTCTGCGAAGCAGTCATGCTAGCGAAGGAGGCGGCGGGACGGCTGAGGGAGAGAGCCTCCCGTCCCAGCCGCCGCGGGAGACATTCATTTCTTTTTTTACTTCTCCTTGCGCAGGTCTGCTGGAAGAAATTTCTTAAGAAATAAGCAGTACCTTTGTACTCAAATTATAATCATGTCATATCCCTATGTATTTTACTGTGTGTACATAAATTATAAAATAAATAAATAATTAAATAAAGAACGCTAAGCGAAAACGAAGTAATAGGGCCATGCGATGCGATGGGGTGGGTCGGGGGAGAAAAAAATTTCACGCGGACGAAATCGCGGGCAGAAGCTAGTATTATGATAAAGTACCTACTAGGTATTGACCAGCTCTTTAATCCTTTGCTTGACTCAACGTTTACTAATTGCGTAACGCACTATCAATCGGAATCTGGATCATTTTAAAGTAAATTACTAATCCATTGCGTCATAAGTTTGAAAAAAAATTCTGCTCAACACGTCAATAACGCAATGAATGTTGTTGAACTGTCAAAATGAAACAGCAGTGCTATTCTATAAAAATCTCACCGTGAAAACATAGGTGAAGTGAGCGTGGAGTGAGCTGTCAATAGTGTCAATTCCTAGCAAAAACAAACTCACTTCACCTAAGTTTTCACGGTGAGATTTTTACAGAATCGACCGGCTGATAACGCAATTGGCCCGCAGGTCGTATGTTTAACTAGAAGATTGTTACATGTTTGGCTGAATACATACAGGGGGCCTAAAAATGCCACTTTGGCAGAATCATATAAGGATAACATTATGAATCATAATATGGCGAAGACAGTCCATCTTTCATTTTTTCGCTGCACTACGTAGGTATAATGAAATATATTGGGATTGGTTTTGGATTGGATTGGTTGGTATATTAGCACAAACAAAAAAAATAACTGAAAAATCCTTCACCAATGGGATTTGATACGATTAATTTAACAGTTAACTGTCCATTATGATTCATAATGTCATCCTTTTATAATTCTGCCAAATTGGCCTTTTTAGGCCCCCTGTTAATCGTTTTTAGTCTATTATTCGGTTCAATAGTTTTTGCGAGATCACGTGCCCCAGTAGCTTCTCCCGAGGAATATTTTCCCTAGGGAAAAGACAACAGGTTCTGATGTACAGACGCCAGCACATCAAGCTACCCGAAACTGTCAAAATTTCCCAATCAACTTTGAACCTTATGCTTTAGTGATAAAGTTGAAAATCTATTAAAGAAATTTGACAGATTGTAGTAGCTTGATGTGCTGGCGTCTGTGCATAACTGACTCAAGATCTGCCTAGCTAATTTACATGGAGCGACTGCCTATCTGACCACCACAACCCAATTACTGTGTAAAGGCTCCTACAAACAGGCGCGACACGCGATATAATCGCGCGCGACACAAAGGCACCGCTCGTTGCGCGACTTGCGGCACCTTCGTGTCGCGCGCGATTTTGTCGCGTGTCGCGCCTGTTGAAGGAGCCTTAATGCGATACCCCTTAGTAAGACTAGTCGCCAAATTTTCGGGCGTCTTACTAACCGTAACGAATGTCAAAGATCTACAAATGGTAGCCGAGACCAACGGTTAACATGCTTTCCGAAGCACGCAGGGGTCTCGATATCTAATGGATGGTCACCCATCCACAGACTGGCCTTGGCAGGCGTAGCTTAACCTTCTGTCGACCCATGAGGCTGTTATTATTGAGCCACCGTCACGAGTCCATACACTTCTGATTATGTTCTTTAAAGGCTAGCTCGTATTCCGGTTTACTTGTTTATCGATATATCTCTTTCAGTTTTCATCTGAGCTCAACAACTTCTATGACAGAACTTCTTCACTATACTACTCCTCAGCCCTCTCACATAATCACACAAAAACATTCAATATAATTCCCTAAACTTCGTAACACACACGTTCATAATGTAGCCATTAGATGAGCGCCCCAAAACAGTAATTGAAGTTAAAGTAACGATTAATTTGTGTGTGTAAAACTGTGAAGGCACAACATTAGCAATTCGCAACAACACTTACACAGGAGTAATGACTCGTCTGTCCATATAATCATAGAGCAGCCATTACTCCCTCGGTGTAGTGTGACTGTGATCATAGTTTTCGAACGGAATGGAGATTAGAAACGGTAGGAAAATTATTAGGATTGAGTGTGCGATTGAAGGGTGTTAAATGAAAAAAAAGACGTGTGAAAATAACACAGTAAAAAATAACAAAAAAAAATATGTCAAACTCAAAGCATTTCTTCAACTTTAACGGAGGAATCATTTTGAATTTTTGACAGTTCTTCCAAACAAAAACTGTCAGACGTCAATTTTATCCCACGAATAAAAAATATCGGTCGATTGAAAAATCAGCCCTATACCATTTACGAGCACTTTTGAATTGACAAAGAGTCGGTCAGTTAGTCAGAAAGTTGAAGCTAGTTGCTATTTGAAAACGTAGCTCTTTATGGAAAAGAACGGGCAAGAAACTGTTTTAAAGTATAAGCGACTTATAGGTACGGGAAAAGCACATGCTAAAATGAGTAGCTAACTTACCTAAATAAATAGTACCTAATTACTTTAGCAGACCTAGCTGGAAATGAGCTTGTTTTTGATTACCCGCCCTGGTGGCTCTTTTCGTGTAGCAATGTAGTTACAAGAAGTCATGACTGTATTTTGGTACATTTCAGAACACATAGAGCAATACCAAAAGAGAAAACTTAGTGGAAAACCTGCCATAACAAGATTCAGTAAAAAAGTTGAGGTAATATTCAGTAGCGCTTCACTATCTTAAAATTGCAAGTAACTAATACTTAGTTACTGTTATACGCGAATATTAATCGATCCAATTCACTGCATGAGACACATTAAAATAAATTAAAACCTCTTTCGAGAGCACCTTAATCAAACTTCAACGTACAAATCACCATGAAAAATATTAAATACAAAGTATCACGAACAGAAACACGAAGAAATTAAAACGGCGATCATAAACAGTCATTAAACATGACACAATGATAAAACTTAATAAGTTTAACAGGACTTGTACTGAGAAGTGTGCGAAGGATGGTCACCGCTCGCCGGGGGTGGGGTGTTCACGACATTAATTTCGTGAAATGAACCTAATTTACATTTAAATAAGGACTCGCCTTAGCCGGGATAAGTTGTGAAACTACCGGCCAGAGACGCCCGCTAGCCCAAAGCAACGGACTATTTCATTACTATAATTCAATTCGTATGTTGCACATTTGCGTGTTTGATGTGCTAACGGTACCTGTATATTGATGAATGAGTGAATTTAAAGTCAGTTTTTTTGTGTCACCCTGTATTTTGAAGCTGGATTTTTTCTAAGAATTTGAAGATGCTGAGGCCTTGCGGCAAACCCTTGAAAATATATTGCTTGATACTTAGGCCAAGTTAAGGGGACAATAACATCTCATTGGAAACTGCTTACAGTAGGTGGAAAGTTGGTAATAGTCACAAATGATTTTTCTGAATCTTTCATAAAGAAATGCAAGGTTATCTGATCTATTTCATGATCAAAATAATATCCAAGTTTAATTAATCACTATAAGTGAATCTACTGATAATTTTAAAACCTCGGTCACCAGGCATGTATTAAATACGAAAATAAAATAAACAAGCAATTTTCTCTCGATAAGCATAGCTTTCAACTTCGCTCAAAAAAGTTTTCAACAACGCACAATTCAATCCATCCGCGAAAGAGGGTCATCAATAACAAAATTAAAAATTCTCCAATTTGAATTTTAATTGCGTACGATTATAATCAAGCGAACGCGAATTCGGGAGCCCTTCGGACCGCCCGATTTTTTAATTCGAAGAATCATCTTCTAAATAATTCATCCGCCGAACTCGCCCAAACTAGTTATGTCTGGATCCAACCGGTTCGAGGAGGAGGGGGGTGTAAGTTTAATCCTTATAAATTTCCTTTTTACACAAAGCAATATAAGTAATTAGCATAATTTCGTTGAGTAAATGAAATATGGTAATGAGGGGGGTGTTAAAACCCCTTCTTGGGGGGATGAAGTCGTCGTGAAGGGGTTGAGGGTGGTCCCTTCTAGTCGCATCTCGTTGATACTCGTCACAGGCCGATGTAGTGATGATTACAATTAAATTATACGCCATTCAGGGCGCTACGGCCATTTTGTTTTGATTTAATGCTTTTATACCCCTTTTGTGAGATCTATGTTGTTGTTTTGCTTCGTTTACAAGTAGTTTTTGACCTATATTTTAATGTCAAGGAAAATGAATATAAAATCTTTGATATTCATAAAATTGATTCTTAAAACTGATTATTTCATGTAAGGATCGGGGAAGAACGAAATTCTATGCAATTTAGGATAGTAAAATCAGATATTTTATCAACGTATTATATCCTAGCTTTGTCTGTTGGGATAATAATACAAATTAGAGGGGCCCTTTTTAGAAGAGAACGAGCTACGTTGTATTTTTTCTGGTATATTTGTGGTGCAATTTTTTACTTTGCTAAACAGTTACGCAAACAACTTAACCCATATTATAAGAACCAACCCTCTTTTGTAACAACTTTTCATAAACACTTCTTTCATACGCCACCCGCGTCTGCAATTATATCACTTCATAATTTTAATGAGAGCATTTCCACTAACTCATTCACTCTTTTGTTAAGTGGCCGCTCTCAATCATCCCATCGAAATATTAATGAAAATCAACCGCCAATAAGTAGCAGACTTAAAAAAATAATTAAAATAGGATGCCAATTAAAAACTGAGGACTAATAAAATCGTATTGGAATCGAACTAACGACTACTCTACTTCGTGAAATGCCTCGTGATAAAAGGTCTTCGAAAACACAATACCGCGTCTACCCTCGCCTTTGCGACAGACAGAGATGGATGTATTCAAGATATAGTGTGTTAGAAAGAGATAACGTCCAATTGGAATTAATTAATTATAATTAAGTTTTAAGTTGACGCGCCGGTTACGGGTACGCGTAGACTTTCATTTACTCTGTGTTTGTGTGTGTTAATAGTTTGTATGTGTTTGTAGTTAGGTAGTATCGATTGAGACTATGGGCCAGAGATAATGAGCTGGGTAGGGCGGATTGTAATAAGTTTTTGAGGTCGATGTAGTTCAGAATGTTACCCGGCTAGATAATGACGGTGGCCGTTCGCCAAACCGTTGCTACGGGACAAGAGATTTTAAATTTCAACGGATTATCGATTTTTTAGACGGACTTCGGCTTTATATCATTATAGGCAGTTTGTTACGACAGTATAATTAATTTTGATTGATTAATAATCGTTAATTATAAAGCTTATAATAATCGGCTTAGTATAATAAAGCTGTGGAGAACATGCCTTTGTAATAATTATAATGATACATTGACGTCACAAAAAAGTGTCTAACCCAAAATTTATGTTCGTAGAAGATAAATTAATAACGTGAGTAAATATTTATTTTTATATGCAATAGGTATAAAACGCAAAAGTTTATTTCTATAAACTATAAATAATGAGTAGGTAATAAATTTAACAAAATCCTTTTATAAAAGTTTTATTAATCAAAATCGCTTTAAAAACAAAATCTTCAATAAATTAGACTCCCGCTCATTTATTTCCTTGAAACCGTTAACATGTTTAAAGTTAACAAAAATGCATTGAGTTTCAGCTGTTCCAAGGGTTAAGACTCAACGATACCTACTCACCCTAAAAATGGGGTTTGGTTACAGGTCTGTGAAACAGCTGATTTTGTTTGACATTATTATTTAATATCATTAGTCACTTGCATATTTAAGGCAACCACATATTTTAATTGGATGTGGATAAAAACTCTATCGCAAACAGAGTCTTTAGTAAAAAAATTGGGATATTTTCGACATTTCCATAATCCGTAGACACCAAGTGGTGCATTCAGCCAAGGATCGAGTTATTGGAGTCAAAATAAGAGGTAAGTTGCTAATGAAGAGAAAACATGTTTCTGTGTCTAGAGTAGACGACTTATTTACAAAATTAACTAAAACTGTTAGTTGTCAGACAGGCATTAAATCAGTATAAACTAAATTACAATGCAATCAAACTTCAAGTACAGACGCCAGCATATTAAGCTACCCGAAACTGTCAAATTTTCCCAATCAACTTTGAACCTTATGCTTTAGCAATAAAGTTGAAAATCTATTAAAGAAATTTGACAGATTGTAGTAGGTTGATGTGCTGGCGTCTGTACAATGAGAAACATAGACGTTTTGTCAAAATATATACTAAATAGTTGCCTAATGTAGCCAGAAAACATCATATCTATAAATAAATAAATATAACGTACAGATACACATCATCGGATAAACGGACAGACAGACAGAGAAACATTGTAATTTTCAATATTCGATACCTATATAAGCCACATAAGCAAGGAGAAAAATATAGATTATTTAAATACAAATCTTTAATCAGATAGTAAATTAGTTTGTTAACAACAAAAGTTAACTTTTTGAACAAAACATGCATATCAAACTCCTTGTCAAAACCGCAAGGTACCAGGCAAGCATAGGACGTAGGAACAAAACTCCACCTGCCACAGTACACACGAGAAAGATCGACGTACGTACAGAGTACGAATTAGGAGCGGCCGTCTCTAGATATAACAACCGGGGGTGCACCCCTGGGGGGTAGCTATCGATTTTGGATGAGAAACTGGACTAGAGGCTAGAGACATGCAAGGCTTAATAACAATGGCTGATAACCTACGTTGCAGCCTCTTGTGATTGAAGTATTGTTTTATTTGTGATTTCTCTTGTGTTTTGTTGTTTTTTTTTTTGTTAAGGCGAGGTCAGTGTTGTTAGTGCAGATGTGGAGCGCTGACTTTAGAAGTAAGAGAGTTTTTAATTAAATCAGTACAAAATCTTTGATGTTGTTTTGCAGTATAGTTCTAGTGGAGCTTTTTCTAGTGTCCTACACTGAAAGAAGATGTTTTTCGTTCATTTGCCGCTATTTAGATACGTTAGGAAGTCCCTATAAAGGGTGAAAGGGACATCAATGTGCAACCTGTTACCATGAATACAATACATGATCCTGAACCAGCATTGATATTTCTCATAGGTTAATTAAAAAAAAATACTAATACCTACTACTATTTTTACCGCGTAGATATTACACTTTTCTATAAAAAAGCAGATTTTTTTTGACAACCGAAGAAAACTTTCCACTCTAGAATCATGTACAGACGCCAGCACATCAAACTAACCGAAACTGTCAAATTTTCCCAATCAACTTTGAACCTTATGCTTTAGAGATAAAGTTGAAAATCTATTAAAAATATTTGACAGATTGTAGTAACTTGATGTGCTGGCGTCTATACTAAATTCATGGTATCCTTCCTAAGGTTCCTACCACCTGTATACTCATCAAATTCACACACAAGTACCAACCCCTATCTCCAGCAGATAATGCATTAAGAATGTTGTTAATTACTAATACGTCATTATCACGCCCAGAGGTGCGTAAGTAAATGCAAACTGTGTGAGGAATAATCATATTGATCTACATTGCCTAATAATCATTTGTAGGATATTAATATCATGATAATAATGGATATTTATGGAGTTAATAATAAAATACATTACTATACTGTATTACTATCGCCCTAATTGCAAATTAACTGTTATGTAATTTAATATTACCAACACAAGTAAACTAAATAATAAGTCACTTGGTTTAATTGTCAAAGAAACCACGTTACTGTAATAAAAACAGGATACATACAAACAAATGATAAGGTAGTATCTGAAGTCCTAAATAACTCCAAAACCAAAAGTATGCAGTAGTCAGTGCAATGTGTAGGTAGTTGTTTCAGACAAGCGTTAAATATAAGTGGATAATGCAGAACTCTGACATAGAATACAGTGAGAATAAAAGACGAGTTAAAGAAGAAAAATCGGTTTGGTTACATACTAGAATTCAGCTAAACGTGTTTTAATTTGTTCATATAACTGAATTGGTGTTTGCAAATTGCAACTTTGAATTTCGTAATCAAAGTATTCATTCAAAGAATGCTCAATATCAATAACATGAACTGTTATTGCGATTCCAAAAAAAAAAAAAAACATTTTGAAGCATTTGATTCGCATAATCTGTTCAAATCTTGGCGCAATTCAGGACAATGGTTCAACAATCATCAATGAAGACAAAGAAAAGCATCAAGGACCTCGACAATATTAAAAGGAAACTATTCATAAGAGTTAATCAGGCATCAAAGTTATAACAGACGTGAAAAAAGACGACATAAGTCTAAAAACAAATTAGGTGATTTGATGTCGGAACCTTTGTGTTCCACAACAAGCGTATCGTCTAGATAAACAAGAAAATAACACGTAAGATAATTTGCAAAAGCAACATTGTTTGTATAGATTTTTTATTTTAAATTTCTATCATACAAATCCGAATTTTTTTCAGAAACTTCGTTGTATTCGATAAATCGCAACACAAATGGAATATTCTCTGGATAAGCATAAACATTACAACCTGATAAAAACCTCGACAAGCGAGGATCCATAGCAACAGAATTTTTTCCAAATGACAGAATTTGGCCAAATATCCGGAGTTTCCTAAACGTCATCCTCTGATCAAACTCAACATCCAGATACAAACGAACATCCTAAGAAGACTACAATGTAGTCTTTTCACGCAAACAAAACATCCGAGTTCGAATGAATGAAACAATAACTTCGCACACATGAGCAAAGAATCCACAAAGTTTCAGTCCCACAGTCCTGCTACAAATCACATAATTTGTCCAAAACTTCGTAGCATCCGAAACATCGGGCCACAACCGACGCCGACGTCCGGATAAAGGCAAGTGTAGTAAGTGGCGCCCGAGGCGTCTAACGTTCGCGCCCAAGTAAATAAAACGGAAAAAAATCCGGTAAAGTGCGGAGGGAAATGCAAAGGATGCCGTTGAGGGGTCTCGCCGAGCGGCCCGGTGGCACGATCGGTTAATCATGGTATCGTAACTCAGGCTGTCGGGCTTAGCGTTCGTGTATCGGGGTTAGGAAGCATCTGTTATATGATCAGGGTATTTTTAAAAAAAATATTGTAGATATTGTTTAACGGTAAAATGTTTAGACCGAGCTAATGACGGGAGTTATTTGTTGGTGTAGTGCCCAATGCAACAAAAATTCAACTTTGCATTAGTGATAACGAACAGCTTATAAGCATGCTTGATCTTTAATCATGGAACAACAAAAATTTCACATAGCCAGTCAAAACAATTGAACTTAGCCCATAACTGTCAAAAACAAGACCAAAATCTAAAACACTCATAAAAAGCATAAAAATGTTAAACAAAAAGTAAAACTAACACAAAATCTGCGAGCCTTTGTAAACGTCGGTTAAGCTCCGTTTAAGCCGCGGTGCAGGCAGCCGGCCCGTCGGCAAAGCACATATTTGTTCGCGCCTCGACGTTTTTGACATTCCTACCTCGCCTCAACTTTTCTTAGGGCTGTGACGCGCTCTTTGCACTTGATTAGGGTCGCTGAAAAGGATTTGGTTCAATCTTGACTTCCCGTTGCCGTTGATTTGATTTTGTTTAAACTGACTGTGAATGATTGCGAAAAGTGAATTTTCTGATGTTTTCTCACAGGTTTTCTCATCATGATGTATTTTCCTTAGAGGGAATACGAGAATGTTTTTTTACTTATTAAAAGACAACAGTATCTGATCTCATCTCTGAGTCAGCATCTGTCAGCTTTTTCTTAAATATGTTGGGATCGGCTTCCAGTCTAACCAGATGCAATTGAATACCAGTATCTTCCATGGAGTGACTGCCATCTTTACCTCGAAATATTACACAGAAAACTTTTAAAATGTCATAGGTGAGATGCGGACGTAAGTTGTGTCCTCCATCATCGCTTGAGAGATGAGCTTAATAAATAGATAAAGATTTATTTCTCACTAACTTGTTAAGCCTTGAAGAGAAACTCAATGAATAACTTTTCATTTTTCAACTAGCATCAAACTAGCTAAACGTAAGTCCTTAAATTAGCTTTCAATGTAGAATGCAATGAAAAAAAAAAACCAAGAATAAACTGAAGCAGCTGTATACCAGCAATTATTAGTAAATATTGTAAATATCACAAAAAACAAAACATTATCAAGGAATATCATGTTCAATGCCACTTTAATTTATTTACATTTAAATGCTCATTTAAAATGTAAGCTGTAAGCCAAACACGCAACAAGAAAAAGTTCAGTTGAAACATTCAGTGGCAACCATAAAAAGACATCAACACAAAACGCGAGGCAGCCCTAGGCGAGGCAATGAAAAGTCGGTTAAGCTAATGTTATCGAGAAATAAAAATGTATAATAAAATACAAACACGCGGAGCGAGGAAACAATTTGCCGCGGGAGACGCAAGATTTCATGCCTTCAACCCCGACTACACCATTGAAAAACCAGCCTTGCCTAACTGAAACACGTCTCAAAATCAAACGACTGTGTTAAATAGAAAATTCCTTAAATTTTCCCGGGAGTTGTGAAGGGATTTGCGTTCTATTCTTTGGGTTGCAAGGAGTGTTTTAGCGTGTATCGTTTGTGCGGTAATTCAGGAAGAAAAGAGAGTTTTCCGGCTCGTCGGGGCGCCGTGACATTTGTGTTAAGCGGGGCCGAGGGAGCCCGCCATTCATAAAGCAGCCGAGCCACCTACTACTTGTTTCGAAGTAAACTTTTTAGCTGCACAGAACTTTGCTTTGTTACTGGTCTGTTCTGAAAGTGTTCATGATAGTCTATACTTATTGTTCAGTTATTTTACGCGTTATTTTTGAAGGTAAATAGCCGAGTGGATGGGTATTCTGTTTGATCAGACACGTTGCAATGGCTATGAGGATATTTTGGATGTATTTTTTGAGCGTTAGCTTTGTAAACGATTCATTTAGCCTGGAAAATATTTAGTCAATCTCTGGGTTTCTTTTAACCATCATGTTTTACATTGTATAGAATGCTTTTTTATTGAGCATCACTGAGAGTAAAGATTTTCTTTTTGGTGTAAATAAGTAGGTATTGCATTATGGTTGTAGTAAGTACTATAGTTAGTAAGTAAGTTAGTAACAAAAGAAAGCTTTTGTATGGGTAATAATTATGATTCATCTATATCTATGTTCTATATGGGTGTCATCACATAATGTAAAGTCAAAGTAGGAGAGTCAGTCTCAGAACAAATATCTGTAGGGCAAATTAATATTGGTCGCGATGAAGCAATATACCAAACAAACCAAGAGGGATGACCTTAAGTCATCGATTCATGTAAAAGAGACTGTTTTATTGTTGTCTCTATACAAATACTATTTGTGTAAAAATGTATCTAATTTTCGATTTATTCTTTACTCAAATTCCTACCAATAATTCTTACCTTAATTCTATACCTTGTTCGCCAATGTAAACGCAGATCGGTCTCAAAACCATATAGCGTCATTCACAATCAAAACTGACACTTCAAAACCACAGGCTAAAATGCCCGGCTTCTTAAAAAAAGAAACGTCAAAGATTTCAAACGCAACTTTTTTTTTCTAATCCGCGCGCAAGGACACACTCACGGCGCCACCTGTTGAACGGGGTCACGTGACTTTTTTGCTCCAAGGACGCAATCCTCCTTCGTTCATTCACGGGCGGGTCGCCCCCCTCGCTCCTTACGCGGGGGTTAGGGGTTTTTTTGTTCCCCTACGTGAAACTCCCGAGGGCTTTCACCTACGTGCATTTTCGAGGTCACGGCGGAAATGTTTTGAGGTTATATATTCGAGTGTTCGCGGGGGTTTAGGAATTGGGTGAACCCGTCTTTGAATGTTTGGGTATTTGGGAGAAAAATGTGGAGCGTTTTGTTGATGGCAACAGTCTGTGCGGTTTGTAAGAAAGATCGCCCAGTTCACGGGAGTCAAAGGGGTAAGTAATAAAGGTGTTGATATTAAAAAAAAAATGGATATTAGTTTTGTTGCTTTGTCAGTCACATCGCATAGCATCGGTAAAATTAAAGTAAGGCCATCTCTTTGTTAGGGCAATAGGTACTGAACGAATAGTCATAAGCTGCCATTGACATAAAGTTTCCCGTATTCCAAATCCTTCTAACCACAACAAGTAAACAGAAATAAATTTACATTATTTCCACATTGAAATTGACTAGTTTCCCTGTAATGTAGGGTGACAGACCCAAATGTCGTCTACTTGCGAAAATAATTATTCTAATTGCCGTCGTGGCCGAACTTTTCTAAATTCAACCATTCTTTAGTGTACATAAGAGCGACTTTGCGAAACACTATAGAATTATTAGACTTAACCGGATTCTAATTAAACCCTGTCCCTGATAGTGCACCGTAGAGCTGTAGACTGCGTAATTTACATTAATCCAATAATTGCATGGAGGTTTCCTAGTTAGAAATTCAAATGAGATGATGTACAGCCAGGGTGGGGGTGGGCCGGTCTTCGGGGAGCCGTGTGAGACGCGAGGAAACGCGCCGGGCGGCGGGTGGCACGCCGCGTTTATTGGCCGTCTATACTTTGTACTGAATGTATGCGCAGCGAACGAATAAATTTTGTGAACGAGGCTATTGATGAGAACGAGTTAAGAAGGGAGCAATGTTTACTTTTTCTCCTTACTTAATTTCATGTATGTATCGGTACTAGCCTTAAAATGTTAAAGAGAAGAAAAATAAAGCAGTACAGCTTAATCAAATATATACGTTAAAAAATTATTGGTCTACAAATCTAAATATCGAGAAGAGAAATAACATGAAACCTACGCAGTAAAAACAAAACACAAACTTGATTTAACCTAGAAACCTTAATTTTATTTATAGAGGTAATTAAATCAATTCCGCCAGACTATGGCAGTATTTATCATACAATATCATTCGCCCATGAAATAAATCTAGCACACATAAGCATACATCCTTGGTTTGCAAACGTTAATTTAATCTATTCATGCATAATCTAAGATTACAAACATGCTTTATTGAATCTTGTGTAAGAATCACAGGATAGAATATTATTATGATACAATGAAAATAAGAACAAGTACAGCCTTTGTATCTCGGTTTGAGGTTGTAACCTCAAAAAAATATTTATAAGCCCACTGCAGTGAGCTTCTAAATAAACGCCGAAAAAAGCTTTTAAAAAAAGCCTGAAAAAGATCAATCTGTACTAACATTATAAAGATGTAAAGTTTGTGAGTTCGTATGTAAATCAATAGTTGAGTTCGTATATAAAACAAATCGGAACGGATCAACAATTCCGAAGATTACCCCAATCTTCGGAATTGCTGATCCGTTCCGATTTGTTTTTTTTACTAATGTGAAGCTTACAGTATTGCTGAGGGTCATAGGATATATTATCATAAAACAAGAAATTACACGTAGACGAAGTCGTGGGCAGAAGCTAGTTACATAATTATAATTTTTGAAAGTCGAACAACGAGCCCGTATCAGTTACTCTGCAACACTCAATCCACGTTTTCTATGTTTGTTACTCAATCACAAAACACAAACAATCATGTACTTTTATCCAATCCTATTTAGCCGCTGCAGAGGTAACGGCTGAACAGAATTGGGTAAAATTTTGTGTCTGTAGACACAGAAAATTTTCTGTGTTGTCATTTAGACCAATTTTATTGGCGAAGATCTCAGAGCTTTTCATGTGCCAGAAGCAGATTCATGGGTAAAACTTAAAAACAAATTCATAGGTACCTTTACTCATACCGAATTTACTCATAAGAAGATAGTATGAGTACAAGAATACACTCAGTCGACTACAATACTAGCTCCGTATCTTAATGTGGAGTGGGTTGATTAATTTAATTGTTATGCTAATGCCAAGCGGGGATTTTTGGTCGATATTACCTACTATGTTCTAGAAACGTCAGCATCATGGAGTCGTTGTCGACTTTTAGGTAAGTTACCTTATTTTGTGAATTGGAGATGTCTGTGGGAGATGGATTTATTTATTTTTCTACGACGAAGGAGGTTATAGAAAGTTTGGATGAAAAAAGTAAATCTGTCTGGAAAATATGACTGAAAAAAAAAATATTTTCTGATTATTTTAGAACAATGCATAAGAAAACACTATCAATATAAATCCACATTACCAATACGTCAAAACATAATCATTGTAACAATGATACATACACCATAAAACATTATTGCGAACTCCATGAAAATTTATAGGGTGACGGTACCAGTGACTGACCGTCTAACCGAAACGCAAGGAACAGGGCGGTCGGAATGAGCGGGGCGGCGTCGACGCCTTAGTAATTTCCGAAATCGCTTGTCGACAATCAGAATAGTGCTGCGCCAGCTCGAGCCGAATCCGAATAATTAGATCCCGATCTGCATCTAATTGGTATGACTGTAAGTCCTTATATCGTATAGTTTGATTGATTATGTAGGAATGTATGGTATCAATTTGGAAAATTAGTTTGTTAATCTTGTTTTTTCCTTGGTTAAAGATAATATAATCATAATAAAAACAGAACAAAATGACAATATATTTAAAAAAAAGAAGATTTTCTAAAGAAGGTACAATTTTATTATAGAGCACGATTTCGCCGGAACAAATCTTGTAATTCTAATTTTTATGTTTTTACTAAATCATACAATTAAAACCACGACGAATACTTTAATTCGGATATCATAAATCTAAATCACTAATTGCAACAATAATCTCCAAGGCAATGGTGTCTTGTTACGTCTCAGTCAGAGGTAGTTACAGAGGCACATGGTGTAAATCACCACATGAAGCAATGCGTCGCCACCAGCCCAATCAGAAATATAATTATATTGAGACCGGGGACTAATTGTGATGGTCTCAAGTTGCGAGTCTGTGCGGGGCGTACGCCAAAATCAATAGTTGACCTAACGTGCGGCCCTCAAGGATGAACTTACAAATATGATTAATAATTAATTCTGTTTTGGGCATTGTTTGGATTTCGAGAAAATTTTAACTTGTTTCGAAGGCAAGCTGGTGATTTAAAAATATTTCATAAGACTGATTAAAAAACCTTGTTGAATAATCAACGATAATTGCAATTCATTAATTAAAATTGATTGCACCAAAATCTATTGTACTGATTCAGTACACACGACTCGGTACCTCTCCGCTCTACTTAACGTGGTTAGAAGTTAATAATACAATGCAATAAGTTCCCATAAATGCCGGGCCGTTAAATAAAACACGCGGGTCGAGGAACCGATAACTGTTCTTTCCACCGCTAATCACCCCATGAATTCCGCAGAAACCTACGGACAGTCCGTCATAATTTCCAACTTCAAAAGTAATACCATCAACTCGGTGTTAACTTAATTTGACTCACTTTAACAAGTCCAATTAAAGGAATTTGTGTTTCTCTTATCTTCAATATAACATTGAGCATAATTTCAAATTATATTTCAAACTTTCCGATAATGAAGGGTGGATGGGAGCGGGTTGGGGCGGGTCGCGGGGTGCGGGGCGCGCCACTTCGCTTATTTCATTAGTTACATAAATTCTCCTATTGAGGATGGCTGGCAGAAAGGGGACGGTTTACCCTTATTACGAGAGTCTCCTTATCAATACAATTATTAATATAATAATATTATTATTGTAATAATTTCGGAGCGGAGTGGAAAGAGGAGTCGTAGCTTAACTTCGCCAGCAATAAAGGGTGGTGAGAGATAATGGAATGGAAAACAGTTTGAAGTTTTATTGGAAAATTGGTACCGGCTAATTGGCAGCATTATCGATCTGTTGGCGACTCAAGGAGCTTCAGTAAATAACATTTTTAACGAAACCGTTTCGGTTATTGGCGAATCATTAAAGCACAATTTTGAACTCTAACTCCTTTAATGGAGTCTAATCAAAGAAGTTTTTAACAGAGAGCACTCTTTAAAGTGCTTCAAGATTTGTTTCTTAATATAATTTAAACTGTTAGAGAAGTAATTTTAGTGACCAAGGTAACAAGGCAATGTATAGGACTTGCATTTTTCTTACTTTCAAGTAAGAAAAATGCAAGCTAAGAACAGTTCAATATACATAAAAGTAAGATAGTTGACCAAAAAGGTCTGTACTAAAATCAAAACAATGCGGCTATCAGATTTAAAACATTGAGATATGATATTATCGACCCCTTCCCACGAAACCTCTCATATATAGAAATTGAAACTAGGTTGGGGTTAATCCCGACCCCAGAGATCCACAAGTATAGCCATAATTCCTTAGGGCCACGTCTCATTATAACACTAATACAAGACTCATCCCGAAGTTACGGTGAATACATTAAAGGGTTCAATCCTTACTGATGAGACATCGGCCGGGGTGGGGGGCCACCCCCGGGAGGGGTCGCTGCGGGCACTGGCCTGGCTGAGGGGGAAATAAGGCAGGCATTATAGGAGATAGCGTTCATTTACATTGTCCAATAACTCCAAGTAGTGTCCGAGCGAATATTAGTTTATGGCATGCGGTGTTTCCAACAATATGTATGTACCGATTTTGTGTACATTCACCCTACTGCTCTGTGTCTTACGTTTTTAAGGTCGCTGGAAAGGGGTGGAATAATTTTCACTCTGTAATTAATTCGATTTGGTTTTAATTAACGAGACGCCAATTTCAATAAAAATTGAAGTCTCTAAAGGATTTCTGATTACAAAATGTTCGACCGGCAAAAATTAAAACGAATTTAGAATTCGGTTTTTAATATTATTGGCATTTCGTTGTACTTTTCTGATTGGCCGACGAGAACCGTAGCTCAAAACTTTTTCGGTGTAACTCAGAAGTATAAGAACATCGTCGAAAGTCTAAATATTTCACATTGTGTTGCAAACTGACAAGACTAATTCATGTTTAAGTCACTCCGTTGCCCGTTCAACTAAAACATAATAAGACGGCCAGTGTACGCACGACCGAAATATACGACATTACTATCGTAGAGTGGCATGCGAGGACGACATGCCCCCACAGCCAGTACACATATACGGAGAATCAAGATGCATGCACACACATAGACACAGGGGGTCTTCACACAATCACAAAGGGTAGGCTTTATTCTCATTCGGTAAACGGAGATGCACTATCCTAATTATTGAGAGGCCAGGCAAGGCTCGGTTGAACACTATTGTTGACGTGTGTCGGCTACCAATAATAATTGCTTTGTATTTTGTTGTGCGATATTTCTTGGAAGTTTGTGAGGTTTTTACGAGTATGTTGGGTTTGAACAAAGAGTTGATGTGAATGGTTATCGCGATTGATTTTGTGTGAATTGGAGTAGATGCTGCATGATTTTTGCTCGTAAGGACAAATAATAATTGTCACTTTTTTGCTGAATGAAATAAGACTACTGAAAACTTATAGAAACCATTTTTCATTTTTACGAAAATGCTATTTTTATCAAAAACGATGAATGTAGTTTTGAACATCGCATAAAACCAAAACTATACCTTCTAAATTGCAAAGTCGATGAAACTGATGAAAAATTCGACTAAAGGATAATTTCCCCCGAAACTTTTAATTATCACGCAGACCTATGAACTCAGTGTCCAGGTTTGTAACCTAAATGCCTAAGCCACTACGTTTAACCGGCCATAGACAGGATTATTGATATAATTTGTTGTTCTATCGGAGGTCTATGAACCTGAGCTCTACAACCTCTTCTCTCTCTGAATTGGCTATAATAGCTACATAGCTTAAGTAAGTAATTCTTAAAGTTTGGGGTAGATTAGGTTAAGCTAGAATTGCGTTTACATTTCAATATGTGACGTAATTAAAATTTGCTGGATGAAAAATGCTGGCCATTGGTTCATGCAATACAACAAGAATTGTATTTTTAAGAAGGTTCGCAGTCTCAATCTGTCAAAAATACCACTAATTTCCACATATTTTTGACAAGTTTTTGACATTGATTGTCGCTGAGATGAGTTTGAAACAAAATTTTGAACATTTTTAATTACGAGAATTGGCCTTCTGATGTGAGGAGGATTTTGGACAACAGTAAAAAAAAAATAAGAAAAAAAAATAAATATTATTAATATTATATTTTATTACATATTATTATTTTTAAAAAATAATATTAAAATTAGCTATCACAAGCAATATGTTAGTAGGATAGACGTTGGTAAATTGGAAAATAAAGCCGATTCGCAAAATGTTCTTTCTACAGTCAGACTAAACTTGCCTCGATAATAGGTATGAAGACTGTAACCTTCCTCTTAAAAAAAATATTTTTGTGATTCAAACGCTGCTCGAAGCTAATTCTTAATACTCTTTAGATGGTAGAATTAGGTCTGTTGATGTCAGAAGTAAGAGAGATTACATTATAGATGGTAGGATTAGGCCTGTTGATGGCTGAATTAAAAGAGATTAAAGTAGTCTTTAACTTTTCAAACACAACAGGACCACATGAACATGTAAAATATTTTTTCCCAGCTACCATTTAGTTTAAAGGTGCTGGGATCACTTGGAGCATTCGCCTGTAATGTAACGTTACAGAGTCGAGCATTACATCAGTGAAGAAGGAGAACCGAGCATTACAGTGCGCAATCTGTAATGTTACAGATTCGAGCATTACATTGGTGAGGGAAGAGAATCGAACGTTTCTTCTGTTTTTTTTCGTAAATAACAATGTCGAATTTTTGATTGCCGCGCTCAGCACAACGACCGCTTCGTCTGACATTGTGGAATCAACTAAATGCTCAAAATCGAATCTAATGTAACATTACTGGCGAATGCTCGTCTGTCAGGGAGGCAGTATTGTAAAGAAATGTTCAAAATCGAATCTGAAATGTTACATTACAGGCGAACGCACCATGTGAGGAGTACCTACCTAACTTAGTTTTCCGTAAATATTTCAAAGGTCCATCGCATGGAAAATGCACACACATAACAATTACTAATGTGTTACAAAATATACAATTACGAAAAAAAAATAAACACAATTCTAGTACAGACGCCAGCACTTCAAGCTACCCGAAACTGTCAAGTTTTCCCAATCAACTTTGAACCTTATGCTTTAGCAATAAAGTTCATAATCTATTCAAGAAATTTGACAGATTGTAGTAGCTTGATGTGCTGGCGTCTGTACCTACGTAAGTCCGACGTAAGAAAATGCTAAAGGGTTACAACAAAGTTACAGAGGAAGGTATCTCTTTTGAGGTTCCAACTTCCCTCCTCTCTGTTTTTACTTCGCGCTACCAATACCAAGACAAGCGCTTTGATTGCAATAATTTCAATATGGAACTTAGTTATTTTCCTTCCATTTAAGCATTATGCTTAGAATGGTTATTGAACTGGTTCTCAAAAATCTAAGTCAAAGAAATCGTCGCAGAACTCAGAGCGTCGCCCACGAATGCCCACGATACTTCCTCACGACCCTAAATCTTCGATCATAATTCCATATTCGGTCGTCGTCTAAACATAAATTCATACGTGGTCGCACGCACGCATCGTACCGTCAAATAAACTGGCAGTTTAATCAAAGCCATTAGACAAGTGAGCCAAGCACCTAAGACCAGTATACGCTGACCGGTCTATGCCGTCTCACCGCCCCGCTGCGACTAGAAACAGTTGGGTTCAGCGGGGATGGGGAGGTCTATCACAGCTGGTGGGTGGTGTAGCTGATGCCTTTAACGCCTTGCTGGCTGTTGACCAACGCCAGGAGGCGGGTGGCCATGCGTTCTTAATAAAGATGGCGGAAACATGGCCATTTTGGCGGTGCGAGGTCGGTGGTAAACTGATTATGTACTGTAGGTTGTATTAGATTATTGATATTGGGGAATGTATTGATTCGGTATACCAACCTACCTATACCTACAAGAAAAGTACCTTAGTTTGTGTCGAAGAAATCATCATCAACAATTTCAACTGTAAATTTAATGTTCATACTATGAAAACTACGCATCGGTTGGTGACTATGGTTTCGAAAAATTTCTAATTAAATATATCAAGTCATGTTTATCAAAACACGAAGACACGACACGACATTCTTCTCTATAGTTACTAGGTAAAAGAGTCTTTGATATCACAGTATGCGTATCACTTCCACCCTACATTTGTCTACCGAAAGCAAACCTTCCACTTTTCTTCATTTGCCATCCGAGTGGACCTCAAAACAATGCACTCAGAAGCTAAGCTGCGGACACACGAGCGAAACCCGCATCTACAGACAGCATTTATCAAACGGGACGCAACATACATTATAGTGGCCGATACAAGTACGGTATAATGAGAGTCCGCCGTATATAACTCATCTCCCGGGCTTCCATTTAAATTATTCAGGGGAGGGTAATCTTATTACATTTACATATTAATCAACGGATTTTAATTATACCTCCCCCCCTTGCCCCCTTCTAGGTTGATAATTTGCTTTCGAAATGCGACTTGCCCTGATTGAAGACGCGTCTGTGTGCGTGCTAACGTTCGTTAAATAGTTTGTTTGTGTTATGATAATGTTTGATGTGTTAACTTACTGGTGATGTGGAATGCGACTTTACCTGAAAACAAAAGAGGAATACATTAGAGTTGTTGTTTTATTGAAGCTGAAAATGTTTGGATAGCAAATTGAGGTATTTCAGGAACCAATAATATAATTTCAGTCTGTAATAATTGCGTATCTGCAAGGCAGAAGCCTCTTCTTAATTCAATCTTAACTAGCCTCATCCCTGTCATTGCATTTTTAACATAAACTTCCACGTCAAAGATAATTCGAACATCAACTCCACTGTACGCTTAATCAAACCGATAAAAAAACAATTGAAGTACGATATATCAGCACAACCCGTAAATATTATACCAACCATCTTGAAACTAAAATAAGTAGCCGATACACGAGCAAAAACGTAAAAGAAAATAAAGAATAGTGCACACGAGTTTAATCAGCATACTCATTTGTCTGACGACGATGGCAACGCATTAATGTCTGCAAGTCCAACGCATAGGGCGGAGTCGCGGACTCGTAAAGCATTGGAGAAATATTATAAAGCTACCAGTGTACCCCGGAGGCAGCAATTAATAAGTATGTTAATACCTTCAGGAATGAAGAAAGCAGTATTTATATACTCGATATTATACTCGATGGTGTACGGTTCGCAAGTGCGAACTTGGGTTAATCGGGGATAAAATTGAGATGATATTTTCAGCTTGAAGAATATTTAGATTAGAAAGAAAAGTTGAAATATAATCTTCGTTTTATTTTCAAAGGGGAATTTAAATACAGTGCTTAGTTGTTAACGTCTTGCACCAAAAAAACCTATTTTAAATTGTTCCTGTCACATGTGGTAGGTACACTAAAAGCTCCACATTAGGGTCAAAAAGTTACCAAACTGTTCTTGAAGTGTACTCGGAGGCAAGTTTGAGTACAACAGAGGGCCTATTTCATACCATAATGCAATACTTTAATTCTATGTAATTTTATCCTTTGAACAGTTTTTATAACTTCCCTAACATTGTTGAACGAAACAATTGAAAAACCGCTGTACCAGACCGCAAATACGGCCTCCTCACCTCCTTGTTTTTGTCTATCTAGCCTCAAATGTTTCCTGTTTTTAGTCAAGTTAAATTAGGCTATACAAAGCGGGCATCCACGATGACAAACAACTAATTACTAAACTAGCTACCTACTTGATTAGGGTAAAGGAGAGATAAGTTAATACCAAGTACGCGTAAGCTGAGTTGGTCGCAGTATCTAGCTAGGGCTTCGCGACCGAATGGGTTAGGTAAGGTTAGAACTGTGACCAAAAGCGCGCGAGCCGAGCGAGTGAAGCGAACGGTGCCGCGGCAGTGACGGGCGAGCGCTACATCTAAGTCTGTCGGCGTTACTTGGCTTTTTAAGACCCCAAAATAGGAAATATTTGAGGCTTCCCCTAAAGATGTGATATGAAAGTGCTCAAGAATATTTTTAGGAGCGATAAAAGGAAATTATTAGACGTTCGATCAAATACAATATGCCTTTATTAAATGGCTACTTTATTTGAGCCAGTAACCATAGGCACGAATTCTATTACACTCAGAATATAATAAACTATCACATTTCTATAGAGGATTGTCGATTTTCAATAAGAAAAAACTCAAGTCTTAATCGTAGGTATACAAAAAAGAAACAGATCTCTTAGCTTTTCATGGAAAAAATTCAGATTTTTCAGTAATGAGGCCGATGTTTTATTAATATTTATGAATAACTTGCGCCCTTTCTTCGCAGGGTTTTTACTCTTGATAAAACATTCAGATTTCTTTATTATATTGTTTTGGATATTAGTGTATAACCTAACCTTCCGGAGGAACACCTTCCTTCCTTTCGTACATAACCTTCCGGAGGAACTTGTGGCGAAGAAATAATAGTTGGGAAAAGGCTAGGCAGATGATGATGACACATACCCTTCCGGAATAAGTTCTCTAAATGATAGTGACTGCACCAAAATCCGTCGGTTGCTCAGGCAGACTCGAGAATCGACTTTAATTAAAATATATTTTATAGATATGTAAGATCCTCTTGTAAATGATCAACATTTTTTATGTGGTAAACATATTGTATACATTATGTATTTATCTTGAAGATGTGATAGGGACAGCAAATTCAATTAAAACCGACTCTAACTTCTGTTTCTGCAACTGACTACCAAGTAGAAGATTGATGTATCTTAATGCAATAAATATGTAAATATTTTCTGAAGCTACGCAAGTAAAGGGAATAAAGCATAGCTTTATATCAAAGAAATATCAAGGAAAACAGTATAAAAAGAAAAACAGAAATATAACAAATGAACTATTCTCGACTTTTGAGAAGTTTTAATACTGAAGTAAGTAAAAATAAAATAACAGATCGAAACTAAATACGTAAAGAACGGTTGATTATCTTCAGGAATTCAGAAGTTTTCATAACTATTCTTACTTTTAAGTTTTTCATTTTCAGAGTGCATTTAATTATAAACAATCTTATTTTATTTTGATTTAATCGATCTTAAAATATACTTTGCACGAGTAAAAGTAGTTTTAAATGTTAAATTATAATAATTGCACAGTGTTCAAAAATTCTAATCTGCAATACAAAATTACGAAGTTTTCTTCTGTGAAACGGTTAAATTTTTTTTTGTGATTGCCTCTATTGTTCCAGTTCTAGCTGACTTTGTCTTTCAACCCTTTTTACCGTTTTTATATACTTTGGACAACTTTCGGGTTAGTTAGTACCTAGGCGTTTATTTTAACAAATTGAGTTTACAATAAAAATGGAAAATTACTTTTTATTTCAATGGAATTGACTTATTCCTCCGTTTCTGTGAAACATTGAATGATGCATGAATTGAAAATTGTGAGAAGATTTGTTAATTTAAAAATAAAGTTTTCCGTTCTTTCTTATTTTAGACATTGGAATTATATAAATTCGTTAGACAAAATTTATTTTAAATGAATCAAAAAGCCGAAAAGCGTGTACGCGTGTGTAGTAAAACTAAAAGACCTGGGGCAAGACGGGACGTGAAGTAACCTCGAGAGAAATAGAACCAACTACTATGTGTTAATTTAAGGGGCTTTCAGGGCCTAAATACAAAAAAGCGAGTTTTAGAAACAATAAAAGTATATGATCGACTACAGTAAACATATCAGAAAAATATATGATATTCTTCAGTCTATATCCTAGGTGTGTTGAAAACATGATACAAATAATTTGATACTATCGAAAAAAATCATGAAGATACCACTAAAAACTTTCATTTACAATAAAAACCATACTAACATACAAAAATTATGTTTTTTTTGTCAGATTATTCTACAAGCAACATATTAAAATACTAGTGTTTTAGTCCAAACAATAGATGTAATGTACCTAATTAAATAATTGGTTCATATTTTGCAATAAATTACCAGCGTTGTGTCATCGCGCTTCTCTTTCTTTTCTGTGCAGTCCGACAGTGACCGCGCTTTAGGTAATGTAAGCCCCTTAAGTTTTAAATAACGGGAATCAAACGACTAGTACACCACCATCACTATAGATCTATCTTTATCAGATACACACCCACTAAAACCCACAGTTACCCATAAAAAATAACACAGTCCCCTATACCCAGAAGCCATAAGAACCACATCAAAACATTTGGACGTGTGAACATAAGAGTAAAATCAGGTATCGGCAGTTTATCTCCCGCTCGTATCGTAAACTGCTACCTGGAGTTACTTATAACTGTTGTGTGAGGGCGACAGACTGCATAATTATACTACTTTTACAAGCCTTATTGCTTTGTAAAAGGTGATTAGATTGTTTTTAAATGTCTGTGTAATTTGATTTGATATATCTTTTGGAATTAGTCGGGAATCCAAGACACCTCTTCCAGGGGTATACTGTACCTATATTGAGTAATTGCGTTAGTGGAATGTCTTTTTCTTGTAAAGGACAATGCCAATTTTAGTATGGAAGGTGGCGTCTTTTTGTTTCCTCGCGGCCATCAACCAAATCTTGTTTTTTTAGTCACTGTAGTATACATAAAGAAAGAAAATAAAGAAAGTAAGTACGTTTGTTTGCGGCAAACATGAAGCAGAGAAACACACAACAAAAAAGAACATTTTGGGGAAAATATGCGTCACATCCACGCAAAACGAATGTCGCTCAGCATAATGCTACGACCCCATGCGACAGAACTTACTGATAAGTTTTTTGCGTATTTTGGTACCTAACTGAATCGAAACCAGTGTGTTTGTTAGTATAAAGTTGTAGACAAATACTAGGCTAGCACTCCTAAAATCCTGTTAAGTAGGTAATTGTCTGCACCTGGCAGCAATAAAATATCGTTCATTCTTCAACTAACTGTAACTACTGCAAGTAATGATTGCCAAACGGTTTCTATCCTTAAAGACATTAAGTAGGTATACAAACAAATCCAAGAAAACTAGACGACACTTTTCTAGGTAAGTCCTCAAAAATTATGAATTTGTTGAAGGACATCGGTAAGGTAATTGACAACAACGCATCGCGGCAACAAATGAGGTTCAAAACAGCGATGTGTTTGATGTTAAGGCTCCTGCAAACAGGCGCGACGTGCGACGCGAATCGCGCGCGACACAAAGGCACCGCTCGTTGCGCGACTTGCGGTGCCTTTGCGTCGCGCGCGATTTTATCGCGTGTCGCGCCTGTTGGAAGGAGCCTTTAGATGAATCGAATGAGCACCAAAATAAAAGTAATTTTACAGATTTATAAAAAAAAAAGTAGGTTTGGGCGGGTCACATCAGACGCATGCAGGATGACCGCTGGGCAAAAATTTTAACACAATGGGAGCCTGAAGATGGACGGCGCCGCCGAGGTCGACCCAGAAAGCGGTGGCGAGATGACCTGGACGCGTACCGCGAGGGCTGGTTTGAGTTGGCACGGAAAAAGAATTTCTGGCAGGACTTGGGGGAGGCCTTTGCCCAGAAGTGGCTAAACAAAAAAAAAAAACAGTGGCACTCCGGGAGTGCCGACAAAAGTGAAAACTTGAACAATTATGTGTGTATTTTGTGAATCGTCTTATAAACAAAACACGCGCGGTACCGGCTACGGCCATCCGTCTTACGAATTGTCGATCAGGTCACGTGTCCTGAAGCGAGTTTAACATTTTTTACCCATTACAAAAAAAGTGTAGGTACAATGCCGCTAAAGAAGTTTCACTTCAAAAAAAAATATTAAAAAATAAATGCACGGCTTAGTGGAATAATTTTTAGATATTTCTTTAGTTCCCTTTATTATCATAACATATAACATGATAGTTTACGCTCAAATTTTTGAGAATTATACCTACGATGAAAAATTTGTTTGAGCTCTGTTTTACGATTGTTTTATCATGATATGTAAAATATTTTTGAATGTCTTTTTTTGAACATTTGACAATACCTACACTCAATGTTTATCCAAACTGAGCGTTGTACAGTGTCCTACGTATGGCTAGCGCCGTAATGTTTAAATGGCTTACATGAACTAAAGCGCGGTCACTGTCGGACTGCATAGAAAAGAAAGAGAAGCGGGTTGACACACGCTGGTAATTTATTGCAAAATATGAAGCAATTATTTATTAAAAAAAAAACTATTGTTTGGACTAAAAAATTAAAACACTTCGTGCTTATGCTTTAGTATGTTGCTTGTAGAATAATCTGACAAAAAATCAGAATGATTGTATTTATATTGGTATGGATTTTATTGTAAAAAGAAAGTTTTTAGAGGTATCTTCATGTTTTTTTCTATCGTATCAAATTAGTTGTATTATGTTTTAAGCACACTATCTATCTAGTATATCCTGAAGAATATGATATATTTTTCTGATTTTTTTTACTGTAGTCGATCATATATTTTTTTTGCTTCTAAAACTTGCGTTTTTTTGCGTTTAGGTCATACCGCACCTTTCGTTTTCGTTTCGTAGAAAAAACATCGCCGAAAAATATCAACGGCCGATTGACAGTTATCTAGTTTTATTTACGAAGTATTTGTATTCAGTACTAGAAATAAACAAGATACAAAATTAACTTAATATTGAACGCATAATCTAAATGAGGTCTTGTTTTAATAATCAAGGAGCAAGGCAAACCAAACAGATTGATGGCGAGATTATTATTCAAATTAGGGGAGGCTTGGGCCGTGTGGACCGGCTTTAAAATACTAATATTGTGTAAATCGATGAGCCTGTTTATTGTTATGGCAATATTATATTTAGAACTCAATCCGTTTGTGTTAATTAGTTTCTTCAGGGAGGTTTGAGTATTTTAGTAAATTTCTAATAATTTCTGCGGTTTTCAAACATTATTATTAGGTAAGATTATTATTAGTCAACGAAGTACTACCATTTTTACGTGAAAAACGTTGTCAAGTGAGCATTATTAAGATGTAGAATCGATATCAATGTTTAATTTAAAGTTTGGTGTTACATTTTAGTGGTTGTTATAGTAGTAAAATAGTAGTTATTTCTGTTACTTTAACCTAAAAAGAAGTATAATTATATAAATAAATAAATAAATAAATAGAAATGCACCCTTTATCTATCTACGCAAAATCAATTCGATATAAACCAATAAATCTAATTTCACGAACACAAACATAATCTAATTCGCATAAATTCTAAAATTAAAACATCGCGAGGACAAACACAGCGCCCGCCAACGAAAAGGTGTTGCAAAAAAAAAACAGAGCGCTCCTAATTTCCCGCGCGATGAATTATCGTCCACTCAGCCCGTTGTCCGAATCACCCCAACTTCCCTCAAACGCAATCCCCATAATGGAGGCTCGGCCTTATTAAAAGCTTGCATCATGCGAAGAAGATAAATGCATCTGGAAATTAATTAATAAAATTGCATTCATAAGTGTTCTTCTCTGATATGGCCAGTCAAAAAGAATAAACTGAAATTTTGGATCCTTGATTGGAGCACAATTTTATTTTCTTTAAGCATTAATCTTGAGTGGCTAATGAAGTAAAATATTCATCTGTTTTTACTTTTAATTGTGATTTATATTTGTTGTTTGGGTTTAAGAATGGTGTTTGCGCCTGCTTCTGTAATTGTGTAATTATAAATGAGCATGTTTATGTAGTCGCATTTCTGTAAAATACTTATTTATCTCGCTCCTGAATTGGTTCAAAATTGATTACTTACATTATGTTACAGAAACATTTAAAAATAGCTACAAGAATGACGCGAAAAGTACTGCGTATTTATTTATTTTGATTTGCATGTGCAGTCACGGATCAGACGCTATCTTAACTCAGCACAACAAAATCGATATACATATCAAGTAAATCAATTTCAAAAGTCAACAAACAAGTTCACAGCTCCCTAGAGATGTTATAAATAATCTCGATCTACATTTTTACGATATCCTTACAGAAAAACGGACTAGTTTATAACTGTAGCAATGAGATATTCGCGTAATGTAACATTAATCGGGTAGTTAATTAAACAAAGAGCGAGTATTTCGCGGTCGCACGCGATGCCGTATCGCCACTTAGCATATTGATTAGAATCGGCGATCGACGCGAGCGCGGCGCGGCGCGGTGGAGGCGCGGCACGGAGGCGCGCGGCTGCGTAGGCACAGCTCGAGCTACCGGTTGTCGCGGCCCGATATACGCGCGACAAGACGCTAATCTTGTACCGATTACTTATTACTATGAAAGTGTGGAGGATCGCTGTTGAAAATTGTATCGGATGTCTTTCGTGAGGTTTGATGACGCACACTTAGACTCTGCATTATATGAACATTGATTTGAAAGCAAACTATTGTAAGTTTCTCTTTGTCGTGATGTTTTTAATTTTTCTTCTGCTTTTGTAATTTCGGTAGATAATCCTAAATGTAATATATTGCTGGACATAAAATAAAGCAGGAACACCGATCCTTTTTCATTTTCGTAATACTAAAAATTGTATAATAGCTTTTTAGAACATTTTCAAAACCTATTTAAGTAATGTATTTATGAATATAATATTTTTATTTCCTTGCAAGTTGCGTGTAGGAGTTCTTTTAAAGTTATGGACAGAAATGATGCAGCAAATCACATGCATTTGTAGATTGTAGACACACTTCAAAAATGTGTGTAAATAAAGACGCGTGGAAAATCGCGCGATACAGTAGCTGTGTTTTACGCCTTAAAAAATTTATGCAAGCTACGCAGTTTTCTGCGCAAGCACACATCCAACAACACGGCTCCCTTCTCTTTCGCACCCATTAACACCGTTTAAGAGTGAGCAGGACAGAAACAAAACCTGATTGTTGTTTCATGAGCTTACATTCTAGGTTTGGCATAATTAGATTAAATTGCTAATATCATGCAATAATAGCGTTGTGTGATAATTTTATTTGGATAAATTTGCATGTAATTATGGATACTTAATTGGTTCTGTTTTAGCGTGCATTTATCTTATTTACTTAGATACATTGACGTAATCTGTACTCAAATAGAAAGTGAAGTAAGAAATTAGATTTCTTACTGTACGATTTTAATGGTCAAACTCAAACTCAAAGCATTTATTTCAATTAAACCATTTACAGGCACTTTTCAACTGTCAAGAAGTCGGTCAGTCAGAAAATATGAAGCTAATTGGTAATTTGAAGTTAGGATTAGAACTTAATATTTCAGAACCAATATTGATTTGAGAAGATCACGGGGAAGACCTGGATGAGACTCGCACAGGTCACAGGTCTATTTTGTAAAAATTCTCACCGTGAAAACTTACGGGGAAGTGAGATTGAAGTGAGCTGTCAATGGTGTCCCTAGCATCAGGTGGAAGCTCACTTCACTTAAGTTTTCACGGTGAGATTTTTATAGAATACTCCTCTAGGTAATCAATCAATCAATTAACTCAACCTCTCATGCACTGCGCCACGACACCCTGTCCTCCGCATCCAGTCTACCCCAGCCACCTTCTTTAGGTAGTCCGTCCATCTAGCTGGGGGGCGTCCCACACTACGCTTGCCGATACGCGGCCTCTAGTCCAGGACTCGTCTGCTCCAACGGCCATCGGTCCTTGGACAGACATGACCAGCCCACTGAAACTTCAGTTTGCTTACTCTGCAAGCTATGTCAGTAACTCCGGTTCTTTTCCGGATAATTTCACTCCTGCCGGTCGATTCTGTAAAAATCTCACCGTGAAAACTTAGGTGAAGTGAGTTTGTTTTTGCTAGGAATTGACACTATTGACAGCTCACTCCACGCTCACTTCACCTAAGTTTCCACGGTGAGATAGTTACAGAATCGCACTGCTGATCCTGGTAAGCATGGCACAAAATGAAGGGGGCTTAGAGGTACTCAGCAAAAGGTGGAATAAGCTTCCTAACCGCGTAACACACTTTCAATCTCAATCTCAATCATTTTGAAGGATATTTGCTAATCCATTGCTTCATATGTTCCAAAAATTTGTCTGCTCAACAACGTAAACAACGCAATGAATGTTGTTGTACTGTCAAAATTAAACCCATTGCTACTGTTAGTATGTTATAGTTGCGGGTCCTTGTTGAACTTTTGGCGGACGAAACGCAACCGTTCTCTCGACGACGAAAACGGTCGTCGTTGCAACTGGTTTGACGACGGCTTAAAGGACGAAACTTATCCAACATGGAATAGAATTGCGTTTTCGAGGTTTTTAAACGACTGTTTTGTAAATAAAAACGAACGTGGAACGTGAGACGACGCGACGGACAAGTGTGATAGAGTTGAACCATTGCATTCTCGGCATAAAATAAAAAAATCGCACCAACTTTTGTGCAACGAAGACTGTTTGAAATCAGGACGTAAAACGGTTGCATCGTTGCAGAATGCAAAACGCTCTTTGTAAACGGTTCGTCATCACAACGCCCACCCCTAGTGTGTTACGAAATTACCTCGAAAGTTGCCAATGATGATTGTAAACAATCATATTAATTTGTCTGAAACATCATAGACATTTTCTTCAGAATTTTGAAATTTTCCCTCGTATCGCGTGTAAATAGATTTTTGCATAACAATTTAGTAATTAATATAGATACTTAACAATCCTGTATCCATTACCTAACAAACCGATGAAGATATGTTTAACATACTAGTCATTAAACCATATTTGTAGTAAGTAACTGTATTATTTTATGCAACTACCTACCGACATTTATGTAGGTACATTTGCATAACAAGGAAGTAATTGGTACGATAAATAAAATCATAACTTAAAATAATCATATTGATATGGATTAAGGAGTGTATAGATTTGTACGAAACGGCTGTTTTGAAAGACGAAGAAGATATTGTTTTTGAACGTCCAGTAATATCCATATCCATACTAATCCATACCAATATTATAAATTCGAAAGTAACTCTGTCTGTCTGTATGTTACCTTTTCACGCCTAAACCACTAAACGGATTTCGATAAAATTTGGCAGAGAGATAAATTGAATCCCGGGGAAGGACATAGGATAGTTTTTATCCCGATATTCCCACGGAATCGACACTTACGCGGGTGAAGCCGCGGGGCGCAGCTAGTATAATATAATGTAAAGTTACAGTAGTGCTATTTCCTCCTCCTCCTTAGTCGTTCACTCTTGATAGAGTGGTCGTGGTTGATGATTCGTGCCATTTAGTGACATGTAAAATTGTACTAAAGTCTAACTCAAGACAAGAGAGTGTTTTTGATGACAAATAGTCAGAAACGTATAAGCATTTATCGAGCTAATGTCTACGACAAACTTGGCAGTGCTTCCGCCTGCATTTGCTGTGGGCTTCCGTTGCCTTGCAATCCGTTACAGAACTAATATGTACTCGCATGTTTAAGCAAAACACGGTCCTATTTCAAAGATAAACAATGCCCATAGTTCCGCTGCCTACTCAAAACGATGAAGGAAAACATCGTGAGGAAACCGGCATATCCTAGAACCAAAAATTCGAAGACGTGTGACGTCTACCAAACCGAACTGGCCCCGCGTGGAGGATCACCAACAGGAGGCCTGTGTCGCAGTAGTGGGAACATTTTATAATCTGATTATGCCTCTGCTACTCAAAGAGGGAATGACTGCGTAGTCTTCAAAATGCTGAGCGCCCTTTACAGCATTTGGAACTTTTTCACCATATTTTCATTTTATTATTTTTATTAAGTTTATTTATGTATTTATGTATATTTATTTGTACTTATATTTATATGTAATTAGGTATATATTAATTTAGTTTTAATAGGTTTATGCGTATCTTTATATTTAAAATATTTATTCCTCAATATTCATGATTGCACCTACCACTGTTTGTCTCTGCATCACCCAACGGTTGACTGGTAGAAAATGCCTATGGCATTAAGTCCGCCTCTGTACATTTATGTGCTTGAAGTATTAAATAAATAATAATTATTTTTTCAATGAACCTTCTTTCTCCGTTTCTCTACGTTAGTCCACGAGGATAAACAGGTGCGTAAAGATTTGTTCAGCAATAAACTCCAAGTCATCTATTCCGGTGCAATGCGGGCTATCCAGTACAAATGTATTTAGTCCTTAATGCGGTCGTAAAACGAGCTGGCTTCATTAAATGTTCTTATGCTATTGAGAAACATTCTGTGGTGCATTTAATCTCATTTAGTGACAGGAAACCTAGTAACAGAACCGCAGTTATAGGCCGGGAGCGCGGAGCGTGGAACAGTGGATTTATAGCGGGTTTACAAAGACAGTTAACGTTGATGTTATATTTTTTTATGGGATGAGTAGGTTTTTTAAATGAGTTTTCTTTAACTTGTGGCGTATTATATTCTGCGTTAAACAAAATGAATTAGATGTTAAAAGTCTAAAACTAGAAGTACAAATGTTAAGTTTGTTTATACATTTAGACATTTTTATTGATATTAAATTAAATGTATTGATAGTGACGAAATTAGCCTCTAAAATAAGTCACTTGTTTTTTTTTGTCATAGACTATGTTCACATAAATAATCATCACAGCGCAAAAATCGTATTTTTTTATAAGTAGACCATTCCAAGTTACTATTCAATCCAAAAATACCTTTTAATATCGAAAATTACTCATTTTAAAGTTTCAGCAAATAAACCGAACACTCACCTCAATCTATCATTAAAACATTGATACTACATTAAACTAAATAATAGTAATCAAAAACAAAAGCCCGACTCCTGGGCTACCGCCGCCGGACCAGGCAACAATCTTACTTTAATTGCATGTAACATAAATTATGGCGACTTATTACAATCCGCTCCCGATACACGCTGCCCCGAGGTAGTATTATGTACTGACGTGTTACCAGCTGATATTTTAGTATTCGACGTGAATTAAAAACCAGCTTTTTGTTTGGAAATGGTGAAGAAAAGGAGGACTTTTCAATCAAAAACTAGGCGATATCCTAAAGATAATAATTATCACACTATAATAGATAAGCCCAAAAACTGTAATAAAAAAAAACAGTGGCACTCCGGGAGTGCCGACAGAAGTGGAAACTTGAACAATTACGTGTGTATTTTGTGAATCGTCTTATAAACAAAACACGCGCGCTACCGGCTACGGCCATCCGTCTTACGAATTTTAGATCAGGTCACGTGTCCTGACGCGAGTTTAACATTTTTTACCCATTACAAAAAAAAGTGTACAACGCCGCTAAAGAAGTTTTCACTTCAAAAAAAAGTTATCAAGGATAAACATCGCTAAAGACATATCGATGATTTCCTTTAAAAATCTTGCTCCATTTTAAACTCGTCGACTCTAGTCCTCTATGAAAAGAAGCAGTTTTCTTCTTACAAACAAATGACAGTTAAGTCGGAGACACTGATCTCCATTAAACACTTGTGTAATACAGGTCACTGGTTGGAGAGGAAAAAGTCGCCGAAAACATGTCAATGATTTCCTTTAAAAATCTTTTTTAATTCTATTTTTAAACTCAACGACTATAGTCCTTCTTAAAGAGAAGCAGCGTTCTTCTTTCAAACAAATGACGGTTGAGTCTGGTGTACTCGCTATATTATGGCGACTTATAACAATCCGATGCCCCGAGGTAGTATCATGTACTGACGTGTTACCAGCTGATATTAAGGTATTTAACGTGAATTAGAGATTAAAAACAAGGTTTCTCGTTGGCTGTGGTTAGGCATAAAAACTATTCTTGGTTCTGGAAAAGCAAATTACTTCTCTTAGCTTTCATGCGGCAAGTATAAATTCACCGCTAAAGAAACTGACAGACCGATGCATTCTTTAATGTATTTTCATATGTTTCAGCGGGAAAAAAGTTTCGTTAAAATCTAAACATCGAAAGCACATCATAGTATCTACTTTCATATTACTGTTTTCTATGATGATGATGAATATGAAAAATAAAACCAATCGTCGTTAACAAAACTACGAGTGATTTGTTTTATGTTAAAGAAACGTGTCACGGGACTCACAGGCAACGGCATTTTATTTAAATCCGGCCTAACCTAAAAAAAATATATTAAAGTAATAAAATAAATAAAATTTATTATAGCCCATCGGAGCTCTCTAATTATGATGTCACTGCATGCGATATATAAAACTATGATCAGTATGTAATTAAGATAAACACCGTGTGAGCTGCTTTGTGAGTTCAATAAGTTATAGCTTCCGTTCCGCTAGTCTCAGATCGTATCCTAAACAATATTACTGTAGATAGTATTTTGATAACAATTATATATTACTTGAATTAATTTATTTGGACATGTAATTACATTGTATGAAATATTGTCAGCACCCTAATAAATTGCGTAACACACTATGAATTACAATCATTTTGAATGATATTGTTAATCCATTGCTTGTTATGTTGGAAAAATGTGTCTGCTCAACGATGTTAAAAACACAATGAATATTGTTGGATTGTCAAGATGGAAGCCATTCTTACGGATAATGTGTTACGCAATAACCCCACTGAGCTGTATTTAAAGGAGAAGACCGATAACAGTTGCATCGTTAAATTTAGTCCATCTGAACAGTATCTCCTTGGGCCTCCAATTTTTAAGATATCCTGCACCCTAATACACTTTCAACCACAATCTGAATCATTTTGAAGGATGTCGCTAATGCATTTCTCCATATGTTCGAAAAATGTGTATGCTGAACAACGTAAATAACGCAATGAATATTGTTGAACTGTCAAAATGAAAGCCATTGCTACAGCGGTGCTATTCTGTAACCATCTCACCGTGAAAACTTAGGTGAAGTGAGCGTGGAGTGAGCTGTCAATAGTGTCAATTCCTAGCAAAAACAAACTCACTTCACCTAAGTTTTCACAGTGAGATTTTTACAGAATCGACCGGCTGTTAGTGTGTTACGCATTTACTCCACTGGTCATATTGAGGTTTTAGTCGTGGACCGTGGTATTTTTGTGTCTATACGAGTACCTATCTCTAATCTAGGTAGGAACAGAAATATTGTTACAGAATCCTCTAGTTTTCTTCTACTTTGTCTAGTCCACATCGGCCATAATTTGTTTCTATTAAAAAGTTGGAAGCATTAAAACATGCCCAGATCACCAGCTAAAAGTAGTACCGATTATTTCAGATCCAGCCAACCTCACTTATTTAACTGAAGAATAAAGGTGAAGTTACTAATCAAAATTGCCGATTTGGATAGTCAGTTAGTTTAATTCACTTAATAGTGATGAGATTATTCAAATATTAATAGGAGCAATGGACCAGATACGGCAGATAATAATCAGGTAAAGAGACTCTAAATCCGGTTTACGTTACGATTTCCGGATGTGGTAGAACATCACTAGTATCTGCGTGGTGTTTGTTAATATTTCTAATGTCTAAGATATTAATACAATCATAACATCACGCGTTTAATCCCCGAAGGATTGGGCAGAGGTGTATAGTAGACCCACATTTCGACAGTTATATTTAAAAAGAAAGAAAGAAATAAGAAAATACTTTTATTTGCGGTAAACATGACGCAGAGAAATAACACAAACAAAAAAAAAAAACTGTGAGGCACTCCGGGAGTGCCGACAGAAGTGAAAACTTGAACAATTACGTGTGTATTTTGTGAATCGTCTTATAAACAAAACACGCGCGGTACCGGCTACGGCCATCCGTCTTACGAATTTTCGATCAGCCGGTCGATTCTGTAAAAATCTCACCGTGTAAACTTAGGTGAAGTGAGTTTGTTTTTGCTAGGAATTGACACTATTGACAGCTCACTCCACGCTCACTTCACCTAAGTTTTCACGGTGAGATGGTTACAGAATCGCACTGCTGGTCACGTGTCCTGACGTGAGTTTAACATTTTTTAGCCATTACAATAAAAGTGTACAACGCCGCTAAAGAAGTTTTCACTTCAAAAATAACAAGTTGGGGGAAAATATGCGTCACATCCACGCAAAACGGCCATCGCTCAGCATAACCTTAAGCTAGACACAGCCCCAGCGATGGTTAACACCGCCAGGCACCAGGCTGGTTGGGTTGAAGTCCCATGTAATGAGAGCGGGCCTTTTGCCATCAACCGGTCACGAATTCTGACTCCGCGTTGCTATTGAGAAATTCCTAATGGAAAAAACCAACATTACTTTGTACTTTGCCCGACCTAGGAATAAAACTCAGAGAGGCAGCCAAAACAACGAAGCAGCCTAAGATATTAATAAAATTATGCTGTAATAGTACATTATGATATAAGTGCAGTAAGTTGAAAATTACAGCCGAGGCGATATTGCTTGCCCGAGCCGTAGGCGAGGGTTAAAAGAAAGCAGAGGCTGTAATTGTCAAAGCGCACGTATGTCATACGACGTTTTATAACATATTTGCGAGGAAATAAATAAAACTAGGACTTCGGAATAATTTTTTCAACACATTTGCTCGAAAAATGCATTTACAAAGCCTGTATACATTGTTCGAAAGTTAAAAATTACGAACCATACAACGGAACGTGCGGTAAAATAGGTACTCTCACCTAAGTACCTATTTTACGGCATATCCCGTTGTATAGCACCGTGCGTTTTCTTTACGGTTTTTTTTTTAATTTCCATAAAAAAAATATAAGAATTCCACCAAAGAGTTTTACATCTGACTGATCGAACCTCCTTGGAAGCGCTTTTGCTCAATACGTTGTCTCACTTTAATACTAAAGAGTAAATGAGACGAAAGATGTAGTCCTAATTTTCACCACGTGCATTTGGCGCCATTTGCAAATTCACGCCATTTTCATATTAGAAACTTCAAAAATTGTTGCGACTTTCCCACTCTTAAATAAAGTTTGTTTAATTACATACTGTACTGTTTTCTCGCAAATGTGTTGAAAAACATTGTATGACACACGTGCAGAAATTGGTATTTACAAACTCGTGACTATGGTAAGCCCTCGACTTCGTCTCGGGCTTACATTCGTCTACTCGTTTGTAAAAACCAACTTACCGCACTAGTATCATAAATAACTATTACTTCTTAACAAATAAGCGATGCGTGCGCGTTCGCGCTTTTTTTCAGGCATAGGCACAAAACAGCCAGTATTACCTATTAATAAAGTAAATTAATATTTTTGTTTTTGTTACAGATATTAATTGTTGTAATTTATTGTTAAAATTAATTAAATTACAGAATTAAATGTTTATTTATTATATTTTATCTCCCAAAGTTAATTTTATTCATAAAATGTTGACTACTTTTCTGAAATAAAAACTCTTTGCTAAGATTTAAAAAAGTACCGTTTGTTTTGACGGAGCATCTTGATAAACCGTGCGATTTACTTTATATTACCGCACAAGTGCGTAATGAGATACATTACGATATTGAAATTGGTGAAATAAGAGACACTTTACGAGCAAATATGTTATAAAGCATTTTACAAAACAAAAAGTGATGGGACAATTTGACAATCGATATTTTAACGTGACAGCAATAAATAAAATAATAATGCAGCCTTTTGTGATTATCTTCTTTTTCACTGGTTTTATGCATGATGGTACATAATGATAGTTACGAGTTTATAATGATATTTATGACACTTTCCTTTTGACTGTTATAAAGACAGGTTGTTAAAACCTTTTCTCCTAACCCTAAGGTGCTTTTCTGCATTCATCGACAGCATTAGCTATTGTGAACAACAATACTATAATAGTTAGTAATACTTAATGCAAATGAAAATGTCAGGTTGGATTAGAAATCTAAAGATATTTTTTTAAATAGGCTTAACATAAAGTCGGTGTGTCAATAACATTAATTACTAGTTTCTACCTGCGGCTTCGCGTGGATGTCGAAAAATATCCCACGGGAACGTACTAACGGGATTATAAGTACTTTATGTGTTAATTCAGGTTATAAACTATCTGTGTGCCAAATTTCATCCTAATCGGTTCAGCCGTTTTTGCGTCAATCCGGAACAAACATCACGACAAACGAAAAAAAAATATTCCTTACTCTTTTATTCATGTATAGGTACATGTAGAATAGAAGATGTAATAGAAAATTCTAATTACATAAAAATTGCAACATGTAAACACTGTTGTATCTTTGTCGATATCGAACTCATAATAATATTGTCATGACAAGAAAATTAGTATCGAGCGACATTTCTTATCGACAAACAATTGACTGATCTTTATTAAGAAGCACGAATGACAAGCAACATACATATAATCATCGATAAAGGTAACTCTATTAAAGAGCAACTAAAACGGTAACAGAATATGGCTCCCGCGCAGATTATTCATAGTCTGATTATCATAAAATTAACTGATAATAAATCATAGGTGTTCCAATTATGTGGCGGTTTTAGATTGGATAAAATTACTTAGGAACGCGGAAAAAGCGTTTTGAGTTAATTATTCGATTGAAAATTTACTAATAAAGATAGATTAGTTCTTTAGTGATGTGATTTATTCGATAAATACTTCCGACAATGTTGATGATGAAAAAATTATAATTATGTAGCTTTATTTCTCGCTGTTGTTTCATATCGAAGTTAATATTGAAAGGCTGTTAAGACTGTGTATTTAATGAGATATTGAAGTAAAGTACCTAATAAATACACGTAGTGTGAAATAGTTGTATTATGAACAGACATAATTGCGTAAGATGCGGAAAGTAAAGCAGTTCTAATACTGTTCTGAATGTAATTATGTATCTATCTAGCTTTTATTTCCATTCACTCGGGTAGAACTATAATTCATTTATTGATATTGTTGTTGAGAAAACTTGAATAAGCTACGTTATGGAACAGTCGTATTGAAAACCATGGTATAATGAAAATGTGACTTAGACCAGCAGTAAAACAACCAATTGGAGGCTCTTTTAGTCAAAATCAAAATCAAAAATCATTTTTTTAAACAAGGCTGACCATCAGCGCTTTTTGAACGTCAAAATTATACAAGGCAGTCTCTTTAAACACCCGCCTTTCAACCACTTCCTAGTGCTTTAGCTGGGAAGAAGAAGTGGCGCAATAATCTCCCCAGCAGCACAGCTGTATGTTCAGTTAGAAGAACTTTGACCGCTGAGTACTGATCCAAGACACATTTTGACGATACTTTTGACACTATGCAGCACGCTTGGTAATATTGCCAGCTATCCTTCTTCGTGTCGCTGCGACTATTTCAGGTCTTGTTGTCCCAAAACTTCACCACTTCCACGGCGTCGTCGGTGGCAACGCAGATGTCACTTTGACTGCGTGTTTTGGTACACAGAAGGCAGGAGAGGAGGTGGAGCATAGTTTGCAAAATATCTCCACATCCACACCATATTGCCGTTCCGTCCACTTTACCAGGTTGGATTTACATCTTTCCACTTGTGTCCGAGAATTTTTTCCGTAAAACCGATGACCATTGGAGTGAAAGTGTTCTTGCGTGGAGACCGCGAATCGGTAAAGGTAAGGTAGGACGCCCTCAGGTTGGTGGAGCGACGATTTTCGCAGGGTGCTGGTAGCAGCTGGATGAGAGTTACTGAGAATCGAGATGACTGGCATGCGATTGGAGTGGTCTATATCCAGCAGTGGACTGTAGGCTGTTTTTGATCATGATGAAGTCGGAACTTTTGGGAAAACAGTCCCGCTACTTTACTTGCTGACTGGCTAATCGTTTTAAGGCATGAAAGCTTTTCGAAGCCCGACGTAAAACAAGTAATTTTTTTTTTTCCTTTTTTTTTAATGTTGCCCCACACTAGGAATCTCTCCTGTATTGTGGGTGCGTTTACACAAACAGCCTAGCACTTAAGACACTTTATATAATACACACTATTGCTCATGGTGATAACTGCGGCCTGGGGTCTTGGTTTCGATCCTTACTTAGGTTGGGCTAAGCGTTATTGGATTCCTCAAAAGATATGGCAAGGAGTGTTGAAATGTGGCAAATTTTGTATTACTCGTCTGCCTAAGTGTGCATAAGCCGTTACGATGAAAAATAAAAGAAATAACCTAACCTTAACCACTAAGCAGAATTAGTACCGCTTTTGCATTTTTCCGAAGAGTTAGTGAGCATACACACGAGCGACGTGCCGCTCATGTATTTGAGCACCGTACTTAAATACACGAGGGACACGTTGTCGACGGTTGCAATTGCGTCTGTCATCGTCGCGTGTCGCTCGTGTATGCACACTAACTCTTCAGAAAAATGCAAAAGCGGTACTAATTCTGCTTAGTGGTTAAGGCTAGGTAATTTCCTTTATTTTTCATCGTAACGGCTGTAACGGCTTGAATAAACAATACAGTATCGTTTTCACACAGTACGTCTTGTACTTAGTTGTAAAAACTTGCACGAGGTTTTTCTATAGCTTCTGTCTTAGAATTGCTTCATTAAATACTAGCAAGAAAATTATTAAAATGATTGAAGAATGTAGATAGTAGTTTCTTGTGTTCGAGTTTCAGTCAATGTTCTGATTTTTCTTCTAAATAATGACAATATAACGATTGAAATAACGCACATATGCCCAAGGCATTAAGTCCGCCTTTGTACAGTTTTTTACTTGTGCATAAAGTTTAATAAATAAATATTATTACGTATGGAGGGGTCGATTAATCAGGTTAAGCTACGCTTGCCGCGGTTGGTCCGTGGATGGGTGACCATCTTAACATATTAAGACCTCTCCGTGCCTCGGAAAGCACGTTATGCCGTTGATCCCGGCTGTCATTCGTGGATATTTGACAGTCGTTACGGGTCGTCAGAAGCCCGAAAGTCTGACAACCAGTCTTATACCAAGGGGTATCGTATTACATAGTAATTGGGTTGTGGCGGTTAGATAGGCAGGAAATGTGAAATACTGGTATTCAGCTGCATCCGGTTAGACTGGAAGCCGACCCCAACATAGTTGGGAAAAGGCTAGGCAGATGATGATATTACTACGTATCATCCATTCATAATAATAAAGCTGAAGAGTTTGTTTGTTTGTTTGAACGCGCTAATCTCTGGAACTGTCAGTTGGATTTCAAAAATCGTTTTGCGTTTTATAGCCCAATTTTTGAGGAAGGCTATAGGCCATTTAACATCACGCTAGGGCCCTTAAGAGCCAAGCAAAACGAAAATGAGTAAAAAAGAACGCTAAACGAAAACAAAGTAATGGCGCGGGCAGGCGATGCGATACGATGCGATAGGGTGGGTCGGGGAACAAGACATTTTACGTGGACGAAGTTGCGGGCAGAAGCCACAATAGAAAAAATACGTTAAAGTGTCATAGTAGCTGCTAAACAATTCAAATTATAGGTGTTATTCAGTTCAACCTGATGAAACCCGCGTATTAAATCAATACTAGGTAGAACCTGCCAACTTTAAAATAAGAAGCACGGTCATGTTATCATGTTATTAGATAATAACATCACCGTGTCACCTCTAAACAAAATAATACATTATTATCTTATTCGACATTTAAAATTCAACTTCATTATCCTCATAATCAAAAGATAAGCACCCGTACTCGATTAATTTGAAAAAAGAACTCCGTAAGATAGTTTCTCGGGCGGCTTCGGGGCTGGTCGGGGACGGTCGGTGGCAACACGATCCCGGCAATGATCTAATTACGTTGATTAATGATACACATTTATATCCCTCGTAAACGTACACTTACCCATCCGGCCCTATAAGAATGTTTCATGCAGGCCGATAGGGAATTCGCGAAGAGATTTTTAAAATCGTTGCATCTGTAGCTACACTTATATCTAGCGCTTCTGTCAACATTTAGATTGACAAAGCATTTCCACCCAGATTTCTTTTGATTCCGTCTTCATTCTTGACTCGCGCAAGCGTGGTCTGGCAACGTCTCATTTCTAGTGGTTTTTCGTGATTATTTTATTAAATTTAAACCAAAGTATTATTTTTTGCAGCTATCGTTGGTATTTATAATTTTGTATGCAATTTTTTTACAGTTATTTTGGTATTTACTCATAAAAATGACAGCCCAGACCGCGCGCGCAGTAATTCTTCATTCGAAATTCGGTTACATACGCATGGGTGACGAGAACGCAGGATTATTTTGTGGCAGACCCACAAAATAATCCTGCTCAGAAATCTTTCCAACTTTGTGGGGCCCTTTTGTTTTGCTAACCACACACGGTTTGGCCCATGAGTTTGTTTGGCCATTTATCCTCAGGGGTAGTCCTAGTCAGATAAGGAATGTCGTCTCCGTCTAGTTTCTTTTAGATTTTTTTTAATTATGACTTGTAAAAGTAATTCCAATATCCAAAATAAAAAAAATCATTTCATTTCAAATTTTTTGCAATTTCACTTCATTTCACATTTTTTGTAATTTCATCATTTAGTTAGTTAGTCGTTCAATTTTTAAAACGATTTGGAATTTTTTGTGCTTTTGGTACCTACTTAACTTTTTTGTATGGTTTGTTAGTCATTCAATTTAGTGTATCTATTTAGTTGAGTTAAATGTTGTAAAAATAAACTGTTAAACAGTACTTTTATCGTTGCAACGAAAGAAACGATATTATACATTAATACTAGAATAGAAACAACCATAATTTGTTAATATTCACTTTCCATGTTATTTGCATGTTCTCTTTATTTGCGGTTTTACGTAATTAAGTCCAAATATCTCAATTCCAAACAGTCGTATCTCCAATCTTACACGTCCTAATAATTTCAATAGCCCACACTTAGGGCACTTTCATATCATTAATAACTTCATGTTACTTTGTTCTTAGTGATATTATCTACAGAAACGATTTCTTTGTGCTCTCTAATTACACAAAGTAGTGTATTTTAATTATATGGAAGGGTGCAGAAAACTGGCGTTGCTTAAGGCGTAGTAAGTGCCACAGGGATAGCTTTGGACTTAGAACTTTTTAAGGGTATTAGGTTCTTTGTTGTAGATTCTTAGTTTTAAACATTATTTAGTTGGAATTGTTTAAGCATCTAAGAACAATCTGATGGTTTTTTATTACCGATCTTATTCTTTAGAAAAATATATTCTTATGTTTCATTTATTACTTCCCTATGGTTCACTTCTTAAAAGACTTCAAGTAAGACTTCGGTCTGATTCACATGGGTTAAGTTAGCAGTTTGTTCGAATCACTGATACAGTTTATTGCAATTAAAAACTATTGCAATCTTAATAAGTCTGAATTAAAATCGTTACGATTTTTGTTCATATTAGGTATTGTATTTGTTTTGTTTTTTGTTACAAAGCTAGGTCTATTTTTTTCTGGGTTGAAAATGTTCTGCTCTCATTGGGAACAGCAAGATTTCCCTTAGAAAAAATAACAAGACACTTTATAATGCCACCTACAAATTCTTTAGTTTCTTCTTCACAGAGGCAAAATTTGCATGCAACCGTCACCATTTTTAACGCATTATTACACCACAATTAAAACCCCTCTATATTTTGAGCAACATCTCTAGTCTACAGGGTGTCACTATAAACTTCTTGTGATTAGTACCCGACGCTTAATAATCGTCTTGGCAATATTTATTGCTTCTGCGCGCTAATTATCAAGGAATTTTGATACTGAGTTATCGGTCTACAGGCTGGTAAGTCGTTAATTATATTTAATTTTAATAGTGTTATAATTGATCCGTGAATGATAGTTTTGAAATCTTTTGGCGAAGTTTAACTGGAATAGGGTAAGAGTCGCGCAATTAAAGGCTTTTTGCAATTAAATGGTGCTAGTGGTTGTTTGTGTAATTAGTAGGTAAATTTGTTGTTTAGAAGTAAGTAGTTAGTGTTATTTTTTACTATAAACTTGTTAGATTTTGTCTTAGACGGTCTTGTTGAAAACAGAGTTTATTTATGATCCAAGATTAAGCTGCAAGAAAGATGGGACTAAAACGAACCTTCGAACTCTCTAGTTACATCCTCGTTTAAAGGGATTACAGGACCTAAACTCAAAAAACGCAAGTTTTAGAAGCAAGAAAAGTACCTATATGATCGATTACAGTAAACAAAATCAGAAAAATATATGATATTCTTCCAGATATATGCTAGGTAGATAGTGTGTTGAAAACATAATACAACTAATTTGATCCGATTGAAAAAAACCATGAAGATACCACTAAAAGCTTTCTTTTTACAATAAAACCATACTAATATACATACAATCAAGCTGATTTTTTGTCAGATTATCCTACAAGCAACATACTAAAGCTGTTTTAATTTTTTTGTCCAAACAATAGATTTTTTGTAAATACATAATTGCTTCATATTTTGCAATAAACTTCCATCGTTGTGTCATCGCTCTTCTCTTTCTTTTCTATGCAGTCCGACAGTGACCGCGCTTTAGGTCATGTATTATTGTACACTCTATTTATATAATGATTTCTTTCACCCATCTGTGAAAAAAATTATGTTCGTTTATCAGTATTTTCGTTTTTGCTAAGTTTTTCTAAACAAATTCATATTGAAGAGAAAAAATTACAGATCTGACCTTTTTAATGAAATGTGACATACATACATAATGAATGCTAAAACGGACAAGTAACAAGCGCAGGAAGTAAGATTCATACAATACTTGGTTTTCTTATAGGCTTTAGTACAGGGCCGTGTTTAGAGACTCCTTAGACATAATTATTTTTGTAAAAGAATCGTGAGGAAACCGACATGTCCTAGAACTAAAAATTCGAAGACACGTGCCCGCACTGGGCCCGCGAGGTGGATTACGGCCCACTCCCTCTCACCAATAGGAGGCCTGTGTCCCAGCAGTGGGAACATTATAGGCTGATTATGTTAATGCTAGTAAAAGAAGATTAAAGTAAGGATGAGAGCAAATGGAGTTCGAACTTGTGAAATTCACGTTAAAATAGGTCAACGCAGGTAAAATGAAAAGGCGAAAATGGATTGAAGAAGAAGTAAAAGTTTTTCTTACCAAGACCATTCGTCGCTAGCGAGTTAAAGCTCACGGACCCACAAACCCGTTCCCCTTTGTTTTTATTTTACACAGAAATTTCATTTCCTGCTCTCACGTGTCACGAGCCTCAAAAACTATTGCGCATCGCTCAACCGGTAATACAAAGCAATCTAAATTGGAAAATAGGCAATGCGCAGTGTGTGCTTACCAAAAACGACCATGCTGAATGCGACGCGATTAAAAAAAGAAGTCTGATGCCGATCGCGCCGCGGGAGCGGTGTGGGAACCCCGTTTTCCCCCCATTTTTCCTATTTTTTCCTTTTTTTTCGGGGAGTGGGTGACGCGGGTGCATGCGCCCGGCACCCACCTTTGTTTCGCATAAACAAATTAATTTCGGACGCTGTTTTTGATGGTTAATATGTTCGAAAATTGGGATTCTTTTCGTGTGAGACCAATCGGGTGAAAAGAAAACTTAGCGTGGTGCATTAAAAAGTTACAGACGACCGTGATGTGATAACACTGCGCTTGTTCTTTGTCTATGGACTTAATAAGTCTTTTTCAGAAGCAGAAGCACGAAAAATTCATATTAAAAAGAAGAACAAAAGTATTCAGGTCAATATTTGAAAATTTATAAAGTTTTTCAAGTTCGTATTTACATATATTACCGACAGCATATCTTAGGGGCAAGGATTAAGGATAAGATTTCCACTTAAAAACCGCCACAGAAGCAGTGTCCAAATAATTTCAAGAGACAGCATTGTTGCAAACAAACCTCTTTGTTCATGAAAAGTTGCAACCAAGCCAAGACCTTCATAAAAACTTCGTTGGCTAAACAAACCTCATCCGTATATAGATCTAATAGAGATGTTGGTACACAAGTCCTCCTCTGTAATCTGTAGGTACCGCCGCGACCTATTTAGCGGTCCAACAATTGACGCAGATGGAATCAGGTGATAATCAGCCACTTCAGACACACGTTGCGCGTACAGGGGAGGCCGCTTCCCCGCACCCACTCATTAAGGGGGGGTGTTGGCGAGGACAATGCATGTTTGTACTGCTTTTTGCCCATTTTTTCCATTATTTCATTTTTTTCGCCCACCGCCCACACGTCCGCGCTCGCGATTGTGCGCCTCCGCTTTTTTATAATTCGTTACCTTTTTTATCGGTCGCTCCATTTTCAGAGGATGGGTGGAGAGCGGGTGGTAGCAGACGAGCGGGCAAAACGCTGCTTTTTAAAGGCTGATAATTAAAAAAGTATAGTCTAATCAAGATAGTCAAGGCATCATAATCATAATTGGTGGTTTACCGGAATTGTTATTTGAGCGAGGAAGTGATTAAGTTTCAAGTTTTTTCTAACGATCTTATTACACGTATTTAAAACATTTCCACCATAACGTGGAATTCGAGGTTAACTTTTTATTAATAAAAAAACCGATAGTATATTTCACACAATTTCTGTTTCTAAAACAATTTCACAGTCATTTTATTTAAATATTAATCGAATTAAATACTCAAACACAATTATTAATTAAAAATCGGCGGTCAGAATTTTTTTTAACGAACGTTTATGATTCTCGGTTTCAATTAAGTAAATCGGAGATTAGTTTTATTTTGCTTTAATTTTTTATGAGTGTGCAATCCTACATTCTTTATCCATTCCGACCCAACAACAGACAACAAAGGACAACACACACACAACAACAAAGGATAATTTTCAACGGATTTATATGTAGGTATATTTCGAGCGTTTGTGCCGTCGTTGCTAACCGCCCGTCTGTTGCCTTGGTTTCATATATCAGATAGCCACTCGATCTAAGTTGTGCATTACTCATATTGTTAATAGGTTCTTTGTTGGATGCGATAGGTGAAGTGTATTGTTTCTGACCAGCCTCTGAGTTGCGATGGGAGATGTCCTATACCTAGCTGAATAAATTGATGATTGCAACACTTTTATTTTTGTTTAATAGAATTTGTAATTTATCTCTTTTGTGTACGTAATAGGATGGTTGTGGTGTTTGGAATTGTTTTGACAGATATCGTTTGATTTTTAACGAGTTAGCTGTTTTAAATACATATGTAGAGGTTTTAGATTTTTCCAATGCAATTGAAATTATGCGTGAATACGTTGTAACTATGTTAGTCAGTTTCATATCTGGAAACTTTGAAAATATTATGTTCAATAACATAAAATACACAGGACGAATTAAAAGCAACGCTATCTCTTTTATCAGTAACATTCAATAAAAATGAAAATTGTAAATAAATACAGGATTAGAACCGACCATTAAGCAGTGTTTCCATTAATTTTAATGCGGACCGCCGACATTACGGGACAAAAGGCAATAGAGACTCCTAAACATTAAACATGTTCAATAATAAAAATCATCGCAAGCGATTTCAAATAAACGATTTCAAAATGTTACTTCATAATTTAATTCAACTCACTAACATGTCGTTGTAGCAAATTTAATTAAAAAACCGATGATACAGAACGCGATATCCTGAACAGTTACTCCAGCAAACATGATCAAAAAACAATTACAAATAAAAATTTAAAAAAATAATGCAATCGAGGACACTCCACTCGTTCCGCTGTTCGAATTTATAAGTGTATTGAAAAAAAAGTATCGAAACTGGTTGTAATGTACGTGATTTCGCATTTTAATTCGTCAGTAATGTTGGGACATCTCCCTTTTTAAATGTTTATTGCGTATATTTTTTCTTCGCGCATTATTAAGCGTGAGGGCGCACGTCCGCGTGCATATCTACGCGCACTTTGCATCAGATCTCATAGGCGTAAGAAATAACATAAACACTTAATACTATTGTGCTATTATTTGATCGATTCGCGGCTGTCGTAAACTGTTTTGAATATTCATACTTACTTAATTGGATTTCTGTTATTAAGATCGTAAAAGTTGTGTGAGTTATCTTTGCTCGTTGGTATTTTTGTAATGTTATAATGTGTGTATCGGGCTTTAGCACCCAGGTCTCGCATTGCAGTGGCTTGGCTATGGCTGCGTGAACTAATTGGTATGCCAAGTCAAGTTGTGCTTTTCGCGGGTAGCTTCTTAGGTAGGTGGTATATTGTCATAATTATATCGAACATCTCCACTGGTAGTCGGAGAACACGATGAATCGATGCTCCTGGTAAGGTTAAATGATTGCCCACACCTCAGAAACCTTTGGAGATGTTATTCAAATGTTCAGCTTCTTGGGTAGCTGGCAATTCAATAATGGACACATCACTATTCGTCGGAGATAGAATACCACGTGATACTGATGCTCTCTGGCTTCTGGTAAGATTAAATGCCAGCTCACATTATGTAAAGTTATCCGAAGTTAGCGAAAAAAAATCAGCTGTTCCCTACATTTTGACGAGTTATACGAACATATATGTAGGGAACAGCTGATTTTTTTCGCGATTTCAGGTTTGGTCCCATAGTAAAAGTTGTCCAAAATGATGAGTACAATGATTATGACCTCTTAAGAAGTTGTTAATGTTTTACCAATAACCCTGTATATAATTTATTCAGACAACATTTACATTTATATTTTTAGTATGAACTTAAAAACTATAGTACCTAATACATAAGAGAGACTTAGTACTCTCAGTGAAAGTAGCTAAAATAGACTAAACTACTAGTTTAGTCTATTTTAGCTACTTTCACAGCATTATGTCGTACGGCATTTTACTATGGGGTCGAGCTGCTGACATTGAATCCATCTTTACTTTGCAAAAATGTCTGTCAGAGCCATTTATAATCTACGTCGCCGCTAATCTCTCAGGGAACTTTTTAAAGGATTTATATTATGACGGTACCTTGCCAATTCATTTATGAAAATATTATGTATGTATGAAAAAATCTACATATTTTTAATAAAATAAGCGATAGACATAATTTTAATACTAGAAATAAAGATAAAATAGATCAATCATTTTTCAGTTTCGCCAAGGTACAAACATCTTTTATGGGGTACTGTGTTAAATGTTACAATAAAATACTTTGTGATATATTAAACGTACACTTTGTAAACAAGCATAGGTACTATAAATTAGAAGATTATATCCTAGATATGAACGCTTGGAAACATGCTGGTCCTGCTCCATAGGACAATCTAGAGTCTAGACAAAATCAAACTGGTTGCTAATTTAATTGTAAATTTATTCTTTTTTTGTCATTGATTTACATTCTGTGACTACTTTAACTCACACCCTGACTTATTACTTGTAATTTTATTTATTTAAATGAAAATCGTTTACTTTTACCATGTTTGTAAATATTATGTGACCACCATGTATCTATGAGATAATTAATTTATATGTCGTGGTTTCATTTTTAATTCTTTTACCTATTGTGGTATAGTAATTTTATTTTAGGTGCATCGTCTTCACATATTATTATTATATAATTAATGTATGCAAAATATTGTAAAACATTTTAAAAGAGTAACGGTGGAGTTTCTTGCCCATTCTTCCCCATACGAAAACTACTTTTTGGAATGGCGACTAGAATCAATTTTATTCTATTTTGTTGTAATTTTTGACGTTCAAAAGTGCCTTTTCGCCTATTTGGAATAAATGCCTATTTGAAATAAATGCTTTGACTTTGACCTCTGGGTGAAGCTCCACACCAGTGGGCTGTCTAACTTATGGCCTATTACCCTCAGGGTGCTGTTACTGCTCCCACGCAATATGCTTAGCAGTGAGGCTGTATTTTTGACAGGTGGCATCAAAGCCGTCTGTGCGCGACTCAGCGAACATTTTATTTAATTCAATATTCTTTAATTTCATTTTATGTTTTAATTATGTATTTAAACCTCCCTAATATACCCCCAATTTCTCTTTGGCTTTTTGAACTTAAAAATACCTCATTACTTATTGGGGAAAGTCTTTAAGTTCAAGTTGTGGACAAAAGGACTCAGTAGTTGAGTACCAATGGGAACATCATTCATCATCATTTCAGCCGAAAGACGTCCACTGCTGGACATAGGCCTCCCCCAAGCACCTCCACTTCGACCGGTTCTGTGCTTCTCGCATCCAGCGGGTTCCTGCGGTCTTCACAAGGTCGTCGGACCACCTTGTGGGAGGCCTTCCAACGCTACGTTTTCCGGAACGCGGTCGCCACTCCAGAACCTTTCCGCCCTATCGGCCATCTGTTCTGCCAGCAATGTGTCCTGCTCACTGCCACTTAAGTTTGGCAATTCTTCGGGCTATGTCGGTTACCTTGGTTCTCCTACGGATCTCCTCATTCCTGATTCGATCACGCAGGGAAACTCCAAGCATAGCCCTCCCCATTGCCCATTGGGTGACTTTTAGCCTTCATCATCATTAAGTATTTAAACTTTTTTATATCCAAAGGAATTTCAAAGTGTTTTGATCTGGTAATGAGTTGAGAAACTCGACAACAACACATCGCTTAGGTAAGATGAACGAATATTCAGTCCTATACGGTGAGTTCCGAAGAGATTCCAGAATAGTTGGATGAAGGAAACAATGATTGAAAATTGATTGATTGATTTATCAATATACCTATGTAAATACAGAATAAATAGTCATAAAAAATAAATCTATTGCAGTTTTCAAGACCACGTTTCAAGTGCTTTATGAACGTAATAACGTATTTATTTATACCGCTTATTAAAAATTTTATTGTTACTCGCTTCAATAGGCATACAAATTAATAAGTAACGATAAATTATTTTGAAGCAGTTAACGAAAATTTTCATGATTTTCTTCAGATTCGGTAAAATGTTAAATTAAGTAAAGTAAGTAAATTTTTAAACAAAATTGAGAGATATTTTACAAGGACCTGGATGAAGGGCGAGCACATTATTATAATAATTATCTACTGGTACTACTAGGTACCATTAGGTACCTAAATATACTTAATAAAAGATAATATTTATTTGACAGAAAAGTAATTAAGAAATGTAAAGTTACTTGTCTCAGCCCTAATTAAACCGACATAAATACGAAAAAATACATTCTGTATTCTTAAGGACATATCTCTCTAATCAAAAGAGCATCTTAAAAATGTCATGAGGTAATTCGAGTCTCTTGATCCAATGAATTTACGTTAAAACCGCAATCGAATAGCATTTAACGTTCAAATAACAGAACGAACAGATGCCATAGCAACAGCATTCCATAATTAAAACGAAATTCGTGCATTAGACGCCCAGAATCATGTGCTAATTGCACAGGGCTACCAACGGTCGCGACGCGAGCCTGACAAACGACTTTGATCAATCACGTCCGTCGTCCGTGGTAGCCCTGGCCGCGGCTGCGACGCCGAGATTTATATTTGTAGCAACCCTAGCTTCGGAGGCGCTACACCGTGTTTACCGCTGTCAATATTAATTTTGATGCAATTTTGAACTTTATACCTTTTGTTTTAACGCTTTGTTTCATTTCTGCTGGGTGGCGAGAACTTTTGCAAAGTTTCTGGATAACCATTTGGTGAGAATCCGATGGGTTTATGCGTAGGATATTATTTTATGACGTGAGAAGTGCTGCATAATCTAATGTTGTTTGTTGAGCTTATGGTCCGAAGAAGAAGCATTTCAATTGCATACAAGATGTCTTAATCAGTAAGGAATTGAAAGGTACCTACCCATAATTTTGGAAAGTTGAGTCCGCACTTTGTTACATTAAGTGCTAATACATTCAATGATTAAATTGGCTAAACATATATCTAACGAAGCAATGTTGTAAGTAGGAGCTTTGAAAGTGTTTATCTCATAGCCGATTTTGTTTTCAAAGCGATTCTCAATTTTCACTTAGATTGATTTTGATTTTACTTAAAAGAATCCATTTTTTGTTTTTCTAACACTTATCATAAGTGTATTTTTTCAGTATTATGGCTAGCATCTTATTTTCATTCTTTTCCTATGACACGACCGTTTTATTAAAAATCATTTGAATTTGCGTTCTGTTCCTTTTTCAAAAAATATTTTGTCTTCACCTCCCCTTAACGACGCGACGACGTTGGAAAAAACGAGTTACAGATGCATGATTAGGGAGAACTGTGGAGAAAGGCATCGAAGAACGCAATGAAAAATGTTTTTCACTTTGTATTTAGATGCGTTTCGGGAATGTTTCCGTTGGTGGTAATCTTAATCATAAATACTGGCCACCTGAAGTAGAACGGATGCGAAAATTCGGATATTGAAGTCTATGTCCAGAGGGCTTCTGTGATAAGTCGATTTGATTTATGTTTATCGGTAATTATGACTGCAATAATGATAATCTATTAAATAATGCCTGATTCTGGTAGCCCTATGTATTTTTCCAATGTATGAACATTTTCATAATATTGCCAACAACGATTTGAGACACAAAATAGCAGGTAAGTGTCCCCAAGAGTCAATAAAACAGATAAAGTAACCCAAACAAATAGGAAACGTAACACAAACGAGGACTTCTCTAACTCAGAACCCCCTCATAACTTATTTAATCAGGCGCAACTTATTTCCATAGTAATACATTTTACCTTGGGTAAGCGACAAAATTTAAAACCGCATAATGATACCGAAAAAACGGTCTCAACGTTTTCACTATAACTTTTGTAATTTACAAGCCAATTAAAATAAAAAATGGGATGCACCCCACAGCCACCCCTTTAATTATGATTTTTTGCATTTTTTAATGATAATAAATTTGCTTGACTGCAGTGCCGTCCGTTGTTCTACGTGGAACATGCATTATTTTGTGTCTTATTATAATTTTTATTAAGTATTGATGAGCTTTTTCAAGTCTAGTCTTTAAGTACGTTACTTAAGATGATTAGGTTTTGATTTAGACTTAGTTCGCATTAAGATCTAGGAAGCCTTTACCTTTTTGCTAAAGTCTTAGCCACAAGGATGACAGCTTTATAAAGACAAAGCTTGAGCAGTCCAACAGTAGATAATTGAGAGTAATGTCATGTTTATACTCAATCGTATCGACAAGTTTCCGGCTCAAAGAGTGAGGTCAGACGACGGCGGTGAGAGGTCAACGTAAAATGGTTTAAAAAGGAACGATCAAGCGCCCCACGGAATGAAGGATCGTTTTTTGTGTGACGCGGACCTTGGCATTGAGGCGAGCAAACTTAAGAATGGAGAAGATAAAGATAGATCCTTATTAGTTGATATAGAGGTTAGAAAGTTTAAAGATATAGTTATAGAAATCGTTGAAGTAAATGGATTCATGATACTTTCTTGACCTTTAAATGTTGAAGAATATAGGTCAGTCTTTAATGAAGATAAATAAGAAAGAGGTCTTGAGATTGAACGAGTTCTAAAATAAAGTGAGGTCGCCAAATCAAGTTGAGAGTGTAAATAACTAAGCTGATCGAGTAAAAGGACCTAAGATCCAAATTCAAACACTTGATATTTTCTTAACAAGCACTCCCCAACCTGTTGCGATTTTACTAAAACATTTTGATAAAAGCGACATGGAATATTCGTGTGTGCCATCAAATCATACGAATGATTAATTACGTCGACCCAGGTGTTAGTAGTGTAAATATGCAGCCGTTATTTTTTTCTATTGGGACTGGGACATTTGGGACATTTTGTAACTGTTCGCTTCAGAATGTTTGAGGAGATTCTGTCGTCATAATTTCAGTGCTGTGAAAGTATGTTTTGATCCTATTAGTTATGAATATTTGCAGCCGTATAAAACAACATCATGCGTAAGCAAATCATGCAACCTTCATAAATATCGACGATTAAAAAAAAACTGATTATGGTGGATTGATGCACTTGAACATTTTTAATTGAAGCTAAAACAACTTATGGTGCACTCCCGTATCTGCTCAAAGGAAGTAGATACAAATTCAACGGCAACCGACGTAGCCGCGAGCGTACCTCACAAAAAGCCGAATGGTTAATGAAAAAACTACACGCAGTCAATATTTGATGAGAGCCAATTTAAATGTTCGTCCACTTGTAGACATCGCATAGTTCGATTCTGGTGAGCACGGGCTCCGAGCTCGGCCCATGTGTGGGGGCGCCGCGCCCCCGTCGATTTCCCGAAAAAAGAAAAAGGAAGAAAAAAATAAAAATGGCGTGCGCGGCCGCGTCTGTGTGCGTGAAAAAAATGCAGATATAATGCAAGTAATAATAATAATAATAGGCGATCGGCGGCCGCGGGCGCCACCCCTTCACCACCCAATTTTCATTCAAATGTGCTCGACGATTTTTTTAAACTATTTTTTTCACCGCCAATATTTTTTCGGGATTTTCCATTAGCAATGCGACTGTCCGGATAGTTCGTGTTGTCCGGTGAATAAGTGCGCTGTCCGGTCTTTTTGTGCAATGCTCGCTTAGATAGTAGATTTCATTAAAAGTTAAACAGAGCAAGCGGTCTGAGTGTTATTGTTTCATAACACACATTAGTTTTAACGCAGTTCGAGCTCATTGTGATGAGACTAGGACAGTAATTAAACTGAAACCCACAAAATTGTACTGAGTAATGTTGAGATCTGACGTCATTCATCTATGTTAAGCTAAGCGCCAACAAAATAGAGGATAATAAGATCCAAGAAATTAACAAATACTCTATAAGACGTAGTACTACTACATATCAATCTTCCCAAAGTTCGGAGAATTCATGCGAAGTAAACAAGAACCAAAGAATCGACAAAGTTAGTAGAAAAGATTACTAGCGTACACACTGTCTTTCCGTACTTAGTGAATGAAAATAAAAGTCATTCTAGCTACCGGCGTTTAGCCCGACCGCCGAACTAGCATTAACAGCTTTACATTCATGTTAATAGAACACAATTTTGATCAAAAGCCAATAATGTGGTTCAGCTAAGTTCACGTGTACGGGCCAAACAAAAGTTATCAATCGAGTTTTGTTCGCTACATACAAAATATACGGCTTGTCGGAATTTCGACATGTGCGATTATTAATTTAGCACGAACAAAGAGTAAAAATTAAAAATTATACCGTACATGCGAAACGAAATAGGAGAGTAAAAGCGTGCGTTTCCACGACACGACGACGCGACGGACGCGTACGACATGACATTCAATTTAAACTCGGACGGAGCACGCGTTCAATAATTAACATAATGTACTTTTTCTCCGTTTTTTCACTTCCCGTTTGACACTCCATCACTCATGGAAATTCCATTTTCAATGCTGCTATATGAGGGGTGGGGCGAGAGGGGTGGTCTTTGCATCCGCGCAATGGACATGGCGGTTTTGGGGGAGAGAGGGGTGGACGAAAAAAAGATTGTTAAAAAGGCTGGCCCCGCCGCGGCGGTGTGTGAGTGCGTGTGGGTAAAAAAGCGCTCACTAATCGATACTATAGATTCTGAGGCAAGTAGGTTGCGGCAGTGCGGAGCAGATTGGTCGGCGTCGAATCGCATGGCGATTTTTTCGCGAGGCACTAACGAAGCACCGAATGTTTAGTCTTTGCGAGGACCTTTTGAGCCAGAGGATGTCGTCGTCTTTTTGGTGAGCCGAGCGGCCACTTGAGGATCGAGCGCGTTTATTCGCACTCAACTTTGTCCGCGTTTTCAATTTAAAGGCCACGTGTTAGTTAAGTAGCAGTGGTGAGCCTGACAGCCTTGTTTTTTAGAGTCCAGAGTGGAACTTGGAGCTGTCGGAATGAAAATAAATTAGCGGGACATTTTGGATTTGGACATGGATTTTCCTTTAATTCGGGCTAAAGCAACAGTTGCTTCAACAGTTTGCTTGTAAACATTTACTTGATTAGAAAACATAACACCACATTTACCAAACAAATCCCAATTCATATCACTTGAAAAGAGGCAAAATAATTATTTGTATCGCGTTACCAATTCGCCCCACCTAGCCACTATTAACCTAGTGGTAGGGCTGCTACTATGAGCATTTTTATTTTTACATAATATATTTTTTAGAGGCCCGTGGGTAAATAATAACAGCCGCACAGGTCGATCGATCAGGTTAAGCTACGCTTGCCGCGCTTAGTCTGTGGATGGGTGAACATCTTTACATACCGAGACCCTCCATGCCTCGGAAAGCGCGTTAAGCCGTTGATCCCGGCTGTCATTTCGCGGATCTTTGACAGTCGTTACAGGTCGTCAGAAGTCCGAATGTCTGACAACCAGTCTTACAAAAGGGTATCGTATTACCCAGTAACTGGGTTGTGGAGGTCAGATAGGCAGTCGCTCCATGTAAAAACTGGTATTCCGCTGCATCTGGTTAGACTGGAAGCCAACCCAACATAGTTGGGAACAGGCTAGGCAGATGATGATGACATAATATATTTTTTAAAGAAATTTCTCGCCGACTGGTTGACGCTTCACGTGACCAGAGGGCTGGGTCGTTCTTTAGCCAAAGAATTAGCATTGCCATTCAACGTGGCAATGCTGCCAGTCTCCTGGGCACGTTTCCAGATGACAGCGATGTGGACGAATACTTCGACGCCTGATTTGTCCTTTATTTTTGTTTTTATTTGTATAGTAAGTTAGTCATTTAATTTAAGTAGTAGTCATTTTTTACTTTATTCAAGAAGTGATCCAAGTCTAAATTACTATGCTCCAAGAAGCACATACTAAAAGGTGGCCCACGGCCCCAAATTCACCCCATTCTTAATGTTGATAGATTCATGTCAATTAACGTCACTTTAGTAACCAATATCGACCTAAATGTTACACACAGTACTTAGTAAATACAATAGTCATCAATGCTGTAACTCATTTCATGATAATCCTAAACGCAAAAGTAACACAAGAAAAAACTCCAATTTGTCATAATCGTATGTCCGACATAAAAGCACGTGTTACGAAGAGAACTCACCTCATCAATACGTCACTATAGTAGGACCCTACATCAATATGACACTTCAGTAACCTAGGCTATCTTTCTACATAACAAAAAAAAACCTCAATGTTTTACTTCCTACTGTTTCGATTTACAAAACATATTTTTTGTTAGCTTGTATTAAGAGAACTCTCTCAACTATGTTCTAAAGTTATGTTCTAAAAAAAGCACGTGTTACGAAGAGGACTCACCTCATCAATACGTCACTATAGTAGGACCCTACATCAATATGACACTTCAGTAACCTAGGCTATCTTTCTACATAACAAAACAAACCTCAATGTTTTACTTCCTACTGTTTCGATTTACAAAACATCTTCTTTTGTTAGCTTGTAGGTATTAAGAGAACTCTCTCAACTATGTTTTAAAGTTATGTTCTAAAAAAAGCACGTGTTACGAAGAGGACTCACCTCATCAATACGTCACTATAGTAGGACCCTACATCAATATGACACTTCAGTAACCTAGGCTATCTTCTTACAAAACAAAAAACAAACCTCAATGTTGTACTTCCTACTATTTCGATTTACAAAATATCTTCTTTTGTTAGCTTGTATTAAGAGAACTCTCTCAACTATATTTTAAACTTATGTCCTAAAAAAAGCACGTGTTGTAAAGAGGACTCACCTCGTTCTTGAGGTTGACGGGCTCATATAAATTAATGTCGTTTCAGTAGCCTAGCTAGCAGCTGTATTATATTCTCCTAAATAAAGCCTATCCATCTTGTCCTAAATGAAGTGCAAAGTACAAGTATACCTTCGCATTGTCTTAATCATAAGTTCTACATAAAGCACGTGCTGTAGAGAGAACTCACCTTATTTTTGAGAATGATAGGCACTTACTACGTCCTAACCTTTTTCTTTTACTCAAAGTACGTCGTAAGAGAAAAGCCCAATTCTACGTTGTACATTTTTCAAGTTATAATACAAAACATCTTTATTAAGTTTCTTTAGAGAACTCCCTCCATTTTGTCTTAATCTTATGTCCTACATAAAGCACGTGCTGTAAAGAGGACTCACCTCATTCTTGAGGTTGATGGGCTCTTGCTGCGGCCGGGGCGGCGAGTGCCGTCCCACCTCCGCGCCCTCCAGCATATCAGCCTCGCATCCCGACTCGTCTGTGGACAAAATATGGGGAAAAATCATTATTTTTGTTTAAATAAAGATAATAATAAATTAACTGAAATAAAATTGGGAACCATGGCTATGAATATGATTCAAATCATACAAAGTTAATCCTTTATTTTGGTGTTTCCAGCATAGACAGAATTAGAAATAAAAAAATAGTCTTTTTTTGGAGCAACCTGTATAAAGTAATTAAGTTTGCATCCCGACATATTGCATGTTACCAATAACTGCTTAGAAATCTTTTTATTCTATTTCCAATACAAAACTTTATCATCCGAGTTCCTAATCAACGGAAACTCAGCCGAAACCATCTATAGCATCAAACATTTTTGATAAAAATTTCCAACAACTATTTCTCTAATCACGTCAACCCCAAAACGCTATTCCATTTCACAAAACCACTTCACTACTTACAAATAAAAAAAAAAAACAAAACACCATCGACTTTTCTAACCATAAAAAGCTGCTAACCTTCTAAAAACTCTCTCCAGACATAGTAAACACGACCTACACCAATCGCACGACACAAATAGGTCAAGACACGTGGTCCCGTCTCCTTTGTTCCCTCTTTCGCTCGAATTCCACGTGCTTACACGAATATCGGCTTTACGAGTCAGGCAACAAGGTGGTGTTTAGAATGTGTTGCTAGGTAGGAAGAAGAAAAAGTGTATCAGCTGTTTGGAATCGCGAGTCAATTGAAGGACGGATTATTATAGCGTTGGGAAGAACGGTTTGTTTGTTGCTTTAGGGTTAGCGCGTTCTTTTTTTAAACTGTTTGCTGGTTTTTAGGAGTTAAAATGTTGATTGTTAGGACCGACTTCTAGAACGATGCTTGACTATGGATCTTGATTCGAATCTAGTTTTATCTTGTGCCAGTTTCAAAACGTTCCCTGATCTTGTTCTACTTTTGAATTAATGACGTTTCGAACTGTCAAGCTTCGACGGCTCAGCGTCATGTTATTTGAACAATAAGTCTTGTTCTAACTGTGCTAAATTAATTCATGAACTTTAATTATCTTTAACTATGTTTGCGTAACATTTTCTACTTATTTACTGCTAGTAAACCTAATCAGGACTAAATTCCTAACACAAGATATGTTGATCCTGTATCTTATGGGTATAATACCGTGAGCAGTAACATAGTACCGATTATGTACAAGCGGCTTTAGAGGTGGGTAACTAATATAATGTACCGATACCGGTTGATAAATCCTTTTTATTGGGTCTGGTAAGAAAATTAGAATTGTAAATAGGTACCTACTCTAATAATTATTCTTGGCATGTTCATTAACGGACATTCTTTAGTCGTGCGAATCTTCTTAAATGTGACTATGTAAAGTAAAATAAAGGCATTTGATTGTGCGGCCTGAAATGATGACTGTGCGGCTTGAATGTGCGGTGAAACTATATTTTCAAGTTTTAGTAGCAATGCACTAATTACCAGAAACGAATCGAATTAATTGTTAAGTAAATAATTGTCTACCAACTTAAATAAAAAAAAAATAATGTTTGACAGATGTATGAAGTGCAAATATAATACGGCAAATTGATGTAGGGTGTATATATTTTTTTAATATTTTCCTAGTTATACCAAACAATTTTCATTGCTATTGAATGCTTAGACTAATTAGTTTCCGATCTTTACGAGTTGATTCCGAAAACCAATAATTATATAATGATTATCTCCATAAAGATGCAATATTGTCTAGAAATTTCGCATCAAACAAAATTAAGAAGAGTAGATATTAATAAATTACCAGAATTGGCAATAATATCTGGAATGATCCAAGTAAATGTTTATGGAAGTTCATACATACGTCGTATTAGCCAGCAGAAGCTCCAATACTTGGAAATGCATTAGGGAACGATGAGCAAATATCATTGCAGCAGTAAACTATAGATTCTGAGTAACGAATAATAGAAATCAAATGTGTAATATTGATTAAGCTGGGGTATAATTTGGATCTATATCTCTGGTCTCTTCTCTATTTTATCTTTGATTCTCATTAAACTAGAGACGGGCAAGCAAAACTTGTGAACAAAGTAACCGTATGGGATGATTTCGTAATTTATTTCTAGTTTTATTATCTTCTTGAATTTTGCTATGTCGAACAATTATCACCAGGAAAATGGACAAAATAGTTACTACTCATATGGGCATGACTTAGATAGTTAGAACTTAAAACAGAACTTAAAAGTTTTGGGGGAGCCCTACAATATTATATACAGCAGTGACCGTCTTTAAATTGAAATTATGATGATGATGCACGATGTCATGAAGTACTTCAAATCAACAGAAAACAATACAAAAGTAAAAAATTACAGTAGAAGTCGCGAGTTACAGTACCCGGCGATAAATATTGCACATCGACCTTTGGAAAGAGACAATCGGCTAATTTCGGCTTCGTAGAGCGTTATCTCTGTCGCACGAAATACAAACAGTCCGGTATCTATTAGGAGCTGTTAAAACAATTATGATTTGCTTCTTTTGATAATTATTTTTATTCTTTGTATAAAATGGTTTTGTGTAAAAAGGTCGATGTGCAATATTTATCGCCGGGTACTGTATATAGCTTTTGAAAGTAATTATTGACTAAAAGTGACAGATCCATCAATTTCATTTACAAGAATATCTTATTTAACCCATTGTCAGAACTTATTCACGGTATTGTATCACATCAATCCAGAATCCCTTCATCCATTCGCAAACCAGGAATAGAATATGGATGCAAAAATGCTGACATCCCTCGCCTGTCGAACGCATGGCTAGTATTTAGTTAGCTTGTCGGTCACTGGTACAGGTGTATCTATATCGAAACTACTTATACATATCGTGACTGTCTGTGGGGCTTGACGCACGTACGAGGAGGGTTCGTTCTGTGATGTATTTGGACTTAAAAAGTTATTTAAAGTATAAAAGTTTTGGGTAGACAGTGTTTTGATCTTAGATTTTTATCATTACTTAGTTAAGACCATAATTTTCGGATATATTAGTCAAATAATCGACTTCCAATACTTAAAGATCATTGCTTATATTATTGTAAATTAGGGTCTTGAAGCTAAAAGCTGTTGTAATATCTTGAACCATAAAAATAGGAGTAACTGGATCTTCATGCTCTATAGAAGTCTTTGATAAATAAAGTAAAAGAGAGGACTCAGTTTTGGAAGCTGCAGTATTTGAACAGGAGATTATATTCAAGTCAAAGAGGCTGTACAACGAGCGACGTCTAGGTGACGTCACGATGCAGTATCCCATCATTTTGCCGCCGCTATTCCCTCAGTCGCCTCTTACGCGGGAAGTGAAAGGGTGGTCTTTACGTACGGCCGCATGGCACACAAGAAACCTTTGAACGTAAGTAATAAACTTACGCACAAAGCTAGGCTTTGGGCACTAGTCTAAGGTTGACAAGTCACGCCTAGGCTTAGGGTACCACAGAGTCCACTACTAGATTAAGAAGTGATTTATCAAGATCCAAGTATTCCAGGATTTTCAGATAGTTGACTGCTTCGAAGAATTTGGAGCGACATTCTATTATAATTTCTGCGTACTAAGTAATTAAACATCCATTGTTGTTTGATGAATTTACTTTGACAATCAAATTAGAAGTTGCTTTGCTGTTGCAAATTTTTTGTTGATGCACACGAAAATGGGCCTAAACGACGGTACAAACTAAGACAAGACCAATCATTGTTCTACAAATAGCTGGCCGAGGCTAAGCAACACAGACCGATGCCAAAACCTAGCAGCCGTCGAATATGATTGCTCCTAATGCGGCGGGCGAGGGAGGGGGTGAGGTTAGGCTGTAGGGTGTGTGGTGCGGGTGTACGGAGAGGGGTGGGTTACTGCGTCGCGCCGTGTTCCTGACCGAGCAGTAAGTCTGGCTTAATCCTATCGGAAACGCGGGCCCCCATTGAAGATCGGCAAAGGCTCAACACGAGGTACTAAAACGACGACATGTCTGAAGATTTTGAATATGTTGCGTGTCATCGGTAGGCGTGTGGGGAACGATGTGTTGATCTTTGATATGAGTTTGGTCTATGTTGTTCGAACATTTTGAAGTCTAATGTTTGAAAATACTTTTACTACCTTTGGTAATCTGCGTCAACTTGAAAACCAACAACAATCATCAGAAAATCTTTTCCAGGATTTTTTGTAAACACAAATGTAACTTTTTTCAAGGATACGAGGACCACTTCAGCCCCATAAACAACTTAACCTAACATTTTTCATACTTAACCCTCTCTAAACGGAAATCCTCACACAACAACAGCGTAACTCAAAATCAATCACCTACACAAAAAATCCTGACAAAACCCCACCATTTACACCGAAACTTAACTTCGCAACAAGCAACCGTACGCACTCAAAACCTTAACCCGAAGCTGTCGACTTATCCCCCCATACGCTCTCACGTATACCCGAGCTATGCATCTAGGCAGGCAGAGGGGGACATTACAAATTAATAGCACAAAGACCGGCCACAGATCGCCTCTGCGAAAATTTACAGGCAGCAGACACTTCTAGCACTACACTATAAAGGTTAGCTTTACTAACTGCTAATATTAAGGCGATTTGTGACCTCCGCGTTTGTTTTCCATCTGGAAGTCTTTAAACAGACTCCGGACCCAGGTTGGCCGAAGCAAGGAAAACTTTAGTTTTGTTCAGGTAGAGATTCATAGAGGACTCCGCTTTGGAGTGTAAATGTGGTGCTGATATCGTGTCCTGCGTTTCCTGTCAGCTGCACGCTATCGGAAATGATGGCGCTAAAGAAGTAGCCGGATTCTGGGCCAAGTCCATTTAGATTGCTATCGACACGCTAAGAAGATTTAGGCTTTGCAAGCATAATTTTGGTCAAAAAGCAAGAGTGGCACAACAAATGCTTTCGTATCGTTTCAAATGGCTTCGTTTTTCTTCTTCTTCTTCTTTTTGTGCCATTGGTGCTCTGAGAGTTGATTTTTGTGCATTGGAGGAATATGTACAGCTTCATTCTTAGTTTATTTTGGCTATACTTAAGGTAAATATCTATACTGTCGTTAATTGCTTGTAAAACTGTAACACCCTCCTTGATGAATTTATAGGCACCAGACACTTAGTGTCTATACACAATATGCCGAAGGTATACCCGACCGAAGTTCGGCATGATTACGCCTGCAGTGCTATTTGAATTACTGACGACACATTATGCCGAAATTGCGTTGCCGAACACAAGCCGAACACATGCCGAACTACCGTCGCGTACCTTCGGTATAGTGTGTTTAGACAGTTATACTATAAAAGCTTGCTTTACTTACTGTGCTGTTATTAAGGCGATTTGTGATATTCGTGTTCATGTTGTTCATTAATTTAAGGTTTTGTTCAAGAGGCAAGACTGGTAGATTGACTGCTGTCGTATTGTTGGAATATTGGTCAGTTTTCTTATCATATTAGTAAATGTCATACTTATTGGATTTAGGTTATTTCAAAATCTTTTGTTTTTAAAGTATCACCAAGATAACAAAAAAGCAGAACGGTACAAAAACATAGTGGCTTTTGTACTGTTCTGCTATTTTGTATTCTAAATTTAAGAATGTTGGTATTTTTTAAATTTTGGATTATTTGACTTAGGTTCCTTACCTTAGCGCAGTTAGTACTGCATATAAGAGGTGAATAAAGATTTTATAAGTACTACAGTACTGCATCATCACAAAGAACTTTGTTCAAGTTAACTCTTAGTTAACTTCTATTGAAGAATAGAAGTTACCTTAAGAGATACGCCAATAAGCTTGACAGTATAGTGTGTAGATATATTAAAGAGGTTGGAGAACTTTGCCCCATGAGAGTAAACCCTGAAAATTTGTCCAAAATAGGCGACCAAAAACTTCCACCATGAAGACGAGAATTGACAAGAATCAACAGACATATGAATGATGATATGGTTAGAAAGGGGTGACTACGGGGATGATGACTAATAGAGAAAAGACATATTGCGCCAACCCCTAATAAAGGAGAATGAAGTCTTGTCTTTGTATAGGTACATGGAAAAAACCTTGTATAGGTACATGGAAACCCTAATACGGTACCACTATTATTATTATTATTTTTATTATTATTCTTATTGCTTTTTTTTTCCTCTTTTTTGGATTTTATTTAAATATAAGTTTGGATATCGAAGCTTCCTCTCTCCTACTATAACTACTATATCTTCTTCTTGTTGCTGTGCCCGACAGGGTCCATAATGATCACAGTTTTCAACTTACCACCTAAGTACACATTGTGGAATGCAAATAAAGTTTGAGTTTGAGTTTGAGTTTGATTTTTCTTCATCATTCATATAATGAAGAAGAATCAAAAGACAAGGACAGAAGATTCATACACCTAGAAATGCATAATCAGTCATAAAAGTACCTATCTATATACACACATGCATAATTTAACATATAATCACACATAGGTACACGTTAATACTTCAAGTCGGCGAGTAGGTAAGTAACTCTTTGCAACAAATTTAAGTGGAGATGAATTTACACAACCTACCACTAGTTACGGTTGGTCACGGATGGTAGATTTTTAAATCGAGGTGTCATTTTATACGTGTTACGGGCTGCGTGCGAGTTCTTGAATTATTGAGTATGGCTTGTTCCGTAGGGACAAAATGACTCGTGGAAATGAAACTATATTTGCAATATTATGAAGGATATTGTTCAATATTGTGTTGTTTTTATTTTGATGGGTCGGTATCGCGTGTGGTTAGGGTGGAAGTCAACTGGAATAAATATATGTACATAACTTGGGATTGTTTAAATGCTTCTTACTGCGCTTCGGGGTTTGTGTTAGGCTTTGTGGTTTTTATGAGGTAAGATCTAAGATCTTAATTGAAAACAGGTGTAATTTATAAAAAGACTAGCTGCGCCCGTCATCCGTGTAAATGTAGATCCCCTGGGAATATCGAGATAAAAAGTAGCCTATATGTTAATCCTGAGTGTCAGCCACCTGCATACAAAATTTTATCAAAATTAATTGAGCCGTTTAAGCGTGAAAAAGTAGCAAACATATAAACACACACACAACATACACTCACAAACTTTCGCCTTTATAATATGTGTGATTTCAATGTAGAAAAATGTAATATTAGGATAACTTAGGAGATTGTTTAAATGCTTTTTACTAGGCTTTTGGGTTTGTGTTAGTCTTTGTGGTTTTTACGAGGCATATTGAGAGGCGTTGATATTATTAGTCTGTTGTAGGACACGATGATAACAAACACAGGACAAGTAGGTAATACAGATATGAAAACGATATTTTTAGTTGCACCATCGTCTTCAAATTAATCCCGGCATGTTATGTTTTTAGAAATTGATGTGGCCAAAATACCATTGTACTTTAAAATCATCTTTCAAACATTAGAATGAATCCATCCGTCTAACAATATTGTAACTTTCGTGTCCATCGTCACAATTTAAAACATATCCAATCGTAATATTGGCCAGCTTAATAAACATCTGAGCAATATACAGTTACTGTGCTCTACTAAAAACGATTCCGAACAGACACTCGGCTACGTTTCCGATGCATTAGCTTGCGATCTATTAATGTACTGTTTGCTTTGCTAATCTTTAAAAATAAACTTAATTTGATTTACTTGTATTGGATTACCATTTTTATAATTTCTAGTTTTTTTTTTGCATAACTTAGTGCCTCGTCTATCTATCAGTAGAGCAGTGGTGGCCCAGTGGTAACGGCCGCGACTTGTGGGTCGTAGGTTCGAGCCCTGACAGGCGCTTTACTTAGCGTAAATTATTTTATTACCACTGATAGATAGATAGATAAAACGTTTATCACTCAAAACGGTGAAGGAAAATATTCCGGCATGTCCTAGAACCAAACATGTGAAGACATGTGACATCTACCAACCTGTACTGGACCCACGTGGTGGATTACGGCCCACTTCTAGTCACATAAAGGCGGCCTGTGTCCCAGCAGTAGGAACATCAGGTATAAGCTAATTATGCTATGCTTATGGTATTTGCCAAGGTAATTCTTATTAAGCTCTGAAATAATTTTGGATTGGTATTAGTTTTGTATATTTTCCAATGCAATAGGATTTCATTAGTTTTAGAATTCTGGTAATAATAGTTCGTTTTTCATCAACCAGAATTCCGTTGACATGGAACTGAAATCGAATACATGAAACCATTTTTGTCGCGACTTTTTTATTCCGTTCCAATATCATTTGTGGAGGCTTTAACGACTGCCTCTCTACAAAAGTAAGCGGACAAATTGCTTCTAAAACAACAAAAGCCGACCGGAAAAATTCACAATCGTACCGAATCATTAATCTCAGAAACAAATGGAAATCGGCCGACATCTGCTATACTCGGCTCGAAAAAATGGCGGCCATAGTCGACAGTTGTCACGTTATTCTCGACGGGATTAATTAGAAATGCGATTAAAAGCAAACAAAACAGGGAATGGTGAACTTAAATTAATGAAAAATTACCACCCTCCGAGCACTCGTCAACTCTTTTTTTTTAACGGGGTCGCTCCCGCGCATTAAGCGGCTTTAATTTGAATTCGGAATTAGAATTACGCGCGCTTTATAATTATTGTTTTTTTTTTCGGCCAGTGACGGTTGATTTCTAATTCTAACGAGGGTTTATTCGGAAAGTCACTTATGATTTTTTTTACGAAATGAATATGCGAAATTGGATTTTGTTTTACCCACTCTGAAATATTCATAGGTTGTAACGATCTCTACCGTATTTAAAATAGAGGGTAAGCAGACCGTCCAATAATTTTTATTAGGGAAGATAAAATACAGCAAGTTATAAAAAACAGCTAGTTATAAAAATACTAAATAGCACGCACTCTCGGAAGTTTATAGTTCACACACGCGCGCACTCACTGGAGTTTTATAGTTCACGTTATGGAATCAGCTCAGCACTGTAGGAACGGGTATCAGGCTTCAGGGTAGCAAGTTATACGAGGTTAGCTCGCGAAGATTAGAAGTAGAAGGTCCCAGGTGGAATCTTTAGCTGGATCCCCTGGGTTAGTCAAAGATGTCGCAGCAGAACCAAGCAGTTCAAGTTGACACAGCAAAACCAAGCAGTTTTCTGATGCTTAATGTCTCAGTCCCAAGACTCGAATGCCAGCAGCCTCCAGCTGTTCATGAGCTCGTTTCTAAGTAGTCTTCCTTTTTCAAATATCAGTTTTCTTCTATGTGGCCATCATCTAATCTGACAAGTGTATCCGGCCAAGACATATCCACGAGTGCGTAAAGAATATTATAAATCTAATTTAAAATTAAGTTATTTAGACTAAACAATCGTAATAATCTTAATAATACAAAAGCTAAACATATTGATAAAAATAATTTAAGTTATTTAGACCAAAGAGTAATTACCATAGACTAAGCCAGAAAGACATTTAAAAAGTAATTGACAGTTTTGACAATTGACGTGTCACAACATGAAAATTGAGTAAAAGTATAATGTAAACATATAAACAAATAAAAAGGATGATAAATAGTATTAAAGTGTAAGTAATGATAAATAGTATTATGCGTGATGAAAGTAAAGTGTAAGTAAGCATAAATACTATATTTCCCCAACGACCCCGAGAAAATTTTTGGCCTAGAACAAAAATTTTGCTAAGGTTAAAATATTACAGCATTCACAAAACTTACATAACTCATTCAAACACACCGACATCTTACGAAGTTAGGTCAGGTAGGATTCACATTCAATGATCACTACTCAACCTGATAAGTCATAACTTTAAGGCTTATTTAAGGAGTTGTAATCCGCTCGCGTCTAAAACCACTAATGAGATGAAAATATAAAGATTTAACAAAGGCTTATTTTTAAAGGAGTTGTCATCCGCTCCTAATCAACGTTTAGAGTCGATAGACAGAAAATCAACTTTTAGAGTCGATAGTCAGAAAATCAACTTTTAGAGTCGATAGTCAACAAGGGCTTATTTTTATGGAGTTGTCAACCGCTCCAATCAACTTTTAGAGTTGATAGAAATAGACAAGTTATCATATTAACTTGTAGAAAAGAATAGATAATTATATAGGAAAGATTAAAATTAATCTTTTATTGGTTTAAGAACCGATGAATGAATTAAAAAAAAAAAACAAATAGAGTTTTAATAAATCAAAAGGAACTCTATTATAGAGGAAGGAAAGAAGAAAGGGATGAGTTATGAATATAGTAAAAAGAATTTTTTTACATATAATAGAATAAATTATATTTTAAAGTCTTTAATATGGTATTTAGCTCGGTTGCCTAGTTGATCTTCTAGTATATATACTAATGGTGATAATTTTTGTAAAATAGTTGATTTTACATATTTCGGCGCTAGTTTAGAGCTAAAATAAGTACCCGCTTGACTAATTGTATAGTTTTTACGCCAGACTGTATCTCCAACGTTATATTCTTTAAAGGTATGTGTTTCATTGTAACGAGAAGAGTTACGAGCATGAGCAATATGAAGGGCTATCTGAACTTTATCGAAAGTTGCAGACAATAAACCTATGTTAGTAGCATAGATGTCCCTAGGTAGAAAAACGATTTCATCAAGATTATTAGTTGGTGTATAAAGTGAGCCAGAAGTAACTGTTTCACGTCCGAAGAGCAAAAAGTTAGGAGAGAAACCAGTAGTAATATTAGTTGTGCTGTTCATAGCGTATTGGACTTTAGGAAGATGGATGTCCCAAGATCTATGGTCATCACCAACCAAAGATGACAAAGCTGTGATTATAGTGCGATTGTACCTTTCAGTGGGATTAACTTGGGGGCAATAGTGAGGAGAGAAAAATATAAATGGTATATTATATCTGCTCAGAAAGTTGTGAAATTCATGGGATTGAAATTGTGATCCATTGTCCATAATAATAGTTTGAGGTACTCCATGGACTAGAAAAACAAAATTTTCCAAGTTAGAGATGACGTTAGCACTAGTAGCCCGTTTTAGCGGAAAGATCAGGGAATATTTAGTAAAGCAACAATTAACCACTAAGATAAATTGATTCCTACGTCTAGTCATAGGTAGAGGACCCATTAGATCCAAAGAAATTGTTTGAAAGGGCCTGGAACAAATTTTTGGTTTACCCATAAGACCAAAGGGTGAGTGATTAGCGTGTTTGTAAGTTAAGCAATTATCACAGGAAGAAATTATTTTAGCGATATCCTTAAACATAGCTGGCCAGTAATATAGAAGTGATAATTTTTTATAAGTTTTAAAGATTCCTAGATGAGGCTGATCTGGAGACCCATGATTATCTTTAATAAGAGTTTCCCGAAGATTAGGGTGAGGAACTTCTTTCCACGCGAAATCTTCAGTTAACGCGTGGGGAGATTGAGTATAGCGGAATAATTTATTTTCACGAATAGTATAATTGGGATATTGATCAGGATTGCTACGACATTCTAAAAGTAGTTTGTTATAGTGTTCTAATGCTGGAGATATAGGTTGAGGATCAAGTGAGACAGGATTAATGCCAAGTGGACATGTAGAATTACGAGAGAGTAAGTCAGGAACTAAATTGTCTTTACCCCTTTTGTGTTTTAGAATAAAATTAAAAGATGACAACCTAAGAGCCCACCGCGCGAGTCTACCTGATGGATTGGATAATTTTAGAAACCATTTAAGTGCTGCGTGGTCAGTATAAACCGTGAATTGTTTACCATTATCGATATAACAACGCCAATGTTCTAAAGCTGAAATTACCGCAAGAGTTTCTCTTTCAGTAGTTGAGTAATTTCGTTCGTTTTTGTTAAGAGATTTGCTCATATAGGCTATAACTACTTCTTTGTCGTCTTTTACTTGTGTTAACATACCACCAATGGCAAAGTTAGAAGCATCGCAATGTACAGAGAAAGGGAGATTGTAGTCAGGACAAGCTAGTATAGGGGTAGTAACAAGAGCTTCTTTTAGTTTATTAAAAGCCAGATTAGCATCATTATCCCAAATAAATTTAGGGGCGTTTTTACCGGAAGAAGTTAATTTATTAAGTGGAGTTGCAATTGTGCTGAAGTTGGGAATAAAACGTCGAAACCAACTACAAGTTCCAATAAATTTTCTAACTTCTTTACGAGAAGTGGGAGTAGGAAATTCGAGTATTGCTTTTATTTTAGCAGGATCTGATCTTAAACCGTTTTCATCTACAATGTACCCTAAGTATTTAAGTTCATTTTTAAAGAATTGACTTTTTTCGAAGTTAATAGTTAATCTAGCAAACGTTAATTTCTCAAGAACTTTAAGTAGATAAGAGATATGCTCTTCAAATGATTCAGAGATGATTATTATATCATCAAGGTAACAAAAGACCTTATTATCAAATTCAGGAGTAAAAAGCATGTCCATAAGTCTTTGTTGAGTAGCTGGAGCATTAGTTAAACCAAAGGGCATGATAACAAAACGATACATGCCGCGACCAGGGACATAAAAAGCTGTTTTATCTTTATCCGCTTCATCTTTTAAAGGGATTTCCCAAAATGCTTTAGCAATATCAATGCTTGAAAGAAATTTAGCGTTTTTAAGGTTATCTAAAATTTCATTAACAAACGGAAGGCTGTACGCGTCTCTACGAGTAACTGAATTTAGTTTACGACTATCAACACAAAATCGCCATTCACCATTCTTTTTAGGTGTAATGATAACCGGAGAAAGCCAAGGGCTTTCGCATTTTTCAATGACGCCCCATTGTAACATTTTATCGACTTCTATTATGAGAGCTTTTTGTTTTTCAGGAGAAAGACGATAACATCGTTGTTTAATTGGAAGAGTGTCACCTGTATCAATATGATGACTAATAAGATGAGTGCGACCCAGTACTCCTCTACTCTCGAAGGATATAGCTTTGAATCGTTTAATCATATCATCAGCGATAGTTTTTTGCTCTAAAGAGAGATGATCGTAAGGCAGTATTTGTTTAGTAGTTTCAGTAACCACTGAACATTTAGTATTCGCTTTAAAAGCCGAAGAAAGTATGTGTGGAATAAGATTAAACTTTTTCCAAAAGTCGACTCCTAAAATAATTGAAGGAGATATATTAGGGAATACGAAGGCTTGGATGAGATGAGTTTGATTATTGTATCTAATCGGAATTTCAATTGAGCCAAGGGATTTACTTTTATTATTACTGGCAGTAGTAATCGTCACTGAAGAAGACTTGGATAACGTGAAGCCTAATTTTAAAATTTCTAGGTGAGAGTTATTACCAAGTATTGTAATAGAACTACCACTATCTAGTAAGCCGGAAAATATTTTGTCATTGATAGAAATATCAATAAAAGGACGATTAAAATCTTTTTCATTATCGTAAAGTGAAGTTATTTTGTAACAATGAAAGAAATTTTTAATAGTTTGTAACCAATCATGCCAGTCTGATTGATTAAAGTTTTTATTACCCAAGCCGTTGTTTAGTTTTTTGAGTTGTTAGTTTTATTACAGTTAGGACAATCAGTAAATTTAACATCTTTTAAACCACATCTAAAACAAATAATTAATGAACGAGGTTGAGAGCAATTAGTTAGCGTATGACCATTAGTGCGGCAGCGTACGCAAAAAGCATTATAATTAACTTTATTAATTGTATTAACTTGAGGTTTATTGTTAAAACGCTTAAAATTTGTTCTAGGAGTGAATGCGTTAGAAGTTGAGGGCTTTGACGTTAAGTTAGTGGATTTATAGTTAAATTCAACAGTTATAGGGTTATTAGTAGTTTGAGGTTCATTGAAATGTTTTTCTTTGTCTAAGAATTCTTCATATTTTCGACAACAAGAAATAAGCTCATCAATAGAGTTAATGTTATTATTCGCGATGTAAGGTGAATAGCAAGGTCGAATGTTACGAATAATAATTTGGAGTTTTTTAGTTTCCGTTAATTTTTCTGAAAGTCTGGAAAACATGCCGGTTAGTATGGAAACAAAAATAACAATAGGTTCATCTTTGCCCTGAGTTCGACTGTTGATAGCTTCTAATAATTTGTGGTCATAGTCAAAACCGCCAAAGTCTCTAATCAAAGCTTCGCAAAGTTCGCTCCATGAAAATAAAGAGTCACGTTTAAAACGATACCAATGTAAAGCGTTATCAGTTAATAATTCAAACGCATGATCTAATAATTTGTCACGAGAAATATTCCTAGAAATACTGAATTCCTGAATTTTCTGTATAAAGGAACGCGGACAAGAGTTTCCGTCATATTTTATTCGTTTTAATTCGTTAAGGGAATTATTAGGAATAGAGTTTGACTGAATGTCAGGAAGCATAGTATGAAACATTGTGTCATTGGGACTATTAGGAGTCGAAGAAGGACGGTTGATTTCTATAGGTTGAGAGTTGATGTCGTTGGAAACAGTTGTTAAAGAATTAAATTTTAATTCTAAGGTGAGAAATCTTTCTTTAATTTGAGATAAACGATTTACCTCTGAGGGATCTGATTCAATATCAATCCTCTCAAGTCGAAAGTAAAGATGATTAATAAAAGATTTAATTTTTTTGTTAAGTCTTTGGTTACCCTGTTCTAATAATTGAATTTTTGAATCGATATAATTTAGAGTAGAGGTAAGTTCGTCTAAATCAGTTTTAACTTCTAATATCGAGTCCAAAATATCTTTAGAAGGAGTACGAGGTGCAAGTTGAAGAATTTGTTTTTTAAGCTGTATTACTGTATCTTTTGGTTCTTCTAATCTTATTTTGATTTCATATTCAAGCTCAGCTTTGTTTAAAAGTTCAAAGAAAATAATTCTATCCATGATTGAGAAAATAATGTTGAAAGAGGAACTTGAGTTAAAGAAAACTCTAATGTAAGAAAGGACTCAAGTGTCGTCTCAAGAGTGTTAAGAGTTAAGAGAGAGGTCAGAGTTAAAGAAAACTCGAATGTTAGAAAGGACTCAAGTGTCGTCTCAAGAGTGCTATGAGTTAAGAGGGGAGGAAGGATAGAAGGGTTAGGTCTGAACCGCAACACCGCAGTCAAAAAAAAACGCTAGGGCAGCTCCCGTAATACAGTAGACGGTAAGCTCCGAGTAAAACGTCAAGGGCAGCAGTAAGTAAGCTCCGAGTAAACGTCAGGAGAGTCTGAGTGTTGGATACGGTCCAAAAGTGTATATAAATTTAAGAGTAAGACACAGTCTACAGAAAATAAAAATCGAAAACCAATGAAAACTTTTTTTTTTTTTGCGTTGGTGGTGAAAATCGGAACTAATGCATAAAGTTTAGTACCTACTTTTGCCACCGCGCAAAAAGACTAATACTCAATGCAAATGCTCTATGGCTAGTTACCTAGCAACCAATGTCAAACAATAACAATTAGAAAAATATTTTGAGAGCCCACGATATACTTATTTCGGTATGATTCCCAGATATAAGTATAAATATATTATATAATAAGTGTTTAAGAGGATAGTGGAGTATTTGTTATAGGAGTTGTGTAGATGTATAGGTTTGAATAAACATCCACAGGATATTCTCCTGTTTCAGTCGTGAAGTGTCTCAATCCCCTAACTTGGTAGTGACCACGAGGTGGTTTTAAAAACACGCCAAGCGAAGAATGAGTACGATTACCAATGGGTAAACGCTGTAGTGTGCAAGTATGTGGGGTGCAGTGTAGTGATGTATTGGTAAAGAGTTAAGTGTAGGAGGAAACGACTACGGGATATTGTCCAATAGTACGTCGTAGAGTAAGCCAAACCCCAACTTGTAAGTGACCACGAATGGTTTTAAAAACACTGACAAGCGAAGAATGGATGCCAACTACCTTTCGGTAGTGGGATGTATGAGAATGAAGTATAAGATGATGTTCAGTATGAAGAAGTGTTGAATCGAATATAGGAGTCTTCAAGAAGAGAGCTGAAGAAGAAAAATAAGTTAGTTAGTATTCAAAAGACTAAGCCAAATAAGGAGTTCAAAAATAGATACCTAGTGCTAGTTTTTTTTAGAATTTAGAAAAAGGGGGTGAGTTCGAGTTATTTTAACGTTGTGGCGCCAAACTGTAACGATCTCTACCGTATTTAAAATAGAGGGTAAGCAGACCGTCCAATAATTTTTATTAGGGAAGATAAAATACAGCAAGTTATAAAAAACAGCTAGTTATAAAAATACTAAATAGCACGCACTCTCGGAAGTTTATAGTTCACACACGCGCGCACTCACTGGAGTTTTATAGTTCACGTTATGGAATCAGCTCAGCACTGTAGGAACGGGTATCAGGCTTCAGGGTAGCAAGTTATACGAGGTTAGCTCGCGAAGATTAGAAGTAGAAGGTCCCAGGTGGAATCTTTAGCTGGATCCCCTGGGTTAGTCAAAGATGTCGCAGCAGAACCAAGCAGTTCAAGTTGACACAGCAAAACCAAGCAGTTTTCTGATGCTTAATGTCTCAGTCCCAAGACTCGAATGCCAGCAGCCTCCAGCTGTTCATGAGCTCGTTTCTAAGTAGTCTTCCTTTTTCAAATATCAGTTTTCTTCTATGTGGCCATCATCTAATCTGACAAGTGTATCCGGCCAAGACATATCCACGAGTGCGTAAAGAATATTATAAATCTAATTTAAAATTAAGTTATTTAGACTAAACAATCGTAATAATCTTAATAATACAAAAGCTAAACATATTGATAAAAATAATTTAAGTTATTTAGACCAAAGAGTAATTACCATAGACTAAGCCAGAAAGACATTTAAAAAGTAATTGACAGTTTTGACAATTGACGTGTCACAACATGAAAATTGAGTAAAAGTATAATGTAAACATATAAACAAATAAAAAGGATGATAAATAGTATTAAAGTGTAAGTAATGATAAATAGTATTATGCGTGATGAAAGTAAAGTGTAAGTAAGCATAAATACTATAAGGTACAGGTAACTTTTTATACCTATAGGTACTTAAGTGAGGTAGAAATTACGAATTGTACTTTTTGTTGACGTATTTCATTGTATATTTGGAAGGGACCAGTCTCGGCACCATTTATTAATAAGTCATAGCCCAGACAAGTATAGAAAGTAAAACATTCTAGCTTAATTAAAGTGACCCAAATAGTAAGTTCATATACGGACGTAATATTATAAACTTCTGTTCAATAAACAGCTATGATCCTCTTCGAAGATGGACTAACACAAAGCAATCGGAATAACAAAGTAGGATCGGTAGGTTTGCCCGTAGCGACTATAGTACTTGTTATTGAACTTTCTCAGTATCAAGATAGTTTATATGTATTAATTAAATTAGTTCCAGGATATAGGAACGAGACGTAAGTCCAATCAAACCACCCAAATGTAGAAGAACTTTATAAAACTGTAATCACTACGAGTTCGATCAATTTCCAAGAATTTTCTAATTCAAACCGAAATAATAGAGATGCATTTCCTGAAACCAATATTTTTGAATACATAAAAACGCTTCTGAACAGTACCTTATACGGCTAACAAAATCGAAAATTACATTCCTTTGTTTTACATCGGAACAATCGAATTGCCTTTGATGACAAGTTACCGATAATCGGACCAATAGAACTGCACACAAAACCAAAAAGGAAAAGGAAACCTATTTCTGTGTACTCTTTATTTATTTATTTATATAGTTACACCAACAGCTTCTGTATACAAATTCCGGAATTACATAGTCGCCAATTATAGCTTAACCTGCATTAGCATTATCTAATGTAAAATTGAAACAAGATTTCACGACAATACACGCACAGATTCTTGACAACAGTATCGTAACTTTAAATCGCAGCATATACTCCAGTTTACTACATACTCGTATAACCAAATCTAAGTTAAACCTTGTTAACAAAATCCTATCCTAGCTTTAAAGTCATCAACGTTTTGTTCTGTTAGGAGTTCAATCAGTTGATCACACCTGCCAGCTTCAATAAACGAAATACTAATGCAAAATGTCAATTATTCTCTATTCTGCTGTTAGTAGCCAATTGATCCTGACATTGTGAATAGTACCCAATGGGGAGAGTTTGTTAGTTCCTAACATTTTCGCATTTTCATAGAATATATTTTGGATAATTACATTGTTGGGTAGAATACTAATATTAGTTAATCAATAAGTATCATAATTAGTTTATTATTATAATGTTCCCACACACAGGCCTCCTCTCGGTGACTAGCACTGGGCCGTAATCCAGCACGCGGTCCCAATGCGGTTTGATAGATGTCACATGTCATGTCTTCGAATTTTCGATTCTAGAATACGCCGGTTTATTTTCACGATGTTTTCCTTCACCGTTTTGTGAGTAGAAGTAAAGAATAAGTATTGAAAACTATTGGTAAAGAGTTCCTTTTAAATAAAAGAAGTCTTTTGAAAGAAGTTTTTTTTTTATATTCAGCGAAGTCTCTGTGCTAGCTTTTCCCCTTTCAACGAAAGGGGAAAAGCTACAAGAACACAACAACAGAACTTTTTCTTTAATTATGTGTGGTTTTTTGTCACTTTGACCAACATAAAACGGATTATGATAAGGACAGATTTCAGTGATTCTAAGCTGGTTTCCGGAATGTTCATAGAAATTTTATAGGCATGGGATTTTATTTTAACTTTACAGGCAGATAGTATGACAAAGAATACTTTTGGGAAACGACATATAATTTTACCAAAGTCTTACAAAACCCCAAATACACAACAAATTATAACAAGACAAAATGTAAAATGTCAAACAATAGCGTGAAGCCAACACAATAATAATAAGGAAATAATAAGTGATCGGTGTTCACGCGGGAGAAATGATGCTGGAGTGCCATTGTCACGTTGAGAGGGACGAGGGCCCTTCGTGAGTACACACCTCCGGGTATGGGAGATTTTGCGTAATTTTGTATTGCATCTTATTATACACGAGTGGAGATTTTTTGAAGAAAGGAATTGATAGTCGAATTGGGGGTTAGTTCAAAATTGAGAATTTCAAGAGTGAAAAATGTAAAAGATTTTGCTTTGCTCTTGATTTATGTTTGAATTATTATATTTTAGGATTTTTTTAATTAGAATATTAATGATTTACAAACCTAAAACTAACAGGATTAAGCATTATTCTATACTATTGAGTTACGAGTGAAGGCTACAAAACCTGGCTTTGTCGATTCGAAATTTTACAATAATGCAAACATATTTTTTTTATATTCCGACTCTCCGGATTTGTAACTGAGGGTTGAACTTTTATTTATTTCTGTCAAATTTATAGTCTGATTGATTTTACATTGATTATAACTATGTAAGTATGTTAGTTAGAGTAGGAATCCAGTAATTTATTAACATGTAACCAGCCATTCAACTCTCATACACCACCAACTGTCATCTGTCAATTCTATATGAAATATCAACACGAAATCCTCTTTATGATGAACCTCTTTCATTGAAATGAAATCAGTTTAATCGTTTATTTGTCGGGTTATTTAACTTTTCACACCGACATACCGATCATTTCGACGTTCATGGCTTGTGGGGGAGTTATTCCCACAGTTGCATTTTGCATTTTGCGCGGGAAGATGGGTCGCTGAATATTTTTAATTATGTTTTTACTTACGGGAGAGTTTCAAGGGTTAAATTTTGTGATTTTGAGGGTTTAAAGGCACTAAAATGTGAAATAAAATCAACTTTAATATTAACATACTAAATTAACCCACACGACAAATAAATATATTTATCATTAATCTAACGATGATATTTTAAGGGTCGCATAAAGATGTGTGATATAAATCCGTATAATTTTTTCTTATAATAAAAACTTAAATATCTCACTGAAAAAGGTGCGCAACTGCCTAATTCTATCTTTCAGGCTTCAGATCAACATGGACATATGCATGGAACTATAGAAGTATACTCACGGTTTTGATTGAAGTGGGTAAACAGAGCTGTAAGCATCCAGGTATCTTTTGAAGGATATGCACAATTGTACATGTTATATTTCGACTCTAAGACCCCGTTATATCCATGTCGATCTGGGAATGAAACAAAAACATGGAATGTAGCAGCTTTCTTTTAGCCCAGTTTACTAGGAAAATAATAAAAATACTAAATATACAGTACACATAAAATATTTTTCCCAGGGAATGGGAAGAAAATACAAAACAAAGATCTTTGCATGCTCCTTTTACTTTATCGACATTCAACCTTTTCTTGTTTCTTGCCAGTTGTCAGTATTTCAAAGCACGTGTGTTTTGGTGGATATCACCAATATGGTTGGATACCTACAATCTAAGTGTTGCTGTCATGAAAAATGATGGATCGGATTCTTGGCCAGGAACCAAAGTCAAATTAAAATTACAAAATGTGCTATCGAAAATCCAGAATGTCCCAAACAAAAAAATATAGGAGTATATGCGATTTACAATATACCTAATAGAGGACAACTGTGTATGGTTTTTGAGGTAAGGTAGGTAATGTATTGATTATTCTTGAATGTTTATATGATAATCGTATTATTAACGAAGAAAATTTTAACGTAGAAGAGTTCTAGACAAAAGAAAATCCCAAACAAGACAACAGCTCAACGAACTAAAGAAAAACAGACAAAAAAATCATAACTTAATCGCCTAGTCATAGCAATAATAATATAAAATGAAGCGTCGACAACTCCTTTGAACTAAATATTAATAGCGGCATAGAAACAGGGGTTTTATTGCGAACACATCACAAGAACAATCGTAATGGTCAAGGAAATGCAGTGAACGCGTAAAATTCCCTCTAATGTGTTATTTAGAGACGGCAAAGCGCGTAAATTCATGATGGTATTGTTATTAAGCACGGTGGCAGTCGCTGAGGAGTGTTAAAGTTGTATTTAAACTAGCCTTTTTGTTTGACGTTAAGTGTTAGTATTTACAAATTATGATTCGTGATTTTCTACCAGAATATAGTCAGATCTTCTTGTTCCCTTAGGTTTAGAAACGGTAGACTACCTAATTTTTTTTAGGGGTTTGGAAGATAAGAGGGAAATTAAATATGGAATGAAAATGTAAAAACAATAAAATGTATTTGGTCTAATTTTATCTGACAACTAATGACATAATCTGCATTCGCGAATTAATAGCCAAAAATGTAAACAAATAAGAGTTTATGGCAAAATAAATTTAAATCCTACACAACAAAGTTCAGTTTACGCTACAACTTCAAACATTTTTGTAACTTTTCGATAGTGCTAGTCACTCTGATCAACTTAACTACCATTAAAATAAAGTTGATATTTGTTTAACTTGAAATAAAATTAATTTGAATCATAAGTTTGAATAGACATTAAGTCAAAAATAAAAACAAAAAGGAAATAAAAATCACAAAACTAATGTACTAAATAGGTTGAAGTTGCTTCAGGAGGAACAGTGGTTTTAAGGGTTCCGTACCCAAAGGGTAAAAACGGGACCCTATTACTAAGCCTCCACAGTCCGTTTGTCTGTCTGTCTGTCTGTCACCAGGCTGTACTCTCCCGTGATAGCTAGACGGTTGAAATTTTCACAGATGATGTATATATTTCTGTTGCCGCTCTAAGAACAAATAATAAAAATAAAATACGCTAAAATTTAAAGGGGTATAAAAGAAACTTTCTTTCGGCGTTTTATGCTCTGTGGTACGGAACCCTTCGAGTCGAGTTTTTTTAAGGTGGCCTGTGATTACCAAGTGTGATGAATATGGCAAATAAACACTATATTGTGGGGATAATACGGTGAATGCATCAGGAGTAGCTGCTAGTGTTTTGGCATCATCAAAGAAAGATTCAACTATACTCCATTTACAATAAGATTAGACATTTAAACAAAACTTTTTACAGTCCGTTCAACCGATTTTTACTTCTATTCCGTAGGCATAAGGACGGCATTAAAAGCAAAAACGTGATTATAATACCAACTGTTTATTGCAGCTGCCATTTGTCATGCCACCAACGCAATAGAAGTCAAAATCGGTTGAACGGACTGTAAAAAAGATTTATTTCAATGTCTAATCTTATTGCGAATGGGGTATAGGCATTGATTAAATTTTTTTCATGCTTTAACGTCGCGCCGCGTCGCGTCTCGGTGTGAGTCGACTTTTTTTTTTTTTAAGGGTCAACTCACACCTATACGCGACGCGGCGCGACGTGACGCAACAATATTGCAAATGTGTATTTTTTCGTGTAGTAAATAAAGTTAGATTTTGAATCGCTATTAAAACGCAGCACGGCGCCGCGCTGCATCGAGCTGCGTTGCGAAATGTGTATCTTTTCGAGTAGTAAATAGTTAGATTTTGAATAGCTCTATTGAAATGTGCGCGCAGCGTCGCGTCTCGGTGTGACTTGACCCTAAGAGTTTACTGCTAATTCGGGCCGTCAATTACATTCCTCTCGGTTAAACCTCGAGTACTTTTTATCTAGGATGCTTCGGATATCAGTCGTGCGTCGGGCTTCATCACCCCAATTATTTTTAACACTGGATAAATAATAACAGCCGCACAGGTCGATCGATCAAGTTAAGCTACGCTTGCCGCGGTTGGTCTGTGGATGGGTTGCAAACCACGTTAAGCCGTTGGTCCCGGCTGTCATTCGTGAATCTTTGACAGTCGTTACTGGTAGTCAGAAGCCCGAAAGTCTGACAACCAGTCTTTCCTAGGGGTTTCGTATTACCCAGTAACTGGGTTGTGGAGGTCAGATAGGCAATCGCTCCATGTAAAATACTGGCATTCAGCTGCATCCGGTTAGACTGAAAGCCGACCCCAACATAGTTGCGAAAAGGCTAGGCAGATGATGTTACTGCTAATATTCCGATGATTTTTGTCAAGCCAATTCAATCCCTTGTCAAATACGTCATTTGTCTATACTACATCCACGGGTGGTCTTTTCCAGACCACACTACAACATAACCAACAGCTTGATTGACCAAAGTTCTAGGTAAAAGAGGTGTTTATGCACGCTCGTCATGGACAATCAAAGTATTCGAGCACAAAGCACAATGGAATAATCTTCTATACTCCGCTGAAATGTTCTGTTTATTACACTCTGTGAGATTATGTGTTTTGCCATAATAAAGCTTCCTGTTTAGAATGCAAACGAGATTAGGGATGAGCTGTAAAAAGTTTGAGCTGCGGTGACAATGATGTTAGCTGTTTTGTGGACGAGTTTTAGTTGTTTAATGGTTTAGATGTGGGTTGGTTTAATTGATTCGTTGGTTTTGAATGTTACTGTACAACCCGTGTATGTCTAGTAGTTAATATGTCTAGTGGAATTGAGAATTGTTATCCATACTAATATTATAAACTCGAAAGTAACTCTGTCTATCTGTCTGTATGTTACCGTTTCACGCCTAAACCACTGAACGGATTTCGATAAAATTTGGCAGAGTGATAGATTACATCCCGGGGAAGGACATAGAATAGTTTTTATCCCGATATTTTCACGGGATTGACACTTATTCGAGAGAAACCGCGGGGCGCTGCTGATAATAACTTTATTTATTTATTTTATAATATATGTACACACAGTAAAATACATAGGGATATGACTTATAACTTTATTTTCTTTTGTTTCTTTTTTTTTTTCCTCAATTATATTGTATCCACGTTTCATTTTACGAAACTTTTCTGACATAGCTTGATTGGCTGTGTATAATTTTAAAAGGAACTATATGAAAATTATCAGCGAAGTAAAAATTAAAAATGGTCTATGTAAAAACAGATTTTCAGTCACTACTATCATTGACCAATTACTTACAGCTTTGACGTCCTTTTTACTCTAATAGAGCCAAGATCAAACGGATGCTGTATACGGATATTTAGTTAACGTCGTACTGAAGGTGACGTAATTATTAGTTAGGTGCCCTATTTTGTGTCCACCGAGGCTTTATTGCACCGCTGGGTATAGGTCTCCCCTTTCTTCTGCCATTCTTCCCTGTTCTATGCGTCCCTCATCCAGGAGTTTCCCGCGACTTTGACAATATCGTCAACCCAACGCGCTTTTGGAAGGCCCTGGTTTCTTTGGCCTAAACTTCACCACCATTCAGTCACAGTTTTCAGCTTCATTTGATGGAAATGCAAATTATTACCTAACTTAGAATTAAAGTAATCTTCACCATTAGCTATACTGCCATGAAAAAGAACTTAGAATAACATATCTAGGACTCTATATTCGCTTCCATAGTAGCCATATTCATCTAATCGAAGGTGTGCCGCCAAAAGCATTCTGTGAAATAACGTTGCAATGTAGCTCCTATCAGTGCAGAGGGTTCCTCTGCACTGATAGGAGCTACATTGTATATCAAAGCATAGAATCCAAGATATCTCAAAACTATCCCACTGCGCAAAAACATTCCATGAAGTACGTGTTTAGAACACTAAGGTTTGGTAAGAGCTAAATTGTATATGAACGCATAAAGTCCAGGATATCCCAAAACTATCCCACGCGCAAAAACATTGCAACGCGCAAGCTCATCGCGTATCGCTGAAAACGCAAATTAACCGCTGGCTTTTACAAATATCGGTCAATTAAGCGGTGAGAGGGATAACAATTGAAAACGGTTTCGCTTTCACTGAGGCCAGGCATAAACGCATTCGTAAATATAATAATAGATGAAGAGATACATCAATGAATGTCCACTGCGTTTTCGGGCCGAGCACTTTCAATTTCGCTGTGCGTGGCAGCCATGATTTTGGCTTACTGAAAATTGCAATTTGGTGTTTATTTTTCATGTTTTTTGCAGTTTGTTTGTGGTTTTGTTAGGTTTATGGGTGGTTTTAGCTGGTATTTGGCACATGGTTTGCTATTTAATTAAATGTATGGATCGTCATTTGATTAAGTATACCTACTTTAAAAGTTTTCAAGCAAGTAAGCAAACATGATTTCTTTTCGCATTTTCTGATATTAGATCTGTATTATTTTTGTATAAAATTTTTCTAATAGCTTTTATCAAACAGAAATATTATAAAAGATAGACATCTAATTCCAACTACTGTAATGTAAGTTGTTTTTGATTGTTAAATTGTTTATTTTAGTTTTTATTTCATTGTTCAAAATGAAACGCTACATTTTCCTTTAAATAGCATTAAAATTATCTTCACTCAGAACATTTCATCACTCATATCCGTAAAGCATACAGACGCTCGCGATATTCAATTGTTTCCACAAAATATATCAACAGCCATGTCCCCAAGTTATCGAACGCGATGTATGGTCACCCTACCGGCGGCGTTCCCTGCCAATCCCGCGTGATCGCCGCTGACCACACGTTTGTAAAATGTGGATAATTATTTCAGTTTTATATTAAATGTCAATTTTAAATTGTTTGGTTTTGGCTTGCTGATGGATTGTAAGATAATGATGCGTATTGCAGTTAATTTTAATATTGAGTAGAGAGCAGTTTTGTGGACTGAAGGTTGGGCAGTAAAAGTAAGAATGCTACAAAAATTATGACATCAGTAAGTCCCAGTAGATCAGTACTTGACCAACCCTCACTGCGCAAGCTCACCGCCCGATCAGGACCAGGCCCGTGCTGCACGGCGCGTACGTGTTCCACGCGCGCCTCAAAGAGATGTCAGCATCAATAGAAGGGGCCCGTGAGGGCCAAAGCCTGCCGGGTCAGCGGGATTGTCCGAAAGGCTAAGGAAGGAACACGGGTGGGTTTTAGTCAGTAAGACTCTGACACTCCCTTCCGCTCCACCCAGAGCGGGACGGGTCATTTGATGATTTACCATCCTGAAAAAAAAACCCTCACCACTGCGCCTGCGTGGTGGATTACTGCCCACTCCCTCTTACTGAGAGCAGGCCTGTATCCTAACATTAGGAACGTTATAGGCTCATTATGTATGTATGTAAGTCCCAGTACAAGAAATCACTTTAGACAATCGTCCCGTCTTTCGCTGCTAATCCACTATATGTCGTGCAGTCCATGCATAATCATGGCCTTATAAAAGGCAAATCTATTGGTGAGCGAAGTGTGTGGCTCCGAGTATTAGCTAACATAAAGATACTACTGCGGTGCTATTCTGTAAAAATTTCACCGTGAAAACTTAGGTGAAGTGAGCGTGGAGTGAGCTGTCAATAGTGTCAATTCCTAGCAAAAACAAACTCACTAAGTTTTCACGGTGAGATTTTTACAGAATCGACCGGCTTGTTTGAATTCAAGACTCACCAGTAAAAAGTAAAACCCCAAAACGGGAACAATCGACATGGTACAAGACTCATTGCGTGACAGAGAGCTCTTCTCTTATAATTAACACTAACTGCGCCCCGCGGTTTTACCCGCATAAGTCTCGATCTTATGGGAATATCGGAATAAAAGTATCATCATCATAATTATAATCAGCCAATTTTATTCCCACTGCTGGGACACAGACAGTGGAGTGGGCTATAATCTACCACGCGGACCCAGTGCGGCTTGGATGTCACGTGTCTTCGAATTTTCGGTTCCAGGACATGCCGGTTTCCTCACGATGTTTTCCTTCGCCGTTTTGAGAGCAGTGGTGATGAAAAAATTTACACAAAGTAAAGCGCCTGTCTGGGTTCGAACCTACGACCTACAACTCGTAAGTCGCGGCCATTACCACTGGGCCACCACTGCTCTATCTAATAAAGAGTATCCAATGTCCTAATATCCGGGTCATGGTTTACCAATGTGCCAAATTTCATCCAAATCCTTTCAGCCGTTTTAGCGCGAAAGCCTAACAAACTAACATACAAAAATTCAGATCTGGGTAAAATATTAGTTTAGAAGACTAGCGACCCGATATCCTTCACATGGTTTTTACAACTTGTCGAAATATCATTTCTGTATTTTAAGTAATTTTAATATTAATTTATTATTCCTTAATATCTTCCAGTAATAAATTATCTAAATGATGATAAAAACCCCATCAAAACCTATTACGAAATTTAGAAGAGCAACGCAATCAAACACGAAAACCGATTCGATTCATAATATGCTTAAATGGCGTCGGTATATTATGTTTTCAGTGCCACCGTTTGTCATTTAAATAAAATAACCATATAACTATGAACTAAAAGTCGTGCCGTTAGTAGCGACCAAAGATTTTAACGATTAACTAAACAATAAGACTAACATCTGTGCAATACGCACCTACTGCACAATAGAAGTACATACAATCATAAAAATTGCTCATCCATAAAATGTTCTTAATAATAATATGCATTAACTTCTATGTTAAATTTATTCTGAACTCTATGTTTCGGGTGTTAAAGGCGTTTCTACATTGTTCGTCTCTTCTATTCATTAGTGACTCAAATCAAAGGGTTGGCAAATCCAAGTTCTATTGTTAATAGTCACGCGTCTAACTTAGTATTAAGTATACGTGTTTTTATATTTCCGTTACCATAGAAATTAATGCTTTAGGTACATTTGTATAGTAGATGTTTGATGTTTATAATGAGGATATTTTTTATGTTTGTCGATAGTAGAAAAAAGGAATTTAAAGTTGGGCTTTTATAATTTTTGTTGCTGTTTGTATTTATAACGGTTATTTAAACAAATATTATAATGAGAAAATATTTGATTTTTTGTATGTTTGAGTTTACGCTTTCATGCTAAAACGGCTGAACAAATTTGAATGAAATTTGGCACATGGGTAGACCATGGCCTGAATTAGAACATAGAATCTGACATTTTATCCCACTATTCTTATGGAATTGAGACTTATGCGGGGGAAAACGCGGGGCGCAGCTAAAAGTTCAATATTAAGGGGCTTACAAGACCTAAACGCAAGTTTTCGAAACAATAAAAGTATATGATAGACTATAGTAAAAAAAATCAGAAAAATATATGATATTCTTCAGGATATATGCTAGATAGATAGTGTGGTGAAAACATAATACAACTAATTTGATACGATAGAAAAAAATCATGAAGATACCTCTAAAAATTTTCTTTTTACAATAAAATCCATACTAAAATACATACAATCATTCTGATTTTTTGTCAGATTATTCTACAAGCAACATACTAAAATACTAGTGTTTTAATTTTTTTGTCCAAACAATAGATTCTTTGTAAATCGCATATTCATATTTTCGAACAAAATACGTGCGCATGTGTGCGTAAACGCTGTGTAGCGACACTGCCGGCCGAGGCCTGATGCTATACGGACGTGTCGCTCTTTTCGCCGCAATATTATTTCCGCCAAGATTGTTATGTTTTTGTAAAGTTTTATTTGTAAATTCATTGTTTATTATTATTTGCATAATCTTCTTTGCCTAAATATTTTTATTTCGTGTAAATATAAAATACTTTGAAGTTAAAATAGCGTAACCTTGTTATCAATTATCATTTATTGTAAATATGAAGTGAAAAATTCCGTTCGGACTACAAAACGTTCATATAAAACGCTGAACATATTATATATATATATACGAAATTAAAAAATAAGAGCATTTTATTATTATTGAATATTTATTTTTTAACAATAAAACTATGAATTTAGAAACGTCTAAGATAGTGCAGTCATGACGCATATACGCATAAGGTCAACTTTTTCGACTACGTTCGTAACTGTTACGTTAGCGTATGAAGCCGATGTGTAGATTTGTATTCAGGAGTCCCCGGGTTCGATTCCCAGGGATTCTCTAACCGAAGTTTTCTTTTTAAATGTATTTTGAATTTATATATATTATGTATTTATTATTTTTTTATAAATAATAATTAAAACGTCTACAATGTAATTATCTTTCACAGGAGAAACACAGTCGTAAATATCAAAGTTATTTCTAATGCGAAACTACAATTAAAAAAACTAAAAGCACCTAATGTTTTTATTAACAGACCGCGACTTATTGATATTGGGCATAACGAAATAACAAATTCATCTAAAAATTGCGATGAAAATTATCACAAGCAAGATTTTGGTTTTTATTATTATTGATTTCGTTTATAATAAATAGATTCATAATATTATGTATGAATGTTAGGTACCTATCTTTGAGGCTGTTTACACATTATGCCGCAGCTGCAGCGGCACCGCCACTGCCGCGGCGCCGCTGCATCAGTCACCCTTGGATTTGTATGATGATGAACACACGGCGCCGCGGCGGAGGCGACGAGTTTTGATAAAACCGTAGCAATACTCGCCGCCGAATCATGCTGCCGCCGCCGCGGCGCCGCCGTGTGCAAGGGTTCATGCAAATCCAAGGGCAACCAATACAGCGGCACCGCGGCGGCGGCGGCGCCGCTGTATTAGGGCGTGGACCCATGTCTACGTGCGGCGCCGTTTGCCGTGCAACGATATGGCACCGCCGCCGGCAGATGGCGCGGCGCCGTGCCGCGCCACGGGCGGCGTCGTGTTCCGGCACATGCTCATTATTGTGTTGTCAGTTAGCATAGTGCGCACGTGGTAATTTTTTGCATAAAGTGGCAGACGATTTAGATTTACTAGTGGTGACTTTTTGATTTCACTAGTGGTGGTGGTGGTTTTTGGTATACGTGCCGAGCGGGTATGGCACACGATGCCGTGGGGCAGAACGGCGCCGCGCCATCCGCCGCGCGCCGGCGGCGGCGGTGCCGTACCGTTGCACGGCAAACGGTGCCGCACCGTAGACATGGGTCCACGCCCTTATATAATTTTTTTTTATAATGTACTACAGTCGCGCGGTACCTACGTAAACACGCGATAACCCCTCCCGCCTACAGTATTTTAATTTCATCAACCTACTTGAGTTTCTTACTAGTTTTGTGACTGTAGGTACAGTCACAAAACTAGAAAGAAACTCAAGAAGTTAAAAAAAAATATTTACCTATAGGTATAGGTAAATATTTTTTTTTAACCGACTTCTAAGAATGAGGAGGTTGTCAATTCGGATGTTTCTATTTTTTTTTATGTATGTTCGGACATAACTCCGTCATAAAAATATGTAGATGGATTTGCAAAATTCTTTTTTTGTTCAAAAGAGGTTTATTCCGAAATGGTCCCATTTAAATTTCGTAAAGATCAGATGATGAGTTTCGGAGACAAACAACGGAACTCTTCAATACATGCCAGTTTACCCAATCACACAACATAACATCACGCCTATACCCTTTAAAGGGGTAGGCAGATGTGTTCAATAGCTTCCTGTCACTGATATTAACATAGCAATTAGTGTTATATGAATTTGGGCGGGGTAGGTAGGTACAACTAAAAAGTGAAAAATAAAACTTTTTTACAAAAAAAAAACCGACTTCCAAAAAAAATACTACAAAGTGAAAAATAAAGTCTTTAATTTTGGAAGTCGGTGTCAAAAAACGAAAATGCAGATCCAACGACACCGACTTCCAAAATTAAAGTTAATTACTTTGTGTTGTTTTTTTTTTGAAGTCCGTAGTTTTTTTTTTGTAAAAAAGACGTTTTATTTATAAAATAGAAACACGTTGTGAATGGAATAGAAAGAGTTCAATAAAAATACATGGTCTTTTTGATCAATAGATTTAATAAAAAAAACTTATTGACGAATTCAAACAACCAAAAACAGCACAATATAGTCTCTTTGCCATATTATTAAGTAAGTACTTGTATTTATTTCAATGAATATTTGTCACAAATTGCACGCTTACTAATCCAGTCAAAATAGACAAAAATAAGTCATAACTTAGACAAAATTCGCATAGAGCTGAAAATTGGCAGAGATGTTAAATACATCATTATAAATGAAATGTCAAAAATCCCCTTCGATCCTACTTCTGCAAAAAAAATTATTCAAGGTCAAAAGTACAAAATTAAGGTTTTTTCCATTTTTCTCGAAAACAGTAAGTATTATCGTGAAAATAGATCAGACAAAAGTTGTAGATCATACAATTCTCTACAAAAATGATCCAGTCACTTTTTCTCTTATGACTCACCATTCGTGAGATATCGCGGTTTTAATCATTAGAAATTTCATATTTTACATAATATGCACACATTTCCGCACCACCTATGAGGTAATGTACTTAGTACATTTTTTGTAACGTGGTTTCCCCAGTAGGTGATGGAGATAGCCCTTCAATTAACTCCCCTTGACCTGTACATACAGCAGGAAGCGGCGCTAGCCGCCATCAGGCTAATGCATCTGGGCATATGGGGCAAAAACATTACCAGTCCACACGCTAAAATCTTGGACCGGGCGATTGAGTACCAGCCTCTCATCGCTGCCCCGTGTGACAGAACACCAAACCAACCGATGTTCAACAAGAACTACATTATACAAACAGTTCAGGAAGAAAGGGATCAGTCAGGAGTCAATGAAGTGCGCATTTATACAGACGGCTCTTAAACACAAAACGGTTCAGGTGCTGGCGTGCACTCCCTTGACCTAAATATTAACTTTCACATACCACTAGGCACACATAGTTCGATCTTTCAATGCGAATGTGTTGCCTTAACACAAGCTGCAATAGCAGTAAAGCGCTTAGGCATCCGGAACTACGGCATTAAATTCCTATCCGACAGCCTATCTGTGCTCAAAGCTTTAGGAAGCAAACAAACTAACAATAAGCAAATTTTTGAGTGCCATCTAGCTCTGGAGAGTTTATCGACGTCTAATCGTATAATTCTCCAGTGGATCAAAGGGCACAGTGAATCTCTGGGCAATGATGCTGCAGATGAACTTGCGAAGAGAGGCTCTGATATGAGGGTGCTAGGCCCGTACCCACTTCTCCCTTTGCCTTTCTCACAATTTCGTGCGTGGATTCGCCATAGATCGACCGAACTTCATTACAACAGATGGTCACGGGCAACAGACTGTAGACAGTCAAAATTGGCTTTACCAATGATACACCCGCGATTAACCAAAAAACTTCTCAGCCTGAGTAGGAATAACCTTAGAATAATAATAGGTACAATTATGGGCCACAACCTCCTTAACAAACATCTTTTCAACATAGGCGCCACGGACAGCCCCCTTTGCAGGGGCTGCCTTGATGCCGAGGAATCAGCCGCCCACGTCATCCTGGATTGCGAGGCCGTGGCTTCTCAACGTGCAGAAATCCTCGGAACAATGAGGTCGCTCCGCGAAGCCTGTGAAGCTCCCAGGAAGCTTCTGTGCTTCTGGGCGGAGCTAGGCTGGCTCTGTTAGCCAGAATCCCCACGCACAACGGCCCGAATGCGGGGAAGGGAGTCCCATCATCATCATCATTCCCGCAGTAGGTATACTCTACGATCTATTGTAATAAAGAAAGTTTGATCAGATCGTATCCTTTTAATTGAAAGAATCCTCGTAGTAATATTGCTAATGAGTAAAGTGGAATAGATTGTTTTTTTACACATGTCATTATATAAGATAATTGTCTAATTCTACTTCGACAATTATTTCTTCGTCTTTATTTTCTTCTTCTTGCAGAAGTTCGCTGTTCTAAGAAAAGGGATGCATCAATTGTCTCCTCATTAATATCATAAATATCTTCATCTGTTGTATTTCTTTCAATATAACATGTAGAAAAACAACCTATTCCACTTTGATCATTAGCAATATTACTATTCTTGCAATTAATAGGATACGATCTGATCAAACTTTCTTTATAACAATAGATCGTGGAGTATACCTACTGGGGAAACCACGTTAAAAAAATGCGCCAAGTACATTATTACCTCATAGGTGGTGCGGAAATGTGTGCATATTATGTAAAAAATGAATTTTCTAATGATTAAAATCGCGATATCTCACGAATGGTGAGTCGTAAGAGAAAAAGTGACTGGACCATTTTTGTAGAGAATTGTATGATCTACAACTTTTGTCTGATCTATTTTCACGATAATACTTACTGTTTTCGAGAAAAATGGAAAAAACCTTAATTTTGTACTTTTGACCTTGAATATTTTTTTTTGCAGAAGTGGGATCGAAGGGGATTTTTGACATTTCATTTATAATGATGTATATAACGTCTCTGCCAATTTTCAGCTCTATGCGAATTTTGGCTAAGTCAAATGTCTATTTTGACTGGACTATACTGCTTACGAAACCGTCACACCGTCCGGCGTCCACTCGTCACTGCGGAGCATTCGAGACTGTTTGTTAACCGAGTGTAAACCGAACCATGGTGGAAATTTACTTTTTTTTGGCACTCGCTTAGTTATAAATTTTTCTATACCTTCCTGAATAACGTCATAAAATACCTCCACCATCTCATTAACTCCCTGCTGTGCTTCAAGTAACTCATCCCAGTCAGTTTCACTCAAATATTTCCGAATTGGTATGTAACTCGTTTTTCGGAAATTAGGTCTACCGCAGGTAGTGTTATATGGGAGTTTAGCTTCCTTATTTAGAGAAATCACGATATCGAGGGGTGGATGATGCTGGTCAATATTAGCAATCGGATCCTCACTTTGACTCACTCTACACAATGAATGGTTACATAGTATAAGATCTAAAATGCGGCTTGAAGCATTACATACATTGTTAAATTGATTAAGCCTATTAACATACGTGAAATCTATCAAAGTTTGACTTAAATTGGACAACTTAAGGCATTTATCAGAATTATTGACTATACTCCAATCGATATCACCGATATTGAAATCACCTGCGATGCAGACATATGATAAGTTTAACTGTTCAAACACTGCATTACATTTGTCCAAAAAGTGTTCCAAGTACGAGATACGTACAGGTGGTGGCAGGTATACAGAACAGAGAGCTGCCCGACGTACAGATCGAGCCGCAGGTAGATCTAATGGTGGCAGGTATACAGAACAGAGAGCTGCCCGACGTACAGATCGAGCCGCAGGTAGATCTAAAATTACCCAAGGGCCTTCACAATTACTTTCAAATTGTTCTGCTCGTTTGGAAATTATAGATTTTTTTACGGCTATCAAAACACCCCCACCTTCTTTACTACTCTGTAGACAAGAACTTTCTCTGTCCCTTCTGTATACAATGTATCTGTCGTCGAACAGCTCGCTGCTCAGTACGGTATTATTAAGCCAAGTCTCTGTAAAAATGATAATGTCATAGTTATTACAGCATACATTACGAAAGATGATATGCGTTTTTGTTCTCACGCCTCTACAATTCTGGTAATAAATTTGTAAATTATCGAATTTTGTATTATATTCAAGTTACAATTACATGTATTTTTAATTTAAATATAAAGTACCTATGTTTTTTTTTTTCACCTCAACTTATTTAGGGACTCTAGATTCTTAATGAGGATATGTTCTGACCCATCACTTTCCTTGAGGAAGATTCTACCATTTCTTACCCAGACGAATTGATATCCTTTTTCTTTTGCTTGAAGTCTAGTAGCAGCATGCAGCGCTTTGTTAGAAGGAGACAAATGTTCTTGCACATATATTGGCTTCTTTTCACCAGCCAGTCCAAGGTCCGCTGTATTTAGTTTTTCGATGTTATTCTTGCCTTTATTGTAGTTAATGACAGAAGCCAAGAGCAGGTCACGAGTTCTTGGGGAGGCCAATTAGACTACGATAGAGCGCGGGCGGACACTAGAATTTTGTAGTTTGGCTACACGGGTGCAATGATGGATATCGGTGTCGCTCAACTTGCATCCAACGACTGATCCTAGTTGCTTAACGACTGTATAGAGATTCTCCTGTTTATTTTCGGGCAAACAATGAACTTCAAGGTTAGTCGAACGTGCCTGTTGCTCCAAATAGTTGATTCGCAGGCCCATATCCGCCACTGACCTCTTAAGGTTAGTATTTTCTGTCTCTAAGTCTTTTACCGAGACTTTCAAAGCTCTATGTTCAGACTGATATTCTTCAAACTCCTGTATGTGACAATTCAATGACGCCGTCATCTCCGTAAGTTCTTTCTTAATCGGTTCAAGCTCTTTATTTACGACATTGAGTATTGTATTGTTTATTTGACGAAGCATAGAAGCGAATTCAGCCTGTATTACTTCCTGGAGGATATCGCGTACATCATCACGAGTCACAAAGGTTGCTTCAGGGGGCGAGTTCAAAGCAGGTCTCTTGTTCCCCCTAGAGGTGGAGACATTACGGGTTGGAGTATTTTCCTTTTTGGAGGTATTCGAGATGTGACTCCCGCAATTAGAACACCTCCATTTACAGTAGACATCCGTGTCCTCGGAAACTTCCGGAAGAGACAAGCACTCAAAATGATATAATTTATTGCATTTGGAACAATTAATCGATTTTTTTTCCATCCTTGCTGTCTTCATTAGCACAGCATCCCCATAACAATGTTGACGAAGCCATTCCAATTAATAGTCAGTCTCACAACAATTCCAATGCCGAAATAATTATTAAAAAGAAAAAAATGTATACTGTTCCAAGCACACTATTAAAGACCCCTTCAATCTTTGTTGGTAAAAGTGCACTCTAATAAAGGCCCTGCGCAACTCACGAGCGAACTAACAGCGGGCTCGCGAGAAGAACGTCGTATGCGCCGTGCTATCTGCGGCGCTTACGCGTTTTATTATTACTGGTGAATTACTCCTGACGGTAGATGAATAACTATTTTGATACGTTTTTTGTTTAGAATTGATACACAAAGCACTAAGTCACTAATTATTAATTGTAGTCGGATTGTTGTTATTGATATTATTCACACGATCAGCACTTTTAACGACACTTTAGAGCACTTTTGACGCGTACCAACAATATTTTCTTAGGAGCAGTTCGAATGGGTAGTTACTCGTACAACGTATAATTTATTATTGCCGACTTCCAAAAAAAAACCACTACAAAGCTACAACCAACGATACCGACTTCCGAAATTAAAGTTATTTTTCACTTTGTAGTGGTTTTTTTTGGAAGTCGGTTGTTTTTTTTTTGTAAAAACAGTTTTTATTTTTCACTTTTCAGTTGTCCCTGCCTACCCCACACAAATTCATATAACACTACTTGCTATGTGAATATCAGCGACAGGAAGCTATTAAACACATCTGCCTACCACTTTTAAGGGTACAGGCGTGATGTTATGTTGTGTGATTGCGTAAATAATGCATACAAATGCGATAGCAGCGATCGCGGTTGATTTGCTGGCATTTATTGAAGAGTTCCGTTGTCTGTCTCCGAAACTCATCATCAGATCTTTACGAAATTTAAATGTGACCCTTTCGAAACAAACCTCTTTCGAACAAAAAAAGAATTTTGCAAATCCGTCTATTTATGATGGAGGTCGTCTATATAGGACCCGAACATAAATAAAAAAAATAATAATAAACAAATCCGAATTGAGAACCTCCTCCTTTTTAGAAATCGGTTAATAATTTTGTTGTCATAACTACTTGTTTCCGCGTCATCTATTGGAATACTCGGGCGTAATCGTAAATCGTATGCTGTATGTCATAATTGTGATGGGCGTCGTCGTTAGATGGCGTACGCGTCGATTGTGTATATGTGTGCATGCGTTTCTCAAGGACACTTTGCTCTACTAGTCCTCTTAAGAGTATTAACTTCATTACAGTAGTATTAAGTCTTAGGAATATAATTTACATCTAAGCCAAACCGTACTAATTTTCATGTCTTATAAATATATTATTATTTATTTATTACTATTATTTATTTTATTATTTATTATTATTATAAGAATACATAGACATTGATGTTTTTTTTTTTATTATTTATTTATTTTGTATGTACCTAATTACATACAAAATAAAATAACCTATTTGTTCAATAATTTAGATTGTTTATAGCAATTCATATTTTTCTTCAACTAATTACATTTACTAGAAGTCTAGTCTAAAATGTTTAATATAATATTTTTTTTCTGTAGAACAAAGTTAATTCCAAGCCGTTCAAATGATTTTTCCACACCGACGTATTGAAACCCAAATAGATTTCTGAATTTTCTATAATAAATACGAGTATCTACAGTACTATACCTACAAGTAGTTCATACGCTTGTCATTTCTAAAAGAGACGCGGATATCGCCCTATATAGGCACTGGAAACCTGTGGCTACAGATCTCGATACTGCCATGAACATGATTGAGAAATAATTTCAGTTTAAAAACAATTCGCTACAGTATCCTGTATGGGTTAATAAAATCTCTCTCATCCCCAAGAAAATAAAACAAACAACCAAGGTGTAAAAGTTAAAAAACACTAAATGCTCTCACTTACTACTGGAAGCGACGCAAAAGTCAATTCGCAAGATCGCCTCACTCCCCGACAAATAACAAAACGCGAGACGACAGCTAAAACACGCCGTAAAACGACAAACGCAGCTTAAAACGCACAGGACCCTAATAATATTAAAAACACAAACACCACTGGGTGACATCTCGTAATTTCGATTCTAATTACATTTAATATCCACTGTTATTTTTTCGAGTTTTAATGCGCGCCCGCCATAAAAAGATAATCACAAAAATAATTGAAACGAAATAATAAAGGCTGTAAGGAAAGGGGGGAGGGGGGCGATTAATGACGGCTCGGGGAGGTGCGGGATAGTCGGCGCATTAAGGCCTAAATAATCAACATAATTACACTTTTTACCTTGGCATCCCCTTTTCACCCTCTAATAAGTGCCGTTGAAAAGATTCTCTATTTATATCAAGGCTTTTTTTAATGAAAACGATAGTTGATGCGCAGTTTCATGTTTATGGTGACAGTTTTAAGTATTCTATTAATATTTTAAGGGTGGTACTTGATATGATCGAATCAGAAATGAGAAGATCCGCAGGAGAACCAAGGTAACCGACATAGCCCGAAGAATTGCCAAACTTAAGCGGCAGTGGGCAGGGCACATTGCTCGCAGAACAGATGGCGGATGGGGCCGAAAGGTTCTGGAGTAGCGACCGCGTACGGGAAGACGTAGCGTTAGAAGGCCTCCCACAAGGTGGACCGACGACCTTGTGAAGGCGGCAGGAACCCGTTGGATGAGAGAAGCACAGAACTAGTCGAAGTGGAGGTGCTTGGGGGACGCCTATGTCCAGCAGTGGACGTCTTTCAGCTGAAATGATGTTAATGATGACTTGATAAGAGAGTGGTAGCCCAGTGGTATCGAAGGCACTTTACTTTGTGTAAATTATTTCATCACCACTGCTCTCACAACGGTGAACGAAAACATCATCAGGAAACAGGCATGTCCTAGAACCAAGAATTCTAAAAGATGTGACATCTACAAACCCGTACTGGGCCCGCGTGGTGGATTATGGCCCACTGCCTTTCACAGAGGCAGATAATAGGCTGGTTATTTACTTTACTTGAAAAGTGTTGTTTGAGATTTCCTTCTCTTATGATTTTGACCCTCCAGAAACTCGCAGCAAAATAAAGAATTAACTTATGTACGTACTTTGACTCGTAAGACAATAATCCCGTAAAGCAAACGGATAAAAGGGTTCATAAAAAGTGCCTTGTCATTAAGCTACTGGTTGGTTGTTGACAACAGCGGGGTAATTGGGTAGCACACTAACAGTTGACAGTTCAACAACATTCAACAACAACAATAACAACAAACAACAACTACAACAACATTCAACAACAACAACAAACAACAACAACACAACAACAAACAACGACAACGTTCAACATTCATCTATTGCGTTATTTACTTTGTTGAGCAGACAATATTTCGAATATATAAAGCAATGGATTAGCAATATCCTTCAAAATGATTTCGATTGTATATTCCGATAGTGAGTTACGCAATTAGGGTTCTCGTCGAGCTATGACTTAATATGATAGCATCTATGTCTGATATACGTTTTCAAAAGCTATACAATGCGTGCCACGAAAGATGAGACTTGACACACCACGTGGTTTGACATGCGCAGTACACGATTTTAGGTATCTTTAGCGGTATGAGGTCTGAGTGCGGGACGGGACCGGACGTCATAGGGGCGGCGAAAAGAGCGGGGGGGCGGGGTCAAGTCTCATCTTTCGTGGCACGCATTTTACATGGATCCAAAATCACTACACACATAAACACTTCGAAACGTCTATAAAACTATGGAATGTCCATACCGCGTCTGTCTTTTTAACAGTATACATGTGCGTTTCCTCAACTATGTTGGGGTCGGCTTCCAATCTAACCAGATGCAGCTAAATACTAATATTTTACATTGAGCGACTGCCTATCTGACCTCCACAAACCAGTTACGATACTCCGGTAATACGATACCCCTTGGTAAGATTGATCGAGCTTCTGACGACCCGTAAAGACTGTCAAAGATCCACGAATGACAGCTAGGACCAATTCCGAGGCACGGAGGGGTCTTGGTATTTAGAGATGGTCACCCATCTACGGAGCAACCGCGACAAACGTAACTTAACTTGATTGATCGACCCATGCGGCTGTTATTACTTTGCCATAAGCCCCCTTTTTACAGTACTTATCTTAATAAAATATACCGACTTAACTAATATCTTTTCGCACTTAAACCCGACACTGATGACGATATTGCGAACCTCATTTAATATTTTAAAGATCACAGAACATTGGCTATAAAGAAAGATGCAGTCAAAACAGAAAATTAAAGGTCTTGATTACGAATCCTTAATACATTTAAGTATAAAACTAAATATATAGCAGTTTATAATTGGGAACGCAGCAATAAGTAAAGCGGGCACCCTTCTGCCGAAGAATCAGTATATAATTAAAGATAATGAGACGCTATTCAGATGTCCGTCTGGATCTTTTCGACGTATTCAGCCGAGAAGCGTTGGAGGTGGCATATTTTGTGGAGATTTTATTATAGATTGAGCAAAATTTTTGTCGTTGGCATAAATTTGTTTAAATATAAACATTGTAGTTAACTGTTTCATTGACGTATTTAATATTCTACACCAAAATCTAACGAAAATATTAGAAATCCTTTTTTAAGACTGGTTTTTTTTTTCGTTTTCAGTACTAAATGGCTTACTAACGCTTCTTGTTAAGTTTTTGTTATGTATTCATCAAATCGTTCCTTTTCACCAATACAACTGAACGCGACCAAGAGCTGTCAGTGTCATTCCACAACAATAATGACACTGACATTTCTTGAACGCGGTTTAGATGTGCTGATCGCGTTCAGTATCATTGGGCGAATTCGCCGAGCAGGCTAATTCCAGGAAATAAAAACGTACCTCGTAAAAGGGCATAATGGGGTTGGCATGTCTATAAGATAAAAACCCCTAAATAAAAACAGAATAAAAAAAACGTTCCAAATCTAGTCGCAATCTCATCTTGGCGACAGTCAAATGTCAAAAATGCAGATAAACGCTATACAATTTTTGACAGATTGTGGCTGAGATAGAATATGAATGTTCTTAAAATTCCGGAATTGCCTACCTGTACGTAATACAAATTTGTACCGAGTTTGAAAATAAAACGTTGCCAGGAGCATCGAGATATTCGTTCGTAGCTCCAGAACACATCCTTCACGAAATCACGACTGACGAAGACAGGGACTAAATGAAGGGGTTTTTAATTCAGTGAAATGGTAATACTTACAAATCTAGAAGCCTTTCGTTAATCAGTGTATTGAGTTGCGAATTCCTTATTTATTTTAAGGTAAGCAGACCTGTAGCCTCTTACAGACAAAATACGTTTAATTGCTATTTTTTTTCTTAAATGTTTTTTTGTTTATGAACTTCTCTTTACAAGGTATAATAAAGTTAATAAATACAATTAAGTGACCCGTTCACTCCAATAAATGTCAAACCCGCTTCAACTCGTTTGTGTCTTTATTTATGGCATATGATAGATTTAAGTGTGGCTACCGTACACTGTACTAAATAAAATTAAGCTCAAATTAATCTGTAATACATTACATTGAAATAATGAAGTGAATTAGTGGTATTGTATAAGCGACGAGCGAAACGGTCGCAGTGGTCGACTCTACAATATCACCCCGCTCTCCCCTTTACACGAAAAAATATAGAAACGCGAGCGTACACCAACGTCTAATTAAAATGATTAACTTAATGGTCTTAGTCATTAGCGATTTTAATTCTGAATCGTCTATTTTTTTTCTTTCCGTTGAAATTATAAGTTGGAATACCATTTTACGATTGGCATCGCGATTTTCAACATTTACGAGCAATCGTAATAACGCCATTGTAGTTTGTATTTGTTTGCTTAGCCAAAGAACGATATACTTGGCCGAAGTACCCAGTGGTTCTTGAGTGCATGTATTTTTTTATTTATTATAACAAGGTGGAAAAATTAATGTCGTAAAATTTTTTGTTAAAATATGGACTTTAATTACTAGTAATTAAAGTCAAGAATTACTGTCGAAAATTTTGATCATAAATATTATTTTGATGTTAAATAAATAAATTATCGTCTCAACAACGTAACGCTGGCAGAATAGTGGAAACCGGCTCTATTGCCAAGAAGAAAAATAAAAGAATATTGGCAAGTAATAAATCAAATCAAGTATATAAATCAATATAGCAATACTTTCCTATAGCCCCTTTACACGATACAAGTTTCTTGGATTCCAACTTTTGGGTATGCCACAGGCATAATATTACCTATATCTCTTTGAATAATCATTCTGTACGTGTGTATGTCACTGAACTCCTCCTCCACGGCTGGACCGATTTTAATATTTTTTTTTTTGTATCAGTTTGTGTGGGTGGATGGTTTAGATTCACAATTGGACCCGGTAGGTGGTGCTGCGATCGAGTTCTAAGAAACAGGGCAAAGTCTGTTCGGTCTGCTAGTATATTATAATTCAATCTTACCATATAGCTCAGGTTTAATTGGTTGATTTAAATTGATTATGTTTCTATTTTCATTATCTAAAGAAAGACTAGTACTTAGAAAGATTATAAACGCCTGCGACATCGAAACTGTTTGACTGTCGGTCAGATCAGGCTCATTGTAACCGATTCGTCCGCGCCACCCTAGCTCGCTCCCCCACGCAAGCTTGTCGATTTTAACCGACGAGAAGCAACAAAGCATAACTTTCGGTCAAGGGTACGGCTCGCGAGATGAACCCTTTTTGTTGTTTTTAATTGGTACGGCACTAGTCCCACCGCTCCGTTTAGCGAGAAGCGAGAGCTAGCGACTAGAAACAACTTGCAGCAAGTGTGTCATTCGGTTAATTTTGTCGCTGGGTTATACGCGAGTGCGATGAGTAGAAGGACTGCCCAGCCACTTGCTGGTATGCGAATGTGTGTATACCAAGCGAGTGTTCTACCCGCCAAACGAGCGTCGCTGAGCGAGTATTTTCTCTGATAGCTCTTGTCGCTGCGCCAAACTAGAGGAGAGAGAGTTCTCGCAAGCAGTGTGAACAGTCAATGATAAGCTATTAATATATGTATCTCTCTTAGTGACACTGGACATACATCTATTGTACTACTTAGGTCTATTCTTGAGCGAGAAAATAGTCGATAGATAGTCGCTTCCTCGTCGGCGGTGAGACAAGTGCCTGATACGGGTAACATTTCATATTGAGAGTAGAGAGAGAACAGGCGGCTCGCGGTTCGTATTGAGAGTAAGAGTGAACAGGCTTCTTCTGGGTAAGTTCACTCCATCGTAGACTTTATCTGTGTCATCTCTAACCTAGATTAGAGTCAAGAGCAAAACCATTTCGAATAAAAAAAAAAGTTATCTTTTTCACTATCTTCTGTGGTTAGTATCTTAAGCTCTTTTGACAAGTTTTTAAAGTCTTAAAAGTTTTTGCTAGTGGAACTCACAGTAAGTCGAGTTATGCCACTCAGAGTACTGATTTTAACGGCACTTGCCCGAATGGCACCTAAGGTGTTCTACTAACCACACTGAAACAAAATTTTGGTAAGTACCGTTTGGTGGAAGTTTTTCAGTCCGCGTATGGCACCTGTAGGCAGTTTGTAGTGATGGGGTCGACTTGTTGCGGATGTTTACACGTCGCTGTTTATTATCTATTTTCAGTTAATAGATAATGGTGCCTACAGATCATTTTTTTTTTTAAAACGTCGCCCCACACTAGGAATTACTCATACTCATTACTCATTTATTATTATTATTATGGTTTTTAAATTTAATTTTCTCAGGTTAGTACCTGGTATTTTCAGAATCTCACGAGTGTGAACCAAGGTGAGATTCTAGTTATTATTTTAGGAAGGTAAATTGCTCTGTACTGCAGTGAAATTATTGTCCAAGTCTAGTTGTAAAAATTTTTTTACTATGCGGCAAGTGTTTAATATGGCAGCTTTTTTTTTGTAGTCTTATATTATTAATTGTATCTTAATTGCACCAAATTATGAGTAGTTTGGTTGGTTACTTTAGGCACTAAATTTGATTATGAATTACTACAAGTGGTCGCTCGCAATGGGTCTCAATAGTGGGCTGAATGTTACTCAAAGTGTAATCGAGAGGGCTATGCTTGGAGTTTCTCTACGAGATCGAGTCAGAAATGAAGAGATCCGTATGTGAACAAAGGTAACCGACATAGTCCGAAGACTTCTCAAAATTAAGTGGCAGTGGGCAGGGCACATTGCTCGCAGAACAGATGGCCGATGGGGCCGAAAGGTTCTGGAGTGGCGACCGCGTACTTGAAGAAGTAGCGATGGAAGGCCTCTCACAAGGTGGACTGATAACCTGGTGAATCCGCCGCAGGAATCTGCTGGATGCGAGAAGCACAGAACCGGTCGAAGTGGCAGGCTTTCGGGTGAAATGATGGTGACACTACAAAGTGCTCGACATCATACATTATTTCCCTTAAAATAATTTCTTCATTTCATATAATCCATAACTCAGATGATTAAAATCTCCCCACAATAAAATTAACAGATATAGATCTAGGCTAAATTGAGACGTAACTCTTGAAAAATATTAATTCAAAATGAGCTCAGACTTAGCTTTAATTATTCTTTTTAATGCGCAAACGCCTCCGCATAACCAACTTTATCTAATCATAGATTAATTCATAAACTAAGACGCGACACGCCCATAAATTAAAACAGATTTTAATGCTACCATTGAACCCATTAAAACATTATTTTTTATTTCGGCAAAGACATAAAATTCATATTTTAACAAAAAGCAAAATGAACTTAGTAATTATGTTAATTATATTAAAATTATCACTTTAAATAAACCGCTCAAGATGGCCGTCGATTATTATTTTATAATGTGCCTTGACGTCACAAAATGAGGTATTAATTATTATTCGGACAGTGTCGCTAGCCCTGTGTTATCGTGGTGTAAACAACTGCTAATTAAAAGGTACATCAAAGATCGACAAGTAATTACAACGCGCCATACTAATTAGTTTGTTAGCTGAAGATTTTTTTACACGGTGACCTTTTCAATGATGGAATTGATAACGAAACTGTCGATTGTCTGCTCCATTATTTACTATTTGTCAAATATTTCTGAGAACTTTATACTTATGTATGAGTAATGCGTATCTGATGCCTTTTCTGCGTAGGAGTCTGTGGAATTGAACGAATGTTTTTTCCGCTTAAAGGGAACAGGATTCCATGGAGAGGGTATCGAAAATGTAGGTTAAATAGTTATTTCAATTTCCATGCCAAAAAATTAAATCGTGCGGAATTCAGTGAATAAAAAAAGTAAGAATTATGAGTCACTAGGTATTTTATTTTAGAATAACAACAGTAAGTAAAGTGGCGTTTTTACAACTGTATTCCAAGCCAGAACAGAACAACAGATGCTAATCAAATTACTTTATGAGGTGTTGAGAACAATGTAAAGATTGTGTTATAACAACTGAATAATGAATACATAAGAACACAAGTCTTGAAAAAACCTACAAACAATTCGACTCTACGCCTCTTCTGTCCTCAAAAAGGCACCGTTCATTAATGAGGCGTAATATTTTCGTAATTAAGTTACGCACTGGGAAAACAGTGTTATAAAACATTGTGTAACTTTGCGGTCGTACATTAGGATAGATAAGCGATTGATTAGCAGTTTCCTTGTACTACTAAAGAGCCCTCATTAATACTTAATTAGACTTAAACAATATTATTGTTCTTGGAATACAAATGGAGATACTGAAAAACTTATTCGTTGAATTGTAGTTGTGTTTGAATGTTTTCGCTGCATTTGGTGTGTGAGACATTTTGCTTAGGTTACCGGTATGTATGCAGAATGTTAAGTTTTTATTTTTCTATATAACATCCCGTGGCCCGTGGCCCGTGGCTAAATAATAACAGCCGCACAAGTCGATTGATCAGGTTAAGCTACGCTTGCCGCGGTTGATCTATGGATGGGTGACCATCTTTACATACCGTGACCCCTCCGTGCCTCGGAAAACACGTGAAGCCGTTGATCCCGGCTGTCATCCGTGGATCTTTGACAGTCGTTACGGGTCGTCAGAAGCCCAAAAGTCTGACAACCAGTCTTACTATAGGGCAGGGGTGGCCAACCGGTCGATCGCGACTATTAGACTAGTCGACCTCGATCGTGGCAAGGAAAAAAATATAAATACGTCGAACAGACTGCACAACGTACCTAATCACTAACTGCTGCACGCATCATCTTGTATCATTTTTCAATCGCCGCTCCCCGTCACGTTATTTATCCTCTCTTCTATGCAGCATAGCTCTCTTTTGTTTTCGGTGCGTGATAACAATAAGCGGGAAGCGTGTGGGACGCGGGAGTGGGGCGCGGGCGGTTGTCACTCCGTCAGTCAGTTGACGACAGACTTAAGGCTCCTTCAAACAGGCGCGATACGCGATATAATCGCGCGCGACTTTATCGCGTGTCGCGCCTGTTTGAAGGAGCCTTAAAGGAGTTACGAGTTATATTTTCCCTCTTAATAAAATAAAAAATACTACATGATTGTGTACTGAAATGGAACAGCATACTGTTTCATTTAAGATTTCAAGAAATATGTAACTGGTAGATCGCACAGGGTGTCGTCAGTGAACAGTAGATCTTAGGTCAAGCCAAGTTGGCCACCCCTGCTATAGGGTATCGTATTACCCAGTAACTGGGTTGTGGAGGTCCGATAGGCAGTCGCTCCATGTAAAGTACTGGTATTCAGTTGCATCCGGATAGACTCCAACATAGTTGGGAAAAGGCTAGGCAGATGATGTTAACATCAATACAATAACGGTTTACATAATTATTATGATGAAGTCCAAAAAATATAACAATTTTGCCACTTACAGAATTTCAAATTAATTAATACGGTTCGATATTCATAATACCATTGTATGGAAAGATCTTTAAGAAAAAACCAACAATTATTTTGTCGCACACAATGTTGCACGAACAAACCGAAAAACAACGCAGACTATCTGACTCCCGATGACAACTTGACGGGTTTAGAACTCACTGTTGGATGTAAGCAAACTTTCAACTAGGTGTATCACAAGTTTTATTTAAGACATCTGTCTGAAGATGTACAGACGCCAGCACATCAAGCTACCCGAAACTGTCAAATTTTCCCAATCAACTTTGAACCTTAAGCTTTAGCGATAAAGTTGAAAATTTATTAAAGAAATTTGACAGATTGTAGTAGCTTGAAGTGCTGGCGTCTGTACAACAATGCTTAATGGACTTTTTAAGGACGTCGTCCTACCCTCTACTTGACGGGTTTAGAACATTTTATTGTTTGTAAGTACGCGAACTTTCAACTAGACGATGAAACGAGAGGTTTTTTTATTTTTTTATTATTAACTAGTAGCGCCCCGCGGTTTCACCCACGTAAGTTTCGATCACGTGAGAATATCGGGATAAAAAGTATCCTATGTGTTAATCCAGGAAATGGTCTATCTATGTGCCAGTTTTCATCCAAATCTGTTCAACGGCTTACGCGTGATTGAGTAACAAACATCCAAACATCTTCACAAACTTTCACATTTATAATATTAGTAGGATTAGACCAAAGAAACGATGGATTGAATGTGTGAATGATGTTATGGTTAGAAAGTGGGCGACTATCGAGATTACGGCTAATAGAGAAGGACGTAAGAAAAAGACATGTTACGATTAGGGAACAAGACAAAATATAAACAGAAACATCACAAAAACATCAATACGATCCGGATGTTGACACACTTTTAAGAAATCTTGATACTGTAATAACATGGAGAATGGATGTGAGGAGAATTGACTCTGTTGTAAAAAGTGTCCGTCAAACTGGGTTCAATTAGGGTGGCGCCACAGTAGCAACAGGATAAATTTCTCACAGCAATAATTTTAGGTCTTATTTTCAAAAATATTTTGAACTACGTAAAGAAGAAGAAGAAGATAATGAATATTGAATGTATTGTAAAAAGTAATGATAGTTAGAAACTCAATAGAAACTCAGAAATTGTAAAATTTTGCATGTCAAATATCTGACTATGTATTAGGAAACTTATTTAAAATTTAAGATCAAAACTACGTTAATAGTTGGTTTGGTATACTGAGCTGTCACTACTCTAGTCACTAAAAATATTTAATTTTCTAACTCGGCATACTTCCATCCGTCAACAACTGCTACATTCATACCTCCTTACCCTTTTTCTATGCTAGCGCCATTGTGGAGGGTTTTTGAACTGTTACTGCTTATAGCTGGACACTTTTTCAACTTTCGCCCCATATTACTCAGTTCTCCTTACTTCTATTCTCCATGCGTAATAATCATAATACACATAACACAACCCAGTTTATAAAACATTGTAAAGTAGGTAGTAAATAACAGCTTAAATATACAGACGCCAGCACATCAAAATAACCGAAACTGTCAAAGTTTCCCAATCAACATTGAACCTTATTCTTTAGCGATAAAGTTGAAAATCTATTAAAGATATTTGACAGATTGTAGTAACTTGATGTGCTGTGCTGGAGTATGTACAAAACGACGCGGGTTAGGCATATCGTCGATGCTAATTACTTATTGAATAAAATTTAGACATGATGCATTTTCAAAGAGTATCAAAGAAGTATTTATTTTTATAATTACTGTTTGTTATTTCAGATTGAATTTTTGTTGGAACATCATTAATTAAAGTATGTATTAAATAAGCGTTTGTTGGTTTCGCGTAATAGTTCTTGTATCTCGGTACTACCAGTTTTTCTTGTTGCTATGCTATAATTTAATTTAATTTGCAGATCTTTGTTGGTGAATTGTTCTATTAATAACCACTTTCGTATTTTAGTGTCGTATTGGCAAGTTTTTACAATATTTGAAGAAATCTGTTACGTCATCACCTTCATAAAGCGTTTTTCTTATTTTATTTGGTTTTATTGGTTATAATAAACGAAGTAGGTTGTATATTTTGTCTAAGTAAGTTTTAAACGTTCTGCCATAGCTAGTAATTCCATATGTAATTTTGACTCTGCGAGAGCATTGAAGAGGTTAAGTAATATTTTAAAAATTACTTTGTATTTTATTATTACAAATTTGGCTAGCATTGTTTGCAGTTTATCGCAAATGTAGTCAATGTGGTAGCCCCAGTTATAGTGAGGTAATCGTAGCTGCGCGGTGCGGGAGGGGTGATAGTTGTCACAAGTTGACGAATCACTGAGCTCTCGCATCAGGTTACCATACCCCCGCGCACCACGCTGCTACGTCAGGTCGGCCTATAAATCTGTCATCAACAACTAAATCCAAATATTTGTAGTTAGTAAGGTTAGGTTGGAGCAGGTGCTCCAATGAGCCTGCTCATTGGTTCAAATTTACAACCTAGCCTAGATAATTGCACTTTTTTTTTCAGGGTGGGAAATCATCAAATTACCCCTCCCGCTCTGGGTGAAGCGGAAGGGAGTGTCAGACTCTTACTGACTAAAACTCACCCGTGTTCCTTCCTTAGCCCTTTATGTTCCGGACCAGCGGTAACCCTTTCGGACAATCCCGCTGAGATAATTGCACTTCATGCATACATTGGTGAGTGTGCGCAATTATTTAAACTGGTTTATCAGAGTTGAGTAAGTAATTGGAACGAACGTGGATAGTCTTACTTTTACCAGCATTAAGCAGTATTCCAGCATCATGAGATCGCTTAGATAAATTATCAAAATCATCTTGTATCGTTTGTTCATCCTTGGATATGTCTTTATCAGCTGTTATGAGACAGGTGTTATCCGCGTATTGATAGACTGTGCAATTGTTTATAACATTCCCCATATCATTGACGTAGGCTAAATAATGCAATCTTTTAACTGAGCCTTGTGCTGTTCCCGTAGCTACTACAGCTTCGTCACTGAGTTCATTGCTGATCTTTACGCGACATGTTCTGTTTTTTTAATAATCTTTGCACCAATTTAATATTAGGCCTCGAACCCCTACATTGTCCTTGTTTATAAGCGTAGCATGCCTTAGAGTATCAAACGCTTTTCTAAAACCAATAAATAACAGGATAACATGTTTTTATCATTGAGGTGTTGGTTTATTTCATATGTGAATTTAGAAAGCAGAACTGTAGTTGATTTATTAGATTGAAAGCCAAACTGTGAATTAAATAAGACATCGTTTCTAATGTAAAAATTCTGAATTCTACTACCTTATCTGTGACTGGTAATATTGTAATGGGCCTGTAGCTGTCATAGTTACTATAAGATTCATTTTTATAAATTGGTTGCACGACACCTGATTTTAATTCTCGAGGATAGTCCCCAACTTATATACTAATGCTTATTAGCTTAACTATGGCCTGAGCTATCTTATCACTTACAAAGTTCACGGCTATACCTCGAATTGGATCTAAACCAACTGATTTATTGACATTAAGATTTTTTATAATAGTTGAAATATTACGAACGGTTGGTTTTTTAATAACATGGACTTGTTAATTGGAGACATACTATATTCTGATTCAGGGATTAGTTTTATGTTGCATTTACGTATTTTTTTTTAAGTTTTCGCTAAATCCTTTACTGAAATTATTAGGTATTGTACTTATATCTTCAATTAACGAATCAATGAATTGAAGGTTTAAGATATTTTTTCACAATCAAGCGTATATTAATATGGACGATATTTAGTTTTTGTTTACTAATTGGAACGTAATTACTAAACTCGTTGATGGTTGTAGTCTCAAGGGATTGTGATATTTCCGGAGAAGAAACTGATGTGATCTCTGAGTCTAACTATTATCAACAATTATTTTTTTGAACCGCCATTTTATCAATATCACTAGTGGTCCTAGTGACTATCGTTTTGTCGTTTTCGATGTTACGAACCAATATTCTGCTGTTCTAGAACCAGATGTATTTGTACGTTTCCTTGAATGATTGTTTTGCTTGTCATAGTAGTGATTTTGTCGCTTTGGTAAGAGCGTATCGAAACAAACCTTTTGACTTAGCTAAGTCAGGACTGAGCTCGGGGAACATGAACAGCAATTGGATCCTTCCGTGCTGTACGAATCCACTGATCCGCCTGCTCGTCATGTTGTAACATCACCTGAATAACTCCTTTACCATTCCTGCCTTTAAGTCTTTTGACCATTACAACTTGGCGTTTCTCAATGTTAAGCTTCGAAGCTATTTTAGTTGAGAAAAACCAATGATCTCCAGTACATTGGACAATGTTTCTTGCTCAACGTTTCTGATGTGTTGTTCCAATACATCAAGTTTTCATTCCAAGCTCAACGTTTCTAATGTGTTGTTCCAATGCATCAATTTTTCACTCCGCCCTGGAGTGTAAATTAAAAAATTAAATTAAAATTAAAAGTAAAAGTGGCGCTGTTCCACAAACGATGGGACACTTAATATCAACGCTAGTGATGGCGCTAAACACGTAGCCGAATTCTAGGCTGAGTCCATTTAGATTGCCATCGACATGCTAAGACGACAAAGAAGAATAAGGGAATAGATTCAAAAACTCTGTGCATTCTTGCAGCAAAGAGTCCTAAATAGGTCACAAAACAATTGCATAGCAAATATCCCTCTTAGTTTCCATGCAAAATATTTCCGCTTCTATTCCCCTCCTCGGAAGAAGACACTTGATTTAAACAAGGTTATTATACTAACGATTCGACGGGAGACGGTTTAAACAATCATTATAAGTAGCGACATCCCTCTATGTATGCCGCGAATCTAACATACACTCGAAAATGTTTTCAATTGGCTATATGGGCTTATCAAGGACGATGCGGTTAGGAAGTAACGAACTAATTTAATTACTGATTTGGGTTTGTTCATTTTTTTTTTTACTTGAGTTCGTAAGCACTTGTTGTGGGATATCCCTACTAATTCTTCCTATCGAATACTTAGATATGGTTAATGAGTAATATTCTACTTAGGTAAAATAAAATATTATAATAAAAAGTTATTTTATTTATTACAATATTCTGCTTAAACTTAAACTGAATCAGGACAATGAACGTTACCAAAGTCGCATCGTTAGTGACTACAATACACATTTTAAATAGTCAATTCTAGCTACTAAAGGAAACAAAATCGATCGTTTTCAAAAAGCAAATAGACATTACCAAAACAAAGTTTCATCCAGATTCCAGGACCGACGAAAAATTTAAAAGCCATGAAAATATTTGTGAAAATAAGAAAGAGCAAATCTCAATGGTTGGGACGTGTTGAAAGAATACCGGAGGGAAGAGTGAATGAGGACAAAGCGAAAAAGGATGGAGGAAGAACGGTCTCGGAGGTTTGAAGCAAACAAATGATGCGTTACTCTTGGAAATGGAGCCAATTTTGGATGTGGTACTGTCTTGTTGAAACGGGAAGCTTGTATGTTGAATAGTGCGATGCGATAAATTTTGTTTTGATGAAAAATAATAAAGTCGAACGTGACAATATAGCATAATATAGGATGATAGAAATGAACATCATTTTTATTATAGACTTTTTGTTGCTGTTGCATTTAACTTAGATCTATATAGTTTAAGAACGCAATTGAAATAATAATTATCTAAGTACTCATATAGTATTATGTAGTCAGAGTGCTATATAGGTAACTAGATATTCTATTTATCACTAAAGAAACAACCCAAGATAATTTTATCAAAACAAAATTTTAAAAGATGCTATGAATGTGATTTGAGATTGTGCTTGTGGTTTTTGCACCCACAAAATATTGCGAAAGAAATAAGACAATCTGTTTAGACCTCACAGTTCTGAATCTTAGATTATATCTTCCCACAACAGTAGCAAATACAGTTCTGAAATAGGCTCGCAAGTATATTCAGGGGTTTAATTTAACAAAAGGTTAAAATACCATTGGTAGATGAAACGATTCGTTTGTCGAAATAGGAACTGGATAAATTAGACGTTGACGTTGAAGAATTTTGAAGTTATCGAGTAAAACACAAGACTGATTCTATTTCTGGACTGTCTTCTAAAGACAATGTCAATTACAGTGCAAACTGTTTCGTGGTGGTTCACTACAAAGCTGGCATTTAGAACATAATGTACCTACCCACTGTAGCTAGTACATTTGTAGTCTTAATCTTGAAGCTATTCAAAATGCACCGGGTATTTACATGGGTAAATAAGCTTATGTCGATGGTAAACGTTTGTACATTATTATGTTAGATGAGTTGGATCCAGTTCAGGTGACCAGTAGCAGTTTTTTTCCTGCTAGTGCAGGTTACAGTACGGAATTTTGGACACTCAAACATATGGGACAACAAATTCTATTCAAAGATTTTTTTTTCGAATATCAACTTCTTCTTAGCGTATCGATAGCAATCTAAATGGACTTGGCCCAGAATTCGGCTACTTGTTTGGCGCCATCACCAGCGTCCATTAGTTCCTGTAACGTGCAGCAGACAGGACACGATATTAAGTGTCCCATCATTTGTGGAACAACACCACATTTACACTCCAAGGTCGAGTCGTCTATGAATCTTCACCTGAACAGATTTTCCTTGCTTCGGCCAACTTAGGTCCGGAGTCGAAACTCATGTATATATAACTCGTCAAAACTCATGGTATAACGGTCGAAACTCATGGTATATATATTACAAGTCTATGATGAAAAAATGTCATGGATTTATTAAGGAACATAGTACTTCTGCCTTCTAACCTTGGAACTGCGATTTTTATCAGGGATTCTCTAGTGTCTTACAATTGGCCATCTTACTTGCTTAGCTTTAAATTGTTTAACTGGTTTCGAAGAACCGGTTAGCTGCAGAAAAGTTTATCTGTAACTTCAAAAAACGAATAGCTCATAACAGGACTGTCAAATTGTTGGTTAACACATTCAACTGTTCATTCAAACAATATTTTTTTGACATACGAAATAGATAAAGGAATCTTTCATCGACCGGAAAAAAACTTAAAAATAATCATAATTTTAACAAGAACAATAATTAAAAGTCAGATAAGAATTTGGGTCACTAGTGAGACCAACCCTTTAGTTCTACGCTTATTAACAATAATGACGCACACGCATTTTTTACAATTATTTGTCCAGATGTGTTGCAGGTGATAAATGCCCGGGTTTTCATTAACGCCTTTTTATTTATTGCTATAGTTTTAATAATGATGATAATACAGTAGTCTTATGCTTTATGGTTAACACCTTGACTGATAATGTTTAGGTTTTGAATAATGTTATGTTTCAGTGCAGTAGAAATCCATAAAGGGATTGTTTAGTATTAATATTTTTAACACTGTATCTTCTTCCGAGGAATGAAATTAGTAAGTACCTTTAGTGAAATAGTCGGAATCTATTTCTTTTATTGCATTTCTTTGCTGTAATGCAGTGTATCTCAGTCTTACCAGTCTGTGTCCAACGGTGGACGTCTTTCGAATGCAATGGTAGCATAATTCATCCATAATTAGCATGTTCTTATTGATGAAATGAATTGATGAAATGATGAAACAGAGGCCTCCTCAAGAGGCCTAGCCTATAAATCTGTCTAACCTTCTTCCAACTATGTTGGGACCGGCTTCCATTCTAACCGGATGCAGCTGAATACCAGTATTTTACATGGAGCAACTGCCTATCTGACTTGCACAACCTTATATACTATAATATCATCATCATCTGCCTAGTCTTTTTAGGGTACTGTATCAGAATTGTAAAACAGACAGACAGACCGAGTCTCACCATAAGGGTTCCTCCTTATGATCAGACTCGGTCTATCTGTCTGTCCGTCTGGCACAGCTGGATATCTCAAGAACTACTAATGCTATCAATTTGAAATTTAGAATAGTCATAGATGACGTTTGCTCAACTATTTTTCAAATAAGAAAGATTTTTTTTTGCAACAGGGTCTGAAACGTGGTCTTAAATATTTGAAGTGGGGCTACTAGGGGTATGTGGCCATATCATATGAAAGAGCGCTGTTTGCACATTCTCAAACATTTTTCTTTTTTTAGGCCGCATAGTTTTCGACTTTTGATGAAAAATGTAAAAAAAAATACCGTTCCCCTTTATCTCCGAAGTATGGATACAGAAAAATCTGAACTAATTCTATGTGATAGAAATTTATGTAAAGATTACAGAAAAAATAAAACGATGTCTGTAAATAGCACATTTTTTTTAAACATTTCACGTTTCACAATACGGAACCCTCGGTGCGCTAGTCCGACTCGCTCTTAATCGGTTTTTTTCAACTATGTTGGGGTCAGCTCCTAGTCTAATCGGTTGCAGCTGAATACAAGTATTTTACATGGAGCGACTGCCTATCTGACTACAGTACCTACTTATATACTATGACATTGTAGTAAAATTACACCAACAGAGCTCATTCACGAATCCACAATAAGTCTATTTCACAAGCCATATGGTCGCACTCAACTAAGTAATCAACGGATTTTGGAACTCCGAAACAAGTGACAATTACTTTGGTCCTAATTTTAGAACAATGACATGAATCATGCAATATACATCCACTATTGTTTAGCTGGCAAGTACTAAGTGATATAAATTTCTAGAAATAGAAATAATTAGTCGAGTTTAGTTTTAACGCGAAATTGGCTTAGACTTGTTTGAATGTGTGTAAGTGGTGGAGTGTTATTTTTTTTTTAGTGTGAAGAAAATGTGTCTCTTTTATCTTTCAGGAAATTTCAGGATGTTGTTGATCTCCTCACTTTTTTATTCTGTTTTGGGTTGTTAGTCAGGCAATTGGGCTTTCTTGAGGTCTCTTTTTATATTTGACCACCAGGTCCATGGCGGGCTGGCTTCTGCCTCTTTTTTGTTCATACACATATATACATAGTGCAATTTCTACTATATATTCTTCATTGAGTCTTTGAATGTATTCTGTAATTTTATCAGTGATGAAAGCCAGTATTAAGATATAAATTTCTACAAATAAAACTAATTATAGGTGTTGCCTGAGGTAGCTGCGCGGTGCGGGAGGGGTGATAGTTGTCACAAGTTGACGGATCACTGAGCTCTCGCATCACGTCACCACACCCCTCCCGCACCGCGCTCCTACCTCAGGCAACGTCTAAGCGGTCGGCCTATAGTCCAGTTTAGTTTTTTTGTGCGAAATTGGTTTAGCCTCTTGTAGCAATGGTTCGAGTGTTATTTTTCTTGATGTACAATTGAGTTTTTTATTATTTATTTTTTTAGTTATTTTAGTCTTCCATTCTTTCTTTTTCTTTGTTATCTTTCAGGGTATTTCAGGATACTGTGACTTCATATAATTGTTTATAAATCTGATGACTTAGTAAAAAAAGCTCCATGCTTTATTTGAGCTAATTTAATACCTATGATAATGGTGAACGGGAATGGATCCTTATGTGCGTTAAGATTAGAAAACAGTTGCAAATTTTAGTCTTGACGAGATTATTTAACTCTAACTTGAGAGAAACTAATTTCTGATATTTTATAGGTGCTAGTATCTTGATTAATATGAATTTAATACTTGTTTATTGTAAAAATGATTTTAAAATAGCCTGTTTTTAACCGACTTCAAAAAAGGAGGAGGTTCTCAATTCGGATGTTTATATATTATATATATATTTTTTTACAATAGTAACCACGTGTCACTGATTCGCGCACTGTACGATGTAATGGTTCCCGCCATTCCACTTGACAGAATCCCTTGATCGCCTCCATACGCTCATTTTCCTGTAGGTAGGCACACAACCCATTGGATTTTTGTCGAACAAGGTAAACAATTATAAATTGTTACTCATTTTCCTGTTAATTTACACGATTATAAGCAGCTGATACAATTCATGTATTTTTTCAACAGGAACTGGTCTATTTATAAGGAAATATAATAACTGTAAATGTTCACAGGAAACTATACTGTATTCATATTATTTTATGAAACGGTTTACGTACTTCGTAGTAGAATGACAATATTTTTCTAAACTAATTTCTAAAATATGTGTACACATTTTTCCACATATTTCTAAAAAAAAATAACAGCTTTAAATACACATATACTATACTTACATATAGTCACCACTTCAGTTATCAAGACTTATAAGACTAAAAATCTACCTAATTAAATCTAAACGACGCGACGCCTTAAATCAAAGTTCTAAAGTCGATACTGATGACTTCGACACTAACATCTACTCGGTACTCCAACCTAATATACATTAACGAACGGATTAAACGGATCCCATTCATCAACGTCACTACAAAAATGCTATTTCCACACAAAATTAGGCACTCACCTACACTTAGAGGATTTCGCGAACAATCGTATACCCAGACTAATAACTACCAAATGAAGGGTTGTAAGCTCTCCGAATTTTAATGAAATATTTGATTTATGCCCACCAAGCTTCAGGTAGCTTATTATAAGAATATATCATTAAACATTACATATATAATTAAACCGAATCTTAGCCTCCAGCTACCCCAATTTGGAGCCGGCCGCTGCATTATAATTTTAATAAAATTGCCCGTTGTCCAATAAAAAAGTAAAAAAATTAAAGTAATAATAAGAAAATTATAACACATCTGATTGATGTATTATTTGGTAATTTATTGGTTGTAATTACATCGTGTAATAATGGTCGATAATACTGCGAGCCGGCGGAGTGAGGGAACGATTTATTAGTATTTATTAAAGTATGAATTATTGTATAATTACTGGGATGGGTGCTTCCAAACTAAACAGAGCGGTTGTTTTAGGGTTGAATTTATGGGCAGCTCTCGGAGTCGATCTAATCGGGCTTGTTTGCGATGTAATTCGGGCGCCTCAGTTGCTATAAAACTATGTCGATGAGTGTGTTGGTGAGCTCAGCCGACGCAAAACCGGAGTAATGATATCTCAATTTTGATGTGAATGTGTTATTGTATTGCTCTAGTTTCGGTTAAGAATATTTATGGCGGTTTTTGAGTAACTTACGACGTATTGGAGAGTAAAGCTTGAGTTATCAATGGAAGATAGTGTTATGTTACGAAAATAATGTTATGGTATAAATAAGACTGTGTTATGGGTTTCCTTTTCTTGATAAGTTTAATCAAGAGTAGGGTATCTATCTATATTCCTTCAAAGTATAAAGTGATGTTAAGAGTGAATCTCGTAGAAGTTTTATTTTATTGCTGAAAGAGCCTGCTCTAGACCTTGATCACGCCTTTTGGAAAGCGATGGATGAGGTCTATGACTATAGCTGGCTTACTATAGATGGTCTATGGCTGTGTTCACTCTTGCTTTGAAGGCAGACGGCAAGTTACATGAAAGTTACCGTGGTTACTGTGAAGGAAAGCCCTTTTTGGCTAATTTGTGTGAGATTGATTTTGTGTGTTTTTTTTTTCATTATGTTTAGATACTAATTAATTGAGTATTGAAAATAGCTCAAAAAACATTTTCCCTTTTTATGCTCCCATTAAAAAGTTGTGTGGTCTTTACTAATCCCATAATTGATTTTGACAAACAGGTCGCATCGTTAAATCGATCAAATTTAATCGATTCCATATGTCAAACGGGGCCATCACTCCGCGTACAAACTAATACAGTTGATCCCCGCGATCGACTTAGTATCGATAAATGAGATGGATAATACTTCAAAAGAATTAACTTTACATAAACAAACATTTGTAGTGAATTGTTAATAGTTTTTACTGGCCCTTAATGCTACACACGTCGTTTCGGAGATCGTACTTAAGATAAAATAGTTTACAGATGCGTACCAAAGCTGTTATTACGCGCTTCACATAATTTATGCATTGACAATTTTAATTACTTCAACCGTATGCAAGTTGGTTTTTATAATTAAGCTGAATGAATTTAACTTTCACCTTAATTATTATGTTTAAAATAAGTTTTCGTTTTGTTCGGAGTCTGTGAAATGTTGTTTTACTGGCCAGTGCTTGCGTTCTTTTTTATATTTTCGAATTATGATAATGAGTTGCTTATTTGAACGAAGCTTTTTTATAAATTTATTATTGATTGGCTTATCGTATATAATTCCTACTTCGTGAAATCAACTGATCACGATTTTAAAGTTAAAGAAAATCCTTCTTAGATTAACTTCTAAATGTTTGTTACTCCAAAGAGTAGTTCAATCTTAATGGCTTCGACAAAGTCCACTTAGTGTTCATCAAGTCTATCGTGATCTACAAATAAACTGTGCCTAACTACAAGCTACGTACCGGAGCCACTGGCAAATAGGAAGTCCCTTTGTAGGGAAGACGTCTTCAAGTAGGGGTAAAACAGCTTGCCGCCGTCCTGGGGACTGCCGCCGCAACTGTACAATAAGAAACTCTATAGAAATAGCATGTTAAATAAACTAAAGAAAAGAACGGAAAAAGTCAAGTCGGTGTAGTAAACTTGGGTATATCCCGTCAGCCGCATCTTCCCGCCTAGAACGTTTAGAAAGGACTCCTCAGGCGGGTCCCCCCGTGCCGGCGAGGGGGTGGGGGGTGGTGCAAGGAACGCGCGGGGCTGCGCGATTTTTCACCCAAGACCACGTGTTAGTGGCCACGTGCATGAAAACTTTTTGGCGAAGTTTTTCCTCGCGTGCATGTGTTACGCGGTCCTTTTTTCGTTGAAAGCTCAACGTCGCCTTCACTTCGCGGTTTTATTTCTTAGCGCGCGTTCTCTTTTTGTAGGATCAAATCAACTCTGTTTTAATGTAGTCTATTATTTTTGTAGACGATATCTTTTATTGACGTGTAATTTGAAAAATTAATTGCACGTATATTTTGAATTTGTTCGAAACCGTTTTGTCGGTTAAAACAAAACCGTTTTCGAACTCCGAGCCTATTCGGAAATATTAGAACTTATGGATATTAAAAATTAAAATACGTCGATTAGTTCCAAATTTCGGAATGATCATTAATATTGATTGATACGAGCCGTGTCTAACACTCATAAAATTTATTGATTATCGACATCAGATTTCACCCACAGACAAGGGAATTAATAATAACGTAATAGTAATAAAAGAGCCGCTTTCTCAACACAATGCATCACTAGACTAAACCATTTTGCAATCAACATATCAACTAAACCGTGTCTAGAAAATTCTTAATTGAACTAATGAGAAGTAATTACAATTTTTATTGCGGCCATAATGATTACGATGCCTTAAAATAATAAAAGCAATTAGACATTGATGGGCGTAGCTGAGTAGTTTATGGTTGTCTCTGTCTCTCTCAGCGTGCTGGCCGGCTCGCGAGGGGACACCGAGATCAGATGTAATTGTTTGAACGGTTATAAAAGTTGATGTCAGAGACGGTGTTCTGTTTGTCGTAAAATGGTGAGATGTTTCCATTTCCAACGTTTTAATGTTAAAAAATATATTTACGTAGCCCTATGTACAAATCGTGGTCGATTATAGTAGCTAACACAATTGAACAATCTAAATATTAATCAAAGCTACAGAATTTTAATGACCGCGTGTACAATTAAAATGACTGATTCATAGCAACGAAGTTGGGATACAAATGAGTCACGTGATATACTCTAATTAGGTACAATGTACTAAGAATTCAAAGGAATAAAATGATGCGATCACGTCTAAATTCAACTGACGAATAGATTAGTTTGTGACATCGCAGAGGGGCTCATGATTGACTCTTGTGTGGTTAAGCACCGAAATTTCAATGATATTTGGCAGAGCATCTACTATATTTACTTTATATTTTCATTAGATGTTTTATACTAGTTTTAACTTTTATTTGTAAAATCCAAAATACCTATTAAATATCTCCATGCACGTGTTTCTGTGACCAGATTTCTTTCTTGGTTTCCGTTTTTTTTTCTTTATTTTTGTTTCTGTGTCCTTAAGTGCTATGAAGGGAAATAAAAAATATTCTTTGGTAAAGTTTTTATAAAAGGATTTTTTTCTACCCATGTTTGATCTTCTTAATATATCTTTATTTAGGATTAATTTTCTTCATCAAAAACTTACTATTACATATTTACAAATTTTCAAAATCTAGATTCTGATTTCCGAGAAAGAATATTTGTCCTTAACAGTTTTGTATTTTGTACGTTTCTTTATTTAAATTCTTCTTTTTCCTTTCCTTAAATAAAATTAATTTCAGATTGGCTCAGTATAGATTTGTTGGAATATTTCTGACTTTTTCAGTACAAAGGTCCTTTTTTATATTTCAGGATGTCATATTATTTTGACAATGTAAGTAATAAAGATATTGATGGGAAAACCAGAGTTCAGAAAAAGAAATGAAATCAGAAAGTTGAAAAACAGGGTAAGGCAACAAATCTCCGAAGAAATTTATACTTCAATAATTTTTATTCAGAATACATATCGAAAAGTACTTATCGTTTATTATACATAGTTAATAGATATAATGACAATTTCAAAGAGTTAGCACACATTTTTTATGGAAAAAGAGGAGGAAAAAAATTTGAACAGAAAAAACGAACAATGTGTCTGCGCAAGCGCATGTTTGAACGTTGTCTAGAAGAAGTTATCGTGCAATAAATCTTTATAATCATATGTTTATTGTATCATGTAATGCGTTAGTCTATTATTTGTGTATTTTCTCTTGTTTTTTATTATTATTATCATCCACGGCAGTGGTAATACGATCTTTATTAATGATCAGTTCGATTAATTTTAATCATGTGTAATTTATTTTTCTATCCTCGATATCAGTTAAGTACTTATTATTTTTCTTGTAGCCTTAACTTTTTAGAACTTGGCGTTAGCTGTTTTGATAGGTATACACAAATATGTTTTTAAAACAATATTTTTCTCATTGAAAAGGTAATTTAGGAATTTTAAAATAATGTATTGAAGTTTCAATTAAACTTTATTAGGTATATAGGTTAGATAGTAATTTGGTTCAAAGAGAGCAATTATTTTAACAAAATTAATGTTGTGAGTGTGCTTTATTCGATGGAAAATTATCTTTTTCATTCGCATTCAATTAACAATTTTACTGAATAATAATTTTTATAATAAGTAAGAACATGTTAAGTTTAAAACATTAATTAATTTAAAATATTCTAAAACACAAGGTGTTACATTTTGAGCATAATCACAGAGTAACTAATAGTACCTAATTATAATAGTGATTTTATCAAAAATTAAATGGGTGATAATGATTTCAAAAAGATGTAGCGAATTATAGCCCACTTAATATCTTAATAATGAGAAAATGAATGATGTAGCAATAAATTAATGGTCTTATGATAATGCACCTGTTTTTATCGTTACCATCAAATTACTTTTCATAGTGGGTGTTGAGCTGTCGAAATAAATATTCAACAAATTTTATGTTCAAAATAATTTATTCAACAAACTATTACTTTGTCTACAAAAATATATTGAGTACTCGTCCAGATACACGCATGATGATGCACTATAAACGGAAAATCAATACAGCCTACAAAAAAAGTTGCCCAAAGAAAAGAAAAAAAGTTAAAAAAATACCTACAGAAAAACGCGACACATGTATTCGAACCAATCAGCTGTTTGTTGGCTTCGTTCGCCCCGCCCCGCGTAACTTTTCCTCTTTGGCACGTCAAAAATATAACCATTCCATCATTTTCCCGATACGTGTGATAAACTTTTTATCAAGGTATTCAATTTCTTTTTTATCTCTCTCGCTCTCTGTCCCACATTCATACTATTTCCTTCTTGAACTTCATGATGGACTTAAAATCGACTACACGCGGCTTACTAAATATTATTTTATGTTACCTCCAATTAAATAAACAAAATCTATCGTTCATTAGAAACGGCTTCGTTTTATAATTAAAATAATGAAATAAACTATTCTAAAAAGTATAAATTTTGGAAAAAAAAATATAAGTAGGTAAAACTATCAAAACAAAACTTATTTGTACTACAAGAAAAGACAAAAAGCAAGAAAATACATTGTATAACAATACAAAACTTAACACTTACAATATCCCAGGAGCTAAATTATAATAGTTAGAGCTTTAGATTTGTTTTCGTAGCAGTGACGTTGTTAATTAGCCGGCGCTCGCTGATTCATCACTTTATAGCGTCTCAGCGGCTAGTTCAAGCCGATAGTTAATTATTACACTCCAAGCACGTTACCAGTTTCCTTTAAATTTAATCCTTCTTAACCCTACAACAACACTCAGTCCGATATCCGAACGCACTCGAAAGTTTCAAATCAAAATGACAGAAAGACGCGCGAAACGTTTTTTTTTTCAACTGTCAAACGGGACACGAACAAACGCAGATACGGCCGTCCACGTCAGTACGCTGACGTTCACTAGTCGCGACTCGGCGTAAGTCGAGGAGAAGAAGGCAGCGGTCTCGGCCAACACGCCTTTCGTTCGTCTCTCTCTCGCGCGGCTATACCCGCCCGACCATTTTTACGGTTTAACCGACTCAATTCAATTCAACTCAACTCAATTGTCGTGGCGCGAATGCCTTTGCACTGGACGCTAGAGTGAGACGTATAGCTTTCACCTTATTTCAGTGGCTGCATTTTTCATTAAATACAATTTAATTGTTTCCGTTAATGTAGTGTGGAGTAGTGCACCGAGAATAAGGTCTTGGTGTTGAAACGTTGACGTTACATGCGTTTGAACTAAGAATCTGCGTTCGGAAAAGCGGAATAGAGCCTTAATCTTAGTTAAAGACGCAGCAGTGGGCACGGATGTGTCCGTTTCGCTCGCGCCACTATCGTCCGGCGGGCTTAGGCCGCGCGCGCGAGCGAGACATCCGAGCGGCGATAGGCGTTCCCGTTTCCATCGGCTCTCACTTCTGGGTGTGTAAAGTTTTAGGCCGAAACATGTAAAAATGCATCTTGAAAAAAAGTTATGTATTAAAAAAAGAAGCTTAGTGCGAGGTGGGGGGACATTAATGCTGGCGGGAGGTGGCGAGGATGGCTTTTTTCGCATGCTGTATTTTCGGGGGTGTTCGCGTAACTGGACAATGCATTATCGAGCAGTGCCGGCGAATCGGACGCATCACCTTAGTGGCCCATTTGAACTCGAAAACAACTGGATTTGAATGGGATATAGCCAGGCCGTTGATATAACGGCTTTACCGCATTTCGAATAGATTCCGAAAATGAATCTGGATAAACATTACGTACATCGTAGTAAAAAAAAGTAACAAAAAGCATTAAACGCAATTAAAAATTTCACGGATTTCAATTTTGATTTTCCAAATGAGTTACAATCAATAAATACGCCATAAAATGATTTGAGTGTAGGTATCATTGGATTGATTTCTTGATCTTTAAAAAAAAAGGATGATGAATTGGATTAGAAAAATCACAGGTGCAATGCACTTATAAAGTCGTATTTCACGTATCAATTGAGTTGATGGTCTGATATCTATTATCTGAACTTTTTCTAACTTTTTGTGTTCAATAGTCAGAAATAAAATTAATATTTGCATCAAATTTTTCATTCCTTACGTCATCCAGTTTACATGATCATCTTTTATCATTCAAAAAGTTATTATCTTCTTATTCTTCCATCATAAACTTCTATAGACTCATAGTCTTTTTCTAAAAGTAATATTCCGACTTTATTCTTTATTTTTTCTTACAAAACATCAATAGTTACATTTTTCTGCCTACTTCTAATTAAAAAATTGATCGAAAATATCTTTGCCTAAAGTTTACTAGAAGTTCAGATTGTGGAAGGCTGTGCAATCTAACGCATCCAAATCTTCTCATATTAACTTACGATCACATGACCAGTATAACTTATGCTTCTTTTCCTGTACAGATGAAGGTTGAAACATAAAGAAATCTACAAAAAAAAAAAAATGATGTCGATAATGTTAAGCCCCGGTAATCTTTTCAAGGAGTGCTGTATATAAGGATGTTAGATAGAAAATATTACAGTAAGTATTACAGTAACAAAAAAATATGACAGACATGTCGCTTAGAAAATTTAAATAAGTTTCACCTTTCGAGATCTTGATTGTGTTATACGCGTTAGCGGCGGAAATACAGACTACCCTAATTACCCTACTTGTTTATTTTACGCAATAAAAGCCTTTAGAAACTTTTATTTTTACATTGTAATGTCAGGACTAACTGCGGTGAAAAATCATAAGCAAAAATCGTGAAGTCTTTATTAATGCAAAAGCAGAGAGTACTTCGTCGATATCATTATAATGTTCATTATAATGTTCCCACTGCTAGGACAAGGCCCTCCTCTCTTCGAGAGGGAGTGAGCCGTAATCCACCTCGCGGCCCAGTGTGGGTTGGTAAATCGTCGTTGATAGTCCAATACCGCGTAACTAACATTATTCAAAACCGCGTATGTACAAAAAAATCAAAAATGAGATTTCGCGATTTTAGGTAACTGATTGTGATTGGCGTCGACCCGTACGAGATTTTTTTGAATCGACCAATAGGAAGAGGAGTTTATTAAAAATTACAATACCGCGGATCTTTCGACGAACAAGTTACGACACGAAAGCCGCGTATCTGCGCCAATTTGTATAATGGACTAAATTTTAAAAGTGGAATTTTGCGCGTACTGGCATGCAGCACTAGTATTTACAAAAAATATAAATATTTATAGGTTCTAGAGTAATATTTAGACTAAGTTATAGGTCTGCACCCGATTTTGTTAAAATCTAATTACAATGAATACGTGAAAATTGGCTCTAAACACCAAAACTCGTCAGTTTTCCGGTTGCAACTGGCCTATCTTTTTTTACTCAAAGCCCTTTAAAATAACATACTTGTAGAATAAAGTGATAATTGTCACTAAAACTATAAACTAGTATAGTTTTCTGACTGTTTAAGACTTGTTGTAAACATATTTCACATAATAGATAGTGTGTTTCTTCACACTATGGTTAACAAAGTGCTACTCTACTGTTTCAGATAATTTGTCACACAATAACAAGTTTTCCGAAAGTCAGTATTCCTGTATTTTTTCAAATTCCTTTATTTTTGTTATTTCTTATCTAATCGGCTGGCCGGCTTCAAATCCTACCAAAGCAACCCAAAAGAGTTCCCCAAGTTAGGATTTAGCAAAAAAATTGTCCAAAAAGTGCGTGCCGAAAGCATTCCTTAATTATTCCACTCTTGAAATTTAGTCCCATAAGTGTGTGGAGTATTTATTTAAGATCTGGACGAGGGGTTGGCGATGGCTGCGTTGTTGATCTCCGCGTGTTAAAGTACAACCCTAATGGAACAATCGAATACAAAAATCATTTTGAAGCAGATTCTAGCCCCCTACCTCGGAGACCTAAAAATATTTCTTCACCTTTGTTCAGCGTTCCTTTACTTTATTCATCGAAACTACCTATTCAGGAAACAAAATATGAACACTTGCAACAACTGAAAAGTGTCATAACCCGTGATTGTCATGCATTTTATGATAATTTGCCGTTTAAAAAGAAATAAGTAGTGATTTTAGCAATGTTTGTTTTTGTTGGGCATAATTGTACGTTTTTTTTTAATAGATATTACTTTAGGTCAATTTGTTAACTACAAAGATAATTTTTTTATTATAGAAGAGAAGACTTTAAGACTGTTTCTAGATTTGTTTAGTTACAAGTGATAATTTTGAGTATGTTCGATTTGTTCCTAAATGATAATGGCATCAGCTAATTCTTAGTTGCTAAAAAAGTATTTTTTTAGAATTTATTTTTTTATTTGATGTTTCAAGATATTCCTGCATAGTTGCTATTGCAGTTTATAAGCTGAGTTAGTTTATAGAAGAAATAATGTCGACTCTTTATTAACAAGTATGAAAAAATATCAACTAAGTAACTAAAATAACAACTCTGATAACTTTATTCTTTCTTAACCATATAATGTTTATGATTTAACTTAATCATTTAAATACTTAATATTATTAAATAAATGATTGATTGAGGTAGTGGTATTTTTTTTTTAATTTACAATTTCGCGTAAGTACTGTCTATGATCCAGAGTCATGTGAAACTATACAGCGTAAGTGACTTTGTAAATGAAGTATTGGGAATATTGATTATAAAACTAGTACATTAGATTAAGGACAACGAAACGATCCTTTACTCAAGTTCGTTCAAAGTTCGGCCGATTAGTATTTTAGAAAATTAGTTTTTTGGCCCTCCTGTAAAATCAGCGAAAGTGTACATACGCGGTATTTAACAATGTTAGTTACGCGGAATTGGACTATCAACGACGAAATGTCACATGTCTTCGAATTTTTGGTTCTAGGACATGCCGGTTGCCTCACGATATTTTCCTTCACCGTTTTTTCCTTCGTCGATGTACACATACAAAAATAGATTATGTAATCAATCTAAATATATTTTTTATTTAATTTCAATAGGGCAATAATTTTTTTAATACCTTGATCCCTAGACACTTTTGATGTCTGTACCTACACTAGATCTTTCATTTAGATAGTTTCATCTCTATCGCCTGCCCTTTTCAATGTGTCTATAAGTCTACCTGTGTAGACGTCTGGACATCGGTCTCCTCTTCATTACGGCACGTGTGTTAGATTCCGAGTTAGTCTCATCCACCACCTCCCTGTGATATCGCAATGACATTAGTTAGACATTGTCCGAAGGAGAAAATTTGTTATATCTATGTTTGATGTGCTTGCTGCGTTAAGATTTAATTTTTTAGCGTTCGAAAAAAATTGGAATAGTGACTTATTTTGTACGCATAAAGTAAAGTAGATGAAGGTTTTAGGGTTTTTAAAAATATAATGACTTTATAAAAAGTTAACTTTGCAGAAATCGCCGAAGAAGAGACGATAGCCTTGTAGGCAGTGTATCGAAAGATGGATGTTAACTTTTATGTATGAATTCAAGATTTCGTACCGTGTTTTATGTTTATAGGTTTGTAGAAAAATAGCAGTATCTGTCAAAATATATCAAGTTAAGAGTAGAAAATATTTTTATTTCGAATCAGGCTTTTAATTTTCGAAAATCGAATTGAACGTTAAATGAAGCCCTCTAGTGAAAGATTACCCTAAAGTGACACAATGAAGTGTGAAAGAAGGTGTATCTGACGGCATAGACAAGTGACAATCGCTTTAAAAGCGTTTCGTATTTCTATAACTACTTTCCACAGGATTGACATTAGTTTTTTGGTAGCATGTACATCCAATATATTTTTGAGGTTCTCATCATCGTTATCGCTGATAGAATGTCACTTTGTCTAGGCCCACTGGAAAAACACTAACTTCAGCTGGCATTATTAATCACAAACTTTTTTTTTAACCATTGGATCACTTGATGTTTGAAAGACAAGCGGCGAAAACTTAAATTGACCTTGTCCGCTCTGTTATAACCCTAAAATTCCGTCTCAATAAATTCAAACTAAATGTCAAGACGTTATATTCCGTACGTTGGTTTACCGTAAACGGGCCCGGCCGCGGGCGATCGCTTGTTAATCAATAATCTGCTTGACCTCTCATATCAAAGAGGTTTGAACTGTAAAAGCTCTAAGTAATTGTATTAGGCGATGTTCGCCGATATATCAACTAGATACTAGGGTTGCGTTTAGATGGGACACCTTTGGACGTTAGAGGATAATAGTATAGTTTTTTGTTATATTTGAGAAGACGTTAGTTGGTTTAGTTACTACCCTCTCTTCGGCCCGCTTAAACTATAAATCACTATCATTTAACGCTAATCGTATTCAAAACATATTTTTGATTTTTGTCAATCATTTGATGATGACAGAGACAAAACATTTTTTAAATATGTTTAGTGATTTTTGAAGTACCTATGTCCCTCGTTAAAATTATCACACAGTTTAGCCACAAAGACTTTTGATTCGAGTAAGACTGATCCATTTTTGGTATACCTACTATTAAGACAGTATCTGCTTGCACTAAACAGCACAAAATATATATCGCAAACTGCAATTCGATGATATGGCTAGGAAGACAGTGACTACCGTGCTAGGTGTCTATGGTTCAATTTATTTTTTTAATATTTGTTTTTTTTTCACCTTTTTTGATGTTTTTAATAGGTACCTGTATTGTCTTTTGTTGCACTAAATAAACGTTTTATCTATGCATGTATCTATCTATCTACCGAGATGACGACATTGGCCGATTCCTATAACTGACGGACTGTAAAAGGTTAAAATTAAGACTCTTTTATCTTTACCAATAATGAAGCAAAGACCTCAGAGCTTTGCATAGTAGACCCATAACTATGGAAGCAGCTATCACAGGTACAATTAGCTTACGGATCCATTTATATTCCCAGTTTGGCAACAAGAAAATGCTACTAATTGGTAAGCAAAACCATCGTTTTTGTTTATAGGAACCGAGCATAACTGAGAAATATCGAAGAACAAGACATATCGCGCCGACACCGAATAAATTGGTATTAAGGGCAGGGAACTGATGAAACTATAATTCGAAATCTACTTAAATGAGTTCACAAATGTGTTTAATTTAAAATTCTTCAGTCACTCGATACGAACGAAGAGGACTGTTCGTTTCATTCATGTAGAAACGACTTCGACACAGCTATGCTTTAACTCATAGAAAAAGTCAAGGTTGGCTGAGATAGACTTCGCGAATCACGATATTTCTTGGCTTATTACTCGTGTGTAATTTTTATAAATTTATACATTCTCACTTTTAACGACATTCTATCCTATTATTATCCTACTTTTCCTACTAATATTATAGACGCGAAAGTTTGTGAGGACGGATGGATGGATGTTTGTTACTCTTCCACGCAAAAACTACTGAACGGATTTTGATGAAACTTTGCAGTAATATAGCTTATACATCAGAATAACACATAGGATACTTTTTATCCTGATTATCTCACGAGATCGATACTTATGCGGGTGAAATCGCGGAGTGCAGCTAGTACAGACGCCAGCACATCAAGCTATCCGAAACTGTAAAATTTTCCCAATCAACTTTGAACCTTATGCTTTAGCGATAAAGTTGAAAATCTATTGAAGGAATTTGACAGATTGTAGTAACTTGATGTGCTGGTATCTGTACATACATAAACTTACACCTTCTTCCCATGGGGGTAGGCAGAAGCTTCAGAACGCCACCTGATACGATCCTTACATACACATACGCCTTTTGCTTTGTTTACTACGTTTATACGAGATGTCGATTGAGATCATCGGATAATTTAAAGTTTAAAATGCCAATGCATTCCACAACATTATTCGACGCATACTTTTCTGTTCAGGCCGCTCGTTTGTGGAATGCAGTGCCAGTTCAAATAAAACGCGCGTAATCGTTAGCTGAGTTATTAAGAAGCTTACATGACCTAAAGCGTGGCTGCATAGAAAAGAAAGAGAAGCGTGATGCACAACGCCGGTAATTTATTGCAAAATATGAAGCAATTATTTAATTACCAAAAATCTGTTGTTTGGACTAAAAAATTAAAACACTAGTATTTTTTAGTATGTTGCTTGTAGAATAATCTGACAAAAAATCAGAATGATTGTATGTATATTAGTATGGTTTTTATTGTAAAAAGAAAGTTTTTAGCGATATCTTCATGATTTTTTTCTACCGTATCAAATAAGTTGTATTTTGTTTTCTACACACTATCTACCTAGCATATATCCTGAAGAATATCATAATATATTTTTCTGATTTTGTTTACTGTAGTCGATCATACTTTTATTGTTTCTAAAACTTGCGTTTAGGTCCTGTAAGCCCCTTAAAGGACTCGTGAAGGTACATTACTTGTTTTTGTGATCTTGCTTTCGTAGCTGCAATAATCTGTAGTCATCATTTATTTTCATTGATTATGTATACTTAATATGTATTTATTTATGTATCTATTATACAGCGTCCATACTAGTATTATAAATTCGACAGGAACTCTGTCTGTCTGTCAGTATGTTACCTTTTCACGCCTAAACCACTGAACGGATTTCGATAAAAGGAGACGGGCGAAAGTTCCTAGAAAGTTGGGCCTGATGTTACAGTACCTAACAATTATTGCATTATTTTATTTATACACTAATACCATTTTAAAAAAAACTAAATTATTTACGACTGCTCCATGGGAGAAAGAAAATATAGGATGATATTGGTTTGTTTGAAAACAACCTCTAACCTAAGGTTATACACTGAGCTCTCACGTAATACTTCAAGAAAATAACTATTTGACTGTATTGTTTACTAGAGTTAACCTGAATTAATTGAGTTAACCTCACTGATCGAATAATAATAATTACAGCACACGAAAACAACAGAAAATATCCACTATCGTACCGCCGCAAAGACAACGAACGAAGCCATAGACATATTTATCTCAATGAACGAAGCGAATGATGTGATTGACGTTTGAGTTTTTGACCTGACATTGACATAAGTTCCGCTTTGTTGCCTGTATATTAAAACATTGACAATCGATTGTGAAATCGATTTATGAATCAATTCATTTTTACGAACATTATTTAAACCATTATTTAAAAAAATAATGTGTCTTATTTAAACTTATGTAATAAAGAATAATTATTAATATTTTAAATAATTAATTAATTATTCATTCTATTTTTGTAATAATAATCGATTGTAACATCGATTAACTTACCTATATCATATGGCAACATTGTTTTAATGAAAATAAGGGAAGTCAGTATTAATTTGATTAAATAATTAATTTCTTATCCCATGATAAATCTGTTTAATATTTTATAATCTACCACAAAAAAACTGAAACATATTATTGCTAAATATTTCATTTGTGTAACGTTAGGCCCAGATTCGCCCGTCTCCTTTGGCGAAGAGATAGATTGCATCCAGGGGAAGAACATAGGACAGTTTTTATCCCGATATTCCCACGGGATCGACACTAATACGGGCGAAGCCACGGGGCGCTGCTAGTTACATATTATTATACTATATATATATATATATATATAGTATATCTCTATCTATGTATCTATTATAGTATATTATTTTGCACAACTGACAACCACATTTTTTTATATCCACGCAATCACTGTCCATTCCAAAGTTATCGCGGAAAACGATTAGGCCGCCCATTGTATGTTTTGTATTAATAATCGTATTTTTTGTTATGTATTTTCTGGTTTAGTATATATAAATAAATACATCTGGTCATACATGCACACCGGTTGTGAGTACTACACACCTAACCTTTCTGAGAAATATCACCGACAAAGCCACTATCTTCCGGTCGATTCTGTAAAAATCTCACCGTGAAAACTTGGTGATGTGAGTTTGTTTTTGCTAGGAATTGACACTATTAATAGCTCGCTCTACGCTCACTTCACCTAAGTTTTCACGGTGAGATGGTTACAGAATCGCACTGCTGATGTCATATTTTTCTTGTTTCTTCACTTTTAAAGAAAGGTGCCTTTTTCCTCAAAGCCTGGCATCCTGAACAGATGTATAACTAAGCATCGGTCATATTTTGTAGCCATGCTGCCTCAAGTCCGCGTGGTTAATTTAGTTACGAGTTTGAGTATAGTTGAATGGATGATCAAGGACTTGCCAAGCTCCAGTGGTTTTTTGATGTTCACCTTTGGATATTTTGCTTAGTTTAAAAGTGGTTTAACTTCAATAAAAGCATAGCATTATGCATTCCCTGTAAAGGTTTCTTTTCTATTGAGTTTACCTTATTATGTAAGCGTTCATAAATTATAATATTTAAACAATAGTTTACTTACTGAAGGAGTTAGTCCCTCGTATCGGCACAAATTTTATAAGAATATAATTATGTCGTGGTGAAAATAAGTCTTGTACTACTAAGTCAAAATACCTGTTTCAATTAGGCATATAAAAGGCACTTTAGAAAGAAAATTGCTCCTTTCAAAAGGTAGTTTCGTATAGCGAAGAATGGGCAAGAAACTACATAGTTTAATAGTACATTATGATATAAGTGCGGTAAGTTGAAAATTACAGCCGAGGCGATATTGCTTGCCCGAGCCGTAGGCGAGGGCTAAAAGAAAGCAGAGGCTGTAATTATCAAAGCGCACGTATGTCATACGACGTTTTATAACATATTTGCGAGGAAATAAATAAAGCTAGGACTTCGGAATAATTTTTACTTCTTAACAAAAGCGATGCGCGAGCGTTCGCGCTTTTTTTTCAGACATAGGCACAAAACAGCCAGTATTATTAATAAAGTAAATTATTCTTTTTTCTTTTTTTTATTAATGGTTGTAATTTATTGTCAAAATTAATTAAATTAAAGAATTAAATGTTTATTTATTATATTTTATCTCCCAAAGTTAATTTTATTCATAAAATATTGACTACTTTTCTGAAATAAAAACTCTTTGCTAAGATTTATAAAAGTACCGTTCGTTTTGACGGAGAATCGTGATAAACCGTGCGATTTACTTTACATTACCGCACAAGTGCGTAATGAGATACATTACGATATTGAAATTGGTGAAATAAGAGACCCTTTACGAGCAAATATGTTATAAAATGTTTTACAATATTTTTTTACTAGCAGCGCTCCGCGTGGTTTCACACTCGTAAGTTTCGATCTCGTAGGAATATCGGGATATTCATATATTTATTTGCATTCCATAATGTTGTAGAGGTGTTACAATAGCTTAAAGCTAAGGTACAATTATGGACCCTGTAGGGCACAGCAAAAAGTATAAAAAGTATGTGTTAATCCAGGAAATGATCTGTCTATGTGCCAATTTTCATCCAAATCTGTTCAACGGTTTACGCGTGATTGAGTAACAAATATCCAAACATCTTCACAAACTTTCACATTTATAATACTCGTACTAGTAGGATAAATTCATTATAATAATATAATTAATGTGAACAGGATGTAAATATAACATGATCGCGGAACTTTCAACTTCATTCATACTTAACCCTCAAATGACCCCACATTTTATTTCCAACTCCGATACTCTTCTCAGTGACATTTGTGGGATACAATTTGTGGATTACTCAACCGGCAACTGTCACCGCTCAAACATAATTGTGATGGCGACACCTAACGCGTCACCGAACTGATACCTGTAGCTGTGAACATAAGCATTGGTATTGTATTGATAGTATCAGTAATATTGACTTTAGTTTTTGTTATGGCATTTGAGTTGACTTAATTTAAAGGGCTGTAAGTACATTGTGCTTCGTCATTTCATGTGAGTTTTGTAGATACTGCGTTGCCTTTTACTTACTTATGATTGGTTTGCTAACTAAGGTGAGTAGGTTCCATAATTATATACAAATACCAGCACATCAAGCTACCCTAAGCTGTCAAATTGTCCCAATCAACTTTGAACCTTATGCTTTAGCGATAAAGTTGAAAATCTATTAAAGAAATTTGACAGATTGTAGTAGCTTGATGTGCTGGCATCTGTACTTAGCAATAGCAATTTGTCATGTTACGTTTACATTCTTGCTTATATCGTTTTCATCATTTTTAGGGTTCCGTACCCAAAGGGTAAAAACGGGACCCTATTACTAAGGCTCCATTGTCCGTCCGTCCGTCTGTCACCAGGCATCTCATGAACCGTGATAGCTAGACAGTTGAAACTTTCACAGATGATGTATTTCCGTTGCCGCTATAATAACAAATACTAAAAATATATAAATAAAATAAATATTTAAAGGAGGCTCCCATACAACAAACGTGTTTATTTCGGCGTTTTTGCCTTGTGGTACGGAACCCTTCGTGTGCGAGTCCGACTCTCATTTGGCTAGTTTTTTTTTTAAATTAGGTTGTATATTTATCCTGATGAAATAATTGAATCTATAATATCGGTTAAAAACATCTCCTTTCTAAAAATTAAGAAAGAATTTAAAAAGTTTGCCTCAATCAATCAATTTATTCCAAAAAGTTCAATGTTTACAATTCCACCACCAATTAAATAGTAAAACATACTTACCTATCATATTTAATCTTCTAGACATCATGGAGTTTATTTCTATACATTGCTTAAACTTAAGAGACTTTTAAACGTCAAAAATGTATGGTTAAATATTGGCCAATCATTACTTAACATTAAACCCCAAAATTCTCATTTAATGTATCCGATCTAACACTATCTTTTTCCCAGTCTGCATCAACCAAAAACCAATTTGAATTTGTAAGAACAATTACTATTAAATGTAGTATTTGTAGTCACCCGTCCAAAAGCATCCCATCTGTCCACCCCCTTACACTGGTTACTAAATTCTACACACATTATCGAGGTAACAGAATCACTATCGACCAGGGAACATCGCTTGCGCTTCCTAATCATATCAACTTGATACTTAGCTCCTCAACGTGTCCTTCACAATATAGGGGCAACACAATTTAGACTAAAGGCTCTTGCAAAGAGGCGCGACGCGCGACACGAATCGCGCGCGACACAGAGACACCGCTCGGTGCGCGACTTGCGCGCGCGATTTTACCGCGCGTCGCGCCTGTTTGAAGGAGCCTTAAAAAGGGTTTTATAATAACTTCAAAGAAAAATCATTTGTACCTTTCTAAGAATTTTTGTCGGGCTACGTAGCGACGTGTGGATGGTGTTGTTGGTGTGGTGGCGTTATGTTTTGTGAAGAGAAACAAATGTTTATGTTGAACACTATTTATTGACTCACTCTCAAACTGTTATTAAGTTTAAAATGTTAGTGAAATGTATTAACATAGACACGCAACGCCGAAAGATACCTCACTGCAATACATCGCGGGCTGCTTGGGGGTTTAGCTCGATAAGTGGCATGTGCGTGCGTGTCTGTTAGCATACATTTGTATTGCATGGAGGACACATCGAGGTAAACTGCGATCGCGAGGTATCGCAGTGTGGCTTCTTCGGCATTTAATTACTCTAACAGTATAGGAAATATAGGAAATAATGTCCGTAGGGAAACCTCGGAAAGGGTACAAGAGATATTTGAAAGTTCAGTCAAATAATCGAAGATGAATAATAGCTTTGTCCCTTGCAAAATTCCAATCCGACTAAAACAGTACAAAATTCAACCGAGTCAAAAATAAATCGGAACAATTCGCTAAAGAATCGAGACTTCGTCTCAGTCTCAGTTAACACGTCACTTATACGTATAAATAGCTGAATGACGTCACGCCTTCAAATCCGACCAACTTGCAGCGGACGAAAGTTGCCGATTCAATTATTTATTGATGCCTAGTGAATGTTACGTGTGCTGTTGTAATAGGCTGAGGAATTGCTATCAGATGTAAGATTTTTAGTTTGTTTGCTTAGTTGTGTATGAGGAAAATGTCGTTTTTAATATTCAGTTATGATTATAAGATATTATTATATTATACTTACATATTATTATCTTCGCAAATTCATCACAGCGAAAATCAATGTCAAAATCTTATTCAAAAATGTATGTAAATTGATTGCAATTATTGGCAGATGATAACTACATAGGTACGTCACTAAACTCTGAAGGCTCCTACAAACAGGTTGCACCTGTGCAATCGCGCGCGACACAAAGGTACCGCTCGTTGCGCGACTTGCGGTGCCTTTGTGTCGCGCGCGATTTTACGCGTGTCGCGCCTGTTTGAAGGAGCCTTGATATTTAATGCATCGTCAAAATCTATAGGCGCATGGAGTGATTTATAATAAGGATTCCCAATTTTTCTGCGCACCTTCTTCTCCTTCGTACTTCTCTCACTGCTAAAGATTGCACCATTTGCACCACATACGAAGAGTATGAGATCTTCCGTTGTGTGGACCGCGCATGCTGCCTCCAAAAATCTTCTTGAGTTCTTGACCTATATGTCCTGAAAGAAATAGGTATATTAGGCACTTCTCTGGATAAAAAGATGAGGATATCTCCACGTTAATATTTACATGCATATATAGTTTATAACAAAGTCGATTTTCGTGTCTGTCTTTCTGACTGCGTAGGTTTTCTAACTGCATAATGGATTTTGATGCGAGAACATCTGTAGATTACACCCCTGCGAAATATCGGCGGGTTGCTAGTCCACACAAATATAGATACAAATAAACAAAATTGGTCTAATGAAGTAATGACAAAATAACAGCTTTTTACCAAATACATATTTTGCGTATTTACGGTACTTATAACAAAGGCTAGTGGCTAAGAATAAACAGCCGCACGGGTCAATCGATCAGGTTAAGCTACGCTTGCCGCGGTTGATCCGTGGATGGGTGACCATCTTTACATACCAATACCCCTCCGTGTCTCAGGAACCACGTTAAGCTGTTGGTCCCGGCTGTCATTCGTGAATCTTTGACAGTCGTTACGGGTCGTCAGAAGCCCGAAAGTCTGACAACTAGTCTTACCAAGGAGCATCGTATTACCCAGTAACTGGGTTGTGGAGGTCAGATAGGCAGTCCCTCCATGTAAAATACTGGTATTCAGCTGTATCCGGTTAGACTGTAAGCCGACCCCAACATAGCTAGGCAGATGACGGTACTTATAACAAAAAAACGATTTCATTTTTTTGTCCGTCTCTTCGTTCCAGCTAATCTCCGAAGCGGCTGGACCGATTTTCATTGGCAAATAGCTGCTGTTATAAGGAGTAACTTAATCTTATTTTTACTTAGGTGCATTTATTTTGGACAAAGGATTGGGTTTCGCGCAAAAAATATTAAACCCATAATTACCAATTTGTTCCAAGTCACGGGCACAGCTAGTCAACAAAAATTTAGAACACCTCCAAACAATAGCATTCCTTTTTCCCAGTAGCCTGTTAAACACGAGAATCAAACCCACACTTTCATAAAGTACAAATTCTATCACTACACAATCTAGGTCATCAGCGTCACTGTGCGTACCTAATCTTTAATTCAACAGGTTATATGCACGTGGACGTTTAAAATCAACCCTTCACTGCTCAGAGCTTTGTGTACTGGATGGTACCAATGTACATATGTGGGTAATATGTAGATGCCTAGGCAGTGTACCTGCCTATAAATTATGGATCGTGTTGAAAAAGGGTTTGACGATGAATGAGGTGAATATTTTCACCCAATTTTTTTTTGTTTTACCATTAGTTTTCTAGGGGAACTGTGTTTTGATTTGCTTAATAACACAGATCTACGTAGCTACATTCCTGGACTCCTAAATCGAGCCAACCAGCATTTTTTGTAAAAATTATATTGGCAACAGAAACTACTATCAGATTTAATAAAAAAATTACAACATGACAGTTCATCGAATCTCAAAGCAACTGTCAAATGTAAACTTAATCTGAATTTCATATCAAAAATTCGCATGCAAAAATAATCTAAAGTTTCACGTTCAGAGTGGCGACTTTTGTCAGGTGGTGTAACTCGGATATACAAAGGATTGATATACCAAAAGAATTTACAGGCAGAAAATCTTACATCTTGGGGTCGGCTTCCAGTCTAACAGGATGCAGCTGAATACCAGTTTTTTTTTCTAACCTCCAGAACCCAATTACTGGGTAACACGATACCAGTCAAATCTTGCACTAACTTCTTAATAGCAATAGCCTTTCCCAACACGTAACCAGTCTGTGTTAGATCCCCGAGTATTGTATTCTGGCTTCGGGGTCGAGCTAAAAATTAACTAATCTGGTACCAATGTAACTGTGACGTCAACTCTTGTTTGTTCTACTAAAAGATAATTTCATTAATGATTTGAAATAGATTTTGTTAAGACAGTTGGTACGGATGGATTGTGTGAAAGATGATATGGCTATAAAGGGGTGGTATGGTGGGGGGAGGGGGGGTCACCTATGGAAGTATGGAAGACATGTTGCTCCGACACCAAATAATTTGGAAAAAGAGCAAGACAGTGATGATTATTATTAAGGACATATTGATCGTTATTTGTTCAATATCTAAAGCTTACAACACTCTCCTATTTTCGTCAATATTAAAGCGTATTTTTCATGGGTCGGTTCTCAACTTAGATGCGATTTGCAAGTGTAATTACTACCAACAACTTCTTAAGGATCGAGTTAAATTAAAATTACCATTGGTAAGTAAAACGATAAGTTTTTAATTTAAGAAATCGCAGTGGTCATGATTTAGTTGTAATTTTAGGAACATTTTAGACCTTCCCATGATTTTTCCTTGATGATGTGAAGGAAAATGTTGTGAGGAAAGTTTTGGGTATGTGGAGTAGGGAAAGACCAAAGAAACGATAGATGGACTGTGTGAAAGATGATATAGCTGGAAAGGGGGTGACTAGTGAAATGATGACCAATATAGAAGTATGGAAGAATAGGTAATAGGTAATACGGGCTGGTGTCCGCAACTCCACGTTAATGCTCGTATTTTGCTTACGTATGGAAGAAAAACACATGTTGCGCCGACCCCAAATCAATTAGGATAAGAACAAGACAATGATGATGATGTGCAATTAGTTGTAGTGAAACTGAAGAAAAAAAACTACGAATAATTTTTATCGCGATGTCTTACCGAAGTGAGGTAGGTACCTAAGTATAACAAAATCTGTAGTGATAAAAGAAGAATGGCAGATTTTTTGTCACTTAATTGTAGAAGCGTTCATGCATGAAAGTATTTATATTATAAGAAACAGTAATAGGGATTTAATTCGTATGCATTAGCTTTTCATATTAAAAAAATTAAAAAAAAATATTTTAATAAATCTCCCGGAAGACGTAGCGTTGAAAAGCCACTCACAAAGTGGGCCCATTCCTTGGCTGCGGGAAGCAGAGAACCGGTCGAAGTGGAGGTGCTTGGGGAGGCCATGTCCAGCAGTGGACGTCTTTCGACAGAAATAATGATAATGATGATTATATCTCACTATGAATAATATACTCTTTAGTTTACCGTCATGGGATCTGTATAAACGGAGCCACCTGCTCTTTAAACAATATTTTTCTGGCGATACCCAATATTGAATATATATGCTGTGATAACCTTTTATCTAATTTGACTGAGCTCTATCTTTTGAGAGTATAAATTTACGCGAAGTCTAAGTGCGATACCCAAATTACATGGTGTCCTGCAATTCTTCTTTGTAGTACAGACGCCAGCACATCAAGCTACCCGAAACTGTCAAATTTTCCCAATCAACTTTGAACCTTATGCTTCAGCGATAAAGTTGACAATCTAATAAAGAAATTTGACAGATTGTAGTAGGTTGATGTGCTGGCTTCTGTACATGTTCTAATACCACTCCACCGATAGTGGTACACCAGGCAAGAGACAGTGACTCATGTGCCTTTGACATACAACACAAAGTATGCACAGCAATGATCGCGATTGAGATTGTGAATACTTAAGTGTTGATAGCCAGTCAATTGTCAGCGTGGCACATTGACCTATTTTCTGACCTGACCTCTACGATTTGCAGACAATGGCAATCAGCTGCATGACCCTAGAAGTACGCCTAAACGATTGACTACACTATATCTGTGGATAAATAAGTCCTTTTTTTAAATAGGTACACTGTAAGTTAACATGAAAGTAATTTTACAGTTGGTGGCAGTTATTTTAGAACAATGTCTAATTTGATGCCACCAACTGCATCAGTCTTGAGAAAACTGATGTTGTTTCGGACTCTTTAGTTGCACAGCATAATCGCCTATAATGTTCTCACTACTGGGACACAGGCCTCCTCTCTGTCAGAGGAAGTGGGCCGTAATCCACCACGCTTTACTTTATGTAAATAATTTCATCACCACTGCTGTCAAAATGGTCGAAATGCTCTCAAAAGGAAAACGTCGTGAGGAAACCGGCATGTCCTAGAACCAAAAATTCGAAGACATGTGACATCTATCATCCAGCTCTGGGCCCGCGTGGGAGATTAAAGCCCACTGCCTCTCAAAGAGAGTGGAAACATTATAGGCTGATTATCTTTGTATGAAAAAGGCAACTGATTAACTGCATTTACAGTAGAATTTTCAGCTCAGCCCATTTAAATAAATCCTACGACTACTAAAAGAAATATTCAATTTAAATTTTTAAGAAATTAAGTCAACGTTAAGCATAACCAACCCATAAAGAAAAACGCGGGAACACGAAAAAAAATGGCGACCGCGAACCCAAAAACTTGTAGAATGGGGTAACGAGACATGAATAAATTATGAGAGACGGTCCAAAGAGAAAAATCTTTTAAACAACTTCTGAACAAAAACTTTTTTATTCGATCCTAGTGTTTACAATGCGTAATTATTATTTTAAAATGTGTAACTTAATAAAAAAAATTCCATGAATTGGCAAAAATGTAGACAGGAGTTTTTTTTTGATTATTTTTTTTTTTGTTCAGTTGTTCTTCAGAGTCTGCGATTTTTTTCAATGTTTGAATAGAAACAATTGGTCTTTTTAATTTTTTTTTATTGCTGAATGGGCCGCTCCTGACCTCGATCACGCCTGATAAAAAGCGATGGATGGGGTCTACATGGAACGAGCGTGTCCACAAGATGCCTAAAGCACTGGAACTCCCACGTATCGACGAAACACAGCAGGCTGCTTGACACCGGACTCCGTCGGGATGGTGGTCGCAAACCAGAGGGGCGTTAGCCCTACCACCGCGAGGAAAGAATTGGCCAGTCAAATAAGGTGTTGTGTGTGATTGTCCAGGATGCACCGAGCGCTCGGTTCAGTTGAGTAACTAGCGGAACAAACTGCGCAACACGAGGAGGCTTCTTCATGCATCCCAAGCATGTGATGGATATCATTTTTCCATAAGAGCTCAGTACCTAACTTTTCCATGGTTTCGTAAAAACTCATCCTAGTGTCGAGCTCACAGTTTTTCTTGGAAAAATAGGCGAACGCAAATATGCGCTTTGACGTGGAGTTCGGGTACCAGCGCCGTATTACCTAAAGGAAAAAAAACTAGATTTATGTTGAGCCATGGTTTGGGACTTGTACGTATTTTACACAAATCATCTATAAGTAATAGAATATTATTAATTGATACTGCAGGTAGTTAAGTTAACAAATAAAGCTGGCCAACATTAAATAAATTATCTATGCACTACAATACACCTATATGGTGTACTTACAAAAATAAGAAAAAAGAAATAAAATGAATATTCTAACATGGATGTACAGAAAACTAAACTGTGTATACCGTAAAACGGGGTGAATAGGGATGCAGGGGTGAATCGAGATGAAACTTTAAACTGAATTTTAACATTGAAATAATATAGTTTTTTGCCAAAAAGGACTCTAATGTGTTTACTGTATTATAATTAACGATTATGTGTCTGTCTTGGCAACAAACTATAATACAACAACGTTAAAATCCATTTTAAAGTTTCGTTCCGATTCACCCCTGCATCCCTATTCACCCCGTTTTACCCGGTACCCTAAATCATCAATTCAGATAATTTAAGTAAACAAAGAAATGTCACTGTCAAAATGACAGGACAGTGGTGCACAACAATTTAACATAATTTTTTTCTATCTTTTAATTATAGTTAACTATTGCGTGCGGATATCCAACACGTGGCAAATGTCTTGCCTGGAAGGAGCTTACTCCATACGATATGAATCTATGAATGAGAGTTGTAATATGTGTGTTGTTGAATGTCTGCTTGTAGACATTCATCACCATGAGTTTTTCAGTGGCACTCAGAGATTTTCGAGGCCGCTTTATGACAGGCGACAAACTGTCGGTGGCGGCGGCCTTCGAGGTACCCGGCTGGGGCTCCATTTGTCAATTAACAAATAAAACTTAACAAAAACACAACAAGAACAAGGAAATATAACAACTAATAACAATATGAAACACTTCACACGATGATAATAATAATATAGCACAATTAACTTAGTACTTAGTGCGTACTACGGATACGTATTGTTACGAGCTTGGGGTTCGTGACAATAAAAACTGCCGATTTAATAACCAAAAAAATGACACTTTGCTCACCAACACTAATTACAACTCAAACACTAATTAGAAACACAAATGCACTTACTGATCACTCTTAAGTCGCACTCGAATATCGCCTTCGATGTTATCGCTCGTATCGCTTATTCAAAACTATGTGTGTCTCGCGGCCCACCCGGCCTTATATAGTGCCGCAGAGCTAGTACATAAACATCTAGAACGTTCGAGTACATACCGGTCCCGACTGACTCGACGTCGATAGTTCTCGGAATTACTAGTACTTAGCAAAAGGTTAAGTAGGGTCAAGGTCCTTGTACCAAAGTACTAGTTCCGCTATCCGATACTAGATGGCGCTAGTGGTAACTAATGTCGCCATGTATCAAGTATTATTTGTGGCGCGCAACAGTATCATCGGTGCTCTCTTATGGTCTAATAATGTGGGGTAACTCGGTTGAGATTGAAAAAGTATTTCGGGTACAAAAGAAATGCGTGAGAGCAATATGTGGAGCCTGGTCTACAGACAGTTGTAGGCCACTATTTACAAAGTTCCATATTTTACCACTGGTTTGCATGTACATTAGAGAACTATGTGTCTTTGTCAAACTGCATCCACAATATTTTAGTAAATATTCTGAAAAAGTGGGTAGACATAATAGATATAAATTTAAACTTCTCCGACCTAGGTGTCGGTTGGATATTTATGAGAAGAATGTCTATGTGCAGGCGATAGATATATACAATAAGTTACCAGATAATTTCAAAGAATTAAGACTTACTCTGTTTAGGAAACAACTTACAGCGTGGCTTGCAGAAAAATGTTTTTATACTTTGAAGGATTTTATGACATATAAAGAAAATGATGTACTTAACTAATTAATGTTGAAATTTCTTAATCTCACTGACATGGCAACAAAACACTTGACTTTTAAATTTGGTTCTTTGCTTCTTCGTACAATTATTTAAATTAATACAATAATTAATTATTCATGACATACATTTTGACATTAATTAACTAATCAATTTATATTATTTTTAAAATCAAGAGATTTCGTACAACTTTGACATATTTACGCACCATTGTTATGGTAGAATGTGACGGGATTAGAATTACCTTACCACCATTATGTAACCACATTTCTTGTGAATAAATGATTATCTTATCTTATCTTATCTTAACAAACACGCAGCGAATAGTATTATCGGGGAAAAGAAAACGAATGTATTGAAAAGACGCGACTTTGTAATTATGTCAAACAAAATTTGAAAATGTTGGGAACGCCTGTAGTGTTACCAGTATCATAAAAAATTTTGTACCACAATATTTTCTTTTTTTAATAACTTTGTTTAACACCGAAAACTTATTAAAATTAACACGGTATGATATTTTTTTAATTATTATTTCTAAAATCAGTACTTAAAAGCAAGTCTAACCTTGTTTTCCGCCATTTTATGTGAATTACCACTATGACGATATTTTTTTGATCTGTTATCTATCACATTTGTTTACATAAATTATCTGAATTGATGACTTAGGGTATACATGTACTATTTATTTAACTAAACTTCTCGTAAGCAATTATAACATCTAATAAAAAAGTAATTTAAATAAAAATATTAAATCGACTTCAAAACTCAAAATTATGAAGTCGGTTTTTTTTTATTTAAATTACTATTTTATTTTGTAATTTTTAGTTTTAAGTAAAAACTGGAATACTTTTTTTAATAAGTAGGTAATAATTTTCTTATAAATATTGCACTAAAATTTGACCAAGGTTTTGAGATGTTTTTCCCTTTGACACTACGTCCGTAGCTAGTATCAATAAGCCAGGCCGTCACACTTACACGTATTAGTCCATATCTTGAAAATTACTGAATCGATTTTGAAGAAACCTGCACTATTCCCTAAGTTGAAGTAAATGTAAGCCAATAAAAAAAGTCACGATCCGATTAATAGTTGCGGAGAATTGCGTGGACAAACATACATACCTAGATACATACCTACATCTATAAAATTTTGTATGTTTGTTTGGAAGCCCTAATAGATTGTCATATGTGAATATAATGCAGTTCCAATAATATTACATACATACGGTCGTGTCGAATTGATAACCTCCTTTTTTTTGAAGTCGGTAAAAATCAAACTACCAGTAGGAGAAACTCACACAAAATCTGAGCAAAAACGAAATGATTCATTTATATACATTGAAAGATAATCAAAAAGGTAATGTTTCGTCCCATATACGTCCACCTATAAACTGAGCAGCGAAACGGATTTGGACAAATCGGGAAACAAAAATCGAACTAGGCTTTTCCATTGCAAACTCGCTGGCTAAAAGTTTTGAAATACGAACGCAGATAGCAAAACTAAATGAAGTTTTATTAAATGAAAAAGTTTTATGAACCATTTGAGTTGTTGAGGCAATCAGTAATGTTATTTGTGGGTGTGAAGGTGTCTCAAAATACAAAGTAGAACGTTCTTGGAAATAAAACATTTTAAGGGCTCAACTAAGAGAAACGACGACGTGGCGGATAGGTACTTAAAACATCTATATTAAAGTGATAACTTTTGAAGCCCACCTGCATTGTAAAAGCATGCTTAGGAGAAAATGCTTGCTTTTTGTGTAGTATCTATCTACAATCTTCAGCAGCGTCATCGCCTCACCTCGTAAACCACTCCTTAACATGGTGTCTACCAGTAACAATCAAAGAAAATCTATCACAACCCTTTGAAAACGAATTGGCGATCGTGGACGTATAGACATTCGGTTAAACATCTCCGTTTAAGTAAAACTATGGTTCAAACCAGCATACTACGCAATATTATACAGGTATCGACGCGCAAACTGTGACCTTGAATTCAGAACATGAATTTACACCCCCTAGAATGGAAATGCTTCGCCGGTTATTTAAAAAAATCTGCTGTTTCATAGAAAAAAGCAATACCTACGCGGTCAAAATGTATGGAAAATCAAAATTATTTAAACGGATTTTTTTTTAAACCGATAACTCAGGTGGTTTCAGAAACGTGTACTGAATCCATGGTAACAGACTGCGTCGGTGTCCCTGCCACCCTGTATAGAACTCGCACAGTTACTTAACTACTAGAAGTGACCCTGTGCTGGGGACTACCTTATGTCTATTCAAACTTATGTTTCAAATTAATATTATTTCAAGTTAAACAAATATCAACTTTATATTAATGGTAATTATGTTGATTTCAAAGTGACTAGCACAATTGGAAAAGTTATAAAAATGTTTGAAGTTGTAGCATAAACTGAGTTGTTGTGTAGGATTAAGTTATTTTTCCATAAACTCATATTTATTTACAAGTTTGGCAAATAAATCGCGACTACGTAGCAGTAGACTCTGCGTAGCAGTGGCTTAGTAGAAGCTGCGTAGCAGTGGTGTAGTAGATGCTGCGTAGCAGTGGAGTAGTAGAAGCTGCGTAGCAGTGGTGTAGTAGACGCTGCGTAGCAGAGCCGTAGTAGACGCTGCGTAGCAGTGGCGTAGTAGAAGCTCTGTAGCAGGTGGTGTGGTAGCCGCTGCGTAGCAGAGCCGTAGTAGACACTGCGTAGCAGAGCGGTATTAGACGCTGCGCAGCAGTGGCGTAGTAGACGCGTAGCAGTCACGACGTAGACGCTGCGTATCAGTCACGACATAGACGCTGCGTAGCAGTCATGTCGTAGAAGTTTAAGCACTACTCAGACGCTACGTGACCTTATGCATATATGCTACATAAAATACGCTGGGTCTTTTGTTTCTGTGTTTATTACATTTCTGCCTACCCCTTTCCTACATGTATGTTGTCTTTGTTTCTGTGTTTATTCCATATTGTTATTTGAAACCAACTTTTAAAGTACTGTACAAAACAACAGCAATATAACAATGCTCTAAACAAAAAACAGCGAACGATCACCAAAAACTTGAATCATCCATCAAAATAAATAAATTGGCGAATTTTCAGTTAAGCAAAATAATACCTACTTTTAAACGCAACGGGCATCAGATAAACTTGATTAATCTACCAAGAAAGTTTACGTTCTTATTATAATAAACTAATTAATGATGGAAGCGAACAATTCATTATCGAAGCAAAACTGCCTTCCAAACAATAATGATAATGAGTATAATTAATTATGGAAAGTTGGTTCAAGACGTACGTACCTACTGAGGGGTTTGGTGGGTGGTGAAAGAGGTAAGTTGTCACTCGGTTTGGATAAGGTATTTATTTTGTTGAGAAATCTGTTTTAAAGACATTCAGACTTCAACAACTGATATACAGGGTATAACAAAATTAGCTAGCGAAACTACAGACAGCAAAAATCTATTTTCAATTTTTTTAAACTGATAAATATTTCAAGTGACTACCTGCGTTCAATGACCCAATTTTTTGTAATCAAATTGATATTTTTTTGTTTTATCATATTAAGATACCTATCACGTCTGCGGAGTTTCGCTAGGTAATTTAATTTGATCCTGTAGAAGTGAGTCTGCTGATGTATGTTTGTTATAAGTAAGTTTCGGTGTAGATTTCGTGTAAATATCTGAAGACTTCAGGGCTCTGAAAATTAGGATGTTCATAGGAATCAAGCACTAAAGTGAAACAAATTGTTATTATCGTATTTAGGGTTCCATACCCAAAGGGTGCAAACGACACCCTATAACTGAAGCCTCCGCTGTCCGTCCGTCCGTCTGTCTATCAGCGAGCTGTATCTCATGAACTGTAATAGGTAGATACATAGTTGAAAAGTTGACAGTTTGCCGCTATAACAACAAATAATAAAAATAAAATAGTAAAAATTAAAACGCCGAATAAAACACATTTATTTTTTGGAGAGGCATACAATAAATGTGTTTTATTTGGCGTTTTTTGCGTTATGCCACGAAGCCCTTCGCGTGCGAGTCCCACTCACGCTTAACCGGTTTTCAGTTTCATGAGATAAGCTGCACTTTTTCGGTCAAACAAATCTAACAGTGTATTCGAGAATAAAGTCAAAGTCAAAGATTTATTTGCCGTTAAATATGGTTACAGAAGTTCTTAAAAAGGTTTTACAGTAGCTTAACATATTCAATCATAAAATAATGACATGCAAATTTTTGTTACAATTAGATTATTTAAATTTAAGCTGAAGGAATTCTTTTATATTATAGAAAGGATTCTCAATTAACCATCTGTGTAAAGCCCTTCTAAAGCGGACCATTGGTAGTTCTTTAATTTGGTTAGGAATCTTGTTGTATATCTGAAAACACATAGGATAGCAACTCCGTCTGTATAGTTCAGTTTTCGTTCCAGTAATAATTAATCTATAAGGGTATCTAGTTTTGAACTTACATTTATCTCCCAGTCTTTCAAACATATCCGGGTGAGATTTGGTAAATTTACATATTTCCTCAATATAAATGCCTGTTATTGTAAGTAGTTTAAGTTTTCTAAATAACGGTTTACAGGATGTTAATGGGTCTACATTACAAATCGCACGTATACATCTCTTTTGTGCGACGAAAGCTCTTTCGAGATGCGCCGAGTTTCCCCATACCAGTATACCATAGCGCAATATTGAACCCACATATGCATGGTAAGCCTGCAATGTGGCTTGTCTACTTGTTAGGTTAGATAAACATTGAGCGACACAATTCCAATTCACAATCAATAATCCATTAAGTCAACTGTATGAATTTAATTTGAAAATGTTAATACAAATCCATTAATAGACAAGACAATGACTGTTAATTAAACACTATCGAGTTGATATTTATCGGCTGCCAACAGACCATCTAGATTCACAATCCAAAATGCCGCATCAACCTTCACAGTTCCCTCCACACCTCCACGAGCACAGAGGGTGTGAGACGGCAGGTCAACCCGTTGTCGCGCTGATGGCTCTAATCATTATTACTTCTAATTAAAATTTGGATGGAAGTATCTATTGTTCTTCATAGACGTTCTCTGTTCTTCTTTGCTGTAGTTCGAGTGCGGTTCGGCGATGTTCAATTGTTTTTGTTTGTGGAAGTTTTTGAGCGTGTTGAAGTAAGATGCATGAGTTTTAGGTACCTTACTGAAGGCAAGATACTCATTGGAAAGTAAAAGAAGTTTGTTGGTTTCTGGCAAACAATTAGGCCATCTTTTCCTTATTTTATAACTAGCTTTTACCCGCGGCGTCACCTATGTGGCTGACGGAATATAACCAACGAGAACGTACTACCGTGATTAAAAATACCCTATGTGTTAATCCAGGTTATAAACTATATGTGTGCCAAATATCTAATAGGTAATACGGGCTGGTGTCCGCAACTCCACGTCAATGCGCGTATTTTGCGTACGGGCCAAATATCTATTAACTGCAATTTGTTTACGCGGGGCACGCCAATAAAGCTCCGAGTCGTCGACATGTTTTTTTTTCCGAAATCTTTAAAAATCATCGTCATATTTCAGGCAATTTTCCTCATGAATCATTCCGTCCATTAGTGAAAATCTTATGAAAATCCCGAACGGTTCGAACCGTGGCAGGCGTTTTACTTTGTGTAAATAATTTCATCACCACCGCTCTCAAAACGGTGAATGAAAACATCGTGAGGAAACTGGCATGTCCTAGAACCAAAAATTCGAAGCATGTGACATCTACTAACCCGCACTGGGCCCGCGTGGTGGTTATAGCCCACTCCTTCTCGAAGAGGCTTGTGTCCCAACAGTGGGAACATTTTAGACTGATTATGTGTATGAAAATCATTTTGTTAGTTATTGAGTTTATCGCGTTCAGACAGACAGACGCGGTGGGCGGTGGGGGGGACTTTGTTTTATAATATACATTGTGAAGTTTCGAAATATGCAGGTCACATATACTCATGACACCACTCATACTCATTTTACAGATTTTTCTAGGTTTTGTTTTTTTTTTCTACCACCTTATGTCCCATTCCAATAATAAATAATGCTAGCTAGCTGTCAATAAACCACCTATTAAATGTGATGGTACGACTCCACTATCAGTACCAACTTTAATAACACAGTGTCCTTTCAATAGCTTGTTATTCGTTTCGTTTCACTAAGAAATTATATTCAATTTAATTAATCATTTAATCCAAGAGTACCTATACTAAACTCACTAACTGGTCTTACTCTTAGACCATACTACTAATACATATTAGAGAAATCTCGTTAGTCCACACAGCGATAACCCTATCAAGGGTAACGCATTTCAATTAGAAATTGTAACAGCAAAACCAGATACAGTACGCAGGTCCATTGCGTGCGAGCGGTATCTACTCATTACGTACTAGTATATTCTTTATGAGCTCAATAATGTGTGGTAATTGCAGTTTATCTTCTATTCTGCTGTAGTATTTGAATACGAATCGAGTAGGTTCTGTAACAGCAATTTTAGGCCCAAACAACGTATTGTTACCAAAAAAGTGTAGGACGAATCCTACACTCATTTTGGAAACGAGTTTTTTTACTGTAAAACAACATCAACTACGTTTTGTAATTTTTTTTGTATGCTTAGCCTTTATAGTTAAAAATATTTACGCCGAAAAGCCTATTATGGCTGTTCAAATCTCAAGGGAAGTTGTTTTATTGGTCCCAGCATTCGATTATCAAACTTTCGATGAATAACTTCATCAGGCGGCCAAACACTGTAAATGTAATGAAACAAGACATGAGATATGTACTTATCACATATTGAAGAAAACATTCTAAGATGAACCAAACTTTAGTTTACACGCCCAAAACTATCTAACCATTACAACAGAGCCACCCCTTAACCCTAAAACGCAAACGGTAGGTACATTATCTAACGTATCTTAACCAAATCTAAGTACAGGGGTCGCGTAAAGAGGCATAGGTTCGCTCATTAGGCCCGTGGTATCGTCCATAAATACATTATCGCGGGGCAGACGAAGCAGACGGGGTAAAGGGGGTTAGGCCGCGGCCAGCCGGTGGGTTATCGAATTAAAACTTCACTAGCAATAGTTGAGTTGAACAGCGTATTAATACACCATGTATAATTCGTGCGCCCTGGACAAACTTAAGAGTTTTCCATTTGGATCGACACGATTTTTTCAAGTTTTTCTGATTTTTTATTTTTTTTATTCGAAGTCATCATGTCACACTGCTACTAGCATTTTTTTACGCCAGAATGCAGTTTGTTATGTTTTTTTTTCAATCTTCGCAAGTGACTGGTAGCAGCTGGATAAAAGTTTCCGAGCATCGAGCTGATGATGATAATGATGTTCTTTTAGAATAATATTATGCAATAAGTAGGTACCAACTCTGGTACAGCCATAGTGGACCCTCAGCAATCGTTCTTAGGTAGGTAAATGGTATTTCAGAGACATGTATAAAAATAAATTATACAAACATTTTGAAAGATGCCATAATGAAGCCACTTATCTCAATTTATTTATCGCCGATTTTTCAGCAGCTTTAGCCATTCCCTTAAAAAAATCTTGTAAAAACTCAAAAGAACGCCTTGATAAACTACACTATCATCTGTCGTTGTCAACGTGTCGATCACGTAGCGTCTGTGTCGGCAGCAGTGGACCGCGCGCCGTGGGCGGCGGACTGGGCGGCGCGAAGGAGCGATCGAGGTAAGGGTACCGGCTACGTAATTAGATTTTCAAAGTCCGAATACACTGCTCGTACTTGTCTTCATAATAATGTGAGTGGATTGACTGGAGTTGATACTTTATTATTATTTTCATTTAAATTATTGAAGAGTTTTAATAATGATCAGCATAAGACCAGAGAAGAGATGGGTGGACTGTGTGCAAGATAATATAGCTAGAAAGGGGGTGGCTACCGAAATGACGACTAATAGAGAAGTATGGAAGGAAAAGACATGCACCGACGTCGAAAAAATTAGGTTAACATCAAGAAAATGTTGATGAAAGATAAGTCACTTTACAGTCTCACTACAAATGGTGAATGCGTCTTCTCAAATGTGTGTTTCATTATAAGTTCAAGTTTCGTTTACAATTTTTTCCTTCAACATCGCAAGTTACAAAATAATATGAAACAAGATCCACCTGTTTCTTAGCGTTAACTAAACTGACTGACTTGCAGTAATAATGACTAAACTATTCGCAAAATGTTTTACTTATTTCCAAAAGGTGTTAACTAACACCTTACCTTGCAGGTATACTCAAAAAAAAGTTATATCTAACTAGATATAACTTTTTTTAAAGTATACTTACATCTCTGAAGAAACCCGTCTTTTCAAGTTGTCAAAACTTGAACTGGACCTCAGAAGTTTGCTCACAAAATGCACTTTTAAGCACACAATGATAGCTTTTCCAAAATACCAAATATTTTATTTAATTTAAAAATGCCAGTGTAACTTTAAAGTAATGCAAGTATCAAAACCTTTAACTCGGCAGTCAACATCGAGGTATTGGATATTTAGTTTGCTTTGGGCCGGCGGGGCGCGCGGGGCGGGGTGCTTAAGTCCAACTATAAATTAGGTAGGGTACAGTTTCATTAATCACCCATACGCCGTTATTATTAATTAACCCCCTTACGAAGTACCGACAGAATTAACTATCGACCCTACCCCCCGGCCCCTCATGTCAACTTTTAAGTTTTGAGCTTGTAAAAATTTTAGTTTGCAGTTTGGTGGCTTGCTCCTTGACTCAGTAAAGTTGAGAGTAAGATCGGTTTCTTTTTAGTAGTTTCTATAAAAGAACAATATTTTTTAAAACAACATTAAAAGGTTGATACTTCTTGGTAATTCTTTAAAATTGTATTACGTAGAGCTATAAGAAAACTTCCATTAAAATTCGCTACACTTTAAATGCATCGGCTTCACATTCATTACCTATTTCGAAATTAACCTTGAAAAACTGAATAGAAAACACCAATCTTTAGTTCATCAACACTTGTTAATCGTTACGGTATTCTAATGACGTCACGTGCGTTATCTACCCTATTAACGTATAAATATTACACCGTGTTAATTCCTCATAATTTTATAATGTGGGCTATAAAAATTCTATTAACAATATCCATATGATGTAGGCACTTGCCTTTGACGATGCCGACTCAAGACTCAATACTTGAACAATTTATGTTGCTAGAAAAATAATTGTGAAGCCAGTTTTACGAGTTCACATGTTGTAGCATAATAATTTCACGGCTATCTAATTACGGAAGATAATGTCTCATTATGAATGTTTCCATTGCGTTACGTCTTCATTTTGTTGGTGAAAGGAATCGCTATGGAATGGCTTTAACAGCATGGTAGGTAGAGGATATCTAACTTTGTTAAGATTATTGAAATGTGCGACTGTGAAAATCGTCTGGCACTTTTCGCGGTGAGAAACGATAATAATAATAATAAAAAACGTTTATTTTCTCCACCATACAATAAAAAGTTAGTAGGTAAGTACAATACATAATTGTGTATACATAAAATACATTGACGTTGTGGAAACTGGAGCCTGAACTAGGAATCCTGTGTTACAGGTCTCCAGGCCTCCAAACTACACGGACAAGTCACACTGATACAAACATCTACTAACAGATGACAATGACAATGGGATGTAAGATAAAAAAACAAAAGGAATGTAAACGATCAAAGCGGAAGTATCATTAGGTAATGATACTTCTGATTTGATATTTTTTTCACCTTTACTAAAAATTAGAACATTTAAAATTTTACAATTATTTGGTAAGTGTTCATTGTTTTCGTAAAAAGTCAAATATGTTCAACGAGATACCCATTTCCAAATTTATTTCGTTCTTCTACGACGAACCAACATTACTAAAAACTCATATCTACAAAAAAAAAACTTCAGGGTCGTATGTAGATTCCATTGTCTTAATTAATTTTCTATGACGTCACCAAAAAATCCTGCTCAACCATCATTAAAACTAACCACACATAGCTCGCTAAAACAAAGTTTGAGCATAGTCATCGCATCACCAGTTTCATCCGACGATTTGTCGCCATCCCGGTAGTGTAAATCATTTGGAGCACCAATCAATCAGCAGGCAAGGCGCTATCGTGTTGACGCCGATTTATCCGACCCATATGATATTATTTCTGCAAACCCATTCCCGTTTAAAAATGGAGAACATCTTTGGAAGTGATTTGGGAGTTGGACCTTTTTGGTCTGTCTGTTTTTTTTTTGGAGATCCGGGGCTCTATGGTACGAGAATACGTCATCCTTTTTGCAGTATATACCTTTCCATAGAAGTCTTGCCATGTAATGCTATCTGTCCACCACTTTTGGTTGAAAAGAGAATGCGTTTGTACTTCGCACACCTAGGTACATCACTTTTGTACATTTTATATTAACCATCGCACGAAAATACGTTGCGTTGCGGCCCGTTGTGGCTGTAATGTGCGCTTAACTTTATAGTGCATAAAGTTTTATCAATAAATAAATCTTTCTAGCTATATAAGTTACAAAAACGCTTTCTCTAATCTAATATTGTGTTACCTGACATTACTTTCGTTGTTGCTGACTGATACATGATAGAATGACTTTAATTAGGTACTTAGTTCGTAATTTTTACAATACTTAACATAACTAACTGCTTACACTGTTTTTTTGTGTTTTTGGTTTAATTGAAATAAATGCTTTGAGTTTGAGTTTGAGTTTGTCACTAGGTACACACTGCTACATATAAACTTAAGTCCACTACCTACAACACATTGAATGCTTAATGTGAAATGCAGCTTACGTAGTAACTAGCATATCACCTGAGATGGTTACCAAATTTCGAAATAAGGTATACATGTAGCATTAAGTACAAACCTTAGAGGTTTAAAAATGCTATTCTGCTGAAACAAATGTAATTCATTTTTAAATGGTAAATATTTTTTTTTTAAATATCAAGCTACACATTTCCAGTTATGCTAGCCCCGCATTGATTCGGCTTGCCGTACAATAAGAGGTCAGGTTGTCCTGGAAATGTATAGCTTAATATGTAGCGGAGTGTACTAAAATTAACGACTAACTAACTATACAAATAAATACAAAAACATAAGGACACTTAGGCGTCGAAGTACTCGCATCGCTGTCATCCGGAAACGTGCCCAGAAGACTGGCAGCATTGACACGTTGAATGACAATGCTAATTCTTTAGCCAAAGCGTTCTTTCGCGTAAAACTTTTCCTGTAAAACGTTTAGTGATACCTTTCTATTACGAACTGGTTGTACCCAGCGCTCATGGTCACGTGAAGTGTCAACCACTTCGTAATAGAAAGGTATCATCAAACGTTTTACAAAAAAAGTTTTGCAGCATCTTTGTTTTTGTTCTCTATGTCATGTATGCTACAGAATTTTTCTTTGAGAGTCGTCAGACAATGGAAACATTCCCAAAAAACTTCAACATTCACAGTAAATCTACTTAACAGGCAATGTTAGAATAATTATCATAAATTACGCATAATCGTGTACTTGTTTTAATTTGATGGCTGCTAATATGCTTGTCTGGACAAAAAACGTAGATAATATTCATGAAACGACTCGAATACAGACATACATTGTTTGATAGGTAAAAGATGGTACATTAACTTCCGTGTGGTTGTACTACATAATTATTAATTGCTATTTAGATGCTAATTATTAGGTGTTTAGTAGGGCTACCGTTGGAAAATGTTGGACCGCTTATTATGGTTTTGGTTTCACAGTGCCTAAGGTCATGTTAAATTGCGCGATAGTAGCGCATGCGAAAGAAACGGTATTTTTTTATGGTTCCGTACCCAAAGGATAAAAACGGGACCCTATTACTGACTCTACTGTCCGTCTGTCTGTCTGTCTGTCACCAGACTGTATCTCATGAGCCGTGATAGCTAGGTAGTTGAAATTTTCACAGATGATGTATTTCTGTTGCCGCTATAACAACAAATAATAAAAATAAAATAAAGTTAACATTTAAAGGGGTATAAAAGAAACGTTTTTTTTTTCGGCGTTTTATGCCTTGTGGTACGGAACCCTTCGTGTGCGAGTCCGACTCGCATTTGGCCGGTTTTTTTTCCTTTACATGGGTATATTCCATTGATGAGGATGCGACTAGGTAACCCGCGAAATTACAATTTTCTGAAGTTTTTTTGCAATTTTCAGGTCAGTGTCAGCTTGTGTGTTGATTAAAATATGATTCGCGACCGTAACAAGTATGGCTTTTCAGAATTATATTAATTAAATACAGCAATACAACTCCTTGAATTAGAATTGGCATCAAATGTCATGATTTCATGAAATAGGTAGTCTTTCAATAGGGTATTCTGAACTTAGAGAGTTGTATTGATGATTTTTATGATTACCTATAAATTTATAAAAAAATTACGGCTGCGAATTATATGAATTTAGATCAACATAATACCTGATACTGACCTGCAAATAGCAAAAAACGTCAGAAAATTGGAATTTCGCAGGCTACCCTGACGCTTACCCATTAAACAGAACATAAATGGATAGTTATCTTAAATGTAGTTCCGGCATTCCATAGTAATGACAGAGTTCCAACCTGACATTTCAAATGTCACATTTGCGACCTATGACCCTGAACCATCAACTACTGGACATGTCTTCAATGATTAGGAAAGACACCAGCACATCAAGTTACTACAATCTGTCAAATTTCGTCAATAGATTTTCAACTTTATCGCGACAGCATAAGGTTCAAGGTTGATTGGGAAAATTTGACAGTTTCGGGTAGCTTGATATGCTGACGTCTGTACCTAAACCTGACAGCTGTACCCTAATTGCGGTACACACTAGCAATCAAAATCTAAATAATTTTGAAGGATATTCCTAAACCATTTCTATGTTCGAAAAATTGTCACTCTACAATGTAAAAACACAATTAGGGTAAAACCGGGATAGATGCCACACTTTTTGAAATAGCCTCCTTATTTAAAAAATATTAATTTTATATGAATAATTTCTATGAATGCAGTTAGCTTAATCATTTATGTTGAATCACAGTTATTTTTTATTTACCTATCAATTACAAATTTTGCAGAATTTAGATTTTTGTGGAACCCTTTTTTTGAGGATAGTTGCCTACCTGTATGGATAGTTGCCCCACCATGAAAATACTAAGAAGGATAGATGCCTGCAGTGCAGGATAGATGCCTTTTATAATGTGTAAACGAAAAATCCCACCAAATATGAGGTCGTTCTACTCTTGAAACAGCAATCGTCTCCAAAAGACATGGGTCGTATTATGGAAAACGTTTTTTATTTTTAAAAATCTTTTATTTGTTATCGTTATAAGATAATTTTAATATAACACAATGAAACAATAAAATTTTAAAAGTATTTGTTCAACAAAAGTATTAATTCTTAATTGTTATTATAAAATATAATCATTAAGTGTCAACATGCATAATCAAACTTTAAAAAAAATGATAACAACATAATATCATCTCTTAATCATCTCTTAATACTACTCAAATGAGGTTGATCCGGAGTGCTTTCAATTTTCCACATCTTGAGCAATGGTTTCATGTAGCCAGTTTTGACACATTGAATCCAATCGGATTTCTTAGTTTTTTTTTTCCTTTCTTTCAGCCACATCCTTCTTTTGTTTTCTATTTTCTTTTGAATTCAAAATGTCTGCTGATTGTTTCGCCCTCTTAGCCATGGTCAAAGGAATTTTTGGTATAGGTGATGCATCTATTAGAATGTTTGAAGGTGTTTCTTGTATTATATCTATCTGACAGAAATTATTTAAATAAAAGCTTGTAATATCCTGTATCACATAATCGTTAATACATACCCAGTGTCAACTTCTTAGTATTTTTAGCAGCATAACGTCTGCGCAATGTTCTCGATGGAATCCCAAACTGTCGGGATATTTCATTTATCCCCACGGTTTTTTTGTCCATTTCATCGAAAGTTGACTGTAGTTGTTTTACAGTCCAAGAAAATATTCGAGCTTGCACTCCTTTTTGTATTTTCGTGGCATGGTTTTGCTACAAGTAAAGAGTCCAAATATAAATATATGGTAAAACATAAAAAATATGCACTGACACCATATACATATAGTGTATGGAGGGATAGATACCCCTTGGGGCACCTATACCTCGAAAAATCAGGGCAACTATCCTTTACGATACGGATAGATGCCCAAATATTTTTTAAATAATTTAATAACAAAAGAGCTACTATTAACACTCAGATGAACACTTAATGAACCAGTACATTGATGTAATAAAAAATATAATGAAATTTATAACTACTTATAAAGTTATACAACAGCAAATACTAACTTTTAAATCTTTGACGTGTTTGTGAAGTTCGCCGCGGAGATGATTGCTCACACGAGGGAAACGCATCCTCACCATACGATAGTCCGGGGACAATTGAGGTGCGGGGTGATTGCGGCTCCTACTTGTACTATTAATTCTTAGTTGCGAGTTTGGGAAGTTAGATTTTTTGAGAATGAGGCATCTATCCCACTGCGGCATCTATCCCGGTTTTACCCTAATGTTGTTGACGTATAGACGCCAGCACATCAAGCTACTTCAATCTGTCAAATTTATTTATTAGCTTTTCAACCTTATTGCTAAAGCATAAGGTTCAAGGTCGATTGGGAAAATTTTACAGTTTTAAATAATTTGATGTGCTGGTGTCTGTACCTCCGTATCGTGCCTGCCACAGCAACTTACAGAAAATTAAAAAAGAACCAGTGAAGTAGTGGTATAAATTATCCTCTAACAAAAACAAAATTCTAAAATTATATAACATCACAAAATGCTAAACTCCAAATCAATCCTAGATCTCCTAGGCCGCGAGGAGAATGACCTAAAGATTACAATAGCTAAACAGACGTTCAGATCCGCATCACAATAAGCAACTTCCCTCTATTAGGTCACAATTTGTAGGGGGTGACAAACGGGTCGCGGTCGACACACTTATCGGTCAGTATCGTTCATTCATTCATTCAGTGTAGATATTTCTGAGAGGAAAATACAGTCAGTGGGGGCATGAATTTCGTTTACCAAAATGGAGATTACACAAAGTACTTACCTATTCATTTCAGTATTTAGTTATTTTCAGCTACATTAGGTATAGCGTTGTGCAATAATAGAGCGTAGTACTTTTTATGTGAATCAGTAAATAGGAATACAACACAATGTGTACGTGTATGTGCACGTTTAGCAATCCAAAATAATCCATCTAGATTTTCTAGAACAAGATGAGAAATTTCTAAACAGCAACAATAAGCAATTTCCCTTTGTTTTTTTTGTTTTTTTTTTTTAATAAAAATAAGTTATAATAATAGTAATAATATGTACAAGTAAATAAAAAGGAGGGAAAATAATCAAAGGGCATCAAAAAATTTCCCTTTGTTAGATTAAAATTTGTAGGGGGTGACAACCGGGCCGCGGTCGACACACTTATCGGTCAGTTTCGTTCATTCATTCATTCAGTTCAGATATTTCTGAGAGGAAAATAAAGTCAGTGGGGGCATGAATGTCGTTTAGCAAAATGGAGATTACACAAAGTACTTACCTATTCATTTCAGTATTTAGTTATTGCTATATATATAGCTGAAGCTACATTAGGTATAGCGTTGTGCAATAATAGAGCGTAGTACTTTTTATGTAAATCGGGAAATAGGAATACAACACAATGTGTACGTGTATGTGCACGTTTAGCAATCCAAAATAATCCATCTAGATTTTCTAGAACAAGATGAGAAATTTCTAAACAGCAACAATAAGCAATTTCCCTTTGTTTTTTTTTTGTTTTTTTTTTTTTTTTAAATAAAAATAAGTTATAATAATAGTAATAATATGTACAAGTAAATAAAAAGGAGGGAAAATAATCAAAGGGCATCAAAAAATTTCCCTTTGTTAGATTAAAATTTGTAGGGGGTGACAACCGGGCCGCGGTCGACACACTTATCGGTCAGTTTCGTTCATTCATTCATTCAGTTCAGATATTTCTGAGAGGAAAATAAAGTCAGTGGGGGCATGAATGTCGTTTAGCAAAATGGAGATTACACAAAGTACTTACCTATTCATTTCAGTATTTAGTTATTGCTATATATATAGCTGAAGCTACATTAGGTATAGCGTTGTGCAATAATAGAGCGTAGTACTTTTTATGTAAATCGGGAAATAGGAATACAACACAATGTGTACGTGTATGTGCACGTTTAGCAATCCAAAATAATCCATCTAGATTTTCTAGAACAAGATGAGAAATTTCTAAACAGCAACAATAAGCAATTTCCCTTTGTTAGATTAAAATTTGTAGGGGGTGACAACCGACACACTTATCAGTCAGTTTCTTTCATTTATTCAGCACATTCGTATGGAGTAATAATAAGTGGTAATTATATGGATGGATTTTTATAGAATGGCAATAGAAAACTATGTAAAACTAGTTGCGCTCCGTGGTTTCACCCGCATAAGTGTCGATTCCGTGGGAATATCGGGATAAAAACTATCCTATGTCCTTCCCCGGGATGCAATCTATCTTTCTGCCAAATTTTATTGAAATCCATTCAGTGGTTTAGGCGTGAAAAGGTATACTGACAGACAGAGTTACTTTCGAATTTATGATATTAGTATGGATGGTAGACAGTTACAGACACACAGTGACAGTTCTTTGGGTTAACACTAAATATTTCTTTAAAGGTTTTCATTTTTCTTTGCACTTCATGCATACAGGCTGTTATATTTTTCCAAAAAAACATCGTATTCTATTTCTAGCTGATAATAATTGTTACTAAATAATGTCTCAGTAATGGCAATTCTTATCATTCCTAATGTAAAAAAGTGATAAGAATAGGGTCCCTCTCGATTTGGGTACACAACATACAATAACTAAGTAATATGTATACCCGTAAGCACCTATACAGTACCTCAAAGACCGAGTCCTCTTACAAGAAGCAGTATAATTACCAGTAGATAATTAAACGTACTAACGTAATAACGTTTTCTAGAAATCGTTATCCTTGTCTGGTCATAGATATAACCCATCTCCCTTATGAAATTACACATGCATATAAACTGTAGTCAGCAGTGGCGAAGGTTACATATAACTCGATTCGTACCGGCTTCCCTTTGAAAAATGGCACAGTCAGTATTCTATAGACAAATAATATAATCATATTATTAAAGATATCTACTCCGGCTTACCTCTTACAAAAATTAACCCTTCGCTACTGATAGCCAGTCTACGTAGAACCTAGCTGTAGGACATATTAGGCTAATATTTGTTTAGCGGGAATCGAAACCCCGGCCCCCAGTGTAGCTACCCGATACCTCAGTCACTGCTTCGAACGTTCGAGAAAATGGGATGGATTGCGAGACGTGTCGTGTGAATGACTTTGTGAACATTGTGTAGGTAATGAAATTCAATATAAATACAGTCAAACCTGGACAAGTGAGAACTGGATAAGTGAGAAAACTCTATAAGTGAGAGTAATAGCCAGGACCCGTCATTTTAAGCTCCCAAAACCTCTATTAGCGAGAAACAGAAACCTCTGTAAGAGAGAGTCGTTTTTCCCTCATAGACCTCCGTAAGTGAGACTGCTACTTATCTATACCTCTATAAGCGACAGTCGAGCTTTATTTACAAATTTAACATCTGCTATTTTATGACTCATTCTTAACTTTCGTGGAACTTCCTACCATTGTTTTTGTATTGTTTTTTCGTCAATATTATACCTATTCTATTTTGTGGAACTAAATAATGTTGTTATTCTATCGCATTCTTTTTGCATGGACACGTGTGCCTGTTGTACCGTCTTACTCAGTTTATAGTTATCAATTGCCAAGGAAAGTTCTGTTCTGCATCATGTCAAAACGGAAAATTAAAGTACTGTCATTAAGTGATAAACTTAAAATAGTGAATGCGTTTGAATCCGGAAAATCGCGAAATCAAATTCAGAGGGAGTTTAATTTACCAGAATCCACCTATTATAAAATCAAAAGACTATAAAGTCTGAGTGCTCTGATGGACATGTACATACAATACAATTTTTGTTTTGTTTTCGTAAGCATTTAAAAATATATATGTACCTACATAATATATGTTGTGCATATCATGCACATAATTTTATCATACTTATTACATATTCACTACATTCGTACTTGCTGTGACTTGTTATTGCTGCGTACCCCTATAAGAGAGAAACGCTACCCATGTACCTGCATTAGCGAGAAACTCGGGTTAGTGAGAAACCTCTATAAGCGAGAATGAGATTGGGCTCCCTTGAACTCTCGCTTATCAAGGTTTGACTGTATATATATTATAATATATATATATATATATATATATATATTATTATATTTATATTTCTATTTTTTTTAAATACCTATATTATGTTTATTAATAATAGACACGGAGGGGCTCGTGGTTAAGTAATAACAGCCGCACGGGTCAATCGATTAGGTTAAGCTGCGCTTGCCGCGGTCGGTCCGTGGATGGGTGACCATCTTTACATACCAAGACCCCTGCGTCCTTCGAAAAGCACGGTAAGCAGTTGGTCCCGGATGTCAGAGCCCGAATATCTAACCTGGTCGTCAGACATTACCAAGGGGTACCGTATTACCCAGTAACTGGGTTGTAGACGTCAGATAGACAGTCGCCCGATGTAAGATAACTGGTATTCAGCTGCATCCGGTTAGACTGGAAGCTGACCCCAAAAGAGTTAGGAAAAGGCTATGCAGATGATGATATAAATAATAGACACGGAAACTTTTGCTCTCTCTTTACGAGTTGATTCATTTGATGACAACATTAGCATTTAAAACCCACATCTTCAGTAATTCACACTTCAGCAGCGGAAATCTCATTTAATTAGTTCCATGAAACACATAGATAGATCAGATACGTACGTCAGCTCAAAACAATCCAGTGAAATTATTTATAATTAATTAGAAGTTCTGAGCAGCCGTAAACATGGCGAGTGCATTCCTAACTCGTCGACATCAATATTCAACTGAAGCGTTTATTATCATATCTCATTATACAAGTTAGTGCTTGCGCACGGAGATGTTGCCTCCTTGGGTTATGACCTGACGACTAAACACTCAATTCAATCCTCAACGCCAATCGAAAAAAGACTTTAGACAGACAAGGATAGGGTGGGTTTTTGATCCGTTGTGTCCAGTTGTAAGGTCGAGATTCGGTTTTGAAATGCAATTTGGAAATGAGATCCGGAGGGTACCCTTTAAGGGGGTAGGAGGCACGGATGGGCGCCTTGCCACTATTATTTATAAGGGTGGGTCAGTCTGCGATAGTCGGCTATGTACGTTTCTCTTAACTGCAACCGTTTACACTTTAAGCTTATTCGCAGATTGTTTTGTTATATTATTAATTAGCATATCCTGAAGTACGGGCTAGTTTGTTTTTGATGTAACAACTGTTGGAATAATTAGGATGGGAGTTGGAGATTTTGTAGGAGCAACTCATCATTTGAAAATAATGTTGACGCTAGGCAGGTAGACGTATTACTTAGTTGACAAGATCCTTATTTTCATTTATTTTCATTTCTGAATGGTTGTTTTGTTTCATCTTTTTTAGTACGTGTGTACGTACGTTTACACTTGGAATAGAATGAATGGATGATAGGTTGGAATGGGTTTTTTAACGTGCACGTCTTTCTACATTGCTCTCATATGTATAATTTCAACATGAATTATGTATAACCAAAATTTTTGTAACAATTTTATGATTTAAAAGAGTGTCCATGGAGTTTCTTTGGCCGTTCTTCTACATAGATACCACTACGCTTTGGAATGGGCAACTAGCATCATCTTTCTGACTAACCTCCCCTTGACAATTCAAACGTGCCTGTAATTGGTTTATCCATCCATACTAATATTATACAGTATGTTAACTAACAGAGGGCGTTCCCGTTAACCCGCAATAGTATAGCATCCATACATGCTAAAAAAAAATATAACCATTCGAAAATAAAATGTTTTTATTTTTTTTATATTAAAATATTCACTAAAAATCGTAAATTGATACGTTAAAGAAACACTCTGTACACGCGTACTTGAAGGACAGCAATGTCGGAATTTATTTAATTAAATAAATTAGAATTAATTAAATAAATAGAGTATCAATTTACGATTTTTAGTGAATATTTTAATATAAAAAAAATAAAAACATTTTATTTTCGAATGGTAATATTTTTTTTAACATGTATGGATGCTATACTATTGCGGGTTAACGGGAACGCCCTCTGTTAGTTAACATACTGTATATGCGAAAGTGTGTCGTCTGTTACCTCTTCACGCTTAAACCGCTGAACCGATTTAAATAAAATTTGGTATAGAGAAAGTTTGAGTCCCGGAAAAGAATATAGGCTACATTTTATACCGATATTCCCTCGGGTTCGAAACTTATGCGGGTGAAACCGTGGGGTGCAGCTAGTTTGATATAAATGCAGTGCCTGTAGCACCAAAGGCTTAGGCAGAGGCGTACCTATAGTTACATTTCTCCAGTTATGTATTTAAGTCCTGCGTAATAGAGGGCGATCGAGCACAAATCCACTCCGGACTGCTCCTAGGAAATTCCTAATAGAATAACCAAATAAAATTTTGGCCGACACGGGAATAGTACTTGCGACCGCTAGACCCGTTAGTTAACCTTTTTTGAATATGAACCTCCACCAGGGATGATACTTGTCATACGCCCGGTACACTCTAGATCAGGGGTGGCCAACCGGTCGATCGCGATTAGTTCAGTCGATCGTGGTAAGGAAAAAAGTATAAATACGTAGAACAGACTGCGCAACGTACCTAATCACTAACTGCTGCACGCATCATCTTGTATCATTTTTCAATCGTCGTTCCATCACGTTATTTATCCTCTCTTCTATGCAGTTTAGCTCTCTTTTGTTTTCGGTGCGCGATAACAATAAGCGGGAAGCGTATGGGATGCTGGAGTAGGGCGCGGGCGGTTGTCAATCCGTCAGTCAGTTGACGACAGACTTAGAGCTTACGAGTGGTTACGAGTTATATTTTCCCTCTTAATAAAATAAAAAATACTACACAGTTGTGTACTTAACGATGCTGTTTCATTTAAGATTTCAAGAAGTATGTAATTGGTAGATCGCCCAGGGTATCGTCAGTGAACAGTAGATCTTGGGTCTAACCAAGTTGGCCACCCCTGCTCTAGATCTAGAGTGTACCGAGCGTCAGTCGACAGTCATGAAGTTAGTAGTGGGGCTTACAACATAGAGGCCACCGCACAGAGCCTGGTTAATAACCATTTTCACAACGACACAAACCATTCTCGTAAATATCGTGTAAATATTAAATAAATAAATAAAATAAAATTATGTTTATTTATCTCCACAAATTACATTCTTATACATATTAAGCTGACAGGTATTTCGACAAAATTTTGTAATTTGTCATTTGTTTTTGTAATTTGTTTTTGTAATTTTTGGAGATTTAGAGTCTAAACTAAACCTCGGCCCCCCATTATATCACATAGTGAAGGTTGCCAACGTGGTACAATTTACAAGTGAGTGAGAGTGTGTGTGAGTGTGTGTGTGTAAGCCTACATTTATTGTACATACAATATTTCATAAATATGTATATAATATAATTAATTATGTAAATGTGCGTAGAAAATTAAATATAAATATAGTATACGTAGAAAACTACCAAGCACTAAATTTGTCTCACCATCTCCAAGTTGCTTCCTATTGGTAAAAGCCACCCAGATACTGTGGAACAAGCCCCAAGAATATAATGAATAAAATAAAAATTATATTTTTTTATTATTATTATTATTATTTTTTTATCTAACATTGTACTTTTGTTTGTTGTGCTGTCTTCTTGTATGTGCCAAATAAACGGTTTATCTATCTATCTATCTATCTATCTATTTATAATAAATAATTATACGTACCTTGTTACTTTACTATCTCAAGGACTTTTTCCGTTTCTGCGTATCTTCGATTTAGTAACCATTTGATTGTTTTGTTTTTTTCATTCAATTTTATGACGGTTCGCTATATTAATTATTTTATTTATATTAACTCTTAACTCTTGAAAGCCCTTTTTTCAAATCAAGTTTTAAGAAAATTTTGTAACATCCCTTTTTGTTTTAATTTGCTGCCTATTAACTTCGTTTCCAATTATATTAGTATTACGAGCTATGCATTATTACATAGGTATATTAAACCAACCAGGCTTTTGTTTTGACGGGCTACCTACTGCTCGTTCGGGTATCAGTTTACACCCTGTTTCTAAATAAGACAAATTGCGAAACAAGTGATTTGTTTGACCGTGTGCTGGGGGTAACATGAAATAGAATAAATTTTATCAACTACTGTTAGCTGGTAAATTGTAATGTAATCGTAAGTTTGTAACTAATAATATGGTATTTTAATTAATTCAAAAGAAGTTCCCAGTTGTATGTGGAGAACAGTTTCTTCGTCTTTATTCGTGGAAGACATAAGGGAGTTAGAAATCAGATAGATGCAACTAAATAAACATAATTATCATAAACTAGCTTCCACCCACGACTTCGCCGCCGTGGTATGTCGATAAAAAGTATGTCTTTCCCCAGAGTTCAAACTATCCCCATACCAAATTTCATTGAAATTGGACCAGCTATTTCGGAGATTAACCGGAACAAACTTGACTTTGAAAAAAAACACATACTGTATTATTACACCATTCGATAGTGTCGCTAATATGGATCGAATTCTGGGAAATAATGACATACGGCAAACTTAAGGAAACTGTTGGATTTTAATAAACTGCTTCTTATTTTAAAGTATTCATACCCTCAGCTAGATCTAATAGGTATAAGATTTGCAATTAAAAGGGTTATGATAGCTTAAGTCACAATTGCATATTATTTTGATTTTGTCTTAAAAACTTAGCACAACAGGTTTTAGGACTATTCCAAAAAGCTCTGCAATCAAAGTCAAAGTCAAATCATTTATTTCAAATGGGTACATTAAAGGCACTTTTGAACGTCAACACTTACAGTAAAATTGAATCGATTCTAGTCGCCCCTTCCAAGAGGTAGTGTTCGTATGGAGAAGAATGGGCAAGAAACTCCACCCTTTAATAATCTGCAATACCACAAATGACCATCTTCATTAAACATTCGATAAGTCCCTAGTACCATCACCCGTCGCACCTCTATTCTGAACACTCAGTCTGCTCGACTCTCAGTCTGTCCGAAATCTATCAATCGTTTGCCTAATCGATTTGTTGGTACATAAAAAGAAATGGCTGCGTGTAAAAGGTCGATGTCATAGCGGCATCGTGGCGAATCGTCTAATACCTCAATCCGTCTAAATCCGTGGGAAACGAGGAAACTTTGAACAATAAAAACACGTGGGTAAGTGGCATGTACAGGTGTTTACGGAGATTTAAGTGGTCTCTATCATTAGTACCTTAGAATTGTATAAAGCGTGTAGTAGGTAATGTATCAGCAATCATCGATCATGTAACTGTAGGTATGGCAAAAATTAATAGAAAAGTATCGACCAGTGGGAAAGCTACACGAACTTTATAAATTTCAGAAAATTAAATGGACAGACTTATAATACCAAATAAAATAACAGACTATTAAAATAAAAATATAATATATCCTAATCCTAACCTAACAATTAACAAAAAAAAATAAAAAATTGGCACTCCGGGAGTGCCGACAGAAGTGAAAACTTGAACAATTACGTGTGTATTTTGTGAATCGTCTTAAAAACAAAACACGCGCGGTACCGGCTACGGCCATCCTTCTTACGAATTTTCGATCAGGTCACGTGTCCTGACGCGAGTTTAACATTTTTTACTCATTACAAAAAAAGTGTACAACGCCGCTAAAGAAGTTTTCACTTCAAAAACAACTATTAACAAACTAAAATATGGCGTCAAAATATTCCTCCGCATCGCTGTCGACTGGTAATGTACCCAAGAGACTGGCGGCATTACCTCGTTGTATGGCAATACTTATCCTCTGACCAAGGTAAAAGCCAGCCTTGGGGCCACGGGACGTAAACTAACATATTTTCTGAAGTAACTTTCAGAAAATATGTAGGTAAGCCTGTATAGAACGATTTATTTTCGTTGGATCCCAGTTTTGAATCCCAGTTTAATATTTTTGGCGTTGGATCCCACAAAACATTAGTGAAAGTTCAGTCTGCAACCTTTTTATGACAGAAATCTTTTAAGAACTTGGTTTTCTTATTTACTGAATCAGCTGGAACGAATATCAATCTGCCTTGCCGTTACACAACTATGTTGGGGTCGGCTTCCAGTCTAACCGGATGCAGCTGGATACCAGTATTTTACATAGAGTGACTCTGACTACCTATCTGACCTCAACAACTCAGTTACTAGGTAGCGAGATACCCCTTGGCAAGACTGGTTGTCAGACTTTCGGGCTTCTGACTTCCCGTAACGACTGTCAAATATCTACAAATGACAGTCGGGACCAACTGCGTAACGTGCTTTCTGAGGCACAAATGGGGTCTCGGTATGTTATGGATGATCACCCATTCACGGACCAATCTCGGCCAGCGTTGCTTGACCTTGAAGATCGACCCGTGAGACTGTTATTATAGCCACTAGCCCCTTCTGGAATATAGAATTGCTGGAACCACACTGAAAGAAATAAGCAGTAAATAAAAATGAAAAAACATTGATAACTGCTTTAAACAGTTCCATATGAGCTTAACGTTCAAAACAGTATTTTTTACTGATCCGAAAACAGTTAAAGCTTGAGGCAAAATGTTACCATCATGACAGTAAACTTTATTGTTTTAAGTAGCTAAAAGTTCACAAAATTAACTATTTTGTTCATTTAGTGATATCGTTCAAACCATTGAAATTTACTTACATTACAGTAATAGTAGTTTTCCTTTTACTTGTTTTCAAATTGTATGTTCAATCATTAAAAGTTACTGTTTTGTCTTTTACTGTGTTACAAACATTTCCTCTTACTGTATAAAGTCAGTAAGTCTTAATGAAATCGCTTTAATGTGATGTAGTAAGAAATATTTTTTTTCAGTGCAATGACAATGAAACTTTTGACATCCTTTATGTTACCACAGGATGTTAAAGATTACAATGTTTGAAGAACAAAATTAATCATATGTTAAGCCTGACATACCAACTGCCAATAAGTATCTTCCTGCCAACCCTATTTACTTGTTACTTTTGCAAATCAAATCCATTATAATGAAACCCTGCAGGTAAGAGCAGCGGAGCCCAGTGGTAACGGGGGCGACTCACGAGTTAAGGGGCGAAGGTTCGAACCCAGGCAGGCGTTTTGCTTGTGTGTAAATAATTTCATCACCACTGCTCTCAAAAAGTTGAAGGAAAACATCGTGAGGAAACCGGTATGTTCTAAAACCAAATATTCGAAGGCTGTGACATCTACTAACCCGCACTGGGCCCGCGTGGTGGATAAAAGCTCCTTCAAACAGGCGCGACACGATACGCGATACAAAGGCACCGCAAGTCGCGCAACGAGCGGTGCATTTGTGTCGCGCGTGAATATATCGCGTGTCGCGCCTGTTTGTAGGAGCCTTTAAGCATCCCAAAAAGTTATTATAAGTTATTGAGCGGACAAATTTTTTGAACATAATTATGAAGGGATTATTAGCAATATCCCTCAAACATGTTACGCAATTATGGTCTAAAACTTTGTCAAACATTTACTCCTTGATCTCTACAAACATTCAAGGCCACGTTGTTTATCGTTTTCCGTTCCATATGATCATTATGGACATTAAGATTATGTATGCAGATGAGGCAACTTTAAGACAGCTCTTTACCTCTAACTCCTCCCACTCCCTCTCATCGAGAGGAGGCCTGTGTCCCAGCAGTGGGGCCATTTTAGGCTGATTTTGCTTATACTGCAGGCAAGTAGTTCAAACAAATGAAAACTGTCTACATACAGACGGACGACCCGTATCCTCATAAAATTTATTCTATCGTAACCTGAAACTCATTCAACAAACATAATCTAGAATCTGACTAAATATAATCGCACTTATAATAATTGCTATGACATCATTAATTAATATGATAGTGTTATACCAGTGAGACGTATGAAATGAGTCACCCACTGGTTCACAGTACAATTATCGGGCCAAGCCTGGTACTTATACCAATTAATTGTTACGACTTATTTGTGAACCGTATAAGACAATAGATAGATATAGAATATGGAAACGAAGATGTGTTTTTTCTTACGGCTTTTTATTTATTTTATAATGTTTTAGAAAACCGATTCAATTGCACATTATGAAAATATTTGAGCTAGTTAAACGGTAGAAATGTCTTGTTTGTAAATCCCAAGTAATATTATAAATGCGAAAGTAAGTTTGTTTGTTTGTTTGTTACCTTTTCACGCTTAAACCACTGAACCGAACGTCCTGAAATTTTGCATATACGTTGTCAGCTGTGTAGAAACGAACATTGGGTACCTTTCATTCCGGAAAAAGTTCTATTCCCGAGGAAAACAACAATAATGTTATTATGATAATAGATGGCGCCACGTGTCTTTCGAACTGGATCCTCACTTATGCGGGTGAAACCGCGGGGCGCTACTAGTAATTTATAAATACAAAAGACCATTCAAATTATAAAATGTGGCTTCTGGAACACTTAAACCTTAAATCATCAAAATAGATATGAAAAACCAAAATCTATTTATATAAAATTTAAAGTCATGACTGACTGATATATCAACACACAGCCTAAACCGCTGGTCCTAAAGACATGAAATTCGGAGGGTGTGTTCTTTGTGAAGAGTAGGTATCCACTAAAAAGGGTTTTTCGAAATTCCACCCCTAAGAGGGTGAATGGGGGAGGGTGAAATTTCACGTGGACGAAGTCGCGAGCAAAAGTCAGTAAATAATAAAATCGCAGCAAAAATGTAAGCCGATTATTCTATGCGAATTTCACTTGCGCGATTCACGTTCCAACTAACAGATGTCACTATTACCAATTTTCTCAAACCTAGTTATTTTCAAAAATATTATTTTCTACATTTGTCTAATCGTCTTTGACACTTCTAGATCCATCAATATACTGTATTAGCACAACAATGGCGCGAGCAATTAATACTTTTATGGTGGCGCCTAAATGTAGCTGTGACTACAGAGTATAGGCCGTGTTGTAGCTGATCTGTTTAAGGCCTGATGATAGGAGTAAGTGGTCTGATTCAGAGGTGTTAGGTGACTCATGAGTATCTTTGTTTCAGTGATATTTAGAGGACCTTGTAGTAGAGTATTTTATATGAGGACTGACTAGTTGGATATCACAATAATCGAATACGTTATAGACGTTTAAAAAGAATTATTCTCTTAGTTTAAAAAACGAACTGTGATCACCAATCCCACGGGCCACTGTGGTCATTTAAGTGAAATCCTCTATTAATTTTTTTTTGTGCATGTTGTGGTCTCCTGTAAGTGACGGAGTACACCTTCTTAATATCTGATGTTGCCTTTTATTTATGTGTCAAGTATTGTGCATGTTTTGTTGGAGATCCTAAACAAATAAATTAAAGACATGGATAATATGATAGATTGGTTAGAACTCGGAAAATTAGCAATGAACCTATTTGGAGAAGAGGCATTTACTGAATGCAATTGGTATCTATTGATAAGTTTTTCTTAGTAATCTCAACTCGAGTGCTAAGCTGTCCTGATAAGTAGGTAGGGCCTTTTTGGTGCAGCCGTGAGGCACACTTTCCTGCTAATTTCTTACATCGGACTTTACACTTTATGTTTTTTTTTTTCGTTGCTATCTGATGTATGTATCTGGTGTATTGTGTGTCTTTTAGTCTGTGCTAAATAAATGTTATTTTCTTTCTTTCTTTCCAAAATTCAAACAAAATAAAATAGCAGGGTTTTCTTTACATGTTTTACATTTAAAATCAACAAGTTGCAACGAGAAGAATAAAATAAAACCAAGACGACTTAGAGCCGGTTGTTTCACGTCCACTTGACGCACGCGTATACGTCAAAAATGGCGCTAACTATCGTCAAACCAAACAAAGCGTTGTTTCAAATTGCAATTACAAAATTATGACCTTGACGTCAAATAATTACGATTACTTACTCGTTATTATTTGACCGTTTGATACAACTGGCCTTTAGCCTTCAGGATACTCACTAAAAAGATTACCGGTGCCGAGTTCCTTAAGAAATATAAACAACTAGATATATAGAGCACGATTCCTGAAATAGAAACTTAACCTTGATCGACTAATTCGCTAGTGCCCGTTTCATAAAACTTACGGACGGATGTTGGTTAGTAGTTTGAACTCTCGTATCTGCGCTAATTTCGAGAAGACCCCCTTTAAAACACCCTGGGAGCTTTTGTAAAAGAATGGATTTTCAATCGACAGATAAAGGATTATAAAAATCTACGATTTGTACTTACGTGTGAACTGATTTGGGCTCATTCTTAGAAGCTAGATTGTGCTTTTTGGCTTGTCTGGGTTTCAAAGATTTAATTATACGATTGGAGTTAGGAACCATGAAGCTGTTCTTTAAATTCACATGAGTACCTGAAAATAAGTTCTTGAATAGTAAATTCCTCACTTTACAGCCATAGAATTTATTCATTCAGACATACCAGACAAACCAAAAGGGTCCTTAAAGCGGCTAGACGAATAACTAACAAATGAAGCGGAGTTAGCGTGTCATATCGCTTTGTTGCCAAAAACATCGAATGTTGTTAAGTTTTTGTTCGCAAGACGTCTGATTCGAACAATTAAGCGATTCGAGCGCTGCTTAAAGCTATAACCTCTCGTAAAATCTACATAAGAAGCCAGCCTTAAGGCGGACTTGCGGTCCTTTCTCTACAATGGGTGCAGATTTGTTTTGACAAAGTAATTCTCTTAGGGCTGATTTTTCCAACGCCAGATAACTTTATCGGAGGAAGAATTTAATTTTTGACAGTTCTTCCATACAAAAACTGTCAGACATCAATTTTAATACACTAATAAAAATCGATTGAAAAATCAGCCCTTACAGTTTTAATTCGGAGGCAGATACAGATTTTCTTTTGAAAAATTACATAATTATTTATATAATCATTCATGGATCAACAACCGCAAAAAGCTTGGATAAATAGATGCGGAAGACAGAGAAGTGGCGCTAACTTGGAAGAATAAAAAAAGAATAACATTTATTTGGGAATTGTTTATGAAGCACAACATACAACTAGCACGTCCTGCAGAGGACTGTGATGGATGGTTTGAAGTTACTGTTATAATTCTTGATCGATAAAGCTCATTAGCTACAAACGGAGGTATCATTCTCTCATCAAATATTCATAAAATTACAATCCATCTACTGGGTAAAAGTTAAGAAGACCAACTTTTTCTTATCCTTTGTTAAAAAGAACCAGGTTCTTAATAATTATTTACAATCTAGCCTACAAGACTAAAAAGCAATTTAAATCTAACTTAATTTTGTACGTGACAATAATAAAATTATTTTTTATTATACCTACATTGCGTTTTGTTTCTGCTATTTTAAAACTTAGAATAGTGTTGATTATACTTTAAAAAAGTTTGTTTCACTTCCTTAAAGCTTGATATAATGAACACTTTATTTATTAATGTGTTATATTATGTGTCATTGTCACGGTGATTTCTAAACATTTTACAAAACACCAACTCAAAGGTTTAGTTCGTTTTGTCTAACAGCTGAATTGCCTCGATGTTCACATGTTGGTGGAGTTGGTGAATTCACGGTTCAAGAAGACCGAACTGTTGCCATTTAATGGATACATGTGTGAACGTTAGAATTCAAAGATAAAGCAATAACACATATTTTAAAATATTCTTTAGTAAAAGCTGAACTAAAAACTTTATGATTACATTGAAAGCTTGCGACCATTATGTAAGAACCCTTGGCCCGTCGACTCATTACTACGGTTCCAGATTATTGTTTCAAGTCCACACAATGGGATGGGACACAAGTTCGCGCCCTGTCTACGTCGTTTCCACTGGGCCCGACACAAATTCCCGCCGCGCGCCGTGTAGGCAGTGAGCGTAATTGATAATGTTTAACATAGGTCCTATTATAAAATCAACAGTCACATTTCTTTTCATTTCTTTTTCTTTTTTTCTTGATAGCACATCAATAAATTATAAAAAAAATCGAATTATATTCAATTCTACAGCGTGCATCAGAAATGTGTGGTCATATTTAAGGGTGTCTTGCTAAGTCGACGTTGTCGAAATATATCAATGCAAGGTTAGTGATGTGTTACGATTTCAGGGTAAGTTGGAAATCAGTGTGTGATTGGGTTTGATTGATTTGTTGACGAAATTGTGGCGACGTTTTTAGCAAAACTGTAAGGAATGGTGGCAGTTCTACGTTTTCTGACATCTTTATAAAATCAATATTTTAAAATGCTGTCACGTGCATTTATTAGTGCAGTCATATCAACAGTAGATACCTAGACCTACAAATAGCTTACATTTAGAAGTTGGTTTTACTGCCTTTGATTTTTTTTATTTCAAGCTGTTGAGCTAATTCTACTATTAACAAAGAATATAAAAACATAACAATATTTTTTTTATTTCCCTTACTGAAAGAGATACTGAATACAACAATTTCCCTGCTTCATAACGTGAATTCTTAGAACATAAAGCAGAAAAAGATGTTTCTCTTTAAAACCGGAACCTTCATCGTCGTACCCAATGGACAATCACGAACTATTCACTGATGCGCTATTTGGCGACAGTAAGTAATTTACAGCTGGAGCTACATTGTGTCTGTACAGAGTAATGTGGCGCTTTATTACGTACGCATTTAATGAGCCCCTTGTTTTATTGTAATAACTTTAGCTGACACGTGACGTCGTATAAATAGTACTTATTCCGCTAGTAGAAGTTTCCACTTGCCAAGTACCTACAAAACAATTGTTTTTGAAAAAATAAATGGAGGTATGCGATTCTCGTATTTTGTGATTTAAACCGCTTGCAAGTAGGTACTTTTAGTTTTTATTGGACTTTGGTTAAAAGTACACTTCTTTTTTCTAGTAAAGGATGGAATAATATAATGTCAGTGTGGTTTTCTTTCTTATTAACATTTAAATGTAAACTTTTTCTTCTTCTAGCTTTATCAAAAGTTGTTAGAACTGACTGAAAAAGACTACCCATGCGATAATTGTTAAATTAAGAAAACCTATTACTTAAACTTTAATAATATAAAATATCTAATCAAACTATTAAATCAACTTTACAACGTCAAGCGGCAATATTAATAGGAGTATAGTATCTAGAAGTGCATTTGTATTACTGGTAAGCGAGCCTATTTTAAAAATTCTACAAAATTAATAAGTACTAAAATAAGTAAAGAAACTTTTAAAATCCTCGTTGCAAATAAAAGCGGCAATATAAACAGGAGTAAGCAACAAGGAGTATGACTAATATTACTAAGTTATTCTTGTGAAACTTATAAAAATACTTAAATATAGCTAAAAACTTCTTTTGTTGAAGTTTTTAGCTATATTTAAGTATTTTTTTAGATTTTATAGACACTAAAAACTAAAAGCGCCAATTTAAACAAAGGTAAAGCTGGTAAGAAATGTTACTTCTAATACTAGATATCCTTATAAAAGAATATGTTAAAACTCCTACAAAATGTATATTTTAATACGAAAGCTAAAGCGGCAATATAAACAGGAGTAAAGCAACAAGGAATATACTACTAAGCCATCATCGTCGTGTTAACTATAAAAGACTTGAGGTGGCGCCTGATATGTGGGACCACCGGACTAACACCGCCCGCCCTAGTAGGAGGAATTCTATGGAGCTGTTAAACTGTGTCAGTAGTTATTTTAGGTGTGTCAGTTTTTTAAAACTATGGAGGTGACTGAACTTAGATCAATCTTGAAAAAAAGAAAAATTGATAAATTTTAAATTGATATTTTTTTTAATTGATTGTTAAAGTATAAAATTATTGATTGTTAAAGTGTTAAATAAAGATACCGTTTTCTATAGAAAACGCTATCTTTATATGCACAGACCCAGAAATTATTATTTAGATACATGGCAATATTGTGTTTAAATAGCACTGCGTAGGTACCTATTGGTTTCGGTTTTCTTCCGTCGTTTATATGATGTTATTAATCTTTCCTGAGTCCGTCGTCTAGATGTATTCCCTAAAACAATATCAATATTGTACTCAAAAAAAAATACGGAGGAAAAGACCACCAGACTCTTTAAAAGGTTACCACTACGAACCTTCTCAGCTTTATTTTTTTATTGTGAAACGTTTTTTATTGAAAGACGAAAATCTATCTATCTAGCTATCTCTAACTGACAACCATTCTATTCTGCAATTATAATTGTGTGTAATACCTGATGTTATTATCTATCAAGCACAATATCACTTATCTGTCTTGACAAGTTATTTTATATAGGTACCTTGAAAATATTTCACATTTTATTTAACATAGAACAGTAACTTTTAATTACCTAGACCAAAATGATACAAATGCAAAAATAATTAGCAAAATTAACAGCTCTATATAATTCTCAAATTCTCCCAAACACGTTTTTATTTGGTCCGTGTAAGTGAGTAGCGTTGTACTGTCCATCTGAGTATGTATGTGCATGTATGTATGTCGTGTATGGATGTTTGGATGTTCGTGTATGTTGCATACACGCTCCGTCTTTGTGGGGCGACCTTCACCTCGCGACGTTTGTTTTGCTCGTTCTTATGTCGTTCTCCTTGTTTTATGAACGATTTGTTGACCTTTGGGAGCTGTGAATGGGATTTCCGTTACTTGTATAGTGAATGGGTGAATGAGAGGTTGTGTTGGGTGGGTGTGTATGTTTACTGTACTTTTAAGGGTTTGTGTTACTATTTCTTAGGGGATGATGAGTTTTAAGAAACTGTGTTTCTCGGCTTAAGCATTTGTTGGTGAAAAGCATCTTTACAGAAAAAAAAAAGATTTTTAATTTGTTTTAGTCGATCGTGTAGACCGTACTATTGATTTCCTTATTTACGTTATAAATAGTTCGTTCGGACCTTCTTTTATCGTTTTGTTTTTAGTATTTATCAGTTGAAACTTGTAAATGGCTTTCAATTTTATATTGTTTAAGAACACTGTATAAATTAAGCTGTAAGTTTCCCGAATAGAATAATATAAAATTATTAGATTAAGGGCTGATTTTTTTCAATCAAACTCAAACTCAAACTCAAAGCATTTATTTCAATTAAACCATTTACAGGCACTTTTGAATTGTCAAGAAGTCGGTAAGTCAGAAAATATGAAGCTAGTTGCCCATTCCAAAGCGTAGGTACCTATGGAGAAGAACGGGCAAGAAACTCCATGGACACTCTTTTTAAATCATATTTTACAAAAATATTAGTTACATCATTACTTTTGATATTAAAATTATATAATGTGAGAACGATGTAAAAAATTAAAAAAGACGTACGCGTTAAAAGCGTCCAGAGTACAAGAAATAGTACTTAACTAACAACAATCCAAAATTAAAATAATTAAAAATAAGCCGAGGCAGCTAAGTGATGACCAGCCCCAACTGACGGCGCCCGTTCACGAACATGACGCATAAATCAGCACCATTCAGCTCAACCATTTTGAAGGGAGCTAAATGATCCAACACACACGCCACCGTCAGCGAGACATTTGAGTGAGCATGACACACCATCAGCTGCCAGGGCACATTCGAGTCAATGAAAGACATATTATTACCCGGTAAATGGTAGCTATAGGGTACATAGAACTCACATCTGTGCTATGCAATTATACAAAACAAAGGAAATTGATTTTATACAATGCAAAGATAGTCTTACAATCTTCAGCAGCTCCAACAGTATTTTCATGTGTTAATCAATTAGTTGTGGTTGTGGAGCAGGACCAGCATTGAGTCAGGCATTTTTATCAGCGATGTAATCCCCTAACTTATAATATGCCTGACTGCATAGTGTGCGTTTTATACAAGACTTGAATTTTGTCTCATTCAGTTGAAGAATGTGGGGATCATCAAATCATCTGATAACTTTATTCGAAGAATAATTATTATGAAATTTTGACAGTTATTCCACACAAAAACTGTCAAACGTCAATTTTATTCCTCGAATAAAAGTTTTCTGGCGATGGAAAAATCAGCCCTAAGGTGTATGTTTTTCAGCGGGATTGTCTGAAAGGGTTACCGCTGGCCCGGAACATAAAGGGCTAAGGAAGGAACACGGGTAGGTTTTAGTCAGTTAGAGTCTGACACTCCCTTCCGCTCCACCCAGAGCGGGAGGGGTTATTTGATGATTTCCCATTCTGAAAAAAAAATAAATAAAAAAAAGTGTATGTTTTGCTGTTTTGCAAAAAATACACAAAAGTAGTAGTCATTCAGTTTCTTTGTTGCTACAGTACAAGTTGGAATTTTAGAAGTACAATTATAACATGTGACACTTGATACCCTATAAATAAAGTTGGTTATTTTCAGCCAACTTACCTTAACTTACCTTGATGACCGCATCCTTATTAAAAAAAATATCTGGTTATGTTTATCAAAAGACAAATGACAAGTACCTGTAAACCATTCATAATAATCCTACAAAACAATAATCCATCTCAAAGCAAAATACGTTCCTGTACAACAATAAAATAATAAAAGCTCACTTCCTGACTTCGCTATTAAATCAAGGAGTACAGATAGCAACATCTAGGCATAACTCAGGTTCGGTCTCACATTACAATTTGCACTAAATTTATCATACAATAACGTTTGTATCAGAAAATTATTATTCAAATCAACCAGCATTAATCAATGCGTTGATAAAAGAAAATGCGAACGGCGATGCTCCTGCGCAAAGTAGGTTGGGGTGCTGTCGATTTTTTTGTTATCGATAGTTTTGGGATTTGAGTTGTCAATTTGCTGTTGGTTTTGTTGCATTGCGTTTTCATTGATTGCATATTTTACGTTACACCGTTATTAGTTGTCACTCAGTTATGTAAGGAATTTTATCTGTGTATTTTTACATAGTAAATTTATTTGATCTACTTGATTATAATTATTTCATATTATTTTTGTTGGGTAACTTTTGTTATGACTCTTAATGTCTATATTCGTTTTTTTTTTATTTTGGCCTTTTTCCACGATATGCAATATACGGGCGTTTTAAACCCTTTGATCATATAATAATATATAAAGCTGATCGATTTAATTAGGTACCACTTCCTTTCTTCACAGATCGAGCATGACTATCAAAATAATATCCACAACACATTGTGCAACAACGATACAAATTCCAAACACAAAATGATTCAAAACCACGCCACCGTCCAATGACTCACACTCATAAATCGATTCGGAAATCGTCGATATCGATTGCTACCAACACTACGTTAACCCGATGCGTGGACCGACGTCGCTGTGTGCGTGCTCAAGATAATGAACTATCTGCACTAATATATTATAAAGTTCATTATAAACAATTATTTATTGTTAGCGTATGTTTATTAATAAGGCGGTCGGTACGACTACTGTGCATGTGTTGGTTGCCTTAGGGTTGGGAGGAGGTTTGATTGAGATTGTGATAAATTTCTTCCTTTAAGAACTGGATGGGTTGGTTGTTTTATCTTGTGATTAGCTATCTTAAGAGTGTTGTTCTGTTTAACGATATAGCCCAACTTATAATGTGGACTGTGGACAATTTGTACCACCTGTATTTTTTTTTCTGTGTATTTAGTCATGCATTGACATTTGTTGTTTTTTTTATATCCCCAGTGGCATCGTTTCATTTTCTAAGGGCCCTATCTCACTAGGACACCAATGGCGTCGCAACCGTGGTCGTGCTGCCAAAAAATATAAGGTTAGTTGCTCATCCGATTGGACGCCTGGTGAGATACCCACCATAAAACTGTGTATATTTTGCTGGCAGCGCGACCATGGTTGCGCCACTTTGGTGTCCCAGTGAAATGTAACCCTAATGGTGCCTTCACCTATCTTTATCCACCATGTATAGTTTTAGTAGTTTTAAGCCAGATTTTTCAATATTGCGGTGATTTTCAATAATGAGAAATAAATATTGCCGTTTGACAGCTTTTGTATAGAAATTATGTCAAACTGTCATAATTATTTGTTCTTCAGATACTCGTATAAGTTGTTTGACTACTGAAAAATCAGCCCATTAAGTATCGAAGGGCTGATTTTTCAGTAGTCAATCAGTGCTGGTCGGACAAAATATGAATCTTTGATACGAGAAGAAGAAAACAAAAGTTACCTACATAAAAAAATATATTTATTTATTTCGTTTATTTATTTACTTAACTTATTTTTATTACATTATTAAATATGATTACGTTATTAATATATTTTTTTATTTATTTATTTATTAAGGTACACCAACAGCTACTGTATATATAATAAAACTTAAGTACTATTAGGTAACAATAGCCTCGGATTTACACATTCGCCAATTACAGGTTTTAAACCAGCAATCTTAAGAATAGGTGATAACACATATTATAGAATTTATAAATTATGGCCAGATACTTCATAATTTCAGTAATATAAACTAATATATTACTTACCTTACACTAATCAGCAGCAGAAAAAACTTTAGTACAATATCCTTCCTCCTACATATCTCCGCATTCGAACAAAAAAACATGTGTTACTGAAAAATGTCAAAATGCTCAAAACATTAAATTAATGCATAAATTAATATTTTGAGCATTTTGACATTTTTCAGTAGCACAATTTTTTCTCGCCAACCCTACCCCGTCCTTTAGCTGTCAATGTAGCGAATATGAAAGTAAGTACAAAGCCGTTGGGTTAGATTGTGCTACTCAGATTGCACGCTGTTTTGAGCCGCAAACAAAATGTCGTACAATGCGTGTTTTGACTGCGGCCTGACGTAGTATTGACGTGTTTTTGCATCGGTGGATAGGTTACAGATGGTTCTGGAAAATGAGGTGTTAGAGAAACTAGAGTTTCAAAGTTTTAAGCCTTAAATTTTACAATGTGTAAGAGAAGACATAGAATCAATAAAGCCAAAGATGTGAAAGTGCATCGAGAATTATAGAATCCAAATGACGTGGATAGGAATTCTCTTCATGTCTGCTTCTAATGATATTCGGTTGTTCGGTCGGGTTTTTCATTTGTGAGCACTGTGATTACTGTTTCTGTTAGCCTCCGTCATCCCACTTTTGGGCAAAGGCCTCTCCCCATGACTTCCAGCTCTTTCGATCCAGGGCTAAGAGAACCACTGGTCGTTCGTTTTCTTCAGCGCGACCAGCCATCTTCTACGGGGTCGCGACGCTTTCTGGCTGTTTCAGGGCTCTGCGTAATGGTTATTTTGGCAAACAGCTCATTGGCCATACGGCAGATATGGCCAAGCTAGTCCCACTTCAACTTAGTATTTTGATTAAGGCATAAGTAATAAATCCCAATGATGACGACCTTAGAAAAAATCAATATAAAGGCCCATTCTTGGATTAAATAATGAAAAATTTAAGATATATAGAATTTCTCTAGAAGATAACATATTTTATAAGAATAACGCTCATAAAATCTACAGTAAAACGTGCCTTGAAAAACGAGTTACTCAATTCAATATACCCACTAAGCTAATAAAATAATCATTATCTATCTTCGATGTTTCTTTCATATGTCATACGGTTGGAAGATGATTTAATTACTTACGTTTAGCTAATTCAATTAAGTATTTAGATTAGCAATCTACTTAAAACTATTGCTCATCAAAAACAAAATTTTCACAAATAACATCATTCAGAATTCATCCAGCCAATCACACATTCAGATTAGCAATTAACCGTTTTAATAACGAAGTAACATCATAAAACATATGGCTACGTACGCATACGTAACAAAGCGTAGTTTTCGTTGCACAGACAGTTTAACCCCTACATTGAAGTGGTCCATTCGAAGCGCTCGATAAAAAATAAGTCCAAAAAAGCCGCACCACCCCTAGGCTCGGGCAAAAAAAGCAGATAAAAATGTGCCTGCCCCGTAATTTAACCGTCCTACCAGTTGTCGATAACCTCGGGTAGGAAATTTTGAAAAATATTTCGTAAACCTACGTTTTCATAATCATTGCAGTTTTATAAGCTGATTTTTTTTTTAATAGGCTTTTGACTTTGATGGGTGGTTTAAAGAGCGTGGTGAGTGTCGTTTATTTGATGTCGCTTCATATGTAAATGTTTATAATTACTCACGCTAGCCGCCAAAAAGAAAGCGCGTTGGCTTTCAGTGACTGAATTATCTGTACCTATTGTAATATTCTATAAACACACTTTCAATCACAATCTGAATGATTTTGAAAGATATTGCTAATCCGTTACTTCATAATCAACACCGTAAATAACGCAATGAATGTTGTAGAACTGTAAAAATGGAAGCCATTACTACTGTAAGTGTATTACGCAATTACAATGCGTGCCACGAAAGATGAGACTTGACCCCGCCTCCCCCGCTCTTTCCGCTGCCCCTATGACGTCCGGTCCCGTCCCGCACTCAGACCTCATACCGCTAAAGATACCTAAAATCTCGTACTGCGCATGTCAAACCACGTGGTGTGTCAAGTCTCATCTTTCGTGGCACGCATTGTACCCCGCAGTATTCTCTCGATTTTCCTCTTATAGTTCTATAAAACCAAGTTCATCGTTCGTCTACTTAATCATCAATTCTTCCATTAGCGTTTCATTTACCTTTGTATGCGAGTTTTTCCCAAAAATTGTAACTGCAAGCATAAGCACCATTCTCTCCCCTTTGTCTCACTTCATTCGCAATTGGTAGAGTACCTAAATACGTGTGGAACCTTGTAGCTAGTTTTACCGAGTTCTTTTCACAGAAAAGGTTTAAATTTTTACCTGGAAATGTCGGCAGGGTAACCATAGTAGCAGTGCGTGTGCCTAAAAATCAATTCCAATTTCTACTTTCAGGAAACCGTGTTATTACTAAGCCTTTGTTTGTTTATATCACGTTTGATCCTTTACGTACTATGCGAAATAAAAAGCTTCCTATAATATCCAGTTTCGAAAAATTTAATAATTTGATGTGCTAGTATTTTTTAATATTGTCGAGATGAGTGTTTAAAACGGGGTTATTTTTGCATTTTTTTGTGTTTTACTAATAGTTATCTACATAAAAATTCGTAACTAAGGGCTCATTTTTCAATTGTCTGATATCTCTTAACTGAAGAGTAAATTAATATTTACTCTTCAGTTAAGAGATATCAGATATCGGATTATAAACGGTAATCCGTTTGACAGCTTTTGTATAGAAAATATGTCAAACTGTAATTTTTATGCTTCAGATATAAGTTACCTGACTATTGAAAAATAGCCCTAAGTAATGAAATACAAAGTCGCTATTTTATTACTTAGATATTTTATTTTTATAGTGATGAAATTCCAACATATTCTAATCTACTTAACGAAAATCAGGATGTCATGATGTTATCGCCAAGCTAGCTATTTAGAAAAAAATCATTGAAGCATTGATTCATTATGACAAAAACAAAAGAAAAAACAAACATTCCACATTCAAACAAAATCCAAAAACAAAAGCTCATCTACTTATCATAACGCAAAAAGGTTGGCAACAATGCAGACATTCACTCCATATAATTTATAGAATACAGTCACTTTGCAATGCTAGACAGCTGATATTTGGTCAGTTAAAATTGATATTATGCCTACCTATGCATGCCCCTGCTGCATTCGTGAAGGGAGAATGATGTGTTGATATTTTTGTAAGTAGGAAGGATACTGTCGTGTTATTCTATAAACATGAATCCAATTAAAAGTCTATACGAGTGACGATATTGTTTCAACGATCGTCTTCTTTCTGCATAGGTTTGAAAAGAAGGCCTATTCCCGTAATTACATTCAAAATCTATAATATTATAGTCGCAATCGCGCGCTGAGATGATTCAGCGACAATCATTTTCAAAAATTTAGGGAAATTAGAGGTCTTTATGACAGATTAATACTGAGACCAGACTGTGAACTTTCATAAAATTACCAGAATTGCCCCTCTGTTTTCAGCTCAAAATAAAATATATATTCCTAACGCTAGGTTAATTAGATAATATTAATTAAAAGCGATTGCTTGCTTTAAGAAGATACCTTTATTTCCTTTACCAAAGATTCTATGGCTTTAACTAAACGCAGCTTAAATCTACCCATCCAGGATAAGACACAGTTTTTGCCAATTTTCGCGACCTTGTAAGTAGGACTACTTATCTCATCGACATCCTTGTGTTTTCCTCAACACCAATGACCCATGTCCGCTCGTTTAGCCTAACAACGAACACACAAAAGCAATACTTACCTAGTTATATAATCCTCCCAAGACGCAACGTGCAAAAATCTTCCACGCCAAATCTCTGTCATCAATTACCAGCTGAACATGCTCATACTGACCCAATAAGCCGTAATACGTCGCAATAAGTGGATGAAATAGACTCTGGAGCACCTATCCAGGCATTATATGCAGGATCTCTAAACATAGTCACAATGGCTGGTCATCATTCAATTGTGCCAGTAGAACTGGCCCGTTTATCTACAATGGAGCGATCATTTTATCATTTCATTGCATTTCTTTAAGTTCATACATTATGTATGGGGAACGGGCGGTGTGGTTCTGTTTGGGTTTGTATTCTAGTAGTAATATTCGCTATGTATATCTGACAGTAGATGGTAGGAAGATGAGTATCTACGCTGCCCCACATTTTCTTTGATACGCAAATTTTATAGTACGAAAAAGTAAAGTGCATGTTACAGACAATAAAATACCTCAGTTAGCGATACTGGGAACAGTGAAATAGCAGATTTAAAAACTTTGTAGTTAGAAAAAAAGAAAGAAAGAAAAATCGAAAATAGCTTTATTTCTACAAAGAAAGAGGTAGGTATCACCCACCCTTACACTGTAACGTCATCATAATACAATATTTGACTTAAACTTTTCAAACGTCCTCAATATGTTTATTTATTTAAGGGGCTTACAGGACCTAAACACAAAAAACGCAAGTTTTAACAATAAAAGTATATGATTGACTACAGTAAACAAAATCAGAAAAACATATGCTATTCTTCAGGATATATGCTAGGTAGAAATTGTGTTGAAAACATAATACAACTAATTTGATACGATAGTAAAAAAACATGAAGATACCTCTAAAAACTTTCATTTTATAATAAGAACCATACTAATATACATACAATCATTCTGATTTTTTGACAGATTATTCTACAATCAAGATACTAAAACACTAGTGTTTTAATTTTTTTGTCCAAACAATAGATTTTTTGTAAATAGATAATTGCTTCATATTTTGCAATAAATTTTCAGCGTTGTGTCATCGTGCTTCTCTTTCTTTTCTATGCAGTCCGATATAGACCGCGCTTTAGGTCATGTAGTCGCCTTAATACTTGAAGCACATAAATGTACAGAGCCGGACTTAATAGTGCCATAGGCATTTTCTACCAGTCAGCCTTTGGGTGATGCAGAGACAAACGGTAGTAGGTGCAATCATAAAAATTGAGAAATAAATATTTTAAATATAAAGATACGCATAAATTTATTAAAATTATAAATATAATATATACCTAATTACAAATAAAAGTATGCACAAATAAATATACATAAATACATGAATATTCTAAAAAGAAATAAGACATATAATGAGAACAGCCAACCAGCCAGCTTCTTGTGAATGTGCTCGCGAACCTTAATTTTAAAGGTGTTCATTTTCTATAAGTTCTCCGTACTTGATCTAATGAAAAGTTAACAGAACATCTTGTTTTTCAAAAATCAAATCCTTATCGCAAAATCCTAATTCCCAAACCAGAAACAGACCAAGATCTAGTCGGCACTCCTCAGCTAGAAAGAGACAAAGTATCCCACTTAGCTGCATCAGTTGGCTACGGTTGAAGGTCAGTAGGAAAATCGCAGCGACCTTACCCATCCGTCGTGATTGAGGAGCGTCGAGGGTCCTTATAGATTGTTGCATTAATGGTAGGTATACCATGTACTACTTGGTAGGATTCTTCTTTGGGAGTTTGAAATTCGCGGAGAATTCAGCCAGTATGTTTGAAAAGATGTTATTTTGGGGAACTCTGAGAATTAAGAAGTATTTATTTGAAAATACTTTTTTTTGCAAGGACTGCAGCTTTTTAGATAATCATGAATTCGATATCACCAAAACCATGGCAAGTACGGTCACTAAAGGAGATAAGTAACCAGGGTCGTCGGATAATTTTAGTAAGAAACCGATGGATGTTTTCGAAAGAAATTAAATTAATAGAAAACAAACAGTCCCAATACATCAAGTTAAATTTAATTCAGAAACATCTATCGGTTTCTTACTAAACTTCAACTATATATCCGACGACCCTGGCTACTTATCTCTTTTACACAATACACTTAAGTCGACTTCAAAACTGAATAAAAACTTTTTTTGACCAAAAGTTATTTTGACGTTTCCGAAATTTATATCTTTACATACTTAAATGTATTATGCACGGTGGCTCGAATAAGGAGTCTGGCAGTTTATTTTTGGCTTCAGTTGAGAGAATCAACTATTTTACAAAGGAGCATACCTACAGATATGATTTAACTATAAGTTGATGAGACTTTTTTATAAATAGGTAACATCTGGAGTACCTTAATAAGTGAAATAAGTAATGAAAAAAAATAAAAATTATAAATTATAAGTAAATTATAAAGAAAGGGTTAAAAGATCATTAAGCATTACGTGTTATAACTGTTCATATTAAAGATATATCTACCTACCTACGTTCACTTGTAAAAATCGTTTTGCTGCCTTGATTAATATCTAAAAATACGAAACCAAATACAGGCACAGGTAATGCGCATAAAAAAAAACATTTAAATTTATAATAAATGGCCCGATTACCAACTCGTCCTGCACTCACACATTCTAACATAATCGAGAATTTTATCACTCCCTATCATTCGTTTCCAAATAAGTCTCATTTATAACGTGTGGGGGATGAACAAAACAAAAATTTGAATAAGGAGGGCATTATTTATCGCCGCCCCAATGAAGGCCGTTAATGTGATTTTTTTTTAATAAAAAAAATGTACGCGAGCCAGCCAAACGAGGATCATGTATCATCGCTTTTTTCGGACAGTCATTGTCCTCAAAAAAATTATATTTATTTTTTATTTATTTACAATCCACAGAAACGGGAAACGGCGAAAGTATAGATACATCAAATTAATTACTCAGTAAATTATGTTTATGGAATTGTTTTAGGTCAATGAGGAGTAGTTTGTGGCTGTTTTGCGAAAAACAAGGTTCAGCTTGTTTTTTTAGTTCCTAATTTCCGTAAACGTGTATATATAAAATTTTCTCTATCATAAAAGGAATAAGGTATTACTATAAATGAAATAAAAGCGATGGCCTAAAGCTATATTAAAACCTAATGCAAGGTGTCAAATACAGCAAGTTATAATAATTATAATCAATACGCATGATTTACTAAAAGCATTTTAATTTATTCATTATAATTTAAATTCGCTTGCTATAACTGGACTCACAACAACAAAATAATAAAAAACGAACAAAAACAAAACACCGAACTCAACCCTTCGTGTGCCTAATTAAAAAAATTAAAAAAAAATCGCTCCCTCAGAACGCGCGTTGTCACGTTCCATATTCGCGCGTTAATTACACGTCATTCTTTTTTCAAAAAGCGCGCCAATGACGCGCGCAATTAAAGCCGTGTACAGACAACGGGAAGACGCGACATAAAGCCGGCACACACAATGCGTCCTCGGCGAAATTCGCCGCAGGGCTAGTGAAATTAACAAGGCGATTTACACTTGACACTAGGCGCCTGTTTTTCATTACTTTTCACGGCGCTGCAGTCACTGAGCGTCTACACTATAACAACCTATTTATGAAATCTCTACATGCTAACAAAACGTGCTCTCAACTTATCGACTTACTGGTAGAGCAAACTTTTCCGATTCACAAGTTTGCTATGCTGTGGCTTGTTGTGTGAAAAAGCGACTAATTGTGTATGTTCAACGGCTCGTCTCCTCCACATATCGCTGTAATTGTGTGAAATAAAGAGCTTTGTATCATTATTTTCCCGCTTTTTCTTTTTGCGCTAAGAGTTGTTGAACGTATTGTCGGTGGAGTTATTATTTTTTGTACTTGAACGTATTTGTTTTATAAATATGTGCTTTGGTTGGTGTGTGTAGGTATCTGACAGTTTTTATTCAAAAGAATATATTTTATCAAATTGAAGTAACTGTATAATACCTACATGCTACTTCTGTAGGGTAATCATTATCATGGTATTATTATTTTTGTTCTAAATTTTTTTATTTTATAGCTATTTACGAGAACAAAAGTGATAACTTTTGTTCTCGTAAATAGCTATAAAAAAATTTAGAACAAAAATGTGTAAGCACCGTTCTGATCGATTTAATTAGGTGAAAAGATAGATAAAAAAGGTGAATAGATACTTATAACCCTGAGGTTATAAGTACCTTTTTTAACTATCTTTTAAGAAGAAAATGAAGTACTGAGTCCATTCTAAACACACATTGCATAATAAAAACTTGACACATACAAACTCTTTCAAAATTCTAACTGGTCTAGTCATATAAAAAAAATATAGAGGGCAATACACTCTAACACCTTTTGTAATTACAAGACGAAAGGGGCATAACTTTAATACAACAGTGCCACAGCCTAACATAATCGCAAATGAGATGGCTTCACACTTCGAACGAGTCCACAGATAATAATTGATCACGTCAACACACGCAATGCTTAAACAACATCAAGATACTCTCACTTGATATATTTATGGTCTTTTAAATAGTTTTGTTGTAATTGAAATTAATAGAGGCAGGTGTATGTGGTATCCTTTCTTATTGGGGTCGAAAAAGTGGTTCAAATTCAGTGCGTACTTTATTAGGAGGATTCGCGTTACACTATGGCATTACAGTTTTAAATGCTTCCTTTAAAGCCAAAGCGCCAGTATAAATTGTAATAATCAATACAACTTTTAAACAAATTACCCTATTAACTCTTCGCACGTCGAGTGTACACCATGTGTACCGATAACAATAAAATTTCTATTGTGTCTGCTGACGAGTTAAATGACTAATTTACGAAATCATGAAATTTGAGGTCAATTATAACTAAAAGAGGTAGATGTACACACATCAACAGAATCTAGGGATTATTTCATCAAATATCTAAAAATCTATAAAGAATTTTCTGATGTAGTAAATGGAAGAATGATAGGTTATTTTAAGGTCTTTAATAAAAAATAAAAAACACTACCTACGTGATTCTTTAGTTTTTAATAAAAGTTTTAATTTTTTTAATCGCCGTAGAAAATTTGTATGACAAAAAACTTCATTTCGTCATAAAAAACTATAAATTTTAATTTAAATTGAAAAAAATCTTATAAAATCTAATTATTAATAATCAGTATTGCCTCTTACATTAATTACACATCGACATCGAATGTTCATATACTTAAAATTAAATTGTCAATGTCTTGCTCCAGTATGAGGTCCCATGTTCTTTGCAAGTGTTCGTAAAATTGTTATTCCGTCGTCAAATTTGGCAGAAAATCTCTCAAAGCTTTTCGTTGTAACATGCCCCAGGCATGCTTGATAGGATTTAAGTCGGGCGACTGTGCAGGCCAATCCAAAACTTGAATATCGTGGTCTCGGAGAGCGGCCGACACCAGCCGTGCAGTATGGGAAGGAGCATTATCGTGCATGAGTAGAAATTCCTGGCCCATTTGGATTCTGTGTGGGACAATAACAGGTATCCAGGTAACAGGTCCTCGTGGTATTTTTGTGAAGTCATGCTGCCTTGGATCCAAACGAGCTGGGTTCGTCCGCCAAGACGAATTCCTGCCCACACCATGATTGTCCCGTCTCGGTATGAGTGGACCTCCTGAGGGTGCCGTAGACGCCCTGGAGTTCTCCAAACGCATGTTCTTCATGAATCCGGCTGTAACCCAAACCGGAACTTTGGTGAACAGCACCAAAGACCATTGTTCGTAACTCCATGGTAAATGCTCCCAAGCCCACGAAAGCCGCCGACCGCGATTGCCACGTCGCAATGCTGGAACACGTAGCGGTCTTCGAGCATGAAGACCAACTTAATGCAACCTCCTTCGCACGGTTTGGTCGCTTACCAGCAGCTAGTGGTCCTCAGCAACGACGCGTTGAATAGCACCATTTTCTAACATGCCCAATTGCCCACGGCTCGTAACATTTCATCTCGACTAAAATAACGACGTAACATGACTCTTAAAGCTAACACGGAACGTTAAATTAAAAAAGAAAAACAATCTAATCCCTTTTCATTAATTAATATTATAAAGTAATTTTAATTTTCATTAACGTAACGAATTACTAACAATTTTACCGCCGTATTTTATTTTTTCTTTTGTTTTTTTAATTACATTTTTAAATTTAGAAAATAGAATAAAAGAGGCTTCAATCTGTATATAAACTTTTTATGGAAACTAAAAAGATTTTAAACTATAAATTCGTAAATAATTTAGGATTAAGGTATCCCTTGATTCTGTTGATGTGTATAGGTATAATTATAATTCTGTATAATTACATATACTTATTTATCGATCGTGAATTATATTTGAATCAACATACAATCTGACACTGACCTGCAAATTGCAAAAAAACGTCAGAAATTTTAATTTCGCAGTCTACCTTAACGCATTTCCCTAAAACAATTTATTTTATAAATATTGAATTAAATTAAACATTCACTTGCGTAATAAACAGCTTTTAAACTCCACGATCAGTGTCTCATAATAGTGTAACTTCTTTAATAATTAATTTTGTACTACATGTAGTAGATATGTATTCTGAGTTGTATGCCTCTTTCCCACCATGAATCAGGAAAAAACCGTACCCAAAAGGGCAAAACGTTAGATTGTCGACACAGTGACCGCTATCTTTATTTTAGGTTTTCGAGCATCCAAAAGGCCAATTATGTAACGTCTGTCATCATGGGCTTTATTTATAAACGATGATTAAAGTTAAGTGACGTTTAAACGTCAAAAATTTATGGTTAATCAACGCTTAACTTTAAGCAACGCTTATGAATAAAGTGGTTTAGATCTGGATGATTATCAAAGCAAAGGGTAACCCTCTCATTTCTCACAAAATGCCTGTCTATGGTCCTTCTAGGTCAAAGTGCAGATTATTAAAAAACGAACCGTTCCCTGCAAATCGAATAATCCACGAAGTTCAATATTCAACCGCGAGCCATTAACGATTACACGATAAAAAAATAAAACGAAAAAAGAACATTAATTGCTATTTGACAGACTTCCATCGGACCGCGTAAACATCACATTCGCATCTCTATTCTGCTAAAATTAGTGTAGCGCAACAAAGCTCACGGAGGGATCGCCGACGGCTATAGCCGTTACTTTTTAGTTTCTTTAACAACAGAAGTAGCAGTCGTCAGTGTTCATTATTTATTCCCGTTCCGGGACAAAGGTCCGACACTAGTATGACAAAACATTTGTGTCAAGTTTGAAGCCTTTTAGCTTTTAAGATGTTATGATTGAGGTGCTTTTGTTTTCGAGTTTAGGATTTGTTTATTATGTCCCAAATCTTTTTTTTTCTCACATAACTTAACGTCACGCCTGTGATCAATCCCCGAAGGGTTTGGCAGAGTTGTACTCATAGTTCACTCACGTTTCGCCAGTACAGTACCCGGCGATAAATATTGCACATCGACCTTTACCTTTTTTGTATTTTATACAAAGAATAAAAATAACTATCAAAAGAAGCAAATCATAATTGTTTTAACAGCTCCTAATAGATACCGGACTGTTTGTATTTCGTGCGACAGAGATAACGCTCTACGAAGCCGAAATTTGCCGATTGTCTCTTTCCAAAGGTCGATGTGCAATATTTATCGCCGGGTACTGTAATGCTTAAGTCTCAAGTAGGTAAAAGGGGCGAACTTGTTGGCGAACAACCGGGTACAAATATTATCTCCCACGGCTGCCATTAATAAATTCCTGACGGAAGAACCCATTAAGATTTTGACCAACCTGGGAAGCGAACCGGTCGCAAACGCTACAGCTGAGCATGAGGACCTGCCTCATGCTCAGCTGTAGCGTTTGCGACCACAAAACCAACGAGACGGTCAAGGTGGACAAAAGTTGGTAAGTGTCCAGACTTCTCTGTAGCCAGCTGTTCCTATCAAACTTTTAGTCCCGTAGCCGTTCGAGATTCTATAGCTCATGCTGTAGTCGAAACCAATCAGCAAGGTGATAATGGGTCTCCATCCAGAAGCGCAAGAGTCTTCACTAGTGGAGGCCCATTTATAACCCTCCATGCCGGTGACAGTGAGTACCAACTTCATCATCATCTTTATCTGGCATCGGCACCCAACTTCCAGCACCGCATCCAGTGGATAGACGTAATTTTGTACTCGGTACATCCATACATTAACTATAGATACTATCCATTAAATGCAAAAGTAACTGTGTCTGTCTATCAGTCTGTCCCTTCTTTCAGTTTGTACCTTTATACGCTTTAACGACTGAACGGATTTCTATGAAATTTGGCACACATGTTTGTAGAACATGTCCTGGCTAAGGACAGAGGATACTTTTTATCCCGGTGTAGGTATGTTCGTGTCCGTGGGATAATATCCGAACTCCACGCAGGCGAAGCCGCAGGCAAAAGCTAGTATAGTATTTTATCTCACGAAGCGACGCGCGCTTTACTTGTGGCTACCAAGTGTACACGCTGTGAATGTGTGTGTAATCGCAGGAGCTCTCGGTACCGTTCGAGACAATGGCGAAGTCAGATATGTGTGCGTGTGTTTATTTTGTACTAGCTTCTGCCCGCGACTTCGTCCGCGTGAAATTTCACCCTCCCCCCATTCACCTTCTTAGGGGTGGAATTTCGAAAAACCCTTTCTTAGTGAATACCTACTCTTCAGAAATAACACACCCTCCAAATTTCATGTCTCTAGGACCAGTGGTTTAGGCTGTGCGTTGATATATTAGTCAGTCAGGACTTTGAATTTTATATTTATTATTATGTATGTGCTGACGCTACTCGCCTTCACACCCACCTTCACGATGTGTTAGTAGACATGGTTACCACAAGTAAAGCACGCGTCGCTCCGTGACATAAAAATACTGTACTATCTATTTGCAAGTTGTTTAATGTCGTCTACCCTTATTATACATACCCACGAAGACTGCAACAGACAAAATCGTTATTGTCGAAACATAAACAGCACGAACTTATACAATTATGCTAATTTTATGTTACCCCTAATTGCTAACTTATTTAAAGAACTTTCAGTTAATACCTTCAAAGGAGGGGTCGTTCTAAAAAAACATTTTTGCCTTTAATCTCATGTAAATGTTGTTAAGAAATCCGATGGGGCTGGTCAACCAATAAAAAATTTAATTAACTTACATTTAAATACAGATTTCGAAATCTCTTGGTTTCTTTTGCATGTCGCGATTTTTGGTAAGTATTTTTCATGTACCTACGGTCCTACGAGGTACCTACAGCACCCATTTCACGAAACCTCGTGGGAATCGGAAAACTATCATAAAGCTCTGAGCGTGATTTTGGGAAATTAATATTAATAATGAAGAAAATACCTTGTTTTCGTCACACAAAAATAGACCACTATCCCAACCACCTTGAAAGAAATTCCCAATGCATTGCTTTGTAGGTTTGAAAAATTAATCTACTTATAACGTAAATAACGCAATGAATGTTGTTGAAATGTCAAAATGAATGGCATTGCAATCAATTGTCTTTTTTTGTGTGTTAAAGCAATTTATACCCTTGTTATTAACCAACAACCAACCTAATTAGGTGTCTTAAAAAAATATTTCTTTCTATAAAAGAAAAATAACCTAGTGTAAAATGTTCCATCTCATTATTAGTTCTAGACACGGTGTATCTAAGTAGAGCGCTTACAACCCTTGCATTGCACTTGACTGTGCAACGTAGGTACGTCGAGGGTCAGCCATACGTCATGGCGATGCATCGCGGTAGCTCTGCTGTGGGAGGGTACGTAGAGTATTATATTATCTGTGGCGAGAGTTAAATCTAATGCTGGGAAAATGTCGGTAAACAGTAGCTGCATTATGATTCATACAGAAGTGTGTGTGTGTGTCTGTCTGCTTGTTTGTTGCGTTCTTAGGGTGAAAGTATCCAAATCTGTAGTGATTTTTGTACAAGACTAATAATATAATAGAATTGAAGTAAATTACTATTAAGTGCTAGAAAGAGACCAGGCATTCTTTAGAGAAAAGTTTACACCTTTTTGATTCCGCTACAGTTTGAAATATACCCAATGGCATTACCAAAAATAACAATGGCTTTGTTATTAACTGCTAAACGCAACGTAGTTTTATTTTTAAAAAAGACAATGGTTCCCGCTAAACGCCAAAAAAAAAACAAATTCATAAAATCGAATGTCAAATTCAAATGTTCCAAATTTCAAACTATCGAATTAACCGGAGGGAGGAGGCGCTAAGGTCAGGGGTACACCACCCTCCCCCGCTTGATCATTTATAATGCCAAAATGTTTTAATTAAGATGCTGTAAAATGTAATTTACATGCAAATTCGGTTTATGTTAATGTGGCGCGTATATCTGTTTGGGTGCGTGCTTGCTATCTAATTTTGCGACAGTGTGTACCGTCATTATCTTGGCTCTAATGAGAAATCTGGCGACGGCTTGATGTTTGCATAATTAAACTTGCGGTCGGGAACGTACGTTTTGATTGTCGCAGTGATAAAACACACGCTTCTAATACTTATAATGCGCACAATAGGTGTGTTATATTGGGATTTTCGTTTCTTTTTTTTTTCTTTAGTATTTTTAACACGATAATTTAATGTAATTGAAGCTCTTTCTCATCTAAAGAACCGGTAGTCGAATTGGGTAACTCACTATCAATATCAATTTGAATCATTTTATAGGATATTGCTAATTCATTGCTTCATATGTTCTAAAAATGTGTCTGCTCAACAACGTAAATAACGCAATGAATGTTGTTGAACTGTCAAAATGAAACCCATTGCTATTGATAGTGTGTTATGCAATTAGCCCGCAGATTTTAGAGTTGGTTTTTATAAAAATAACCTTGTTGTCATGATCTGTGGTTGTCACTTACAATGCGTGCCACGAAAGATGAGACTTGACCCCGCCTCCTCCGCTCTTTCCGCCGCCCCTATGACGTCCGGTCCCGTCCCGCACTCAGACCTCATACCGCTAAAGATACCTAAAATCGTGTACTGCGCATGTCAAACCACGTGGTTTGTCAAGTCTCATCTTTCGTGGCACGGATTGTACGTGGATATATTTCATTATTTGTCATTGAAAAATGCAGGTTTACTTGACTTAAATTAACTATATCAGTTAATTTATTTTCAGTTACGTATGTTAGTACCTAATCTACTTATTTAAATTCCAAGTAAGTATACCAAAATAAACCAGACTGAATAAAATTACCTTTATTTAATTAGATAGGTACCTATATAAGGTGATAAATTCGTGTGATAAATTCGTCGAATTCTCATTAAAATCAATTAATTAAAGCCGGAATTAATTCAGGTCTGACGTCGAGTCCACAAGACATTCATTAGCACGAGAAATAACACAATTCCGCTAATTTATAAGAAAACGGTTTGAAAACCCTTCCAAATCACCCCTTTTCTTTTAAGGCTGAAGAGATGACAGTAGGTACTACATTCTTATAAAAAGTTGGTGACGACTTGGCTTGATATTAAAACCTTCTCGCAAAGATTTTTTTCAAGTAATTTTAGCGGCCATCTATTTAATACAAAATATTTGTTATACAAGTACGCTTGTATGATAGAGGTCAGTAGTCTAGAAGCATGAAATTTTGCACAAGAGTTTCATACATAACAAAAGTGAGCACAATAGATTTTTTTTTTGAAAATCCATCCCCTGATGGGGTTAAATACTTGTATGGAAGTTCGTCATTTTTGCTAATGGGAAATCCCACTGGGCAGTCGGCTTGTGTTAAAATAAATTTATTGAGTTATCGATGTTTCAAGCCTTGTTTAGCCAGTGACATAACTAAGCCCGTCATGGCGGCGCCACTAGCAACGATAATATATCAAACATCTCATCATCATCATCTGACATTATAACATTGATTGATTCAATAAGTTGTGTAAGTACAGACGCCAGCACATTAAGCTACTGCAATCTGTCAAATTTCTTTAATAGATTTTCAACTTTGTCGCTAAAGCATAAGGCTCAAAATTGATTGGGAAAATTTTACAGTTTCGGGTAGCTTTATGTGCTGGCGTCTGTACTTTAAGATACTGTATTTAAAAGATATAAAATTATTCAAAATCTCCTCATTACCCAGGGTTCACACATCGTTTTTGTGCTCTTGTTGAGTGAATAATCCTACTTTTTCTACGAGGATCAAAACGATTTGATCGTTAGTGCGAATGAAGCATAGATCCACTTATCGCCGCGACGAGTTAATAAATACGTACTTTTGCTAGCCGCTCAGTAGTCCCTCCTTGAGTTTTATTGACGATATACTTTTTTACAGGACACAGAATTTTGATATTATCGTTATATTTATCGTATGACAGTTTTTAGATTATGTCAGTATGTAAGCTAGTGTATAAACTACACATATCTGAAATTGGAATCGCCTCGTTATTTTATAGGTAGGGCCTACCTACCTATTTTATATACTGCTAAACATTTTTTGACAGATTAGGTGTTCAGTCTATAAACAAACTATACAACCTACTTCTACACTGAAAACAATAAAGTAACTGAACAAAAGGATGGCTTACATTTTAATATCATGTATCAGAGAAGGAACTTAAAAAAAAAAACGATCCACCTAAATGATAGAGACGACAGTAAAGAATTATATTTATTTTAAACCACGAAGACTTCGTTAGTCACAAAACCAACATTTTCCACTCTCAACTGTTATTTTTTCATAGCCAACCCTTCTCCACTTCTTGAAGATTGAATTCGGCTAAATAAACTGAATTATATGCTACTTAAATGAGTGTCAAGTCCGGTGGGGTGCCGGCGACCCCAACCCGTGAGTCACTTCAGCCTCGCCCCGAGATTCTTCTCAGATTGGCGACGAGACAATGAAGTGGGGTAAGTCTGGAGATTATGTTTTGTTTTTTTTTCTAGAAATTATTAGTTTTGCAAGTCGTGTAGGATTTCCAAACGGCAAAAATGACTATATGGGCGACGAATTTTCAAAAATTCTTCGTGGTGGGCACTTTCCTTATGTAAGGAACTATTGTGCGATTTTCTAGTTTTTTTTTATTGCAAAATTGGCCAGCTCTTGACCTTGCTTCTAGCCAGTGGTTTAGTCTGAGCAGCTTTTTATCAAGTAGATGTTTCGGGTTTGGTAGGAAGCGATGAGCATGCATAGAATAGAATAGAATAGAATACTCTTTATTATGTACACCATATAAATTACAGACATAAATATAGAAAGTGTACAAAGGGTGACCTTATCGCTAAGAGCGATCTTTTAAAGAGAACCTTAGGATGGATTTAAAAAGGGGAAGGACAGACAAATACTGTAGGTAGTCCGCGGTGTAACATTTACATAATACAATACATACATACATATAGTATATTATACTAATCTAAATAAATATATACACATACATATAAATATATCCATATAATAATAAACATGAAACAGGAGCAAAGAAAATATTATGATGATGTTTAAGGAGAGAGGAAGTGCTTTTTTACCATAATTATATATATATATAGCATACCAGATACTTTTGAGTTACAGTTAGTATCCATAAGAACAGGAATATTTTAAATATCACAGAAAACGCACTAACCTACCTACGCCTCTATGAAATAACGAGCTGTAATCATCAAAAAAAGTTCCTTACTTTTTTCTACAACTTGAACATAAACCCTACCCTTGTCTTCTTAACAAAAAATCTATTATGTTGTCAAGCTTGCATCGAAATAATTTTTCTCCAAAAAAGATCTTCTTTAAATATTGCCTCATTTGAGACTTCGTATGTAAAACATAAAAGTAACTGTGAAAGAAAATTGCTTACATTAGCCGTAAATTATATAAAAGCGTAATTTAATAGTACTGAAAGCTTAAAAACAATAAAACATTCATTTATCCCACTCATCTTACGTCACCGCTCTTAAAGCAAACCTAAAAGAAAAACTCGTAAAAGTCAGTGAAAATGTTGTAAAATCCCGACTTACCCGGTTTGGGTTGCCGACAGCCGACAGCCAAGACAAAAGTAGGGCCGCCCTCATGAAACGAATAGGCCGGGGCGGCGAGCTTTTCTCACTCTCTTAAACGCTCTCCGTGAATGTAGTGCGACTTAGCGTTGTTGATACTTGGGGAAATTGTGCTTTGACTTGGTTTATTTTAATTTCCATCTAAATTTGTAAAGTAAGTGGGATAAGTGTATTGATTGATGGTTTTTTTGTAAAAACAGTACTGACTTTAAGCCTGAAAACCAATTTAACGTTGCTACATAAATGATATTATGTTTATAATAATTGTGGATAATTCTCGGGATAATCGGGAAATCGTGCTCTGAATTGGTTTAATTTATATTTCATCTAAATTAGTAAGTAGGTAACTGTAGTGATGATCGAGTTGTAACAATAAGCCTGAAAATCATTGTAATAATACTACAAAAAATTGCATGTTTACGACAATTTTTGCGAGCAAAGTTTAACGAAACCATGTTTTATTCTAACGCCTTTCTTTTGATAACATTAAGCAGGAACGCCTGCGCTGTGTATGGGTTTTATTAACAAAACGTCAAGATAGTTAGAATATTCTGAATTCTGTACACCATAAAGATTAGAGAAAATAATATTACAAAAGGGGAAAAATATCTGACAGTTACAGATATGTTAGTGTTAAGAGGCACTGTAGGTTTTTCTTATTATTATCATGTTGATAGCAGTCTAAAATAATTATCTAGGCTCATCTGACATCGCCTTTATGTTTCACATGGCTACATGATAACTACAACAGTTACAATCATTCAAATTCAACATATTTCACTGCAGGTTTTGAAAAACAAAATTAAATTAACTAATTAATTTTAATGAAAAGTATCAACCACTCTTCATCAGCGTAGAAGCGACAAGTGTCTTTTGAGTAGGCGCCGTCCGTGCGACATTGTTGCAGCTTGTATACAGCTAATATAATAATGCTTATACATGTATAATCTTCATTATGTTCCGTGTGGCTAAGGTGGGAATTTGACCTTAATTTCAAAGCTTCTTTATGTTTCAGGTCGCGTGATTTTTGCTCTAGTATAGACCTCTTTTGATTGCCAATCAATGGTCGTTCTTTTTATCTATGGGACGGAGCATATGCCTTCATCATCATTAGCCTACAGCAGTCCACTGCTGGATACAGGCCTCTCCAATTTCACGCTGTTCAGCTCGATTCTCGGCAACTGCCATCCAGCTACTACGAGCTACCATCCAAAGATCTTCACACCACCTAGCCTGAGAGCGTCCTACCTCTAGTTTGTCGATGTGCGGTCTCCAATGAAGAACCACGTCTACCCCAACAGCCATCGGTTCTACGGCTAATATGGCCGGCCCACTGCCACTTCAGCTTGCTTATTCTGTGAGTTTCTGACGGATCACTTCGTTCCAGATGCGTTCCATAGCTCGCTTGGCGACCTTGAATTTATGGACCAGCCGTACCGTGAGTGTCCGCGTTTCGGCTCCGTAAGTCATGGACGCACTGTTTGAAGACCTTAGTCGTTAGATTTTTGGAATACGCGAAGAGAAGACTCGACGAATCCCCTGTTCTTCTCTCCTCAAACACATTACTGAAAAGAACGAGCCAACATGATGTGCGACCACAACGGCAAGATATTTGAGTTACCTAAGTTCTTCACACTTTCCATAGAAAGTAATAATAGCCGCACGGGTCTATCGACCAGGTTAATATACGCTTGCCACGGTTGGCCCGTGTCTGGGTGACCATCTTTACCTAACAAGACTGCTTTGTGCCTCGTGCCATTGTTCCCCACTGTCATTTGTGGATCTTTAATAGTCGTTACTGGTTGTCAGAAGCCCGAAAGTCTGACAACCAGTCTTACCAAGGGCTATCGTGTTACCCAGTAACTGGGTTGTGGAGGTCAGATAGGCAGTCGCTCCATGTAAAATACTGGTATTCAGCTGCTTCCGGTTAGACTTGAAGCTGACCCCCACATAGTTAGGAAAAAACTAGGCAAATTGATTGACTTTCCACAGAAAACACCGCCCCAAGACTGGGACAAACGGATATCAATCCGTGAAAAGAGAAAAATAAACGAACAATTAAGAAATAGACCGCAAATCAAGCCAGTGGTAGTGTTACTAAACCGTCTCTTATCCAGTTACCTTTTACTCAGAGTTGATACAATCTCGCGGGCCGAGAGATAAAATAAGAAGTCGAGGTGTCTGAGTAAGATGGCTGAAAAGAAAATTGTTTCTTTCAGTAAGGGGCTTGTGGCTAAGTACTCGTAATAATCGTGAATATCGATCAATTAAACCTCATACCTTCTCTTGTCGCGGTTGGTCCATGGATGGGTGACCATCTTTACATAACAAGACCCCTACGTGGTCTCGGCTGTCATTCGTGGGTCTTTCAGTCTTTGACAGTCGTTAAGGGTCGTCAGAAGCCCGAAAGTCCGATAACCAGTCTTAATAAGTGAAGGTCAGATAGGCAGTCGCTCCATATGAAAAACTAGCATCAGGAACAGCTGCATGCGATTATGTCTTTATGATTGTTAAGTAACAATCAAAATGTTTGAAAACACAACCGTGCTACTACGCAGAGTAAGTAGGTAGGTAAGCACAGCTATTAAAAACAAAGCACGCAAACAGATCCAAGAATAAAAAACATTCCATTGAAAAGTCCTCGCATCGGTAAACAGAGCCAACCCTTCAATAGGCAAATGATTCAAAATTACAGTTAAAAAAAGAGAATAAAAAGCTCCGAACTCCATTAGAAACAAAAATAAATTGAATTACAACTCGATCGACATTTTCGATTTGGAGGCCTAACTCAATTAGATGGGAGCGGTGATGGAAAAATAAAATAAATACGAGGAACAAAAAAAAATTAAAACAAAAAAGAGTCCAGATATAATTTGAAATATCTCCGTAAATGCAAAGTGTGAGTGCTGTTATTTTATTCAAATGAGGGCGAACTTTTTTTTTAACCCTTTCTCGTCGCGCCATCAAAGTGGCCTGATATTCAATTAAAAAAAGAAGAACGGGGCCCGCGACTGAAAATTAATCAGAAAAAATGCTTTTAACTAGATCTACATTTTAATGAAATTATTATTGACGAGTATCATATAAATGGAGTGCTCGGTGCCCTTTGTACAGATTGTGTTAGTAACGTACCTACTTGTGCTGTAGAGACAGTTATGCTTTTAAATTAATGTTTGAATTCGTTATGGTGATTTCCTTTTAAATGTATTCTTATTACGAGGCGCGGTGGTGACAGCCCCTTGAGAATTCTTCCGCGTAGATTATGAAGAGTTTGTGCTCCCTATGCCAATTACAGGCATAATGATATGTGCAATGTTCTATTGTTACATCTCAATCAGTTTTTGTGCGAGATCTGGAGATTCTAACATGAATATGGTCATATCAGTCAAAATATATCACAGAATTCTATCTCCTTCTTACGCACTTTTTTATTACAAAGTGGTATCGTGTTACCCAGTAACTGGGTTGTGAAGGTCAGATAGTTTCATGTAAAATACTGGTATTAAGCTGTATCTGGTTAGACTAGAAGCCGACCTCAACATGGTTGGCAAAAGGCTAGACAGATGATGACTTAAATACTTTATTGAGGAACTTTGTGGGTTCGTCAAATATCACCAAAGTTGTGAATCGATTTCAACTAAATGTAACAAAACAATTATATTTATTTACTTACCGAAAAAGCAGCTAATGTAACCCTCCCAATGAAATCGGTACTGCCTGTATTCATTAACTGAATCTAAACCCAAATGGAAATACCCCTCATTAGAATTATGACAATCATAGTCAGGACTTAGCTGTCAGACTTGACCTGATAGCATTTCCCGGATATAATAATATTCTAAACGTAATCATACGGCATAATTTCAATATGCATATGAGGTCATGAAAAGTGCTTTTCCGGATACAGACATAGGAATTAATTGTTGATCTCCATAAGTTTGTGTTACACAATGGTGTAACATTGAGCCGTGTCATGTTTATTTCGTCCAGAAGGTACAGATATTCTATTTCACGAAGTCCGTTCGGCTTTGATTGTAGTAGTGACGTATCCCGACAAGCGCGCTCCCACAGCGGCTGCCCCTTGCTGCCGTCGCATGAGGCTATTTCCGCGAATGTGTACCGTTTTACTTCACCCATTGTTGAGTCTCTGTTGATCACAATGTGCATGTGCACGCTTGACAACATTCATAGCCAAACGGACTTCGTGACATAGAACATCTGTACCTCATCATCTGCCAGTCTAACTGGATGCAGCTGAATACCAGTATTTTATATAAAGCGACTCAATCAATCAATCATCTCAGCTTATTGCAGTCCATTGCTGGACATTGGTCTCTCCTAGGCACACACTCTGTCCTCCACCTTCCACATCCAGTCCGTCCTAGCCACCTTCTATAGGTAGCCCCCCAGCTTGATAGACGGATAGAGCGACTACCTATCTAGCAAACCGGTATAGGGGATCAAGGAGGGGGGGTGGAGGGTTGGTTCAGTGGATAAGACCGGAATAACTCTGTCTCAAAACCAAAAGATCGAAGATAAATGACATCTACCAACCCGCATTGGATCCGCGTTGTGGATTACGGCCCACTCCTTCTCAAAAAAGAGAGAGGCCTGTGTCCCAGCAGTGGGAATTAAATAGGCTTATAGAGGTGTGAGAAACAGGGTATAAAGTTCACTAATACTCTATAGAAAAGGGAGGATCATCCGACCAGACGGGTGTTGTGTCTGGCGGGCAACTGCCCGATGATTCGTGTCGGGCCGTTGTATTTATGCTAGTTGCGCGGTAAACTCTGCTTGCGCGATGCAGGATTCTGCGTGACGTCAGTATGACGCGTTGTTCACATGTGGCGTTGTAGATACCGCTACAGGCTGATTATGTTATGTTATGAATGCCTATCTGACCTCAACAACCCAGTTACTGGGTAACACGATACCCCTAGGTAAGACTGGTTGTCAGACTATCGGGCTTCTGCCAACCCGTAACGACTGTCACAGATCTATGAATAAAAGCCGGGACCAACATCTTAACGTGCTTTCAGAGGCACGGAGGGGTCTCGCTATGTAAAGATGTATATATATATATATATATATAGATGTATATAGGTACGTATCCACGGACCGTCCGCAACAAGCGTGGCTTAATGTGATCGATCAACCCGTGCGGCTGGTATTAATTAGCCAAGAGCCGCAGAAGGTACCTACCTCAAATATAATCCATACCATACTAATAATAGGTATTATAAATGCGAAAGTGTGTCTGTCTGTCTGTTACCTCTTCACACGTTTGTTCGCTGATGACATATCGTTAATAATGACATCGAATAATAATGACATTGATAAATAATTAAATATACTACTGACATAAATAAGACAATTGAATCGATAATTTCATGGCTTGACGATAATAATCTATGCGTAAACATGACAAAAACCAATTTTATTCAATTTAGTACATATTATGGAAAAGAAAATAAGACATTAGACATTAATTATAGAGGATTTAAACTAAATGAAGTAAACGAAACAACATTTCTCGGTATCACGATTGACAAAAACTGCAACTGGAAGGCACACGTCAATAAAGTATGCAATAAATTAAATAAATTCGTGTACGTTTTATACGAACTCGTAAAAACATCGGCGTTAAAAACTGTATTATCTGCATACTATGGGTATGTTGATTCTGTGTTGAGATATGGTCTCATCACCTGGGGTTACTCAACAGAGAGTCAGCGAGTGTTCATCGCGCAGAAAAAATGTATCCGCGCCATAGCGGGAATACGCCCATGGGAATCTTGCAAACCCTTTTTCAAAAAGTACAAGATATTAACCCTTCCATGTCTTTACATCTTTGAATGCGCTAAATTTGTTAGAATGCACCCAGAGTTATTTAAGAAACACCATGAAATATTTTCAAAAAGCACTAGGCACAGGAATAGAATAGTTTTGCCCATAATTCCAAGGACAGCGCTATACAGTAAAAACAGTTATGCAATGTGTGTGCATATATTTAATGCTATACCTGACAGTATTAAAATCTTGCCCACGTATAAATTTGCCAAGTGTCTTAAAGTATGGTTAAGGGAAAAGAATTTCTACTCAGTGAGTGACTTAATTAATAAGAAATTGGAAAATTAATATTAAATTAATTACTATAAAATTAGTGACATATTTTTTTAATTATTGATGATTATTATTACTAATATATTAATTAATACTAAACTATTGACTATTGACTACTACCTACTACTATAATGTTGCTAGTCTTTAACTATTGTATGCCTAAAGGCGGTTCATAGATGTACTTCACTTCATAAACTGTAACACCATATTTTTACCTGTGTACCACAATAAATAATTTGAATTTGAATTTGAATAAACCGCTGAACGGATTTAGATGAAATTTGGTATAGAGATAGATTGAGTCCCAGGAAAGGACATAGGATAGTTTTTATTCCGATATTCCCACGGAATCGATACTTATGCGGGTGAAACCGCAGGGCGCTGCTCGTAAAATAATATAATCAGCTAGTATTGTGCTCTGCAAAATCATGGCCAGCCGGTCGATTCTGTAAAAATCTCACCGTGAAAACTTAGGTGAAGTGAGTTTGTTTTTGCTAGGAATTGACACTATTGACAGCTCACTCCACGCTCACTTCACCTAAGTTTTCACGGTGAGATTTTTACAGAATCGCACTGCTGAACTTATCGTGAGAAGAATCTGCCGTTGGTCATCGCGCTTGCTTACTACGTGTTTGCGATTCAAGACAAGACATTTCTATTTCTGTCAGCTGAATCGTAAACCTATTTGTACCTATTTCAAGCATAATTAAAGCAAACGTCAAAATCTTGTAATGGTTTTCAGGGTTCCGTACCCAAAGGGTAAAAACGGGACCCTATTACTAAGACTCCACTAGGCTGTCCGTCTGCTGCACTGGCTGACGTCATCACGTCAACGCCGGCTGTCGCTGAAAACCAACGCTGGGGCTCTGTCTCTTATAGGGTCTTAGTGATGGCCGTTTCGCGTAGATGTAACGCATAGTTTCTCCCAAGTTGTTTTTTTTTTGTTTTCTTTTTTATGCGTCATGTTTGCCGCAAATAAACGTATTTTCTTTCTTATTCCTCACGACATTTTCTTCATTCGTCCGCATCACATGCCTACACCATGCCAACAGATTTCAACACATGTTTTTTTAAAGCCCTCAACATCTTAATCAGCATTTAATGTTCCGACTGCTGGGACACAGGCCTCCTCTTGGTGAGAGGGAGTGGGCCGTAATCCACCACGCGGGCCCAGTGCGGGTTAGTAGATGTCACATGTCTTAGAATTTTTGGTTCTAGGACATGCCGGTTTCGTCACGATGTTTTCCTTCACCATTTTGAGAGCAGTGGTGATGAAATAATTTACATGAAGTAAAGCGCCTGTCTGGGCTCAAACCTACGACCTACATCTTGTAAGTCGCGGCCGTTACCACTGGGCCACCACTGCTCGAACCTTCAATCGAATCATCAATTAACATGAAACCTAAACTGTAACCAAACTTCTGATACGTACCTATCACCACACGCTAATCATTACACTTCGGTGTGACACGCGCCCTCTGTAATTCAAGCCTCGACTCGCCGTACATTATTATTCACCGACGAAACCAAATGAATTCGTTTTTATTCAAACGCCAGAATGATATAATTAAAATTTGAATACAAGATTAACTCGAGAAAAATTCAATATCGAATTTACGGGTCCGGAATTATTCGGTAAAAGGATTGAGTTTGTCTGTGGTGCGCTTTTGTAACTTGAAATTTTGTCTATGATAGATGCATATTAGTTGGCAGTGCGTAGGTATGGTATGGTATGTAGTTTATATATCTGACTATGTTAAGTGTAATACTATCTCACTCTTACACTAAAAATACATTTTTAGACAATTTTTGAGTCAATGACCTGAACGTTAAGATTCAGAGTAGATAGCAACTAAGGAATACATACTTTTACCACCAAACTACTTTTAAAAGGTGGTTACGGCAGACTGGATGCGGAAGGTGGAAGGCGGAAGATGGTGGATGGCGCAGCCTGAGAGAGACCAGCACTGGACTTATCGGTTGATTGTACGAAGAAATAGTTGGTTAATTTTTCTAGTGTCTTTGTTAGAGAAAGACTTTTCTATTCTAATCTATTTGGATGGCGAAAAAAAGAACTTTTTCCCTAAAAAGTTCTTTTTTACCCTTACCCGTTTTTATACCCTTATAGAGGCACTAGGTTGCCCATAAACAACACATCAACGACGTTATGCAGAAACTTTAGAAACTTTTCCTTTCATGACTTTTCTCCACAAATCATGATATCTGCCAACACAACGTGTCATCATTATTAACTAAAACTGATCACGATAGAAGGTTCTCGAAATACGTATCCAAAGCCCAATTTTCCTTTCCAGGAAAGCAGATGACTTCCCGGTTTCCACGCAAACACATTAGCTGCGATCAGTGCTATAGACACTAGTAGGTGGGGTATGTCACTATGTAGCAGGCACGTGAGGGTTAAAGGTCATCTTGATGCATGATTAAATTTTATTTAGTTTTTTGTGCTCTTTTATTATGGATGCAGTTTAACGTGAAGAGTGAAAAAGTGATTTTCATTTTTATTTTCGTGACCGTTTTTTCGTGAAGCTGTGTTTTACCTTTTTTTAAGCGTCCTGCCGTACAGCCGTAAGTGTTTACAAATTACAACGTGATTTTAATTAGTTTAATTAACCATTTGAATGCACTTGAAACGAATCATTTTAATGCAATCGTAGTTCATTGAGTTATTTAAAGAGTATTTTAATTAATTTTCTGCGCCACAGAACAAAGTTTTAAGATGCGCTTTTAGTTTTGCTTTTAATTTGCGCGAATGTTTAAAAAGCGAACCTAATTTTTGTTATCGATGACTTTGAAATGAGGTTTGTTTTCATTTCTTTTTTTCCCAACAGTATTCCAGAAAAAAAAAATTATTGGATTGTTGACATTTTAATGTATTGGATGCTGTCGAAAAAAAACTATCTTCAACAAAATAAAACCTTTTTCGTCCAAGCGGCCAGTAACTAAATGACGTCGCAACTCCCGACTCCAGCGACCCCACCGTCAAATGGACAGGCACACATAAATCGAGAAGCCTCCCCCCATAATAGCAGGCTCACTCAAATCTAAGCCTAAGCCCAAAAGCCGGATTTCTCCCAGTAATACACTTAAAACGCCTGAGCTTAAATCATCGTCATCGTTTGTTGAACAAGACTCTCCGGTCACATATCAGGCCGGCGACGGCTGGCCCCAACCCCTCTGCCATCCAACCTCCCACCCCCCAATAATTTTCGGCCTAGCCCCTCTGTAGGCATAGATTTCTAGTCTCAACGTACAAGGTGGGTGTTTTGTGTAGGCTATGTACTATGTAAATACAGAGGAAGGATATTCAGTGTATATTTGATCATTTATAGCATGTAGCCGGAGTAGATCGATACAATATGTAAGGCGCTGGAAGGTTGTTAGATGAACATCAGTTTTTGAAGCAAACTCGAAATTTAATATAACTTCTCTGAAGCCTGATTTCTTGTAGGTACCTACTGAAAGATTTGCTTAACTTTGAATGTACCAAATTCACTTTTATCTAACGAGTGCATCCGGGATAATAGCAACTAAACTTCCAAATAAAAAAAACGAATAACAAAGTTAAACGCGCTTTTAATTAAAATGGCTTGCATAATACCCACGCTTATTAAAAAGCGAAACTTAATTATACCAAAAACCTCAATATTTTTACTAAAGATTAGTTTTTAAGATGAGATGCAAATTGAATGTTATCGCTAATAGCGTTGATTGTATAATAATTTCGTGTTGATACATAATAAAGTACTGCGGTGGCCGCTGTACGCTGCGTGCGCGCCGATGGGGAGTCGTTTGCGATTTATGTTAGAAATTCGCGTGCGCCCAGCTCCATTTTTGTGCGTAACTGGATTTTGTAGGGCTACCAAGTTTGAATAGAGAAATTAATGAAAACTAATTAATTAATTGTTGAAGTACATTTTTAAGACTGTTCTAAAATAATAGACGTTTTCGCATCTTATGTAGTCATTCACAGCTGTGTAAAAACCCTAATTACATAGAATACTTACCTACATTATTTGCCTTCTACAAAATTAGCCATAATTGTATCTTTAACGAAGCAAGAGCAATAAGAAATAAATAATTGATTAATTATGTTACTGACTTGTAATAGATACCTATCGTGTTTGGCGTGGAAGAGCTATCTATCTTACAGCATCGCTTTCCGCATAAATCTTACTTAACCAGAGAAAGGCTTACCTATTATAATAATTGTAGTCACACATACTCATACATAAACTCACACCTTTTTCCCATGGGTGTAAGCAAAAACTACAGAACGCTACCTGCTATACGCTCCTTATATACACCTATAGCTTTTATAGTTGTAAGAGCAAACAATTCTCAATGTCAAAAACAATATGGTTAAATGCCATAATTACAGAAACAATTAAAAAGTCACTGTGTCTCACGTGCTACATCTTAACGTAAAACTTAATGCACAAGTGAAAAATAATGTACAACGGCGGCCTCAATGCTGACATTTTCTGCCAATCAACAGTCGGTTTCAGTCAGTTTAATTTTAACATCCCAACTATTCCAGCACAGCTCAGCCCTAGCAGACCAGTGGCCAAGTCCTATCGACGCTAGATTTATTCCCGCAGAGTCGTGATTTGCGAGACATTATGATAAGTGGGCGAACGGCACCCGAGCAATTAGAACACCGCATATACAGAGCTGCAAATTAAATAAATTAACGAATAGACGACGAGACAAAGTTACTGCGTTCGGCCTTGTGGCGTGCAGCGTCGCGCGATTTGACCGAAACAAAGTTATGATTGCGTAATTAATTGTGATGTGTATTTTGAATTATTGGCTTGTCGTTAGGATTGGCCAATAGCTTCAGGCCATATGATTTGTAACGTAACCGCAATGGAATGTTAAGAACGCAATCAAAAATAATCACGTGAATTCAAAAATACAAAAAGAAAAACAAAATCTCTAAAATATTCCTTACTGAAACATGCAAATAAATACTTCAAGTCAACTCTATGAATGAACAAGAGACTGAATGAACCCACAATGAAAAAACAAAACAATAAATAAATGCACCACGCAACAAAGTTATTGCACTCGGTTTCGCGTAAGGCGTGTCTCCATTGCGAGGCTGCAATATTATGATTTCGTAATTAAACGTGAAATTTTGTTAAATTACTATTAGGTGCGTAATTTGAGCAGGAAATATCTCAATAAGTTGCAATGTTATTATGATTGAACTGGTTTGAAAGTAGGTACAACCATTTATTATAATAATTTGATCAGTCATCAGCTGATTCAATAATATGCCACATACTTGGTTTTACTACCGGCAGTTAATTGCGTAACACGCTATCAGTAGCAATAGCTTTTATTTTGACATTTGAGCAGCATTCATTGCGTTATTTACGTTGTTGAGCAGACAAATTTTACGAACATATGAAGCAATGGATTTGCAATATCCTTCAAAAATACTCAGATTGTGATTGATAGGGTGCAGGATTAGAGTGTATATTTTACTACACTCATACGCCAATAAGGTCACGTTCACAGTTGAGATTTTAGTGGCGAAGAATCTTGGCGAGTTCATTTGCGCGTCAACATCCACTTTATCATAAGTGGCGGGTGAGTTTTAGAATATTCTTGCAGCAGATGGTTAACAAAACAAGAAATGTTGATCAAAATTTAAAAAAATTATCTCTGGCATATGTAGGTACAGACGCCAGCACATCAAGCTACCCGAAACTGTCAAATTTTTCCAATCAACTTTGAACCTTATGCTCCAGCGATAAAGTTGAAAATCTATTTAAAAAAATTTACAGACTGTAGTAGCTTGATGTGCTGGCGTCTGTACTTCTAGGGAATTATATATCTCTATATTAGAATAGTAAATAAATCAATAAAAAATAAATATTCCAACATGGATGAAGAGAAAACGAAGGTGAAGATGCAACAATGACCTTTTCGAAGTCTCTTCACATAATCACTACATCATTTAGTTACAAGCCTGTAGCCACACCAAAGTACTCAAAACTGCAAACCGTGCCAAAACGCATTCTATAGCCCTATCGACTTACGTAAACTGCGAACAGAACGCTACTCCCAAAGAATCTAAAACTTAACCTTCCCGCAAAAAGTATTTACACCAGGAAAATAAACTTCTAACTCAAAATCAATCTGCCTATCGTTTTCCCACCACATTTGGGTCGGCTTCCATTCTAACCGGATGAAGCTGTCTACCAGCGTTTTACATGGAGCGACTGCCTATCTGACCTCCACAACCCAGTTAATGGGTAACAAGATATTCCTTGGTAAGACTGTTTGGCAGACTTTCGGGCGTCGCTGTAACGACTGTCAAACATCTACAAATGAGCCGGGATGGTATAACGTGCTTTCCGGCACGGGTCTCCATATGGTCGCCCATCCACGGATTGACCTCGGCAAGCGTCGCTTAACCTCCGAAAGACCAGAAGGCCAATTCTCGTAATTTAAAACGTTCAAAATCTAGTCGCAGTCTCATCTCAGCGACAAAGAAATGTCAAAAACTTGTCAAAATGTAGGGAAATTTGAAGTATTTTTTGACAGATTGAGACTGAGATCAGACTGTGAACGTTGTTAAAATTAGTAGAATTGCCCCTCTGTGTGGTTGATCATTTAGCCACGTGCCCCTTCCGCAATAGGTACACCAGAAAAATATACCTACTTCTAACGAGTTAACATAAAGGTATCTGAAAGTAAGCAAGTATGTATGTACGCTATAAGAACCGTCAGTTGATTCATTACGGCGCAATTAAGCCGCCGATAAGCGTAGTAATTACGTATGCTAATCGTGAATTTAATTCGATGCACTTGTACTAAGATACTGCGGACGCGGTCGGTGTTGACCATGGGTTTGAGATGTTTTGGGATAAGTCCTCGGGCCGTTTTATGAAGTACTATCTGCGCCCGCGGTTTTACCCACATAATTGTCGATCCCGTGGAAATATCGGGATAAAAAGTATCTTATGTGTTAATCCTGGTTAAAAACTACCTGTGTGCTAAATTTCATCCAAATCCGTTCAGTAGTTTTTGCGTGAAAGAGTAACAAACATCCATCTATCCTCATAAATTTTCGCGTTTATAATATTAGTAGGATTAGTGTCATCATGATTCCGGTCCGAAAAAGGGATGGTGCTATCGGTCATGTATAACTCCGTCTTTCTCTCGCACTAGAATCATAACGGCACTAAGATGACGTAACAGTAAGATGGGGTAGTATTTTGAATAGAGATAATGTTTAGACCACAGACTTATAAGTCTGTGGTGTGGTTGTAGTTATAAGTAATAACAGCCGCACGGCTCGATCGATCAAGTTAAGCTATGCTAGCTGCGATTGGTCCGTGGATAGGACCTTCACATACCAAGACCCCTACATGCCGCGAAAAGCATGCTAAGCCGTTGGTCCCGGCTGTCATTCGTGGATCTTTGACAGTCGTTACGGGTCGTCAGTAGCCCGAAAGTCTGACAACCAGTCTTGCCAAGGGGTATGTACATATTACCCAGTATGGGTTATAGAGGTCAGAGAGGCAGTTGCTTCATGTAAAAAACTGGCATTCAACTGAATCGACTGGAAGTCGACCCCAACATAGTAGGCAGATGATGATTATGTTTAAACGTAACGGGTTTACTTGGTTTGTTTCAGGTATTAGTTTTCTTTCACAGTTATTTTTACATCACCGTCAAAATCATAGTGTTCTTTATCTTCATTCTCATAAGGTCGCTAATGGGTTGTCGCTTGGGGTGCTCTCAGCGGTAAATTAACTAAGAAAGGACTGTAAATACGATATCATTATGATGAACATTGAACTATGCACGTATCCTATAAATCCTGAAACGGACTTTGGGTGAGTGCTTCGGAGGAACACATTATTTTGTTTGGAACATCTCGTTCAGAAAAACGACATAGGTATCTCCAGTTTTGTCATAGTAGAATGAAGAAGCTGAGTTTTGACTGCCTACCTTTATGCCCTGTCTCAGGATGACATTACAAGAAACTTGGTACAGACGCCAGCACATCAAGCTACTACAATCTGTCAAATTTCTTTGATAGGTTTTCAACTCTATCGCAAAGCAAAATGTTCACAGTTGATTGGGAAAATTTGACAGTTTCGGGTAGCTTGATGTGCTGGTAGACGCCAGCATAAAGGATAATTATTTTAATGTTTAAAATCTAGATTTTCGTAAAAATGGTAGATACCTACCTACTCGAAAGTTCTATTTGAATTTTTAAAATATTTGTCCTCCGTATTTCTCGATACGTGGACACCCAATCTGGTAGCTCGCCGAGCAAGTCCTTGTTTGCATTACTGGATATTACCAATATATTATAATTAAATTAAAAATGTGTGTACTTTGTATGTGAAACTCTGTGTAGGACTTTTTTGCTGGCGACTTTACTACCGCTGATTTCTAAAACGAGGCGATGATGGTAAACTTTAATTCGGCAGATTGACCGTAATATGAACCAATACCTAAATATCTTTTATTATTGGGCTTTTGGCTTTAGTATTACTGTGTCCTGGCCGCGACTCTGTAGGTCGTAGGTTTGAACCCAGACAGGCGTTTTCCTTTGCGTAAATTATTTCACCACCACAGCTCTCAAAATGGTGAAAGAAAACATCGTGAGGAAACCGGCATGTCTTAGGACCAAAACTTCGTACCCGCACTGGGCCCGCGTGGTGGATTACGGCCCACTTCCTCTTACTGAGAGAAAGCCTGTGTCCGAGCAGCGGGGACATTATAGGCTTATTATTACTGTGTTTGTAATGTGCAGAATAAACATGTTTTCTTACTTTCTTTAGTTATCAAATTATGGATAACGCTTAATTCATGAATTCTTGCAAAAAAAAATGTTCAATTGAGAATTTTTTTTTTTTTTTAGGATTGGAAATCATCAAATGACCCCTCCCGCTCTGGGTGGAGCGGAAGGGAGTGCCAGATTCTTACTGACTAAAACCCACCCGTGTTCCTTCCTTAGCCCTTTATGTTCCGAGCCAGCAGTAACCCTTTCGGACAATCTCGCTGACCCGGCAGGATTAAGAATAGTCTCAGGTAAACTTTTTGCATATTGCCTGTACTTTTCGCTAAAGTTCATGTTTTACTGAAAATAGCTTAACATTCTTAATCCTTCATATCCACGAATGAACGTGGATCCACGCGAGACAATAGATTTTAATTGTTTCTGTAACTAAGACATTCAACCGGTTAATAGCTACTCGTACCCACAAATTCGGAAAATCAATTTCGAAATTAAAAACTTTTGTTTACATTACAATATTTCGGTCACTTTTTCGTACTTTTTTATGCAGAACGATGGCCGTTTACTTACGTCTTGGGTAGGTAGACCCCTACTATGAAAACGCTGTGCTTATCAAAATGTGGTATACTTTTCACACATTAACCTACATTGTTGTAATAATACATATGTGTTTATAACATTACTTCCGTGTCAAATCATACCGTATTAAATGAAAATATAATTAAATGTTGATTACAGGAATACTAATAATGAAACTGCAAAATAAGACCCACATTTTAAAAGTGAACCCTAAGAACATATTTTAACCGTGAACCCTAAGAACCCATTTCAAAAGTGAATTCTAAGAACCCATTTTAAAAGTGAACCCTAAGAACCCATTTTAAAGTGAACCCTAAGAACCCATTTAAAAGAGCATCGTTGAGGAATAACATAACATCACGCCTATAATCCCCGAAGGGTTAGGCACAGGTGTATCTATAATAGGTACACCCCCTTTTCACCAGATATGTTTAAGTCCCATAGACCGAGCTTAAATTCCTGATTGAAACCGAATAACACTGCCCTTTGGAATCGAACCCAGGACTTTATGCTCAGCTGTAGCACTTCCAACCACTGAACTAACGAGGCAGTCAATGAGGAATATTAGAAGGAAAACACAAGAAAACTATAAACTATATATTATATAGCAATTTATTTCCACAAAACGGCAAGCGAGTGCATACTTCGAAGACGGACATCATCGCATCACCATCATTCATCATCACTGCATCGGAGGCGTCGGTGCGCCATCTTTGACGGAGACACCATGACTTGTCTGCGCGAAGTGGCGCAGCTCGGCGCCACTAGTAAATCTTCGTACAGCACGTGGTCTATTCTGAAAAACGTCATCGTGAAAACTTATGCAAAGTGAGCTTGCAGTTAGCTGTCATTCCACCTGTGACATTGACAGCTTACTTCACACATGCTTTTTACAGAATAGTTCGCCTGATGTAGATTGTGATGCAAGGGCTCATTCACCGTAACAGCCACCGCAACAACCTCCGCAAGGTCCGTACATTTTTTTCCTATGGACGGTAAAGATTTGGCTTAAGGCGACTACATGACCTAAAGCGCGGTCTTTGTCGGACTGCATAGAAAAGAAAGAGAAGCGCGATGACACAACGCTGGTAATTTATTGCAAAATATGAAGCAATTATCTGTTTACAAAAATCTATTGTTTGGACAAAAAAATTGAAACATTAGTTTTTTTGTATGTTGCTTATAGAATAATCTGACAAAAAAATCCTATGGTTTTTATTGTAAAAAGAAAATTTTTAGAGGTATCTTCATGATTTTTTTCTATCGTATCTAATTAGTTGTATTATGTTTTCAACACACTATCTACCTAGCATATATCCTGATGAATATCATATATTTTTCTGATTTTGTTTACTGTGGTCGAATGCGCAGTGGTGGACCTGAAAATTGCAAAAAACGTAAGAAAAATTGAATTTCGCGGACTACAACTGCGCATTCTGACGACACGGTTGGCGCAGTGGCTGAGCGATCGACTGCTGCGCTGCGTGTCGCGGGTTCGATTACCGCACGGAACAAAAAAAAAATAATAATTAGAAAGCTTAAGTTGTGGAAAGTCACTATTTTTTGTATTTTGATATGTTACATGAATTACATGACTGGAGGGGCAATTCTCATAATTTTCAGTCTGATCTCAGTCCCAATCTGATGAAAATACCTCTAATTTCCCTACATTTTTGACAAGTTTTTGACATTGTTTTTAATTACGGGAATTGGTCTTCTGAGTTTCTTGGCATTCTTATAACACATTTGACATTGGCAGAATTGTCGACATCGGCACTATAACCATAGAGAAAAATAGAATAGAATAGAGTTTCTTGGCCGTTGTTCTTCATATAATTTGTATATTAATAATACGGGTAAGAAAAAATATAAAAAATACGTAATATTGAAGCTAACTCTAAAACTACCCAAGCAAAGTTAATCAAATTTATATGGGACCACCCCTAAGGCATACCCTATAAATTAAAAAAATATTTTTTGAAATCGATTTACAATTTCCGGACATACCGAGTAAAAATATACAAAAAAAATATAGAGTCAAATTGAAATTTTTTGAAGTCTGTTGAAAAAAGAGGTTACAATAACCCTGATTTTGCTGACGCGCAGTCTGGTAAGTGTAACTGCAGCCGTCGACGAGTATCAGCGGCTGCAGTTACCTACATCTGCCATTGACGTGTGCCGCACATTAAAAAATTAATAAATTATTTGCCTTAAGGCTCCTTCAAACAGGCGCGACACGACACGCGACACAAAGGCACCGTAAGTCGCGCAACGACGCGTGCCTTTGTGTCGCGCGCGATCATATCGCGTGTCGCGCCTGTTTGTAGAGGAGCCTTTATGTAACCACAGAAGCAAACTTGCGGCACCTCACAGTACCTACAAACTAATTAAATCTATTACATACCTCGATAAGGCTATATAACACCATTATATAATTATTATTAGTCTAGTACTTGAGCGCAGTTTTATTATCTACGTCCACTGTACACTCGTTAATTACAAACCTAATTTATTATTCCAGTCATTATGTATAATTCAAAGAACCTACATACTTTGCCTTTTGTTTATGTGTAATTTAAATATTTAATTTTATTATTTAAATGCGTGTTCATGCCTGGCCTTGGTGTGTGGTCCTTGGCTATAACTACTTAACTAGAAATAAGCCTACTAAGCTTATGATGTTGTTAAATCCTTTCTTTATTTAAATTCAGCTTGCGGTATTCTTGGTTTAATCGCACTTCAAAAATATCAAGATTCGTTGGGCCAGCTCAGTTGAAGAAAAGAAAGAAAATACGTTTTTGCGGCACGTATGACGCGAGAAAAAACACAAAAAATATGTTTAAAAACTAAAACCCGACTACTGAAAAGGATGAAACAAGAAAGTACCTTCCCGTGGTCGCATGCTACCATAGCTTATAAGTATGTTAGTAGAGCGGGCATGTGATACGGAAGAATGAGGAAACTCTCGTGAGGAAACTTTTGAATATGAATGTAGATGGCTACATTAGCAGGGGAAGACCAAAGAAACGATGGATGGACTGTATGACTGCTGATATGGTTAGAAAGAGGTGACTATCGAGATGACGTCTAATAGAGAAAGAAGTATGGAAGAAAAAGACATGTTGTGCCGACCCCAAATAAATTCGCAAAAGGGCAAGAGGATGAGAATGATGATGAACCGATGAAAACTTTTTACGCTATGGGGGCTAGAATCATGTGCTGAATTCGTGGTTTCAATTTACGCGCCACCCTGTATATACCGGGCCTGCGGGCGGAGAGTAATGGGTAGCTCACCGTCCGATCAGGACCAGGCCCGTGCCGGACGGCGCGTACGTGTTCCACGCGCGCCTCAAAGAGATGTTAGCATCAATTGAAGGGGCCCGTCAGGGCCGAAGCCTGCCGGGTCAGCGGGATTGTCCGAAAGGGTTACCGCTGGCCCGGAACATAAAGGGCTAAGGAAGGAACACGGGTGGGTTTTAGTCAGTAAGAGTCTGACACTCCCTTCCGCTCCAGAGCGGGAGGGGTCATTTGATGATTTCCCATCCTAAAAAAACTCTGTATATATAGACAGAAGATATCAGATTGTTACTCCTACATAACACTCATTGCGTTATATAAGCTGTTGAAAAGACAAATTTTTAAACACATGGAGCAATGAATTAGCAATAAACTTCAAAATAATTCAGATTGTGATTGATAGTGTGTTGCTCAAATAAAGAGTGCAGAAAGAATAGAGATAAAAGACCAGCCGGTCGATTCTGTAACCATCTCACCGTGAAAACTTAGGTGAAGTGAGTTTGCTTTTGCTAGGAATTGACACTATTGACAGCTCACTCCACGCTCACTTTACCTAAGTTTTCACGGTGAGATTTTTACAGAATAGCACCGCAGTCGTCATAAATCAAATTAATATTAATTTTTTGCACCGAATTTTTGCATTAAATATTTCATCAGTCATCACGTTGTTTTGTCCACGTGACTACCTCAGACTGACGGAAAGTCAAATCTTTACTAAGGATTCCTTTTTAGAGAAAATTTTATGCTAAGAAGTCAGTAAGTCATACAATTAAACTCAACGGTCAAACGCGACAAAATCTACAGAAAAGGAAGCTGAAATATGAGAAAGAGTTTATACAATACAATCTTTTAAATAAATAATAAAACTTTATTGCTCAAAATATTACGGAGATTTTACATTGGCCATAAACTAGGCAAGCCTGTTACAATTTTATTCCTATACCTACATATTTTAAGTTTTTCTCCAAGCCCACACCAAGGAAAAATATATCAAGCATTTATCCTACTGTCACCTAACAGAGTAACCACTCAACATCTCACACAGAAAAAAAAACGGCCAAGTGCGTGTCGGACCACACGGATTACGGGTTCCGTAGTTGCGATGAATATTTATGCATGCACGTTTACATTTCTACATTTATATCTAGTATTAGCTTCTGCCCGCGACTTCGTCCGCGTGAAATTTCACCCTCCCCCCATTCACCCTCTTAGGGGTGGAATTTCGAAAAACCCTTTCATAGAGGATACCTACCTACTCTTTACAAAGAACACACTTCAAATTTCATGTCTCTAGCGAGCGGTTGAGGCTGTGCGTTGATATAACCAGTTAGTCAGGACTTTGATTTTTGTATAATATATAATAGATTCTATGTATATATCAATCTCGATTAAACTATGAATGAAATGAAATCAAAGGTTGTGTTGTGACAGAAAATATTTCATAACGTAAATAAAAAGCGCTGACTATTTTATCACATTTTTTGGGACCCTTTAATTTTTTACTTTTGTTTTATTTTTATTATTTATTGTGTATAGACCATAGTAGTATATACTTTGTAAACATTTCAAGTTATTCAATATATTTCAGTCTACCTATTACGGTTCAAAAGACGGACTGACGGAGTAAAAGGAACCCGTTGGCACCGTCTGGGTACGGAACCCCAAAAAAACAAGCGCTCCACAACACACTCATCCCAACATTTTTTTATTCTACCATTTCATAATTCAATATTGATACCGAACTCGACTAATTGACAGCACGAAAGTGTAAACTCACTTATTTCCCTTCGATTCTGTCACCGCAAATTGTTTGGAGGAAAAACTGTTATGAAACTATTCGGTATTCATTAAAAATTAGCTGGGACGTATTAATACACCTCAAAGCAACGATCAGTGTGGGCCAAAAATAAATTGAACACTGGAAAGGGCGGCTGCGTTGGCGTAGAACGCGGTATGTTGCGTTTGCGTTTTACACTGAAGACACTCTTATGTGGAGGGGCTCGTGATAACAGCCGCATGGGACGATCGAAGGTTTCAAGCTATGCTTGCCGCGGTGTATTCCTGTATGGGTGACCGTCCATTATCCGTTCTTTTAAAACTACACTAAAAGTTACCTATTGAACAAATGTCTATATGCAATTGAAGATTTGTAGTTCCTATCTGATTATTATATTGAGGGGCTCGTGATAAATATTAACATTCGCACAGGTCGATCGATCAGGTAAAGCTACGCTTGTCGCGGTTGGTCTGTAGATGGGTGAGCATCGTTACATACAGAGACCCCTTCGTGCCTCGGAAAGGACGTTAAGCTGTTGGTCCCGGCTGTCATTCGTGGATCTTTGACAGTCGTTACGGGTCGTCAAAAACCCGAAAGTCTAACAACGATGTCTTTCCATGGGGTATAGTGTGACCCAGTGTGTGCCAGTTTTTACGTGGAGCGAAAAAGGAAGGCAGTTGCTCCACGTAATAATTAATAATTGGAACTAGAAGCCGACCCCAAAAATAGTTGAGAAAAGGCTAGATAAATGATATTATGTATTGGGTACCCACCTATGAAATTGGCGTTTTTTTCTCACAAATAAAGAACCTTGTCACTTCTATTATTTAAAATATTCATCAATTGCTTGATATTCTATCGGATTATGAGCATCATAGACAACTACCAATAGTAAAAAAAAACTTAGTACATATAGTTTTCTAAACATAAAAAAATACCTTAAAAATGACACCTTTTTTGTTAGTAGAAATGACCACTATGTATTTGTTTTAACTTAGCCAAAACTTATTTTTGTCGCTTAATCTAAGTGGCATATGTTATCTTAGTTTTTAAACATTAGTGCATAAAAGTTTTAAAACATTAGTGTTCATGGTTGTTAAATAAATTAAGAAAATGTTAGTATGAAAAATGCAACTTTGTTAAAATTCTCCATACAAAACGCTGATTTCATAGGTGGGGACCAAATATTTGATGTATTAGTCAGTTACCACATTCTTCACCTCAGCAGCGCCATGTTAGTAGCGCGGCGCTTGTAAACGCGTCGCGGCATCGTATAAATTCATTATCACTAGCTGCTACGATATGACAAACATTGTTCAGGCGACATGGTGGACCTGAAAAGATATATTCATAATAGATAAGTACAGTACCCGGCGATAAATATTGCACATCGACCTTTACCTTTTTGTATGTTATTCAAAGAATAAAAATAATTATCAAAAGAAGCAAATCATAATTGTTTTAACAGCTCTTAATAGATACCGGACTGTTTGTATTTCGTGCGACAGAGATAACGCTCTACGAAGCCGAAATTAGCCGATTGCCTCTTTCCAAAGGTCGATGTGCAATATTTATCGCCGGGTACTGTAAACTTTAGCTGGAAATATTATTAAAAAAACACATTGTTCCTAGATATGCAACATATCATAGCATGATCAGCTTATAATTTCCCAACTGCTAGGACACAGGCCTCCTCTCTGTGAGAGGAAGTGGGCCGTAATCCACCAAATGAGCCCAGTGCGGGTTGGTCACATGTCTCCGATTTTTTGGTTCTAGGACATGCCGGTTTCCTTACGATGCTTTTCTTCACCGTTTTGAGAGTAGTGGTGATGAAATAATTTACAGATGTTCTATGTCACGAAGTTCGTTTGGCTATGAATGTTGTCAAGCGTGCACATGCTCATTGTGATCAACAGAGACTCAACAATGGGTGAAGTAAAACGGTACACATTCGCGGAAATAGCCTCATGCGACGGCAGCAAAGGCAGCCGCTGTGGGAGCGCGCTTGTCGGGATACGTCACTACTACAATCAAAGCCGAACGGACTTCGTGAAATAGAATATCTGTATAACATGAAGTAAAGCGCCTGTCTGGGTTTGAACCTACGACCTACAACTCCTACATCTCGGCCGTTACCACTGGGTCACCACTGCTCCATTCTAACATAACATGACGCCTTTAATCTCCGAAAGGTTAGGCACAGGTATACATTTATGTTCGCATAAAGGCTCGTACACACGGGCGCGACGCGACACGCGACCCAAATAGGGGTCGCAATACCGAATCATTTAAGCAAAACCGGTATTTTCGGTATTGGCTCCAGAACAATACCGATAATCCGGTATTTTCGATATTTCCGGGATTAAGCTAAAGTTAGTAAATTCAGTATAATAAAGTTAGTTTGCGGAGGAATAGTAAGTAGTTACCTAACCTAAATGAATTTATCTTCTAAATAAAACAAAATATTCATTGACACAAGGTTTATTATTTGATATGTTGGTAATCAATCAGTTAGTTCTTAGCAATAATTTAGTAATACTAACTATGAAGCCCTGAAGTTGAGCCGCCCAATGTCTTGATTATTTTATTACAGCTTATACATTTAGCAGTAAGATTATCTGAAGCTTTAAGAAAACAACTCCATACTGATGTTTCTGTTTGTGACAATTTTTTGTGCTTTTCATATAGAATTTTGTCTTGATCTGCCAATTCTGCCATCGCTTTCGACTAATAACAACCTGTAAAGAAAATATCAAATTGCACTTACAAGTAATAAATCGCTGAACTTGAACCCTGCATCAATAAAACACATTGATTCAAAACATAAAAATAACATGAAATAAATTATTCCGATATAATATATGGGATAAATATATCCCGATGTTATTACATATATCCAAATATAGGTCACTTTTTATTGCGATATGAGATATAGGTAGGATACTTTTACTATATAGGAACTTTTTATCTTCGATAGGTACTTTTCTTTCGGTAAGTATATCTTTAATCCACACGGACAAAGTCGCGGACACAGCTAGTTTGAAAGTTTATTTATACTATGACTGTTTAACAAAAGCAAAATAAATATTATGGTCAATCAAAGGGTAAAGCTATAAAAATAAGTTGAAAACAATTGCGGTAGAAACCATTAATTAAACGTTCATTTATATCGTAATTTCTATCTTAGCTATTTGCAGTACAACAATACATACAATACAAATGTAGAAAAATATTTGCACTTCCTTCTCTCTCCACAAACAGCTCTTTTCAAAAATAATTAAAAACCTCATACTTTTACGATTACGACATGCAATATAATAATTTAAAATCATTTACTTACCAATTTGTCTATTTTATTTCTAAATTCCGAGTATGGATAACAAAAACAAACCACAACACCAACAAAACACGCTTTACTTTACGTAACTTTTTCTATTTGTATTTGTTTTTTATTTATTTTACTAAAACCGAAAATACCGAATATCCCGATTTTTGTGAAATGAATACCGGTATTAATTAGACCTAAATTTGGCCCGGTATTCCGGTATTTTCGAAATTCGGTATCCCGGTTTGCGACCCCTAGACCCAAAGGCACCGCAAGTCGCGCAACGAGCGGTGCCTTTGTGTCGCGTGTCGCGTCGCGCCTGTGTGTACGAGCCTTAACTCGTCAAATGTAGAGAACAGCTGATTTTTTTTGCGTTTTCAGGTTTGTTCCCATATTATAAGTTGTTCATAATGATGAGTACAATGACCCCTAAGAGGTTTTGCGTTCATTTAATAACACCCTGTATACGACGGAGTTATGCCCGAACATACCTACATAAAAAAAATATATAAACATCCAAATTGAGAACCTCCTCCTTTTTAGAAATCGGTTAAAAATACTCAATAATTAAGGGATGGTGAAAACATTTAATATTTTGATAACGTCGGACAAAGCTTATGTGCCTGAAGACCGAAAATTTTAATTTTCCTTCCTTGTGCAATACATAGCATTATTCAGCTTATTATTAGCTCTCAGGTTAAGCTTAGCTTGCCGCGGTTGGTCCATAGATGGGTGACCATCTACCAAGACCCCTCCGTGCCTCGGTAAGCACGTTAAGCCGTTGGTCCCGGCTGTCATTCGTGGAACTTTGACAGTTGTTACGGCTCGTCAGAAGCCCGAAAGTCTGACAACCAGTCTTACCAAGGGGTATCGTATTACCCAGCCACTGGGTTGTGGGGGTCAGATAGACAGTGCTCCATGTAAAATCGATTCAATTAATTTTTCTCGATACAAAAAAGTTATATAATTTTTTTATCATTTTTCGACATCACGGGCGGCGTAACGCTTAAGAGTTATTCAATGGAATTTACTTTTAAAACATAGTGTTTATCATTTAAATGTTTATTCAAATTAGTTTTAAATTTAATTCATTTATTTTGTTAAAAAAGGAGTAAATTCGTTTTGGCACATACGTCGTTTTATTCCGAGCGCATATTCGAAATGTTTTATGTAAAGTTGCCAAAGTTAGAGGGAAACAAGACTAGAATATCATAAGCACCATGCGTGAATTATTATGGAATTTTATTGACTGTAATATAAAGTTCGTGTAGTGATCAATGTAAAAAAATTGTATGATGGAAACGTGCATTTTAATTTGCTGAAAATTTAAATGTGACACACGTATAAACAATTTGATTTTAAAATAAAAGTTAGATTAAATGCACATTATTGAATATTTCGACATTTCTTAGAATATTTTGTAAAATGTTTGTGGCGAAATATTCACCTTGATTTATACCTTATACGATGTATGTATTGACTTAACATAAACTTATATAATTATAATATGTATTTGTAGTGGACAATATTATTGTGAGAATATATTTGTTAATAGGTACGTAGGTAGGATAGGGATAGGGGGGTAGGGGGGGGGGGATAGGTAGGTAGGCACGCACTCTATAGCCATCACTCTTCTTTTGCGTTTCAAAAGTAATTGCATCACTTTCGCTCGCTTAGTAGGTTTTTGAGGATTTTAGATTTTCGAGGTAGGTAGCTCCTTAAGATCAGTCACAGGCATTTTGAACAACATATAACTGTTACTATTGCACAAGCTGTCTATAAAACACTGCACACACACATCAAACCCTTTTAATTATTTAAAAAACAACGAAAATACACATCCAATTTAAACTACATGATTATCGTTAACCAAATTCATAGGCAACCATTAAAAATAGTCCGTTGCATCCATAAAAGCGGGGACGGTCATCGACCGCAAAAAACTATCGGGCACTGAATAGAAAAAAAACGTAAAAAAAATGTGCACAAAAAATTGTGCACATTCAAAAAGAGCAGCAGATTGTCGTGGTTTCGAACCCAGTACCGTTCGTTATTAATTCTTGGACAGCCGGCTTCGACGAACCGCAGTGGACAATCGAAAAATAAAATAACAATTATTCATTTGTGCGCAGATCATGTTTACAAAGGTAGCTTCACTTGGATTGTTTAAATAGTGCGGGTAGCTGGAAAGTATTATGCGTGATTGAATGAGGGTACTTGTATTGTGTTGCGTTTATGAAGTGAGTTATCGTTTGTAGTTTATGAAGTGAGTTTTCATTTGTTGTAGCTTCTTGCAGATTATATTAAGATGGCTTTGTAGTCACACTAATCCTACTAATATTTATAAATGTGAAAGTTTGTGAAGATGTTTGGATGTTTGTTACTCAATCACGCGTAAACCGTTGAACAGATTTGGATGAAAATTGGCACATAGATAGACCATTTCCTGGATTAACACATAGGATACTTTTCATCCCGATATTCCGAAACTAACGCGGGGAAACCGCGGGGTGCTGCTAGTAATATTATAAAGGCGAAAGTTTGTGAGTGTGTTTGTATGTTTGTTACTTCGTCACGCAAAAACTACTGAACGGATTTACATAAAATTTGGCACACCACGATAGCTTATAATCAGGATTAACACTTATACGGATCGAAACTTATACGAATGTAACCGCAGGGCACTGGTAGTTAAGTTATATACTTACTAGCTGCGCCCCGCGGTTTTACCCGCATAAATTTCGATCCCGTGGTAAATCGGAATAGAAAGTATCTTAAGTGTTAATCCTAGTTATAAACTCTCTGCCAAACTCTGCTGCTCTGCCGTCTCTGTGCCAAATTTCATCCAAATCCGTTCAGTAGTTTTTGCGTAAAGAAGTAACAAACATACAAACACACTCTCAAACTTTCGCGTTTATAATATTAGTGTGATTAATAGAACTCTTTACTTAAAATATTCTTAAACGGGAACTACCATTTCTTTTTCGAATATAATATTTAATGTTTAGTTCACAAAAATCACGTTTCTCATTAATTTTTTTATTAGAAGTTCGTTCGTTTTTTATTAAGTATATTTTCAATCCTTAACAAACCCACCCAACCAACATTTTTCAGCCTAATGAATAATGAAATAAATGTAGTACCTACCTAAAGGCAGGTATTAATGTATTTATTTAAGTTTACATGCACAACATTAATCCCAAAATATAATCCCAAGGCATTGTACAGAGCAATTTACAAACTGAAAAGTGAGACATACATAATTAAGTAGGTAAACTACAATAAAAAAATGTAAACACGGAAACACAATAATATTAACAAACAAAACACAATGCATCTTTCCACACATCAACATGTAATCATCTTTACAAACTTAGTACCTTTTAGTTTACCACAATCATCAAAGCAGCTAGAAATCAAACCCACACTTTCCACCGCTTCATCCATTACACCATCACTGACTCATACTTTTTCACTATTTTGTAAATAATTAAGCTTAAACCAAAAAATGTCAATGCCAGTTGGCGACCAGCGCTGAAAGGGATCAGATTGATTACGCATACATACCTATTTATATTAACGATGGAAGTCTGGACCCTGATTACATCTCTTTTATGAGGAGGAATTAGTAATGATATGCCTTTACGTATATTTGGGGAGCGATGACAGTTAGGTTTGAAAATATTTTAGGTGTGGGGCCCAATAAAACAGTATTCACTAGTGATGATGTCTGAGAGCGTAGGTACAGACAGCACATCAAGCTACTACAATCTGTCAAATTTAGTTAATAGATTTTCAACTTTGTATCTAAAGCATAAAGTTAAAGGTTGATTGAGAAAATTTGATAGTTTCGGGTAGCTTGATGTGCTGGCGCCTGTACAAAAAACCTTGGGCGGTCATTCCCGTCACTACACTTGACGACTAGATTATCTTTACACGTACTATTATAATATTATGATCTAGACAGGAGGCGTTTTGTCCAGCGGGGTGGTTGCGTAATGTCCCTAAAGCATAAGGTTCAAGGTTGATTGAGAAAATTTGATAGTTTCGGGTAGCTTGCTGTGGTGGCGTCTGCACACAAAACCTTAGGCAATCATTCCTGTCACTATACTTGACGAGTAGATTATCTTTACACGTACTATAATAATATTGTGATCTAAACAGGAGGCGTTTTGTCCAGCGGGGTGGTTGCGTAATGACCCTAAAGCATAAGGTTCAAGGTTGATTGAGAAAATTTGATAGTTTCGGGTAGCTTGATGTGGTGGCGTCTGCACACAAAACCTTAGGCAGTCATTCCCGTCACTATACTTGACGAGTAGACTATCTTTGCACGAACTATTATAATATTATGATCTAGACAGGAGGCGTTTTGTCCAGCGGGGTGGTTGCGTAATGACCCTAAAGCATAAGGTTCAAGGTTGATTGAGAAAATTTGATAGTTTCGGGTAGCTTGATGTGGTGGCGTCTGCACACAAAACCTTAGGCAGTCATTCCCGTCACTATACTTGACGAGTAGACTATCTTTGCACGAACTATTATAATATTATGATCTAGACAGGAGGCGTTTTGTCCAGCGGGGTGGTTGCTAATAGTTTTCATTTTGACAGTACAACCACATTCATTGCGTTATTTACGTTTTTGAACTGATAATTTTTCCGAACATATGAAGCAATGGAATAGCAAGAACCTTCAAAAAAAATCAGAAAAATTAAAAATGATTCAGATTGAGATTAGCACCATATTACCTACCTAATTTAATCTGAATCATTTCATTCACGCTGTGTTACGCAATGAGGGTTTTCGTGAAAATTTACGACACCAGTTGGCACCACTGTGACAAGAGGTCTTCCAATAAAAAAAAAAAAAAAATCAAAAATCAAAACAAAAAAAAAAAAATCTCACCGTGAAAACTTAGGTGATGTGAGTTTGTTTTGGCTAGGAATTGACACTATTGACAGCTCACTCCACGCTCACTTCACCGAAGTTTTCACGATGAGATGGTTACAGAATCGCAGTGCTGTTCCTACTCCATGTAATGTGGGCCGCGGACCAGTGGCCAGTTGCCCCCTAACCCTTTTAATTACGGGCTTTCTGTTCTAACGCATCTTTATGTCCCTATCCACTTTTATCGATAAAGATCGCATGTAGCGATAAGACCGCCCATTGTGTCACCCTTCGTTTAATTTCTACATTATATCTGTAACTTTTATGGTGTACATAACAAAAAGTATTTTATTCTATCCACTGCTGAAGCATGGGCAAGGGCATACCAATAATCTCTATAAGATTTTTTTAAATCATCAATCACCACAATAATTGTCGACTGTCGTACACTCCTCAAACTCAAACTCAAAGCATTTATTTCAATTAAACCATTTACAGGCACTTTTGAATTGTCAAAAAGTCGGTCAGTCAGAAAATATGAAGCTAATTGCCCATTCCAAAGCGTAGGTACATATGGAGAAGAACGGGCAAGAAACTCCATGGACACTCTTTTAAATTATATTTTTACAAAAATATTAGTTACATCATTAATGTGAATTTATAATTATATGTGAGAGCGATGTAAAAAAGACCTAATTACGGCTTCAAAAATAGTTTTTTTTATTATCCTTCAATGTCCCACTATAGGGCAAAGGCGTCCCTACTCTCTTCCCACCTCTCTTTGTCCAGAGCTGCCAAGGACTAATCTTTATTAAAGGAGTACAGCTCACCCATCCAAAGATATGATTCATAATAATTTACATATTGCTGTAATTTCTACAGGTAGTCAAGACACTGCTCACCCACGCAAAATAATTTCACCCGGCCATGAACGAGTAGCAATATGGTGGTTAGCCGCTGAAAATTTGTAAAAAGAAACAGATAAAACAAAAATCCTTTGACTTCCGCGAGTTTGATTGGCTTGGGAGTGGGATTGTCCTCGATAAAGTTAGGCTCGGTTCCTATCACGTGGGAACTAGATTATATCATAGGTATGTAGTGGTGAAGGGATAGTTTGGATGATGGACGATAAATAACTTTCTGTCACTGAGAATTTAACATGCATCATAATGGGGGTTTTCGTGAAAATTTACGACACCAGTTGGCACCACTTTGACAAGAGGTCTTCCATTTCAACAATGAATATAAAATATATGATGACGTTCATCATTCGATTCATTCATTCGTTCATCATTCAGTCATGACTAAAGAAAATATAGGCTCTTTGACAGATGCCTGGACCTGACGTGTCAGTGCTGCCACCTAGCGAACGTCATTTCAGAAAACCCTCATTGCGTAACACACACAATCTGAATCATTTTGAAGGATATCGCTAATCCATTGCTTCATATGTTCTAAAAGTCAGCTAAAACAACGTAAGTAAATAACGCAATGAATTTTGTTGAACTGTCAAAATGAAAGCTTTTACTGTTAGTATGTTAAGTATGCAATTACCACGATGGTCTGGGTCGCTTTATATCATGGTGATAATAATATCAGACTGTAAAAGTACCACTTAGACTTGGCTTTTAAAGTAAGTAGATAAAGATACTTTTGAACAAAACATTTGTGAAACTGTCATCCTTTTCTTGGGGCTAAGTAATACGGCGGGCAGGCGATACGATGCGACGGGTTGGGTCGGGAAAACAAGAAACTTTACTTACGGACGAAGTAATGGGCTGAAGCTGGTATTACATGGTCAGCGGGATTGTCCGAAAAGGTTACCGCTGGCCCGGAACATAAAGGAAGGAACACGGATGGGTTTTAGTCAGTAAGAGTCTGACACTCCCCCCTTCCGCTCCACCCAGAGCGGGAGGGGTCATTTGATAATTTCCCATCCTGAAAAAGAAGGCCTGATTTTTCCAACGGGCCCGATAATTTTATCGGAGCAATCATTTTGAATTTTTGACAATTCTTCAATACAAAAACTGTCAGACTTTAATTTTATTCCACGAATAAAAATTATTTGTTGATTGAAAAATCAGCCCTTTACTATTATTATTTTCATTACATTTCCTTTTAGTCATTACCACTTTCAAACAAGCAGTCAAAGTGACTATGCGCTGCCACCGACCACGCCATGGAAGTGGCGAAGTTTTGGGTCAACAAGATTTTAAAAACTGTCATGCTAGCGACAAACTCAAACTCAAAGCATTTAATTAAACCATTTACAGGCACTTTTGAATTGCCAAAAAGTCGGTCAGTCAGAAAATATGAAGCTAGTTGCCCATTCTAAAGCGTAGGTACCTATGGAGAAGAACGGGCAAGAAACTCCATGGACACTCTTTTAAATTATATTTTTACAAAAATAATTTTGTTACATCATTAATGTGACACGAAGAAGAAAATCACTACTATGCATAATCAGCCTATTCTGATCCCACTGTTGGGACACATGCCTCCTCTCCGTAAGAAGAAGTGGGCTGTAATCCACCACGCGGGCCCAGTGCGCGTTGGTTTAGATATCACGTCTTCGAATTTATGGTTCTAGGACATGCCGGTTTCCTTACGATGCTTTACAAAGCTGTTAGAACCACCACTAAGCGTCATCGTTTGTTTGTCATTTGTTTGCATCAACCAAAAATGTTCGCCGTAGAAAATTTTAGCCGCCAACAGGTAAATCCGTGCCATTCACGATTTCTAAAGCTTTCCCCCACACGAAACAGCACACAAACCGACACAATTACAAGTAATTCAGTATAAAACGGGACTTGGTATAAGTGCATTGATTATAATGAATTATTCAAACAGCGAATATCTGTTAGCAGCCGGGCAGTATTACTTACGCGTGGGACGCTTTATTCAAATCCAGGCTTATTAAAGTTATCTTTACTTTTGAATCCATTAAGCTAACTATCAGCTAATTAATTCGTAACAGAAATGTACAGGAATTTCGTAGGATTTCGGTTGTTTCGCGATTCTGGAATCTTGTTGCTATTTTAGTTGCAAAGCTTGTATAAACTTCAGCGGGATTGTCCGAAAGGGTTACCGCTGGCTCGGAACATAAAGGGCTAAGGTAGAAACACGGGTGGGTTTTAGTCAGTAAGAGTCTGGCACTCCCTCCCGCTCCACCCAGAGCGGGAGGGGTCATTTGATGATTTCCCATCCTCAGTCTTGTCAAGGGGTATCGTATTACCCAGTAACTGGATTGTGACAGACAGGCCGTCCTCCATGTAAAATTCAGTTGCATCCGGTAAGACTGGAAGCCGACCCCAACATAGTTGGGAGAAGGCTAGGCAGATGATGGCTTTCTTATAGCAATCCGATCGTGATAATACTCTTGCTATAATAGTAGTTACTTAATATTAATAAATTACAAAACAGAAGCGTGTCTTAATATTTCATATTATAATTATTATGTCTCATTCGCCATTTGTCCTGAGGCGAAGCACGCGGAGATTATTATACAGTTAGTGTATATGGCATAGAGCAGTTATGGCTCAGTTGTAATGGCCACGACATTACGAGTTTTAGGTCGTGGGTTAGTACCCAAACAGGCGTTTTACTTTGTGAAAGTAAATTAGTTCATCACCACTGCATTCCAAACGGTGAAGGAAAACATCGTGAGGAAACCGGCATGCCCTAGAACCAAAAAATCGAAGACGTGACAATTCTACCAACCCGCACTGGGCCCGCGTGATGGATTACGGTCCACTCGCTCTCATCGAGAGGAGGCCTGTGTCCCAGCAGTGGGAACAGCTAGCGATATTATTATCGCGTGCAAGGAGGACACAACAAAGGTTATAAGCGCCTTTTGTAAAAAGCTATGATGTTCTATGTCCTTTTCAAGAATTGACGCAAAGAAAAAATGTTGTCCTATTATTAATTTTGATGCCATCACTAGCCGAAATAGATATTTAGACATTGGAACCTATAGCTTACCTACTTTTTGGCACTTTTTAAGGCTCCTACAAACAGGCGCGACACGTGATATAATCGCGCCTGTTTGAAGGAGCCTTTATCTTAGCTCCCACCTATACATTTAAACAAATAAATAAAGTTAAAGGATCTGTTTGTAATTTCCAAATAACAGCTTTTTACTAAATGCATCATCATCATCTGCTTAGCCTTTTCCCAACTATGTTGGGGCCGGCTTCCAATCTAACACCAGATGCAGCTGAATACCAGTATTTATGAAAGTATATACAGTACTCAGGACAACAAACTATTTAAAAAAAATATGTCTGTGTTTTCCGGCTAATCTACAAAACGGCTGGACCGATTTTGATGAAATTTGGTACTTATGGGAATACTTTGAACCGTAGGGAATACTTTTATGGACATACTACGCGGGCGAAGCTGCAGGAAGCTAGTTGAAGCATAAAATCTTACTCTAAGCTCAATTTCATCGTGTCCATCAGAAGTATACAACTCTAATGCTATATGTAGAGCAATATTATGGTGTTGAATTTACAGACTGCAATGACGCAGTAGCGGCAGGTAGTTATACAAACCTTCCAAGACCATTTCTCCAAGTCGCCTTATAACTTGCACAAGACACCTTGTATATAAGTACAGTGCACAGGAGTATATAATGCAACAGAGACCAAGCTTTATACAATTGCACGACACATTTTATTAATAATTTAATATTAATTTTAATTGTATTTTTTTTAGAGTATTTAACTTTGTATATTTTTATTTTTTATGAAATCTTATGGTCTTCCGACCTAATTTGTACACCAGCCATGGTTGTGCCAAAGAATATACTGTAACACCTATAATCATGGTATATTATCTATCTACACATGTTTTTGCAAATAAATCAATCTTTATCTTATCATGGCTATTATGTGTGCATGTTTACGTTCGGACACACAAAACCGTGTTTGAGCATGAATGGATAGCAATAGAGAAGGCGGCCAATCTGATGGTAAAATGGTCACCGACACCTATGAACATTCTACCGATTTATTCTCTAAAAACCTCACCAAAACATCATGAGGCCAATTCTCGTACCTTAAAACGTTCAAAATCTAGTCGCAGTATCATCTCGGCGACAAACAAATGTCAAAAATGTAGGGAAATTAGAGGTATTTTTGAGAGATTGAGACTGAGATCAGATTTTGAACGTTCTCAAAATGTTAAGAATTGCCCTCAGGTGGCAATAACAACTCACTTCACCTACATTTTCAGTGTTTTACAGCAGTGCGATTCTATAACCATCGCACCGTGAAAACTTAGGTGAAGTGAGCGTGGAGTGAGCTGTCAATAGTGTCAATTCCTAGCAAAAACAAACTCACATCACATAAGTTTTCACGGTGAGATTTTTACAGAATCGACCGGCAGAATAGACCGGCTGTTATTCTGCAACACTTAGGCATGGCAGCTGCGTCGTCATCCCAGATACAAAGCTGAAATTACTGCCGACTTTTAAGTAATTAGGTACACCGACACTTACACCTTTCAAATCGAAACATGGTAACTGTGTGTGGGAGTATTACTATCGCAACGCAGTTTGATCTCTGTAGTCATGTGTTATAGATATAATTAATTCTAGGAATTTCTGGCCGTTATCGTAATAGAGTTGTTAGGCTGTAACTGTCATAATCTTTTTTTTTTCAGCATGAGAAATCATCCAATGACCCGCTCTGGGTGAAGCGGAAGGGAGTATCAGACTCTTACTGACTAAAACCCACCTGTGTTCCTTCCTTAGCCCTTTATGTTCCGTGCCATTAGATCCTCACGTGTGCATGTGACAGGGCATGCAATGCAAGATGGGAGGTGAGTCATTGTCTGTGACACCGCATACACACCGGAGGTCTGAGCCTTCCATGAACCCTCACTTGTGGAGGTTCTTTTTGCTGCGGCCTACATGGGTACGAAGTCTATTTAAGGTTTTCCAACTAGGCCACGGTAACTTATGCCCGGATGAGAGACTCGTTCGCGTTCTGCGTTCGAATATCAAACAAAAACTGTTGGAGATGGTACGATCACTATTACATATAAGGGAAAGTAAACAGTATTATTTACCATCATCAAACCTTTTCCTATTGGGGTCGCCTTACAGTCTAACCGGATGTACCTTCTCAACCCAGTTACTGGGTAATACGATAACCCTTAGTAACACTGGTTGTCAGACTTTCGGGCTTCTGACTACCTGTAACAACTATCAAAAATTAACCACGATAGCCGAGAACAACGGCTTAACGTACTTGAGTAAACAGTATTACCAACCAGTGTTAAATAATTAGCAGGATTTTCTAGACTGTCATCCTTAGGTATGATTCGATAGGAACCATCCACAGTGAATGATGGTCAAACCAGGGCCGTCTTTACCCGGGGGTGCAAGGGGTGCGCGGCACCCAGGCGCAAGGTCTTTGGGGGCGCAAGCCAATCAGGTCATTACTAATCACTCGTTATAACCGCAACTCTCCAGCGCTGTAACCGCACGTCACCGCCTCGAAAAAATCCCTTGGAAAAAGTTGGTGAATATCATCTTAAAAATGGAACACCAAAATTAAGTTTAATTTCTTTTTGTTGGCCCCTTGCCAACAAAAAGTTGGTTGCAAGCTCATTTTCGCACCCCGGCGACCAATATGGTTAAGACGGCCCTGGGTCAAACGTTTGGTTATGGGAAATGATTTCATTTTGACAGTTGGATAACATTCATTACGTTATTTACGTTTTTGAGCAGACAAATTTTATAGCATATAAAGCAATGGTTTACCATTATCCTTCAAAATGGTTAAGATTGTGATTATTACAGAGTGGTGTATGTAAGCTTACCAGTTATCCTACTGTGGTGAAAGTTTTGTGGGTCTGCCATACCGCTTTTAAGAAAATATCTGTTTTTGTAATATTTGATTTTGTTATTGAAAGGAGCATAAGATTTCCATAATAGGTTAGTAAAATTCATAATTAAGAAATTCAAATGAAACGAAACAACAATAACGGCTAAAATATTCATAAAACAAAATCAATATCAGCTCCCGAAATAATAACTCATTAAAATACTCCAAATGCCACAACTCCGGTTCTAAAAGCAATCATTTAAAATATACCTATCTAGTTCCAACAAAAAAGCAAAATCGTGACTTATTCATACATAGCAACAAACGAACCTGGGGCTGTCAAGCAAATCTGTCACTTATTGCGAGAGAGACAACCGCTTTCGTGGCATTAACATTTTATTAACATTTCCCGTGCGTCATTAGGGTTGAAATTTGAATATCTGTAGATCGGAAATGCACAAATTAAGCGAGTGATCTGTTCTCGTAATGAGCTGAAAGGTACGTAATGACGGAGACGGAGGACGGAACAAAACAACACTCTTGCTTACCTCAGCGAGTCGGTAACGAACGGATAACCCGTTGTAAGGAGAACGCTTTCACCTTTTGGAGAACTGTAGCAGTAGGAAGAAATAAGTAGGTACCTAGTTCCATAGGCTAAGCTTACTGAGTTGATAATTATGGAAGATTTCTATAAAACTCATTCCCTTAATTAAAAAAAAAAGAAAGAAAATAAGAACATTTATTTGCACTAAACGTGACGTAATGATTTTCACACTTCTTTGGAGTTTTGTACAGTATTTAGGTAAAAGCGAAGCGCAGTTCAGTCACTCAGTCTACTCCAGAACAGTGCAAAATTTGACCAGCACGTCTTATGGAATGACACGGTATGGCTTTAATTTTTCTAGGGACATCTACAAAAAATTGTTATTGAAAGAAAGAAAGAAAAGAAAGAAAGAAATAGTATTTATTGCGACTCGTGCGGTTCGTATTGCGGCCTTATCTGAAACTATCACGGTTCCGCTCCCGAAATTCTCCTAAACCAAGACGATGTCGAAGGAGGCAAGTGTCCTTCTTATCAACTGCTTCTCTTGCAATTTCAGCGCTACAGCTGGTTAAAACAAATCCTGCCCACTCCCGACTCGACATCACACCCATCTCATCATCGACACACATCTTCGAATCAAGGCCTTCGAAATCAGCATCCTAAAGCCTCCTCCATACGTCCAAACCATCCAATACTCCTTATTAATAAGGAACGGTAGCTCTCAAGCGCACACAGACAGACGGACGGACACACGGACGCGGCGAGGGACATTTGTAATGATACTAAATAGTTGCGCGCGGTAGGTGCCCTGCTAGCGAGTAATGCGTTCTCTACTCGAAGAGGATGGGTATATGCGAGAGAGGATGACGCTGATTGTATTAGGGAAGATCTTGGAGATGTCAGTTTTTTTTAACCACGGTGTCATTGTATTCGATAATATTATGGCTGGATAGGGGTGACTATTCCTATTTCGGCCACATAATGCGAAGGGGGGATAGCAGCCTTGAAAAGCAGGTTACTGTTGGCAATACCGAAGGAAAGAGTGCACGAGGCCGGTCGCCAACACGATGGTCCGACCAAGTGAAAGAAGCTACGTCCTCAAGCAATTTTCAGCAGGTGGTGATGGCAACTTTGGACCGGAGTAGATGGAGGCAGATTATCCGCTTAAAAGGGTCCAGTGACCACGATCCTCAGTAATGAGGGACCGATTGAAGAAGAAGGCGTGACTACCGAGATGTGGACTAAAAGAGAAGTATACAAGAAGATATCATGTTGCACCCACTTCAAATAAATTGGAATTAGGGCAGGAGAATGATAAGGTCTCATTGTTTTCGGTTTTGGCACAGTGTTGGTTTGGGAATCGTAAGCGCAAGATTCGGACACGAAAGCCGCGAGTCAAAATGATGTCGAGTCGAAGTAATGGACTGCTGAGATTTTGAGGAAATCTCTTTTTGTATATTGGTGCCTGATCAACAATACCTTGCTGTACTTGTAAAAAATTATACAACCTTAAACTTCCCTGAATAGCACTGATGAGATAAATATACAGCCATTACTATCCAGAATGACATCATTTAGCTAATCTTATCGTACCAAAAGATCGATGGAGTCATTTAATTTTAAACGGGTAAGCTGATGATGGATTGCTTGTCCAATTTTAGAACAATTGACAGATTCCGGTCTAGTCTAGCGTGTTTAACCCGGAAATCTAGGCACTTAGCTACATTATAGTTATGTCTTCACTTGTGAAATCTTTGGGGTATTCCTCGAAACGAACCAACCTTGAAACGCACTAAAAGTATTCGACGAAAATAAAAATTTAAATGTTAATCAATATTAAAATATTATAATGTTATTCCTCGAAATGCATCAACGATGAAACATAAAGAAGAGCATTCAATATTCGTAATCAATGATATCGACAGACGTTTCATTTGGTGCGTTTCAAAGTTGTTGCGTTTCGAGGAATACCCCAAATCTTTAGTTCTGATTTGCAGCATTATAGGTACTAGTTTTTCCATGACATTTTCCAACTAAATGAAAGTTAATTTTAACCAACATTTTGCTGGCTGATAAATGAATAATTCTGGCTGGCTTGGTGAACTCACAAGGCAAAAAAAAAGTGCGCATCACTATCAGATCAGTCAAAAAAAAAAACTTCCATATGCCAATCGAACTACTTCGTCACCCACAAAGCTCACATAACGCGGTCCAGTCAATAAGTCAGAAGCACCTATCTGCGTAATGTCTCGGCAGGCATTTACATATTTTAATGAGCACCGGAGGCCTATCTCCTAGCTCTGCTAGGTAGGCGGCCACAGGTAGCCAGGTAGCTCAGTACTCTCACCCGCTTTGTGTGATGGATGTGGCCGATTTGCTTTTTGCTTGTTCAATGCGAGCGTTTGAGATTATTGGCATTTAATTAGACTTGTTTTTTTATTGTAACGCGAGTCTAGTGATTGGTTAACGATGATGGTGTGGGATCGTCGTGATTGCATGGAGTTACTATGAGGGTTTATTAAATAGGGAGTTTTTTTATTTGTGTTTGTGTTCCTTCTCAGTGTCATGTTTACTGTAAATAAACATATTTTCCTTCTTTTCCTTTGAAACCTTATTTTAAACACGGTGAAGTAAACATACAACCGAACAAAACCATTGACTCCAAAGAGAACTAAGCAACATTTGGACCGATATCAAATATATTCAGAAAGTAGCTGTTAACATTAGCCTAAGTGTGCTTTGGGGGGACTGTCTGATATCTCGTGCATATTCATCGGCCGTCTGGGGGACACCGCCGATAATTAGAGAAGCCTAATTGATGGTAAAATCTATGGCAGCTTTTTTTTGCTAGTTGAGTCAGAGGGGTTGATTGCGTAGTTATCGTGGTTAAGGACTGTTTTTAGTGGTCAGAAAGTAACCACAAGTCAAACATTTTAAAGATTCTGCGAAGCTCTAACTTTAGGAGAGGGACTGAAAACAAAAAACAAAAGGTACAGACGTCAGCACATCAAGCTACTACAATCTGTCAAATTTCTTTAGTAGATTTTCAACTTTATCGCTAAAGTATAAGGTTCAAAGTTGATTGGGAATATTTGACAGTTTCGGGTAGGTTGATGTGTTGGCGTCTGTACCTACAATTTTTGACTTTCAGCTTTGTGACGCTGTGCATTATAATAATAGTTTCGCATCACAATGCTAATCGATGATTATAACGCACACTTTCATTCGCAAATTTCAATGAACAGCTTTAGTATGTATCTACAGACACACGCAGCATTTTAGAAAAATAAAAGCTCGCGGGTTCCTAACAATCAGACATGTGACCTCAGCAACATAACTCATTTATACCTCTAGGTACATACCTGATATATGTGTTTACCCTACATGAAATTCATTAACAAAGCCGCCTAATAACTTCCCCCTACGGCCAGGGGGTGGTCAGTGGGGGTGAGGGTGGGAGAAGTTGACAAACAGCACCCTGTAATGTGCTACTGTTGAATTGCAAAAATCTCATTATGCTCTAACTGTCGTTATAGGAGTAATTAACTACCGTGGACAGCTGGTGCGGTGGAGTGGTGTTGTGTTACTTTTCTTCAGGTTGGTTTATTAGTTTCAATAAATAATAGATTCGAAGTTACATAGTACCTAGTAAAGTGAAAAATAACTTTAATTTCGGAAGTCGGTGTCGTTGGGTTCGCATTTTCGTTGATTGCCACCGACTTCCGAAATTAAAGTAATTTTTCACTTTGTACCTAGTGTCTTTTTTGGAGATCGGTTGTTTTTATTTTTTTTGTAAAACTTTTTATTTTTCAGTCGTAGGTACCTACGTCGTCGTATCGTTTCAGTTTTTTACCACTCAAATTCGTGTAACACTACTTGCTATGTAAATATCAGTGACAGGAAGTCATTATAAACATCATCAATATAAACTAATTGGCAAAAATACGTATTAAGCAAAGTTAATAAAATGTATATGGGACCATCCCTGAGGCATACCCTATCTATTAAAAAAATAACTTTTGAAATCGATTTACAATTGCCGGAGATATCGCGTAACAAAGATACAAAAAAAAAAACAACATACAATGCGTGCCACGAAAGATGAGACTTGACACATAGTCCAGTCAAAATAGACATTTGACTTAGCCAAAATTCGCATAGAGCTGAAAATTGGCAGAGACGTTATATACATCATTATAAATGAAATGTCAAAAATCCCCTTCGATCCCACTTCTGCAAAAAAAATTATTCAAGGTCAAAAGTACAAAATTAAGGTTTTTTCCATTTTTCTCGAAAACAGTAAGTATTATCGTGAAAATAGATCAGACAAAAGTTGTAGATCATACAATTCTCTACAAAAATGGTCCAGTCACTTTTTCTCTTAAGACTCACCATTCGTGAGATATCGCGATTTTAATCATTAGAAAATTCATATTTTACATAATATGCACACATTTCCGCACCACCTATGAGGTAATAATGTACTTGGCGCATTTTTTTAACGTGGTTTCCCCAGTAGGTATACTCCACGATCTATTGTTATAAAGAAAGTTTGATCAGATCGTATCCTATTAATTGCAAGAATAGTAATATTGCTAATGATCAAAGTGGAATAGGTTGTTTTTCTACATGTTATATTGAAAGAAATACAACAGATGAAGATATTTATGATATTAATGAGGAGACAATTGATGCATCCCTTTTCTTAGAACAGCGAACTTCTGCAAGAAGAAGAAAATAAAGACGAAGAAATAATTGTCGAAGTAGAATTAGACAATTATCTTATATAATGACATGTGTAAAAAAACAATCTATTCCACTTTACTCATTAGCAATATTACTACGAGGATTCTTTCAATTAAAAGGATACGATCTGATCAAACTTTCTTTATTACAATAGATCGTAGAGTATACCTACTGGGGAATGATGATGATGATGGGACTCCCTTTCCCGCATTCAGGCCGTTGTGCGTGGGGATTCTGGCTAACAGAGCCAGCCTAGCTCCGCTCAGAAGCACAGAAGCTTCCTGGGAGCTTCACAGGCTTCGCGGAGCGACCTCATTGTTCCGAGGATTTCTGCACGTTGAGAAGCCACGGCCTCGCAATCCAGGATGACGTGGACGGCTGATTCCTCGGCATCAAGGCAGCCCCTGCAAAGGGGGCTGTCCGTGGCGCCTATGTTGAAAAGATGTTTGTTAAGGAGGTTGTGGCCCGTAATTGTACCTATTATTACTCTAAGGTTATTCCTACTCAGGCTGAGAAGTTTTTTGGTTAATCGCGGGTGTATCATTGGTAAAGCCAATTTTGACTGTCTACAGTCTGTTGCCCGTGATCATCTGTTGTTATGAAGTTCGGTTGATCTTTGGCGAATCCACGCACGAAATTGTGAGAAAGGCAAAGGGAGAAGTGGGTACGGGCCTAGCACCCTCATATCAGAGCCTCTCTTCGCAAGTTCATCTGCAGCATCATTGCCCAGAGATTCACTGTGCCCTTTGATCCACTGGAGAGTAATACGATTAGACGTCGATAAACTCTCCAGAGCTAGATGGCACTCAAAAATTAGCTTATTGTTAGTTTGTTTGCTTCCTAAAGCTTTGAGCACAGATAGGCTGTCGGATAGGAATTTAATGACATAGTTCCGGATGCCTAAGCGCTTTACTGCTGTTGCAGCTTGTGTTAAGGCAACACATTCGCATTGAAAGATCGAACTATGTGTGCCTAGTGGTATGTGAAAGTTAATATTTAGGTCAAGGAGTGCACGCCAGCACCGTTTTGTGTTTTAGAGCCGTCTGTATAAATGCGCACTTCATTGACTCCTGACTGATCTCTTTCTTCCTGAACTGTTTGTATAATGTAGTTCTTGTTGAACATCGGTTGGTTTGGTGTTCTGTCACACGGGGCAGCGATGAGAGGCTGGTACTCAAGCGCCCGGTCCAGGATTTTAGCGTGTGGACTGGTAATGTTTTTGCCCCATATGCCCAGATGCATTAGCCTGATGGCGGCTAGCGCCGCTTCCTGCTGTATGTACAGGTCAAGGGGAGTTAATTGAAGGGCTATCTCCATCACCTACTGGGGAAACCACGTTAGAAAAAATGTACTAAGTACATTACCTCATAGGTGGTGCGGAAATGTGTGCATATTATGTAAAATATGAAATTTCTAATGATTAAAACCGCGATATCTCACGAATGGTGAGTCGTAAGAGAAAAAGTGACTGGATCATTTTTGTAGAGAATTGTATGATCTACAACTTTTGTCTGATCTATTTTTACGATAATACTTACTGTTTTCGAGAAAAATGGAATAAACCTTAATTTTGAACTTTTGACCTTGAATAATTTTTTTTGCAGAAGTAGGATCGAAGGGGATTTTTGACATTTCATTTATAATGTTGTATTTAACATCTCTGCCAATTTTCAGCTCTATGCGAATTTGGTCTAAGTTATGACTTATTTTTGTCTATTTTGACTGGATTAACACCACGTGGTTTGACATGCGCAGAACACGATTTTAGGTATGAGGTCTGAGTGCGGGACGGGACCGGACGTCATAGGGGCAGCAGAAAGAGCGGGGGAGGCGGGGTCAAGTCTCATCTTTCGTGGCACGCATTGTACAGACGCCAGCACATCAAGTTTACTACAATCTGTCAGATTTCTTTAATAGATTTTCAACTTTATCACTAAAGCATAAGGTTCAAATTTGATTGCGAAAATTTGAGAGTTTCGGGTAGCTTGATGTGCTGGCGTCCGTACATCAATCGAATTGAGAACCTCCTTCTTTTTGAAGTCGGTTATAAAGAAGATAATATATTACTATCGCCAACAAAAATCATCATCTGCCTAGCATTTTCCCAACTAAGTACTTATGTTAGGCACGGCTTCCAGTCCAACCAAGTGCAGCTGTTCACCAACACGAATCATCATCATTCTCTTCCCCTTAACCCAATTTCATTGGGGTCAGCGCAACATGCCTTTTTCTTCCATACTTCTCTATTAGACATCATCTGGGTAGTCACCCCCTTTCTAACCATATCATCATTCACACAGTCCATCTATCGTTTCTTTGGTCTTCCCGTACTCTTATAGATTACATTCATACTCAAAACTCGTTTCATGACATTTTCCTCATTCCTCCGCATCACATGCCCATACCATGACAAAGTTGTGTGAAAAATTTCCACAGAACTTTTCAGTTACCGGTGTTACTTTTAGACTTCCTCATTTACCTACGTACTCATTTCTTATTCTATCCATTTGTGTAACAATCACACATCCCTTTTAACATTCTCATCTCAGCTGCATGCAATTGGCTTAGTGCTTATCACCAACATTAATAACCATCATTAATTATAACCGTTTATCTATCTACTCCACATGTTTCACTGTGCCATGGTAATTGTGTTTCGTTATAACGAGTTTTTTGGCGAGCGCGGTGACTCGACCCGCGGCAAACCTGTGTTATGCTTTGCTCATTTCACTCCCCATAAGATCGGTGTTAGTACGGATATGACAGTTAATGTACCTATGTGGTATTTGCGTAACACTAACAGCCGGTCGATTCTGTAAAAATCTCACCGTGAAAACTTAAGTGATGCGAGCTTCGATCAATAATTGTACGATGCGAGTTTGTTTTTGCTAGGAATTGACACTATTGACACCTCACTCCACGCTCACTTCACCTAAGTTTTCACGGTAAGATTTTTACAGAATAGTACCGCTGAAGTGCGATTCTGTAACCATCTCACCGCGAAAACTTTTTTTTACAGAATCGACCGGCTGTAGGAATGATCTTCATTTTGACAGTTCACCAATATTCATTGCGTTATTCACGTTGTTGAGCAGAAGATTTTTTCGAACATTATGAAGCAATGGACTAGCATTATCCTTCAAATTTATTCAGATTGTGGTAGATAGAGTCTTACGCAATTAGGGTGCTGATCTAATTTGCTGCAGCTGTACTTCAGCAAAAAGAAGAAAAACATTGAAGAAATTGTAGAAACCAATCACAATAACAGGACCTTAATAAAGCACTTAAAATGTTCTGGAGGCAGCGAGCACAATAAGTATTTTTTAGCATTCATGTCTATCATTCTCTCCATCTCAGTGTCTATTATTATTGCCTCCCCAACAATATAATCTTCATATGATTAGCTAGCTTCTGCCCACGACTTCATCCGCGTGAAATTTTTTGTTCCCCCGACCCACCCCGTCGCATCGCCTGCTTGCGCTTTTAATTCGTTTACCTTTTTTCTGACTCTTTTTGGTTTTTGCTCGGCTCCTAAGGGTCCTAGCGTGATGTTATAATAGCCTATAGCCTTCCTCAAGAATTGGGCTATCAAATGCAAAAAGAATTTTTCAAATCCGACTGGCAGTTCCAGAGATTAGCGCGTTCAACCAAACAAACAAACTCTTCAGCTTTATAATATTAGTATAGATTCATATTTTCTTTAGTCTGGAGAGTTTATGATTTTCTAACGTTTCCTAGTGGTTCCTTGTTTTCTAAATACTCTATCTAAGCCACCTTTTCCATTTAGCACTTTCGACATTAATTTATGGGACGACGTCTATTTGTACTCCATTTACTTTCTTACTTTTATGCGAATTAAATACACAAGTAGTACAAAAATAATTTTAATCAAATGTTAAATCTATCATAATATCATCGATGTCCATATTCATTTCTGCTTTTCCATCCTGTTTCTCTTTCGGATTAGCATCCTCTGCTTCTTTCTGTATGGAAGTCGGAATCTCTGGTTCTTTCTCTTTCGAAGTCGAAGCCTCTGGCTCTTTTTGTTTCAAAGTCGAAACCTCCGGTTCGTTTTGCTTTGAAGCCGGTTCTTTTTGCTTTGAAGCCGGTGTTTCTGGAGCTTTGCTTGCAGTCTTTCTGCGTTTTTCTTTAGGACTTGGTGCAACTGTGTTTAAATGGGTTTTCTGAAATATTATATTGAGTGGATGTATTCAATACTTTTATGACAGTATACATAAGTATTATTAGATTTATCAAATCGCCAGAAGAACACATTTACTTCAGTGTGTCGGAGATAGTTATTGAAAAGGTAAAGTAAAACAAAAGCTATGTTGTGAATACCACTGTGTAGGCAGGATTAGACAGCCTAGCACTGCCTCTTAAAATATTGATCAATATAAAAGTATATGATTACTTGATTATGTACTTTATGCACTTCTAACACCAGTTATTTCAGAACAAAACGACCAATGGCACTACTAAACGTGCTAAGTAGAGTTAGTATGTTGGACAAAGCTGCGTGCAAGTCAACAAATCGTGACGCCGAACCGATTAGTTCATCAAACAGCATGTAGTAATAAGTCAATTAAGCATATCATTTCAACGCGAAAACAGCAATTGCATAAATAAACAGCTCCATCACACAGCTATTTAAAGATTCAACATCGGATTTAAATTTAAAATCGTTGTTAATATAACTGGGATCCGATTCATGGGTTTTGAGTTCACACCGACTGGTGACTTTTTAAAAGTGATTTATAAGGTGGGAGTTTTAAATAATGAGGTGACGGTTTTCGATTATAATTTACTTGTGCACGTTTGCATTTTGGCTTCATTTGTATGCATGCAATAAAATTATGTTTTACATAAGTGAGTGGTTGAAATGGTCTGGCTTTTGAGTGTCAACGGCCCATATGACGATATCGCAATCTTGGATTTCATATACCGAAATTTAACACCTTTAAATAATAATAATAATCATTTTATTATCAGGCAACTAAGGCCCATAGAAAAAATACACAAAATAATCTAAACCCAAAAACTACATCGAGATTACCTATACCTAAGCCAGATATTTATCTTAGGACATGCGCATTGGATACAATCTTCGTTAACCATGCCGAGTTATAGTAAACTAAAATAGGGAAAAATATTCGAAAAAGAAAATACGTGGTGCACTTATTAAAGAGTAGGTACCTGTTTCATTTTGATATCTATCTATAAGACACTATAAGACACGCGATGGAACAGAAATTGTAATTTATTATAACAGGTTTCATACAACAACAACCAGATAATCACAACAACAACCACCACACACCACAACCACACCCAACAACCACCACAACCAATCTTACCAAGGGGTATCGTGTTACCCAGTAACTGGGTTGTGGAGGTCAGTTAGGCAGTCGCTCCATGTAAAATACTTGTATTCAGCTGGATCCGGTTAGATTGGAAGCCGACCCCAACATAGTTGGGGAAAGGCTGGGCAGATGATAATGATGAGATTTCATACATCTTGTTTTGCTTTTGTTTTAAAAATTGCCTAAGTAGTCTAAATTGCGATTATAATGTTTCCAACGTGTACAATGCGTGCCACGAAAGATGAGACTTGACATACCACGTGGTTTGACTTGCGCAGAACACGATTTTAGGTATCTTTAGCCGTATGAGGTCTGAATGCGAGACGGGACCGGACGTCATAGGGGCAGCGGAAAGAGCGGGGGAGGCGGGGTCAAGTCTCATCTTTCGTGGCACGCATTGTAACAATGTATTTAAATGTAGGTAGATATAACTACCTAGGCCCAGACGGAGACGGCTGGATGAGCAGGACTCGTTTAATAAAAATTGGTCCTGAGCAGCTCTGGACTGAGAGTTGGGATGAGAGTAGGGAGACCTTTGCCCAGCGCTGGGACATCAATGGCTAGTAAGAAAACCTATCTATGTAGGTACACCTCTGCCAAACCCTTCAGGGAAAACAGGCATGAAGTTATGATATCCTATTATTTAAAGTATTTTGAAGGTAAGAGTAACTTAGTAGCAAAACCGTGAAGAAGATAAAAGCAATCCGAAGAGTTAAGAACCTATTTGAAGCCTTCTACAACCAGGGGCGTAGGTAACCATTCTATAGGCGGGAACAGGTAGAATGGTATCAACCTGCAAAGCAAGTTTTAGCTCAAGTAGGTGATAGTTTACCAGAGAAGGGCAACGTCTCACTAGAAGTTTAACATCGTCAGCATTGATTGTCGATCGTTTAGCATGTCTGAAACCAAAATAGGCATTATTAAAACGTGGAAATTGAAAGAAAGAAATTGCTGCCATTATCATAAATAATTAGGAGAAAATCCTCCTAACCTGCCATCTGTGTCCTAAAACATGCAGTCAAGGTGACTTCTGCGTTGCCACCGATGAAGGCGTAGAAGTGGCGAAGTTTTAGGCCAACAAGATCTAATAATTATTATACAGTCATGCCAGCGACACGAAGGAGAAAAAACAATACGAACTTTGCAAAAGCTTCCAAATCGCTTCCGTAAACCGACAGTTTCTTATAAACGAGCTCTGATACAATTTCCATAGCAGGCTTTGTTATCTCCAGGCCAAGGAAATGGCAAGTTTCCGTGCCAACAGTTCGAACATCCCGGTGCAGAGCAGCTCGAGTTTTCTAAAAAACAAAATTAGGTAAAGCGCCATCTATCATATATTTTTAAAACTATTCGCAAAATTAGTGACGTGACTTTCAAAGCTTTGAAGAAAGTGCGTCATTTCATACATAGATGGCGTTAATCCTAAATTCAGATATTCAATGTTTATCTATTTTAATTTTGGTAAACAAGAATTTAACAATACTTCATTTGAATGATTATGAAATAAAACTTACTTGAGTTGAACACAGATTTTCAAAAGATGTCATTTTACATCAAAACAAACAAACAAATTTCGTTTTGGTTTGTAGTTTTTAACACTAAAACTTACTTGAGTTGAAGACAGATTTTCGAAAGATGATCATTTTACTTAATCAAAACAAACAAACAATAAAATTTCGTTTTGGTTTGTATTTTTTTGAACTTTAACTTACTTGAGTTGGAGACAGATTTTCAAAAGATGTCATTTTACTTAAAACAAACAAACAATAAAATTTCGTTTTGGTTTGTGTTTTTTAACCCTAGATTAGTAACAATTTAGAACTTGGTCTAAAATGGTACCTTTTCTGCACAACTTACTATTTGCAGTTACAAAATAACAAAAACTTAACCTCTTTGGTAATACCGACTCGTACCGACTTGTTTTTATCAGTTTTTACCATGGTTTTTACTTTGTAAATTGTAACTGTCATTGTCATGTCATCTGTTGGCTTGTCAGTGTCAAGACCATGAAACTTCGCAAAATCGCAACGTGTGGATATGCCATGGCCATAGATTATACAATAAGCAAAAATGTGACGCTTTATTCTGCCAATTTTATTTTGTTCGGTTTGTAAACCGAACCCATTTTTTTCCGAAAAAAAATGGGTATAAAAACTGAAAGCTCGATAAGGCCCTTATCAAGCTTTTAGTTAGAACGGACAACCGTGACCTACGGCTCACGGGTCACTATTTTCCATTCACAAATCACCATTGTTGTGTAGGTACCTATGTGTTTAGTGTTGTGTCGATCACAATTAAACGAAAACTAGATAACAATAGCTAAAAAACGAGCTAAGGGAAGCGTCTTTCACTGGTAAAAAAGCAGCTTTAGTGGTAAAGTCAATAAATCATTAACTTTTTTATTTATGTTCTTTTTTATTCAAGACTGGAATTATACGGGCGCCAGCAAGACGACCCACTGACCGGAACAGGTCTTATGTCCAGAGGCTACGCTAGATCATACGTAAACTGCACCAGTGCGTTAGGATTTTATTTAAGAGGGATAATACTATGGGGCTAAGGAGCGCTGGATGCGGGATTCGAAGCACAGAACTGCTCGAAGTGGAGGTGCTTGGGAGAGGCCTATGTCCAGCTGTGGATGTCTTTCGGCTAAAATGAGCCTATGGGTATATTGTATTCTGTCGCAGCCAACTGGTTAAATTAACCGTTTAGTTAACCGCCTGGCCTTTGGAAGTAGTGCTCACCTCGCTTCACTCTCTCGGCTCGCACGCGGTTGATCAGTTCTAACCTAACCTAATCCATTTGGTCGGGGTGCCCTGTTAAAAGGCTAGGCTAACTCAACGGCTAATTAAGCCAGTTGGCTACGACAAATCTACTAAGTTGATACAGCAATAAAAAACATTTTGGATTTATATATATGTATTTATAATGAGCATTCTGTACAACACAAGTCTAACATCCCAAGTTATTGAAAAAAATACCATTAATCTAGACTGGTCGGATTTGCCATATTATTTAGGAACAACTGTGACTATGTCTATTTTATTTTTTAATTATTACTTTAATTGCCTAAGAATTTATGATACAGTCAATGTTTTATTCAAAGTATTTTGTTCAGCTTGCCAATTTTCTAAACTATGTCATTGGTTATAATTATAACAATTTATTTGCTAACTTGCTCCTAAACTTAACCCATACAGCACTGTTTACACACGTTCAAGTAACTTGAAAGTTAAAACTGTCTCCGTGTAAACGATCCGATTGGCTCAGCCAATGCCCAATCTTTGACTTCGGTAATATGGGACGCCATTCACTTCAAATTACAGTCGTATACACGATCAAATTAAATTAACAACACTCCTAGCGTTCGTTGACCCCCTAAAGAAGTCATTGATAGTACAGACGCCAGCACATCAAGTTACTACAATCTGTCAAATTTCTTCAATAGATTTTCAACTTTATCGGTAAAGTATAAGGTTCAAAGTTGATTGGGAAAATATGACAGTTTCGGGTAGCTTGATGTGCTGGCGTCTGTACATACACATCCCGTTTGCGGAGTTTTGCTAGCTAATTTAATTTGAACCTGCATAAAAGAAAAGAAATATTTTAGTTTATAAATTATTCAATTCTGATTTATTATGATTACATCAAGTTCAGTAACCTGATTGCGTAACACACTATCAATCAGAATCTGAATCATTTTGAAGCATATTTATTGTTAATCCATTGCTTCATATGTTCGAAAAATGTGTCTGCTCAACAACGTAAATAACGCAATGACTGTTGTTGACTGTGAAAATTAAATCCATTGCTACTGATCAGGGCCGTCTTTACCCGGGAGTGCTAGGGGTGCGCGGCACCCAGGCGCAAGGTCTTAGGGGGCGCAAGCCGATCAGGCCATTACTAATCACTCATTATAACCACAATGCTCTAGCGCTGTAACCGCACGTCACCGCCTCGAAAAAATCTTTTGGAAAATATTGGTGAAAATCATCTTAACCCACACACAAAAATTAAGTTTGATTTCTTTTTGTTGGCAAGGGGGGCGCAAGCTGATTTGCGAACCCCGGCGCCCAATATGGTTAAGACGGCCCTGCTACTGATAGTGTGTTACGCAATTACCCCCAGGCATGTGTAACTGTTGACTTATGATACGGAAATGCGTATTAATTGAGAAAAAAAAGTTATAAAACTCAATACAAACATATTCCTTACATAGAATTTTCTTTTCCAACAATAACAAATATAGTATTTTGAGTATCCGAAGAATAGATTAGTAGACAGAAAAACAAATAGTAAAACGTGGTGGAATGGAATCGTAACAAAAACTTTTAAAATGGATTACTTACGTGGTTTAAAAGATAAAACCATTATTTGCTCTATTTGCATTTTTTTAAACCAACGAAAAATTTCAACCCTTGTTTAGATTCATGTGCTGAATCCGTAATAGTTTTCTTAAAGATGTCACTTCCACCGTGTATAGATTTCATGTACCAATTCCGTAACCCTGGTATTCGTAGGAGGATCGCCTTTTAATTTATTTCTGCTGAACTTCTTGCTCAGGTACAATTTCATGTTATAGTAAGACAGCTTGTGATAACATTTATTATGATAGAGATTTTTTCAACTGACTGGGACTAAGAGTTCGTGCTATACTAACCTGAATATACAAAATCTCAAATAATTATCAAGTTATGGGACCATGAACTCAATACCATACATGGCCTGTGAATATCATAGCGAATAAGGACTCTTGAAACGATGCGAAACAAAATGTGTAACATTACTCACATATAAGTTCCGTTTTTACATTCTGAGGTACTGAAAACAAGGCATCGAATATTTACTTAAATTGAAAAGATAAAATACATATTAACTTTTAGAATTCAATGTCTTAGCACGACGCACGTCGTAGATTTTTACGACACGATATCGCAACGTGCCGCGATGCGACGTCGTATCGTGTGTAGGGGTCTAAACAGACGGACTGCGTTTCAGCTGCAACATCGCAGTTTGGATGCAGTTGAGTTAACTGCTTCGAAACCTAGTTATATCAACTGCATGCAAACTGCGACATTGCAGCTGGCATGCAGTTCAAATGCAGTCCGTCTGTTTAGACCCTAAATCCCAAGGTTATAATTATTTACAAACGGAATAAATATTACTTTTAAAATTCCTCAGATACTCGAAATACTTAACGTTTATTTCACTCTCGTTTCGCAAAAATATATATATATATATATTTGTATATATTCTTCAGTATGCATTGGTACGTTAAACTTTCTTTACGATTTGCACGACGTCTTCGTCCGATAACACGTGCTCTACGCCCACTTTCTGCGGCTGATGCTTCACTGAAGAACCCCACACGAGAGCACTGGAAAACAAAAAAGATTAATGTAATGATAACGTTTGCAGGGCCAACATGGCCAGAGATCGCACAAGACAAGGTTTGGAAGGAAAAAGGGGACGGGCATTTGTCCAGCAGTGGGTCGAAAAAAAAAGTTATGTCATCTTATGGGGTTTAGTCATGTTGAGAGATTTAATGAAAGGCGACTAACAAAAGAGTAACAAGGCAGATGCGAGTGGAATCGCCGCTAGGGGACGCCCTAGGAGGACATAATATTATGGTAACCTTATTGGTGGTGGTGGTTGGTGAGGTCAGGTATACTGCTGCTGCTAATTACTGGAGTCATAATAAAGCTATAAGTAAATCTGGCGAAACTCATTAAACCGGAAAAAGTAAAAAGTCTGTTAATATTATTATTTGGTACATCTTTCGTCAAACGGAAAAATTGCAACTAATAAACACTTATTCCACCAGTATTTGACCCCAATTTTCTCAACGTCGCGCGTCGTCTGTTTTTCCACAATACAATACATGTTATATTTAAGCAAACCGGTTGTGTTATCAAGGTTCAATTTTCGACAGAATTTTGTTACATTCTTGAATATAAAGACTGCAAATTGATCGACTACGGCTCACATACTTAATAGGTAAGTAATACGGGCTGGTGACCGCAACTCCACGTCAATGTGCGTATTTTGCGTAAAAATACGCGCATACATATCGAAAATTCAAGACTAAAAGAGATTATTATTCAGAAACATGAATTTACATAGAAAAGGACTAGTTATTATTTTAATATTTCAAGGAAGTACTGTCAGCATACTGTCGAAAGCTTTAGATATCTTCATTTCAGCATCTGAAGAGGTTTCATCAAGTATTTCATCCATAGTAAACGCAACAAGTAATTTGAAAGAAAGTGATTACACAAATTCGTTAAATAAAACAGAAGATGGAGTTCTCAAATTGACTGGTCTAAATCAGGAATTGAACTTGAAAAGTGATGTGAACATAACGACCAAATTAAGTTCGTTAAATGTGAATGTTTTGGAAGACGGACTAGTGGTAAAAAAAGTGAATTTCTCAGATCATCTGAGTTTGGCAATTATGACATTATCAGACGGAGTACTGGATTTCACAAGTTTAACTAAGAAGATCACGACTATCCTCACCGAGTTTTTAAGCACAATCATAGTACATAACACAGAAGATGGACTCCTAGATTTTACTGGACTTGCAGAGAAGTACACAGGGACTGTTAACGCATATAACGTGACCACAAAAGACGGATACATTCTGAAGGTTTTCCGTATACCGAGCAACAACTCTGGCGATGTAGTTCTAATATCGCACGGAGTCTTATGTTCGTCCGACGACTTTATATTACGAGGAAATACCTCTTTGGTGTACATGCTTGCACAAAAAGGCTATGACGTCTGGGTGATGAATTATAGAGGCAACCGATATTCACGAAGCCACATTACCCTAAATCCTGATACTGATGCGGAGTTTTGGAACTACAGCATGCAGGAGTTAGGAGTGTACGATTTATCGGCCGTAATAGATTTTGCATTGAATACAACTAATAAGGAACAACTAAGTGTGGTGGGACACTCAGAAGGGACTTCGACCGTTTTTGTGTTAACATCGACGAAGCCGGAATACAATGACAAAATCAAGGTATTCGTAGCTTTATCACCCATCGTCTATTTATCAGACAGTGGTTTAGCACTTACAACAATAATACGCTTGGGACCACTTTTGAACGAAATATTGCTAGCTTTCGGAGTTCAAGAATTTCTAGGATATAAATCTCTTGTAAGAAAGCTGTTTCAACTTGTATGTTCACAAGGCACAGTTGGTTATAGCTTGTGCGTTGAGGTAGTTTTAGCGGCCATATGTGGGTACGATCCTTATAATTTGGAGCCAGAATTTTTCACTACAGTTCTGGGTCATTTCCCGGCTGGAACCAGTCGAAAGAACTTGATACATTATGTTCAAGTGGGAAATAGTGACCGATTTGCCAAATATGACTACGGGCCTTACAACGAAGAAATATATGGTACCAAAACCGCACCAAACTATGATTTAGCGAAAGTGACGTGTAATGTTACGCTGTTTATGGGCAAAAATGATCTAATATTGGGATTAAAGGATGCTAAAAGGTTGAAGAAACAGCTTTCGAATGTAAGAGGTTATTACGTGTTGAAATACGAACTGTTTAGTCATTTGGACTTCATGTATGCGCGAGACGCTCATAAATATTTGTATCCACAAGTTATTGATGTGTTACACTAGTATAATATTAATATTAGTTATAGTAACTACTTTTTTGATTAGTGGTCACGTTTGTGTTTATTTAAATTGCTGTTTTCTTTTTGATAGCTCTGGTATGTGTATGTGTAATAATTATGTCTTTATTCGTGACGAAAGTTTGGAGGAAGTTGGTGTAGAAACTTTACCGATTTTATTGTATCAGTTTGATGACTTCTATTGGGTATTTTAGTTTTAATGAATTTAACTTTAATTTTTCTTTTAATTTTATCTTCTACTAGCTGACCCGGCGAACTTCGTACCGCCCCGTTAGCTGCTGTGCCCCCGCTTTTTGAATCTCTGATACTTATCTTCTAAGATATTCATTTTAATGATATGCTGTAAAGAGCAATTTTGATCTACATGAAATGCACAACGTCTATTGTATTTAATTGGATAAGGAATAATACTGTATTGTTTAAAATAGCTTGGTAAATATGTAAAAGATAAAAATGGTTACTGTGGGTTATCCCTAGCGATAAACATAAACCATCGCGGAATTTTTATCGATCTTTTTAAGATATACTACATTAATTTGATCTATCTTGTAAGGTTTAGCCAGCGTTTGCAATGTAAGCGCACAAAAATATGTTTGTTACGCCATCTCATTACAAAGCTTTGAATTTTTCGGCTTTTCTATACTAAAATATGCATGTATTATACATAATTATTAGCCTTCCTTTTGAATCACTCTATTTATTGTTGCATTAAAATGCGTTGCGTAGTTTAAAAGATCTAAGCTTACAGACAGCGGGAGCGACTTTGTTTTATAGTATGTAATAGTAATAATAAATGTTTCATTCAGTATTAAAATTGGTAAAATTATTACATAAAGTCTTAGAAATTATTTAATGTTAGATGCCTGTACTAGGAGAAACCTGTATCACAGGGCAGCATGAGCATACTTTATGGTAATTGTAGGACTATAACATTCTTAACAATATTTAACATTAAAAATTTGAATTACTGACAAAATTTTACTAATTATTTTATACCTTAAAGATTAAAATAACAAAAAGTCTTATTGTATGCTATGCGTAATCATTGAGTCAGCGTAAAATACATAGTTTCTAGCACTTTAAAACTTAGCTAAACACATATGATATGATTTTGCGTCAGCAGAAATTGGTAAGTGGGTTAAAGTCAATGTTGCACAAAATTAAATCATGTCAGAGGCATTGCCTCAACACGAACACAAACACCACACACAACACATTGTGTTTATTCGATTTTTGCAGCGGGAGACTAATGTGCTTAAACATCAACAAAATTGAGGGCTTGTAGGCCAGTGCAGTGTGTTGTTGTGTCAGCGGCAGGCAGTAAACCCGGAAGTCTGGCTTTAAGTATGACGCTCTAGGCGTTCTCATAGTCGATAGAGTTGATGTACAGACGCCAGCACATCAACCTACTACAATCTGTCAAATTTCTTTAATAGATTTTCAACTTTATCGCTAAAGCATAAGGTTCAAAGTGGATTGGGAAAATTTGACAGTTTCGGGTAGGTTGATGTGCTGGCGTCTGTACCTTTTTTTTGTTGTCAGTGAGAAACCTTCAAAAGGCACCTGACCTCCGGGAGTGTGGGATTTTTACCTCACTAAAACCACCCCGGTGATCACATCAGCACATAGGGGTGGTCCCGGTTACTCTTAAAAGACCAATTCCGGAACCCCCCGTGTAACGCCTGTAAGGCACATCCTTGGGGAGACTGCAAAGGGGCCTCCCCTGAGCCTCGCTAAGCACGGCAGCACGTGATCACTGTGCCACCGTCTTCCCTGGGGTCACTTGGTGGGCGGACAGAGTCCCCACTCTGTGCGCCCGCGAACCCAAGAGTTGATGTACCTGTATTCCGCTATTTTGCTAGCAGGGCACTCTGCGTCTCCCATTTTATGGTTATTGGGCTTTTTAAAGCGTGAGCAAGTTGCTCATTTCAGTGGGTCATCTTTCTTTGCGAACTCTGACATCGAGTGTCCTTCTTCACCGCAGTGACCACACGTCGATTTTAGCTCTCTGCATGTTTTCTGCATGACCATATTGTTGGCATTTTTGAGTGTGGAGTCCCTGACAGGGCATGACGTCCAATTTATTTAAAAATCCTTGATTGGGATAATAGGGCTTTACGTATATAGGCTGTAACTTCAATGACGTAGACATTGACGACGGATGGATGGATGGATGGATGGATGGATGGATGGATGTTTGTTACTCTTTCACGTAAATACTACTGCACGGATTTGGATGAAATTTGACACACAGATTGTTTATAACCAGTATTAACACATAGGATACCATTTTTATCACGATATTCTCACGAGACCGAAACTTATGCGGATGAAACCGCGGGGCGCTGCTAGTATATAATAATTCCACCAAATAATAAAATAATAATCCTACCAAATAATAAAATAATAATCCCACCAAAAACATTTTCATGTAAAATGTTGCCAAGACGAGACCACATATGGCTCGCACTGTCAAAAAGTTAGACCTCATGTGGAGCCAAGCTTCTAACTTTACAAGCCCTAACTTCACAAACTCTACACCTTAGTCAAAATACTTGGAGGCTTGGTCGTTTCGTTACTACAAGAACTATTGTATAACATAAAAGTAATGAACAGTGAATAAATTTTTCACCTTACGCCCATGTGATTGTAGCGAGCCACATATTTTGACTAAGGTGTAGAGTTTGTGAAGTTAGAGCTTGTAGAGTTAGGGCGTGTATAGAGTTAAAAGCTTGGCTCCACATGAGCTATAACGATTGTAAAAAAACGCTAACGAAGCGGAGAGTAACTCGCACTTCCCGTCATTGTGATCATTGTTTTGTTATGTCTTGGGAGCCTGAGTAAAACAAGGTCAAACTTTTTGTTACATTTTTTCGAAACGAAAACAAGTTTTAATTGTTATAAACATTGTGCTTTTGGTTGCATACCGCGGTCTCGTAAATAGCTATGTTTTATGCCAAAAGTGGTAATAATAACGTTATAGTGAAATCCATTGTAGCCACAGGTCACAGACAGACACGAAAAGCGACTTTGTTTTATATTGTATTGGTTTTCTTTTTAGAGTTCCGTACCCAATGGGTAAAAACGGTACCCTATTACTAAGACTCCACTGTCCGTCTGTCTTTCTGTCTGTCTCATGAATAGTGATAACTAGACAGTTGAGATTTTCACGGATGATGTATTTTTGTTGCCGCTATAACAAAAAACAGCATGTGTGCAATTCACACGTGGTAGAAGTGAAACCTTCAATCTTAAATCTTATGAATTTACATGTCTCTTTTTATTGTCGCTTTTTCGTTTCATAAACTTTCAAATCACAACGATGATAAAGAACATCCATCCATCCATCCATCCATCCATCCACCCACATCCACATCCACATCCACAAATTAGTAGCATACGATTAAATGTGATGTCATTTTTAATAATAAAAAACAAAAACACTGTATAATGCTTCCTATCTCATTTTCTCCCACGTTAAATCTTATATATGTCTCTTTTTACTGTCGCTTTTTCGTTTCATAAAATTTCAAATCACAACGATGCTAAAGAAGTTTTCACTTCAAAATACTAAAAACAGAATAAAACAAATATTTAAGGAGGGGCTCCCGTACTACAAAAGTTTTTTTTCGGCGTTTTTGTCTTGTGGTACGGAACCCTTCGTGTGCGAGTCCAACTCGCAATTGATCAGTTTTTTTTAATATATTTTGTAAATATTATGTCATTATCATCAGATTCATTATCATCAGCCGACCCCAACATAGTTGGGAACAGGCCAACTATGTTGGGATCGGCTTCCAGTCTAACCAGATGCAGCTGAATACCAGTATTTTACATGGAGCGACTGCCTATCTGACCTCCACAACCCAGTTGGTGGGTAAAACGATAACCCTTGGTAAGACTGGTTGTCCGACTTTCGGGCTTCTGACGACCCGTAACGACTGTCAAAGATCCACGAATGACAGCCGGGACCAACGGCTTAACGTGCTTTCTGAGGCACGGAGGGGTCTTGGTATGTATCGATGGTCACCCATCCACGGATAAACCGCGGCAAGCGTAGCTTAACCTGATCGATCGAACCGTAGGCTGTTATTAAGTATACTACTCACATTTTAAATTCCTTGATGATGGATCTATGCAGCTTATTACAGAAGTCCTCAACGGTCGTCCGGTCGGCGTGCAGTACTACAGGCGCATTGTAATCAGGCAATTGTCCTTTAGGCTTCGTGTATATCCGGATTAGCTTCAAGTATTCCCACATTTTCTCCAATAAGTCGTCAAAGTTCCATTTGTGGTGGGCCGAGATGGGCACACAGTGAGGTATCTTGTAAATTACGTCCAATTCTTCTATGCTGATTTGATCTGTAGAAATAATAATAGCACTGCATAAATTTATTTTTTTGTTTTATACATAAATCAAAACAAATAAATATATATTTATTTGTTTTGATTTGAATGTCTGAGTATTATTTTATTGTGTATGTGTGATTATTTATATCAATTTTATGTTTTCTAATGTAACGGAGTGAAATGGACATTGTCTAAAAAAAATAATAGACGTCACCACACAGTTTATTTCAAACTACAGTCACATCTGTCAGTTTCACACAAACGATTACGTATTCCGGAAAAGAACCGAAGTATTAACCGAAATAGCCTGTAGCGTAAGCAAACTGAAGTGGCAGTGGGCTGGCTATGTTTGTCGAAAGACCGATGGCCGGTGGAGCAGATGACTCCCTGGAGTGGAGACCGCGTTACGACAAGCGTAGTATGGGACGCCCCCCAGCTAGATGGACCGATGAACTTAAGAAGGTGGCTTGGACAGACTGCATGCGGAAGGTGTAGGACAAGCTATTGTAGCGTAGCCTGGGTGTGTCCTATGTACAGCAGCTGCTGTGGACTTCTTCTGCTTGTGCCAACTTGCCAACACCATGGCAGAATAACTTTTAGCAATATTAGTTACGTACCAATCTTGTTAAGCAAATAAATACAAGGCATGTACACCCTGTTTCCTTCAATGACGTCGATCAGGTCGTCACTATTAGCATCGTATCGCAGAGTAATGTCAGCGTTGTGGATTTTGTACTCCGATAGAATTGTCTTCACTGTTTCTATGTCCAACTCGGTTTGCGGGCACTGGAATAAGGATGTTATTCTTTAGTTACAATACAAAATAATAATGAGATTAAATATGTAACACCAGCCTCAGCCCGCGGCTTCGTCCGCGTAAAATTTCTTGTTTCCCCGACCCACCCCGTCGCATCGTATCGCCTGCCCGCAGTATTACTTAGATTTCGCTTAGGCCTGATTTTTCCAACGCCAGATATTTTAACCGAGGAATAATTTTGACGTTTTGACAGTTGTTCCATGCAAAATCTGTCAGACGTCAATTTTATTTCACGAATAAAAAGTATCTGTTGATTGAAAAATTAGCCCTTAGTGTTCTTTCTTACTGTTTTTCTTATTGCTCAGCCTTTTTTTTGTCCTAGCGTGATGTTAAACAGTCTAAAGCCTTCCTCAAGGATTGGGCTATCAAATGCAACAATAATTTTTCAAATCCGACTGGTGGTTCCAGAGATTAGCGCGTTCAAACAAACAAACAAACTCTTCAGCCTTATTAATACTATATACTATATATAGATTTAAATAGAAATCCATACTAATATTATAAATTCGAAAGTAACTCTGTCTGTCTGTAAGTTACCTTTTCACGCCTAAACCACTCAACGGATTTCGATAAAATTTGGCAGACAGATAGATTGCATCCCGGGGAAGGACAAAGGATAGTTTTTATCGACATACCTCGCGCGCGAAGCCACGGGCGGAAGCTAGTCACGAATATAATACTTATCATAAAATTGGTAAATAAGTGTATTTATCGTGATTTATTATCAGTTGTGTGTTGTCATTATTTAATAACATAATAAACTTGATTACCTATTGTTTAGTGAAATCACGAATAAATAGCGAAGTATGGAAAAAGATATGTTAGTCAGACCCCAAATAGATTGGGATCACCGCAAGAGATTAATGACCTATTGTTAGATTATACATATTATAAGCTGCTATATTACGCAGTAGATTCCATATTGTATATTCTGGCAGGTAAGAATTTTATTTATTTCAACAGCAACAGTAAAATGGGTTTTTTTTTTGGAATAAAGTTCCTTAACATTGCTAATGCCCTGTCCATGCGACTTTCTCTCTCTGTCTCTTTCTTTCATATGCGAGTGTGTGTGCGTGCGAATATCGCGTATGGATCTTCGTTCCTGAAGGGGTCCCCCCAACCACACCCGCTTTTTTGATTTGAGGAAAACCTTGGTAATTATATTATTATGGTCCAATTAACATAACTTAAAAAAAAACTCACAGTAGTATTCAAATTGATTCCTCCCTTATCTTTTTTCCTAAAGTGTATGTTAGGTGGTTGCTTGTTTAACCGCAGCCCGAAGCCTTCCAACTCATGCTCGATGAGTTTCTTATGCTGCAATGGTTTCAACACATCCAGGACTATGAATATGAGACTGCATGTTCTGGCGACGGCGATGACCTGACGACCTCGACCCTTGCCGTCCTTCGCACCTTCGATAATACCAGGCAGATCGAGAAGCTGGAAAGATATGAAAAAATATTCAGTAAAAAAAAAATGTTTTAATCTTAACTTTTACAATTTGGCTAACAAAAGTATGTACCTACTGTTGTAAATATTTTGTTAATTTACAGAATGAAATCAATTTTTAACCAATACTGTTCTAATGCTGGGCATAGGTCTTTCACGTCTTTTCAGGAACTTAATGAGTGTAATTTAAAATGAATATCAGGCAAATCAAGAAACTAGCAAGATATGATAAAGATTTCAGCAAGAAGTGTTTTTATAAGTTTTATTAATTTGGGTAATAAGAGTATGTACAGTCAGCAACAAAAGTCGATTAACAATCAGTTTTTTTAATCTCACATAGCGAGGAAAATATTAACACTTCAGTTTTTGTAATCTCAGTTATTGAGCAAAATATTTGTTAAAAATTGCATTGTATTTCTGCTGCAATTTTGAACAAATATTTTGCTCAATAACTGAGATTAGAAAAACTGAAGTGTTAATCGACTTTTGTTGCTGACCGTACCCTCTGAACCCCTATATTTCAGTGATGACTGAATGAAATATTGCAATTTTAATGAGTGCAATTTAAAATGGAAATTTGCTGTGAGTTTGTGAGTGTTACAGCAGACTAAAAAGTATTAGACTTAAACAAAATGATATTTGGGTCGTTCTTCTTTTTTACCGACAATGAAATGATGTTTTTCTGTTTTTTTTGGTTTTTGAACTATCTATAATTTTGTTTTCTGTGTGGGATTTAAAAAAAACTGCATCTGTATTTCATTAGGACCAATTAAAGTTTCTTGTCTTTCTGGCTAATATTGATTTTTTTTTAATGTTAGTTTTTAAAGAAATAATGTGACAAAGTGGCCTTTTTCTGTAGAGACTACATTTCAGTTTACCACTCTGTCATGCCATTTTACGGAAAACAACGTATAAAATATGTTGGTTAGAGAACATGAAAAATGGCATAATATTAATAGATAAGAAAAATATGGACGTTTATTCGAACCGAATTAAAAAACCGTTTATATTAATAATCCAACGAGATGCCATAATAAGACCAAGGACAGACTATTGTCGGTAAAAAAGTAGAACGACCCATTTACTGTAATACTTAAGTATAATATTTAACTGTTTAGAAAACATGTTTGTAAGTGCAGTAGTATATAGAGCCTTATTAATTGATTATGGATACAATAACAGTCTGTTCATCTGTTACCAGACTTTGTGATTTTGCGACTATTGATAATTAAGTAATTTAAAGTTTATTATGACTCCGCCTTTATTGAACAGCCGCTTAATATGAAGTAATTGTAGTAAGTTTGGTTTTCATATAAAAATCTTTATAATAATGTTTGGATATAATGACTTTACTTATAGTGTATCATACATCTACTTAGTGTGACGTGTTTGTCACTTCCCTTCAATGTCATAATAAGGAAATTCTACTGTAGTTGCTTTACTAGAAACAAACCTCTACTGTTTGCATTTTAATTTATTATAACTACACTATTAACTGCTAATTTATAGATAAAATTAGTAATTATGATACGAATGTTAGTATTATCACCTGAATCTTAGCACCCTTGTATTTGATACATCCTGGCACCGTTGTCAGCGTCGTGAACTCATACGCTGCCACTTCAGAGTACACTCCTGCTAAATTAGACAGCAACGTTGATTTCCCTACCGATGGAAACCCTACAAAACCGATTCGGGCATCACCAGTTTTGGCAACGTCGAAACCTGAAAATGGTAAAGCGATGCATATTGTTTAATAGACATAATACAAATAAAATGGCAATTGGAAATTGTCCAGAAATCAGACTGCATTATAAAAGACACTTGTGACTGCATTAGTATTAGACTAAAAATTAAGTATCTTATTGTTCCAGAGTTGTTTTATTTCTGAGGAAAAAAATTTTGTTTAAGAATCTGGGGTTCAAGTACTTAAGAGTTAATTATATCGTAATGGTAACTTTTTTGTTTTTAGTGACTAGAAATTTCGTTGCTAGTGATTTAATTGGGCTTTTAATATTCAGGGAACCCTAGGGGGTTTCGTGAATTTTAAAAGCCCAAAATACTTCTATCTTAGGTTTCTTAGCAGGGTTAAGTTATAAAATATGATTTTTTATTATTTACCTTCGCCGGTTGCCCCGCCGCCACCTTTAGGAGTGATCAGTTCACGTCTCAATTTAGCTAACCGGGCCTTTAGTATACCTAAATGGAGCGCAGTCGCCTTATTTTTTTGCGTCCGAGCCATCTGTAATGTTGTGAATAAATTGTTATAGTATAAGATATATAAGATGAAAAATACAGTCCATAGCTGAATTTTGTGGATGTTTTATACGAATAAATGTTCTAGTTAAAGATTTTCACATTATTATGTTAAAAACCATAGAATTTTTAATATAACCTCTTCCTTCTACAAACCTCGGCCTCTATACCAGCAATTTTCTCCAATATTGTACTCATTTTCGCGGTTTTTCTTTTTCTAGCTTACTAATAACACCGGGAACAACAAATAAGTTAAAACATAAGTTAATTCTTTCTACAGTTTTTATAAAAATAGAAGAAAGCGTGTCAATCGCTATTCGTGTACAATTTTTCAGAACACGAAAATGACAGTTCGTCACCAACGAACGACACCAACTTTGCCATGACATTTTGAGCGCGATAAAATTACCAGTATGTTACTCCCAGAACCAAAAATATAAAATAATAATAATTAGAAAATGTAAAGGAAATTTAGAATAAATAAATATAAATAAAAAAAAAACATACTTTTACAATATTTTTTTAAGATTCTAGCTTGTCGTTACTAACGACATCTATGTGTTGCACAATAGTCCACTTGAGCTGACGTCATCATTCTCAACGTTATTACTTTTCGCGTTAGCCAGGAGATGGCGCTAAATTAAGCTAAAGTAAACAAAACTTATCACGTGGAAAAGCTTTTCCCGCAGGTTTGCGCATCGTAATATGAAGGAAAGGAACAGTGGAAAACTGTTTGCTGGGTATGTTGGAAACAGACATGCTTCAGTACCACCTTAGGCGCCGGGAGAAGGAGTCGGCTCTTTGCTTCGCTGGCTAACTGACTTAAGTTACGAACGTAATCTAGTTGGAAAAATGTTTTCGAGTAGTATTTTTGTGACACTTAAAAATTTTCGATGTGGTGTTTAGGCATTCTCGCTTATTTCGTAAAAGTTTTGTGTAAATAATAGCTGTAAATAAATAAATGTTAGATTTTTTCGGGATTTCGTGTGATGTAAAATTAATAGACACTTACTAAAGTATTTCAAGGATTATAAACTAGTGTAATAATGTCTAATTAACTTTTTGGTAAGTATTTATTTCTTAAAAACTTTCCCATTTTTACTTCCTGCGTACTTTGACTTGCTGCTGGAATTGGTAAATAAGCAAGTACTTAGTTGACTCTTAAGTAGGCAAGTGTGGGTACTTACTTACTTTAACTTGCCTATTAGTAATTAAGTAATCATTATTTCCAACTTTCCGATAAACTTTTTCATCGTCAATTTCTTCACTTTGATGAGGTGGTTTCGTATTTTCTTCCTCATCGTTGGTCGTCTTTTTCCCTTGTTGAAAAAGACGACCTTTAACAACGTAAAGGTGTTAGGCAGGATCATTCTCCTACATGCTAATCTGAAATAAAAATCTTTCTTACGTAGTGTATTAAACTATAAACGGTTTATCTATCTATCATAATTAGTGTGATGGCAATATTTTATTACCCAGATATTCTTGAGCAGCCTACCTACCTTCCGGATGAAGAGGGGCATCCACAATTCTAGTAAAAGTTTTGTTCCCCTTATCAACCAAATAAAAAAAAACAAAATCAAAATCGGTTCATCCGTTCGGGAGCTATGATGCCACAGGCAGACACACACACAGAAACGTCAAACTTATAACAACCCGTCGTTTTTGCGTCGGGGGTTAATAAACGGTGACTAGCCAAAACTCTATTCAGAGTCTCTTATGATTGTTGAATCAATTTCACTGTCAAACATAGAATTAGAAAGCTGTAAAGATAAATTATAAATGTTTGTTACAAATTACCAGCTAATGTGGAAAATTAATGTTTAAGACGATGCATTGTTTATCTGTTGTAGTAAAAAGCAGAGATAAATCCGCTATTGAAATGAAGAGTGTTTTTGAACGTTTTCATGGCTTTCGTTAGGATTCGAGTTCTACAAATACTACTAAGACTAACATCTAGGTAAATTCGAAACGAATTTTTAACCCATCTGAAATAAATCCCACATTCAGCTGCATGTTATAAGTAGGTAGCTATCGTTCAATGAACATTAATGTCTTCAGTCACGGATTTATTAAGAAAGAAAGAAAAAAAAATTGTTTGTTGGTTTGTATAGTCAAGTCGTTTATATTGTGGTAGTGTGCCGTGGAAGTATGAGTGTTTAAATAACGAAGCAAGGAAGTCGAATGCCCGGAAATATCTACATAAGGATAACTTCATCATCTCAAGATAACTTATTAAACCATTACCACGAAGAGAGAAGACTTATTAAAGTTCCTAAATGAAAAGCTTGAGCCGATAAACACAGACCTCTTTATTCATTAACGTTGTTTAAAGTCAGTGATTAGCGACTGTTAAACCATACATCTTTGACGTTTAAATGTCTCTTAATTTTAATAATTGTGAAGTTTGTGTTAGACAATTACACACAACACAACAGTTACACAATTACAATGACAATTTGACAATTTGGTCTTCTTCTGAAATAAATCAGATAGATTGGTTGTCTGAATGTATGGCTAATGGCTGTAATTCAAAGAACATTAATATTACGCGTCACGGATTTAAAGGGCTTTGTCAGACTCTCACACGTTATTCTTTCGTCTGTCTACCCAATGACATATTTAATTTTCATGAGAGGTTAAATGTTCGGAGATAATTACTTAGATAACTTATTACAGCTCCTCAAGGAATTGAATTAATGCGTTTGAGATTTTTAATCTTATTTGATGAATAGTTCGTCTGATTTGATCTATAAATAAAATGCGTTGGACATTCCATCTTCTTGTTACGGCTGAAACTCAAAAAACACTAATGTTACGGGTCACGGATTTAAGGACCATGTCACGGTATTGTGGTGGTTCTAATTCTGTGACACACAGCATGGACGGAGGCATATTCAGTGATTTATGAGAGCGTGTTTAACGAAGCAAGAATTTCCGGAAAAAGATAACTCATGACAGCTCTTAAATGCATCGAATGAACGCGTTTTAGGTAAATACATACAAACTCACGTTGTTTTCCCATGGGGGTAAGGCAGAAACTACAGAACGCCACCTGCTACGACACTTTTTTTCACATGATGGGAAATCATCAAATGACCCCTCCCGCTCTGGGTGGAGCGGAAGGGAGTGTCAGACTCTTACTAACTAAACCCCACCCGTGTTCCTTCCTTAGCCATTTATGTTCCGGGCCAGCGGTAACCCTTTCGGACAATCCCGCTGACCCGGCAGGCTACGGCCCTGACGGGTCCCATAGGTTGATGCTGACATCTCTTTGAGGCGCGCGTGGAACACGGACGTAGGTGACTGCCTCCCACTCCCTCTCGCTCCGGACCATGGCTTGAACCAGGGCTGGACGCGAGAGGTCGCCGCCGCTGCCGATCGCCTCTACGAGGACACGGCGGTGCTCCGCCCAAGCGGGGTAGACCTCTACCGTATGCTCCACCGTGTTCTCTGGGCGATCCTGGCAATGGTGACACCCGGGCGTTTCCTCCCGCCTGATGATGTGCAGGAACCTCTAGAAACATCCATGTCCGATGAGGACCTGCGTCAGGCGGTAGGTGAGGGCGCCGTGACGCCTCTCTAGCTACTCCTCAAAGAGGGGTCTTATCGCCACTATCGTGGCGTGCCCTGCACTGGGTTGCGACAGTCGCTCTTTCCATGCCGCCATGAGATCGCATCGGAGGGCAGTCCACTCCGCCGCGATTTGCCGCGGGAGCGGAGTTTCCCTCCAACGTAGTGCCTCCGCGCGCCACTCATACAGGCGCGTGAGGACTATCGCCTCCAGATCTTATGGCGGCAGTCCGGCAGGCCAGGATCATGCGGTAATCCCGGATAAGCCTTACGGCTACCACCTTCTGGGACGCGTTCAAATAGCGGGTGGCTCGCCACCGCAGTGAACGCGCCCACACCGGGGGCCCATATAGGGCTATGGACCGCAGGACCCCTGTGTAAAGCCTCCGGCAGGAGGCGTTTGGCCCCCTCAGGTTGTGCAAGAGCCGCTTGTAGGCGGCCCCGGCCCGTTCCAGTTTGGGGGCCAAACATTGGAAATGCTCGAAGAAGTTCCACTGGCTGTCGAGGACGAGATCCAGGTATTTCATCGTTGTCTCGACGCCGATGTGAACCCTTCCCACCGTCAATTGAGATCCCGATGGTGGCGTGTTCCGGGGCCCATGAAACGACATGGCCTCAGACTTGTGTAATGCCACCTCGAGACCCAACTGTCGGATCCTCTCCACGACTATCGCAACCCCGCGTATCATCGCGTCGGCCGCCGCCTGATGCGATCTCCCCTGTGCCAGGACTAGCGTGTCGTCAGCGCAGCAAACCACGCTGACGCAGGTAGGCCCGCAGCACCCAGTCGTAACCGATGTCCCACAGGAGCGGCCCCAGAATCAATCCCTGCGGGACACCGCACGAAATGCCATGCCTGCTACTCCTTCTGCTTCGTTTACTTTCTGCGAATGAGGTTTATTTAACTTTTATTTGATGAAAAGTGGGCCCTAACCCTAATGCATCAGACATTTGAGTTTATGTTACGGCTGTAATTTAAAGAATACTAATGTTACGGGTCACGGATTTAAGGCCCATGTCACGGTATTGTGGTGGCTCTGTCTAATCCTATAACATGCTTAGCATGAACGGAGGCATATTTGGCAATTTATTAACGAAACTAGAACGTCGCATGTCCGGAAATAAATAAACTATGAAAGCTCCTATAAATTAATTGTATAAACACGTTCGACGTTTTTAATTTACTTCATAAATTAATCGAATTGACGAGTTTGATGTTTTTATTTTTTATTGATGATAACTAGGACATTTTTTGATTTGTTATTTCCGCCAAAAAAGGTGTATAATATTATATTCCTTAATATTCTATTCGTCTTCATGGTACGGCTGCAATTCAAAGAACACCAATGTGACGAGTCGCGGTTTTAAAGGGTCATGTCGACTATGTCATGGTATTTTTGTGGCTTTTTCTTATCCTAAGACAAGTATGTCTTAGGATTAGAAAAAGCCGATTGAATTACAGATTATGCGTCCATGCTTAGTAAAGCATGGACGCATGATCGGTAATTTATGATAGCGTGTTTAATGAAGCAAGAAATGTCCGGAAATAGATAACTTAGGAGAGCTCTTAAATTAATCGAACTAGCGCGTTTGAAGTTTTTACTTTTATCGAGTTTTTACGTTTTTCTTTTTTAAGGATCTTCCCTTCTTCAGATTTGGTCTTTACAATGAGTCAGCCATTCGTCTTCATTTTACGGCTGTAATTCAAAGAACATTAATGTTACGAGTCACGGATTTAAGGACCATGTCGACTAAGTCACGGTATTGTATTTAGTGGCTATGTTTTTGTGGTGTCTCTGTCTGTCTTATGACGTAGGCATTTTTGGTGATTCATGTAGCGCGTTTTACGAGGCAAGAATGTCGCTTGTCCGGAAATATATAACTTCTTATTAGAGCTCCTTAATAAATCGAATTAACGAGTTTGAGATGTTTTATTTTAATTGATGAAAAGAGGGGTCCGTGGCTAAATAATAACAGCCGCACTGGTCAATCGATCAGGTTAAGCTACGCTTGTCGCGGTGGGTCTGTGGATGGGTGACCATCTTTACATACCGAGATCCCTCTGTGCTTCGGAAAGCACGTTAAGCCGTTGGTCCCGGCTGTCATTCGTGGATCTTTGACAGTCGTTACGGGTAGTCAGACGCCCGAAAGTCTGACAGTCTTACCAAGGGGTATCGTATTACCCAGTAACTGGGATGTCGAGGTCAGATAGGCAGGCGCTCCATGTAAAATAGGTACTGGTATTCAGCTGCATCCGGTTAGACTGCAAGCCGACCCCAACGCAGTTGGGAAAAGGCTAGGCAGATGATGAATTGATGAAAAGTAGGCCCTTCTTCTGAATAATGAGTCAGACATTTGTCTTCATTTTACAGCTTGTAATTCAAAGAACATTAATGTTATGAGTCACGGATTTATGGTCCATGTCAACTATGTCACGGTATTGTGGCGTCTGTCTCTGTTTTAGGATGACGTAGGCAGATTTGATGATTTATTGTGTCGTGTTTAACGAGGCAAGAATGTAGCATGTCCGGAAATAGATAACTCATGACGACGGTGAAGACTCATAAATGAAAAAGTATGTCAAATTAACTGTCTAACCTTTGAAGATTTTCATTTTATGTGATAACAAAAGAAGGACATAGCTCCTTAGGAAAACGGTTGTCGTTCAAAGAACATCAAAGTTACGTGTCACGGATTTAAGGACCATGTCGACTATAACTATAGGCATTGTGGTAGCTCTGTCTGTCATAACTCGTAGGTGTGTCTAATGATTTATTGTGCCGTGTTTTGTGAGGCAAGAACGTCTCATGTCCGGAAATATTATAACTTATGATGAGGACCCTACATGAAAAGTACGGCAAATTAATCAATCCATTCGTCAAATTGGATTTTATGATGTGGAAAAAAATGATTTTAATAATAATATTATTAATTTTCTTACATGTGATATTTTTAATTTTCTGGATTAAAATAGGGACATAGGTACAGTACATCCCTGTGTCTTTCTACCGATTTGGTCTTCAGAAAACGTCGCCATTTAAGTCAGGGATTTAAGGCCCTTGTCACGGTGTTTTAGTGGCTCTATTTGTCTTATGACGCAGGCTTATTTGATGATTTATTGTGGCATGTTTAACGAGGCAAGTATGTCGTATATCCGAAAATAGATACCTAACTTGTGACGACGGTGAAGAACCCCACCTGAATGAAAAGACATACTTACTTAAGTAAGTAACTGTCTAAGGTGTGAATTTTTTCATTCACTGTGGTATAAAAAAGTAAACTATTAACTATTAGTATTTCTACCGATTTGGTCTCCAGAAAACGTTTGTCGTTCAAAGAACATCAATGTAACGAGTCTCGGATATTAGCGCCATTTCGACTATCTCACGGTATTGTGGTAGCTCTGTCTGTCTTATGACGTAGTTCGATGATTTATTGTGGCGTGTTTAGCCAGGCAAGTAGGCTGAATATCTGAAAATGGAGTAGGTACCTAATAACCCCTCAAGCGTCCAGTGTACACCAAGTGTACATAAGAGAAAGTGCTCGAAACGTCAACGGTACACCAAGCGTACACAACAGTGTCATTGTTCTATTGTCATTTACATTGTTTTTATTTAAGCCTCAATTTTTCAGGATGAAACGTAGTCTATTTTTAGGTACGAAGCTACGGAATATCTATCTGGCAAACTTCATCAAATTGATTTGATACCAGACATACGAGTATAGGATTAGAAATATCGCAATCACTGGATAGCTGAAATTGAAACGGAAACTGCAGATACCTGTAAATGATAACTGATTTATTTTCTGTAAGTAGGTTTGTACAAACGCTATTTACACGTCAATCATATTTTTTTAAACTAGATGAGTTTCCTATCTGAATATTCTGAGAAGAAAGGCCGAAACAAACTCAGAGGTCTCAGTCTTTTAAAGTCCAGACAAAATCTTGGTCAGATCATGTGAAGACCATGTAGATTGGTGTCTGAAATGGTCTTTTGAGGAAAGAACCACACAGATTGAGCGGACCTGTCCTGTCAGTGCACGCATTTGTCAAAAATCGTGCAGCTCAACTCAGAACTTGAGGCAACTGCCTCGGCGCCTAACACGCCGCCGGTCGCGTACATTCGGCAAAGTGTGTTTAGACACTAATACGGGCTGGTGTCCGCAACTTCACGTCAATGCGCGTATTTTCCGTACCTACGCAAAATACGCGCATTGACGTGGATTTTTTAATTTTTTATTAACTTTTTTTTTACTCGCGAAAATATATCGCCAGGAAAAAAGCGCCCGAGCGTACCAGGGCATAATAGTCATCGCTACGAATTCGTATAGATAATTAAATATGTACCTAGTTTGCTGCGTAGTTATTAACACGCTTTGAGTTACGCCTCTGTTTTCAGGCTAAAATACCAGGTACATTTACTTTGTCACTGATTACCTATGTACCGTACCTAGCTATAATCTATCTAAATTAGGCCAACTGAACGTTAAATTAGATATATAGTGGCCTCCAAAATTTAGTTGACATTTTCCAACTTCAGCTGTGACACATTACGATTTAAAATTCTAGTTCCAAATGTTTGAACTGTACAGTTATATACTATAACGTTTTTATTTACTAATTCAACCTGTACCATGACTTATCATAAAAAATGATCAAGTACTCCCTAGGATTACATATTTTTTTAATCATAGTGTAATTTCATAATCTAACTTTAAGGTGCCACTACTTATGTAGTCGATATTTTTTCCATATAAATTTCGGGAGAGTATTACTCCACTGTTTGACGTTGTACATCCAAAGTTAAACATGATATCGTTTTGACTTATTATTAATTTTGACTGTACGGAAACAGAATAGTAAAATAAAAAGCTGTTAAAAAGTTATTCGTAGTAAAATAAAAAGCCATTAAAGATTCGTTTTTCTTGCTATTTTTAACGTAACTTTGGGTGTAAATAAGTAATAAAAGAACTGTAAAATCTTTAAAACAAAGTCGGTACTGACAATGCTCAGTTATAGAAGAGTTCAATAAACTTTATTTGTAATTGATTTATGCAGTGGTTTTTTCATAAGACTCGTATTCCGAAGCACTTTTAGATTTTTTTTACGCGCCTATCGGTTTGGAACGGTGTGTCTGTGCGTGAGCACTAGACGTTGTTCGTGTTGACTAGCGCCTAACTGCTCATCACTGATGCTAGCTCTGTCGGACACGAATCCAGGTGAGACAGTATGCTTTGTGGCCCTGACCACTAGTGAGTTCGAGCTCGCGACTAGTTTACTCTTAACAAATCACAGCTGAAGTGGAAAATGCCAACTAACTTTTGGAGGCTACTGTCTGTACTGTAGAGACTATAGCACATTTGGTGCTTACATGCGACCTCCGCGAGTCAGTTAAAAGTTATTGACATGAAATACGAGACAAACATGAATTTAGTATAAGATTAGAAGATATTAGGCGTTAGGTTTGACTGACAAGTCAAAAGAAAAAGATGTAAAATACGTAGAATGATTAATAGGAATAATGATTGAACATACGTGATAAACCGTGGTTTCATTGATTCCTCCCAGTTACCCTGAAGCTCGTAGAGAACTTCACAGTGCCTATCCAATAGTTATGACGTATCGCCAAACATTTCCCTATTTACGTAATATAATTTCCTTGTGGTTACATACGAGCTGAAACATAATAGTTATTTATGATACTAGTGCGGTAAGTTGGTTTTTACAAACGAGGGCTTACCATAATCACGAGTTTGTAAATACCAATTTCTGCACGTGTGTCATACAATGTTTTTCAACACATTTGCGAGAAAACAGTACAGTATGTAATTTAACAAACTTTTTCATTTGACTATTTTTAATAGCAAATAAGAAAATAAACAGATAGGTCACTACTCTTGGAAATTAATAGTAATATTTGAACAATTATTGAAATTCAGTGAAATTTGCTGCTTTGGAAGCTTAACTGACTGAAATTATTAATTTCACACTTAGTATGTTGAACTCATATTATTATTTTGTCTATTTAACAGTGGGAAAGTCGCAACAATTTTTGAAGTTTCTAATATGAAAATGGCGCGAATTTGCAAATGGCGCCACATGCACGTGGTGAAAATTAGAACTACATCTTTCGTCTCATTTACTCTTTAGTATTAAAGTGAGACAACGTATTGAGCAAAAGCGCTTCCGAGGTTCGATCAGTCAGGTTGTTTATTCTCATAATGTAAAACTCTTTGGTGGAATTCTTATATTTTTTTTATGGAAATTAAAAAAAAACCGTAAAGAAAACGCACGGTGCTATACAACGGAACGTGCGGTAAAATAGGTACTTAGGTGAGAGTACCTATTTTACCGCACGTTCCGTTGTATGTTGCGTAATTTTTAACTTTCGAACAATGTATACAGGCTTTGTAAATGCATTTTTCGAGCAAATGTGTTGAAAACATAATAATATCAGAATCACAAACACATTCCAAACTAATTCCCTTAGGCGACATCATTCAATTAGATACCTATATACCTACAATATACCTGCTATTATATTCTTATAGGTACAGACAGCTACATAAGTCGATGATAATTTTGGAATTTTATTTCAATGAACACATATCAATTATATTTTTAAATATTAGAAATTTAATAATATAAAAAAAATAGTAACCCACCGGTATCGGGAACAGGGTCCAGGCTACCGGTGGTCAGGGCTCCAGAGAGAGCAAACTCCTGAAAATGCGAGCCATGTCCAGAAGTACTGCTTTCTGAATCAAGCCCTTGATCCAGCTGTCCAACGAGAACTTCCTCAGGTGTTGGTCGAGGCTCTTGGCTATTAACCCATTGGCTGTCACGACTATCGGCACGATGATCATATATATAAAAAAAATTATAACCGGCTGTTGCCCGCGACTTTGTCACTGGTTATTTTGTGTTTCATAATTTTAATAAAACTAGTTGACCCGGCGAAATTCGTACCACCTCAAAATAATAAATACATTTATGAGAAAATTAACTATTTTAATTTTATTTTTCGTGAATTTTTCTTATGTTTTAATAGTTATTCTAACTATTCGGGTCGGAGGCAAATCCCACAAATCAAAGATTATTAGAGTCGGTCCGGCCTTGAGTTATAAATTGTGTGCAGTGCCCGGCGATAAATATTGCACATCGACCTTTGGAAAGAGATAATCGGCAAATTTCGTCTTCATAGAGTGTTATCTCTGTCGCACGAAATACAAACAGTCCGGTATCTATTAGGAGCTGTTAAAACAATTATGATTTGCTTCTTTTGATAATTATTTTTATTCTTTGTATAAAATGGTTTTGTGTAAAAAGGTCGATGTGCAATATTTATCGCCGGGTACTGTAACTAAGCCGATTTTGTTGTATAATTTATATAATAGATATGATCAATATGAAAGCCTAGGTATATGCTTCTGTTTACCTATTTATCTCATAATGATCGGTTCAATGGTTTAGGCGTGAAAACACAGACAGAATAACTTTCGCATAATTTTTGTATATATTGATTACTAGCAACGCCCCGCGGTTTCACCCACGTGTCGACCCCGTTCGAAAGACAAGTGGCGCCATCTATTATCATAATAACGTTATTGTTGTTTTCCTCGGGAACAGCACTTTTTTTCGGCATGAAAGGTATGTCCGTTTCTGTACACGTGACAACGTATATGCAAAATTTCAGGATGATCGGTTCAGTGGTTTAGGCGTGAAAAGGTAACAAATATACTTTCGCATTTATAATATTATATATATAGTTAGAATTATGAATGCTAGTCTTTGAAGTATTCTCTACTTTTCAAAAAAATATTACATCGTTATCATCATTTCAGCCGAAAGACGTCCACTGCTGGACATAGGCCTCCCCCAAGCACCTCCACTTCGACTGGTTCTGTGCTTCTCGCATCCAAGGGGTTCCTGCGGCCTCCACAAGGTCGTCGGTCTACTTTGTGGGAGGCCTTCCAACGCTACATCTTCCGATACAAGGTCGCCACTCCAGAACCTTTCGGCACCATCAGCCATCTGTTCTGCGAGCAATGTGCCCTGGCCGCTGCCACTTAAGTTTGGCAATTCTTCGGGCTATGTCGGTTACCTTGGTTCTCCTGCAGATTTCTGATTCGATCACGCAGGGAAACTCCAAGCATAGCCCTCTCCATTGCCCTTTGGGTGATTTTTAGCCTTCTAATAAGGCCCATTCCACGTTTCAGTGCTTCCAAATAAATATTACACACACGTAATAATAATTAGCCTGTGAAAACGGGCTAATTAATAATTAGCCCGTTTTCATTCAATATCTCTTTTGAAATTGCGCTGCTGTTCCCCGACTTATGTCTCCGACCGTACCTACAAGTGAGGGAGAAATCATGAAATTTGATACTACAACGTGACTCGAATGTCACAAATAGTTTTGGTCCAAACGCCTCTTTGATATATGGCTTTTGTACCTACGGAGCTGAGGGATTTCCCTTCGGGCTACAGGTATTTTTGTTTTGACATGATGTTGGACCGTAAAAGGGATTCGAGTTTTTCGGCAGACATCTAATGGCTACGAGTATATATTCCTGGTACTTCAAGATTGCTGTCTGAAAATAGATTGATAACAAAAAATGATGATGAAAAAAGCTTTAAAAGTTGACAAAGCATTATTATAGCAATGTACAGACGCCAGCACATCAAGCTACTACAATTTGCCAAATTTCTTCAATAGATTTTCAACTTTATCGCTACAACATAAGGTTCAAGATTGATTGGGAAAATTTGACAGTTTCTGTTACCTTGATGTGCTGGCGTCTGTACCAAAAGACAACATACATAATATATAGATCATCAGCCTATAATGTTCCCACTGTTGGGACACAGGTCTCCTGTGTTTGTGAGGGAGTGGGCCGTAATCCACTTCGCGGGTCCAGTGTGAGTTGGTAGATGTCACATGTCTTCGAATAAAGGCCACGGGACTTTAGTAAATACTAGCATCTGCTCGCGACTTCGTCTGCGTGAAATTTCGGCCCCCGACACATCGCGTCGGATCCCATTGCTCGCCCGCGCTAATATTTCGTTTTCCCTTAGCGTTTTTTGTTGACTTTTGTTCTTTTTCTCGGCTTTGAATTTTGCTCCATATACTAGTTTCTGCTATTTCGTTTTTTGACTTTTGTCCTTTTGCTCGGCTCTTGAGTCGTAGCGTGACATAATATATTGAAAAAAAAATGGTTTTTCTATTTCGTGTAACTTGTTAAATATGTGGTGGAATAGGGATTTAACTCTCAAAAAACTCTCCTCCTAATTCTTTTTTTTTTCTAATATTTATTTTTCCAACAATTTTCAAGCAACGAACCTCCGTTTTTTATATACCTAATTAGATTTTTTTAATACATTTTATGTATTTGGATTTGATTTGAAAATTATACGTGAAGTATTTTATTCAATGTGGTGATTTTTACTATTTTGGCTACAGTAGGTACCTTCCTCGTAAGGCAATCATGGCTCCTCTATGTATTTTCCTTATAACATTATATTTTCAGTATACACCTACCTTTTGCCGAAGTTAAATTCTCATCTTATTAAAAGTTGAACGATTTTATCCATACTTAAATAACTGAAGAGGATCAAATACCATAAATATCAAAGTTTTATTAACTAGGGGAAACTTTATACGCTCCTATTATACTTTCACCTATATTTATGATACCTACTCGTTATTTAATAAGAAAATTATTTTGGTTCAGAAAATAAATATGGAATTTTATCGACATATTTTTGGGAATATTTTTATAACATATCGTTTTTTTGTTTCAGATTATAATGGATGGATGTTCATAGCAAGTAAATACATAAAATTAAAAAAAAAAACAGAATCGCGGTAAAGTTTCAAAACCGATATAAATAAAAAACAATGAACGAAGCAAAAGCGATGAGAATAAAAAAGAAAAGTGAAATGTCAAATTCTTGAGTTTCGAATTTTGAAAATTAAGTAATTATGTCGTCGGAAGTGTCATTGGAGGGTCGCGAGCGGCCAGGATTGGTGCGTCGCGCGGCCGCTGGGTGCGCAAGGGCAGCATTTTCGCAAATCGGCCTGGTTATCTTAGTGGTGATTTATGTACTATTTGGTGCAGTGCTGTTTGAATATCTGGAGTCTGGGCCTGAGGTGCAGAAACGGTCCGCCATCCAGAGATCGAGAGAGGAGTGCTTGAAAGAACTCTGGGCTATTACAGGTATGAACTTCAGTTATATTATGCCTTAATTAAGTATGCAGAACAAATAAATAAATAAATACATTCACAGTGGTAACACGTTCTCAGTGATATTTCGAAAGCTACGATATTTCATTTGCTGTACTTACCTTTGTGAGCAGAGCAATTAGGTAGGTAGGTATTCCGAGGGAAAGTATCAAACACTCAATTTCTCAGTAAGCAGATTATATATTAGTAAAATGATGTCATAATTTAATTTAAATATAAACAAATTAACTATGAATGGTCTCTTTAAGGAAATCTCGAAACGGCTGGTTGACACTTTCCGTGACCCAAGGGCTGGGCTTTTACCTTGGCCAGAGGCTAAGCATTGCCACACAATGTGGCAATGCCGCCAGTCTTTTGGGTACGTTACCAGTCGACAGCGATGCGGATGAATTTTATCAACGCTACATTTTAGTTTTTGAATAGCTTTACTTAAGTTAGAATATAATTTTATTGTTTTTATTAATTAATTAGGTATAAGTTGTTATTTACGTACATATTATTTTCATTTACGATAAATATATATTTTTATTATGAATTCAATAATCCCACACTATAAACCTAACTAATCTGGGTTCGCGATTTATTAGCCAAAAATGTACACAAATATGAATTAATGGAAAAATAACTTTAATTCGTACATAATAAAGTTCAGTTTACGCTACAACTTCAAACATTTTTATAACTTTTTCAATAGTGCTAGTCACTCTGAAATCAACTTAATTATCACTGAAATAGGGTAGGGGTGTGCAGCACTGCGCACTTTTACTATATCTAATTTTCTTTCTTTTCTTTACAAAATATCGTAACAAAAAGGCAGAAGAAAAATAAAGATACTAAGCTTTTATTGTCAACTAATCGTTCAAAATGTTCACCAACCAACAGAGATCAGCTCAATCGAGCGATTCAATTCGAAAGCTATCGAAGCAAATAAAAGCTCCTTCCTTTGACAATCTGACCTACAGGTGATATCTACTAAGTCCTTCAGATGTGATTTCCCCTGTGTAACACTGATACTGCTGGGAAAATATGTTATTGAACTGAATGAAAAATCGTATTATTGGATATTAATGCCCACCTAATAGGGTTGGTTTAGTTATATGGAATAGTGTATCGTTTAGATAAATGTTATGCCACTTATTTTGTACTTTTCAAAATCAATCAAAAGACATTTTGTGATATAAAGGGGATAGAACCGAGCTCCGTAAATCGTCACGTTTTCGAGATTAACGTTCAAAGTTGATCCCGTGACAACCATATTTTTTTGAGCTTTCGTATATCTTGTTGCTTAGATGTTTGATGATTTCAAACATTCAGAGTGATTATTGCACGCATCTTTTGAAAAAAAATATCAAAATAGCGGACAGGTAGGTATAAAAATATATAAAAATGGCTTTTTAAATGGGCTCCGTATAAAAATCTTACATCCCCTTCATATCACAAAATGTCTTTTGATGATGATGAGGGCAACCCGATGCAGATTAAAAAAAAAACAAAACATGTAAGTTTTTAAGTTAAAACAAAACGTGTAAACATTAAAATCTCTTTTTCATTTCTTTCTCTTTCTCATTTTTGGTCTATGTCTTTTATTAATTCATCAGACTTTCATACAAAAATATTTAAATTCAACCAATTGAAATGTTCGATTTTTTGTTACGAACTCTACGCGAAGCAAAAGAAAGTTCTAGTTAGGTAAACAAACTGCCGTGTCTAGTAAATAATTCAGCGGAGGGGAGCGGGGGTTACATAGAACAACTAAATCTTAAAAGTTTGATATTGGTAAATGTATTATGTTTTGTAAAAAGTCATAGAACAAAAGTTATTGTTTATGATGTTAGAAATACAGTTCTGGAAGGTTGTTAGTTTTTACCAGTAACCCTGTGTATAACCTATAACCCTTTTACCATTAGTCCGTTGTGCCGATTCAGAAATAGAAGTTCGTCTAAATTGCAACGCTTTTCTCTTTCATTAAAATAATCACCCATTATAATGTAATACCTACATGGCGTATTTAAACCTCTTACGTTCATTATCGAGCCTCGCTTCCTGCTTTAGCCATTAGGTACAAGCGATCTTTGCTTATAAGTGCCATTATTGCTGAGCACCTTTGATCAATGCCAGCGAATGCGTCCATGATATTCTAAAGATGTTAAGAGGTTCTCGCTTAACGTGTCTCATTCCATTGTGAAGGCTGCTTTTGAAAGTGGATTTTTATGGATTACCTACCTAAGAGAATTTTAAGGATTCCTTTTTTAGATATATTTACTTGGTTTCTGGAAATATGATCATGATACTATTCATCAGAGCTGATCAATAGTAGCACTCACATAGTCGCACTTAAGAAGAAAGCGTCAGGGTCACTCAAAATTAGCTTACAAATCTATTTATTTGCCCAGTTTGGTAATAATAAAAATGCTACCATTGGTAAAACGATTCGTTTTTGCTTAGAAATAATCATGGCGCAGACTTTGTTTAACAGAACAATTAATTATTCATAATTTTATTTAATTGTTCTCTCTTTTCCTTTTTGTCGTGATATTAAGGGGGATACGTTTTTTGCAATTTGCAGGTCAGTATCAGGTTGTGTGTTGATCTAATTATGATTCGCGGCCGTAACAAATATTTATTTATAGAATTATAATCATAAAAATCATCAACACAACTCTCTAAGTTCATACTATTGAATGACTAATTCATGAATTCAATGACATTTGAGGTCAATTTTAACTTGAGGAGTTAGTAACAGTAGTTAAGAAGTATTGCTGATTCTAATTATTATTTCATTAAAGCCATATTTGTTATGGTCGCGAACCATATTTGAATCAACACACAACCTGACGCTGACCTGCAAATTGCAAAAAACGTATCCCTCTTAATATCACGAAAAAAAGGAAAAAAGAGAACAATTAAATAAAAATTATGAATAATTAATTGTTCTGTCAAATAAAGTCTGCCGCATGATTATTTCTAAGCAAAAACGAATCGTTTTGCTTACCAATGGTAGCATTTTTATTATTGCCAAACTGGGCAAATAAATAGATTTGTAAGCTAATTTTACCTGTGATAGCCGTCATTGGTGGGTCAGCGGGATTGTCCGAAAGGGTTACCGTTGGCCCGGAACATAAAGGGCTAAGGAAGGGTTTGAGTCAGTAAGAGTCTGACCTCCCTACCGCTCCACCCAGAGCGGGAGGGGTCATTTGATGATTTCTCATGCTGAATAAAAAAAAAACCGTCATTGGTGATAGCTACTTCCTTAATTATATAGGAGGATCTATTTACTATGATAAGCTATGAGGTATTTGCTTCATTATTGGTTAAGATTCAAGGGACTTAATTTGGACCAATAACGGTCCGTAAATTATAGGAATCGGCCATAAATAATTCAGTAACTATACGAGACGTATCATCACCATTCGACAATCGCCATGACAGGTGAGCTCGACTGTTTAAACTGTTAATTAATTTGTGTTCCACATTCAAACGGGAGTAATTGGCGTCGTCATGTTTTTAATTTATGATTAACAGACAACACGGCTTTTGTTTTTTTGTGGATTGTGTTTTCATTATTTTGATACTTAGGTACATTTCGAAAATATTATAACTTTTATACAATTTATAATTGTAATTTAAATAAATAATAATCTTCTCAAGTCTGTCAGCGCAGTCCGGAATCTGGATTTGTATATAGGCTCGCCCCATTTACTAAGACTGTAAACAATGGATAAATGTGTTTGTATTATGCACTTCTACTATTCCTAACTCTTCCATCTCGAATACAACCATTACGTTATACGCTCTACTCAATGTTTGCCATTTCAGTAAAATCAGTATCCGCAAATATCCAAGCGAGCGGATTAATGGAAGAAGCAACATTATTAATTCACAACTGCACGTTACTAACTGGTCATCCTACCAACTAATCTATTACTCAATGCTCAAAGCACTCACATACTACGAAAACCCTTTCCAAGTAGCACTCAAAATCGAGTAACCATAAGATTAGGGGACCGAAAATATTTTGAATCTTTCAACCTTTCGAAATATTTCGACTCTGCCTTTGGGTAAAAAGGTATTTTAAAACAAGTAAAGCATCTACAAATAAAATATGTGTAACAAGCTTCAATAGGCTCTGTTCGCGAATTCCGCCAAATTATAAGCACTCCAGTGTAAGGAGAAAAATGTTCCCTTTCAGACGAAGTATGGCGCCCGAGTTTCTTTGTGCGATGGCTCTTGAAAGACAAAGGGACAGTTTTGTACGTCACCCTATTGTGTTCTGTTGTAAATTATGCAGTTCATAAGTTAGCATGGATCTATTGGGAGGTGCTGTGTTATCTGTTTCAAAGGGTGATAAGACATTGATGAATTGTTGAGGTTTCGATAAAGATAATGGCGGAGTTTCATGCCCATTCTTCTCCATACGAAAACAACCGTTTGGGAGAGGCAATTAGAATCTATTCTATTTTATTATAAATTTTGACGTTCAAAAGTGCCTTTTATGTACCTATTTGAAATAAATGCTTTGACTTTAATTGTTATTTATGCTTGGGTTCCCTAAGAAAGTGGTGCCGCCATATTACGCCGCAAAATGTGATTGTACTGGACCATACATACCTGGAAACCTTCTGGTTATACCACGCAGATATTGAAAAAAAGAAAGAGAAAAGAAAAGAAAGAAAAAGTTTTTTGTAATAAAATTATAATATAACATAACAATTAAAACTTTTTTATAATATAATTATTTATATTATAAAAAAGAAAAATAAAGTAGACCGGTATATATTGTTTATATTGAAGGTCAAAGTTCCAACATTTACTGAAGTTTTTTACGAAAACAAGATTTTAATGTTATAACACAACTTTAAATACCCCCACGACCCCTGCATATTTGCATGCACCCATACGCAAAATATTTTTAGTGTGTTGCATTGCGCATACCCCATTTTCACACCAAAAATAAAAGTCGTGTTCCAGCACTAATTTTTGTGTAATATTACTTAGTTTGATGTACAGACGCCAGCACATCAAGCTACTACAATCTGTCAAATTTCTTTAATAGATTTTCAACTTTGTCGCTAAAGCATAAGGGTCAAAGTTGATTGTGTAAATTTGACAGTTATGTCTAGCTTGATGTGCTGGCGTCTGTACAGAATGAGTAGTTGACGGCTATGTGATGGTGATGATGGATGATGAGGATAAATATGTGATGGTGGATGATATTTATTTTAATTTATTTAATGCTTCAAGCACATAAATGTACAGAGGCGGAATTAATGCCATAGACATTCTCTACCAGTCAACCACCCCCACACCCCAGTGGCGTGCCTAGGGGTCAAAATTAGGGAAAGCCCACAGATTTTCAACGTATAAAAAACGGCCGAGGGATTGGCTGATTTTCTTATTGTGTACGTGTGTGTTGCGAATGTTTGACTGGTATTTTTTAATATATTTTTTATTGATAGGTTTAAGTACGTTTGTTGTTGTGAATTATGATTTTATTAGGGCAAGCCGGGCTTTTCGGCTTTTATGAAGGTACCGCCACTGCCACACCCTGTATATGAGCCTTAAAACAGATTTTTGCAATAAACAGTAGTGAAAGATCATTCTTTCAACACGGTAATGCCATCCACGAATACGCGCCGCATCTTCTTCCTAAACGTTAGTGGTTACCTACACTAATTACCCACTCATAAGTTATTAGTGTGTACTGACAAAATTAAAATACTTACGGAATGATGCACACTTGCACTGTAAGCATTAGGAAAAAGAGTGGGGCATGTCTTCGTGGATAGTATTATATGTACAGACGCCAGCACATCAAGCTACTATAGATTTACAACTTTATTGCTAAAGCATAAGGTTCAAAGTTGGGAAAATTTGACAGTTTCGGGTAGGTTGATGTGCTGGCGTCTGTACATATCCACATAATTTACCAACCTATCTACCTATAATAATATTAATTTATTTTATTTTATCTCGACTTAGCACACGAGGTTGTTGACATGTGGAGTGTGAGCTCGGCTATCATTGTGCCGATTATCGTATCGGCCAATGGTCTTATAGCCGAAAGCCTCTATCAACATTTATCGCGGTTCTCGTTATGCGGTTGGATCAAGGGCCTGATACAGAAAGCAATCGAATATTGCATGCCTACCTAAGGTTGTAATAGAATAAGTTATATATAAGTTACATAATATTAGGACTCATTTACATGTAAACTTATGCCTAATTAGTTTCTATAATATGTACCTACATACCTTTGCTTATGAGTAATGTCTAAGTGAACCTGAAAGAAAATGTTGTGTTATTGTGCATTTAAACTTAGAATAGTTTAATAATCTTGTGTCTTTCTATTATATGTATAGTGGGTATGTTTGATAGCTATATTGTCGTTTAGAGTTTTACGTTTTCTTGAAAAGCTGCCTTTAGATTCTGATGTAAGTAGAAATAAGGGGCTGTTACTGTTTGATTGCCTGGGGCGGCAGTATGTTTATGGCAACACAAAGTATATTAATTTTTAGTCTGTAAGATACTATAACATTGGGCGTCTAGCTTTATCTGTGTCTTTTTACGTCCGCCATTATTTTGAATCACCGTGTCTATCTGTACTTACAGTGAGCATTAAAAGTGTAATAATTAGCAAGTCGTTTCAATTAGAATCAAACCTACAGCAATATACAGTCCACACGATTACACGAAGTTAACAGTGGTACACCTCGATACGGCTCGCATTGTGAGGAGGTTCAGTGTCTCTGGAGCCCTAACCACCGGCAGCTTGGACCGTGCTACCGACACCGGCGGGCTGCTATTTTTTTTAATATTTTTAATTTTTTTTTCATACTTATTTTTATATTTAAAGAAATATTAAAAATTTTAATAAAATAAGATAAAGAATGAATAAACGTAATAATAATTTATTTCAGACTTATTGTCCATAAATATAATATATACACCGTGTGCTTCACGTTATCCATAAACTTTGTCAAACGCTTCTATAGCTTTTACAAATTAAATCTAACAGAGGAAGTAGTACTTGAAAAGGCTTCGTTACAAAGATATTTGTAATTTCATTTTGGTAATGAAATTTAATTGAGCTATGCAGTAAGAAAGGGTCTTAACTTATTTTTGACAAGTTTCAGCCCTTCTAAAATCTTATGAATGAAAATACGTCGTTGCCAATTCGGATAAAGAGGCATGCATATCGGGTGATTTTGTCAAGGTATTTAGTTTGTATGAAAATTAACAAAAAATAAGATTTCATTAATGTGTCCATAATGAAAAATGCTTATTTCCATGGTCTGAACATCTGGTCGATGTTTATGTATATCGTCCGGAACACGGTGTTTATATAATATAATATATATCCCATGCTATTAACGCTTAACCTCATACATGCGACATGAATATTATAAATCCCTATTAAAGGCTGGTAAATTGCTTTTAAATTTCGCAAGCCACCCTCGAAGTCACGTTATTTTAATAATAAAATACTCCGTTGTAGGCATGTATTGGATTTTTTCAGTTTTCAACTCGATTTTATGGGTTGTAGCGCTTTTACTTTTAAATAAAATGTTGTGATTTGTCACAGAGGGATAGATTCCCATGGTTATGTCGGGTATATTTCGATTTGTATTGCTTCAATTGGTTTTAAGAGATCAAGGTTAGGTTAGGTTGGTTGAACCGAACACAGAACACTTCAGGTCCAGTTGAAAACCAGCGTCAGGCACTAGTTGTCTGGTATTTTTCTGCATGCAGCTGAGCATCATAATAATAATAATATGTTCTTTATTTCTCCTCACAATGACAAGCTTATTCTAGGTTTCATATATTATTATTTTAATTTTTTTTAGCAATGTGAGGAGCTGGTGTCTGAGTTAGGCGTAAAATGCCTGTATTACAAATCAACAGGTCCCCACCCCACGGAAGAACAGAAAATTTTACTTAAAACAAAATATGAGAATACAATGTAACGTTATAGATAAGGAGATTTGAGACTAAAAACTTAAGTTATTATAATTTTGGGGGTATAAGTTAAAAGAAACTATAATATAAAATAATCAGCCTATTATGCTTCCACTGCTGGGACACAGGCCTATTCTCAGTTAGAAGGAGTGGGCCGTAATCCACCACGCGGGCCCAGTGCGGATTGGTGTAGCATTTTGCTGAACTGGCCTTATTTGGCGTGGCTATGAGGCACACATTCTTGCTAATTTCTTACACACTTTTTAATTTTGTTTATTTGCAGAATATGTTGTATACGTTTGTTTGTGTTAAATAAATGTATTTTCTTCTTGGATTTTACCAATTTAGAATTCAGTGTAGAGACTATTCTACAAGCGCATTACAGGCCACTTTTTAAGTCTTGAGGTAAGGATGGGGGAAGCAATAAGAACATTCTAAAACCTTTTGTTAAATTAGCAATCCAAGTAAGGTAAAAACACGAAAAGTCCTCCACAAAATTGGCCACTAATAGCATCACCCGACTTAAAATCAATATTTAAAATAAAATCATCCATCTTACAATGAAACTTCTGACTGAAAGGATAATATTATATGTATAATGTACAGATTACATTATTAGCAGTTCACCCTCCAAGGGTTCATGGATCTTATTAATACATACCTTGAGATATCGACGGATGATGGCGGACGATGTATTTTGCTCGACCCTAAAGCTGCGCTCACACGAGGGAATTTTTCGGCATTGCTCCGGGCAGTGAAGAAACTAGTGGAGTAATCTATAAATTGCCAGAAATTACTTAAGGGGGAAGCGCTAAGGTAGCCCGCGAAATTCAAATTTTCTTACGTTTTTTGCAATTTGCTGGTCAGCATTAAGTTGTACGTTGATTAATATATGAATCGCGGCCGTAAGAAATATGTGTTTACAGAATTATAATCATCAAAGTCATCATGAAACCGTCATTCTTTCTTGAATTTCGTTTGAATTTCGCGGGCTACCTTAGCGCTTCCCCCTTAAACTGTTGCTCCAAATATTTTATACTAGCTTCTGAATTCGTTTGCGTGGAACTCTTAAGACGCCGCAATATACTAAAATAACAGCTACCTACATTTCCCGTTCGCGCTATTACTTCGTTTTCGTTTAGCGTTCTCTCCGACTTTTTAGGGTTCCGTACCTCAAAAGGAAAAACGGAACCCTTATAAGATCACTTCGTTGTCCGTATGTCTGTCCATCTGTCAAGACCCTTTTTCTCAGGAACGCGTGGAGTTATCAAGCTGAAATTAATATCAAATACAATGCTGCAATCCCTTGAGGCAGTGAAAAAATCAAACTTCTAAGTCAACGCAATCAAAAGATACGGGCGTTTATGCCGCATATTTTGACATTCGCAAGGGAATCAAAACCTATACGGTCCTTTTTTTCGTATCCTACTTACTGGTAGTTCCAGAGATTAGCGCTTTCAAACAAAAAACATTCAAAAAATTTCAGCTTTGTTATTAGTATAAAATATGGATCGATACCGCTCCATATGATGGAGTTATCTCTGTAATAAATTGCTCCACTACCTCCTGCAATTATTATTTTACATATTGGTGTCGGCGATACGTTACTAAATGCTGCAACTGCTCGTGTAAACGCAGCTTTAAGGTCAAATGCCTCTTTTATCCATGATTTATCGGCCGCGTGCGAGGCTTCGAGTTTCGATTTTTGTTAATTACCCAATTTAGATATTACGGTAATCCAATAAAATTGGTTTGGGAACTTTTAATTAGAGACCCGATTTTGGGACGGAGTTGTAATGATTGGGTGACGTTCCAAATGTTTGAGCGATTCATTTATTGATTTTGTAATTGTAATGATTTCTGAACGCGAGTTTACATAGTTTTTGGTATGCGTAACTTTATCATAAATATCTCCAAAGATTCATCGTATGATGAAGGTTTTTCCTTTTGAACGAGTTTCTTCAGGTCATCATTCCTTTTAGGCAGACATTCGCCCCCTCCCTTAACTTAACTACCTCACCTCTCCCTAACACTGCGGGTAATACAGGCTTGATGTTATTTCTAGTGTCACAATCAAACATTGTCATTAAAACAAGTAACAATAAAAATATACTAGGTTTTTTTTTATATTCCATAACTCTGGAGTATAAATGAGATCTTATCAAAGAATCAACTGGCCTTAGAATTATTTTTCAATTATATTTTTTTTTGTTTATATGATATCTTAGAAACTATGCATTTTTGTACCACATATTCTATGACTTTTTGGATTATTTTTACTTATAGAATATAACCCTAGAGTTATGGGATATGAAAAAAAAACACGTTGTGTAGATATCGTTTATTGCGGATCATACATAAAAATACACACAATCGGAAATGTTTGCGCAAGCTGGTACCGACGGGTTTCACGCGAATATTCGCAAAACACAGCGTCACTACTGAGGAGAGTGACAGACAGTCGCAACACGATCCTGAGAACTGTAGCGGAAAGTTTCGGCTCTCCAATTGTAAAGCATTTTGTGCGGAGGGTGATTGTACTAACACTAGATAGTAAGTTGTTTTAATATTATGTTACTAACACTCTATGGATTCTTTGGTCCGAAATTAAAATAATAATTATTATTATATACCTACATGTTACTGAAAAAAAACCCCATACCCAAACCCATATAAAACTATGTTACTTAGTAAAACTTACAAACTAACCCAACGACAACTCACAACTACGAGGCTGGATACATGTTGGCACGTGCCTCTGCACCCAGCGCCTAATAAAGGGGCTGTCCACCTTGTCAAACACTGTTTTTAGGATGCTGTTGGAGCTTCCGCGCAACCTACCCGTTATTGACGCCGCGCTCGCATAATGGCATGAGAATCGTCAACACAGGCTTCCGCGAACAGCCGCGAAGCTGAGAATAAAGAATTACAATGCGTGCCACGAAAGAAGAGACTTGACACACCAAGTGGTTTGACATGCGCAGTACACGATTTTAGGTATCTTTAGCGGTATGAGGTCTGAGTGCGGGACGGGACCGGACGTCATAGGGGCGGCGGAAAGAGCGGGGGAGGCGGGGTCAAGTCTCATCTTTCGTGGCACGCATTGTAAACATTAAAATTGAAAATATATGAGTATACCATTCGTCCAGCACCCTAATTGCGTATCGAATCGAATCATTTTGAAGGATTTTGCTAATCCATTGCTTCTAATGTTCAAAAAAGTTGTCTGCTCAGCAATGTTAATAACGCAATGAATGTTGTTGAACTGTCAAAATTAAAGCCATTCCTATTGATAACGTGTTACGTAATTACCCCACTGATAAGTTATATCTACTAAGTCTAGCGACAAGCTAAATCATGTTTAGAAGCAATAGCATTTTTTGAAGTGAAAACTTCTTTAGGCGCGTTGGGCATTTTTTGACACGGGAAAAAACCATTGAACTCGCAACACTGTTACAGTAACCGACACCGCGCATGTTTTGTTTGTGATTCAAAAATACACACGTAATTGTTAGAGGTTTTCACTTATGTCGGCACTCCCGGAGTGCGACATTTTTTTTTTCTGTAACAGTTGAGTCAAACAACAGCATCATATACGGTCTTATAAATCCTTTTAAATCACATCCTTTTTAATCACTCACATAATCACACCATGCACACGGACAAAATGGTGGAAAACGAAAAACATTTCTCGCTGTCTGCTATAAAATTTATAACACGTTCGAGCAAATGATTCTCATAACCAAGCAACTAAATAGAATTTACCTAAACACGTCCCTAGTAATTTGACTAAACCCAACCCGACCTTCACCGCCCGTTTTATAAAATTATTTTCATTTTAGCTACTATTTTCCACCTTTTTTGACATGTAAGTAGGTAAAGTTTATATAATATAGTATTTTTATTTCACGAAGCGACGCGCGCATTACTTGTGGTTATCAAAGGTACAAACACACTCTGTATTTGTGTGTAAGCGCAGGAGCTCTTGGTACCGTCCGAGCCAATGGCGAATTTGGAAGTGTGTTATTATGTGCTGACGCTACACGATTCACGCACATTCAGCGGTTTTCACCATTATTTAAAGAATTTATTCCGGAAGCTGAAGTGAAGACGTTTCCGAATAAATTCTTTAAATAATGGTGAAAACCGCATCAAAAGTAGTTGTATAGTTTAGAAGAACAACGCGGTCACCGACAGAAGCGAAAACCTGCTGAGTCGAACTGCATGATTACTGATAAATGCATGCACTGACTGGACAGGTTCACTCAATTTGTGTGATTTTTTTCTCAAAAGACAATTTCAGACACCAATCTACATAGTCTTCACGTGATCTGGGGGCCTAAAAGGCCACTTTGGAATCATAAAAGGATAACATTAGGAATCATAATATAGCGAAGACAGTCCGTGTTTTTCTTTTTTTCGCTGCACTATAAAAATAATAATAATAACGTAGGTATAAGCGTCGGGTGGAACGGTACACTCTGAATCGCACCTTCCAAAGCGATGAAAGGTGGGTCTACAGAGCATGGGAGCGACCGGACCAAGGTGTGACTGACATGTGCCTGCCGGATGATAACGCCATGTGTTCATTTTGGCGTAACATCTGGTCGGTACCTGTCAGTCATACCGAGGGTGAGTGGACTCGGGAAGTCGAGCGAGCATGCGATCCAATAACAGAAATGGGGGCAATAACGATCAGCCCCCAAGATGTAGGTTGTGCAGTTCGTCCGTTGCCAAATTGGAAATCACCAGGGCCGGACGGACTGCACAACTTTTGGATCAAATGGTTCACAAGATCGCATGCTTGCTTAGCAGCCCTATTCCAGTCAGCCTTAGAGTCAGGGTCGCTACCAGAGTTCCTGACGACTGGAATAACTCACCTGCTCCATAAATCGGGTAGTACTGCGGAACCCAAAAATTATAGACCGATTACGTGTCTTCCAACGGTCTATAAAGTTCTTACCTCCATTTTGAGAGCTAAAATAAATAAACACATTAACGAGAATTCTGTTATGTCTGCTTCTCAAAATGGATGTAGGAACGGGTCCCGTGGTACTAAGGAGCTACTCCTCATCGATATGGCCATTAGCCAACAGGTTCGCCGTTCCCGAAAGGATCTGTCGACATGTTGGATAGACTATAAGAAGGCCTATGACTCGGTGCCACATACATGGCTCATGAGGGTGCTAGAGTTGTATAAAATTGATGCAACCCTGCGCACCTTCTTGATGTCGTGTATGGGGCAATGGAGGACAGTCCTTCGCTATCCAGGATGTCGGCAAACCCAGAGGAATAGTGAGCCGATAAGGATAGAGCGGGGTATATTTCAGGGCGACAGTTTGAGTCCACTTTGGTTCTGCTTAGCCTTGAATCCTCTTAGCACGCTGCTGGAGGATTCAGGTCTAGGCTATCGGTTGAAGAGAGGTGGTCAAGTTATATCTCACCTCCTTTACATGGATGACCTGAAACTCTTTGCCCCCAACGATTTCCAACTGATGGAGCTATTGAAGGTCACTGAAACTTTCAGTAGCGCCATCAAGATGGAATTCGGTGTAGACAAATGTGCGGTCATGCATGTAAAGCGAGGGGGGATTGTGGAATCTGTGGGAACCCAGCTCACAGATTCTATAAATCTTAGATCCCTCTCAGCAACTGAAACCTATAAGTATTTGGGTATGTCGGAAGCACTGGGCATCAACGTTACCGACATGAAACAATCGTTGAAGGAGCGCTTCTTTGGTCGCCTGAGAAAAGTATTTAATAGTCTTTTATCAGGCGGAAATAAGGTGCGTGCCTTCAACGGTTGGGTCATGCCGGTTTTGATGTACTCTTTCGGCATACTCAAATGGACTCAAACAGAGCTAGACGCCCTGGATAGACGGGTCCGTACATTGTTGACGGCATATCGAATGCATCACCCACGTTCTTCGGTTATGAGACTGTATATCCCGCGGAAGTGTGGAGGTCGAGGCTTTTTAAATGCTAAGACTCTGCACAATCGTGAGATATGCAGTCTCAGGGAATATTTCCTAGAAGCCGACGTGGGGATGCATCGAGATGTTGTAGCAGTGGACAAGGACCTTACCGCGCTCTCCTTGGCTAAAGAGAACTGGCGCAAACCTGTAGTGCTTGACACTAAAGACCGCATGGAGGTATGGCAGAGTAAGGAGCTTCACGGACGCTTTTTCCGGGCCCTACACGGGCCCGACGTAGACTTCCTAGCGTCCGTAGCCTGGCTACGTTCCGGGGAACTCTTCGGAGAAACCGAAGGGTTTGTCTGTGCAATTATGGACGAAGTTATGATGACGAATAACTACCGGAGATTTATTGTGAAGGACGGTACGGTTGACATATGTCGGGCATGCCACCGTCCGGGCGAATCAATCCGTCACATTATCTCCGGGTGTTCTCGTCTGGCTAACGGAGAATATTTGCATAGACACAACCTTGTAGCCAGGATTATCCATCAGCAACTTGCTCTGCAGTACAACCTTGTGGAATCGGAGGTGCCGTACTACAAGTATGCGCCCGACCCAGTTCTCGAAAATGGCCATATCACATTGTACTGGGATCAATCCATCATCACTGACAGGACTATTATAGCTAATAAGCCTGATATAGTGGTGGTGGATCGATCAGAGCGGCGCGCAATGATTGTTGACATAACCGTCCCGCATGACGAGAACCTCGTGAAAGCCGAGAAAGATAAGAAAATCAAGTATCTTGACTTGGCTCGCGAGGTTGTCGACATGTGGGGTGTGGACTCAGCGATCATTGTGCCGATAGTCATTACTGCCAATGGCTTAATTGCCAAGAGCCTCGACCAACACCTGAGGAGGCTCTCGTTAGGCAGCTGGGTCAAGGGCTTGATGCAGAGAGCGGTGCTCCTGGACACGGCTCGTATTGTTAGGAGGTTCCTTTCTCTGGAGCCCTGACCGCCGGTAGCTTGGACCCTGTTCCCGATACCGGTGGGCTACAATTTTTTTTATTTTTTTTTTTATATTTTTAAATGTTTTTTTTTTATTTATTTTTTCTAAAGAATATTTAAAAATATAATAAGTTTGTTTAAAAATAAATAAAGGAAATAATAATAATGTTTTTATTTCAAGTAGCTCAAGACTCATAGTGTTAGTAACAATATACTTACAAACTATGTTAGTAATACACTTAAAAAAAACAAAACCAAACTCAGAAAAACATATTGTGACATCACTGATGCACGGTGACAGGCCCAGCCGAAACCCTGCAGCAGTGGTTCACAAACGCACAATCAAGCCTGCTCGCTATCATAGACAGGATGCTGTTGGCGCTGCCCCTCACCCTACGGACCAAGGATGCGCACCGCTTCCGCATCACGGTATAAAAACAGTCCACGTGAGCTTCAGCAAACATCCCTGATGCACTGCAGTACCGGGGCAACCCCATCAACACCCTGAATGCATTATTGTATTGGATGCGAAGGGCGCCACTATGTAGGTATAATCAAAGAGATTGGATTTGGATTGGATTGATTGGTATTTTAGCAGAGACAAAAAAAAAGTAACTGAAAAATCCTTCACTAATAGGATTTGATACGATTAACTTAACAGTTAACTCTCCATTATGATTCATAATGTTATCCATTTATGTTTCTTCCAAAATGGCCTTTTTAGGCCCCCTGACCAAGATTATGTCTGGACTTTAAAAGAGACTGTGACCTCTGAGTTTGTTTCGGACTACCGCCGACCTCATCTAGTTTATACAACCCTACTTACAGAAATTAAATCATTATGTGATTTATAATATGTTTGGTATATGTATAGATGTTAATATACTTAACCAATTTGTGCCAGGTCATGTAGGTTTTTGCCAACCATTCGAAATATAATGTATGCAGCAATAACCTAGGCCCAGGTAATAAATTACAACGCTTGACGTACAATTTTTCATATCCATTCTGGTGCAGATTTTTTTATAATAAGTATTTTGTTAAATGGAATAATAAAGGGTTGCATAGGCGTGTCTCTTTTCATGATGGTGTAATTTTAAATTGACCACGAAGAAGGATCTATAAAATATGCACCTATATTTAGCGCGTTATCGCTGCTTTTTTTCTAATTGGAACATTATTTTCAAGCCAGTTTTTTAACCGACTTCAAAAAAAGAGGTTCTGCATTCGACTCGTACGTATGTATGTTTGAATGTCCGCGATTTTCTCAAAAACGAATCAAGCAATTTTGTTAATTATTTCATTAATGTGATGTACAGACGCCAGCACATCAACCTACTACAATCTGTCAAATTTCTTTAATAGATTTTCAACTTTATCACTAAAGTATAAGGTTCAAAGTTGATTGGGAAAATCTGACAGTTTCGGGTAGCTTGATGTGCTGACGTCTGTACATACTTTCAGGAAGGTTTTAGTATACAGAGTATGAGTGAACTTTACACCCTGTTCCTCATACCTCTATACCAGACCACACACTAGACACATACTCGTCTTTTCGGAGGATCCCCCCTTTTCTACAGAGTATAAGTGAACAGGCGGTCGATTCTGTAAAAATCTCACCGTGAAAACTTAGGTGAAGTAAGTTTGTTTTTGCTAGGAATTGACACTATTGACAGCTCACTCCACGCTCACTTTATCTAAGTTTTCACGGTGAGATTTTTACAGAATAGCACCGTTGTACATCCTGTTCCTCATACCTCTATAGGTATATAATAAATTTGGTAATTATTTTTATGTACCAAGTTATATGCATAAATGTTCGGCGTTTCTATGCGAATTTTGATTGATTCTTTTAGTCTTCAATTTTACAATGCAATTGAATTTGTGTGGGGTAGGTACAACTAAAAAGTGAAAAATAAAAACTTTTTTTGTGAAGTCGGTTTAAAAAAAAAATGATTTTTACACTATTATTTTGTCACGCACATGTAAATAGTATGTACAGCAGGCAGCAGTGTTTATCTCCTTTTGGCTGAAATTTTGACTATATTTTAATGGCCAATGTACAAATTTAAAGGAAAAGCAATGAGGTTAGTATATCCCTGTAAACAACAGCACTACGATAATATTTTGAAATCTAGAAGAATAGCGTATGCATAATCAACCTGTATTGTTCCCACTAATGGGACACAGGCCTTCTCCCGGTGAGAGGGAGTGGGCCGTAATCCACCAAGTGCGCCTAGTGCGGGTTGGTAGATGTCACATGTCTTCGAATCTGTAACTCTGTCCTAGAACTAAAAATTGCCGGTTTCCTCACGATGTTTTCCTTCACCAATTTGAGAGCAGTGATCATGAAATTATTTACATAAAGTAAAGCGCTTGATTAGGTTCGAACCAACGACGAAAAATATAAAATACTATTTTTAATAGTAGCACAAATCTCGTAACATACTACTAATTCCTTCAATTCGACAATTCTGGGGATCTTCAAATTCCTGGAATGTCACGAATTCTCGAATATTCCATATTGATTGTCGAGGGCTGAGGCAAGCTCAAGTAAGTACGGCTCTCTCCAGAGACGAGAGAAAACTTATATGAGAGGAAACGCGAACAAAAGTTAGTGTAGAATACACAGTTTTGTCAAATATTCATGGGAAAACAAATGCCAAAATATGTCACTTAAAAACTTTGTGAGAACAGTAGTTTCCACTTTATGTTATTTACCTATATATCTTTATGTTGTGTGAAAGTTCTGTGTTCAGTTTCACATCTATCGGATAAGTCGAATGATAGACAGGCTCTTGCATAAATTACTTACGGTCCCTGTAAGGCGAGATCCCTTTTAAGGGATAATTTTATTAAGTACTTATCTTTTGGTATCCATGCGTGTTAAAAAGGGTGTAATAAGGGATGGACAGTAGTGTGTCATGGGTCTGTAAATAAAATATTTTTTTTAATCTATTTTCAATGTTTCATGGTAAAATTCAGGTGCAATACTTTTGAAAGTTTGTAAACATTGTTGTCAATGTACAGTCGAGCCAACTAATTAGTTTACATAAAGTCTAAATAATGAACGTATAAGTTTCACCCCTTTCGACGTGTTAGGTTCTCACTAACAACACTAAAATTATACCTAAACCATATCACAAGCATCGGATTGAACGCCGCGCTGCTCAATTCCATCAGTGATAATCCACTAGATTAACTATTCATACTGAATTCAATACAATTTGAATACAGTACGATTTGCCAGATTAACGCTTACCATCTCTTTCAGTATTAATTATTCAATTGTAATTATTATTTAGTATGTGGTCAGTGTAAACATGTAGGTATATTTTTGACATCTGGATAGAGCAATTTGATTGATGTGGTACGGATTCGCTTAGTAGTTAACTAAATTGAAATTAAAGTAATTTGTTATGCTTGAATTTGTCACACTCAGAAAAAAAACGTTAGGAATGCGCAAAAAATATGCGTAGCGTAGTAGGTGCTACGCCGTAGCAAGGCGCGTAGCGTTACGAGATTTGTGCTACGAGGAACAACGATCTTCTTTTCAAATCGGCGAAAAATCTAGCTTGGTTATATTATTCAATTGATCTAGTCAATGCTAGCTGGCCATCCAATGACGTCTAAAAATAAACTCAATTTGAACCCTTCAAAGGATTGTTTAAGCACCTAATCGCCTAAACGAGTTGATCAATACATTCATCCAAAAATACAGTACAAAAACACATAAAGCATCAAATGAATGATGGTACATTTAGCCCATGATGCTAACATATTTCGAATTTTTTCGCCATTTTCTTTACCATTGTTATCGACATGAAGAATATTATAACGCTTCATATAAAGTGCAATTTATCATTTTGATCGCTGGATAACGATAAGGTACAAAGAGAGTTTATAATTGAAAAGATGTCCATTTTACTGTCATTCGTGTGAATTATTACTGGTTGAATGTGCGACAGAGTATGTAGAAGTGGGCATAAATGACTGGTTTAGTGTTTTGAGCAAAAACAGTTTTTTTTTTATAAGATTTTTGGAACTACAGTTGGCAAAAGTCCGATCATGAGGATATTTCAAATGCCTACTGAGAAGGCCGTTAACACATTATGACGTAGCTGCAGCGGCATCGCCGCCGCCGCGGCGCCACTTTATTAGTTACCCTTGGATTTGTATGAACCCTTATAAATGGCGCCGCGGCTGCGGCGGCGAGTTTTGATAAGTCTTGATACCGCGGCAGCGAAAAACGCTGCCTTTGCGGCGCCATGTGTGAACGCTCTAACAGAAGTTTTGGCGAAAACCTCCTTTTTAGCTATTAATTTATGACGTCATTATTTGTAATGATACTAAACTATAACTTATTAAGGGGGAAGCGCTAAGGTAGCCCGCGAAATTCAAATTTTCTGAAGTTTTTTGCAATTTGCTGGTCAGTAATAAGTTGTACGTCGATCGAAATATGTATTTACAGAACCATGATCATTAGAATCAGCAATACAACTTGTTAGGTTAGTATAATCCCAAAATGTCAAGATTTCATGAAATAGTCATTCTTTGGGATTACTTGGTCTTAGAGAGTTTTGTTGATGACTTTAATGATTATAATTCTGTAAACACACGTGTTACGGCTGCGAATCATATACTAATCAACCTGACCAGCAAATTGCAAAAAACGTAAAAAAAATGAACTTCGCGGGCTACCCTGGCGCTTTCGCCTTAAGATAGCACTAATAATAATCTTGTACGAAGTTCGGGTCTTCCGGCAAAGTATAGGTAGTAATAGTAGTAGTCTTAAAGGCTTGCTAGTCCTAGCATAAGCATGATATAGCCTATTATGTTCCCACTGATGAGAAACAGGACTCCTCTCTGTAAGAGGTTGGGTGGATCCTCGGGTTGGTGGATGTCATAACTCTTCGATTTTTTTTTCTAGGACGTGCCGGTTTTCTCACAATGCTTTCGTACACCGTTTTGAGAGCAGTGGTGATGAAATAATTTACACAATGTAAAGTGCCTGCCTCGTTTCGAACTCACGACCTCTACTTGTAAGTCGCGCTAACCACAGCTTTGAGCAAAAACTGTACTTATGGCTATATAAAAGACGGGATCTAGATTTACTTTACCACATCTGTAAACCTTCTATTTATATATGTACTTCTTAAGTGACTTTCGTGTATACGCGAAGACGCACTTTGGGTAGAACCTCAAACACAATGTGACCCGATGAACTAGGGAAGATGTGGGCAGCTTATGACCAGTTGAATAGGCTAGTAGGCTAGTACTTGGAAGTGTATAAACATGGAAGCATCTGTAGCTGAACTAGTCTTGTATCTGAACAAACAGCGCCAAATCCCTCAAAACACACAAATAAATATTAGCCCGATTCAATGGGGGAAGTGTCTAGCAGTGGACGTCTATTGACTGATACGATATGATTGATTTAAATAGCTTAAGTCAAGTCTTTTTCTCAAAAAACGGCGAAGGAAAACATCGTGAAGAAACCGGCATGTCCTAGGAGCAAAAATTCGAAGACATGTGTCATCTACCAACCCGCACTGGGCCCGCGTGGTGGATTACGGCCCACTCCCTCTCACAGAGAGGAGGCCTTTGTCCCAGCAGTGGGAACATTATAGGGTGATTATGATATTTATCTCATATCTTGGTACTTGAGAAGTAAGAAACATGATACAACAACAACAATAAATTCCCATTTTTCAAGAACATAACCATTCCTTTCCTAGTTTTGCCAGTTGAGTCACAGTTGAAGCTCGAATTGACCTGCTATAAATAAGTAGATTTGAGGTCAGAACTGAAGTAGATTACCATTAAGCCAGCGCCAGAATCTGTTTAATTGGCTGAACACACAATCGCCGGGGGAGACGAACCACAGACGATAGTTACTCGTCTGTGGTTCGAGCGCTAAACTAGTAGTGTCGCAGTGAGTCTGTCATAAGCTTTAAACTGGTTGCATTTATTAGTTTTGGTTTTGAGTAGGTTGTTCACTTTTTGTTGGTTTATGAGGTAATAAATTGATAAAAGATTTCCTTTATATGGCAGATGGCCACAAAGAGTTAACGACTTTTAAAATAACTGGGACAATTCTTGTAATGTTTTAGAACGTTCACCGTCTGGGGGCCTAAAAAGGCCACTTTAGCAGAATCATAAAAGGATAACATTATGAATTATAATAACGCGAAGACAGTCCGTGTTTTTCTTTTTTTCGCTGCACTACGTAGGTATAATCAAAGAGATTGAATTTGGATTGGATTGATTGGTATTTTAGCACAGACAAAAAAAACAACTGAAAAATTCTTCACACAATAGGATTTGATACGATTAACTTAACAGTTAGCTGTCCATTTTGATTCATAATGTTATCCTTTTATGATTTTGCCAAAGTGGCCTTTTTAAGCCCCCTGATCTGTCTCAATCTGTCAAAAATACATCTAAATTCCCTACATTTTGACAACTTTTTGACATTTGTTTGTCGCCGAGATGAGACTGCGACTAGATTTTGAACGTTTTTTATTACGAGAATTTGTCTTCTGGTTCTTAGCAGCAACAGAGAGAAAAATTTAATAATATTATATCGATCGACGGCGAAGTGCCAATACCTCCTAACTGACATTTTTTGAGAAAATCACTTTTATATCGTTTTGAATTTAGAGGCGTTATTCGCATGTTTTAGTGAAATCGCCTAAGTGTATTTTTAGTTGCAACAGCATTAAATTAAAATGTGGAAATATGTACCTTCCAACTAAAACAACGTGTCTATTTTCGAACGTTTATTTTTCAGTTCGTGTAAGTTTTGGACTTGGTCAGTTAGGTGTTATTGGCACTTCGCCGTCGATATGTAGTTTGAGTTGTTAGTTAGTTCTCCAATGAGACATATTTAAATAATAATAACGACATAATGGTATTTAACATTCATTCATCATTTTTATTTATTTTTTGGTTCACTTCTTATACTTTTTTTTTGGTTCACTTCTTATACTTAATTTGTTTTTTTTTTAACCATTTATAAACAAATACAAACAGGCAGAAAGGGACAAAAATATACGTACAAAGGTGAAAGGTGATGTTTATTTCAAAAGAAATCGAAATAGCCGTTGGTATGAAACAAACCTAGTTAAAGATACTAATTATCATATCTATTACAGAGAAAACCTAATAAATATCTGCAGAATGAACTTTAAACTGAATAAAGATGAAGACACCTGTTTTAAAATTTTAAAGAAGGTACAACGTTTCTCATAAAGCCAGCACTTTTTTAAAGTAACTTCAGAAGAAAGCGTAAAAATGACAGCACTCTCTGAGAATCTTTTTATTTAAAGTTGCAGAAGGAATTTACACAAGTTGTGAGAAGTTGTTTGTTCCGATTGAAGTTCTTGTAGAGATCTTTACATCTAATATAACTTGAAACTTGAACTGTTTGAGACAAGGAACATCTAGCACTATTCGGGTGGAAGTAAAACCGAGCCTTAAAAAAGTAAAAGTTAGCGTCGCGACAATCTGCCGAGAATTATGAGGCGGAAACTCCGCGTGCGTGCTTCTATGAAAATTACCCGACGTAATTTCAGCTTGATGTGTTATACGTGAAATGTATTTTAAAAAGCACTGCTAGTGTAAACACTAAAACTATCCGTTGCGTAATTTCGGAGATGGTGTTGGTAGATTTTTGTAAAATAATACTCGTTTATCGCTGCTAAATATTAAATGACAATGCTCAGTCACAACCAAAGAACGTTCTAGTCTTCTTCATCAACTGCTTAGCGTTTTCTCAAATATGTTGGGGTCGGCTTCCAGTCTATCTGTTTGAGTACCAGTATTTTACACGAAGCGACTGCCTATCTGACCTCCACAACCCAGTTACTGGATACCTCTGAGTAAGACTGGTTGTCAGACTGTCGGGCTTCTGACTACCCGTAACGACTGCCAAAGATCTACGAATGACAACTGGGACCAACGGCTTAAAGTGCTTTCCGAGAAACGGAGGGGTCTTGGTATGTATAAATGGTGACCCATCCACGGACCAACCGCGACAAGTGTAGCTTAGATTGATCGACCCTTGCAGCTGTAATTACTTAGTGACAAGACCCCTCTTACATTCTAGAAAAGAAGGGACTAACACGATAATTGGCGTGATAATTTTTTGACTTCTTATTTGCAACAATAACCAACAATATTCTTGCGTGGTTGAGAAGTGGTAATGAATTGGTGTATAAACAATGCAAGACTTGATGCATGATCGTTAGTAAAAAACTTTTTTACAAAAAAAAAAATCTACCGATTTCCAAAAAAACACTACAGAGTGAAAAATAACTTTAATTTCGGGATTCGCTGTCGTTGGTTCTGTATTTTCGTTTTTTGACACCGATTTCCGAAATTAAAGTTTTTTTTTCACTTTGTAGTGTTTTTTTGGAAGTCGGTTGTTTTTTTTTTTTTGAAAAAAAGTTTTTATTTTTCACTTTTTAGTTGTACCTACCTACCCCAAACAAATTCATATAACACTACTTGCTATGTGAATATCAGGTAGCTATTGAACACATCTGCCTACCCCTTTAAAGGGAACAGGCGTGATGCTATGTTGTGTGATTGTGTGAACAACGCATAAATATGCTATCGGTTGATTTGCTGGCATTTATTGAAGAGTTCCGTTGTCTGTCTCCGAAACTCTTCATCAGATCTTTACGAAATTTAAGTAGGACCATTTCGGAATAAACCTCTTTCGAACAAAAAAAAATTGCAAGTCCGTCTATATATGAGGGAGTTAAGCCCGAACATACATTAAAAAAAATATAAGCTTCCGAATTGAGAACCTCCTCCTTTTTTGATGTCGGTTAAAAACCGTGTCCTAAGATACAGAAACAAACATAATATTAGCTATAATATTTTCAACAATTACTCAAGCTCAACTTACCGGCATAATACATTGCTGCATCAATCTCATTACGTCACAAAAGCTTACAAACATAAGCAGTAATGTCAAGCATGCATTAGTAAAGTTAACACAATATTTTAATGTCATTACTAAACGCGACCGTATCGTGCTACTCGACATTTACTAAATTAACAACTTCATTATATTTATAAAGAATTTTAAGTATTATATTCGCAATGTCGTGCTATTTTATTGTTTTTGTTAATATACTGTGAATTTTTCGCGTAGGTATGCCTGATGTTATAAATTATGACATGCAAATTATATGGCGAATCGTAAAAGTTGGATATGTAATGAAAAAGAAGGGACTAACACGATAATTGGCGTGATAATTTTTTGACTTCTAATTTAGTGGTCGGGTCTCATAATTGTTGGTTTTGTCTTAATTAGAAAATCGCATAACAAAAACCTCTTCTACAGCATAGCTTTTCCAAAACATCACGCCCGTCGGGGAATACAAGCGTGTATCTACAAACTCAAACTCAAAGCATTTATTTCAAATAAACCAATTACTGGCACTTTTGAATTGTCAAGGGGTCGGTCAGAAACATGAAGCTAGTTGCCCATTTCAAAGCGTAGTAGGTACCTATGGAGAAAAACGGGCAAGAACTCACACGGACACTTTTTTAAATCATAAAATTGTTATAAAATATTGCTTACATCATTCATGTTGAAATTATACATGTGAGGACGATGTAGAAAGACGTGCACGTTAAAAGCGTCCGTTATAAAACAGATAAAAAAAAATCAGAAATTAAAATAAGCCGTGGCAGTTAAGAGAGCACAATACCTTTAAGTCCCATGTAATAGAGGATGAGCTTGTTGCCATAAGCCGGGCTCAAATCCAGACTTCACCCAGTAACCCTTTGTCAAATCTGGGTATCTAACTCAGAAAAGAAAAGAAACCTGTTCAATATTCACGTTCCCTCGCAATCGACCTAACCTTGATCGTTATTACTTTCAAATATTTTGAGGGCAGCTTCCAAAATATATGATCCTGAACCCTGACCGACATCAATCAAGTCGTCTCTCGCAGACGTCTCCTTACATGACATTCGATTTTCCCGAGTTCCACCACAAAACCCTGTTTAAGATGAAATGATTCATCTTAAGCAATTCAACATAAATCCACTCTAAATTAAAACCGATCTTACGGAGTTATTATTGGTTTTAATTTAGAGTGGGTTCTTGTCCGTATTCGTCCGTCATTTCAAATGCCATTTTTGATAATTAGGTACAGACAAAATAACTATAAGATAGTATAAATGGTCCTTAAAGACAAAGGAATTCAGCAAAAGTGTTTACGATTTCTCCATAGGTCGGGCATCTCAACTTTGCTTGTTGATTAATCTTTTTCAGGTTGGTTTATTCACTAGAAAAATACCCCTTAGGTATTAGTTTTTCCTGGTAACCCCTGCAACTACGTTTGTAATACGAGAGGGTTCGCACCAATTGTGAAACGGGTGGTGTTTGATATTTCGACCTCTGGGCCAATTCGATATTGCGTGTTTCTTAGATTAAATGCCCAGCAAAGACGTAGCTATAATATATATATTAATATCCCGTGCGCAACCTCCTATACACGGATACCATGATATAATATAATATATTTTGCCTTCATTTCATTGTTAGACGGTCATACCATAATAATATGCAATAAGTTTCAGTGTAGGTTGGTGACGTCATAGAAATATATACATATTATAGCTGCGTCGCGCAGTCACGCAAAGATAGTACCTATTGAAAATATTATCGTAATATGCTTAGCTATGACCTACAGAGGGTGTCAGGGATATTAATGCGGAAACTCCATCATCTGCCTGGCCTTTTTCCAATTATGTTAGGGTCGGCTTCCAGTCTAACCGGATGCAGCTGAACACCAGTATTTTACATGAAGCGTCTGCCTATCTGACCTCCACACCGCAGTTACTGGGTAATACGATACCCCCCCTTGTTAAGACTGGTTGTCAGACTGTTGGGCTTCTGACTACCCGTAACGACTGTCAAAGATCCACGAATGACAGCCGGGACCAACGGCTTAACGTGCTTTCCGAGACATGAAGGGGTCTCGGAATGTAAAGATGGTCACCCATCCACGGACCAACCGCAGCAAGCGTAGCTTAACCTGATCGGTCGACCTGTGCGGCTGTTATTATTTAGCCACGGGCCCCTCCGTTAACGCGCAGTAGGTAATCATGAATTCAGCACATGATGTAACGTAGAAATTTATCATCGGTTATCAAAATAAAAATCTACTGTTCCATAGAAAAGTTCAATACCTACGCGGTCAAAATGTACAGACTCCAGCACATCAAGCTACCCGAAACTGTAAAATTTTCGCAATCGACTTTGAACCTTATGCTTTAGCAATAAAGTTGAAAATCTATTAAAGAAATTTGACAGATTGTAGTAGCTTGATCTGCTGGCGTCTGTACTGAAGAGCAAATTTTTTTTTTAACGACTGACGATAATGATCAACTTAGTGGGTTTCAGAATCATGTAATGAATCCATGGTAACGGGATTCCGTTGGCGCCCTTAGGGCACGGAACTCTAAAAATTGCTTATTCTAATAAACGAGACCCGCTCTTATGAATCATGGTAACAGGAGAAACATCGTGTGGTAACAGTTGGTAGGAGGTAGTTGGTTGGTTGGAGTGTGAAATAATTCTTCGTTCTCCTTAAACCGATGGCATTCCTGAAGATTTTCACTTAATCAAATAGCCCATTGTCGTCAGTCTTAGGTATTGATAAAAAAAAAAAGTATGCCGAATTAAGAAAAACAAAAAAAAAAACAGTGGCACTCCGGGAGTGCCGACAGAAGTGAAAACTTGAACAATTACGTGTGTATTTTGTGAATCGTCTTATAAGCAAAACACGCGCGGTACCGGCTACGGCCATCCGTCTTACAAATTTTCGATCAGGTCACGTGTCCTGACGCGAGTTTAACATTTATTACTCATTACAAAAAAAGTGAACAACGCCGCTAAAGAAGTTTTCACTTCAAAAAAAGTATGCCGAATTTAGAAAAACAAAAAAAAAAGCTGCATCCCACTTATTTCCATAATCGGCCTTTACAGTTCCCACTGCTGGGACACAGGCCTCCTTTCTGCGAGCGGGCCTACTTATTTACGAAACGCTTTTTAAACGAATTACTCCCACCAACGCTGAAAGTACGTTTATATCAGTATTTAACACTCATATTAAAATCGCGTGACAAAAAGACCGGCTATTTATAATTCCATACGCAGACTGGAAGACAAATGGCGCCTGTAGGTGCAAAAAGTTTTTATTCACAATACACAATGGGAAAATGGCGTTGAGCTTATACATTTATCAATTTGAAGTAGAGTTATTTACGTGGGTGACTGTTTTGTTTGTATAATTTTGTGATGTCATTGGTAAAATAACTTTGTTTACAACTTGACAGATTATTTAGGAACTGAACATATTTCCTTCTTACAAATGCTTGGTTATTGAGATCCACTGATACTTTCTCAATAGTTATTTATTTGGAATTAGCAAGACGCAGGCGTTGGATGCGACAAGCACAGAACCGGTCGAAGTAGAGGTTCTTAGGGCAGGCATATGTCCAGGAGAGGACGTCTTTCGGCTGAAATGATGATGATGATGATGAGGCAAGCTGAAGTGGTATTGGCCGGCCATATTAGCCGTAGAACCGATGACCATTGGAGACCGTGAATGGGCAAACGTAAGGACGAGTGACGTCGTGTGATCGCAGGGTGGCTGATAGTAGCTGGATGAGGGTTAGAGTTGCCGAGAATTGAGTTGAATGGCGTGCAATTGTAGAAGCTTATGTCCAGAAGTGAACTGCTGAAGCCTGATAATGATTATTGATTTGGCGAAGTAACTGAGTGTTCACTATGTCGAATATATATCGACTATTAGCTTTATGAAAAGCTCAAAATCAAAGTTTGGAACCCACAGTCGGCTGTTCAGTAGGTAGTTGAGTGCACGACCACCCTAAATTTTATTAATTCTTTTATTAATCCTAAAGCATTTACGACTGACACCCAAATATAGCAGAGGAAATGAAAAATTGGAACCGTTCACCTAGTTTCTGTCGTTTCATAAGGATGTGCTCATGCATGCTTAAGCATATAAGCATGGTCAGCGGGATTGTCCGAAAGGGTCACCGCTGGCCCGGAACATAAAGGGCTAAAGAAGGAACACGGGTGGGTTTTAGTCAGTAAGAGTCTGACACTCCCTTCCGCTCCACCCAGAGCGGGAGGTGTCATTTGATGATTTCCCATCCTGAAAAAAAAGCATATAAGCATATATAGCATAATCAGCTTATAATCTTCCCACTGCTGGGACACAGGCCTCCTCTCTATGAGAGGGAGTGGGCTGTAATCTACCACGCGAGCCCAGTGCGGGTTGGTAGATGTTACATGTCTTCGAATTTTTCGTTCCAGGCCATGCCGGTTTCCTCACGATGTTTCTCTTCACCGTTTGTATTTTATGTAAAGCTTCTGCCCGCGACTTCGTTTGCGTGTAATTTCGGCTCCCGACCCACTGCGTCGCATACTATCGCCCGCCCGCGATATTACTTTGTTTTCAAACATTAATTCTTTTTGCTCGGTTCCCGCCTGTAGCTTTTCTCAAGAATTGAGCTATCAAATGCAAATTCGACTGTTAATTTCAGAGATTAGCACGTTCAAACGCACAAACTCTTCAGTTTTATTAATAGTATAGATATAGATGAAATGTTTTCAATTTCGTTTTAGATGCCATTTACGTCATCCCGCCCTGTTTTCTGAAAATCAATGCCGTAAACTCTAAAACAACAAAAGGTCTCGGAGAATAACAGCGACCTTGTTATAATGTAAACCGACACAACTTTTATTTTAAACGAGATGCCTTCGTCGTCCAGGAATATTGCTTTATATCGGGGTTATTTTATAAAACAAGTTATTTTATTTCTGTAGAAATAAATCAAATTGATCGGTAATATTTTCTCATTGTATGTCTTATTTCTTTTCAGTATGTTTATTTATGTAATTAGGTATATATTATATTCAGTTTTAATAGGTTTATGCGTATATTTAAAATATTTGTTCCTCAATGTTCATGATTGCACCTACCACTGTTTGTTTCTGCATCACCCAAAGGTTGGCTGGTAGAAAATGCCTATGGCATTAAGTCCGCTTCTGTACATTTATGTGCTTGAAGTATGAAATAAATAAATAAATTGCATCGACCTTTGGAAAGAGACAATAGGTTAATTTCGGCTTCGTAGAGCGTTATCTCTGTCGCACGAAATACAAACAGTCCGGTATCTATTAGGAGCTGTTAAAACAATTATGATTTGCTTCTTTTGATAATTAATTATTTTTATTCTTTGTATAAAATACAAAAAAAGTTAAAGGTCGATGTGCAATATTTATCGCCGGGTACTGTATACGCCTAGGTATAGTACACCTTGAAGACTGCTATCTACACATTACACAACATGTCCCGAAATTACTGCACACCACCAAATACCCTAATTAGAATATGTTATATAATAATACATGCACTCTATTTTTACTCATAATTTTCCTGCCCTTAACCCAATTTATTTGGGGTCGGAGCAACATGTCTTTTTCTTCCATACTTCTCTATTAGACGTCATCTCGACAGTCACCCCCTTTCTAACCATATCATCATTCACACATTCCATCCATCGTTTCTTTGGTCTTCCCCTACTCTTATAGCCATCGACATCCACACTCAAAACTCTCCTCACGACATTTTCCTCATTATGCATAAAACATTTTTTATTTATTAAATTATTAAATTAATCAAATTATTTAATAATTAATTTTATTTATTATTTGTTAAATTAGTTATAGGTACTGATAGTAGGGGAAAATGAGAAATGCGTGTTTGTTAGATACAGGCTAGGTATTCTTTTTGCTAACCGAGCAAAAAATGGGTAACACCCGTTAAAAATGTAAATAACGCAAATACAACATGCGTACTTGCTCAAAATGTAAATGGGCAAGACCTTTTGTTTACACACGCGTCGTCGCCTGTTCGTGTATTAAAAACCTTTGAAATTTTAAAACGCGCTCTTACGAATCCTGTACATTTTATTGGTTTACTGAACTTTTGAGCTTATTTGAATACGTATTCAGGTGGCAATCTTGGATGGATATAAGAAAGAAGAGGAATCACCAATAGGAAGTAGGTAGACCACACTTAGAAATGTAAACGTTTAATTACATTAATTAATTATTGTTAGGACCTACCAGGGCTTGAAATACCGGTATTTTTGGGAACCGGTACCATTGGCCTTGGCGTGATACCGGTACCAGCATAGTAATGTGGTAACAGAGTAGTATCTGTAATAATGGTATTTCTAATCAATATTGATTTCTAATCAGTTTTAATCGATCCTTGTAAGAGTGCACAAAAAAATACCAGAAATCGGAGTAGTTGGCAAGAAATCGTGAGGCAACATCAGCCCCAAGAGACAAGAAACTATATGAGGACCACGACCGCTCTGACAAGAATGCAACGAAGAAGAAGAATCAGTGTCGGTACTGTACCGGTACCAAACAAATATTTCCGTAAGTTACAATAAGAAAACAGGAAACAGGTATAGTGAATAAAAAGGCTAGATAATAGGCATTAGCAAAAATAACTTCAAGGTTGCCAACCGTACGAGACTCCTCGTACAAATATGAGATTTGTGGTACGCGCCGGGTACCTGAATTTGGTACCGGTACTTGTTAGATGGATTACCGGTACCCGTCTGGAACTGGTACCCAGGCACCGAAGTTGCAAGAACCAGAACCTGTACTTTTAGTACCGGTTCCAAGCTCTGGTAGTATGATAACACATGACGCTGATTTCCTCCTGATATTATCCCGAAACCTGTTGTTAGTTACGGTCAGCAACAAAAGTCGATTAACACTTCAGTTTTTTAATCTCAGTTATTGAGCAAAATATTTGTTAAAAATTACAGCAGAAGTACTGTGCAATTTTGAACAATTTTTTTGCTGAAGTGTTAGGTAATATTTTGCTCAATAACTGAGATTAAATAAAACCTAACGTGTTAATCGACTTTTGTTGCTGACTGTACACGGATCAAATGTCAAAGTTCTAAAGAATATTCCATAATAATTCTGGCCACTATATAGATACATACCTACCTACTTTCAAGACGGTTTTATTACATTATACCTGACCATACTCAGTCGTTAATATATATACCTACATATATAATATATATAATACTTCCATGTTAAGGTCATGATGTGTTCTAGTCATTCGTTACATACCATGGTGCGTACGTTATCATACGTAGCATTACCTAATTAGATGAAACAAATTCACCAAAACAAATCTAATTAGCGTTTATTAAACAGTAGGTATTTACGCCTTGTCAATTCAATAAATACGATCTTTCAGTAAACTACAGTTTTCATTGAATTTATTTTGCGAAAATTATCAAAGCTGACTAAATGAAATAAACGGTGGAAAGGCATTCTCAGAATTTGCCTTTTGCTGTTTTCAGACTTGTTGAGGTACCTACTACCCTTGTTAATTTTAGTTAACGAAGTGTATAACCGTACCTGTTGGAGTTAGTTATACTAGTTGTTGTCCGTGAGTTCGTTCGCATGTGAATGTTATCCAACACCCTATATGATTGTTGAAAACATATTTTGCAGCACAATTTATGTTTATTTTGTTGAAAAAATATTAGGAGAATTCTGTGTTAACTTAATTTGTAGACGGAATTTAATCGTATAATCATATTTATTATCTAAGAAACAATTAGGTATAATTATTTTCTGGGAATTAGGTATTTGAATATTTGTTAAGTCAGTTTTATTAAGGTTTCTTGGAATTAATCTATTGTTATTAATATTCTGTTCATACTTGATTTGGCAATATGCCAATATACTGTAAATTATTTACAGTGGGATTATAGTCTACTTTATATACGAGTATATTTTTTTACAGCCATTGTAGTCTGGTTAAAAAATAAAAATAAATTGCGTAAAGAAAGTACCTTCAGGCTACAAAACAAATGAAGGCCAATGATGTCTGCAAAATCTCAGAACAAGAGAATATTCCTTTACTTCTTCATATTCAACCTCGAAAACTGAGTCTTTGTAGATATTGGTAAAAGCCTTTCAACAACCGGTGACACTTTCAGTTCCCCTCAGAATGCAGCCAAAATTCCAGGCACAACTGCTACCTCTAGTTCTCAAGCCACAACCACTCAATGTTTTACGTGAAGGACATTCAAAGTTGGACGACTTTGTAGTACACTGTGGCTTGGCTCTGATATTCAAGTGCTTCGATGTGTACGGTAGTTGGAACAATGTATATTCATTAATTTTGGCTATTGTAGGGAGGTAAGTCTGAACTAATATTGATGGAACTTCATTTATTGATGGGTTTGGTAGCTTTTTGTGAAGTTCGTTCGGGACAGCATATGTAACGTAATATTATCTGTTTCTGTGTTATTGTTGAGTTCTGAATTAAAGGGGTGAGTCATACGACATTTCGGCTTGTCTGATTGATGCTTGCATCAGAAAACTTTTTTGGTGCTGCAAGAGATTCAGAGCTCCATTTATATGACGCAAGTTTTTTGCCTGTGGCATTCAATAAATTGAAACATATTTTGCTGTTTCAATCGTTTACAGACTTGCATCGTCTAAGCACTGTTTAGACGGTGCAACTTTTATTGTTGCTACACTTCAACTTAAGAAATGCCACAGGCAAGTAAATCGCATCGTGTATATCAGGCTTAAATCTATAGCTGTGGTAGCCTCTTTTCATCAGGTTGTTTACCAAATAATCCCACAAAACTATTTAATTTTTAAGTGAAAATCATCATTTGCGATCTTTGAACAGTGAACGAAACTGAACCGTCACGCTCGAGTAGGTGACGCTGAATCGGGTATACTCGGTTCCAGTCGGTCGGTGACGCTGAATCGTGTATATATGTATTTCACTTCTATCTTATGGTTATAAACATATCATATCCTCTTTATGGTTATTTCTAGAAATTCGGCGTCACTAGGATATTCTGGCAAGCTGAGCCTTGTAATAATGTTACTCTTTCTGTACCAGAAAAAATATTATGAATATCAAAAATGATGGCTTCCCTTTTGTGCCAAATCAAATCGGACAGAAACATGTTATTTCATGTCTTCGAGACAAAATACGTTTACACATGTCTGGTACTTACTTTCATAATGTTTTATTAGAATAAATATTATGTACGTAGAACTTTTGGTAGTTGCCTGGCGATAGCGCCATTCACGAAGACGCGCCCCACTCTTCTTACTAATCGCTAGTTAATTCCGCTAGTGTTTTAGTATTTTGATACACACTAATTATCCACTAATAAGTACTTACTAAAACTAAAACACTAGCGGAATGTTGCACACTTGTACCGTAAGCGAACTCAAGGATTAATAAATGACGTTCTTTATCATACAAAAGTTGCAAAAGAGTGTAATTCTTTAGCCTCTATCCTTCCAACCTAACTTTCGCCCTAATAGTATTTTAGCTAAACTACATATTTCATAACCCTCACCAAAAACCCGTTACAGTAAAACGCGTAACAGTTGTTCAAAACTTGTTAACGGGATATTCCAAACGATTGCGCAATCAAACGAAATTGAAACTTAAACCTAAACCATAGAGCCTATTGTCCTTTAGATAGTAAGCAGAATAATTCTTTCCCGATTTACAAAGGGACTTTAGCTGGAAGACGTTCGCTGTAATGCGACTTGTTTCAAGTGATTTTTTTCAAGGAAAGTGCTCACTTTCCTTACTTACAAAGGAGTGGATAATACTGAGATGTGACACTACAGGTTTCTTTGTGACGAGTAAAAAGGCTTCCAATAAATGCGTACTTTACTATGAAACTTAACTCCAGTTTTTACTTCCTTTGGAACCCACCTAAAGGGTGCCAACGGGACCCCGTTGGCACCCTTTATTACTAAGGCTCCGCTGTCCCTCCGTTCCTCTGTCACAATTCTGTATCTTTTAACCCAATTTACACTGAGTTTGTACTACTATAACTGCTACTAAAACTAACAATAAAAATGAAATAAAGTTAAAAATTAAATGAAACGTTTTTTTAAACTAAAAATTTTACAAAAAGAAGTGTTATTGTACAGTGATACGCAACCTTAGTACCTTTACAAGATAAACTAAAAATTGTTACTTAATTGAAGACCCCTGAAAATTAATCTGAAAAAAAGAAAGAGATGGAATTAATAACAGTAACTAAGCGACCGGAAATACGCCTCTGCTTAATTTCCTGGAACAGGATATTGTTATATTATTTCAAACCGAAACCAGCTAGACATCCTTTCAGCGCAAAAACGTACAATTTAAAAAACAAGACGACATTCTAAATCGAATTCAATTGAGAGAATTCTCGGGAGGTCTGGCCAAGAAATACGTGTAAAAGACACGGTCTTCCAATTTCTGGCCGATCTTTTATAAAACGAGTTATCCGTGAGTTCGAATTCATTGATTGTCCCATGGAAAGTCAAGACAACTTGGATTCCACTATACAAATTTAATCAGGATGAAAAATCGGAGTCGTGGGAAATACGCTTCCCTTTTTTTAAAATTGGGAAGGCTACAGTGAATTTACATTTGTGGATGAAAACACGTACCTACACCGTCATTGACCATTCGAAGTTAAGACTTTGTTTAAGTTGAATTTACCGATATTACTGTTTAAAGTTATTAGGGTATTTTTTTATTCGGTAGGTAGGTACTATAGGCCAACCGCTTAACTAAGACGTTGCCTGAGATAGCAGCGCGGTGCGGGAGGGGTGTGGTGACGTGATGCGAGAGCTCAGTGATTCCTCAACTTGTGACAACTATCACTCCTCCTGCACCGCGCAGCTAGCGCAGGCAACGTCTCAGTTAAGCGGTCGGCCTATAGAGAAATTGCTCCGTTTGTCTCATGGTCGTAAGCGCGACTTCTGGGCGTGGGTCCTGGGTTAAATTCCTAGGGTAGGTAAAGTTTTATTGGGTTTTTCCATTAATAGGTAACAACCTGGAGTTTGGAAGTTGGGGTCAGTCCATCTAGTTATACTAGTAGTTATACAATGGCGGTGTGATATATTACCGTGCCTCGCTAAGCACTTTAAGGTGAATGCGCTGTTGTAGCCCGCGAAATTCAATTTTTCTTACGTTTTTTGCAATTTTCTGGTCAGTATCAGGTTGTATCTTAATTAAAATATGATTCGCAATTATAACAGGTACGTATTTACAGAATTGTAATAATTAGAATCACACTAATATTATAAAGGCGAAAGTTTGTGTGTGTGTGTGTGTGTGTATGTCTATATGTTTGTTACTTCTTCACGTTTAAATGGCTGGACCATGACCGGGGTAGATCTGAGAGTGGCGGTAGGAAGGCTGAAGGCCAAAAATACCGCCCCAGGACCCGACGGCTTGCCAGGTAAAGCCTGGGTCCTGGCCTCGAGGGCTCTCGGGCCTCGACTGGAGGCGCTCTTAAGCGCATGTATGGAAAGAGGCCAGTTTCCACTCCGTTGGAAGACGGGGAAGCTGGTCCTCATCCAGAAGCCAGGGCGCCCTGCGGACTCTCCGTCCGCATACCGGCCCATCGTGCTGCTCGACGAGGTGGGCAAGCTCTTTGAAAGAGTAATTGCGGGCCGCCTCGTCGGGCACCTGGTGAGGACGGGGCCGGATCTTGCGGACAGCCAGTTCGGCTTCCGCAAGGGGCGCTCGACGGTGGATGCCATCATGCGCGTGAGAGCCCTCACGACGGGGGACGCAGTGTCCCGGGGTGGGGTCGTCGTGGCGGTGTCACTCGACATCGCCAACGCGTTTAACACCCTGCCCTGGGGCTGCATTGGGGAGGCACTCCGGTATCACCGGGTGCCGACCTACCTCCGTCGAGTAGTCGGGGCGTATCTGACGGACAGAGCCGTCATCTACCCCGGTCGCGATGGGGAGTGGAACCGGCGAGAGATGTCGTGCGGTGTCCCACAGGGATCGGTTCTGGGGCCGCTCTTGTGGGACATCGGTTACGACTGGGTGCTGCGGGCCGACCTCCCTGATGGCGTCAGCGTGGTCTGCTACGCTGACGACACGCTAGTCCTGGCGCAGGGGAGGTCGCATCAGGCGGCGGCCGACGCGATGACACGCGGGGTTGCGATAGTCGTGGAGAGGATCCGGCAGTTGGGTCTCGAGGTGGCATTGCACAAGTCCGAGGCCATGTCGTTTCATGGGCCCCGGAACACGCCACCATCGGGATCCCAACTAACGGTAGGAGGGGTTCAAATCGGCGTCGAGACGACGATGAAATACCTGGGTCTCGTCCTTGACAGCCGGTGGAACTTCGTCGAGCACTTCCGACGTTTGGCTCCCAAACTGGAACGGGCCGGGGCCGCCTTCAAGCGGCTCCTGCCCAACCTGAGGGGGCCAAACGCCTGCCGGAGGCTTTACGCGGGGGTCGTGCGGTCAATGGCCCTATACGGGGCCCCGGTGTGGGCGCGTTCACTGCGGCGGCGAGCCGCCCATTATTTGAACGCGCCCCAGAAGGTGGTAGCCGTAAGGCTGATCCGGGGGTACCGCACGATCTCGGGCGAGGCGGCAAGCCTCCTTGTCGGACTGCCGCCATGGGATCTGGAGGCGATAGTCCTCGCGCGCCTGTATGAGTGGCGCGCGGAGGCACTACGTCGGGGGGAAACTCCGCTTCCGCAACAAATTGCGGCGGAGCGGACGGACCTCCGGCGCGATCTCATGGCGGCATGGAAAGAGCGACTGTCGCAACCCAGCGCAGGGCACGCCACGATAGCGGCGATAAGACCCCTCTTTGAGGAGTGGCTAGAGAGGCGTCACGGCGCCCTCACCTACCGCCTGACGCAGGTCCTCACCGGACACGGAAGTTTCGGGAGGTTCCTGCACATAATCAGGCGGGAGGAAACGCCCGGGTGTCACCATTGCCAGGATCGCCCAGAGGACACGGTGGAGGTCTGCCCCGCTTGGGCGGAGCACCGCCGTGTCCTCGTAGAGGCGATCGGCAGCGGCGGCGACCTCTCGCGTCCGGCCCTGGTTCAAGCCATGGTCCGGGGCGAGAGGGAGTGGGGGGCAGTCGCCTCCTTCTGCGAAGCAGTCATGCTAGCGAAGGAGGCGGCGGGACGGCTGAGGGAGAGAGCCTCCCGTCCCAGCCGCCGCGGGAGACGCTCCGGGCGTCGGGAGCCGCGCGACGACTCCCGGCCACCGTAGGCGGGGGCCTGCGGGCGGAGAGTAATGGGTAGCTCACCGTCCGATCAGGACCAGGCCCGTGCCGGACGGCGCGTACGTGTTCCACGCGCGCCTCAAAGAGATGTCAGCATGAATTGAAGGGGCCCGATAGGGCCGAAGCCTGCCGGGCCAGCGGGATTGTCCGAAAGGGTTACCGCTGGCCCGGAACATAAAGGGCTAAGGAAGGAACACGGGTGGGTTTTAGTCAGTAAGAGTCTGACACTCCCTTCCGCTCCACCCAGAGCGGGAGGAGTCATTTGATGATTTCCCATCCTGAAAAAAAAAAAAAAAAAAAATGGCTGGTCCAATTTTGATAAAATTTTGTATGGCGGTAGCTGAAATCTTGGATTAACATATAGGCTACTTTTTATCCCGGTATTCCCACGGGGTCGATATTTACACGGGTGAAACCGCGGGGCGCCGCAAGTCATTAATACATATTTCTACGTTAAAGAACAAATCTCTTGGAAAAGTGCTTAAGGAACAAATCTAACTTAATGAGATAATATATTAATGATTCTAATGACTATCATTCGAATACATATCTATTATAGTCGCGAATCATATTTTGATCAAGATACAACCTGACACTGACCTGCAAATTGCAAAAAACGTAAGAAAATTAGAAATTCGCGGTGTCACTGCGCATTCACCTTAGTCGTCTACAGCTAATCTCTCTTCAGTCGCGTCGGTATGCGTGCCGTCCCATTGGACTTTGAGAATGAGGGAAAAGAAAGGGCACCTGTGTCTACGTACAGTGCGTGAAAGATGAGACTTGACTCCGCCTCCCCCGCTCTTTCCGCCGCCCCTATGACGTCCGCTGAGAGATTATATTGTTAGGACAGAAGTTAAATCACAATTAAATAGAAGAATTATTTGATATCCTAAAAACTAATTACATGAATTATAAAAAAAATTATCAACCATAGCAAAATTACAATCAAAGGAACAAAATCATCACTAATCAAATTAAAGGAATCAACAAGAGATTATTGAGATACCGAACGGATGACAGCGGACAGCTGACGGATAGCCATCGGATAGCGCTTCTGCACGCAACGCTGTCAAAAACCATAGACAGCCAAACAAAGACCAGAGAGCCTGGTCTGCCGCCTGCGGTAGCCTCCTTGCAGTGATCGCGTCCCACGCGCTCCTGGGCCGGGCCGGTAGTATCCAACAATATATAGTCTTTTGTTTGTGATTGACTGGAAATTGTTTCTTGTTACATAAGAAGTATTCTAGAACAATTTAATTTTTTTGTAGGGGAAATCTCCCGTCGTTGTGGCATCAGCCGGTCGATTCTGTAAAAATCTCACCGTGAAAACATAGGTGATGTGAGTTTGTTTTTGCTAGGGATTGATACTATTGACAGCTCACTACACGCTCACTTCACCTAAGTTTTCACAGTGAGATGGTTACAGAATCGCACTGCTGATCATTTGATTAAAAAGTAATTTTTATAGGAACATAAAAGTTTAAAAGTACTTAGTTTTATAGGCGAACTAGATTCCACTATTTTTTATTGAACGTTAAATACTTTACTGAGTTTCGCGTAAATGTTTGTTGAATGTAAGGATCGAGGTATTCATATAATTACTTAGTATCCAATTCAATTTACGATGCAACAAAATAATTATTGTTTTCAGTCACAGTACCTAAGATAAAAACTTTTTTACAAAAAAAAAAAAATACACCTGATTCCAAAAAAGACAAACGTGAAAAATTTCGGAAGTCGGTGTCGTTGGGTTCGCATTTTCGTTGTTTGCCACCGACTTCCGAAATTAAAGTTTTTTTTCCACTTTGTAGTGTCTTTTTCGGAAGTCGATCGTTTTTGAAGTGAAAACTTCTTTAAGCGCGTTGGGCATTTTTGAGATTGGAAAAAACCATTGAACTCGCGACACTGTTACCGACATTCGGATGTGTTCGGCTGTCCTCGGGATGTACTCGGTTTTAAAACCGATATGTCAGTGGGTGATGGCAAAATATTCTGTTTGTGTTTTGTTTTCACTTCTGTCGGCACTCCCGGAGTGCCACTTTTTTTTGTAAAAACGTTTTAATTTACACACAAATTAATATAACACTACTTGCTGTGTAAATATCAGTGACATGAAGTTATTATAACATCATCAATATAAACTAAGTGACAAAAATACGTATTATTGAAGCTAACTCAAAAACTACCCAAGCAAAGTTGCTAAAATTTATATGGGACCACCCTTACCAATAAAAAATATTTTGTGAAATCGTTTTACAATTGCCGGAGATATCGCGTAACATACTCGTACATACAAAAAAAAATACAGTAGGATTGAGAACCTCCTCCTTTTTAAAGTCGGTTAATTATGTAAAGATACGGCACTTATAGCCAGAATGCGTCCAATGACAAAACGCAATTTCATTTGCTCGAATTTTTACCAGTAATTTTGTATTAAAAACCAAACCACTGAACCGAATTTTCCAACAAATAAAAAAAATATTTTTTAGTGTTATTTTTGACATCGACACTAAGAAGAACGTTTTTATTTGAAATAACTGAAAAGCGGATATTAAGGCGTGGGTAGACGTGAATTGGGCTTCATTTAGGATACATTAGAACCTTTTTATTCCGTAACCCTTACAAGATTTTTTTTCAAAAAAATATATATTAATCTACACAATATAAAGCATGTCCTCTTCGCTTCAAAAAAAATAAAAATATATTTGAAATATCATAAATAAATACGCAAAGTGACCTCTGTTTTTGTAACTTACTACCATTTTTCTCCTAAACTATCAATCACAGGATCTTTTAATTGCCACCAATATATTATATTAAGTAATGCCGATGTCCCCTTCGGCTTATTTTTGCCAATAACTTTCTTAATTATTTATAATCGATTTTTTTACGTAATCGCTACTCGCAGATCGCGTAGCCACCCCTCCGGCGCCCAATAAATCAGTGCGGGACGAGACGCTGTGCTGAACGGACCTGTGATACTTTTCTCCGCAAACACACTTTGACGACACGGTTGGCGCAGTGGCTGAGCGATTGACTGCTGCGCTGCGTGTCGCGGGTTCGATTCCCGCACGGAACAAATATTTGTATTGCCTACAGGTAGTTGTTCCGGGTCTGGCTGTTTGTGTCGCGCATCCACGATACAGGAGTAATTCCTAGTGTGGGGCAACGTTTTCTTTAAAAAGAAAGAAAGAAACAAAATTATTGTCGGTAGCCCAACCAATTAGAATTTTAAAGTAGGTATACACAAAATTAGTAGGTATACGGTACAGACTCTATAACATAAACTAATACGAAAAGAGAATTAGGTCTTTATTACTAAACCATAAACGGTGAAAACTAAAATTTTTTCTAAACTATACCCCATTCGCAATAAGATTAGACATTGAAATAAATCTTTTTTACAGTCCGTTCAACCGATTTTGACTTCTATTGCGTTGGTGGCATGACAAATGGCAGCTGCAATAAACAGTTGGTATTATAATCACGTTTTTGCTTTTAATGCCGTCCTTATGCCTACGGAATAGAAGTAAAAATCGGTTGAACGGACTGTAAAAAGTTTTGTTTAAATGTCTAATCTTATTGTAAATGGAGTATAGGTAAGTACGCAGTTTACTAAAATTATTCTGAGAATCCGATGCACAATCGAATTACACGGTTAACTTTATAAAAATAAGGTCTTATTTCGGCCCAATATTTTCATAGAAAAGAGCACCTCGCAACTAATAATGAACTCTATTTCGACGGGAGAAACGTTTTATTATTCTGTTCGTATTGTCTGCCTTTGTAGAAGCCGTTAGCCACCGCCAATCCGCCATTATCACACAAAAATGTTTTGAAGGGCACTATTATTTTGTAAATCATTTATGGTTGATATTTCGGTATTATGAACGTAAAACTATGTCAACAAAAAGTATGAAAGTATAAGTAACGAACATGGATGTTAAACATTTTGTCAATTTTATTTTTATAAAGTTTGTGTAGATATCTACAACATTATTTTTAGGATATGCGAAACCTGAATATACTAGTTTGTTCAGAATCAGTAACTGAATCGATTCCAATAATTTTTACACCCATGTTATATTTTGTTCCAAAAATATTTTAATTAAATTTTATCACAATACAATCATTAATGAATTACAATACAATCACTGTACGATTAGGTATCATCCAATGAGTTCATCAATAGCCCTTTACGTTTCAGGGTCACGGTTACCTGATAAGACAGTCCCACGACCCGGGCAGGCGTTTGGCCCTCTATGGGGGCTCCGTCAGAGTGCTGAGAGCTCTTTGAGGCGCGCGAAGTACGTTATCGCGAAAGTTCTTTACTGCGAACTACGTTATCGCGAAAGTTCTTTACTATGAACTACGTTATCGCGAAAGTTCTTTACTGCGAAATACGTTATCGCGAAAGTTCTTGATTGCGAAGTACGTTATCGCGAAAGTTCTTTACTGCGATGTACGTTACAGCGAAAGTTTGTTATTGCAATGTAAGTTTGCAATAACAAACTTTCGCAGTAACGTACATCGCGGAAATGAACTTCGCAATGATGACGTACACTCAAATATTGTGTCAGTTTGGTGACAGCGGTTATTTTATGAATATCGACAGTTTCACTCTTTTTTTTCTATTCCGTGATTGAACCCAACATTTTGCATTATAAAATCGTTGTTTGTTTACAGCTCCACTGCCAATAAATAGCCTAGTTTTAATAGATTTTTTTTTGTCATTGTTCCTCTCAAACAAAGCACCTGCCATCCAATCTCTTCACCACCCTTGGTTGACTGGTAGAGAATGCCTAAGGCATTAGGTCCGCCTTTGTACCTTTTTGTGCGAAAAGTTTAAATAAATAAATTATTATCACCCAACGTACAACAAAAATCGGTGCATATAATAAATTATGGAGAAAACATGTATAATTTTGTTTTAAATAAACTCACGACTCAAGATATTACAGATTGAGGAAAGAAATTGGGTAATAGCAACAACGACATTTATTTATTACACTTACACAATGATCTTCGTGACTTTTCAGTTCTACTACCAAGAGTCCCCCAAGTACTCAAGAGTCACCACCTATTTATTGAACATAGTTTGCAACAAGATCGAAACCAAACAACAGATGATAAAGAAACAGAAGATACCAGGTTCTTTATGTTCTTTAACAATCTTGAGTGAAATAGATAGAACAGTTTGTTCCATTAACTTAAATTAATTTTGTTTCAGACTAAAATCTATTGGTAGACGTATTGTAAATGTAAGCCATTTTTTTAAAGAACTACAGAATATAATTATCATCCCATGAGCCTTTGAATTGCGGCTTACAGTCGATTGAAATTATATCTGAACCACTGACAGGCCTAATGACTAAATTGACGCTGAAGTGTCGTTTATGCAATATGATTTTGTAATCGATGGAAACAATAGTCCAGAAAAAAATAACCTAAATACATGTGGTGTGGTTGGTACAATAGTCGCAGGATGTGGACACGATCAATTTCAAGAAATTACATCACATCCGGCCTAAAATATACGACTATCATATGAACATTGTAAACAAAAAATTTAATTTTTTCATACAGGGTGTCCCAGAACTCAACGTCAAGCCGAAACGAGGTGACAGGATTGATCATAACCATCACGAGAAAAATCTGAAAAAAAATCTATCCCGTTCAGTTTGAAAATTATGGGCATTTTAAGAAAAACCTAGAAATTTGATCAAACTGTAACATTTTTCGGTTATTGTGGTTATTCTTTTTTATTTTTGTTCATTTGAACTTTGGAAACGTAATCCTAAATAACATTTCTAGAATTCCAATAAAAAATAATGACACAATTGCCTCAAGTTTCCGAGAATTGAGACTATTCGTTAAACTACGAATTTAAAATTTTCAAGATTCGTCGACTTTGATAGGCCCTCCTTTAAAAAAAATGTACTAAAGTGCCTTGGCAAGTGGCATTAAAAGTTGGCGCATTTAATCAGAATTCTAAAATGGTACAATACTTGTTAGTTCCATACAATAAAAAAGAGTAAAAAAATTAAAACCTCAAGTAACCCGATTTTTGCTATCTCAATTAAAATATTTTTGATTCGCACAAGCTCTAGGTAGGTTCTTAATTTTAAGGCAAAATGATGAGAGAGATGGACAGTGGGTATGTTTGCCATGAGTGAGCGAGACAGATAGTGACGCCACTTTTATTAAAGTGAAAAAAGTGTAAAAAAGTTAGTAAAATAATGAAAAATCTTGATCTAGTTTAATTTAGGTTTGTGGGAATAAAAGTCAGATAGAGATATAACGTTTTTTATTACAATAAAATATAAGCCCATTGAGAACGTAGCCGACCTGCATGAACGCATTTCTCAAGCAGCTGAGGAGATCAACTCTCGAAGATATGCCCGACTAATAAGTAGATCTTTTTTAAGAAGATGTAGGGCTTGTATTGAGGCTGATGGTAAACAATTTGAACATTTATTGTAATAAAAATGTTATTTCTCTATCTGACTTTTATTCCAACAAACCTAAATTAAACTAGATCAAGATTTTTCATTATTTTACTAACTTTTTTCACTTTTCACAAAAGTGGCGTCACTATCGGTCTCGCTCACTCATGGCAAACATACCCACTATCCATCTCTCTCATCATTTTGCCTTAAAATTAAGAACCTACCTAGAGCTTGTGCGAATCATAAACATTTTAACTGAGATAGCAAAAATCGGGTTACTTGAGGTTTTAATTTTTTTACTCTTTTTTATTGTATGGAACTAACAACTTGTATTGAACCATTTTAGAATTCTGATTAAATGCGCCAACTTTTAATGCCACTTGCCAAGGCACTCTAGTACATTTTTTTTAAAGGAAGGCCTATCAAAGTCGACGAATCTTGAAAATTTTAAATTCGTAGTTTAACGAATAGTCTCAATTCTCGGAAACTTGAGGCAATCCTGTCATTATTTTTTATTGGGATTCTAGAAATGTTATTTAGGATTACGTTTCCAAAGTTTAAATGAACAAAAATAAAAAAGAATAACCACAATAACCGAGAAATGGTACAGTTTGATCAAATTTCTAGGTTTTTCTTAAAATGCCCATAATTTTCAAATTGCATGGGATAGATTTTTTTTTATATTTTTCTCGTGATGGTTATGATCAATCCTGTCACCCCGTTTCGGCTTGACGTTGAGTTCTGGGACACCCTGTATATACATATTATGTTCCATGATTTTTTATTTTCCTTTAATACTTCTGCAATAAGTTTTACCAATGTAATTATAAGTAATAGATATTTTCAACTAACAGTTTTAGTAGTCTGACAACGGTATAATTTTGTTGTCATGGTAACACAACAGCAACATCATATACATTTTGTTAGTATAATAGAACCCTTCAAAATCACGCAAATTGGCGATGTTATAGGTAACCCGGTCTCGGAAGGATGGAGTCAGATTGACAGTTTTGGTAAATCTGACCGGTCCTTCCAGGTTCATAATTCCCAGATTTTTTTAAAGTAAGTAGTAAATTTTATCGAGTAAATCAAGATATACAATGGTAACATGTAAAAGTCTCTTCATCATAGTTAAACCTAAAACGCGTAAAAAGTATAAATTATACAATATACATAATTATATTTTCCCTTGCTTTCGGTCTTGGACATTCAAAAGGTTTTACACCTCTGCATTAGATACAGCTACTGGAAGCGATAGCGATAGCATGCGGCGGGCGGCGGGGGCCGGGCGCCGGGCGCCGGGCGCTGCGATGATGCAACATTTAGCACAAAATTATATTCGCGTTGCACGAAGTTATTGTTAGGGGTGGGGAGGCGCACGCGGGGGGCTTTGTCTTAGTAACGCCCACATGAGCAAGGTCAATGGCGTAGATCCAGCCCTTAAATAAATAGCGACACGCCCGCCCGTGCTTTACACGGGTGGGCAATGGGAATGGAAACAAATCAAAACAGGAGCTACTGTTCTAAATCAGACTTAATATTATATTTACTATACACACACACACATAGGTACATAGAAAACCTTCCGGAATAAATGCACCAAATGATGGTGAAAACCACATCAAAAGCCATCGTGTGGTTTAGAAGATGTAAACGGCCACAAGCACAGACATGAAATCTATATATATATAGATATACACGTTAAGCCGTTGGTCCTACGCCTGATCGCTCTCCTGTCGTGTCCCATCGGACTATAAGAGCTATTACGCACTGTCGACTGGTCGCTGGCGACTTAGTCCCTCGGCGACCAAAACAAGCAACATCCGGCGACCAAGTACGTAAACACCTATTTAAACTATAGTAAGACACAGTCGCCGTCGACCGAGTCGCCGGCGACCAGTCGACAGTGTGTAACAGCACTAAGAGTGAGGGAAGAGAGACAGCACCTATGTATGTCTGCACATACACTTGTGGACAACAAAATCTCCCGGGTCGAAGGCTATATACCGGGAGCCGGTGACAGTAAAATTGCACTTACACGGATTCTAAAGTTTCGTATACGAATAAATAGTATTTAATTATAGGTACAAGATGAGCCCGGTGTGCCAGGTCTTATCCTGGCAGAAGTATTTTTAATTATTTTTTGTATTTTTAAAAATTGCTAATAATTTGCACTTACACGGATTCTCATGTTTTATATATCATTTTATTGCAAATTTTGTGTACTTTCTAAAAAACTTGGTGTGACAGCTCTGATCCTGGCAGAAATGTCTGTCACACCGACTTTTAATAATGAAAGTTCAACAAATTTTGCACTTATCGCGGATTTAGGTTTTCTTGGTTTTAATCTCTTCCTTTCTACTTCTACTCTTAAAATATCTCGGTGTGACAGCTCAAAACTTGGCAGAAATATCTGTCACACTACTTTGAATTATGGCTTCAACCCCAAAAATTTATTTTTATATTTTTAAGAATTCCTAATAATTTGCACTTACACGGATTGTCATGTTTTATATATCATTTTATTGCAAATTTTGTGTACTTTCTAAAAAACTTGGTGTGACAGCTCTCATCCTGGCAGAAATGTCTGTCACACCGACTTTTAATAATGAAAGTTCAACAAATTTTGCACTTATCGCGGATTTAGGTTTTCTTGGTTTTAATCTCTTCCTTTCTACTTCTACTCTTAAAATATCTCGGTGTGACAGCTCAAAACTTAGCAGAAATATCTGTCACACTACTTTGAATTATGGCTTCAACCCCAAAAATTTATTTTTATATTTTTAAGAATTCCTAATAATTTGCACTTACACGGATTGTCATGTTTTATATATCATTTTATTGAAAATTTTGTGTACTTTCTAAAAAACTTGGTGTGACAGCTCTCATCCTGGCAGAAATGTCTGTCACACCGACTTTTAATAATGAAAGTTCAACAAATTTTGCACTTATCGCGGATTTAGGTTTTCTTGGTTTTATTCTCTTCCTTTCTACTTCTACTCTTAAAATATCTCGGTGTGACAGCTCAAAACTTGGCAGAAATATCTGTCACACCACTTTGAATTATGGCTTCCACCCCAAAAATTTTTTTTATATTTTTATGAATTCCTAATAATTTGCACTTACACGGATTGTCATGATTTATATATCATTTGATTGCAAATTTTGTGTACTTTCTAAAAAACTTGGTGTGACAGCTCTCATCTTGGCAAAAATGTCTGCCACACCGACTTTTAATAATGAAAGTTCAACAAATTTTGCACTTATCGCGGAATTAGGTTTTCTTGGTTTTAATCTCTTCCTTTCTACTTCTACTCTTGAAATATCTCGGTGTGACAGCTCAAAACTTGGCAGCAATATCTGTCACACCACTTTGCATTATGGCTTCAACCCCTGAAAATCATGAGAATGATACATACTGGAATTTTCTTTAATTCTCTTTTTAATTTTCGACGGAAAATATAGTTATGCCATCTACAATTCTTTCTCTTTCTACTTTTCTTTTTTAAGTATTTACTTACTAGGTATAATATATTATACCTGAGTTACCCTAGAAGCCTTGAAAATGTTTGGCTCATCGTTGTTTTTCAGTCAGTTGCTTTGGAGCCCTGTTGAAAGTTACAAAATTCCATTACTGAAGTTCGTCTATTTTTTTTTTAAATATCTGCTGTTTAAACAATTTCAAACGTTATTGCATTTTTTATCAGTATTTCAAGATGAAGTACTTACTTAGTTTGTGATAAATCGTGTTCAGTGAATGAAAAAATTATTGCATTTGAAAATGAAGACAAACTGAAAATATCTCAACATCATGTTTGTATATAGCTTAATCGTAAGGCCTTCATTTTTTATTTGTCTTGTTCCTGTATTGATTAAGTAACTAACATATAGAAATTAACCAAATTATGAATGAATGGAATGTTTAATTTTATAAATAAATAATAGTTTTCACCAATACATTTGAAAAAATTTTATGACCTTCACTTTCCTTCCTGGTATTAATTTATTTCGGTATGCATCATTCTCATGATTTTCAGGGTTTGAAGCCATAATCTAAAGTGGTGTGACAGATATTTCTGCCAATTTTGAGCCGTCACACCGAGATATTTCAAGAGTAGAAGTAGAAAGGAAGAGATTAAAACCAAGAAAACCTAAATCCGCGATAAGTGCAAAATTTGTTGAAATTTCATTATTAAAAGTCGGTGTGACAGACATTTCTGCCAGGATGAGAGCTGTCACACCAAGTTTTTTAGAAAGTACACAAAATTTGCAATAAAATGATATATAAAACATGACAATCCGTGTAAGTGAAAATTATTAGGAATTCTTAAAAATATAAAAATAAATTTTTGGGGTTGAAGCCATAATTCAAAGTGGTGTGACAGATATTTCTGCCAAGTTTTGAGCTGTCACACCGAGATATTTTAAGAGTAGAAGTAGAAAGGAAGAGAATAAAACCAAGAAAACCTAAATCCGCGATAAGTGCAAAATTTGTTGAACTTTCATTATTAAAAGTCGGTGTGACAGACATTTCTGCCAGGATGAGAGCTGTCACACCAAGTTTTTTAGAAAATACACAAAATTTGCAATAAAATGATATATAAAACATGACAATCCGTGTAAGTGCAAATTATTAGGAATTCTTAAAAATATAAAAATAAATTTTTGGGGTTGAAGCCATAATTCAAAGTAGTGTGACAGATATTTCTGCCAAGTTTTGAGCTGTCACACCGAGATATTTTAAGAGTAGAAGTAGAAAGGAAGAGATTAAAACCAAGAAAACCTAAATCCGCGATAAGTGCAAAATTTGTTGAACTTTCATTATTAAAAGTCGGTGTGACAGACATTTCTGCCAGGATCAGAGCTGTCACACCAAGTTTTTTAGAAAGTACACAAAATTTGCAATAAAATGATATATAAAACATGAGAATCCGTGTAAGTGCAAATTATTAGCAATTTTTAAAAATACAAAAAAAAATATTTCTGCCAGGATAAGACCTGGCACACCGGGCTCATCTTGTACCTATAATTAAATACTATTTATTCGTATACGAAACTTTAGAATCCGTGTAAGTGCAATTTTACTGTCACCGGCTCCCGGGCTACTAGTCTCCATTGAGATTAGCCGCCATGGCCGATATACGGTGAGAACTATTATTATTACTATAGATATATAGATATTCATAATAATAAAATATTCATAAAGTAGATCGAGTTTCATACAAATTCGTCACGTGTGATACGACATTGCTTCGCAAATATAATTTAAATTAAATACTTCTTTCAACACAATGATTAAGGGCGATAACACACCCAAGAAATTATACAGCTCGCCCAATAATCGTGTTACAAAACACAAATAAAACGCTGTAAACGCGCCATTAATACATTCTGATTATTATTTCGTAGTCAATTTGCATGAAAACAAAAGTAAAGTGACTAAGGGCAGACCGCTAAAATTATTTCCGCTCCTAAAAAATAAGCGGGGATTTTACATAATTCACGGAGTCGAAAATCCGTGGCGCATTATTTTTTTTGACTTTGCGCGGTATTATCCGGATTTGAAGCTCTATTGTGGGGTGAACCTACGTTTTTCCATTGGTGGTAGTTTTTCAAGACGCAAAGGTCTGTGGGCAATTTTTTTACAGAGCTTAGTAGTCAGGTACAATATTTTCTTGTAGTTCTGCACTTTTGTAAGTAGTTTGTTTGTAGTTACAATGAATTAAGTGAAACTTGCGTCTACAACTTACACGGTGAAAATAATAATTGTTTATTTTATTAATTAATACAGCTTTATTTTTTGGAGGCCTCATTTAGATTTACTATTGATAATTTAAGTACTATTGATAATGTAAATATTAATTTTTACGGACATTTTAGAATCAACTTATAACGGTACCCAAATATTACCTATTTGGTCAACAAGCTTGTAAATTGTAAAAAAAAAACTTAAATAGTAATGTGTCTAGAGAGTTCTGACAGAATAGTAATGTTTCCATTACATCCGCGTAAATAAACGAGACGATTAATGTTCTCCCGAAATCTTCAAGTTGCCAACTGTGAACGTCAACTTAATCCCTATTTGAGGAGAATAAATTAAAACTGACAAAGTACGGAAGGTAGGGTAGGTTCAAGAAACCTTTTATATTTATTGCAAAAGTTCAGATGTGATTTGAATAATTATTTTAAATTTAAAACCGTCTGCGTACTGATATTATGCATTGAGTTTAATGTTTTAAATTAATGAAATACACGGGAGGTGAGATTTATGGTTGAAGTTTCAATGAGATTTGATATTGTTTGGTTAGTTACGTAGTAATTGTGTTTAATAAAACATTACTGCACAAAATTGAAAAAAACAGGCAGGAATTACGATAAATCACTTATTTAATGTTAACATTGTTATTTGATTAAATTTTATTTCATTTATTAAACTAAATAAATATAAATTATATTTTTAAATATTAATATAAAAAGAAATATAAAAACATTTAAAAATATATAAAAAAAAATATTAAATACATTATTATTTATTTATTTGATATTATGTATTGTGGTCAAGGTGGGTCAGGATATTGAAATCACTTCCATTGAGGGTCAAACTTTTATACTTTTGCCACACATTTCACTCCATAACGTGCCCATGTTGGGGTCTCTTGGCAGGCAATCTCTTGGTGTCAATCTGTCAGGCTGCCACGTCAGTGACAGTCTGCCACAGAGGACTGTTAGGACAGAGGTTTTCGTACACCGGCACCGCCATCATTCTTCTGCCTTATACCAATTTATTTGGGGTAAGCGCAACATGTCTTTTTCTTCCATATTTCTCTATTAAGGCTCCTACAAACAGGCGCGACGCGCGACGCGAATCGCGCGCCAAAGACACCGCTCGTTGCGCGACTTGCGGTGCCTTTGTGTCGCGCGCGATTTTATCGCGTGTCGCGCCTGTTTGAAGGAGCCTTTACTCATCATCTCGGTAGACACCCGCTTTCTTACCATATCATTGCAATTGGCGACTATGTAAGGCCGAGACTTTTGTGATCTATAGTATGCCAGTACATCAAGCTACTATAATCTGTCAAATTTCTTTAATAGATTTTCAACTTTATCGCTAAAGTGTAAGGTTAATTGGGAAACTTTGACATTTTCGGGTAGCTTGATGTGCTGGCTTCTGTACTTGAGATAAATTATACATAGAAGCTGTTGGTGTACCTAAATAAATAAATAAATAAATATCATCATTCACACAGTCCATCCATCGTTTCTTTGGTCTTCCCCTACTCTTATCGCCGTCGACATCCATACTCAAAAATCTCTCTCTCTCAAACATTTTAAAAGAGTAAAGGTTCTTGCCCATTCTTCTCCATACGAAAACTACCTTTTGGTATGGGCAACTAGAATCAATTCTATTTTGTTGTAATTTTTGAGGTTCAAAAGTGCCTTTAATGTGCCTATTTGAAATAAATGCTTTGACTTTGACTTTTCTCTCGTACACCGCTATAATATTTGGTTTTAAATATACAAAATCTATGGTTATAAGCATATTTGAAATAACATCAAACTAAAAGAAAGAAAGACATTTATTTAGCTTAGACTAGAAGGTACTATAATATAAGTGTATCAGATAAAACAAATAAAAAGAGTGAACAGTAAGTACGATGTAAGAAATTGCGCCCATGTGTTTGGTGTTTCCGGCAAAATTAGATAAACGCAAGTATATACAGACGCCAGCACATCAAGCTACTACAATCTGTCATTTGTCAGATTGTAGTAGCTTGATGTGCTGGCGTCTGTTCTTTAATAGATTTTCAACTTTATCGCTAAAGTATAAGGTTCAAAGGTGATTGGGAAAATTTGACAGTTTCGGGTAGCTTGATGTGTAGTCGTCTGTACATAGCCGCAGAAATATGAAAACGGGATATAATCCGCTTAATCCGCAAAACTATTCATTTAAATCCTTTTCGTTTAAAATACAGATTTTTTACGTTCCCATCCATGCATATGTATATATTAATTGAAACCGTTTTCACTGCCAAAATAATTATTATATGTACCTACCAGGATGTCATAAACGAAAGAGGATAAAAAGTGAACACCACTCAACCCCTGATTGCGACACGTAATCCGACATTCAATCCAATCTTCTACAGACAGATAAGGCGTTACATTTCCACCAATATTAGTGAAAATAGAAGAAAATACAATGAAAGTATGTCGGCCACACTTCCGTGGTACCAGGAGCGTCGGAAGGAATTGTAAGAAGTACAACGCAACGCTCTCAAACCAGACAGTAATGAGAACGCGTGAAGTCACTACGTAACAACCTGTTTCAAACAAAAGATAAACACACATACGGAATTAAACCCTAAAGTTAGCCCTTAAAAGTTGAAATTGCTTTGTAGATTTTGTAATACAGACGCTTCTTTCAGTACTAATATACCGTTGGTTTTGCTTTTATTGTCGTGTGTACATATTCTTGTTTTGAATAGTACGATCGCTTACACGAAAATATACCAGAATTAAGAAAAAAGAACAAGAACAGAACAAGAAAAAAGAAAAAAGATGAGAACAACAAACGAACAACAAAAAAAAAGTAACAGAAAAAAGATGATCACTGTGTTTAGCAATTCGAAATTCCTGCCTTTGCAGCTGTAGAAATAGACATGACATGTTCTGTTGCATTATCGAAATATAGCTTTTATAGATGTTAATAAGACCTGTCGGTCGATTCTGTAAAAATCTCACCGTGAAAACTTAGGTGAAGTGAGTTTGTTTTTGCTAGGAATTGACACTATTGACAGCTCACTCCACGCTCACTTCACTTCAGTTTTCACGGTGAGATTTTTACAGAATAGCACCGCAGCACTGAAAATCATAGCCTAAATGAACACGCTGAAAGTTGGAATAGGTTGATCAATTTCGTCGTCTGTGAGACTTTTCATTTTAAATGAAAGAAATTTCGATTCGAGGCCTTATTAAAACTAATGTTTATTTTATTTTTTACAAGCAGCGCTCCGCGGTTTCTCCTACGAAGGTTTCGATCCCATAGAAATATCGGGATAAAAAGTATCCTATGTGTTAATCCAGGAAATGGTCTATCTATGTGCCAATTTTCATCCAAATCTGTTCAACGGTTTACGCGTGATTGAGTAACAAACATCCAAACATCTTCACAAACTTTCACATTTATAATATTAGTAGGATTACAAAATATCACAGTCGAGTCGGTGGTACTTTATTTACATTACAATCTAGTCTACAAGTTAATTAATTATAAAAAAAAAACTAATGTACGCTCTGATTTTGTAGCGATGATATTATTATGTCAACATATTGTAATTTTCTCATAGATATTTAGTCGGTAAGAAAAAAAAAACTGAAACAGGTAAATTCAAAATTAACAAACCTAACTTTTAAGTAGGTACTATCTATAAACTACTAACCAAATACATACATTATACTTTATTCTAATATAGATACTTTAACAATGTAAAAAAAGCAAGAAATAAATGGCTTTATTACCTATTATTATTTGTTGGCATACATTTTTGTATCTCAGCATTGATGTGCCGGTTTTATAGGATAACACGGGCCGAAGCCAAGTGCTAACTTAAGCGATAGATGATAATATATTATGATGTGATGATATGTTTAGACTTTGTGTTATTGGTGATGTTTGTAGCTGTGATATTTGGACATCATTGTCATTCTGAAGGAATTTATTATTCTAATTTTCGCAACAAATGTTAGAATGTTATAAATATTTTTCTAAAGAGTAGGTAATTGGGTTTTTCCATTAGGATATTCTCATTAGCAACCCGGCGTTTACATGTGTAGGTACCCGGTTGATTTCAATAGGGTCGCCCACTCTTATTGGGAAATGGTTTGAAACCAACCAGCAAAATGTGAGTGTACTTTACACCTCCGCCTGTCACTTCAATTAAAACCTGTCACTTCAAACGTGAAATTTATTTAAAAGCAACTTCTAACTGAAAAAGTGAACAAAAAAACTTTTTTTTTCATTAATTAAATAATACATCAAGAGCTTTCATTCGTATTTTGACTCATAGTATTTACATCTTTACAAATAAATTAAATTGAAGTGTCTGTTTGTACTGTCAAAATAACAGATTTTACTAAATGCATGTAAAAATTATACGGTACCTACCTATTAATACCAAAAAAAAACGATTACAAAAATTGTTGCCTTCTGTTCATTCCAGCTAATGTTCAAAACGGCTGGACCGATTCTGAAGAAATTTGGTATGGAGATACTTTGGAACCATAAAAAGGACTTTCTGCTTTGAATAATGGACAAATTTATAACTATTTGTACGCCTCCGTTGAGGCAAAACCTGACTGTGATTTAATTTAATGTAACATCTTGCATACCATGTGTGTATACTCATGTTTTGGACAAATAAATTATGTTCGCGACGATGCGTCACCACACCATATATAGTGCGTTTTACATAAACACAAGTACATAAGTGATAACAAGTGAAAGTGAAACGGGTAAATAGTGCTAGTAAACAGTGATAGAATAAAACCGTAAGTACGACACCTATTTACCTCAGTTAAGTGGGCTATATAGCTTCAATGTTTGAAATTTTAGTACATCCAGGTAGCCTAGGTCAAGACCTAGCCCTGGACATAACTTTTGTGTATCTAGTCGTTCGATAAACCTACTTAATTGAGATTTAAGTGTCGTACTGCGATAGGCTAATGTTTTTTAATATTTGTTTTTATTATTCATCGTTTCAGGGCGCGTCACGCCCTGAAAAATATAGTTTTACAGTTTAAAATATTACATTGTTTTAGGTCATTGGACCAGCCTGAAGTACCTGAAAACAGTTTTGAAATCGGTTCAGTAGTTTTTGAGAAAACTTACAAGAAAAAATATTTTTATTAAAAATTTAATATTTTTTCTGTTTCCGCTGAAATAACTTTTCAGCGGAAACAGATATAGATGAAAACGGTACTTCAGGAGATAGGAAATTTAATAAGGAATCCAACGACATATCACAATATACGAGTATGTTCGTATATAAGTGGTATATAGTGTAAAACAACATGTAAACATAGTAAAAAATAGATCAATAAAATGGTTTCAAATGGAAGTAATTGACGGCTCTCGTTACGGTAAAGTTTCGAGTAATGTAAGCAAACCAGTAAATAGAACAAATTTGTAGTCATCGGCAAGGAATATTTTTATTTTTTATATACTTAGAGTCCCGTCAATTACTTCCTGAACAGTCATGAAGACTTGTGTATCATTTCGAAGGTAAGGTTCCTCATCACCATGGTCATCTGATCATCGAGTTCTTCAGCAGACATTGTCAAAGACGTATACAGAAATTGTCAAAAACGTATTCAGAACGTTGTCAAAAACTGGTATCCCTAAATCAAGCCTTGAAGTTATCCTGAACCGTCGGTGTAGGACGTCAGCGCCGCTTGGACAGGGAGAGACCTATCCTCAAACCTGGATAAACCTGGATGGGTTTACGACCTCCCTACACACCATAGCGTCCAGCGATCACGCCCGTCCGGCACATTCAATGGTCCTGTCGAGCCGGATCGTTTCAAGAAGCTTGAAGATTTATTAATCACTGGATACGTATCCCTGAAGAGTTACGTCTGAGGACTTAAACCGGGAACATTTTTCTGGAATACTGAAGATTCCTGGAAGATCCGTTTGAAGATTCGGTTTTGAAGATCCGTAACGGAGTTCCAGTTTGAAGTTACGTAACGAAGTCCCGTTTTGAAGATCCGTTTGGAGATCCGTCCTGGAAGATCCGTATTTGAAGATCCGTATTTGAAGATCCGGTTTTGAAGATCCGTAACGGAATTCCAGTTTGAAGTTACGTAACGAAGTCCCGTTTTGAAGATCCGTTTGGAGATCCGTCCTGGAAGATCCGTATTTGAAGATCCGTATTTGAAGATCCGGTTTTGAAGATCCGTAACGGAATTCCAGTTTGAAGTTACGTAACGAAGTCCCGTTTTGAAGATTCCGTTTTGAAGATCCGTCTTTGAAGATCCGTATTGGAAGATCCGTATTTGAAGATCCGGTATTGAAGATCCGTAACGGAATTCCAGTTTGAAGTTACGTAACGAAGTCCCGCTTTGAAGATTCCGTTTTGAAGATCCGTCTTTGAAGATCCGTATTGGAAGATCCGTATTTGAAGATCCGGTATTGAAGATCCGTAACGGAATTCCAGTTTGAAGTTACGTAACGAAGTCCCGTTTTGAAGATTCCGTTTAGAAGATCCGTCTTTGAAGATCCGTTTGAAGATCCGTCTTGGAAGATCCGGATTTTGGATTGAGGATTTGCCTTGAAGATACGGGGTTCAATTTGAAGATTGAACGTTGGCCTTTGAAGGTGGGACTCAACTTGAAGACTGAAGACGCGATCAACTGAAAATCAATATGCCGGTTACAAGATCACAAGGCAAGGCCCCCGCAGCATGGACAGTGGAGGCGAATAGAGCACGTAGTGTATCAGCTATCCGTCACAACCAACCACCGCGTTCACCGTCCACCATCGAAGGGGCCGAGCAGCTACAACAACCACAGCGCCCTTCCGCTTCAAGGGAGGACGAAGAACTTGTACGAGTACAGCCTGAAGAAACGGAACGACCGTCTACGTCCAGGAAAGAGACCAACTTGGAAGGAACTTCAGATAGAACATTGAAACCAGATACAATAGAGAAGAAATTAGATCAAACTTACAGCCGAACCATGCCGATGACTACCCGGGGTGACGCCCGTACCGAACATAGCAAGCCGCCGTCGACTACAGATAGAACGACGCGGACCAATAGAAAAATTTCAAGAGCACGCGAAGACTTACTGAAGATTAAGTTGGAGCTTGCTCAATTAGCACTTCAGAGAGCCGAGGAAGAAGATTCCGATGGCGAATATATGGATGATAGAAACTCAAACGATGAGTACGTGCGATCATGGCTTGAAGAGGCACCAGAGCCTGAGCCAGAGAAGGAGGACAATGCCACTGAGGGGGAAAATAGAAATAGAAGCCGAGAGCAACAGCCCCCCCCTGTGGACGTCGACGTTATAGCGGACCTCCAGACGCGAGTACCTTTGTCGCATCCTACAGTGAATGAAGTGAAGAACAGCGTAGTCCCAGTGAAGGAGATAGAAGACACCAAGGGAAAAGAATCACTCCGTCCTTTCATAACGGAGCTGACTGCCGCTATAGCGTCGCTCGCCGACAAGAAAACAGAACAGTGGACATCGAACCATCCCTCGGCGTCAAAGGTCATAATGACCTTACCGAACTTCAGTGGGGCACATACAGAATGGCTTACATTTCGTGCCATCTACGAAACAACAAGAAGATACTTCAACGACGTTGAGAATACAGCAAGACTTAGAAGAAGTCTACGTGGACGCGCTTTGGAAACAGTGAGCTCGGAGCTCATTGGACATGCCAGACCAGATGACATCATGAGGGAACTCGAGCTGCAGTTCGGCCGTCCGGACTCAATAGCTCAGGCTGAGACAGACAGACTCCGTGGACTGCCGCGCTGCAGTGAATCGCCTAAGGACATCTGCAACTTCGCGAGTCGAGTCAGGAGCGGCATAGTCACTCTGCGTGCATTGAAGAAAGAACACTACTTGATCAATGCTGAGCTGATGCGGCTGCTGACAGAGAAGCTGCCGAACTCCCTGCGTGTACAGTGGTACAGGACATATACAGAAAAGTACCAGTCGCTGCCAGACCTCTCACTCTTCAGCGAGTTTATCACCGAGCAAGCCCGTTTCTGCAGCGCCTTCGCTCCGCCTGAGAACATCAATTCGGAAGCCACAACAAACAAGCGTGTCACACAGAGAACTCACACAGCTACCGACAAGACGGCTACGAAATGCCGTGTCTGTGAGAAGGAAGGACACCACGCTTCTGATTGTTCAAAGTTTAAAGAGGCATCTAGTGACAAGAAATGGGAACTCGCGAAGAAACTCAACCTATGTTTCCGTTGTCTGCGAAGCCGTCGTTTGGGTCACACGTGCAAACGTAAGAAGTGTGACGAAAAGGGGTGTACAGCCACACACCATCGACTTCTTCACCATAGCAAGAAGCCTGCTGCAGTGGGTATCGAGAAGCCCAATGCCCAGGAAACGAAGGAGTCTCAGGAAACGGTGGCCAGTTCGCGAGCAACTTCGAGTCACGCCTACCTCAAGATGATACCGGTCCGAGTGATCGGACTGGCGGGAGAAGCATCAACATTCGCGCTTCTCGATGACGGGTCCACCGTTTCCCTGATCGACGAAGACGTAGCAAAGCAAGTCGGGGCAGAGGGCCGCATCGACCCACTGAAGATAGGTGCGATCGGTGATAACATGATCGACACTCCTTGTTCGCGAAGAATCACCGTCACTCTTGCGAGCCCGCTGAAGAATAAGGTGCCGTTCAGAGCGCGCACCATACCGAAGCTCAATCTCGCACCACAGACAGTCAGTGAAGAAGATGTCGCACATTGCAAGCACCTAGACGACCTGAGGGATCAGCTGATATATCACACAGGCGCACCGAAGATTCTCATTGGCCAGGATAACTGGCACCTATTACTGGCCAGTGAGACCCGCAGAGGCCCGAAGCACCAGCCTATTGCATCACTCACTACGATGGGCTGGACTCTTCACGGCGCGCACACCAGAATATTGGGTCAGCAGGTGCATTATGTCAACCGACTCACAGATAGCGATGAAGACCTCGACGAGCGACTTCGTGAATTCTTTGCTATAGAATCACTGGTCATCAATCCAAGACGACCAGACTCCGATCCCGAGAAGAAAGCAGAGGATATTTTGAATCGTCACACTCAACAGTTAGAAGATGGACACATAGAAACAGCCATGTTATGGAAAAATGAAAGCCTAGAAATGCCAGATAGCTACGGGACAGCTCTCAAGAGGCTCGTCTCGATAGAAAAGAAACTCGATAGCAACCCCGCTCTTCGAGATAGATATACAGAACAGATGGACTCTCTCATACAAAAGAAGTATGCAGAGAAAGCGCCCAAAACGAGCACACCGGGTAGAACGTGGTATCTGCCTCACTTCGACGTGTTCAATCCGATGAAGCCTGAGAAGCTTCGCATAGTTCATGACGCTGCCGCCAAGTCAAGAGGGCTGTCACTAAACGATTTCCTTCTTACTGGACCAGACCTGCTACAGTCATTGCCCGGCGTCATGATGAGGTTCCGCCGACATCACATAGCCATTTCCGGGGACATAGCGGAGATGTTTATGCAGGTGAAAGTGCGAGCTCAAGATAGAGACGCTCTCCGATACTTGTGGAGAGGGAATAGAAGAGAAGGCGCGCCTGAAGAATATCGCATGACGTCCATAATATTCGGCGCGGCAAGTTCGCCGTGCACAGCCATCTTCGCGAAGAACTGGAACGCGAGGAGGCAAATAGAAGAGCATCCAGAAGCAGTGGAAGCCATTATACGTAATCATTACATGGATGATTACCTCGATAGTTACAGAACAGTTGAAGAAACGACGCGCATCGCTACAACAGTAAAGAATATACATCAGAAGGCGAAGTTTGAACTAAGAAAATGGGTATCAAACAGTGCGCAAGTCATAGAAAATATAGATCCAACACAGATCCGAACTGAAGTGGTCAGAATCGGAGATACAGATGACACAGAGAAGATACTCGGCCTGATATGGAGACCGAGTGAAGACACGTTGGGTTTCAACCTGACGCTCGCACGCCTACCTAGTGGCGTTCTAGAGAAAGAGCGCCGAAACAGCGAGCGCCGGGGCGGCGGGGGCCCAGGCGCTGAGCGTCGCCGCGGCAAGCGTCGCGGCGGCGAACACCGAGGCAGCAGGCGCCCAGGCGCTGAGCGTCGCCGCGGCAAGCGTCGCGGCGGCGCCGGCGAGTACCGAGGCAGCAGGCGCCCAGGCGCTGAGCGTCGCCGCGGCAAGCGTCGCGGCGGCGAACACCGAGGCAGCAGGCGCCCAGGCGCTGAGCGTCGCCGCGGCAAGCGTCGCGGCGGCGAACACCGAAGCAGCAAGCGCCCAGGCGCTAAGCGTCGTCGTGGCGAGCGCCGCGGCGGCGAGCACCGAGGCGATGGGCGCCCAGGCGTCACGGCGACAGGCGTCGCGGCGGCAGGCGTCGGGACGCTTAGCGTCGCGGCGGCAGGCGTCGGGACGCTTAGCGTCGCGGCGGCAGGCGTCGCGGCGGCAGGCGTCGGGACGCTGAGCGTCGCGGCGGCAGGCGTCGCGGCGGCAGGCGTCGGGGCGGCGAGCGTCGCAGCGGCGGGCGTCGAGGCGCTCTGGGCGCCGCGACCACAGCCGTCGCTCACCGGTGCGATGCAGCGCCGCGCCGACTGCGCTACGAGTCGTCACTGCACTGCACGGCGGGAGAGATGTTCGCGACGATGCGTCACCACACCATATATAGTGCGTTTTACATAAACACAAGTACATAAGTGATAACAAGTGAAAGTGAAACGGGTAAATAGTGCTAGTAAATAGTGATAGAATAAAACCGTAAGTACGACACCTATTTACCTCAGTTAAGTGGGCTATATAGCTTCAATGTTTGAAATTTTAGTACATCCAGGTAGCCTAGGTCAAGACCTAGCCCTGGACATAACTTTTGTGTATCTAGTCGTTCGATAAACCTACTTAATTGAGATTTAAGTGTCGTACTGCGATAGGCTAATGTTTTTTAATATTTGTTTTTATTATTCATCGTTTCAGGGCGCGTCACGCCCTGAAAAATATAGTTTTACAGTTTAAAATATTACATTGTTTTAGGTCATTGGACCAGCCTGAAGTACCTGAAAACAGTTTTGAAATCGGTTCAGTAGTTTTTGAGAAAACTTACAAGAAAAAATATTTTTATTAAAAATTTAATATTTTTTCTGTTTCCGCTGAAATAACTTTTCAGCGGAAACAGATATAGATGAAAACGGTACTTCAGGAGATAGGAAATTTAATAAGGAATCCAACGACATATCACAATATACGAGTATGTTCGTATATAAGTGGTATATAGTGTAAAACAACATGTAAACATAGTAAAAAATAGATCAATAAAATGGTTTCAAATGGAAGTAATTGACGGCTCTCGTTACGGTAAAGTTTCGAGTAATGTAAGCAAACCAGTAAATAGAACAAATTTGTAGTCATCGGCAAGGAATATTTTTATTTTTTATATACTTAGAGTCCCGTCAATTACTTCCTGAACAGTCATGAAGACTTGTGTATCATTTCGAAGGTAAGGTTCCTCATCACCATGGTCATCTGATCATCGAGTTCTTCAGCAGACATTGTCAAAGACGTATACAGAAATTGTCAAAAACGTATTCAGAACGTTGTCAAAAACTGGTATCCCTAAATCAAGCCTTGAAGTTATCCTGAACCGTCGGTGTAGGACGTCAGCGCCGCTTGGACAGGGAGAGACCTATCCTCAAACCTGGATAAACCTGGATGGGTTTACGACCTCCCTACACACCATAGCGTCCAGCAATCACGCCCGTCCGGCACAAATTATCTTTATCTTTTATTGACATACTAAACGGGCGTAGCCACGAGCGGAAGCTAGTTTTTAAATACTTTTATAATAAAAACGTTTAAAAATATGTATAAAATCCCATCGGCATCAGAAAGAAAGAAAACAATTTTTTTATTTGGGACTCACACAGCATAAATACAAATAGTAAAAAAAGGAGTACATATTTAAAAGTAACAAAGTTACATTAAAAACATAAAAGAAAGACCTGTGCGAGGCCAAAAAGGCTCCTATCCCAGCATAACGCCGCGATATTTAAAAAATAAATACTGCAGCGCTGGGATTCTGATAGGGCCCGCTGTGATGCCACGGACACATAATTATTACGGACATTTTATGTTCCTAATTTTCTCTTTAGACCTTTATTGTCATCTTTTTACTGGGTCATTGGTCAGTGGGTCGTCTTAGGGGCGAATTTCTAAATAAAAGATTTCTTCGTATGGTTTATTGTTTACACTTTTTAATCTTACAACTGCGGGGTAATTGCGTAACACAGTAACAGTAGCAATGGCATTTTGACAATTCAACAACATTCATTGCTTTATCGATGTTGTTGAGCAGATAAATTTTTCTAACATATGAAGCAATGGATCCTTGAAAATGGTTCAGATTGTGATTTATTTTTCATGTAATTTTTCACAGTATTACGCAGTTAGAGTGCTGCATCTTAAGGGGCTTACATGACCTAAAGTGCGGTCACTGTCGGACTGCATAGAAAAGAAAGAGAAGGGCGATAACACAACGCTGATAATTTATTGCAAAACATGAAGCAATCATTTAATTACAAATAATCTATTGTTTGGACTAAAAAACTAAAACACTCGTATTTAAGTATGTAGCTTGTAGAATAATCTGACAAACAACAGAATGATTGTATGTATATTAAATTAATATGGTTTTTATTTTAAAAAGAAAGTTTTTAGAGTTATCTTCATGATTTTGTTCTATCGTATCAAATTTGTTCAACACACTATTTAATAAAAATATATGATTTTCTTCAGGATATATGCTAGGTAGGCTGCTGAAGAATATAATACTTATATTTCTATTAAAATATACAATTAACTTATTTTATTACAAACTATTTACACTAGATACTAAATTAAATGACTAACTAACTTACTATATAAATAAAAACAAAAATAAAGGACAAATCAGGTATCAGGTAATCAAGTATTCGTCCGCATCGCTGTCATCCGGAAACGTGCCCAGAAGAATATATATTTTTTATAGAATATATATATATATATATATATTCTATAAAAAATAAGAATAAGAATATATATTTTTTATAGAATATATATATATATGTTGCAGTCAAAACTCTTAACCAGTCAAAAGTACTATTGACTAGCAAAATCAGTCAAAAGTACTTTTGACCGTATGCTTTAGTCAATAATACTTTTGACTAAAATAACAGTTAAAAGTACTTTTGCCCAATGGAGCTGGTTAAAAGTACTTTTGACTAAATGGTTCCGTCAAAAGTGGTTTTGACTGGTTGTATCAGTCAAAACTCTTAAAAATTACTTAGCATATTATTATTTAGCATATTTATTTCTTTGAAATAATGTCATTTGACCGAATTTTCAAATGCACTAATTTGCCTGTTTAATATGATATGAGGTACCTAAAGGTATTTGTATTCTCATTCACTCGCTCTTGCATCCAATGTCGACGGAGCCCCGCTTCGCGGGGCTCCTATTTCTGTGAAAAGGGTTTAAAGTAACCTAACAAAACCGAACCTCGGGGTGGGAACATTACATCAAATGAACATTATACCTTTTGATCAACAGCGCAAATGTTTTTATCGCAAATAAATATTCGATGAAATGAAAATTATGTTAATCGATATTATACAAATTGATTATTTTCCTAAACGTTGTTCGAATTAGTAACATTACATCAAAAGTTGTTATACCAAACAAGGGTGAACCTCTTTTTTATTCACATCTAACGAGTTAATAGTGCTTTTGAGTTTTGACTGATGCTTAATTGCAGTTAAAACTACTTTTGACGAAGAGCGTCAGTCAAAGGTACTTTTAACCGCAAGAGTTTTGACTGCAACATATATATATTCTATAAAAAATATATATTCTTCTGGGCACGTTTCCGGATGACAGCGATGCGGACAAATACTTGATTACCTGATACCTGATTTGTCCTTTATTTTTGTTTTTATTTATATAGTAAGTTAGTCATTTAATTTAGTATCTAGTGTTATATATATATTTCTGATTTTGTTTACTGTAGTCGATCATATACTTTAATTGTTTCTAAAACTTGCGGTTTTTGTGTTTAGGTCGAATAAGCCCCTTAATATTTCTCTAAAAATAACAAAAAAAAAGCTGGTTCTAGAATAAAGAGAAAAAATGAATTTAGTAACTCCTCAACCCGCAAAAGTTTCAAGTCCCAAGTGAGAATAAGTTGGTTTGTTGCGCTTAGAAAATAACTTAGCTTCTACTTGTTCATAAAAGTGCCTAGTAAAAGCCTGATGGAAATTGCTATTTTAGGAAATATTAAAGGAAGAAGTATTTTAGGAAATATTAAAGGAAAAGAAATAATTGAGGAAATATTAAAGGAGAAGTCAGTAAAGTCAGGGAAAATAATTTTTAAATTGCCCGTCTATTCAAATCACAACTTTGCAGTCATTCATTGACAGTTGTATGAAGTAGCTATAACGCAGCAAATTAACGTAGGGTGTCAGTTTGCTAAACCATTTATTTCCCTGACTGCAGGCTACATGTATCGTGTTGGCGGTAAATCGTTTTTATTAATGGGGCTGTACAAACGGCACCACACTGGACCTGTAATCTATCTATTTGTGTTGCCTCTAATGCCTCACTACCGGGTAGGAAGGCGAAGGTACAGACGCCAGCACATCAAGCTACCCGAAACTGTCAAATTTTCCCAATCAACTTTGAACCTTATGCTTTAACGATAAAGTTGAAAGTCTATTAAACAAATTTGACAGACTGTAGTAGCCGAACCGAATCTAGCAAAAATTGTTAGCGTCTTTATGTCGTAGCAGTAAGGGTAGTTTCCGTAGCGCAAATGTTGCTGAACCACTGATGTGCGGGTGACTGGTAGTACAGTAACAAGTCTTAGTTTATTAACAAAATACTATGACTTTTTTTTTACGATTACATTAAGTACCTACTAATACCACACTATATTTATCTCACGAAGCGACGTGTGCTTTATACATATGTGATACCTAAGTGTACAAACACGCTGTGAATGTGGGCGTTTCTTAGATGAGTAGCTTCAGCGCATAACACACACACACACACTTCCGAATTCACCATTGTCGCGGACCGTACCGAGAGCTCCTGCACTTACACAGTGTTCAAACACGCTGTGGATGTGTCTGAACACTTGGTAACCACAAGTAAAGCGCGTGTCGCTTCGTGAGATTAAAATATTACAAAATTAAACAGTCACGTGACCGAAGCCGCGGGCTCAGGTAGTCTGGCATAAACATGTTTGAATATTGAACTGAATAAGTATATTATTAGATAATAATTTATATCATCGATAAAATGTGTAAAATTATATTTATCTTTTTTATTTCTGTTTCAGGTATGCGCAAGCAACATATTTCTAAACACCATTCCAGGTAAAATGAACGTAATATTTCGATAATGGAATGATAATAATGGATAATAATGGAATGGTATTTTCATATTGGTATTCGGTATTTTGTACCTGCATTATGAGTATCGTTCGGTAAACAAACAATAAATCTCCTTTTGGTTACCATATGGTATAGGGATGGGAACATAATGACTTGTTCCAACTTTTATCGGTTTTCGATATTCGATTGACTTTTGGAGTATTTTTATTATCTATTATGGTGTTGTGTTAAGTTGGTGCAAGAAAGTCACACTCTAAATAAGCTTATATGTATACAAATGCTTATAAATAACGGATAGCTTATTAAATTGGGAATACGCTTATAAGTGTGCATACACAAGAGCGACAAGCGTCCACGGCAGAGGCAATTAACTGCAGCCGTCAACGCGTCGGTGGCTGCCGTCGACAACACTATGTGCATTTAGCTATCTAAAAGAAAACGTATACACTTAGCGTCGTCGTGTTATCACATCAGCGATAATGGAGTCTTCTTCATTTGAATATTATTCAAGCTTAGAAAATTACGCCACGAATACAAGTCTCAACTTAGATTTCAAAGGATCGACCAAAATTGGCTCTCACTAAACTTAAAAGCTTTCATTTTAAAAGATTCCAGAACTGGATCGGACTTCACATTGAGATGCTATTGAGCTCAGCCCGTTATCTGAATGTTCGAGAATCCGATTCGAGCACAATCGAATATCGAATCGTCTTGCCGAGCAGAATAGAGTGGTGTGTTCGCATCACTAAACCGACGATTTTCAACAATATTAGGGTTGGGAAATCACGAATAGGGTCCATTAATTTTGTGTGAAATTATGATAATAAAGTCATTATATGCAACCTCATTGCATGACTGGAGCGAATTTACAAGGCCACAAAATGCTATGTAATAAAATTAAATATGACTAGCCATCGGTTTTATGGGTTAGTAAAAATAAAATATGGATGAAATGAGAGTCATTAAGGGTTTTAATTTATTTAACTTTAGGTGGTTTTGAAGTTAAAACTTAAAGTTGAATTCTAGAAGTATAAACAACATTAAAAATCTCCAAAAATAGAACCTCCTTAGTTTATAATCTTCTTAGTGTACATACCTATGTACTTACAATCAGATAATTTTCCCCTCCATGTAGAGTCCGGATTTTCCCAGAAAAGAGCGAATATGAAAAATCACACTACCAAATGAATCCGCATCACTTAAATCTCTGCCGATCCCCGTTGCGTGAAGGATGATTGATAATAAATATTGACCTAGTACATACTCGTGTAAGCCAAGCCTCTAAGTTAATGGATCACTATCAGTCTAACTGAAACGGATGATGTTCTAGTGGATGCATTAAGAACTTAGGGCAATCGTGTATGGGAAGTGACAAGACGCGGCTTTGCGGAATAGTAGCGCAGAGACGCGGATATTTTCGTTTATAAAAAAGAAGGAAAGAATAATATTTTCTTTGGGACACGCACAGGAAATATACACAGTAATAAAGAAAAAAGGAGCATTTAAAACAAACAAACTTACCATTCAAAACAACCAAAAAAGAAATAATCAAGAAAAACACTTCGCACGGCTGCTGCAGATGCGGAAAACCTCAAACGGTGCAAATACTCCAATCTCTTTAGAACTTATTATGTTCGAGCCGTTTGGGGTTGAAACCTTAGAGGGCATGGGGTCCGATTACCCACTTAGTTTTTCGAGACATCGCCAAGGGGTTGGTCGACTCTCCACGTGATCAGAGGGCTAGACTATTTTTTGGCCAAAGAATTAGCATTGCCATACAACGTGGCAATACTGCCAGTCTTTTGAACACTTTTTCTATTGACAGTGATGTGGGAGAATTTTTCGATGCCATTTCATTATTTCCCCTAATTTTTACATAGGTACTTGTAAATATTATTATTATTACTTTAAGACAGCTAGCTTTTTAAATTATGTAAATATAATTGCTTTTTATTCTTTATTAATAAGGGGTTTTTATCCATATGTCAACCCCATTGTACAGAAGCCAGCACATCAAGGTACTACAATCTGTCAAATTTATTTAACAGATTTTCAACATTATCGCTAAAGCATAAGGTTCAAAGTTGATTAGGAAAATTTGACAATTTCGGGTAGCTTGATGTGCTGGCGTCTGTACCTTAAACTCTATTTACACAAAATTATACATCTTTAGTTACACTATATTTTCTTACCCTGCTATACCATCACCACTATACATACATACTATGAAAATAGAAAAGAGAATCACTGCCTAGACTTCTGAATTAGCCACAAACTATGCGTTTAGTCCTTTCTGATTAAGGGCATGCCAAAATATTTTGGATAAATCCAACTTCCTACATATTTAGTTTAAACTCCCTATCCAAAGATTCCCTTTCATCTTTGTTCTTAGCAAATTCCATTAGCAAATGTTGCACATCTTCAATTTTATTACATGTCTCACAATTAGGCGATGTAGCCTTTTTTTTTTTGAGGATGGGAAATCTTCAAATGACTCCTCCCGCTGGGTGGAGCGGAAGGGAGTGTCAGACTCTTACTGACTAAAACCCACCCGTGTTCCTTCCTTAGCCCTTTATGTTCCGGGCCAGCGGTAACCCTTTCGGACAATCCCGCTGGCCCGGCAGGCTTCGGCCCTAACGGGCCCCTTCATTTCATGCTGACATCTCTTTGAGGCGCGCGTGGAACACGTACGCGCCGTCCGGCACGGGCCTGGTCCTGATCGGACGGTGAGCTACCCATTTCTCTCCGCCCGCAGGTCCGCGGGCGATGTAGCCTTAAGAAAGCAAACTTTGCCGATAGAAAGTGACCAGAACGAAGCCTATTCGCTAACATAACTCCTAGTTAAACATTTATCATCGAACCAAGGTTCACGAGGAGGCTTGTTTTGAGACTTTATACTAAATGCCTTTTTCTTTGTATATTTCATTGAAATATTCTATTTAATTGTCGAAACACACTCTTAAACCTGGAGAAATACTCCCAAATATCGGACATATATGCAGTAACATTGTCCGTCTCAGTTGCCAGTTTCGACAGTCTATCAGCCTTCTCGTTACCCCGTAAATATATTAAGTTAAATGCCATAATTATTTAAAACAGTTAAATTAAATCAAAAAATGAACCTTCACATGCATTGTGTTTTCTTATGAATCAGTTCAATAAAAGTCGCGCGTCAACCCGCATAACGTCAAGTGTGCGTGTCTCCTTAAAGTTTACGTCCCTTCACTTAATCCCCTTTGGTTAATGCCTGCATCTGATCTCGTTAGTTCCGCTAAGTCTTGTCATATCTACGAGTACACCGATATTTGGCTCTGTTCTTATTAGACAGTGAATTACAGTACCCGGCGATAAATATTGCACATCGACTAATTCAAATTGGTGTATTTTATACAAAGAATAAAAATAATTATCAAAAGAAGCAAAGCATAATAATTGTTTTAACAGCTCCTAATAGATACCGGACTGTTTGTATTTCGTGCGACAGAAATAACGCTCTACGAAGCCGAAATTGGCCGATTGTCTCTTTCCAAAGGTTGATGTGCAATATTTATCGCCGGGTACTGTACGATGGATATAAGCTGTTGTCATTGTCATCATTAGCCTACAGCAGTCCACTGCTGGACATAGGTCTATCCTATTGCATGCCATTCAACTCGATTTTCGGCAAATCTCATCCAGCTGTTACCAGCCATCCTGCGAAGATCGTCGCCCCACCTAGCCTGATGGCGCCTTTTCGTTTACCGATTCGCGGTCTCCACTTAAGAACACGTCTACCCCAACGGTCATCGGTTCAACGGCTAATATGGCCGGCCCATTGCCACTTCAGCTTGCTTATTCTGTGAGCTATATCGACAACTTTGGCTCTCTGCCGGATCACCTCGTTGCGGAGTCAATCCCACAGAGAGACTCCAAGCATCGCTCGTTCCATAGCTCGCTGAGCGACTTTGAATTTATGGACCAACCGTACCCTGAGTGTCCACGTTTCGGCTCCGTAAATCATAACTAGCAGGATGCACTGATGGAAGACCTTAAGTCTTTAGGCTCAGTGTAATACGCGACGAGAAGACTCGACGAAGTAATAATAAGTGAATAAGCTGTATTGCGGGGTAAATGTTAAATGATTTTATTTTTATAAGTAGGTTTGCACAAACACTTTTACACGTCAATCATATTTTTTAAACTAGATGAGGTGGGCGTTTCCTATCTGACTACTCTGAGAAGAAAGGCCGAAACAAACTCAGAGGTCATAGTCTCTTTTAAAGTCCAGACATAATCTTGGTCAGGTTATATGAAGACCATGTAGGTCGATGTCTGAGATGGTCTTTTGAGGAAAGAACCACACAGATTGAGAGGACCTGTCCAGTCAGTGCACGCATTTGTCAGAAATCGTGCAGCTCAACTCAAGACTTAAGGAGCTCAATGAGGTAATTGCGTAACACACAAAATGACAATCGATCGCGTGTGGGGCGCTTCAGGTTTTATTCTGACAGCTCACCCATGTTCATTGCGTTATTTACGTTGTTGAGTAGTCGATTTTTTCAAACCTATAAAGCAATGGATTCGTTTCGAGTATTTGGATGGCTATAAGGATAGGGGAAGATCAAAGGAACATTGGTGGAGCGTACGGTGAGATGGTTAGAAAGGGGAAAAAACTTAGATATTTTTTTGTTGGTATATTGGCGTGTGCTAGCTGACATAATGGCAAATAATTTAATTTAATGTTTTGAGTTTCGTAATGATAATTACTTACTATTATATATAATCGAGTCCTTCTAGCAGAATAGACAGCTGCGCTGCTGGCGTTTTTCATTTATAAACTCATTAAAAATAAAACTGAAATAAAAAATCTTTCGTCAACAAACAAAGATTTTATTAAAATTATATTTTCATCACAATGGTAACTTGGTACAATGGCTGAACGCCAGTGCCTGGAACAGTCATTTTAAAACAAAATCCTGTCGAAAATTGGGGGGAAGTCATTAAGGTGCTCTCAGAGCGAGCAATTAGGAATCTAGAGCAGAATAGGACGGGTAATAATTTGCTATATTGTGCTGCAACGGGCCAAAGTGTCGCATTATTTCTGTTTAAATTATTTTCTAAAAGGAAATTTAATATGGTTTTTGAAAACTCTTTTTCTGCATAAAGTGCGATCGATTTCGGGGGTGAGAATATTATTATAGATAATACTTTTTTCTAGGAGAAAGATGTAAAAGAAACAGGATCATGGGGCAATTGTCTTCTTTTGCCTTCATCGAGGAAGTGAAAGTTTGTTGAGTATCTGTTCTGTACGAATAATAAAGCTAAAGAGTTTGTTTGTTTGAACGCGCTTATCTCTGGAACTACCAGACGGATTTGAAAAAAATGTTTTTGCATTCGATAGCCCAATTCTTGAGAATGGCTATAAACTATCTATATATTTTACATCACACTAGGAGTTAAAAGCCTTAGAATAAAAACCAAAAAAAAAAAACAGAAAAAACGCTGAGCAAAAACGAAGTAATAGCGCGGGCAGGCGATGCGATGCGTTGGGGTGGGTCGGGGAAAAAGAAATTTCACGCGGACGAAGTCGCGGGCAGAAGCTAGTAATTTATATGACACGGAGCCAATCAATATCTATAAAAATCACATTAAAAGGGCTCCTGCACGAAATAAACTGCTCCAGGAAACTTTTTGGTAGGAATATACCGACGCCTTAGAGTGAAAACCTCGTAAGTGTAAAAGAAGTAACTTTTCAGGACGCAGTTCTGTCTTCCAGAACTGCGTGCTATAAAATTTTTGTACGGCGTCTTTTATGTTTTTTTAACCGACTTCAAAACAGGAGGTTCTGTATTCTTATTAATTATATATATCCAGAACTGTTTGATACTGTAAGACTGTCCGAAATGCATAAAAGGCTACTTACCAGGTATTGCATTCCCGCGGTTTTCACTATTAGGCGACGATACTCGTATATAGCAACAGTAAACACCTCATTAGTAACACATAAATAACACAGAATTAGTTCGGTTACGTAACATAAGATCAATCTGATAAATTATCGTGTCAGACTAGATGTTTCCTCAACCAAACTTTGCTATCGGGTAGGCTTAGATAAGCTTCAAGTTAAATTTATTAGGCCAACATTATTAGAAGTATCTGTTGGATTAAGAGCTAAATATATTGACTTACCTAATAGTCTGACTGAAATAGGAGCTTGCTTGAAGGAATTTACACAACATTATTTGTTTCTAATTAATTTTCTTGTAACTGTATTAATAGTATCTACCTATTTAAGTACAAAAATACTCTTAAGTTCAAATAATCCTATTGATTGATAATTCATGAAATGTCAATCAATGGGACTATATGAACTTAACGGGTTGTATTGATAATTTTAATGAAATAATTTTGTAAATATATAGGTACATACTTGTTACGATCGCGAATCATATTTTGTTCAACATACAATCTGACACACCTGTAATTTGCAAATAAACGTAAGAAAATGATATTCGCTGGCTACTTAGCGCTTTCCCCTTAAACACATTGTTATTTTAGGCTTCGGACAGACAGATACGCAATTATCTGTACTTACGTATTATCCTTGATATCTTTCATCTTTTTTCCCATGACCCCATGCAAATATTTGCACACTTGCAGTCCTTGTAAATCTGCGAACATACCTGTTTGTCACGTAATTTAGAGCTGGCGCCGTGATTAACAGAATTGTAGGAACCTGAATGATAATAAAAGTATGTAGGTAATATAGACAAGGTTTTATTTTACTAATATATTAAAATTTTGACTGTTTGTTTTTCACGTTTTTTAGACACTACACTGTAGTGTAGTGTCAGTGTCAGTATAATGTAGTGTCGCATAAGTTCCGATCCCGTGGGAATATTGGGATAAGAACTATCCTATGTATTATTCCTGTTTATTAACTATCTTTGTGCTAAATTTCATCCAAATCCGTTATGCAGTTTTTGTGCAAAAGAGTAATTTACATCCATCCATCCATCCATTCATCCATCCTCACAAACTTTCGCCTTTATAATATTAGTGTGATAGTAGTATTATGGTCTGTAAGTTTTCTACTATTATCAGACAGACAAACAGTCCCTGTGATCGGCGAAACCCATACAAATATTTACACACTGGCAATCCCTCCTAGCGTGACCACTTGTAGTGAGGGTGACAGCGTGTTCGAACATGCCTGTTTGTCACGTAACTTGAGCTGACGCCGTGATTACCTCTTGTTATTACATAGAATTATAGCGGGATTATTAGCGGCGGTAATCGGATCTTTTAGAGATTTTAATAAGGCGATAAAGTACTGTAACTACGGTGCCATTTTTGCTTGAAATTACGCCATTGTGGAGGAAGTACGTAATTTTGTAATTAGATTTCTTTATTGTTGTTTATATTTTGTAATATGGAGTTCTCCGTTTTCAGAAGGTAAGAAAGTTTAATAAGTTAATTTTCTTTACATGTTCATGTTTGTCAAGTCTGACAACCAGTCTTACCAAGGGGTATCGTATTACCCAGTAACTGGCTTGTGGAGGTCAAATAGGCAGTCACTTCATGTAAAATACATACTGGTATTCAGCTGCATCCGGTTAGACTGGAAGCCGACCCCAACATGGTTGGGAAAAGGCTAGGCAGATGATGTTCATGTTTGTCAAGCGTGTCTTTAAAATAAGGCTTAACTGCCATAAAAGTTAAGTGCGTGAGTCCAGCCGATGGCAATGCCTCCATAGCAAGATGTGGCCATTGGTAAGAGCTATTTTAACCTCATGATTCCTATATTGATCTATCAGAGAGCGTCCCATCCGAGTACAAGTTACCGTAAATACACTTCGTACCACAAATGGGGGTGTATGAACGGCTCAGATCTCCGGGTGTATGTGGCATCTACAGACAATTGTCCAGCTTCCATCTTGCGACGCTTGCCCGTCACCTGCACACCACGTGAGGACCTTACAGCTGTATCAGAAAACTGTATTAGCGTTGCTGAATTTTGGGGCAAATAAATTTAAAGAATAAATATATTTTACGTGTTATTTTTGTCATCAGTACGCTAAGAAGAAGATAGGAATATAATTTTCACCGTTATAGTAACGCCTTTTTTAAATTTTTTTTTTCAGGATGGGAAATCATCAAATGACCCCTCCCGCTCTGGGTGGAGCGGAAGGGAGTGTCAGACTCTTACTGACTAAAACCCACCCGTGTTCCTTCCTTAGCCCTTTATGTTCCGGGCCAGCGGTAACCCTTTGGGACAATCCCGCTATAGTAACGCCCTTACATATAAGTTTGATCGGAGTGCTTTAATAAACATCTTCAAATGTTCCCTTTGCATCAAAGGCAAATTATTGGGCAAGGGACAAATAGGGATGGCAAATATTTTTAATAATAAAAATACATACATAAAGAGAAATAATAAAGAGTATTTTATTCTATTCTATTCTATACATAACCAGCCTATAATGTTCCCACAGCTGGGATACAGGCCTCCTCTCTGTCAGAAGGAGTGGGTCATAATGCAACACACGAGCGAGAGATGCGAGTCACATGTCTTCGAATTTTTTGGCCCTAGGACATTCCGGTTTCCTCACGATGTTTTGCTCCACCGTTTTGAGAGCAGTGGTGATGAAATAATTTACATAAAGTAAAGTCTTTGCTTGGGTTTGAACCCACGACCTTACAACTCGTAACTCGCGGCCATTACCATTGAGCCACCGCTGCTAAAAAAAAAAAATCATAATGGAATTAAAATGTTCTTTCAAGGGAAAAGCAATTTAGATGATTATAATTTGATAAAGTTCTTGATTGTTTTTAAGTTAATGACTTAATTTTAACTGTTTATTACCTCGTTCTTTTTATTATAGACAGACGCCTGGCTTTAATAAGTTTGTAGGAAATTAGGTACTTTTACGGCTTATAATTATTGTAATACAGCAAGTTAGAAACCCGTAGTACCAACATCATAATTCAAAAAAACATATAAGGCTATTTGGGAAGCTATCTTTTTGAACATTTTTGCCGCTTATGTTTATAAAGTTTCATGTGATAGAAGGCGAGCCTACTGCCATGAGCATAATCCTACTTTCTACTGTAATCCATACTAATATCCATACTTAATTTGCACCTCCGATAAAACAGGGCAAAAATTTAAAAACAGCATATGCCAGCCATTAAAACATTTTTTTTGTAAACATGTATAATTTTGATCACATAATAATAATAGTGTAAGTAGAAAGAAAATTTTAAATGTTTTTATATTTCTTTTTATATTAATATTTAAAAATGTAATTTATATGTATTTAGTTTAATAAAGGAAATAATAGTGTAAAAATAAACACTGATTAACAGAACCATGAGTTTATTTTCGCTTTTCTAAAAATCAGTTTTTCGAGTTGTAGTCCTATTTTATCGTAGGTGCGATAATTATAAATGCAGTGTGTCTGTCTGTCGATCTGTTACGTCTTTACGCTTAAACCGCTGAACCGATTAAGATAAAATTTGGTATAGAGATAGTTTGAGTACCGGGAAATGACACAGGATAGTTTTTATCCCGATATTTCCACGGGATCGGAACTTATGCGGGCGAAACCGCGGGGCGCAGCTAGTATTATAAACGCGAAAGTTTGTGAGGATGGATGGATGTTTGTTACTGTTTCATGCAAAAATTCCTGAACGGATTTAGATGAAATTTGGCACACAGATAGTTTAAAACCAGGATTAACACATAGAATACTTTTCATCCCGATATTCGCACGGGATTGAAACTTATGCGGGTGAAAACCGCGGGGCACTCTAGTTAGTCTATAATATTCCTACTTCTGGAACACAGGCCACCGCTCTTCGAGAGGGACTGGGCTATAATCCACCACGCGGGCCCAGTGCGGATTGGTACATGTCACATGGATTCAAATTTTCGGCTCTAGGACATGCCGGTTTCCTCATGATGTTTAACTTCGCCGTTTTGAGAGCGGCAGTGATGAAATTATTTGCACAAAATAAAACGCCTGCCTGGGTTTGAAGTTTGAACCCAAGACCTTCGACTTGTAAGTCTGGGCTGTTACCACCGAGCTACGACTGCCATCAACCGTCACAAATCAAGGCTCCAGGGGGCCTAAAAAGGCCACTTTGGCGAATCATAAAAGGATAACATTATGAATCGTAATGGACAGTTAACTGTTAAGTTAGTCGAATCAAATCCCATTGATGAAGGATGTTTCAGTTATTGATGTGAAACATCTATAGCCGCACGTAAAACAAATTTCTGGCGTGGCGACGCATGCCGTGGCGACGTCTCGCCACGCTATATGATGGTGTATATATACAGTCACAGTCTTGTGTACTGTGTGGCGACGCGTCGCCATGCGCAATCGACTGCGATTCTCTTCCCACTGTTCTTTTCAATCATATTACTTTTACAAAAAATTGTCGATGTTTCACATCTGCCAGTCGTCCCGTGACGGCTCACTTTTTTTTTTTTTTGTCAGTCCTATCCAAACCCAATCCCTCTTTGATTATACGTACGTAGTGCAGCTGAAAAAAGAAAAACACGAACTGTCTTCGCCATATTTTGATTCATTATCCTTTTACGAATCTGCTAAAGTGGCCTTTTTAGGCCACCCAGGCTGTTACTAAGAACTTTCTATTGGAAAAACGGGATTGACCACCATCCTTACGACTGATCTGAGATACAGTAATAAATACTCAAATAAAGTTTTCCTTTATGGAAGCAAAGTAATCTAAGGCTATAACTTGGTACTGCAGTAATGAATGCTCCTGTATAATAAATAATTTAAGCTTTTAATGTAATAACTCAGAAGCCTAATTTGAATTTCCTAATTAGGTTTCCACAAAATCACTTTAATTCGTCATTCGTTCGAGTTGGCAGATGTTTCTAAAAGTTTTGACTTGTTCCAATTTTCTTATTAAAATTGCCTACTTCTGTCTCTCATGGTTATAAATGAATTTGTGTAATTTACATTTTCGTTGGTCCAATCGTCGCACGCGCTACTGGTGAGCATGAAGTCTTGGGTCCGATTCCCAGGTCGTACAGAGTTAATGGGGTTTTCCATTTTTAATTTTTTATTGGACGGCGCCGCCGAGGCCGGCCCAGAAAGAGATGGCGAGATGACCTGGACGCGTACCGCGAGGGCTGGTTCGAGGTGGCGCGGGAAAAGAGTTCCTGGAAGGATTTGGGGGAGGCCTTTGCCCAGCAGTGCTATTCTGTAAAAATCTCACCGTGAAAACTTAGGTGAAGTGAGCGTGGAGTGAGCTGTCAGTAGTGTCATTTCATAGCAAAAACAAACTCACTTCACCTAAGTCTTCACGGTGAGATTTTTACAGAATCGACCGGCAGCAGTGGGACAGCATAGGCTATTAAAAAAAATATATATTATTTTATCAACAATTTGTCAGTAGTAGCCTGGAATCTGGATTTGTGCCCAGTTGATGGCAAAGGGCGAGCCCCCTTTTTTTTTTGATATGGCATCTCGTCGTTGACCTTGAGAGGTCGTGACTACTTAACCGGACTATTAAGGGGGGTTTCCCTGTTACATGGGACTTAAAAATAACTGGCGAATGTAGATGTACGGACGCCAGCACATCAAGCTACCCGAAACTGTAAAATTTTCCCAATCAACTTTGAACCTTATGCTTTAGCGATAAAGTTGAAAATGTATTAAATAATTTTGACAGATTGTAGTAGCTTGATGTGCTGGCGTCTGTGCTACAGGTACCCACCTCTGTCTTACCCTTAACAATTTCACTGTCCACACACCCCGAATTTTATATAGGCAATTCATATCTTGCGTAGAATTTTCTCCTTCCTTGATAAATGATTTTATTTTTGTAAGTAGGTTTGTACAAACACTTTTACACGTCAATCATGTTTTTTTTTTAAACTACATGAGGTCGGCTTTGAAAATCTACTACTGAAAAATACATGTGAGTTTATCAGATTATTAACGTAATACATTTCTGGGTCACTACGCCACAAAACCAGGTCAATTGGGAAGTAAATTCGTCAAAAAACTTTTAATTTTTTTTTTTTAATTTCAAACATTTTGTATTTTCATGAGATTCCTTATCATTCACAGCTGAAAAGTCGTAAACCGGTATTTAAATAGCTATTCGGATACTTTACGTGGAACTAAGGTGCTCAGGTAGAAAGAACGGAATATTTAAAAAGAGATTTTATTATTTTATATCATCAACCTTTGTCGGCGTCAATTTTATTGGTGGCCAAATTGTTCGGCGAAAATCTTTGAAGTAGGAATGGTGTCACGTTCAGTACAGGATAAAAGTTTTATGTTCTATCGGATGGGACGAGGCGAAGCGAAAAGTTGTCCTAAAGGAGCACATACACAATATAAAAAAGTCATTGCAATTTGAGTTCTTATTGTTACTTTATTGCAATGTGGTAAACATTGCAATAAAGTATAAATTAGAATGATGCCGTGAGTTTTATATAATTCTTGGCAATCATTGTAATTTGTACTCTATAACAATGATTTAAGAGTTACATTACAATCAAAATCAAAATTCATGTATTCATTTTAGGCTGAGAATCAGTACAACGTCAAAATTTAATAAGACAGTACCTTGAAAATCCCGCCCATCACCATTTCCTAGTGCTTTAGCTGGGAAAAAGCACAGCTGTCTGTTTAGTTAGAAAACTTGATTATAAAATAGTAGGTATTCAAAATAGAAACAAAAAATGTCGTGAATGTGTATTGTATGTACCTTTATGTTGGTATTTGCAATTTTGAACTAAGTTTTCAAGATTTTAAATAGCTTTGAATCCGTAGATGTGAATAATAATAATCCTGCAGATTCATGCAATTAGAGGAAGAAAACACACCCTAATACACACCACACGCTGCATTTACTTGGCTTTGGCCCGTAAATGCAGCTAAAACCAGCCTAAGAGCTGAGAAAAAAAAACATAATAATAATAATAATCCGTGTCTTTTTTTTTTCAGGATGGGAAATCATCAAATGACTCCTCCCGCTCTGGGTGGAGCGGAAGGGAGTGTCAGACTCTTACTGACTAAAACCCACCCGTGTTCCTTCCTTAGCCTTTCATGTTCCGGGCCAGCGGTAACCCTTTCGGTCAATCCCGCCGTGTCTTAGATATTCTTTAATAGCCTTTTTCCTTGTTATATCTTATTAGGGCTATAAAAGGGGTTAAGTTATTGAAAATAATCATATAATTATCTTTTTAATTACATGATCAATCAGGCACAAATCCTTGTATATAGTCAGGGTTTGTGCCTGATTGATGGTAATAGTTTCACCCCCTATTGCATGATACGACATAATTGGCGAAATGTGAGTGAACATGTAAGTAAGTGTACCAGAAACCATTCATCATCTGCCTAGCCTTTTCCCAACTATGTTGGGGTCACCTTCCAGCCTAACCGGATGCAGCTGAATACCTTTATTTTACATGGAGCGACTGCCTATCTGACCTCCACAATCCAGTTACTGGGTAATACGATAACCCTTGAATAAAAACAGAAACCATTACTAACTCAAAATCTGACCTAGTTGGAAAATGTCCTAGCTGGAAAATCACATACATGGAATCTGACCTACATGGAATCTGTCGTCCATTACCGTATTCGTACTATACAGCCCTACGCCAGGTGATTCGTTATTTATTTCGAGACATCGCCAAGCGATTGGTCGACTCTTCACGTGACCAGAGGGCTGGCTTATTTTTGGGCCAAAGAATCAGCATTGCCATACAACGTGGCAATGCTGCCAGTCTTTTGGGCACGTTTCCTGTTGACAGCGATGCGGATGAATTTTTTGATGCCCCTTGATTATTTTCCTTCCTTTTTATTTACTTGTACATATTATTACTATTATTTTAATATTGTTAGCTTTTAAAATTCAGTATGTATTTTCTGGTGTACAATAAAACCTTCAATTCTATTCGTACTATAGGTACACTTCTGGCCAACCCTTTGTGGAATTACAGGTGTGATGTCATGTTATGCGTGATAAGGACATTAGTCCTTCTTCACATATAAAATACTTTGCACGAACGAGTTAAAAGAAAATGAAATTACATACTTAGAAGATACGTCTCTGTATGCTTTGAACTTAGAAGGGGAATGCATTTCGCGACGCCAATATGAATTTTGCTCTTCAACGAATTTCAGGCACTCTGCAAATTTATATATTGCAATAAGGTACTTAGTATCAATTTCAAAGTAATAATGGTATCTCTAAGTAAGGAAAATGTCAACCACAATCAAAAGCGTAAAAGTTGAAAAAGTAACTTCATTATCGGAAGGAAAGAATAAAGATGGCATCAATTTAAGGTCTCTCACTATGGCATTGTCTTTGTTTTTAGGGTTCCGTACCGCAAAAAGAAAAACGGAACCCTTATAAGATCACTTCGTTGTCCGTCTTTCTGTCCGTTTGTCAAGACCCTTTTTCTCAGGAACGCGTGGAGTTATCAAGTTGAAATTAATATCAAATACAGTACCCGGCGATAAATATTGCACATCGACCTATTCCATCCTATCGATTTTATACAAAGAATAAAAATAATTATCAAAAGAAGCAAATCATAATTGTTTTAACAGCTCCTAATAGATACCGGACTGTTTGTATTTCGTGCGACAGAGATAAAGCTCTACTAAGCCGAAATTAGCCGATTGTCTCTTTCCAAAGATCGATGTGCAATACTTAACGCCGGGTACTGTACTTGAGTTTGTGATTTTTTCATTGCTTCAAGGGATTGTAGCCTTGAGGCTTCCCTTGAAGCAGTGAAAAAATCAAACTTCTAAGTCAACGCAATCAAAAGATACGGGCGTTTATGTTCCGAAATCAAAACCTCTAAGGTACTTCCCGTTGACCTAGGATCATGAAAATTGATGTCGTGTAGCACAAGTAAGGGAAAAAATCCAAAAACCGTAAGGGCCTGTGCACACTACGTTTTAAAACGCGCCGTTGACGCGTGTTTTAGAAACGTGCGTCGACGGCGCGCTTTTATCCTACAGAAAGTCTACAGGCTGCGTCTGACTCGCGTGCGTATCGCGTCTGTATCGCTACAAACGCGCGTCAACGGCGCGTTTAAAAAACGTGGTGTGAACAGGCCCTAAATTTGTATTTACATACCTTCAGTCGCGACTCGCGACGCGAATCGCGCGCGACACAATGGCACCGCTCGTTGCGCGACTTGCTGTGCCTTTGTATCACGTGTCGTGTCGCGCCTGTTTGTAGGAGCCTTTAAGTATCCGCACTGAAGGTGACTTATTTAATGCACCCCAATCCAAAAAAACCTCGTTGCTTTCCTTGTCGCAGACGCTACTGCTGTGCATGTCTTGGGTTTTATTTCCGTATCGGCATAGTGTTATTGGTTTTTTTCCAACTGGAATCTAATTTCAGCAGTGAGTCTAGATCTGTGCCCAGTTGATGGCCCAATAAGCTCGTCCCTGTTAAATGGGACTTAAATATTACAAAATGGTGGGTATATTATAATACATGCTCCTCTACCCAACCCTTCGAGAAATACAGGCGTGATATTATTTATTTATTTAATACTTCATAAATGTACAGAGGCGGACTTAATGCCTTAGGAATTTTCTACCAGTCAACCTTTGGGTGATGCAGAGACAAACAGTGGTAGGTGCAATCATGACCATTGAGGAATAAATATTTTAAATACATATTATAAAGATAAGCATAAATCTATTAAAACAGAATATAATATATATCTAATTACATATAAATATATTACAAATAAATATACATAAATACATAAATAAACTTAATAAAAAGAAATAAGACATACAATGAGAAAATATTACCGTTGTGATGATACTGCCAGCTTCTTGCGAATGTGCTCGTGAACCTTAACTTTAAAGGATAATCGGTTGGTTGCCATCCTGATTTCTTGGGGGAGCGCAATTATGTTTGTTTGCAATCCCGAAAAGCTAAAAAAGATATTCAGGATTACAAAACAACTACATTATTATCAACAATCAAAAAAATCAAAAAAAAAAAATCAAAAACAATTCGGATAAAAAATCAATCAATTCAATCGAAAAAAAAAAACAAAAAAAAAAAAAAAATCGGATATCATGCTATGTCAAATGGGCAAGCAGAAAACAGTGTCAAAACCGTAAAAAATGGTTTAAAAGCTATTTTAAACAATAACGTAACACAAAAAGTATTCGTGAAAGTATTAAATAAATTTTTGATCGCTTATAGAAATTCTATCCATTTGACTACTGGATTTTCTCCTGCGCAATTGATGTTTGGACGTCCCTTGCGGTGCAGACTCGATTTGTTAAGACTACCTTCACAAGAAAATACATCATCCTCATCGTCCGTGGCCAAAGCGAATGTCATAAAAGCACAAATGAACCAATGTAAACAGTTTGGTGGGAAAAGAAATGTGTCTTTCTCAGTAGGCGACAAGGTTTTACTAAAACAATATTTTAATAACGGTACAAAACATATTTGGAAACAGGGCATAGTAAATGAATGTTTAGGATCACGAATGTATTCCGTGTATATTCTAGACGAAAATATAAATGTAAGGAAACATGTCGATCAGTTACTGGCGTACAAAGGAAACTCATCATTGGAACCGGATGATGATTTCAGTGTGTTTGGAGATTGCTCCCCTAAAATAACCAGTCAGTCAAATGATCGTGACACTAGTATTGTATCTGAACCGGTTCTGACATCACCGCAACAGGTTTCTGCCTCCCCCATGTCGCCTGTGCGAGAAGATGGGGAAGAGGAAATCGGAACGGTATCGGATGATGAGTTTGTGGACGCAGGCTCTCCTGACTCAAATCAGTCTCATTCAAGCAATAAAGCACATCAGGAACCTCAAGTTGTCCGCCGGTATCCGATAAGGAAAACTAGGAATCAGTTAAATTATAAGTTATAATAATAAGTATCTTTAAAATAGTGGTGGAGGGATGTGGTATATCTAGTAATATATTCATATGTGGGTAGGCTTGTCTGCAATTGGTTGTCAGCCATTACACGCGTCTTTGTGATTTACAGTGTTTTATTGATTTTATCCTTAAATACAGAACATCAACAAAACAGCTATTGTGTTTATTTAGGCTGGTTAGGCGGTTGCATGTAGAAGCCTCCTCGTGTAGCGCAGTTTGTCCCACCAGTTACTTAACTGAACCGAGCGCTCGGCGCATCCTGGACAGTCACACCAAATACCTTATTTGACTGGCCAATTCTTCTCCTGCGGTGGTAGGCCACCGCAGGAGAAGAATTAGAAGAAGAATTCTCCGGTCGCAAGCCAGGCTGGCTTTAGCCCTAGCACAGATTACTAAATAGTTACTACGTAACAGATACTTCACTCAGTAGAAAATTTCCAATACCTATTGCTATAATAGCCTACTCCGTCACGTCAGCAACCGCTGCATGCTAAAATGTGCCTAAATGCTCAAGCGTACAGTTGTGATTGCTTCGCACCGCGCGATCCCACAGCAATCGCAGGGCTGCCTCTTCGATAAAATTAAATCAACATAACTATTTGTGTCTATTTTATTGAGAACTGTGAATATGTTCGGTAGTTTAAAATTGTATCGTATAAAGGTAAAATATCTTTTTAATAAATTGGTGCTGACTGTAATAATTTTGAAACGACAAAAATGGTAATAGTTTATCACTTAACTTTCTTCATTGACAGGTAAATGGAAAAATATTAGGTGTTTATCCCTTCTTTTACTTGATTTGCACCCATCTACTGCACATAAGGCACCAGACGGCATTGTAGGTACCCGTACAAACGAATGGAATGATTAAAATTGAATAACGTGCGTGCGCTTCGCTTGCCAAAACCACACTGAATATGGTCCGCAAACGGCCCGAGACCGCTCGGCCGGGCGGTAGGTAATTATAGCGCGCAAGTACATGGAGTGACGGAGGCCTGGCCCTAGCTAAAGCCAGCCTGGCTTGCGACCGGAGTCTGGCGTCAAGCAGCCTGCGGTGTTTCGTCATTGCGTGGGAGTTCCAGTCCTTAGGCATTTTCTGGGCACGCTCGTTCTATCATGGAACTCATCCATTGCTTTCCATCGAGCGTGATAGAGGTCAAGAGCGGGGCACTAACATAAAAAAAGAAAAAGCATTACCACAGCAGGTGTTCAAAGTAAAGGTCAATGACCGACATTTAAAAAAGGAAAAAAAAAGACGTCAAATACAAAAGCTCTCTCATATTTCCAACATAATTGTGGATGTGGTGTGCTTCAAACACAACCACATTAATTTCATTGTAGGCACCTGCTTCAGTCCTTTAATTCGTTCCAGGAATATTATTCGTAAATTTGTATTGTTATTCATTTTGAATTTTCATCATGAGATATTAAGTTCATATTAATATTAAAGAGTATGTTAAAACTGGAATATTTATTACTGGCAACATTTCGTTATTGAATTTCGATTATAACATTCAAGGACTTTGCGTCGAAAAAATACCTAATTGGTTAGATATTACTTTCATAACAAAGAAGTAAAAAGTAGGTTTAGTAGGTAATAAAAGAAATAACAGTGTAAATGCCAACAAAAATCTGCCTTTGATATTTAAATATTTCAACATTAAGCTGAAGACGTTTACACCCCAATAACTTCAAAAACATAATAATCTTTCGTCATTTAAGGCCTAAATCTCGTCCGGAGTCGTACTCAACGGAAGATGCGGTAAAAACACCCCAAGTGTTTTTACCTCAATATGATACCGTTGTCAAGAGATTTTTGTTTCCGCAGCCGCGCCTGCACTTGACATCAATTCTGAATGGGAAGAAAGGCATTTCATTTAAGGTCTAAACGACCTCGGGTTTTTCAGAATTTGATTAGCTTTATTCTAATGAGGGTATTCGTTAAGGAGACTGGAACAATGAGAGCGATTTGGAGGCAGATATGTTTCAATTCGAGGCCATTAGTCCCCCTCGGATTGGAATTGAGGAGTTTATCAAGAGTTTAGTAGACTTATTGGCACGGAAGGATTGCTGATTGGAAACTTGGTGTATCAGCCTACAATATTCCCACTGCTGGGAAACAGGCCGCCTCTCTACAAAAGAGGGTGGGTTAACTAATAAAGACAACGGAAAATTAAAAAAATGAGTACAGCTATTAAATACAAGTCGCCAGATTTTAATGCATAAATAATGCATTTCAATCTCATCACTTCTAGTTTATAAACAGCTTCAGTCCAATGTCTTTTCTCTTTAATTTTATGTAAACCTAACATGTACACCAGCCAGTCGATTCTGTAAAAATCTCACCGTGAAAACTTGGTGATAGTGATGTGAGTTTGTTTTTGCTAGGAATTGATATTATTGACAGCTCACTTCACGCTCACTTCACCTAAGTTTTCACGGTGAGATGGTTACAGAATCGCACTGCAGCCGTGTGATTCTGTTATTCTGTTCCTAAATACTATACTTTTAAGTTAATAATGTTAAAAGCAATGGTCCTTATTATTAAAATAAGTAAATTTATAAATCATCACAAGACAGAGGTTTGGAAGGAAAAAGGGAAAGCTATTGCTCAACAGTGGAACAGAATAAAGGCTAACAAAAAAGATATCTGCTTAATTAATAAATATATATATATACAACTTACAGACAAAACTCCTACATGATTAGAGCGAGCCGTGTGTATAATGAAACCTGCCAGAATGTTGACATAGATCTTTTTAATACTAGTGTACCTAAATTAAAGAAGGCTCTTTGCAATCACTTCTTCGAGCAAATGACATATCCCTTGCATTATATACGAATATACAGCATACTAAAGTAACACTGTCTGTTACTTAGTACATAGTTAATTGATATTCTATGTGTGAAGACTTGTGATTGGCCATCATCATGTTAAAAACTTAGTAATTATTGTGTCAGATTAGGCTGCAAGTTTTGCAAAAATAATAAAATAAAATAAAATAGATACATAAGTGAAATTTTCAGCAAAGTGGGCTTGGACTTTATAGAGTTTTTGGGCATAGTAAAAACGCAGTACACAGTTTCATTTCAGGCAAAAGATTTCGCTAAAAGTTAAATCCACTTATCTTTTTCATTTTTCAATAAGTTCTACCTAATCAAAAGGTTAATAGCTTAATCTATTTAGAGCTAGATCGCTTCATAAGTATAAAATCAGTCTTTAACCAGGGGATGGGTCGACCGACTCGCGGCGCAAGAGTGGCACTTGAAGTTATTTCCGCTTGCAGGTCAAGGCCCTATTCCGTATCGCTGTGGGGGAATTGTTCCTAGTTTTTTTTTGTTTTGTTTATTTATTAGAAGCGTGTTGGTTTTGTTTTTCAAATGTCATACTCTGAATTAGAAATGGGATACAGATTCACTGCATCCCACTTCTGTGTATTTCTGAGTCTTAGAATCGACGGATTGTAATGAGGTATTGAATAAATACAATGTTTGTTTTCGTCAGGCTTAAGGCACGGTAACAAGCAAATTTTTTGGTAAATGAAATTTAATGAATTGAATGACCACCAAACTAAAAGTAATTCTGTAGTTTTAATTGTATCAAAAAACTAATGCACGGCTCAGTGGGATATTTTTAGGTATTTCTTTAGTTAACTGAATTATCTTTAATATCATGACATAAAAATATGATAGTACGCTTAAAATTTTGAGAATTATTGGGACTACATGACCTAAAGCGCGATCACTGTCGGACTGCATAGAAAAGAAAGAGAAGCGCGATGACACAACGCTTGTAATTTATTGCAAAATATGAAGCAATAATCTATTTATAAAAAATCTATTGTTTGGACTAAAAAATTAAAACACTAGTGTTTTAGTATGTTGCTTGTAGAATAATCTGACAAAAAATCATAATGATTGCATGTAAGGTTTTTATTGTAAAAAGAAAGTTTTTAGAGGTATCTTCATGACTTTTTTCTATCGTATCAAATTAGTTGTATTAAGTTTTTAACACACTATCTACATATCTATATATAAATCCTGAAGAATATCATATATTTTTTCTGATTTTGTTTACTGTAGTCGATCATATAATTTTATAAGGCATTATAAAGCTTGCGATTTTAGCGTTTAGGTCCTGTAGTCCCCGTATGCGACGAAAAATATTTTTTGAGCTCGGTCTTATTCAAATGTCTAACCCTTCGGAAAAAAGCGGGTAATTTCAGACTCAAGTACGATTTTTTTAGCATTTGTTTGCACTTTTGAAACTTTTTAATATTAATTTAATTACTAGCAAGTTTCGGTACTGAACGCGCATCTTTTTTTTTTATAAATGGCATCTCGCAGTCCAACCTACGAGGTTGTCGTCTGCTTAACCTGGATTGCCAGTGGATGCCTCAATAAATTAAGGCCTCCAGCTAGGGCGAGCGCGCATCGCCGGCGCAGTGAAATATATAGTACTTTTATTTTATTTATTAAAAAATCAAAGTATATATTTTTTTAAATTGGTATTTTTAAACAATTATTGGAGACAATTTTGGAATAAATACTACGTGAAAATGATGTAGAAGTCCGGAGATATTCAGACTTGTTTCCAGTAGAAAATTGAATTAGGTCCAGTCGTTTTTTTCTTTATTTATAAGGCATATAACAAAAATGTATTCTATTATTATAAAAGTAAATTATGCTATTTGTTATATGAGAAAAATTGTTTTGATGGATTATATTCAACAGAATCTGCAAATTAGAGCTCTCAAATCAGCTATCCATGAGTTTTTACCTAAAAATGCATCAGGAGAACGATTATTGCTAAATAAATAGATAAATGATAAAAAAAAAATCGCTTTGTTATCATTATTGTAGAAGAAAAAACGAACTATCTTTACCAACTAATTGTTATTTAAACCAACCAACGAATAGTATTCATTTTCAACGAGGAAATAACACACACTCTTAACACACTCGCTGAAGTAACGTTAACAATACTTGATATGCCCAAAAAAGTAAACATTTTCCACGGGACGGGTAGAAAACCGGATCGTCTGGATTTACGTGGAAATAGTCACTCTAGTGTTATACAAAATTGACGATGCTTTGGATCCGGCTTTTCCGAAAGCATAATCTCTTTTTATTCTGTTGTAACTCGGTTCTGCAACGTTATTTTTTGAGCTTACCCAGAGACGTCCATTACTATAATTACTTGTATTTACCTAGAATCAGCGGCTGTTTTGTAAAATGTCAGACATAAAAACATTTGGATACGATATCTGTTTAGTTGCCTTTTATTTATTTTTTATGAAATATTTTATTTATAAAATGGTTCTTCGATGTATCGTGTAGTCTTTGCTGTTTTTTGTCTAGCCTTATGTAGATACATATACTCTAAAAGATGGATCTAAATATTAAAATTATTATTTTTCATTGTCCCAAAGTTGACGTTGATCATAATATACAAATACATAATTATATAGATCAGAAAGCAATAAGGCCGCCCATTGTATGTTTTGTAGTGTTGAATGTGTTTTGTTATGTATTTTCTAGTGTACAGACGCCAGCACATCAAGTCTGTCAAATTTATTTAATAGATTTTCAACTTTATCGCTAAAGCATAAGGTTCAAAGTAGTTTGGAAAAAATTGACAGTTTCGGGTAGCTTGTTGTGCTGACTGGCGTCTGTACAGTAAAATTTATACAAATAAATGAATATACTTGAGCTTCGATCCACAAAATTTTGGCTTTAATTTTAAATTATTTCTTGAAACCAATCTTGATTATCCCTTCGTATCGACGGAACCTGGAACCATGTGAAACACAATGGCTTTTTAATTGTTTCTGTAATTACGAAATTTAACCGGTTAAAGCCCGGTATCCACCAAAACGGAGAGGAGAGGAGACGAGAGGAGATGTGTTTTGAATAACCAATCAGATTTTGCACATCTCCTCTCCGCTTAGCTTCGGTGGAAATGGATCAAGCGGAGAAGAGAGTAGATGTCTTATTTTCTATATAATTTTGTGCCGCGAGCGAGCAAGCGGCGCGGCAGAGCGGAGAGCCGTTTCCTGCTGCCTTCTGGGTGGGCAGGTGTCTCGCACACCCGAAAGAGTCATTCCCATTCACACATCTCCGCTACGCACAGCTCACATCTCTTCGCTTTGGTGTTATATCACTTTGGGGTAATATCGCTTTGGTGTAATGTCGCTTTGGTGTAATATCGGTTTGAATTAGTTCAGAACACTTTGAAATCTTTATCAAAATCTCCAATACATTCTCAAATCTGTTTCAAAGCATCGAGTTAACAGGCACACTCAGGTGCCTACCTCCTTACCCTATCTACCCCCAACACTTAAATTAGTGAACTATCGAGTTTAATATTTCACTGCTACCCTCCGTATACCTTCATCACGTCGCTAATTGCCGTGAACAGCAACAGATCAGGGACATCAATCTAACAGATCGACGATAAAAGAGGTATCATACCTACTGACTTTGTGTGTTTTCGAAATGGTGGGATTAATGTTTTGACTTTTGGCGGTTTTAGAAACAAAGTCCGCTTTTTTCTTCTTCGTCGCATTGATGATATTTTTTAAATGAGCTTCGACCAGAATTCGGCCATTTCGCAAGCGTTAAGGCTCCTACAAACAGGCGCGACGCGCGACGCGAATCGCGCGCGACACAAAGGCACCGCTCGTTGCGCGACTTGCGGTGCCTTTGTGTCGTGTGTCGCGTCGCGCCTGTGTGTACGAGCCTTTATTGTTAGAGTGGCAAAGATCTTTTATAGTCCTGGTGTTATTGCACAGAGTGCCCGGTCAGAGGTGAGCAAAGTCTATACAAATGTTATGACACAATTTTATTTATATTATCGTTTAGTCGGACTTATTAGAAAAAATAAAGTTTATTCAGATTATTTTTTTCTAATGATTTAAATTATTTCTTACCAAACTAAACTTAAGTCAAATTAAATTCTTTCTTTCCAATTTACAACACAGTCTTCTATTTCCACACCCACAAATTATATTCAACCTCTTCTAACATTAAAGGCTCGTACACACTGGCGCGACGCGACACGCGACACAAAGGCACCGCAAGTCGCGCGACGAGCGGTGCCTTTGTGTCGCGCGCGATTCGCGTTGCGCGTCGCGCCTTTGTGTAGGAGCCGTAAACTTTAAATCAACACTTGAGTTAAGGGGGAAGCGCTAAGGTACCCCCCAAAATTCAAATTTTCTTAATTTTTTGCAATTTGCTGGTCAGTATTAAGTTGTACGTCGATCAAAATATGATTTGCGGCCGTAACAAATATGTATTTACAGAATTATAATCATTAAAGTCATCAACACAACTCTCTAAGACCACGTAACTCCAAAGAATCGTGATTTCATGAAACATTATTCTTTGGACTTACGTGGTCTTAGAGAGTTGTGTTGATGTCTTTAATGATTATAATTCTGTAAATACATCTTTGTTACGGCCGCGAATCATAATAATAATCAACGTTCAACTTAACACTGACCAGCAAATTGCAAAAAACCTAAATAAAATTGAATTTCGCGGGCTACCCTGGCGCTTTCGCCTTAAGCAAATACGAGCATCTCAAAGTCTTATATCACTCAAATCAAAATTAATGTAATCGCGCGCTCAAGTTGACAACTTTCTAAGAGGCGGCGGGCGCTTCAACGTAAATTATAAAGGAGATAAAAGTTCCTTTTGTACATTTACGAGTTACAGATTTATTATGGCGTTTCGATTAAAAATGCAATACATCATATCTTTCCTGGGTGAAAAAAACTTGGTGTGGTTGAAGTTAGTAAAGTTTGGTTGGTGTGATTAACTAAAAGGCTAATTAAACCACTTGGCTGCGATATACCGATCTATTAGGTGCTAAGTATGTCACGGTTGTTCTGCAGATGGTTGACTGTTTTGTTAGGTACTGTTGTACGTAGCTATTATGCTACGCGTGTGTAGCGTTATAATTGAAAGAATACTTTGATTTGAATTAAAATATATATTCACGACTTTTACATAGTCACGTCAGTTCTAGCACTTCTCTACTACTAAACAAAAACTATAATAAAAATATTTGACAATTTCTTGAACGTTCGAATGGAACACACCGGCAATTATAACCAGCCTGCATTTCCTTCTAATGGTAGAGCTACACAGTCTCTACATGAGCTACGCCCACCTTTGAATAAAAGTATTGGCATAGCTCCATTTCCAAACCAGACTTTTATTCACATCATTCGAACATCCAAGCCCTTCCTACCTATCCTATCAGAAACATTACCTAACACCAGACTTTAAGTTTACAAGGTGAGGTCCAACCCTTGCAAGAGAAAGCTTAAGTCAGGACGAACGAACCGCGTATCCGACACTTCGCTAAGTGCCTGGTAAGTTAACATTTATAAGTGCCCACCTGCACTAACACAAACTAACGTCGTCATGCTTAAACTTCGTCGCGCCAAAACTGGTGAAAAAGATGCGACGTGGCCTCCTAATAAAAACAATTGACGTGAAAGTTCACATCAGCCTGGAAGAGGCTTAAGAAAATAAATGATCTTAACTTCAAACTCTTTTACCCCATCGGACGGTATAAGCCAGAGGGAGGGAAAAGCGTAAGAGGCCAGGGTTCATCGACGATATCTATCATTATGCCCATACTCCAAAGGAAAACTTCAAAAATCTACCCCATTCTCAATAAATATTAACTCCATGAAATATCAGTCAATACTGATTAAACTGTGGGTGCTCAATCACAAGCTGAACCAATTGTGTCAACTCAACACACTTTGCGAAGGCTATGCCCCGTTAGCAAAGCTGGTTTCAACTTAAGTTGAGTGTCTATCACCCACTGTTGTGCGTAGCTATTGAGTTACGCGTGTGTTGCGTTATAATTGAAAAAATACTTTTACTTGGATAAATATATATTTACGACTTTACAGCAACACGTCACATCTAGCACTTTTCTACTACTAAACAAAAACTATAATAAAAATATTTGACAATTTCTTGAACGTTCGAATGGAACACACCGGCAATTATAACCAGCCTGCATTTCCTTCTAATGGTAGAGCTACACAGTCTCTACAGTACTTATCTCTCGATGATTCTCGGAGCCTTGATCACCGTTGCTTTAGTCCCAGTCGTCATACGAAAATCTAAAATCTAAAGTCGAAGTAAGGAGTCCGAATCACGGAAGTTTGGAAGCTTATTGTAAAGACTGTCGGTATGAGAGCAAAAAAAAAATTGTAGAATAAGTACCAGTTGAGTTTTAGGAAAAGTTTTTCTGAATATGAACCACAAACATGCACCCTAATCAACTCTGAAGTAGAGTGCAGAGATTTATTAAACTAGGTACCTACAGTCAAGGAAATGTTTTTTTATGCAAAGCCGCCCTTCGTCAATTTGCCGGGCTTAGCAGACATTCAACTGTCAAAGAATGACAGTTGTGATTTGAACATACGGACAATTTAAGTTAGCAGCCAATTAACATTGGCATTTTGATTAAACAAGGAAGAGAGTAGGTTTATTTGTCACAGAAACACGTGCATACAAAAAGATAATTGACTCACTCTCTCTTTGTTTTCGATATAACACGTACCATGTAAACAGGCGAGAATCCACAGCTTGAGAATATTCTAGATTTTCGACTGATACTGCTCAGCAGCAGTCGTGTTTGAGACCACTTGCAAGCTAATGCAGCAAATGCAACGAGAAAAGTTTCTTACAAACACAAACTTCTAGAGCAGTGGTAACCCAGTGGTAACAGCCGCGACTTACGAGTTGTAGGTCGTAGGTTCGAACCCAGGTATGCGCTTTACTTTGTGTAAATAATTTCATCACCTACTCTTAAAACAGTAAAGGGAATCATCGTGAGAAAACCGGCACGTCCTGGAACCAAAACTTTAAAGACATATGACCAACCCACAATGGACCTGCGTGGTCAATCACGGCCCACTCCCTCTCGAAGAGAGGAAACCTGTAATGTAACCTAGCATTGGGACCACTATAGCTTGATTATGTAAACTCCTACAAAACATTACCCATAGTTTAGGTATAACTGAATAGGTAATGTTATTGTAGAACTTTGTGTTTACAATAAACTTTACGAACATGTACAGTTATTTACATTAACAAGTTAAAACTAGACTGTGAAACGCAAAGCATTAACTAGTCACACTATTCACGTCGTATTTCAAAAGTGCAACCAAGTATGCCGTTTACATTAAATGGCAGTGCGCTTGCATGTGATAAGTATTAATTATGTCCGTGTTGATTTTCTGCGTGTTTGCGTACTAAGCTTGCTAAGAAAGATTTATTTTCAGAAAGGACGTGAGACGAGGACGGGACGCAGACGTCACAATGTTCCCACTACTGGGACACAGGCCTCCTGTGAGAGGCAGTGGTCCGTAATCTACCACGTGGGCCCAGTGCGGGTTGGTAGATGTCATATGTCTTTGAATTTTTGGTTCTAGGACATGCCGGTTTCCTCACGATGTTTTCCTTCACCGTTTTGAGAGCAGTTGTGATGAAATAATTTACACAAAGTAAAGCGCCTGTATTTTTTCGAACCTACGACCTACAGCTCGTAAGTCGCGGCAATAGTGTGCAGATGGAAAAGCGACACTCCTGCGTCTTGTCCTCTTTGTAAGTTTTGTCTCAGACAGCAATAATACATTTTGTATAAAGAATAATGAAAATATGTGAAAGGGGACGCCGCGTCCCTTTTGTGTGGCCCACGCCTTGTTAAGTAAATAAATGTCTTTGTCCGCGCCTTATAAAGGCGTTCACTAGGCGGCCTGGTAGAGTAATAACATTTGTATGGCCCGCCATGCCGAATCATTGCTCAGTCCCCTTGTAACGATACTAACAAATTGTAAGTGCTAAAGTTTATGACAATAAGAATCAAAAATTATTTTTGCGTGTCATGCCATGCCGCGCCGTTCCACCAGGTGAGCGCCAGCCGTAACTTCGTGTTGCGTTCTACGTATTTGCGTATTAAGTTTGCTAAGAAATATTTATTTCACCATCACTTACTTAGTTATAACAACACATAAACTATTACACTTTAGTTATAACAAGTGTGTGGAAAGTATTAAAATGCTAAGTTAATGCACGTAAATTAAAGTCAGTGTTCATTTTTGTTGAAGTAAAAAAATGAAATTACAGGTTTTTATAAATACCGTCCTTTTTTTTGTTTTTGTTTTCAGGATGGAAAATCTCCAGATGACCCTTCCCGCTCTGGGTGGAGCAGAAGGGAGTGTCAGATCTTACTGACTAAAACCCACCCATGTTCCTTCCTTAGCCTTACATGTAAGGATTGATGCAGGTGGTGGTCGGTAGTTTCTACCTAAACAAAAGTTATATTATGTACTAGATTAGATACTGCATTTAAATATACATACGTAAATGTTACGATACTTTGAAAGGACGACTATGTGCCATCATAATACATACAGCAGAAAATATTCGTTAAAAGTTTGGCTGGAATAACAAAAGCGAATCGCCTATTTTTTTTGTCTCCTCGACCATTATTGGTTTTAAACTAACAATCTTTTAACTTCAACAGTACTGAAGCTTTTATTTGATACAAGACCATTGATCCTTCTGAAGTGTTTACAGATAAAATTGGTTTTAGACTCTTTTCGAAGGATCACGCAGGTTTTATGATGTAGTGGTTAGTATTCCTAATGGTGGTACCGCTAACCGAAGCTTCGATTTTCTTTTCGTGTAGACAATTATATCTCTAGGGGCGAGAGGGACTCTTCTGCTTCCTCCAGCCATTTTTCCAGTTTATCTAGGGTCGGGCCTCCTTGTGTATTTGCGCCAAGAACGTCGGTCCCGGGTTGTCTCAGGTGATAAGTTTTTAGATTTTAGGTCTTGTGCGATAGTTAACCACCGTATGGCCAGTGGTCTGCCTCTTCCTCATGTAAGAACCACCCAGGAGGAAGACTATTCTTAAGGTCAGTCTTTACGAAGTAACTGTTATCTCGGCGTATTTTAATTGTCCATATCAACGAAATCTGCTCTCATATCAACTTGTTCTTTTTTGTGTTCTTTTTTTGCGTCATGTTTACCGCAAATAAACATTTTTTCCTTCTCTCTTTAAATTTCTCTGAATTGGGGCCACTTTGAAAGATCCTCAAACATATTCGTTACTGGCCTTATCTAGCTGTGCTACACCCCTGCCCACCACAGCATTCTCAGGCGAGAGGCGCGAGAGGGACTGCGTTTTCCAATTGTAAAAATCTAAGGGATTCCAAGTGCAAGTAAGCAAATTTGAATAGATTAGTATTTTTGCGCGCCACAATTGATGCCTGGTAGGTACATGGTGACATTAGTTACCACTAGCGCCATCTAGTATCGGGTAGCAGAACTAGTAGGGTCAAGGTTCTGGAAATTCCGAGAACTATCGATATCGGGTCAGTCGGGACCGGTATGTACTCGAAAGTTCTAGTTGTTTATATAGTAGCTCTGTGGCACTATATAAGGCCGGTGTGAGCCGCGAGACACACAGTCGGATAAGCGATACAAGCGGATACATCGAAGCGATATTCAAGTGCAAATAAGAGTGATCAGTAGTGAAATTGTGTTTCATAATTAGTGCGTTTGAGTTGTAATTAGTGTTGTGATTAAAGTATCAATTTTTGGTTATTAAATCGGCAGTTTTTATTGTCACGAATCCCAAGCTCGTAACAGTACCTATATACTCTATCAAAGAGAATGATAATGTGTGTATGTGTGTGTGACGTGGGTGTCCTGTGGGTGCTCCTCTGCCTAATTGTCCTGAACACTTGAACTGACAACAACTGACCAACTGACCATAACATCACAGGCGTGATGTTATGTTGTTTTCTTTATCAAAAAGACGTACAGACGCCCGCACATCAAGCTACTACAATCTGTTAAATTTCTTTAAGAGATTTTCAAGTTTATCGCTACAGCATAAGGTTCAAGGTTGGTTAGGAAAATTTGACAGTTTCGGGTAGCTTGATGTATTGGCGTCTATACAAAAGGTAACACTGTTTTTACTGTCATGATAATTAATAACTCCACGCTATGCTAAAGTATAAACACGTTTTGTTCCAATATAGTTCGTATAATTTCTAATTACCCACATATTATCTACAATGCCACGTAATTACCGATCACAGGTCCCAGATACATCACACATACTAGCCTAAGATCAGCCAACTAAGCCATCTGATGACGTCAGAGATGGTCATTACCATTCAAGTCATTCACATACGCTGCATCAGCTAAATGTCACGATGGAGCACTAAATTATTGATACATATTTCGAATGTCCTGGGGCAAGATTTGTATTGGATGGCTGTATTAATATTGGAATTTGGCAGCTGTGACTGGGCTTAATGTTGTTGGGGTTGTTATTGTAATAAATTGATACTACACATGATATTTTACGCTTGGCATGTGATATGATAAAGTTTATTATTATATTATTAATCCTACCCTACTTCCTATTATAAACGCGAAACATCGTGAGGATGGGTGGATGTTTGTTACCCTTTCACGGAAAACTAATACAGGAATTTGAATAAAATTTGGCACACACATCACACTAATAATATAAAGGCGAAAGTTTGTGAGTGTGTGTGTGTGTGTGTTTATATGTTTGTTACTTTTCCACGCTCAAACGGCTGGACCAATTTTGATAAAATTTGGTATGGAGGTAGCTGATACCCTGGATTAATATATAGGCTACTTTTTATCCTGATATTCCCACGGTATCGAAACTTATGCGGGTGGAACCGCGAAGCGCAGCTAGTAAAATTATAAATGTGAAAGTTTGTATGTTTTTATGTTTGTTACTCAATCACGTAAAAACAGCTGAACGGATTATAATGAAATTTGGTACACAGATAATTTATAACTTTGCTTAACATATATCAGTCAACTCTAACTAACAGCAGTAGTATTACAGACTATGAATGTAGATGTTTAACACAATTATATCAATAATATGTCTATCTCTCTTATGTATGTCATTAATATTTTCGTAAAAATATAATTTAAAAGTGTCCATGGAGTTTCTTGCCCGGTCTTCTCCATAGATACCTACGCTTTAGAATGGGCAACTAGCTTCATATTTTCTGATTGACCGACTTCTTGACAATAGGGTAGTTGACTAAGAAAATATATGTATTTAGTCCATCAGTTAGATTACTAAAAAATATTGTATACGTATTTTTTCTTTTGTCTGGCAAACAAAAAATTACGAAGATACAGCGCTTGGAAATTTCGTATGACGTCACGCCGTGCTACAAATTTTAGCACGTTATTACGTCAAAGCCCCCCACTCCTGAACTTTGATGTGATATATCTTTGTAATTTTTTATCTAATTGATAAAACAAAAAATACGTGTTCAATATTTTTTAATAATCTTACTGAGGGACTAAATCGAATCGATTTATTTTTACCCAGGCAACATCCCTATTCAAGAGTGCCTGTTAATTGTTTAATAGAAATAAATGCTTTGCGTTTTTGAGTTTCTTATTACCCACGTATTAAAGTCTTAAATAATTCATCAATCAATAAAGCTGTGTACTATGATTCAGTTTTAAATACTCCACCTAATAACCAGTGGGTACATCCAAAACTGTGGGAGCAGACAGTTGTTTACCTAACCTAACCAGACAATTTCCGTCACGTCTCTGGGTGTTAAAATGTATACTTAAGCGAGTTTGAACAATCATTATATTTTTACTACGTCTTTGTATAAATTCAACAGTCTCTAATGAAAATGCAGGTGGAAAAGATAAACATAAAGATTTGTTTATTTCTCACCACAATATACAGGGTGTTTGGAAGCTGAGTGCAGTTTAAGGAAGTGATAGTCGACACCATTTTGAGTCATACATTTCTTAGACGAATTAAGTTTTTTTTTTTAAATTTTTAACTACAAACATTTAGCCAAAAATAACATACCAACTTTAACTGGAAAAAAAAATAAAAAACATACTTCGTCTAAGACATGTATGGCTCAAAATGCTCTAAGTGGTGTCAACTATATATAACGGATGTACACACTTCCCTATGTGTTTGTTATTCTAGCGTATGGCACTCGTGGGTAGCAGCTGAAAATTAGCGTCAGGTGCACCTTGTGTTGTCATCTGACATTATACTGAGCTTGTTTTCTGTTTTTTTTTTTTAGTTTTAATGTGTTATTTTGTTTGCTGTAATGCCGATAAACGCATTTTTCTTTCATTCTTTATATTTTCAAGTGATCAAGAACAATACAAAATAATTTTTAATTATATTTTGGGACAATGGCTCCTCAGTTAGGCGTAGGGTTTGTATTTCAGGAAACGAGATCTCCATCCCTTCAAAAGCAGTTACATTTATTTTGGATTATGCACTCGTAAACGAATACGGTAACTGATGTAGTAATGCAGAAATATGAAAATACTCTGTTAGAAAATAGCAAAACATAACTTCGAGGTACTTCTTATTTAGTTACACCAGTGGGTATTGCAAATTTATTTATTTTATTTTATTTATTTAGCTCACCAACAATTGAATACACTGACACAAAGATATGAAATACATCTAATATAAATGTTCATAGTAGTATTTAGTTCGTTACGACAATAGAGCTTTTTGAGGATTCAAGTAAGCAGCTTCACTGTGAGAACTTTACTCATCTGCAACAATTTTTAGTATATAACGATTTACATAATATAAGAACATGAGTCGAGTTACTATGTAAATTACCGAAATTCGACTGTTTTGAATAGTGATTCAAACTTGAACATTAAAGGCTCCTTCAAACAGGCGCGACACGTGACGCTAATCGCGAGCGGTGCCTTTGAGTCGCGTGCGATTCGCGTCGCGTGTCGCGCCTGTTTGCAGGAGCCTTAATCCACCATACATATGGGCCAAAACTGACATACCGCTACAATTTTATCACTTGGACCATCACAAGCGACTATGACTTGGTGGATTTGAGGTCGCAATTGACTAATCCTGTGCGGGTTTAGGCGGCATCCACCATTCATCATGGATGACGACGGATTACGTACACCACACCACTTAAGTTTTCGCGGTAATGTGTGGAGGGCGACGACTGTTTCTATGCTCAACATGAAGGGCTTGTGTACACATGTTTGGTATGTATGACACGTAAGCTTTAGGCGTCACTGGAAGTGACCGAATGTGGTACGTAACTGCTCTAGAACTGATAGAATCGAATATTAATGGGAGAAACGTGCTGAGATTTTAGTTGATCTTGGTTTGTTTGTGTGAAGTGAATTTTTGGTGGGATGTTGAAGAGGTGGGTACTAATAAGAGTGCATGCATTGTAATAGAAGGCAATTAATAATAATGACTAAGTGTAATCTTCACGGCTCATAATATGGTCAAACTCTTATCTGTTTTTAAAAGTGAGGACTTTTAATTGGCTGTCAGTCTCACATACTATTTTTTTATCTGTTAATCTTAGCTGTAAGTCTTCCATAGTTAATAAATAAATATGTATAAACTAATAACATAAAGAGAAAAGATAAAATTTATTAGATGTTTGTTTGAAGTTTGTTTCACGCTAAAACGGATTTGGATGAAATTTTACTTTTCGTCCTGGATCGCAGTCAAAGTCGTGGACAACAGATACTATGAAATATAATCTTAAGACTATAATATTAAGATCTACTCTTGTGTTAATGCTTCTAAAGTTATTAATAAAACATACAATAAACCGTACCAATTCTAAAACGCCACCTGCGATGACTACAAGAGGTTTTAATGTGGACGTATGTGAGTTAAAACTCACTTCACTTCACTCCTTCATAAATAACATTAACTGACAATGGCACATCCCAAAATCCACCTAGCAAAGATAAAAGGGCGACGTTCAAGGCAAGGAAAAACCAATCTCATCAACAAGTGACAGTACCATTATCCCAATTGAACGAATTGTTGGCTAAGCAGTAGTAATGAGTTCAACTAACGATCGCGTCACTCTTGCAGAAATCACGCTTCATCAGTCAGCCGGCTCGAGAACTCATCGGTAACCGTATAGATCAAGTAATCGTTTGTTAGAACTTCTTCGTACAATTGTGGCGTTTTGTTGAGTACTAACTCAACCAAAATTCTATACTAATAGATAGAAGGTAGACTGAATCTTTTTTATTCTGTCGGCGAACCGTTCATCGGAGAAGTGAATGTCGGAGAACTATTTCAGAATTATCTCTAGGAAGTTTGAAAAGAGGCAGTTGAAGAGACAGATGTATTATAGTCAATGTTTTAATGAACATTTGTGTGCTTCGAATGAAAGTCCATATTTTTTTGTCATATCCATACTTTATTTGTATAATTATGCAAATCATGTTTATAGTTACGATTTATCACATTGAAAATGCTGAACTAGAGTATTTCAAATAAACGTTTGAAATATTCTAAGTCAGCATTTTTAATTTTTTCATCTATACGAGAATTCTAAAACAAACTCAACGAAACCGTTGAGTTTGTTTTAGAATTCTCGTATTTCACACACTGAGTTCAAAGCTTAGATTCCGAATACAAAAAGACCTTTTAAATCTGGTATTGAATAAAGAAGTGTTGCGAGTGCTAACAAATCACTACTCGCTAGAACGTTGCCCAAAGCAATAGAGCAGCCCATTTTGCTGAGTCAAATTCCACCGATTTGTATGAGTAGACATGTTGCCGATCCGCTTCAGCATCCCTCTTTCATTCGCAGATCAACATTCAATGAAACAAGCCTCGTGAATGCAGAGGTTCGTTTCATATTGCTATGCATTTTTTGTTTTATTGGGAAAGCAAAATCTGGGTGAAACGATCCATAAATATGTAGGAAATGATTCATAGCTGAAGTATGTACGGGTAATCTAAAAGATTCATGCAATGATTTTGCTATAAAAGTAAAAGGACCACTGTTCTTGTACTTTGACTTTACAGGAAAACGGTCTTAGGACAGTGTCCTAAGGCCGTTTTCCTGTAAAGTCAAAGTCAAATCATTTATTTTAAATAGGCACATTAAAGGCACTTTTGAACGCAAAAAAAAATGCAATAAAATAGAATTGATTCTAGTCGGCCTTTCCAAAAGGTAGTGTTCGTATGGAGAAGAATGGGCAAAAAACTCCACCGTTACTCTTTTAAAATCTTTTACAAGGTTTTTTATACATTCGTTATATGCGTGAAGACGATGCACCTAGAATAAAAATTAGTCTACCACAAAAGTTAAAAAGAATTAAAAATAAAGCAATGACAGGTAAATCAAATATGTGATAGATACATGGTGCTCACATATTTGTACCTGCAACGGTTAAGTAGTACTTTTTCAAAAATCGATCCTGTATATCTTCGAACTCAAATTGTACTCGACTTTGATGCCTTAGTAAAAAAAAATGCGTTTTATATGTACTTTAAAAATGTGTTATTATTAACAATCACAGCAAAAGAAAACCCAGAATGGGTGATCTCCTTTACAGATAATTGCAACTGAAAGCTAAGAACTTTCACAGATAAACGTAGGTACTTATCAAAATGTAAAACGTAAAACTCAGGAACGTCTGCCAGTGTTTTAATTATTTTCTTTATGCAAAAAACATTCTCCAGATAACACTAATTGAATTCTTCTGTAAAAATATCTTCTTCATTATCAGTCTGTACATTTTGTACTTATAATACGAAGATTATTTAAAATCTGTTTCTTTATACGTTTTCGTTGTACACAAACTTTAACACCATCGTTGTAAAGCAAGTGTAATTGAAAACAAACATTAAAATTTCTCCCGGGTCTCGGTGTAGGTCCTGCATCTGTGGGGCTGATTATACCGGATAGTGAGCAAGGGAACCCTGGATATTTGAGTTAAACCCCGAATGTATCCTTGGCATTGTTTACGTGGAATTTATTCTACAGTGCTTGCGACCCTATGGTTTGGAGTAATCCAGTGGAATTGATAATGCTAAACAAACACTTCGGGTAGGTACCTATATTAATTTGAATTTCAATTTCAGATAGACAGGTATAACCACAAGATTAGCATTATATTACATAATTGAATCTATTAATCTCAATTATATTATTATATCGAACAAGTAGTAATTATTTTCTATTTAAAAAAACATCACCTCTAGGCCTTTAATTTTGTTTTTAGATTAATTTACCTATGCTGTTTTACTGCAGGACAAAAACCCCATTCGTTCATGAATTCATTTTGTAATTCGATGCAAGGCCATGGCTTACCGTATCAAACGCTTTACTCAGATCAACTAACCCAAAATCCCAGAACTCCAAAAAGAGATGGCCCATCTTTGTTCATTGTGTTCAAAAGTAGGATCTGTCCTAGTTTACCTTTACCCGGGGCCCCCGGTCGGATGCAGACCCTGCGCTGATGTAACCTGTTTAAAGTGTCTACATCATAACAATTACTGTAATGCTCAGGTTGCTTTTCCCTCCTAAAGGCGTACATTAACGCCTGGTAATTAGTTTACCTGATCATTATAAGGATTATGAGTTGCGACGTGGATTAAAGGGGTCTTATAGCGTTCTCTATGATCCTATGTGACGGTATCAGATGTTGAATGTTAGCTATTGAATATGCTCGTATTCAGGAAGTAAATGTATCGTGAGTTTTGCTGCATGAAATTATGCGCGCTGTTTTATGTCATCATTGCAAGCGACAGTATACATACCGTCCATTTTCGGTTGCCAGATTTTTGGTGAGTTTTGGCGTATTTCAGCAATCATACCATTTAACATACCACATTTTTTTTTGGTGCGCGGTGGAATTCCTCATGGGCTTCCTCCATCGTGGAGGTGACAGAGGGGCATGCCGGACTCTTACCGGCTAAAACCACCGCGGTGCTCCACCTCTGCCTACGGCCGGGGCTGCGGGATTCGTATAAGCATTCACCGCTCCCCAGACAGACCTCAATCCGCTGTTCCTCAGCGGGACCCAAACATACCACACAACATAAAGATCAAGCCTGTTTTCCCACAATGGTTACGCAGAGCTGTATACCATTCTTAAAGCTGAAAGTTATTGATTAAATGAGTGTAGGATAACATCAATACACAATTGCAACTGTAGTGCTGCTATTGAAACAAGTTATAGGCTTTTGAAATAATCAAAGTACATACATACACCGTCATATACTCACGCCTTCTTCCAATGGGGGTAGGCAGAAACTACAGAACGCCACCTGCTACAACCCTTACATATTCGTACTCCTTTTGTCTCTATATAATTCTTTTCTTGTATTTTTTTAGAGTTCCGTACGTCAAAAGGAAAACCGGAACCCTTATAAGATCACTTCGTTGTCCGGCTGTCCATCGGTCAAGACACTATTTCTCAGGAACGCGTGGAGTAATATCAAATACTCAGAGCTGCCATCCCCTGAAGCAGTGAAAACATCAACATTCTAAGTAACGCAATCAAAAGGTACGGGCGTTTGTATTCCGGAATCAAAACCTATAGGGTACTTCCCGTTGATGTAGAATAATGAAATTTGGCAAGAAGCAATGTCATGTAGCACAAGTAAAGGAAAAAATCCAAAAGCCGTAAATTTGTAGTCATATTACAAAAAAAAAAAAATCCCTTGATAAAATATTTACATACCTACAAATTTGTACGGAACCCTCGGTGCGCGATTACGACTCGCACTTAACCGGTTTTTTATTTTAATTTTAATCAGTGTAATGAGTTGAAAAACCCAATAATGGACGACCTATCCCTAAGACCCTACTACATATTGGTTGACCATCGACATTTGCCAATTCGTCGAGCATTTGTCCAATAGTTTATGCCTAGCCAAGCAGAGAGTGCTTCTCCCATCCAACGGGTTCCTGCAGCCTTCACAAGGTCGTCGGACCACCTTGTGGGAGGCCTTCCAACGCTACATCTTCCGGTACGCGGTCGCCACTCCAGAACCTTTCGGCCCCATCGGCCATCTGTTCTGCGAGCAATGTGCCCTGCCCACTGCCACTTAAGTTTGGCAATTCTTCGGGCTATGTCGGTTACCTTGGTTCTCCTGCGAATCTCCTCATTCCTGATTCGATCACGCAGGGAAACTTTAAGAATAGCCCTCTCCATTGCCCTTAGGGTGACTTTTAGCCTTCTTGTAAGTCGAAATGGAGGTGTTTGATGGAGGCTTATGTCCAGCAGTGGACGTCTTTCGACTGAAATGATGATGATGAAGCAGAGAGTAGCAAAAAAGTATTAATTTCTCTATCGAATGTGAAGTAATCGGATTTCTGGTTTGTATTAATAGCTCAAAGATAAGGGCCCCTCGTATCATTAGCAGCTATCTTCGGCACATCTAAAGTCATAGTTTTTGGGCTCGTGCCAATAACCCAACTCCGGCAAACAGAAGCATCTGGCTTTAAACTTTTTGTCGTGAGCTTTTAAGTGAGTACTTGTGTGAATATTTTTATCTCTTCTAATCGCCATTTGGATTTAAATTTTTATTATTTTGTAGTCACATTACACAAAATCATATCACATACATACCGAGACCGCTCTCGTTTCCGTCTTGGAAAGCACGTTAAGCTGTTTGTCCCGGTTGGCATTCGTGGATCTTTGACAGTCGTTACAAGTCGTAGAAGCTCGAAAGTCTGACAACCAGTCTTACCAAGGGGTATCGTATTACCCAGTAACTGGTTTGTGGACGCCATATAAAACGCAGTCGCTCCATGTAAAATACTGGTATTCAACTGCATCCGGTTAGACTGGAAGCCTACCTCAACATAGTCGGGAAAAGGCTAGGCAGAGATGACGCAGATGATGATACATTTTCTGTTGGCATTAAGAGAAGATTTCAGGGACTTTTCTAGTTTTAGTAGTCAAACAGTCTAACAAACTATTCATTTAAGAGTACTAAAAGCTCATTAATGAAGTAAAAAGTTCTTCAGTATTAAAGACATAGTGTCCTAATTTATACTGAGGGCCCTTATTTCTCGAACTCTCTAGTTGCTTACATATATCTTTTGATCAAAGTGATAAAGCACTGATTATTAGGTCAAAAGTTAATTAGGCTTTTGGCTTTCAGCCTCCTCATTACTAGCTGATGGAATGCTTGCCAAAATCAAAGCCAGACTTTTGCGAAAAGTAAAAAATCTGATTTGGTTCCACCGTCTCGTCTTTTACCGTTAATTATGTTATCCGTTCTTGAATTTACCTCCTCCAAAATTGACCCCAATTTTGTGTAGACCCACTCTTTCTGCGAAACGATATCTAACTTGACAGTGTCAAATGTTTTTTTAATGATTCCTCATTTTTTTGGTACAAATGAACGTGCCCAAATTGCCCGTAGATAAATTGTTTCTGAAGATTCCCGATCTTATTTGGTATCATCCATAATTCTTTAACAAATGCTGGCGAAAAATTGCCGACATTCAATTATATACGCACCGACAGGGTGATTGATGGAGCTGTCAACGTGTCCGCAAACGGGAACTGAACTTTGTACATCGATCATGGCTTGTTCTATCACAAACAGGTTTTATTATGCTCCTGTTTTTGAATATAATGAACTTGAACCGTAGTTCGGAGTAAAGGTTGATACTCTGCTCTGACACTCTCTTTTTTATGCTTAACAGTATTGTAAACGTGCCATTTGTTTCGACATATTATTGTGTATCAATAGAATATTGTGTTTACTATTATTTCTGCCATTGTACCTTTTTGTTTTAAACAATAACCAGACCAGACCAGAAAGCCTATTCTCGTAATTAAAATCGTTCAAAATCTAGTCGTAAGCAATCTTATCTCAGCGACAATCAGTATCAGAAAATGGTCAAAAATGTAGAGATATTACAGGTATTTTTGACAGATTGAGACTGAGATCAAACTGAAAGAAAAAAAAAGAAAGAAAATACATTTATTTAGCACAGACTAAAAGACACAATACACCAGGTACATACATCAGATAAAACAAAAAATAAAGATCAAACAAAAAAGTGTAAAGTCCTATTTAAGAGATTAGCAGCAATGTCTGACTGTGAACGTTCTTAAAATTATGAGAATTGGCCCCCTGATGTACTCGTATGATCGTATAACGAAGCAAAAAGAGTATGTAAGGATCGTAACGGGTGCTCCGCCCAAGCGGGGCAGACCTCCACCGTGTGCTCCACCGTGTCCTCTGGGCGATCCTGGCAATGGTGACACCCGGGCGTTTCCTCCCGCCTGATTATGTGCAGGAACCTCCCGAAACTTCCGTGTCCGGTGAGGACCTGCGTCAGGCGGTAAGTGAGGGCGCCGTGACGCCTCTCTAACCACTCCTCAAAGAGGGGTCTTACCGCCGCTATCGTGGCGTGCCCTGCGCTGGGTTGCGACAGTCGCTCTTTCCATGCCGCCATGAGATCGCGCCGGAGGTCCGTCCGCTCCGCCGCGATTTGCTGCGGAAGCGGAGTTTCCCCCCGGCTTAGTGCCTCCGCGCGCCACTCATACAGGCGCGCGAGGACTATCGCCTCCAGATCCCATGGCGGCAGTCCGGCAAGGAGGCTTGCCGCCTCGCCCGAGATCGTGCGGTAGCCCCGGATCAGCCTTGTGGCTATCACCTTCTGGGGCGCGTTCAAATAATGGGCGGCTCGCCGCCGCAAAGAACGCGCCCACACCGGGGCACCGTATAGGGCCATGGACCGCACGACCCCCGCGTAAAGCCTCCGGCAGGAGGCGTTTGGCCCCCTCAGGTTGGGCAGGAGCCGCTTGAAGGCGGCCCCGGCCCGTTCCAGTTTGGGAGCCAAACGTCGGAAGTGCTCAACGAAGTTCCACCGGCTGTCGAGGACGAGACCCAGGTATTTCATCGTCGTCCCGACGCCGATGTGAACCCCTCCTACCGTTAGTTGGGATCCCGATGGTGGCGTGTTCCGGGGCCCATGAAACAACATGGCCTCGGACTTGTGCAATGCCACCTCGAGACCCAACTGCCGGATCCTCTCAACGACTTTCGCAACCCCGCGTGTCATCGCGTCGACCGCCGCCTGATGCGACCTCCCCTGCGCCAGGACTAGCGTGTCGTCAGCGTAGCAAACCACGCTGACGCCATCAGGGAGGTCGGCCCGCAGCACCCAGTCGTAACCGATGTCCCACAGGAGCGGCCCCAGAACCGAACCCTGTGGAACACCGCACGACATCTCTCGCCGGTTCCACTCCCCATCGCGACCGGGGTAGATGACGGCTCTGTCCGTCAGATACGCCCCGACTACTCGACGGAGGTAGGTCGGCACCCGGTGATACCGGAGTGCCTCCCCAATGCAGCCCCAGGGCAGGGTGTTAAACGCGTTGGCGTTTTCGGTTGTCCTCGTTGAGGCGATCGCCAGCGGCGGCGACCTCTCGCGTCAGGGCCTGGTTCGAGCCATGGTCCGGGGCGAGAGGGAGTGGGGGGCAGTCGCCTCCTTCTGCGAAGCAGTCATGCTAGCGAAGGAGGCGGCGGGATGGATGAGGGAGAGAGCCTCCCGTCCCAGCCGCCGCGGGAGACGCTCCGGGCGTCGGGAGCCGCGCGACGACTCCCGGCCACCGTAGGCGCGGGCCTGCGGGCGGAGAGTAATGGGTAGCTCACCGTCCGATCAGGACCAGGCCCGTGCCGGACGGCGCGTACGTGTTCCACGCGCGCCTCAAAGAGATGTCAGCAACAATGGAAGGGGCCCGTCAGGGCCGAAGCCTGCCGGGTCAGCGGGATTGTCCGAAAGGGTTACCGCTGGCCCGGAACATAAAGGGCGAAGGAAGGAACACGGGTGGGTTTTAGTCAGTAAGAGTCTGACACTCCCTTCCGCTCCACCCAGAGCGGGAGGAGTCATTTGATGATTTCCCATCCTGAAAAAAAAAAAAAAAAAAAAAGGATCGTAACGGGTGCGGCTGTCCTATTTCAAAACCTAATAAGGGACACTTTTTACAAAAATCGTTTTATTGCATAATCTTGCTAACCCTAGAAGGTCTCTACCAAATACAAAAACACCAGCGTTTTAAACTTACATAAAAGGAGATATATTTAAGCATCGATACCTGGGTGAATTTCAACAAATGCCATTTTTTTTATCATATCGCTGAACTTTTTTATTTGTATTTTTTTGTATATTATTCAGGTTTTTTGTAATCTTTAGGGTATTAAATATCCCCAAATTTAATATCATCAACGTATCATTTAAGACTAAGGAGAAAATTCAATTTGAATTCTGGTTTCCACCGATATGACAAACCGGCACCGATTATTTTTTCTGTACACCGATATGATAAGTTTATCCACCGAAATTATGTACATATCCAGCGATATGATAAACTATCCACCTTTGAACATCAAAAAGGAAATAGTTAGTAGGTATCTATATCTATATCTATCTCTATCTTTTCTTAAATGCTCCTCTCTTAACACAGGATCGCTTTTGATTTTAGCTTTTCTTATACTTTTCCAGCAACTTTTTTCTCTCGTTTTTGTCCTCCTCATTTAGTTTTGGCCTCGACATTCTTAAACAAAATTAAGCTATTATGATGTTTTCTTTTTATCTATTTATTATGTACTTACTATTTTTTTAACTAAAAAATATTTTCTAGAGAAACCTTTAATGCGTTCAATTGCTCCACCTCACCATCATCATCTCAGCCTATAGACGTACATTACCGAATACAGACCTCTCCTAATGATACATTTATACATCTACTACTCAGTGGTATCGTGGTAATGATTTTGGCAGTCTATGTAGGTAAATATGTATGTATGTATGAATGTTTGTATATAGGTATATATGTATGTATATAATGTATGTGTTTGTATGTATGTTTGTATGTTCCATTGTTTCTTTGTATAATTAACGAAATGACACGGGATCTACCGATATGATAAAACGACTCACCGAGATGATAAAATGATCTACCGATATGATAAAGCAATCCACCGATGTGACAAAACTGTGCGTTGATCATGAATCAAAACACCGATGTTAGATATAAGACACCGATTGATTTTTTCTTATCATTTCGGTGTAAATTATCACATCGATGGCAATAAAGACCACCGATTACAGCGATATGAGAACAGCGACGTGAGAAATAACACACTTTTTAGAAAATTACAAAAAATGCATAATATCTAGGATAAATTCAATAACAGTCAATGAAGCTAATTCACTTACTACCTCTGTTAGAACCAAACAACAATAATAAAACTACTCATTACACTAGAAAAATGCAACCACCGATAATATAAAATAATTGTCCGGGAGCTACTGAAATGGCGTACTTACGTTATTGGCGGGAATATGCAGCGATTTGACACACGTCCATCCTGACTGCGTACTAGTACACACTAACGAGGGAAATAAAATAGGGGTGGGGACCCTGTCAGACTCGTCGATGTAAAGTTAGGTTTAAATTACTTTTATCCAGCGATGTGAGAACATTTTGCAGGACAAGTACGTTTATGCCTCTCAGTAATAATAATCGTTAATTATGTAATAAAATATGCTGTATATTAATAACAAAACTAATATTCTATGAAATAGAATAAGTTATATACTTAAGTTACTTATTTTTATTAGTGTATAAGCTTTTTTGTTTGTAAAAAAAGTAGAGGGACAGCACCGATTTGAAAAAAATAGTGGTTTATGTATTTATTTTTTACCATTGTAATAGTCCTAGGCAAATTATATTTTTGCCACAACCCAATAACTAACTATTGAATATTAAAAAAAATAATTCAGAACAATATTCCTTTTTTCAAATACTAATTTCACCGAAGACAAAAAAATAAGTCATTTGGGAAATTCACCCACCTAGTAAGTTCACCTTTCACTCCCTAGTGACCTTTTAAAACCTAGTAAGTCACTTTAACCAATTCAAAAAATACATTCCATAGGCTGACCAATATTACGGTTATGCGCTCTCCTGTAAAATATAATTTTAAGTCCTTACGAGGTTTTGAAATGGGGCAGCCGGGTGGTGTTCTGTAGCTCACCGTCCGATCAGGACCAGGCCCATGCCGGACGGCGCGCACGTGTTCCACGCGCGCCTCAAAGAGATGTCAGCATCATCCGAAGGGGCCCGTCAGGGCCGAAGCCTGCCGGGTCAGCGGGATTGTTCGAAAGGGTTACCGCTGGCCCGGAACATAAAGGGCTAAGGAAGGAACATGGGTGGGTTTTAGTCAGTAAGAGTCTGACTCCCTTCCGCTCCACCCGGATCGGGAGGGGTCATTTGATAATTTCCCATCCTCAAAAAAAAGGAGCGTAACGGGTGGTGTTCTGTAGTTTTGCTTCCCTTCATAGGAAGAAGACGTGAGTTTATGTATGTATGTGTTAAAAAAAAACTTTGTAAACAACGAAAATGCGAACCCAGCAACACCGACTGCCGAAAAAAAGTTTTTATTTTTCACTTTTAAGCTGTGCTCACCCCACACAAATTCGTATAACACTACTTGCTATGTTAATAGATATCAGTGACAGGAAGTTATTACAACATCATCAATATAAACTAAGTGGTAAAAATACGTATTATTGAAGTTTACTCAAAAACTATCCAAGCAAAGTAATAAAAATTTATATGGGTGGCCCCATATAAATTTTGCCCCTGAGGCATACCATATCCATTAATAAAATAATCTTTGAAATCGATGTACTATTGCCGGAGATATCGTGTAACAAACATACAGTCGAATTGTAAACCTCCTCCTTTTTGAAGTCAGTTAAAATGAATAAATATAACTTTAGAATAGATTTTTAGACCCTCTATAAACTTTTTTGCTCGAAAATTGTTTTATGAAATCCGTTATTTCCATTAATTAAAATAGCCACTTTACTTTTTCATTCCAAGCTTTAAATAATGATATCCACTATTTCCGTAAAGTAGTAAATTTGGTAAATTAAATACGATTTCTGCCTGATATGCGAGCTTACATTCAAAACGTCGAAGCGACGAAGTAGTTCCATTATTGATCCTGATCGTTCTGATAAATATTCATGCGGCAATGGATATGTCTTTATGTCAATCAAAGTTTCGTTCAAATGATTATATTGCTGGTTCATTATGTACGTCTAAGTTTATGATCGGTTTAGTGGAGTAAGTTCCTGTTTATTGGTTGTAAAATTGTTATTACTTGGTATGTAGTTACTTTGCGCTTTTTACTTCTACATTGAACATTTATAGGATACTTATTTAGTAGTTGTTTTGGGTTCTAAAACTAATCAGTCATTAAGTTTAGTGGAAAACTGATCATGTAGGTACCTAGTGCGACTTTTTGCTTGCGTTTTGTTACTGTTTCAGGGAGAAGTTTGTGACAATAACTGTTAATAGCTCAAAACTATTTCATCACGATAAAGTGGTTATAGACGCTGAAAACTCACTCTGAAGTCGACAGACAAAAATTTCAAAACCAAATTCATTAACAAAACAAAACATCCAGTTTCTACTTATTCAAATAAAACAAAGACAAGGTCATATCAAGGTTCCATTGTCATTGTGCTATATGCATCGTGCCAAGGCCAAGCTGGGCCAAGTCAGGCCAAGTCAGGCCGCGTGGAGAGCACTCGGTGTGGCCGGGACATGTCGCGAATTAGGCGTGTTGTACCACTTGGACTAATTTAGAAGAAGAGCTAGCTAGTGTAATAGAATTGCGGAAAAGGGAGATACAATGGATGGTTAGTGAATGGAGAAACAGATGTTGGAGATGTTGTAGTGGTAAAGGTTGGAGAGGCTAATTTAGGAGATGACCAATGTGCAAGAAGAGCAAAAATCTGTAAGAAGGTACTCAAAATAAAATTCGTTCAAAATATACAGACAGAATTCCGTTAATAACATAGAGAACACCCTTATTGCATAACTTATTACCTATCAATCACGATCTGGATCATTTTGAAGGATATTGATAATCCACCATTGCCAATTGTCATTGATAATCCATTGCTTCACATGTTCGAGAAATTTGTCTGCAAACAACGTAAATAAACGCAATGAATGTTGTTGTACTGTCAAAACAAAAGCCATTCCCACTGTTAGTGTCTTACGCAATTACCCCACTTGTTAGAATAGGAAGGAGGTTACTTAAAACATGATCAAAGGACATGTTAGGTTTTTGTATGGAGGCTGGGCTTTTATTCGAAGCTGCTGTGAACAGGGAAGAGATTATATTTTTATGAAAGTATATAAATTAAGGAAACTTTGCATTTTTTTTTTAAAGCACTCTTTCCTTATTTATTATATTTTTTAATAATTATTATTAAAAAAATAAATTGCAACCCACAGTAAATTATTGATTGTGGCAACACTTTTCGGTTGGATGTCATTATTGTCATTGTGAATTGTGAACGTCAATCAAGTGTCAAATTCTTCTTCTTCTTCTCTTCGTTTAATGGCTTTTGCGGAAAAACCACCACAATTTAGCCAATGTCAAGTGTAAAAATGTAAAAATAGTATACTCGGCAACGTTGTACGGTTCAATCAATCTCTATAAAAACAACCGTTTTTGTTTTATTTTTGACGATCAAGTGTCAAATTCAATTCAATTTTCACCTGTGTGACACTGACAACTGACAAGTGTGACAACCTTGCTGGCACAGGTAATATTTTCATAGATTCCATTAGGAGGCAAAGGAATCAATGCCATACATACAATTCATGGAGATAATTCGTTGGTTTTATTTTAAGCCATCTAATATTGTTTTAGAGTATTTTAAATAACAATAAGGTGCATAATTTTCTTTAAAAAATGATATTTAACCATTTTTTCTTTGTTTCAATGTGCAAAAATAATATTACGACACCAAAAATATCTGGATTTAAAATATGCATTTACTAAATAATGGTGCTTTTATTATTTTTTTAGTTTTTGTCAGGCCATCCTGAATAAGTTTCCTTATCAGAAAAACCATACATGATAGCTGTTCAAAAATATTATTATTTTAAGCCCATTTCATAACATGTCCTTTCACTGAAGATGAATACGGAAAAAATCTTTTTAAAGTTAGCAAGAGCTTGAGGATGCAAAATATTACGACTTAATAAAGTGACGAGGTACAGACGCCAGCACATCAAACTACCCGAAACTGTCAACTTTTCCCAATCATCTTTGAACCTTATGCTTTAGCGGTAAAGTTGAAATTAAATTAAAGAAATTTGACAGATTGTAGTAGCTTCATGTGCTGGCGTCTGTACATCGATAACGTAATTGAAAACGACAAGGGTAGAAAACTGCAATAAAGCTAATATGCTATTAACTAGTGAAACGTGGCTGTACTATGGGTACACCTCTCCCTTACCCTTCAGAGATTAATTTCCTTTGATTGTCCACTATGAACAATCAAATGAAGTTCTTATGTTTGAGTATTCCGCGCCGTACCAGCCCCGCGCTTCCAGTCTGGATAAGCACTTAAACAAAAACATAAATTGCCGTATAAATTCATGAGCTATTGAGTCAAATTAGCTTTGAATAGCCTTCCTTTTCCTTGAGCAGTGATGGCCGCGTGCTAACGGCCCCGACATACGACTTGTAGGTAGTGGGTTCGAACCCAGACAGGCGCTTTACTTTGTGTAATTTACTGTCATCAACACTGCTCTCATAAACGTTGAAGGAAAACATCGTGAGTAAACCGGCACGTCCCAGAAACAAAATTTCAAAGACATAATGACATCCACCAACCCGCTCTAGGCGCTAGGCCCGCGTGGTAGATTCCGGCCCATTCCCTGTCACCGAGAGGACTATGTTCCAATAGTCGGAATATTACAGGCTGATTATGTACAGACGGCAGCACATCAAGCTACACGAAACTGTCAAAGTTTCCCAATCAACTTTGAACCTTATGCTTTAGCGATAAAGTTGAAAATCTATTATTATTAAGAAATTTGACAGATTGTAGTAGCTTGATGTGCCTTCTGTACCTTAAACATAAACATGGATTGCCGTATAAGTGAGCTATTGAGTCAAATTACCTTTGATTAGCCTTTCTTCTAATAATTGCAATATTATGCCGTTTCTAACCTACTTATTTTTCTAGGGCCATCACCTGATTGAAATGTAAATAGCTGTTGATATTATAACCTATAATTATTCCAACTTAAGGCTGCGTGACTTGGAAAGTCATTAACTTCACTTGGAAATAGGACCTGTTAATTTGAAACACAAATTAGTTTTGATTGAAGACTCAGTGAATGCAAAATTGAAACGGTTTCATTAATTTGATTGAGTCGGTTTGGTTCTATTGACATTTAGGTTAATGTTTGTCCCTTTTATTTATTATTTGTATGGTCAATACATTTCAAAAATTTATTATATAATATTGAAATTATGTATAACCTACATAATTTCATTGGTAAAGGTATAGTAATTATGTCATCACCTTCATTAAATTATGTTTTAGTGACGGTATTAATTTATTCAGTCCCATGTTATACAGGTCAATCCTTACAGTTTTTCGGGTTAAATTTCAGTAGGTATATTTATGTCGATCACAGAGATTTTTTCAACAGAAAAATCCCAATAATAAGCCAACTCAAGCATCAAAACTCTTGCCTAGTGACCGATCTTGATGACTTTTATCATTCCCAAAATATCATAATCTTCACAAATTACCTTAAGCTAGCATAATCACCCGAGCACTACTGAGACACAAGCCAGGTTGGTGGATGTCACTTTGCTTCGAATTTTTGGTTCTAGGACATGCCAGTTTCCTCACGATGTTTTTCTTCACCGTTTAGAGAGCGGTGGTGATGAAAAAAAAAAAACAGTGGCACTCCGGGAGTGCCGACAGAAGTGAAAACAAAACACAAACAGAGTACTTTGCCATCACTCCCTGACATATCGGATATAAATTAAAACCGAGTACATACCGAGGACAACCGAAAACATCCGAAGCGGGTATTTTTTTAATCGTCTCGCGCGGTGACGCTTAAGGTAACAGTGGCGCGAGTTCAATGGTTTTATCCTATCTCAAAAAATGCCCAACGCGCCAGAAGTTTTAACTTCAATTACACAAATTAAACCGCCTGCGAACCTACAACTCGTCAGTCGTGGCCGACATTGGGCCACCACTCACAATTTTCACAGATCCTTTCCCCATTTTTAATTAATAACTTCAATTGTGTTTTCGACCCAGAAAACTTCCAAAGGAGAATCCTTATTTACCTATTCCAGGATAACTGGTATTGTAAAATTAACAGTGACTTTAGAAATGTGAATATTTTTTCGCATTTCCGACGAACTTTCATAAACATAATTAAAAAACTATTCCAAAGGCTTCTCAGGCGTCCGCAAGACAATGAGAACTAGACAAAGTTATGGTAAACTTCGAGGAGTAATATAAAGTTGATCTCGCTCAGTAGGTACCTATACGGAATCAAAGAAAAAGGGCAGAATGAAAAAAATATTCCCCTACATGAAGTATCTTGATATTTTCCTTTGAAGGCTTTAAAGCAATTTAAAAGAACGCTGAAGCCAATAATGTTATGAAATAACGCTTTAGGCTTGCTTGTTAAATTAAGCAGTTTATTGAATTGTTTTTAAAACACGGAATATCGGTAAAGAAAGTACAGCAGTTTTATTATATTATATGAAGGTCTCGGGAACAGAATGTTGAAGAATATAAAGAGAACACCACAAAGAAAAACTCTTTATTAAAGCTTGATACCGTAACATGATTGAATCCCCATGTACCAATAACATACTTACTAAATAAGTATCCAGCAATAATACACGAAATAAAAAGCTCATTTTATGGCTTATTACACTTACTTCCAGTTTAACGAGAACCCGCAGGAATCCACGTAATAACTTTTATTGCGGAGGTAAGCCAATGTTTCCAATATGGCTGCCGAAACTAATACATTTTTTTTTGATTTTACGAGTTTAGATATCGAATTCCTACAGTAGTCAATTTCGAATTTAGAACACATTCAATGTTTGAAAAAGCCTACGAGCGTTCGCTGGGTTCGTTGGCGTTCGGCCAAGATCGGCTAGAGCATAACGGTAGGTGCTTAGTAGTGCTGCCAGTTACAATATCGCTAATTTTTGGACTAGTGGGAAAACAGAGGCTGGGTGCTTTTATGCCGGGATTAATGCCGCGTTGGCAATGAAAAATAGGCTTTTAAATTCATCTTCAAGCTGGTAAACGTCAGATGCAGGAAGTAGGGATAAAAAATAATTAGTCGTTGCAATATTGTCACAGTACCGCATGGCTCCTAGAATTTATTTTGATTTTTTACTAGCCATTAATGTTCTACTGCTGGGAATAGGCCTTCCTACTCTCCTTCCACTAGAATCATACTTACATAATAATTATTTCTAATAGATTTAAAGATGGTGTCCCAAAACCTATATAAAGTTTCCTCTAAATTAAACAAATCAGACTAAGGTTTTAGGCAAGTGCTTTCAACATACGAGAGCTCCGAAATCGATGACAATTCCCACGATATCACGACATCTGTCATCACTAGTCTTCGTTTCTAACAGCCACATTTGGGTCACAATAATATTGTACTTGTGTGTAGAATTATTTCATTTCAGTGCTAGGTCAGATATAAAGGGTCTCGGGTGTCTTTCTTTTGTAAGGTTATTGTAGATATGTATGTAGATACCTCACTCCACTAGCTTTTTTTTGGCGCAAATGTAGTTCCCTTGTAATATTTTTGGCAATACAGTTTTAATTTGACTTGCCTTGGCTTAGATTTGGATTTGGCATTTTGACTAACAATATGAAGAAAATATATTGCAACACAAACAATTGTATAAAACAAATAAGATGCAACAAATCCAGAACCGACCGTTGAATGACCTGTCGGTCGATATAATAGTGATGATAATGAATAAGCCATAGTGTTATCGGACAAGTGGCATTAGCATAAGGCTCTTTGCTTTGTACAGACGCCAGCACATCAAGCTACTACAATCTGTCAAATTTCTTTAATAGATTTTCAACTTTATCGCTAAAGCATATGGTTCAAAGTTGATTGGGAAATTTTGATAGTCTCGTGGAGCTTGATGTGCTGGCGTCTTATACGGCACGGTTTTTACACGGTACGGCGTAAAAACCGCGCCGTAGAAATAATGCGTCCGTCAACAAGCTTCCATAGTAATCCATACAACACTGACGACCGTGCCTACTCACGGCGTATAAACCGTCATTTTTAACGGCAATTAAAACATAATACATCCTTGAGCAAATTGTATCATACATATTCCCGACCTGTTCAAACATTACTCGATACAATATAAAGATATTACAATATACACAAAAGCACATTAATTTCTGTATACACTACTTCATCAAACACGTCAGTTGCAGGTATAAGCAATTAATGTGTAGGTATACGTATTTCGGAGGGGCCCATGGCAAAATAAAAACAGCCGCACAGGTCGATCGTTCAGGTTAAGATACGCTTGCCGCGGTTAGTCTGTGGATGGGTGACCATCTATACATACCGTGACCCCTCCGTGCCTCGGATAGCACGTTCAGCCGTTGGTCTCGGCTGTCATTCGTGGATCTTCGACAGTCGTTACAGGTAGTCAGAAGCCCGAAAGTCTGACAACCAGTCTTACCAAGGGGTATCGTATTACCCAGTAACTGGGTCGTGAAGGCCAGATAGGCAGTTGCTCCATGTAAAATACTAGTATTCAGCTGCATCCGGTTAGACTGGAAGCCGACCCCAACATAGTTGGGAAAAGGCTAGGCAGACAATGACATATTTCGGTAACATCCCACGTAATAATACTACAAAACATTGAACACCATACTGTCTAGTGTTTCTGTACTCCTGGTAGTCACCACTCGCAGCTAAAGACATAAATTGAACATTTTCATTGTGCTTTTCTAAATACCTTTGGTATTACAGTAACATTTCAATGTAATAAAGGTTTTCTTTGTGCGTGGGTTTTCGATGAAATGGCGTTTGTTCCGTGATTGTAACGAAGCCTTAAAAGTGAATGTAACCAACCTTGGATGATGAAATGGAGAACTGATTTTGCTCACAAAGGAATTGGGGCAATTAATGAAATGCTTACCAAATCTGTTGCTATGTTGATGTTCTGACTATAAGCACCTAGCAATACGACTGGCGATGTGCTAACCACGTGAAGACTCCTTCAAACATGCGCGACACGCGATAAAATCGCGCCTTGACACTTAGTGTGCATATACCCGAGCGATATGCGTCGACGACAGAGGTAACTGCAGCCGTCGACAAAATACTGCTTGTGTATTTGAGCACCGTATACACGAGAGACACGTTGTCGACAGCAGCCGCCGACACTTCGACGGCGGGCGTCAACAGGTGTCGACGGCTGCCGTCGACGCGTGTCGACTGATGCAGGTGATACCCAAAATCTAGGTTGACCAAAGAAATCAGCTATTTCTCAGAATTAGGTGAGTGGTGAGGACGGGGGGTACAAGTGATTAAATTTTGCCAAGGTATGGATGGGTCCGTGAGAGTAGGAATGATGAAAAATACGAAAGATGATAATTGTGGTTAAAAATAAGTGAATACTAAGATGGTGGCTAACAAAGATTTAAGGAAAAATAAAACAATGCTCTGCAAACTCTAAATAAATTCAGACGAGAGCAGGAGAGTGATGAAGCTTCAAAGGCATACCCTCGATATATGATGATAAGATCAACAGTGTTTAACTATAAGGCTTCTAGAACTTCATTCATATTCGTCATTAATATCTTCTATTCGTCTTAATGTCACTGGTTAGATTAATCCTACACCGAAGTTGATATTTGTACAGATGTACTTTGTACCGAAATGGAATATTGCATAATTCTGTGATTTGTTTGTGTAAAAGCAGCTTTGTCACAGGATGTTAGCCTAAGACTATGGGTAATATCACTAATTAAATATCACTTATTACCATGTATTTGAAGTGTTAAACATACGCCCGTTATCACTGACGCTAGGAGAAATCTAAATTTAATGCGTAGATATTAACCAGCTACTTGGCACAAAAACAATTAACCAATCAAAAGTTACGACATCGATTGGCCGATGCGTAATGCTCAAGACTTGCTGCGGGTTACCTAGCAACAGCTTTATTAGTAATCAATCAGTCAACTCAGTCTACCGCAGTGGACATGCCGCCTTCCGCATCCAGTCTGTCACCGCCAGTTTCTTAAGGTGGTCGGTCCATCTAGCTGGGGGCGTCCCACATTACGATGACAGACAAGAAGACTTAAAAACCACAGATAAGTGTCAGTAATGTAGATATTGAATCTTAGGAGCCCTCTACTCAGAATCGAATGGTGAAAGAAGAGTGTTTTCTCAGGGATCTGCTTACGTAAGACATTATCTAATTAGGCGTTGCTAAAGGTGATGTTAGTGAAAACGTGCATTTCTGTTTTAAAAACCCATATTTCTGCCTATGTTAAAATACCTGTACAAGTTTTGCAAGCCTCCGCTTGCGTTTGACAACGTTTTCGCCACAGTATTTTTTCATGAGACAATTTTATTTTCTTGCTTCATTTTTTTACATAAATGTTCAGGATTGCAGAACAATATGCCCAATTATGGTACAATGTGTTTGATTAAAATATTTTCAAAGATTTTCATTTCAGTGTCTTACCGAAGGCATTCGTTACGTTTAATCTCAGATAATTGGCGTCTCCTTAAGGCACAATTTATTCGACAATCACTGTGTTACTGTAGCTCGCTCCTCCGATTCTCATTTTCATGGAAACAAATGGCTGGAGCTTCTAAAAAGGCAATCTAGCCTAACCTTGCATTAAGTGGGCTTTATATTGATTTCTTAAGAGACTGCAATTTATTTTCTGTAGATACAGTTGGTTTTATATTGTTCGTTAAAATTATTTTTGGTTTAGAAGAGATTGAACCTAATTAAGTTCCTAATTTCTATTAAATTTCTTTTTCATACTTAAATAATTTTGGGTTTACAACACACTTTGCGATGATTGAACGCTGGTAGTTAACATGAATAATACTTTTTGTTTGATTCGTACGCAAGAAATTATGGAGACAATATTTCATAACGTTAATTTTACGAAATCGGTGGGAATTTGGATTAACACAATCAGGAATTAGTTTTGACATTGCACCTGTTACTTGCTGGATAATACAAAACTTTGAGCCCGAAATTAGATCATTTATGAGATAAAATGTTCGCGAGTACTCAATTGGCACTATCTCTACAAATTAGGCATGATAGTTTTCGTTAAAGGCTCCTACAAACAGGCGCGACACGCGATTCGCGCGCGACACAAAGGCATCGCGCTCGTTGCGCGACTTGCGGTGCCTTTGTGTCGCGTGTCGTGTCACGCTTGTTTGAAGGAGCTTTAACTCGAATTTTAAACTATGTCCTTTCGTAACAACAATAAATAATATTCTATTCTAAATAAATTATCTCTCTCTTTTCATGACTCTCTATTAATCCTATTGGAAACTGTATATTTACTATATCTATCTAAAATAAATATCTATTAATACTGCCCATATCCTATTACACAGACCTTACCTAATCCCTCCTTCAAATTAATCTCGAAGCAAAACGTGTTTTAATCATTTTAGTATTCAAACTAGCATATTGGACGCCTTAATCTTTTCATTTAGAAACCACGCGGTCCGAACCAATGTGGGGAGTAATATTTCTGCTTCTACTTGGATAAGGCTGATGGTCCAATGGAGCGGGGCGAATGAGTGGCGAAGAGCGAGAGCGATTTCGCAGTGTCTTCCACTAAAATGGAAGTCATGCGAAGGCACAGTGCAAGGAGGCAAGGTGTAGAAAGTATGAGAACAAATCTGATGCATTTCACGGTTGAAACGTTCTTCTTTATAACGTGTCGATGGGAATCTAAATAGACTCGGTCCAGAATTCGGCTACGTGTTTGGCGGCATCACAGCGTCCTGTAATGTTCGTCCTTGTAACGTGCAGCTGACGGGACATGATATTAAATGTCCCATCGTTTGTGGAACAGCACCACATTTACCTACACTCCAAGGCGGATTCGTCTTGAATCTCCATCTGGAGAGGTCTCCTTGCTTCGGCCAACCTGGGTCCGGAGTCTGTTTAAAGATTTCCAGGTTACCCAAGGCAACTTATGACCATGTATTTTGGTAAGGAAGCACAGTCTCGCTACTAAAACTTATCCCTACTCCGTTTAACAATTGTATGGAACAGAGACACATTTTGTAGACTTTTTTGTTTTAACAAGCCGTATATCCGGCCGATGGAATTTTGCATCGAAAAAAATGACGAGTTGTCGGCTGCTTAACTGGGCTTGCTTGTGGGTGCCTCAATAAACTAAAAGAAAGAAAGAAAAAGAAAGAAAGAAAATACGTTTATTTGCGACAAACATGACGCATAAAAATAAAAGACACAAACAACAGAAAAAACAAAAATAAACAATTTGGGAGAAAGTATGCGTCACATCTACGCAAAACGGCCAACGCTCAGCATAATGCTAAGACCCCTATACGAGACAGAGCCCCAGCGCTGGTTTTCAGCGACAGCCGGTGATTGACGTGATGACGTCAGCCAGACCAAGACCAACTAAGACCTCCAGCCAGGGATTAAAAACTAAGCGACTACACGCCAAGGGCACCACGGGGTACGGACATTGGCTTAGGGCGTCGCCGTCGCTAGGAGAGGGCAGCAAAGGAGAGGCTAGATCGGGTTATATCAAAAGTTCGGTGCTACCTTCATAATTAAAGGAAATTTTATTTTCCAAGCTCTGCACCGGTTCTCTCCACTCAATGGGCACGCAGCCTTACTCGAAGGATTAGTTTGGACAAGAGATTAGCGTCATATGAATGTCGGACGGCATTCGGTTTGAAGATATCATGTTCCAGATAATTGAATTTGCATTTCAATAGCACGTCCCCAGTATGGTTTTGGGGAACTACGGTTGGGGGGTGTAGTCAGACCTTATTTTATTTACAGAAACAATCCCAACCAACCTTCTACGAAATTCTACTGTTGAACTACGAGTACATTAGAATTTAGCACCTTTTTGCGTACCTACCTAAGAAAAAAACATACATTTTGTGTCACTGTATATTTAATTTTTATGCCTATAAATACAAACCTACACACATGCCTATGCATAGAAATTAAATTTATATTCATCGATAAGAATAAAACTAATTTGGGTCGGAACATTTATAGGACTTTTTTAGTAATTTATTTATTTATTACTTCAAGCACATAAATATACAGAGGGGGACTTAATGCCACAGATATCATCATTATAAATAATATAATGTCATCCATTCATATAAATGACTTGAATATAAATGTCCCTGCTATTACAATACAAATACAAAATTTTTATTGGAACAAAAATATATTACAATTTTTGTGTTCGTTAATACTGCGTTAGTTTAGTAACTGTGTCGCAGTTATTAGCGCCCACCCTAGGAGCGAAAGACCACTGAGTTCCATAATAACAATTTTCGTTATACTTATAAGTAGGAACTAGACATAAACATTAATAATCCATAATAATATTATAAAGTCAAAAGTAAATCTGTCTGTCTGTCTGTGTTACCTTTTCACGCCTAATCCACTAAACGGATTTCGATAAAATTTGGCAGAGAGATAGATTGCATCCCTGGGAAGCACATAGGATAGTTTTTATCCCGATATTCCCACGGGATCGACACTTATGCGGGTAAAACCGCGGGGCGCTGCTGGTATTAATATATATTAATTGATTTTAGTCCCTATTTCTTATCTGACAAAGCTTAATCCAGAATGAATTATCATAATCATTTCAGCCTGGTGTACTGCCTTACTCCAAAACCAAATTCCAGCCGGTCGATTCCGTAAAAATCTCACCGTGAAAACTTTGGTGAAGTGAGTTTGTTTTTGCTAGGAATTGGCACTACTGACAGCTCACTTCACGCTCACTTCACCTAAGTTTTCACGGTGAGATCTTTACAGAATAGCACCGCTGAACCACACTCTCACACACACTCACTGTCTCACTTCTCTTAATTGAGAATGAAGAATCTATTTATTTATGTTTATATAATTTAAAAATCGAACTCCCTTACTAATAAACGTACAATATCAGATGAATAAAGTTACACACCGATTTCTCTCTGTCAGTCGTCAGTAATTTGACTTTCGAAAGAAGAAGACAAACCGTCGTGTAACTATACAGACGCTATAGGTACAGCGTTTATTAGTAAGGTGGATACAATCTTAATAAATATTACCATACAACGTAGCAATGCTGCCAGCCATTATGGGCACTATTCTTGTTGACAGCGTTGTGGATGAATGTTTTGATGCCGTTTGATTATTTCCCCTCTATTTTATATACTTATCCAGAACTAATCCCAGTCCGTAAAACACCCTGTGAAGGTCGAAATGGAGGCCCAAGCACCTGCCCCCACCACCTGCACCTGTTTCTTGCTAATTTCTTACATAGGTCTCACTTTCTATTTGATTTTTATTTGTTGCTATCTGAATTTAGTCTGTGCTAAATAAATAGATAGATAGATAGATAAACCATTTATTTGGCGAATACAAAAAGACAGCAACAACACACAAAAGTACAATATTAAATGATAACCAAATTACCCACATGATTATAATATAAAAACAAGGTGCGATACAAAAACAAAATGAAAAACATGTATCGAAATAAAGGCTCCTGCAAACAGGCGCGACGCGCGACGCGAATCGCGCTCGACACAAAGGCACCGCTCGTTGCGCGACTTGGGGTGCCTTTGTGTCGCGTGTCGTGTCGCGCCTGTTTGAAGGAGCCTTCAAAGTGACACTATGACGAATACTTAAAATAAAATTAATAACGAAACATACACAGTGCGGTGTGCGTCTCAAGGTTGCACCAAATGGGAGTCCATGTTTTTTCTTTCTTTTTATTCACCTCCATTTTGACCGGTTTCGTGGATGTCTTTCGGCTGAAATAATATGATGATCATGAATTCCGTTCATACAGAATATTAAACATCAAGTGTTTATTGTACTAAAGTTTGATGAAGTTTTCACATTAATATTAAAATACTTTGTGGACTTAGATTAAATGAATTCTAAGTAGGTATTATTTACTTTGAATTAAAGTTATAATTGTATTAACCTGCAAATATAAAAGTTTCAAAATATGTAATTTTGTATTTTTTTCATGAAACTGTTAGGTGATGCCAGCATTCATAGCATAATATTCTGCTAATAGCAGTGTTCGGAATGAACTGAATACCGAACTAAGAATCATATATTTTATTACCTACCTATAGAATACGTGTAAGTACCAGAGTGAAAGTGATTGTTTGTCGTTTAAACCAAAAAACTTTGAGTTCAAAAACTTCAACCTGGAACTATCAAACTCAAAGCATTTATTTCAAAATGCTTCCGCCCGCGGCTTCGCCTGCGAGGTATGTAGATAAAAACTATTCTTATATGTCCTTCCCCGAGATGCAATCTATGTCTCTGCCAAATTTTATCGAAATCCGTTCAGTGGTTTAGGCGTGAAAAGGTAACATAAAGACAAACAGACAGACAGAGTTACTTTCGAATTTATAATATTAGCATGGATACTTAAACTAATTACAGGCACTTTTGAAATGTCAAGGGATCGGTCTGACACTCCCTTCAGCTCCACCCAGAGCGGGAGGGGTCATTTGATGATTTCCCATCCTCAAAAAAAAGGTCCGTCAGTCAGAAAGATCCGGCCCGAAGGACCAATGTGTAGCTTGTATTTACATAGGTAGATGGTAGGTAGCTGATGAGGTGCTGGTATGTTGGTGCCGAGGAAGATGAAATAAATTGAGACATCAGACAAGTAATACAATGCACGTCTATATTGTACCAGTGTCGCAGATGGAAGGGGCTAGTGTTGCCACTATTTACATAATGTTTTACATTTACTGTTGGTGTTGCAAATCAAGAATTAAAATCTCCAACATGAAGTTAGTTGTATCATATTATATTAAAAATAACACTAGCCTAAATATATCGAATATTCGTTTTACCTTTCAGTTAGAATCAAAACAAGAAATGGATATTATTCATTAAAACAACTTCTGAATATAAAAACTAAAACTATCACAAACAAAAAAAAAACTCGATACTTTACTAAAATAGATCCAATTGTCGTTTTACATTTCAGTTAGTATCAAACAATTTTATCCAGTTTTCATCGGTGTCATGCATGATGACACGAAACTTGGTACGGATAACAATATTTCTGTGAACTCCAATATTGTTATATACATAATATATAATGTAAAAGGACATAATTCAATAAAACAACTCTTGAATCTAAAAACTAAAACATTCCCAAATCTAGTCCGCGGCTGCGGAAAATCTCAAGTGGCGAAATTAGTATTGGTATTCGACCCGTTTGGGATTGAAACCCTCAGGCCGTGGAGTCCAAATGCTCATGGTTTGTTCAACGAAATTCCAAACTTTTACCTTGGCCAGAGGCTAAGCATTTATTTTATTGGGACATAAAACAGTTACCTGTTCCTATTTTATTTTTTTATTAAAAAAGACCACCAAATTTTACATTCAAATATAAAGTTTAAAAAAAGTATTAAACCTAGACTCTGAATTTAAATTTTATTTAGATGTGTACAGTTTTAGAGTACTTTTAAATACAAAACTAGTGACATTAGCCGTCTAGTTTTTTTATTTATTTACTCGCAAAATTTTGGATTAAGTAAAATTAAAGCTGTGAATTTACATGGCTATAGCCAAAAAAACCAAAAGCGACCGAGATCTTCCAATTCCCTTAATAATTCTCTAGTAATAATTCTCAATAATAATTATAATTCTCAATAGTAATCATAATTCTTAATAATTCTCTATCCTCTTGCTAATGATGTGCCACATGCCATAAACATCTTTTAACAACTTTGTAAATTCGCTAGAATTGTGAATCGAGTCACATAAGGCTAATATTCAAAATAATGATTTAAAAATTTATTTTGCTTAAATGATACCTGACATACCTATTAAATTTGTTACCTCACTTTTACAAGGTAAAATCTGTCTCGTACATCGTGTCTCTGACATAAAAGTCTAACGGAGTTACGTCTGGGGAACGTGGCGGCCATGCAATAGTGCCATCGCGCCACTAAGGCCGAGATGCCTGTGAATGAACATGTGCCCATAGTATTCCAGAATGACGACTGTCCCGCGTATTGGCGTTTGACTGTAAGGGATATCCCGAGGGATCCCCAGCGTGGATTGGGCGCGATGGCCCTATTGCATGGCCGCCACGTTCCCTAGACCTTAATCCGTTAGACTTTTATGTCTGCAGGGGACGTGCCAAAGAACTGGTATACCTACGCCACGGAGATTCCAACTTTGTGGTGGTTTTTCCGCAAAAGCCATTAAACGAAGAGAAGAAGAAGAGATTCCAACTAGGGAGGTACTAATCCAACGCATTGAAACGGCTTTCAATACCATTAAGGAGAAAATGCGACTTCGTACAACAACTGTCGAAATACGGAACAGATGTCGGGCCTGCATTCGCAACAGAGGCCAACAATTTGAGCAGGATTTTTAAGAAACTGTTGTACCGAAATATACAAAGAGTTATCCGCGTATGTGGTGTCTGCCACTTACGCGGAAGCATTGCCATACAACGTGGCAATGTCGCCGGTCTCTTCGGTACATTACCAGTCGACAGCGATGCGGAGGAATTTTCGACGCCATATTTTATTTTGTTAATAGGTTTAATTAGACTAGGTTATTATATTTTAATAGTTTATTAGTGAATTAAGTATAGGTAATAATTTTTTTCAGTGTATATATTTTTATCCCTTTTATATATATTTCTTTTAATTCTATTTTAATTCATCTATCCCAAATAAAAAAAAAAACGTATTTTTTAATAAAGTTCGACTTTACTTAAAAATAGATTCAATTGTCGTTTTACATTTCAGTTAGTATCAAACAATTTTACCCAATTTTCATCGGTACGTGCATGACCCGAAACTTCGTAGAGATTACGTTTTGACACCGTTCGGTTCGGTGCACAGCGGTAATAAATTTGATTTCGACAAATGTGGCCGGAGGGCGACTGTCGCCTTGACCGCTACCTTTCTATATTGGATTACCTTTGGAATACTGCGTAAATAAATATTACGGCGTTTCATGTCTGATTCGTTTTCCGAATTTTCCTTATTTGAGATTAAAGGTTGTTGATTTAAGGGGCTTTTAAGGGCCCAATGTCTGTGGTATTAACAAGAATATATAGTCTGTTCTAAGATATCTGATAAATGTGTACCCAAACCTTGTTCAAGTAAAATTCTTACGCAATCACTCAAAGTGAATTAGTAACACATTTATCTGCACTTTAGAAGGTTTCAACTTTATATCTCACAACATTTTCCAGTAAATATTGTTTGAATAACATTATTAAATTATGGTTAAAAAATCATCGACGAAAGTTTAGATTAGTAAATTAACCACTATTGTCAAATGTAAAAAATAGAATTTTGGATAGCCACTTTTGGGGTAGACTATACCTACGTTACTTTATAAGAACGTAATTCCAGTTGGTCATTCCCATAAATTAGTCAAGACACTTGATTAGTTCCAATTAAGGTTACCTACATTGCACGAAGGTTGAAAAGGAGACGGCTTTGACTCTTGGGATGTTCCAAAAGCTTTGCATAGTAATGAAGGTCCCACCAGTGCGTTCCATCAAAGACCCCGGACACCTGCTTAGAAACAGTCGGTCATAGTGTAATATACTGGGGATAGCAGAGGGTGTCTGTTAACAAAAGGGTATTTATTATTTAAAGCGAGGAGACAGGGCTTACAGGTGAAAACTAGTTATGTTATACTTTGTTGGTTCTTGGTTGTTCTTCTTGGTTTCTTGTTTTTTCTTGTTGTTAGGTTTTTCTTGTTCATAATTTTTATTCTGTGTCAGAATAAAAATTATGTGAACGATACAAAGATAAGTAAGCAGTTCAGCACATAAGCCATATTTTAAGTAGTCACTGATTATACTTAAAAAATCTGACAGAAGTTCTAATTGGCTCAGTATTATTAATTCAATCGTTATCATTCTGTAGGTACTAGCTGTTGGCTTTCCTGTACGTAGATAAATGAATACCTAGTTTCCTAATATAAAACAAGACTAAACAATTGCAACAATTCAAAACAAACATTTACTTCCCTGTAACGATAACTGTCGTCATTCTATTATTCATTTGAAATTAAACTTCTTAGCCGCGCCGGCCATAACTCACAAGTTCGCGACACAAGGCCGTTGTCGTAAATCGCGATACTTATGAGAAGACGTAGATACTGACAAAATTTTATCGCAAGTTCTGCTAAGACATTTAAAAAAGGTTGGACCAATTGTGATTTAGACATTTAAAAAAAACACCTTTTTTGCCACAAATCCTTTAAAAATGTTTACTTTCCATCCATAGAAGAACCGAAAAACAATTTGCCTGTAACCATAATACTGTCGTGATTATATTACTCATTTCAAATTCGATTATGAACGAAATTAAACATCAACCTTTTAACCACAGATCCTTTCAAAAGGTTTCCTTTCCATTCTTCTAAAGAAAGAACCAAAAAAAGGCTACAGTTCAAAACAACATTTTATCTTGGCTGTGTTCATTCTATTACTCATTTCAAATTAAACTCACTAACCCGCTGGCCATAACTCACAAGTTCGCGACACAAGGCCGTCGTCGTCGATCTTGATATGTGTAGGCGTAGAGACAAAGTTTTATCGTGAGTCTACCGAGACATTTAAATAGTTGATATTTAGAGTTAGTGGTAATCAATTTCGATTAAGAAAACTTAAACTGCAGCCTTTTAGCTACAAATCCTTTTAAAATGTTTATTTTGCATCAATCTAATGTTAGAACGAAAAAAACAACCTAAACATAATACTGTCGTCATTCTATTACTCATGTCAGCGAGATTGACCGAAAGGGTTACCGCTGGCCCGGAACATGAAGGGCTAAGGAAGGAACACGGCTGGGTTTTAGTCAGTAAGAGTCTGAGACTCCCTTCCACTCCACCCAGAGCGGGAGGGGTCATTTGATGATTTTCCATACTGAAAAAAAAATTATATTTCTCATTTCAAATTACAAGTCGCTAGCCGGACGGCCACAACTCACAAGTTTGCGACATAAGGCTGTTGTCACGGATCGCGATATGTGAAGACGTACAGACAAAGTTTTATCGCGAGTTCTAAGACATTTACTCGCTTAGCTACTTTCCCGAATAGTTGAAAGGAACACTTGGACTAACTAGAGTTAGATTTATTTATCTTCAATACAAATGGAGTACCTAATTTCATTGTTGTGCCCTTAGGCTGGATGGGAAATATTAATATTTGTATCCATATTTGACAAGTGGCGGTGGCATGCTAGTTCTTTTGATTCTCAGTCACACTAATGATGTTGTGATAATTGTATTTACATTAGGGTGTGTCAAAACGTAATTTCCTTTTAGTATTCAGTTTCGAAATGTACTTTTGTTATCCCACAGCAGCACCCAAAAATTCACCGATTTCTAATTTATAGATAAAATAAAAGTTTTAGTCATTGTCATGTAGCATAAGGGCTTTTAATAGTTCAGCTGAAATTCATATTTTGCCCTCACTTCCCCGCGCCTAGTATCGCTCTATACCGCTCGCACTGTCAAACTGATTCTGATTGATTTTGATTGAGTTAGGGTGAACTATATACTATTGATGGCCGCAGGCTTAGTAATAAATGATTAAGTTATTATACGAAGTATTCGTCGACGTCTTCTGTATAGAATAAAACGGAAATATTTTGAAAGTTTAGCTAGTTAATTTGTAATATACTTATTGTATATTGCACTTAATAATTTAGCTAATTTACCAAGATAACCAACGTACACCTGCTTTATGCTTAGTTCGATTTGCCTGCAAAGATTCATAACCTAATTTTTATTTCGATATGTATTATTCATTTTTTGAAGTGAAAACTTCTTTAGCGGCGCTGTGTACTTTTTTTGGAATGGGTAAAAACTTCTAAATTCGCGTCAGGTCACGTGACCCTGATCGTAAGATTCGTAAGACGTAAAACGAAAGACGCGCGTTGTTGAGGACAGCGCCATCTATGCACATCGGGAAGAACTACGAGGGCCTCGCGTACTAACTACGTAGTTCATCCAACAACGACGAGATGGCGCTGAACCACGGATATATAACTGACGACGAGCTCCATGGGCTTGCTTCTCTTACCACTGCCGCGACCAACACCACGAACTGAAGTCTATCCTGTGTGCTTATTTGTAAATCTGAATAAATTCCTTTCACGAGAAGAATAAACCAGTCACTTTGGTCATCATACCTGATTTGCAAAAAACCCTATAAAATAAGGAACACACCTTAACACGCGTGTTTTGTTTATAAGACGATTCACAAAATACACTCGTAATTGTTCAAGTTTTCACTTCTGTCGGCACTACCGGAGTGCCAGTGTTTTTTTTTTATTATTATCACGTGGGTAATTTGGTTATCATTTAATATTGTACTTTTGTGTGTTGTGCTGTATTTTAGTGTGCGCCAAATAAATGGTTTATCTATCTATCTATCTAATTTGAAAATTTTCATTGAATAGTTTCCATTTATTTTATGGTTTAGAGGTAACTTTCAGATCTATTTGCATCGAGAAAATTGTTTGCAATCGTGTATTCGCAACAGACAACATTTAGCAGTAATCCTCATATTTACTGCATATTAATTACAGAGTCGTTACGTCAGGCATTAGTTTTATTGGGGAATTTCGAGCACGATAATTGCAATACCGGAAATTTTGTAACAAAATAATTATTAAAATATTTCGACAACGGATGCCAAATAAAACCAATGTATGTTGAATTCCATAATGTTTGCTCTCGCAGGGAATGTAATCGAACGACCAATTACAATAGTTTCTTCGTTAATTTAGTTCCAAGATATTTATTTTTAAATCTACTGTTTAAAGAGGCCTGTGGCGGTATCTACAAAAAGCCACGCGCGTACTACGCGTCACACTGAGGTCACACAAAATCCTGCATCTCGCAAGCAGAGTTTACCGCGCAACTAGCATATTATTACATACAACGGCCCAACATGAATCATCGGGCAGTTGCCCGCCAGACACAACACCCGTCTGGTCAGAGGATCCTCCCTTTTCTATGGAGTATGAGTGAACTTTACACTTTGTTCCTCATATCTCTATAGGCTTTTTAGCGCCGTTCATTTCTCGCTCATCTTCCAACCCCGCCGGTACACTCCACGTCGTCACGTCGTGTCGGCAGCCTACCTTCCATAAATTTCACGTAGGCTACAGAAATGTAAATTAACGTAATAATTCAAATTGTTTCGATTATAAACGCGGCTGATAGCTCTTAAGGTGGAATTTGTTCTGCTTCAGATGGTAGGGATTCTGATATTTTAATTTTGAGGGTCTTGATTTATTTTAGTTTAGTGTGATTTAATTATGGGCCTAGATTTTTGTGAAATCATGACTGACATTTGATTTAATTATCTGTGGCATACTAAAACTTGAAGCAACCATACAGATATGTTATATACAGAATATGTTTTTTTTGTTAATTTTAAAAACTCCTTTTTTACTGTGAGTGCTTGTCTCAAATAAAATATTTTTATTTCTAGTTATTTGTTGATAAAATTTTATTGTATTTACAGGCCAGAAACTGGCGTCGCGTAAATGGGGCTTAAGTACCTACCTAACTATAAACAATTTATGCACTTAACGCTGTGATTAACACGAAAGTATTATTTGGCAGAAATAGCTTCACTACAAATTGCAGAAATACTTTACAATTATTTTCATAAATTAAACTGTGTATAATATTGAAGTAAAAACTTCTCTAGGCGCGTTGGGCATTTTTTGAGATGGGAAAAAACCATTGAACTCACGCTACTTCCATTGTTACCGTAAGCGACACCGCGCGTGTTTTGTTATAGAAGACGATTAAAAAATACCCGCTTCGGATGTGTTCGGCTGTCCTCGGGATGTACTCGGTTTTAATGTATATCCGATATGTCAGTGAGTGATGGCAAAGTATTCTGTTTGTGTTTTGTTTTCATTTCTGTCGGCACTCCCCGGAGTGCCACTGTTTTTTTTTATCATGCTACAGAATTAATTTCTGATTACACTGAAATTTTAATTAAAATGGCAATAATGTTCTATAAATACAATGCTATATTTAGAAGTTAGTACTCGAAGTATTCAATTAGAGCTCAATCAAATAGACATTAGTCTAATAATCGTGCGTGGGAAGATGGCTATCATTCCTGAATGGAAATCGAGATGGATGATGAGTTTTTAATATATAGAAGGGAAATTAACCTAGCTTAATGTAATTTATTTTTATTTTAAGAACGAAATTCAAACAATGTTTAAGGTTTAAAGAAACTTTATTTTTAGAAGAACTTTCAGTTAATTTTATATGTGATATTAATTTTAGCAAAAGGAGAAAGAAAAAACTGTATATTGCATAATCCATGATTGCGTAGCATTCTCTGCTACGTTGCGTAGCTCTCTGCTACGACTGCGTAAGCACTATTCACTGCTACGTCGCCGTCGTGTAGCTCTCTGCCACTACTGCGTTGACACCATTCACTGCTACGTCGCGTAGCCCTCTGCTACGACTGCGTATACACTGTTCACTGTTACGTCGCATAGCTCTCTGCTACGATTGCGTAGACTCCGTAGCAGTCAATAGTCAACATTTTTTATTAAAGATTTTTTTACATGGATGTATTTATGTAACCTTTACAACGTGCATAATATAATGTTGCTCAGCTTAAATATACAAACCGAAAAAAGACTAAAGTTCAAAATTGTATGTACAGAAATGTTCATTTAAATCTCAGTCTCTACTACAAAAATAAATAGAACTTAAAGATTTGCTTCCTCATTCGTTAAAATATTCCTGCAGCAACACTATGAGGTTTATTATGCGGTTGCATAATAGTGTTGCGTTTTGTCTGTAATTTACGACCCTGAACAGGATTTGGCTGGTTTAAAAATACATTCTGTATTTTTTCTTGCGTTAAATTCGACCACCCGTTGTGTTTACAATAGAACAAAGATGCTGGTAACTGGAAATGGAATAAATTGTTATGAATTTAGTGATTTATTTAGTAGAAACTAATCTGCAATTAAACACACAGGGATTTATGGTAATACCATACCTCGGTAGCTTATTAATTTACTTAATAAAGAAAATATAGATACCTGGTAGGTACCTGTTTTGTTTTAGTACTAAATATGGGTTCTCCATGATTTTGTGCACTGAAATACATCGGCTATGTACATGCATTTAAATAAGAACACGGTTCAAAGTACGGTCTTATCGCTATAATGAATTACCTGCAAATAAATATTACATGTAAACTGGCTAAAAATAGTTTTCGAGTCCCAAAAAAAAGTCATGCCCATTGCCTGTGTTCCCTGACAGACATCATCATTACAGTAGCACGTCGTCATCGCCACGAGTGCTCTATTTCCGCGGCCGTCTGCTGACCCCGTTTCTACCACTTTGACGATTGACTTTGAAGGGGGAAGGGGGAGCCACTGTCGCGGTATTAAAAAAATATTCAAGCTCTTTGTTAAGATGTGATAATGTTTTGGATTATGCTTTTAAAAATCTGGTAGAAAATGTTTATTTTGGTATTTTTACTGTTGATAGTATTTTAATAATAACTGAGTATCTTGTTACTTAGTGCTTTTTATTCAAAATAAAAATATGAACAAGAGTAACCAAATAAAAAAATCTTAAAAGATTTGTATTTGTTATTTACCAAAATATTTTATACTATTTATTTCAGCTAGTAAAATATATTCCTATTTAAATATGGTGACGAATATATTTCAGTGCCGTTGCACGTGACTCAGTTTATAAACTTCATTATTAATTCCAATACAAATGTGAACACTCCAACAAATACCCAAATATGAACCCTAATTATTATCGTCTAATTACCACTTCGAGTGCACATTAAAAGCTTACTAGGGTAAAATAAATGTTCTAAAAACCTAATACAAAACGAAAAATCTATCTACCAATAGTACCAATTTGTTTATTTCAGTAACGATTTACGAAAATACAAACATTCTTCGTAACTTATCAAAGAAATTAATTGGGACTTCTAATGGAATGAAAGTTCGTTGAAGTGTAAATTAATTCTAACGTTTTGATTTTAATAAAATAATCAAATTAAATCAAATCAATCAGAAACTTTAACATTTTATGTGGCTGTCGTGAGTTTGGTAATTTTAGGAGCCAATAAAATTACTTTAACTTGCTTCGTTTCATATTGAGTAATTAATTTTTGACAGTGATTTGAAAGAAATCATTTGATTATTTAATGGGGTCTGTCAAGAATGGTTAATGTTGGCAGCAGTTTTTCGATTAGTTTCTGATAAGACACACACCTGTCACCTGCGATTTATTTAACCAAGTACTCATTTTACATAACTTTATAAAACTAGCCGGTGAACAGGAAACCGGCGCGCGTGTATGAGCAGATGTATCAGCAAGAGGAGTATCTAAGGATATCATCGTATCAGGTGGCGATTTGTAGTTCCTGCCTACCCCCTGGGAAGAAAGCGTGAGCTTTTGTGTGTAGGTACGTCAAAAAACTGGGAAGCAACTGAGACAAATTTTTTTTTCGCGATTTATTTGGCAAAAATGTAAACACATATGAGTTTATGGAAAAATAACTTTAAATCCTACACTATAAAGTTCAGTTTACGCTACAAATTCAAACATTTTAATAACTTTTTCAATAGTCCTAGTCACTCCAAAATCAAATTAATTACCATTAAAATAAAGTTGATATTTGTTGTTGAACCTAAGTTTGAATGTGCGGGCGGTAGTGCCCTCGCCAAGTCGAACAAAAAGCGGCACGGCCGTACCATCCTTTTCTTGAAGCAGTTCAGGCCATTTTTGACCCCCCTATAACTTCGTTGTGGATAAAATTAGAAGCCTGAATTTTCAGTAACCAAGCAGGCACTGTATAAACACGATATATTTCAAATTTCATTCAATTTGAATTAGTAGTTTAAGAATTATAACTAGTCAAAGTTTCTTAATTTTTTCACTCACTCACTGACTGACTGACCGATCATCAAAACTCTAAGGCACTTCTAGCAGACATAGTAGCTTCAAAATTAAAATACAATTAGTGTTTAGTGTACAAATTAAAGTAAAAAGTATTTTGCACTTTCGGTCCACTTTTCTAGATACACCAACTGCATGCAACTTTGTAATCCCATATAAATATATAGGATTACAAAGTTACATTTGTTGTGAATGAATCAGTGTACCTGTATAATATGTGTAATATAATGGAATGATAGATGTAGATATGTACCTAGATATATTTATATTCAAAGGTAACTTGTAAAATGGTCAACGGATTATGTTAAAAAAAAAGGTAAAAAGGTGAAGGAGAAGTGAGATGCCATCAAAAACATAACTTGTAAAAAAAACCGAGTCTCGCAACTTGTTCTTCTACCGTAAAAAGTTGTGAGATCCATGTAATATAAAATCGGTTAATTTATTCAGTTCCTACTTAAGGGCCAGAATCTTATAGTGACCATATCAATATTAAAAATCTTTTATGTTTTAAATAAATTAATTGACTTGGCAATCGCACTAAACAATCTAATTTAATATAATATGTAGGTATTACTTGTGAGATACATTGTGTTTTCATGCGATGGCCAAGTCAATCTATTTATTCAAAACATAAAAGATTTTTAATATTGATATGGTCAGTATAAGATGTTGTTAGGTTAGCTAATTACATAATAACTTAAGACGGTCCCTTAAGTAGGGACTGAATAAATTAACCGACTTGGTATTACATGGATCTCACAACTTTTCACTGTAGAAGAACTGAGTAGCGAGACTTGTTTTTTTTTTACTAATTATGTTTTTGATGGCATCTTACTTCTTTTTGTAGATAGTCACCACTTTTTTTCCTTTCCGGTACATTTTTATCTTTTTTTTTACAAGTTATGTTTTTGATGGCTAGACTTTACCTACAAACAGAATTAAAAGAGACATAAATATTTGACGGAGAAGGTACGTGTGTCTCGGTATTATCAGCCATATTTTAATTACTGTATGTATACTATGGGTGGTGTTGGTTATTGTGCAATAGGAAAACCGTTTGCAGTTCAAATAAAATTATAATTTCACGAACAAATAAATCGCTCCAGCGAATCACACACCGTAGGTACACAATTCAACGTTACGGAACGCGAGACAGTTTCTGAGCACATGCTGTCTGTTTGATGTCCGATGTTCAAGTGAGTCCAGTCCACCCACACCACTCTGTAGCGATCTTGTCGACTCCCACGAACTCAGGCTAGACTCTGTCAAGCGCCACCAGACAGCGCTGGCATCCCAATCAGTCAAACGAATGACGTATTACCGACATAATGAATATTTCACAAAAAAATATATATATATACTGAACACTGCTATTACTACCGAAATTTACAATTTTACTTCCCATAATTTCGCTCTAGCCAAATAAAGTGAAAAGAAAGCCCGAAATGGTTCGTGAACTCCGTTCTAATATATACCAAAATAGGTATATTTCAACCCGGCCGTTTATTACGAACATGGCGTGGGACGTTTACTGACACATAAATGTCACTTTTGCGTGTTCAAATGGTCGGGTAAGCCGACATACAGACTGCAGATAATCTCCGTATCAGGCGCTTTTTCCAGATATTGGCTTTTTTGTTCTATTCTATTTTTAATAAATGGCAAGAAAAGCCGATGTCGACTATTATGCCAATGTCAAAAGTGAGCTGAAAAATGGCTTTTTTTTATTGTCGCTTATGTACAGACGCCAAGAACATCAAACTACTACAATATGACAAATTTCTTTAATAGATTTTCAACTTTATCGCTAAAGCATAAGGTTCAAAGTTGATTGGGAATATTTGACAGTTTCGGGTAGCTTGATGTGCTGGCGTTTGTACTTCACTGTGTGTTAGGCCTAGGCATATGATTTTTATTTGTGTTTGATAACCCGGTATAAAGCCGTTAGGTCAAAGTCAAATCATTTATTTCAAATAAGCACATAAAAGACACTTTTAAATGCCAAAATTAAAATTATTCTAGCTGGCCCTTCCAAAAGGTAGCTTATCATAGAGAAGCCGTAGGCTTGGATATACTATTCTACATTTTTTGTTTTAATATTTAACACAAGTACATCATTATCTAATACATCAAATAGTTCACTATAATCTTGTTTACAGTGAAACTTCATAATCTAAGCAAAGTTTACACAATTTTCATGTTAAGTAAATTATCCGGCTTAACGTAATTTCAAATACCTATCTTTTAATGATTATGTCCTTCAATCTTAAAATTGTAGCCAAATGAATGGTGTAACCGCCAACCAAAAATCTTCGCCCAACCCTAAAATATCGACCGCTAAATCTTACGACAACATCCACACATCAACCCGTCAGAACTTCGACGAACATTGGTAAACAAACTCGACCTAAGTGCGTCCAATTAATTTGAAAAATGTTTTTCGTGCAACTTGATCGAAAACCGAACCTTTGGAGGGTCATGTTGTACATATGTACCGGTATGTATTCGACACATGGGACCTCTCCCTTAGACGGCTATAAAATAATATGTTCTGTACCTCTTCCTGTATCAGACTTCTAAAATGGAAGCCAATCCCAACAAAATGTAGTTGGAAAAGACAGATAAAAAATAAAATATTGATGCGGATTGACTAGACCTTAAGGGCACTACATGATCTAAAGGGCGGTCACTGTCGGACTGCATAGAAAAGAAATTGAAGCGCGATGACACAACGCTGGTAATTTATTGCAAAATATAAAGCAGTTATCTATTTACAAAAACTATTTAATAATAAATAATCCATCACTGAATGTAGTTTGGCATTAGAAATTTATTGGTATATTTTTAATTATAATTAAAATTGTTAATAAAGGGATAAACTGCTTTTAAAAACAATTAAGAGGGTTATTTGAAGATTTTTTTGATGCATTAATGTATGTTTAATTATGATTTGAGTTCCATCACTGAATTAAAATAAGACTTGAAAATATCATATTTTTTGGTCAAAATTATTTACGGTTTAAGGCTCCTACAAACAGGCGCGACATGCGATATAATCGCGCGCGACACAAAGGCACGGCTCGTTGCGCGACTTGCGGTGCCTTTGTGTCGCGCGTGATTTTATCGCGCGTCACGCCTGTTTGATGGAGCCTTTAGGAGATACACTGCTTATAAAAACCAACTTTTTGACCGATTTCAAGAAATCTCCGCCTTAAAATAGCCTCATGATGAGGAATAAGGTACGCTCGGCCAACAAATGATAAATATTCGTTCACGATATTATATAAGTTTTGAATGAACTGTGGGAAGATCCAGAATACCAGTAAAAGTTGGCACCACGCTATTCAGCTGGATTATATTGTTTGCAAATGAATTCAATTGACAAGGAAACGTAGCTCTTCATCGCAAGGGCCATTCTCAGTTACAAGTCCCTATTGTTAAAATTTCCAACGTCGTCGCCGCAGAGTCAATGAAAAAGATTTTAAGTGACGAAACTCCTGATTATGTTTCGAAAAATTTATTAAGAATCCTTTAACCTCGTTGACTTCTTGGTGAGTTTTAGCAAAATCACCCCAGGAAATGTCCCGCCTTGACCCAAATTTTAATGTCAGATATTATTATTCTAAGTGCTTGGCCAGACAACAAACGCGGGCGCGGCGCGGCGTACGCGTACTCAAACAAGAACTTCATTTGAGTGTCCATAGTGGGCACGCGGGCGCGGTGGGCGGCGCAGGCTGCTCGGCGCGAGGAGCGCGCGGGCAACTCACGCCGTAGCTCGTTCAAACAAGTGGCCACAGTGAGTGCGCGGGCGGCCCGCGCGTCGACGGGGTTCTCAAACTAGTTCGAACTTTTTTTTTTTTTTTTTTTTTTTAGTCTTCTTCATCCATATTATATTTTGACAAACACTCAGAACGAAGCCGTGCTCCACTTCGGCAGTTGGGTCTCGAGGTGGCATTGCACAAGTCCGAGGCCATGTCGTTTCATGGGCCCCGGAACACGCCACCATCGGGATCCCAACTAACGGTAGGAGGGGTTCACATCGGCGTCGAGACGACGATGAAATACCTGGGTCTCGTCCTCGACAGCCGGTGGAACTTCGTCGAGCACTTCCGACGTTTGGCTCCCAAACTGGAACGGGCCGGAGCCGCCTTCAAGCGGCTCCTGCCCAACCTGAGGGGGCCAAACGCCTCCTGCCGGAGGCTTTACGCGGGGGTCGTGCGGTCCATGGCCCTATACGGGGCCCCGGTGTGGGCGCGTTCACTGCGGCGGCGAGCCGCCCATTATTTGAACGCGCCCCAGAAGGTGGTAGCCGTTAGGCTGATCCGGGGGTACCGCACGATCTCGGGCGAGGCGGCAAGCCTCCTTGCCGGACTGCCGCCATGGGATCTGGAGGCGATAGTCCTCGCGCGCCTGTATGAGTGGCGCGCGGAGGCACTACGTCGGGGGGAAACTCCGCTTCCGCAACAAATTGCGGCGGAGCGGACGGACCTCCGGCGCGATCTCATGGCGGCATGGAAAGAGCGACTGTCGCAACCCAGCGCAGGGCACGCCACGATAGCGGCGATAAGACCCCTCTTTGAGGAGTGGCTAGAGAGGCGTCACGGCGCCCTCACCTACCGCCTGACGCAGGTCCTCACCGGACACGGAAGTTTCGGGAGGTTCCTGCACATAATCAGGCGGGAGGAAACGCCCGGGTGTCACCATTGCCAGAATCGCCCAGAGGACACGGTGGAGCACACGGTGGAGGTCTGCCCCGCTTGGGCGGAGCACCGCCGTGTCCTCGTAGAGGCGATCGGCAGCGGCGGCGACCTCTCGCGTCCGGCCCTGGTTCAAGCTATGGTCCGGGGCGAGAGGGAGTGGGGGGCGGTCGCCTCCTTCTGCGAAGCAGTCATGCTAGCGAAGGAGGCGGCGGGACGGCTGAGGGAGAGAGCCTCCCGTCCCAGCCGCCGCGGGAGACGCTCCGGGCGTCGGGAGCCGCGCGACGACTCCCGGCCACCGTAGGCGGGGGCCTGCGGGCGGAGAGTAATGGGTAGCTCACCGTCCGATCAGGACCAGGCCCGTGCCGGACGGCGCGTACGTGTTCCACGCGCGCCTCAAAGAGATGTCAGCATGAATTGAAGGGGCCCGATAGGGCCGAAGCCTGCCGGGCCAGCGGGATTGTCCGAAAGGGTTACCGCTGGCCCGGAACATAAAGGGCTAAGGAAGGAACACGGGTGGGTTTTAGTCAGTAAGAGTCTGACACTCCCTTCCGCTCCACCCAGAGCGGGAGGAGTCATTTGATGATTTCCCATCCTGAAAAAAAAAAAAAAAAAAAAAGCCGTGCTCCACTGCGGACAGGCACATCGCGCGTGTTTCCTCACCCGCGCCGCTCCTCGCCCCGCGTTGCCAGTTTGGCCAAGCACTTAGCTGGGTACCAAAATCACACTTAAAACTTAAAGTATCACGGTTTATAATCTGTTAATAACTCAGAAATTGGCTTTTGGAACAGATTGGCTTTTTTGATATGGCCTCATAACTAAGTCGAATTAAATAGATTTGCTTTTCGGAGAATTTTGAAGATTTAACGTATCGGTGTATCGGGATCTGACATTAAAAGAAAATATGGTGGCAGCTATTTATTATATCAAGTTAGCCGTTAATCAACATATTTCCATTGGGTCGGTATAATAGAAAGATCAGGCTATATGTCTTGTAAATTGAATAGTGCTTCATGTACTTTTTTTTCGTAAATTGTTCATTTTCTGATTCTTAATAAACCGACTTCGAAAATCTATTTAATTCAAGGCGTAAATTAATTTTGTTTTCCTACTTTTTAGTCAGTTGTCTACGTCAATGCAATATCTCGCATTGTTGCAACAAACTGGTGTCAATATTCCATAACAAACAACTTAAAAATACAATCCCATATACCACTCAAAACCCACTCCCAAAAGCGTAGTTAAGTAATAGCGTGGTTTACCCTACAAATAGCGAGCCACGCCCCCTATCAACAATGCTATTGTAGCACGGATCGCCCGAACATGATTAATGTCGGGTCGACGTAGTTCGAATCAATCAGTGACGTCACTAACCATCTGCGTCTCTACTTAAATTTGACGCAATCAATAATTAGGTCATAAAGTTATGTAACATATTGTCACGCCTGTATTTTCCGAGTAGGCCGTACCTATAGTAAAGTTAGGGAAAATTATTGCTGACCGAAGTGACTATTAACTTAAAATTGGCCAGTAATTCAAATCACGGCTGTCATACTTCGACAGACTCAAATGTCTATAATACGGCAAATTGATATAGTATGCCTACTTAGTAATTTCTCTTCACTATATATTTTGCCAGTGTTATAGCCCCAAGTGAGCAGTGGTGGCCAGTGAGCAGTGGTGGCCAAGTGGTAACGGCCGCGACTTACGAGTTGTAGGTCGTAGGTTCGAACCCAGACAGACGCTTTACTTTGTGTAAATTATTTCATCACCACTGCTCACAAAACGGTGAAGGAAAACATCGTGAGGAAACCGGCATGTCCTAGAACCAAAAATTCGAAGACATGTGACATCTACCAACCCGCACTGGGCCCGCGTGGTGGATTACGGCCCACTCCCTCTCACTGAGAGGAGGCCTGTGTACCAGCAGTGGGAACATTATAGGCTGATGATGATGATAGCCCCAAGTAAAAGGGAATGGGTCTATTGCTATCAATAATTGACACGTACACGCTCCGTGAAAAAAAATTCACATAACATAATCAAGCTCTAATGTTTCCACTCTTGGGACACAGGTCTCTTCTCTTCGTGAGAGAGTGGGCTGTAATCTACCACGCGGGCCCTGTCCGGGTTGGTAGATATCACATGTCTTCGAATTTTTGTTTCTATGACTTACCGGTATACAATAAGCTATCTGGTGAATCACAAACATACCTTTCCATCAATACAGTTTGCAATCCGGATGAAGTGGTTAATTACCTAACAGAATTATTTTCAAACAGGTATAATTGTGCCTGGTCTACACCCTCACAAACCACTTACTTAAGATTGGGGTGCCCCTTTTACTTAACTACTCCATAATTTAAACCCACCGGAACTTTGCAATGGTTCTAGGTTGCGAGTAGTGTCGTTGCAAAGAAACGTTATAGAAGGTCGTATAATATCCGGATGCGGAAAAGGTGAGATAGTATTTATACCATGAATTCCTATAATACCGTCGAATTTTCCATTTGAATTCAAAAGATTGTAATTTCCTATCAATGTCTTGCTATGACAATCAACAAATCAGAAGGGCAATCGTTAAGCAAAGCTGGCATAGATTTAACTAAGGGTTGGGTTGTATGGGCAACTCCCATGGGTAAAGCAATGACGTGGCATGTTCACGTGCGAGGAATGCCAGTAGTGTTGTTGTTTTAGCCCAAGAAAATCGTACACCAAATATTGTATATAAAGAAATTTTTCAATAAAGCTAATATGAAAAACTAAAAAATAATTAAACTAAACATGCAAAAACGAAATAAAAGAACTAAATGGAGATTTATATCTACAAAAACAAAATATCGATTCATAAAATAGAAGAATTTCATTAAAATTAGCATAGGTATTTCTTTACGCGGAATACAGAATTAATAAGTTATTGTAAACTCTGAGAACTGAACAATAACTTTTTTGTTAAATTCCATGCGGACGAAATCGCGGGTAACAGCTAGTATAATATTGTTAGGACAGAAGTGAAATCACAATGAAATAGAAGAATTATTTGATATCGTAAAAACTAATTATTGAATTATAAAAAGAATTATCAACCATAGCAAAATTACAATCAGAGGAACAAAATCATCACTAATCAAATTAAAGAAATCAACAAGAGATTACTGAGATACTAGATTAAACCGAACGGCTGACAGCTGACGGATAGCAAAGAGGATATAAATACACTACGTACGGATAGCAGCGCTTCTGCACGCAACGCTGTTAAAAACCATAGACAGCCAAACAAAGACCAGAGAGCCTGGCCTGTCGCCTGCTGTAGCCTCCTTGTAGTGACCGCGTCCCACGCGCTCTTGGGCCGGGTAGTAGTATCCAACAATATTATATACATATATATAAGTGTTAGCTTGTAAATTGTAATTGTTGTGTCTGTGTGAAGAAAAACCGAATTTATTCCCAGTTCCACATTTTAAAAAAATGTGAGGAAAAAGGTTTCATTTCATTTCTCAAATTTCATTTGCTATTTTATGAGAGCCATATACCGCGGTTTTAGGAATGACGGTTTTACTCGCGGCTCATTGGCGCTGATCTACTAGCGAGCTAAACAGTCGTGTCTAAACGCCCTAGTTTGAGTTAAAAGTTGGATTGAGAAAAGGAAAGCGTTGTCGCACACACATATCACATTAATTCAAGAATTGTCAACAGAACCACTTGATTACAGAAATTATCTGAGAATGTCAGAAGAATCGTACAACGAATTATTGTCTTTAGTGGCACCTTTAATAAAAAAGCAAAACACTATAATGCGAGATGTGATTTCTCCTCATGAACGTTTGACTGCTACAATGAGATACCTGGCAGAAGGTAAAAGCATGTCCGTCCTCTTGCGCTGTCGCCAATAACTGCCGGCTCGGGTCGCCGGCCGTGATCGACACGCGGTTTTGTACGACGAGCCGAGTAAAAAATATAGCAAACATGACGAGCCGCGAGCCAGGCTCGTTTATATGCAAAATCGCGGTATTGCAATGATACACTGGCAAACTTTACAGACGAGCCATAAAACCGCGGTTTTACTCGCCCGTCGATCAGGGTCTTTATAATTAATTTAAATTTGATAATATTAACTATAGCGACACTTCAGCGTCACTATTTTGTATGCCTTTCGACACATAGGATAGACCAAACATTTTTACAACATCATACCAACTCTCTACCTGCGTTTGTGTTTCCGAGTGAATACAACCCGAATCTCTTCAAAGTAAGAGTGAACAGGCTTCTTCTGGGTAAGCTCACTCTATTGTAGACTTTATCTGTGTCATCTCTAACCTAGATTAGAGTCAAGAGCAAACCCATTTCGAATAAAAAAAAAAAACATTGTACCCCGTGTTCACAAAATTAATAAATTAATATGAATATGTAGTTTTTAGTATGAAAGTGAATGGATATAAAACGTAGGGGAAGACTTATGAAACGATGAAGAAGTAAATGTAGAAGTGGTAGGTAGGCGTGTGCAAAGATATGAAGATGTACGAAGGGAAGAAAGAAAGTCCGAAGTACACCAGAAGAAGGAAGAAAGTTTATTGCAAGAGTTCCATTAAGAAGAAGGAGTGGTAGAAATAGAATAGATAGCACGAAGTTAAGCAAAAACACAATCAATATTAATCGCGGCGAAGCTATGCTTTTTAAAATGAAATGACAAAAAGAAAGATGTGAAAGATGGTATGGTCAGGCTGCTGAGATGACGACTAATAAAGAAGTATGGAAGAAGTAGATATGCTGTGTCGACCTCAAATAAATTGAGGTAAAGGAAAGAGAATTAATGATGGGGGCAATTGAATAAGTAATGTTAAAGTAAAGTATAGTCTAGACCTGCCGGGTCAGCGGGATTGTCCGAAAGGGTTACCGCTGGCCCGGAACATAAAGGGCTAAGGAAGGAACACGGGTGGGTTTTAGTCAGTAAGAGTCTGACACTCCCTTCCGCTCCACCGAGAGCGGGAGGGGTCATTTAATGATTTCCCATCCTGAAAAAAAAAAGTATAGTCTAGACGAACTTGTCGTTGTATGTTTTGACATTGAACACGCAACTACAATGCTACAAGATATCTTTTGACACTTGAATGACATTGAGAGGGGCCAGTTGTTGATACACATATGTGATAACTAGCAGCGCCCCGCGGTTTTACTCGCGTAAGTTTCTCTCCCGTAGGAATATCGGGATAAAAAATATCCTATGTCCTTTCCCAGGACTCAAACTATCTCTATACCAAATTTAATCGAAATCGGTTCAGCGGTTTAAGCGTGAAGAGGTAATATATAGACAGACAGACAGACACACTTTCGCATTTATAATATTAGTATGGATATTTTAAGAAATTCTATTGAATAAACAGCGGTGCTATTCTGTAAAAATCTCACCGTGAAAACTTGGGTGAAGTGAGCGTGGAGTGGGCTGTCAATAATGTCAATTCTTAGCAAAAACAAACTAGCTTCACCTAAGTTTTCACGGTGAGATTTTTACAGAATCGACCGGCAGGATGGCGACGTAAGTTCAAATTTTGGAAACGCACCAAAAGAGTTGAGAAAAAAGGAAAGGGATGATTTCCCCTGTAATGAGATCTACGGGTTTTTAGACTTTGGTCCATCAAAACTTTGTGAAGGTCAAACGGGGAGGTACCCTTCTTTGCTCAGTTCAGAAACAAAACAGAAAAGGTCTCATTTGACCGTTTTTAACCTCATTTTTGCGCTGATCGTCGTATTACCATAATTAATTATTCTGTATCTCCAAACAGCCTGCTTGTTCATCAAAAGCCATTTTGAAAGCAACACAAGATTCTCATTACAGGCAATATCGGGTATCCCATTGATTTTAGCAACTCGGATGACTTCGAAATTGATTTCATTAGCCGAAGCGAAGGGCGCTCGGTTACCGTTTCCTTGATCGCGATACAGGGCGTTTCGAATTTCAATATTGGAACTAATCAATCAAGACTAGCGTGAAAATGAGCAGCCTGTGGCTCATTTATCAAACACGCTGTAGATGAAACTTGAGCATTGTAGGTAGGTGTAAGTAATGAGCTTATTGTTAAGAGGTTCATAAAAAGCGGTTGTGTTTGGGGGTGTAGATATTGATTGGTGGTATGAATAATCGTGAAGCTGTTTGAGTTTGTGGAAAATGGGGCAAAAGTCGCGTGTCTGACTCAGAAGGATTTGTACTTAGAAGAATTTCTATACTAGTAATTATTTATTTATTTATTTAAATACAGGGTTACTTGTAATTCGATGTATGTTCGTCAGGAGCTGATAGGGGGGCCAAAATGCAACGAATTGAACCCCCATATGTATGGCCGAAATTCAATAGTTTTCAAGATATTTGAATTTTAAGGGTTTTTCGATATAATTATAAATAAAAAAAACTACATATTGAATGGGTACTATTAAAACAAGATGCTGTAGCTGGCACTTCAATTAAGCTATGAACATAATTAAAATAACTTAATTCAACAAAATAATTAAAATAATTAGCGATTTAAGAATAATATCTTACCAATATTTTCATTTTACGCTTCAAAAATGTTTCAAATGTCTCGAAAACTATTGAATTTCGGCCATACATATGGGGGTTTATTTTGTTGCATTTTGGCCCCCCTATCAGCTCCTCACGGATATACGTTGAATCAAAAGTAACCCTGTATACATTACACCACAAAAATAAACAACAAAAAGGTGTAATGTAGAAGTGTGTATTAAAGCTAATAAATATTTGTTTAGTCTATGTGCATCAATTTATATTTTATAGCCACGGTCTAACGGATTGGAAGGCTCTCATTGGAACATTGTTATGGATGATAAAGCTTGATAGTTATTCTGCAGGGTTAAAAGTTTCAAGAGCTAAAAGTGTATCACTTGGACCTCAAAAACATTGAGCACAATCATATTTGTTGAAACATTACAACAAAATGTTATGATATGTTTCTCAAGACATTGGCAAATTGATATTGAATTTAGGTTAGCTTTTAGACTATATTTTAGCATTTTTTTTTTCTACTTAGTTTATTTTCATATCTTAAAGTTGTTTCCAAGTAAGTTGTATAGTTAAGAGTTTATTTGGAATATAGGCGGTACGGTGGTTAGTTACCAAACTAGTTTCTTGAATATTTATTTAAACCAATTTTGGGTCAGCTTCGTGGAACGTGTAAAATAAAGCTGAAGAAAAAAATCTCATTTTTAATGTCAACAAAGATCAATTATTCCCATATAAACACATATTTATTATCTTCTAATACCTACTATTTATGGATAGTTCTTTGAAATTTGATTCTTCGACTGATCCTTATGGCCAAAATTTAATTTCACTTTCAGCTCTGTAACACATGTTCATATGAAAATAGGTATACCAAATAACATTTATATTTGAATGAGGGACTCGTTTTTATAAAGTAGTTTTCAAGATATTGACGTTCGAATATTATGTGCCCAGATGAATCAGAAACAGAAATAAAAGTAATAAATACACCTTTAGTTATGATTGTTAATTCTAAAAAATAATTATTAATTCTTAACTAAGACTAAGACATATCAAAAGTGTGATGTTTAGAACAAGTTTATACTCCTGTCATTGTTTAATTATTCAAAAGGTCTGAAAAGGTTATAGCTAAGTAAATAATAATTAATAAGACTAGAACTACTGACTTGTACACGGTTAAAAATTGGACAAGGAGAATTACGCAACAAAAGCGCTCCTTTCGTGCTGGAGAGGGGAAAAACTAATTTATTTTATGATTCATATGGGGTTTTGACCATACGAATCAGGCACAGATGAATCAGGATTTTGCCTACAATCATGCATAACTCATCATACATACAGACGTCATTATTTTCATTTATCTAAACGAATCTATAACCCAAAAGCATCACACGAAACAAATTGAAGTTTTAAAACAATAAAATAAATTTTATAATTAGTTTTGTTAGTTGATTACAGAAATATACGCATAGAAATTGAAAATTTTGTCCCTGATGAACTAACCTAGTAAATCGTTGTATTTCTCGCATGAAAGGTCTTACAAACATCGTACCTACACGTCCAGAATTTTAGTATTACCATTAGGGTTTCATTCGTACATTTCTTTTGCAATTTGCTAGCCACGCGTGTATCGATTACGGCAGTTCTAGTAATAAAACCAAAAAAAGAAGTGCGGTCGAACTTACTCTATATATTTCAGTTTTAATTAAACACACCGGAGAGAACTGAATTTGGGTTGTCAACAGAAACTTTATTTCTCGGTAACTAAGAACTAATTCTTAGTTTCTCTCTGGCAAACCTCGAGCGTGGACCTCTGCTGAATTGGCAAAGACCATGTTTAAGAATCATATGTGAGAGTGTAAGATATCTGTTGGTGAACCGAATTTATTGCTCTAGAGTCTATAATATTATCATCATTGTAATTGGCATCCTTGTTCCATCAACTGCTCTTATGCTGGTACAGGCCTCCTCCATATGTGTCATGCTTCCCTGGTATATGCCGGTCTCATCCAGGTCTTCCCCTTAGATCTTGAGTTTGAGTTTGAGGTCTTTTTCGAATTAGATTAGGTTCAGAACCTAAAAAGTACCGCAGCCCGCCGATCTGAAGGCCAATTCTCATAATTCAAAACGTTCAAAATCCAGTCAAAGTGTCATCTCTGCGACAAACAAATGTTAAAAACTTCTTAGTATGTAGGGAAATTAGAGGTATTTTTGACAGATTGAGACAGATCAGCCTGTAAACGTTCTTAAAATTTACGAGCATAGCCTTAGGTACAGACGCCAGCATATCAATCTACCCGAAACTGTCAAATTTTCCCAATCAACTTTGAACCTTAATATTTTAGCGATAAAGTTGAAAATCTATTAAAGAAATTTGACAGATTGTAGTAGCTTGATGTGCTGGCGTCTGTACATGCCCGTATTGTAGTTGAATTATGGAGGTCAGAATACTGTCTGGGGATAACTTACTGATTTATACGAGAATCTCCGTTACACTGGTAGCGACAGATAAATATTCAAGGGTGGAATTTATGAACTAGACATTTTTCTCCAGAAAGGCTATGATTTCTCCCTTCAATCAAAAGGTCCAAACTAACACGATATCAAAAGAACCGTTATCAAATACGCCCAAATACCAGCAGCCCAGCTCCCCAGGGGCCGACTCAAATCTATTCAGTAAATGTTTTTCTCTTCAATTTAAATGTTGACTTTCTCGAACTCAATCCGCCATTTCTCAGTAACTGCCTCGCAGGACCAATATTCGGACCTTTCCTCAAATGAAAAGATCTAATCTCACTTTTTTATACAATTCTTTACGACCTGCCCGAATTGCCGTTGCTTAAGATGGCAATCACTTGAACCTGCTTCGAGAAAATAAATACTCGTTTACTTTAATTTGGGAGTTAAAAGAGATCTTGTTAAAAATGTATGAAGTTTAAGAGGTTCTATAAAATTTATTGAACCTCGTAATTGATATCTTATCCTACTTCCTGCTTTCCTACAATCACACTAATATTATAAAGGGTATAAAGTTTGTGAGTGTGTGTGTGTGTGTGTTTATATGTGACCTTAGGTATATACCCATTAACTATAAGTATATAATATAGTAAACTAGCAGCGTCCGGCGGTTCCACCCGCATAAGTGTCGATACCGTGGGAATACGGGATAACAACTATCCTATGTCCTTCCCCGGGATGCAATCTATCTCTCTGCCAAATTTTATCGAAATCCGTTCAGTGGTTTAGGCGTGAAAAGGTAACATACAGACAGACAGACAGAGTTACTTTCGATTTTATAATATTAGTATGGATTTATGTACCTATTTGTGTTCCTATTTTATTTGTAATTCAAAAGTTTAATAGTTTTTTTTTTTATCATTGTGAAGAACCACCTGGAAAGCACCTGTCATGTAATCTCTTGACCACCCTTGGTTGACTAGAAGAGAATACCTAAGGCATTTATTCCGCCTATTTACGTTTTTTGTGTGCAAACAGTTTACATAAATAAGAAACTGGGCTGTTGAGGTCAGATAGGCAGTCGCACCATGTAAAATACTGATATTCAGCTGCTTCAGGTTAGACAGGATGCCGCATACTGCCTTTTCCCAACTATGATGGGGTCACCATAGTTGGGAAAGCGCACATGTGGCAGATGTCTTTATCTTAATCTTTGTTTTTTTTTCACCTTTTTTATGTTTTTTTTTATACCTACCCGTATTGTCTTTTGTTGCACTGAATAAACGTTTTATCTATCTGTCTAGATGAGAGAGACTAGTCCTTAGGTGTTTACCTAATCTACATTCGCGATTTATTTGCCAAAAATGTAAACAAAAATTAATTAATGGAAAAATAACTTTAATTCCTACGCAATAAAGTTCAGTTTACGCTACAACTTCAAAATGTTTTATAACTTTTTCAATACACATATATATATATTTATATATTATATTATTATATTATTATTATTATATTATTATTATTATTTATTTATTATTATTTATTTATTATTCATATATATATATATTTTTTTGTCTTTTTTTATGTTTTTTTTACTTTTTCTTTTTTTTTTTTTTATATTTTTTTTTTTTTATGTTTTTTTTTATTGTTTTATTTTTTTATTTTATTTTCTTTTTTTCTAGTTACTCTGAAATCAACTTAATTTGTCATTGAAATAAAGTTGATATTTGCTTAACTTGAAATAGGGCGGGGATGTGCAACACTGCGCACTTTAAGTACTCTACGGTTTAAATAATAAAGAAATAAAATATTACAAATGAGCAAAGCCCAATTCAATTCACAAACCAAAGCCAGTAATAAATTCTAATAGCCGCCTGCAGTTATCGAAAAGACATCATATTTGGCTCATTGCACAAAACCATTAGAGTTCGCTCGATTGGATAAACTTTTATTTTTCTGCAGTTTTTATAACTGTGTTATTGCATCTGTGATATGAGAGCTTTATTTCTCAAGCAATTATTACTTAGTAAATGGAGAAAAGTCTTAGTTTCATGAGACAATTTTTTCTTCGTTGTCCACTGTGCACCAACTGTTTCAAAGGTAAAATACTCGTTGATACTGAGGTCTTTTCGGAATATTTGCCAGAGAAGTAACGCACTATCAAGTAACCAATCAACTCAGTGGGCATAAGTTCACTGCTGGACATAATCCTCTTCCAGGCTGCGTCACAATACTCTATCCACGGCCTTCCGCAAAGAGTCTGTTCGAGTCACCTTTTTAAGGTCGTCGGTCCATCTAGCTGGGGGGCGTTCCACACTACACTTGCCGATACGCGGCCTTCATTCCAGGGCTCATATGCCGGCTATCGGCTATCAGTCAAACATGGCCAGCCCATTACTTCAGTTTGCTTACTCTGAAAGCTATGTCGGTAACTCCGGGGGTTATATTCTATAAAGTGGCGGGTAGGTTTTAATTACAGGATACTAATATACGCTATAAGTAAGTGTCAGAAGCCCGAAAGTCTGACAACCAGTCTTACCAAGGAGTATCGTATTACCCAGTAAAGGGTTGTGAAGGTCAGATAGGCAGTCGCTTCATGTAAATTACTGGTATTCAGCTGCATCCGGTTAGACTGGAAGCCAACCCCAACATAGTTGGGAAAAGGCTAGTCAGATGATGAAGTACCCAAGTAAGTGTGTCTCGGAAAGCACTTTAAACCGCTGGTCCCGGCTGTCATTCGAAGATCTTTGACAATCGTTACGGGTAGTCAGAAGCCCAATAGTCAGACACTCTGTCTTATCGTGTTACCCAGTTACTGGGTTGTGAAGGACAGACAGGCAGTCGCTCCATATAAAATACTGGTATTCACTTGCATCCCATTAGACTGGAAGCCGACCCTAACATAGTTGTGAAAAGGCTAAAAGGCAGATTGATTGACTAACTGATATATACAATACTAATGTTACAAAAAACTTATTAGAAATCATTTAGAGACTCTTTCGAAGTCGATTTTTGTATCTTATCTCAAATAGCTTCTGCCCGCGACTTCGTCCGCGTGAAATTTCTTGTTACTCCGACCCACCCCGTCGCATCGCATCGCCTGCCCGCGCTATTACTTCGTTTTTGCTTAGCGTTCTTTCTGACTTTTTTTCTTTTTTCCAGGCTCCTAAAGGTCATAGCGTGATGTTAAATAGCCTATAGCCTTCCTCAAGAATTGGGCTATCAAATGCAAAAATAATTTTTCAAATCCGACTGGTAGTTCCAGAGATTAGCGCGCTCAACCAAACAAACAAACTCTTCAGCTTTATAATATTAGTATAGATTCAAAGTAATCAGAAGAAAGTACATTTTAAACTAAAAAAAACCTGCGTCACGTTCAGGTACTAAATGGACCTCCATGGTTCATTGGATCAAACAGGATGTTGGATGTGACAGGGAGACGCATTAAGCCGTATTTCTTTTCACTCCATACTATAAGGGGAGAAGCTGCGAAGCGGTTCTAATGATGTTGAACTAAGAGATTGTTAAAAAGCCATGTGTATCCAAAAGATACGTAAAGTCCGTTCACAGTTATTTTACCCCTGACAGCAGCAATATAACAGCAACCTTATTAGAATGAAAATAAAGATCACTGTGATTTGGACAATGATGCAAAATCAGAGGTAAAATAACTGAACAGTCTGTCAGTCTGTACAATGCGTACCACGAAAGATGAGACTTGACACACCACGTGGTTTGACATGCGCAGTACACGATTTTAGGTATCTTTAGCGGTATGAGGTCTGAGTGCGGGACGGGACCGGACGTCATAGAGGCGGCGGAAAGAGCGGGGGAGGCGGGGTCAAGTCTCATCTTTCGTGGCACGCATTGTACCTACAGTTTCACTGCTGGTAGTCGTAAAAGATAAATAGTATTTAAATTAAGGGTAAAGGTTTGAACATCCACATTATTCATGCATATAATATTTTCATTCGATAAAATCGAGGGGCTCGTGGCTAAATAATAACAACCCACGGGTCGATCTTCAAGCAACGCTTGCCGAGGACAGTCCGTGGATGGGTGACCACTCATTACATATCGAGACCCCTCCGTGCTTCGGAAATCACGTTAAGCGATGGCTTGAATGGCAATTTACGGGTAGTCAGAAGCCCGTCAACCAGTCTTGCTAAGGGGTATCGTGTTACCCAGTAATTGGGTTGTGGAGGTCAGATAGGCAGGCGCTCCATGTATAACACTGGTATTCAGCTGTAACTGGGGAGACTGGAAGCCAACCCCATCGTAGTTGGGATAAGGTTAAGCAGATGGATTGATTTTCTTTTGATAAACATTGTTTTGATCTGTCTTTTAAATTATTTTAACTTATAGAAAATGGTCCCAGAAGTAACGTATGATCTAAAATGCGGCATCTTACCATAATCGAATCGGTATTAGACCAGAAAAATAGTTCTAGTTAGGCTACCCAATCTACGTGTATCAGAAGTAATCGCTAATGTAGTACCTGGCTATGCAATTCTAAACATAATCTAAGCTAAATAAGTGAATACGGCGAAGCCTATTATAAACTTACCTCAGAAGAGAGTCATAGAATTGAAACAACAAATAAATCAACGCATTATCAATATTTATTATAAATTATTCAGCATAGCTCAGTAGATTTTACATTATTATTTACCAACCTCAAAACTTGTCATTCCGGTGCCTCGTTCAAGACTGACTCATTTCAGCAACTTGTTAAACTGACAATTCACTTCAATGTCAAAATTATATTATAACTGACAGTGACTTTTTTACGATTTAATTAAAATGACGCAACATAACTCGACTTTAACAAGCTAATCTATTGTCTGTTTTCTATAATCTATATACATATATATAAAAATGAAATTAAGTTTGTTAGTCTCACTAAAACTCGAGAACGGCTAGGCCGATTTGGCTAATTTTGATTTTAAAATATTTTTAGAAGTCCAAGGAAAGTTTAAAAGGTGAGAAATACGAAGAAGTTGTAAGGAAAATAGTAAAAGCAACAATTTTAATATCCCATACAAACTGTTCGTACCTGTCAAACGCACCATGCGTTTAGAAATTAAATAATACGGAGGCAATAAGATTGTATAGTTTGATTTATTCAATTGTTTGGTCTGTCCTTTACTATTTTATTTCTATTTTAGTTTATTATCAAGACAGACATTTTTTTATGTGGTTTGATATATCTTTCTAAGTTTAGTTCCAAAATAAATTTCTGAACGCACTATAAAATTTTACAACAAACAAATATGTACGTCATTTCTTTCCTTTGTGACGTGCTAAAAAGGTTATATGCTTTGTGCTAACCGCACTGATGAGCAGTGAGACACAGATAATGATAATAACCGGATTGGTTGAACTTTGTCACATTATTTAATTCCGAGGAGGTCCGAAGTTCGCCGGGTCAGTTAGTATTACTAATATAAATTTACCCTGACATAGATGTCTTGTTATACTATTGTGTAGCGTTACTCTGTTGATCCACAGCCAAAAGTAATGGCATAGTCATGTACCTACGCTTCAACAAATACTCCCGAAAGATTGGAAGTTAAATCCATTAACCTGGCTGACGCAGCTGAGTTCATTTACGAAAAATTTACTTCTCACAAACTACGGATAAAGAGATTTTTAATGGAAAAAAATACGACGTTTTATCACGGAAAAGATGGCAAAAGCGCTTATCCTTGGACGTTTGATGTACTTAGTGTAGTTAATGACGCAATTAATCCTTACAACACGTCAAGATGTCTTTAGTTTGAAAACGGTATCTTAAATTACGAAACATAAAAACCTGTTCTCTTAGTAATGTGGGTATATATTTTGTTTCTTTTGTCTGTTTAAGGAGTACAAACTAGCATTATTGTTTTCTGTAAGTATCTGTTTCTATTTGGCATTTAATTGGCCTTTTTTGGATGCCCAGGTACGCACGAGCGATCGGATCTTGGTGGCTTTGTAATATCTCTGTTCCTCCAGAGTTTTCAGCTTATCTATCGATGCTTTAGTTATTGCCATATGTATCTTGATCTTAATCTCAAATGGGGGTGGATTCATAGATGAATGAATCCACCCCCATTTGAGATTAACGCTTCAAGATAAATGTAGGACTGGTCCATAGTATTATCAATATATACTCCTCTTTAATTAAAACTAGCTGACCCGGCGAGCTTCGCACTGCCTAAATGTGTGAGAAAATTAATTATCGTCATTATTTTTTTTCGTAAATTTTCCCATGTTTTAATAGTTATTCTGCTATTCGGAGCGGAGACAAATCCAACAAATCAAACATCAAAAAAGTCGGTCCAGTCGTTCTTGAGTTATAAATAGTGTAACTAACCCGACTTTGTTTTATTTATACAGAAGAAGATAGATAGATTTGCTGAGATATTCCAGTCTGATCCCCTTAACCCTCCACCTCCCTCCTCTTCTTCTGTTTTAATCTATGTCTTATCCACTATAAACTTTCATTCCGGTTACTGTGCCCGACAGGGTACATAATTGATTTTATTAATTTATACTTACAACCTGTATGTGAACATTATGGGTGTAATAAAGACTAATTGAATTGAAATGTTGGTCTTTTGATGTGGAACCTTACATAAAGTCCAATAGGCGAAGGACCAATTTTCTTACATACCTATTCCTTACAAATATATGAGTAATCCACAACATCTTAACCTATCTCATTCTTCCTTAACGAGGATATATCAGGTCCATAAATCCGGCCTTCCGTGACGTCACAGTGAATCATATCAGTGGGTCGTGACGTCATTAATTTAGACACACGTCTTCGCACATAAACGACTGAACTTTGACAGATTTGGGAACGTTCTTTGAAAGGCCAAATGAAAAATGGCCGCCGTAAAGAAATAATATAAATAATTTCGTACAAGATAAAATTTTGATCTTTTATTATATGAGGTCCACGTCAACGAAATTAGGGTCTACGAAGTTGGTGAACTTTTACGACGGAAAACTATTTTGTTGGATTAGTATCTTTTGTGAAAAAAGTTTTTATTCAGTGAAAAAGGTAGTAGATTGCTTACATTATTGAATCATTTTTCACAGGAATTTATGTTGTCCATAAAGTAGGTATACTGTTGTGTTACCAGCAAATTACCGCGATTTACCCACTGGTTATAATTGACCGGACAGTATTATTTAAATTATCATGTCAAACACACTCGGGCATAATTGACAGTAACGACTTTTAAACGTTTTCCATTTCACTGCAGTTTTCCAAAAATCTTACATATTCCCCTGACCAAAATAACATAACACATAAAACTACATAAATTATCTTCACATTTCGCCAGTTATTTTGATGTCCAATGTAATGGGAGGCAAGGCTATTGCCACAAATTCAGACTCCCTAAGTCTCCCCAATAACACTTTTCCTGACCCAGAACTCAAACCCAGGACCTCATGCCTCATGCCACACCAAAGAGGCAGTCAATATAACTTAAGAGCGTTTACGTCGTACGGCATATCATACAAACTTTCAAGCCCTTATTTATCGAAATTAATGATCCTATTTCAATGAAACTTCATACGCATAGGATACAAAGGTCTAAAAAGTTAGTAGATAAAATTTTCGAAATGTCTTAGTTAAGAAAAAGATAACTGGAAATCTCTGTTTCTATGGAAAATTTAAAATCGGTCTTATTTGACTGTAACATTATTTTTAGAAAATGTTCTTAACTAACTTTTTAGACCCTTGTATCCTGCTTATGCGTATGAAGTTTCATTAAAATCGGTTCATTCATTTTGAAAAATAATGGCTTGAAAATTTTTATGAAATGCCGTACGGCGTAAACGCTCTTAAGTATAAAAATAAACACGACATTTTCTTACCGGAAGCAATAAGAAAATAAATAGGAAAGGCACCAAGCGTTTGAAAATTTTCAATAAATATTTGCGAAGCACTCGCAAATATTTATTGAACATTTTCAATTGCCTATGTGACCTGCAGAAATAATGACCCTTTAGATAAACCAATAATAAGAATGTCCTCTCTGAATGCTTTGACAAATCCTTCAACTCTCACAATAAACGTACATTGTTGATAGATTCAACCGTATGGTATTGCAGGAATGCAATGCATGTTATATTGCCGTGCATTGGTTGAATGTATATTGTATCTATAAGTTAGGATATTGTAATCAATATTTTTGCTAGTAGATGGCAAAGGTCAAGGAGTGAAGATATTAAGAGCGTTTACGCCGTACGGCATTTCATGAAAACTTTCAAGCCTTTGTTTTTCGAAATGAATGAGCCGATTTTAATGGAACTTCATGCGCGTAAGCAGGATACAAAGGCCTAAAAAGTAAGTTAAGAATATTTTCGAAAAAGAATGTTACAGCCAAATAAGACTCATTTTAAATTTTCCATAGAAACAGAGATTTCCAGTTATCTTTTTTTAAATAAGACATTTCGAAAATGTTCTCTACTAACTTTTTAGACCTTTGTATCCTGCTTATTCGTATGCAGTTTCATTAAAGTCTGTTCATTCATTTCGTAAAACACGGGCTTGAAAGTTTGTATAAAATGCCGTACGTCGTAAACGCTCATAAGCAATTTTCGTTGTCACATAGCGGGCGCATGCTACCTTTCTGATCCGTAATTTTTATTCAGAATGTTGGCAACACTTACGTAGCTGAATAAAATTAAGTGTAAGTAAAAATAACCCTTAAGTTGCAGAACATAACTTGAGTCAGTTCTAGGAACCCATTGCGTAACACACGATCAATTTCAATATGTATCATTTTGAAGGATATTGTTAATCCATTGATTCATATGTTCGAAAATTTTATCTATTCAACAACGTAAATAACGCAATGAATGTTGTTGAACTATCAAAATGAAAGACATTGTTACTGTCCGTGTGTTACGCAATTAGTGCGCTGGTCAGTCCAGAGTCTCTAATGAGGGTTTTCTGAAATGACGTTCACTAGGTGGCAGCACTGACACGTCAGGTCCAGGCATCTGTCAAAGAGCCTATATTTTCTTTAGTCATGACTGAATGATGAACGAATGAATGAATCGAATGATCAACGTCATCATATATTTTATATTGGAAGACCTCTTGTCACAGTGGTGCCAACTGGTGTCGTAAAGGACATTGCCCATCTCCCATACATCGTTGGGCCCATAATTTGATGAACCGTTACAAGTTCCAAATGAGTGTTATTTGTTAGATTAAAACATCACCTTTAAGCTACATTAGTTTCAGTTTCATTGACAATTGCATTATCAAGTTATATGGGGTCGAATCTGAGGTGAGGTTATGTTAGGGATTTTGCAATTATCAATCTGGTAATATTCAGATGACTAATAGTAAAGTCTTGAGATAGGTTTTCATTGCATAAAATAAACGTGTGAATGATACCTATACAGTGGATGATGCATTAGTAGGTACCTACTTATAGAAAAAAATAGATGTGTTATTGTAAGAATTATACTAAATGAATATTAAGTACTTCTATTTATTTATTCATCTTAATTATCTGACATGCATGTCCATTTCAGATACCTAGTCACCTAGATACGATACCTTTTTAGTGGGTAGATAGGTTTATGATTCCCGGGTAAACTATAATGTGGAATTAGATTAGTTTTAAATAAAGAAAAAAACATTTTGTAGGTAGTCATTCTCCTTTATTACTTAAATCATTCGTCTTCATACACAATTAGAATAGAATCTAGGAAGTGTGCAGGGGGTGAAATATTTTCTTGGTACCTAGCCCAACTTAAGTACCAAATAATTGACATAACATGCGCCAGTACGCCTTCCTACTATACAATTACAATAATATTGCAATATTGCTTGCACTTAGAGAGAACACACTATCAAATATTTTTATGTAGGTATTGTTCGTGTTCGTGTAGTTACTGTTCGGGGAGCAACCCATCCACGTACAATAGCTAAGACGGATTCTTCATTTAAAGCTCGTCTTCCCGTTATATTACAGCGAGAAGTTGCAATACCGCAATTAATATAGTTTTCCATCACGATAGGTGGTATCGAAGTCCAAAATAACAAGCCGTAGTCAATCAAAGTAGCAGATAAAAAGTCCGTTTTCGCGCTGAGGTAGTTCGTGAAAGCAAGATTCGTCAGATTCCGTGAAGCAGCCAAAGTCGTTGGATAAATCACCGAAAACACGAATACGAAACACAACACATTCACTTGCGCGTAAACACAGAGCGAATGAGAGACCGTTTTTTGCAAATACTGTCATTTTTATTTTGACACTGACATTTGTTTAAAGACTTGACTCATTGCCTTTTTAGCCATTCCACGACGAAATGCATGATCTCGACAAAAAACACAAACATTAAAAAAATGTTTTTCTATATTTTGCAACTGTAAATTAATAGTACATTACTTCAGAGGGAAGAAAGTGACAGTTCCATACCGAGATTATGGCATTTGCGCCACGAGCTTGCGAGGGGCGCAAACCATTTGAGGTATGGAACTGTACTTTATCCTGAGGGATGTATAGTGCTTTTTATTACACCTACGAGGAAAATTATGGACATAAATGCATAGAAATGTTTATATTTAGTTAAAAGTACAATTATTAAAAGTGCAGCTATTATAAGATGTTACATTTTGTCCGGGTATCTAATGCGCGGGCTTTTCCATTTTTTATTCGCCCGTTTCTGGAGTAGGCTAAGATCATAAGGTCATGCAGCCACTTCTTCCGTGATTCCGCGCGTTTTATATACAAAACTAATTTCGTTTTTAATTTTCTGTATGCACCAAGGAGGTTGGTAACTGGTAAAAAAAAAAAACTGTATGTGGCCAGTAACAATTTACTTGAATTAGTAGACAGTTAAAGTCTCTTGGCAGTATGACTGCTGACAAATTAAAAAAAAAAGAAAAACAGGGTATGTAATGGAATTTCATACGTACTTCCCACCCTTGGGTCGGAAGGATTTTCATACAAACTTCCATACCTTGGGATGAAAGGATTTGAAGGGCGGGATAAAGGCGTTTCTTCCCTCTAATTGGTATAATTAGTATGTATTTTCAGAGCAGGTGTGATAAAAAATTATTTTTTTAGATTTTGGTTTATCTTAGGATAAAGTATTTTTTCCACATATTTTTTTTCTGTAACGAGCTGGGCCCAAAAGTGGGCGATCGTCTTTTCACGAAAACCCACATTGTTTCTTCACCGTACAGGTAGGTCGTAGCTTTCGTGATAATTACCGTACCGTAATTTTACTTTTGAATTGCACTTTTAGCATTTTGATCCCGCAAATCACGACGTATAAAGTTTCAAACATGTAGTAGGTTACAGATAAAGAAAATAACATTGCTGTATATATGACAGATAGGTATGACGGATAGGTACAACCCTCTAATAAAATACCAAAGCAACCATTCGTAGAAATATTTTATGAGTTTCGTGGAACGTTATGCATCTGACGCTATGTATCTTTGATCGGCACTTCCAATACTTGAATACTAAAAATACCGCACTGAAATATCGTTGTGGTTGTTTATATATAGCTATTTTAAAGAAAAAAACCAAAATCTTTTATTGCCCGACTACGACGAAGCAAAAAGGTGGGTTATGATTTTGACCGTTATGTATGTATGTTCATCTGTTCCATCATAACTTCTAAACAGCCTGTCATAATTGAACAAATGAGGTATAGTTGGAAGAGTCTTGATTGTCCGCTGGTTAAAGGCTATGTGACGTCACAATAAATTGAATGTGGCGCCCCCTAGCGGACATAAAAACAGCACAGTAACCTAAGTATTGTTAAGAAGACACACGTTTAATCAGCACCCTAAAAATTGTTAAATCCTGCCAATTACCAACTAATGTAAAAAACCCAAATTTATTCACAAAATTGCCCATCTCACAGACAGCCCCACGAAAAGTAGAACCAGTATTTATTAAAACCTTTCACACTGACAATAGACGATCTGTGAAAGGTCTTTTTATTGATCACACCATTTCATTGTTTACTTCGGATTCGCAAGATAAATGAGTGTCGTAAATTAATGATTCTGCCTGCCCACAGCAGGTTGCTGACAAATGTTTAGAATTTGTTGTGTCTAGTAAACCCTTTAATAAAAGCAGAAACGTCTGAAAATGCGTTACGGAATGATTGTGGACGATAAACATTCGTGGTTGAGCCTTGTATATTTTTGTATGAGGTACGGTCGCTTATTCCATATTTTTTTGTCCTTGATAAATATTGTTCGAAAATATTTAGAACGGAGAAGGTAGGTGTACAGGTCACTATTAGGCACGTAGTAAAATAAAACAACACAGTTTCGGTTCAACGCGCACGTCTTACTCGCACGGCGGACCAGCAAAGAGTGTGCTGTCAGTGAGGCAACTCACTGACCGCACCCCCACCATTGCCCGCCCCACCAGTAAGGCATGACGGTATTTATTTATACACTACATCTACCTTTTACAAAATTAGAAAAAATAGCATTATTTCGTATAAGTATAATTAAGTACAAATCAATTTATTTCAAGATCAATCATGAAATAATTTTAAGAATGGTCTGAAAAACAATCAACTTATTAATTTTATTCACACACATTGTTATCGACGGCATCGTTATTTCTCGAAGATTTATCATCCTCATTTCTGCAAACCTTCCACTTTCCTTCAACTCTCTTCAAATGTACTATATTTATACGTAACCGTTGTCCACTACCATCGTTTACCAATTCGACATCGTTCCCTTCTTTATTTACCACTGTATGTGTCGTATCCTTGAATGTGGAGGACAACTTGTTTTCCTTTATTGTATTCTTGACATATACTTTTTCTCCAACATCTATGCTAGATTCCGTCGCTTGCCTCTTCCTATCGGCATATTCTTTTCCTTTACTTTTTGTTTCACTATCCCTGTCACTAACTCCTGGATCTGTAAATTCTATATCCACAACGGATGGCAGTTTATCTATAAACTGACTGATTATACATAGTGAGATATATGAGCAAATCTTCTTGCCAATTAGATTTTTGGCTTTGGCTAATAAATAACAATAAAAATAATAATAAATAATAATAATAATAAAAAACGTTTCAATATACTACGGTTCTGCCTCTCAATTTCGTAATTTTGTTGAGGCCAATATGGAATAGTATGAAACAATTGAATACCAAATTCTTTGCAAAAACTTTCAAATTCTGAACTGCTGACCATTATCAGCGGTAACGCTTACGGATGTGCCTAACCGAGAAAATACTTCTTTAAGGGCTGATTTTACTAAAGTCAGATATCTTTTATACGTGGAATAAAATTGACGCCTGACAGTTCTAATATGGTAAAACTGTCAAAAATTCAAAATTTATTCCCAGCATAAGATTAATTCTAGGTATAAAAGTTTGGTGGAATGCGCCCTAAGCATGCTAATGGTGTGTGCAGAATCGATGTTTTTAGTAACTTTAATTTCTTTATATCTGCTATAATAGTCTATAATGACTAAAAGATAATGTCCGGTAGGTAAGGGTCCAAGATAATCTATTGCTATATCAATCCAGGGCTGTATGTTCTCTTCTGCGCATGGGGTTAGGAGGATTTGGAGCAGAAACCAGAGTGCAACCCCTACAAGCTCTAACACAATGTTCAGCATCTCTGTCAATTTCGGGCCACCACACTTTAGAACTTAATCTCATTTTCATGGCTACAATGCCCGGGTGGCCTTCATGAGCAGCTGCTAAAACTCTTGACCTCAAACATAACGGGATGACTATTTTATTCCCACGCAACAGTAAATTGTCTTGAAAACAAAGTTCTTGTCAAAGACCTTATAAGTATTGACACTCTGGTCCCAGCTATTATTGTATATTCCATTCCTCACTAACTTCAGCTCTGAATCTCCCTCACAAGCTTGCGTTAACTCACCCAAAGTAATTGCTATAGGACGATATTGATCAATAACTAGGTTCAAATATTATCATCATCAAAAGGCTGTGGAGACTTATTATCCGAACAAAGTCTGGACAGTGAGTCTGCAATATTTTTCTTGCCCGGGCTATAAACTATTTTAAAATTGTACGATTGTAAGCGCAGTACCAAACGCTCGATTCTCGCACACGGTTTAGAATCGGTTCCGAATATCACCTCTAACGGCTTGTGGTCACTAACAAGTTCAAAACTATCCTTTCCAAACAGGTACCAATGGAGAGATCCAGTCAGATGGGCTATTAACTGGCTCTATAAAACTCAACAAGCTCTTGAATTTTTTATTAATTTTATACTAGCGGGACAGGGACTCTTCGACAGGGTTGAGCAACTGGTTTAATTGATGTATCTATAGGGATGTGAATTTGAACATCTTTAAATTTAGGGAACTTACCATCAATTGCATTTACTCCTAATCCAATTTTTAGAACACCAAGGCACGTGGCGGTGTCTTTCCCGAGTAAATTTCTAGTGCCATCTTTTACAACAAAAAATGTGGCTTTGGCTCTGGAACAATTGTTGCCAATTGTTATTGTAGAGTCAAAAGACCCAAGTACGGTTAAAGCATTACGACTTCCGTAGGCCATAAATCTCTTGTTGGGAGATTTTACTTGATTTTCAACAAGGACTCCACTGTTCTTCAGAATTTGCCACGTTACATCGTTAATTATATTACATTTACTGCCAGAGTCTATTAACATCTCAATTTCAACACCTCCTAGCTTACATTTAATGGTGTCGTCATTATCAATATGAAAAATATAATCTACCTCTTCAGACTTCCTTTTGGATTTCTTACTAGGTTTAGAAGAGATATCGTTATTTTTACGTTTTTCCGCTCTAGTTCTACACTGTTTGCGAAAATGTCCAACAAACCCACACTTAAGACATTTCTTATCTCGGGCTGGACAAGATTTAAAATCACTTGAATGGCTGCCCCCACAACGCACACATGAATTTGAATTTGAAGTCTTTTTAGAAGCTTCCACTCGATTAACCGGAAGATCTTTACTTAATCCCGGCAACCCAAAGTCAGTAAGTTGTCGATTTACAGTCTCTAAAGCGTTGGCTTCAGAAATAACCCTGTCAAGGGTAACATCATCACCAAGGGTCAGAATTGTTTTTCTTAATTTGGCTGACTCACACTTCTCGGTGATTTGATCGATCATGTGTTCATCAGGGGCAGTGAATTTGCATTTGGAGCTCTGGTGTCTGAGTCTGACGAGAAACTTGTCAAATTTTTCCCCATTTTCTTGTTTAATGAGCCTGAACAAGTGACGCTCATAAACACGGCTTTGTTTAGGGGCAAAATATTCGTCAAGCTTGTTGACAGCAACAGTGAATACATCATTGTTATCACTAGTACTTTCTACATGTGCACCAGGAATATTATAATATATTTCTTGGAGGGGTAACCCACCCATGTGTAAGAGCAAAGCCCTTTTTGCCTCAGGTGAGGTAACATTGGTGGCCGTTAGGTACAATCCTAGTGCACGTTTCCACTTTTCCCAGCGTAAACCAACTGAAGCTGAGTCACCGTCACAGTCCAAAGACTCTAGAGGTGGTATGTGCGACATACTTGTGGTCTACCTGGAGGGAAGGATTAATTTCCTTTTTAGGTACCGTTCCGAATTAATCGAACTACCTCTTGATCTTATGGTATTTACCCCAGTCTATTTAGACTGTTATCCATATCAAGATCATTTAGGTACCGTTTGCTTGAGCAAACTACCTCTGACGACAATGTTAACCTTGATTATTGACAGAAGAAAACTGTTAATTTGAACACAGGGAATGTCCATCACTGGGATCAAGGATACTCAAGAACGCAAAAATAATTAATCCTTGGTAATCATAAAGAAGCCACACAGTGTAACAAGCATAATAATATCTTGATCTAACTTCCTTAAGATTATAATTAGACAACAGTCTTCAGTTATTTACCTATACCCATAATATCACTATAATGTTCAAAATTTATATTTAATATTCTTAACAACACTCCAATTCTTTTCTGCCAATAATCACAGCATCTATCATTGACGTACTACAAGTTTCGTTATTATACGAATATTTAGGTACCAATCAATGTAACCAAATCAGTTTCGTTTTGGAATAATAACTGCCTTTAACATTTTATTATTACAATTTAAAAACCATTATAATATTTATTCCAAGGATCGCTTAAAATAATTTCGAAATAGTAACAAATTAGAAAATTATTATGTAAAGGACAACAAACTGATTTGCTACCGATTTACCTCTTGGTTACTTTGTAAACACTCAGTTTTTATTTTATTTGGCACGTACCTTATATTTTGTATCCTGGCAGGGTCGCCACTTGTACAGGTCACTATTAGGCACGTAGTAAAATAAAACAACACAGTTTCGGTTCAACGCGCACGTCTTACTCGCACGGCGGACCAGCAAAGAGTGTGCTGTCAGTGAGGCAACTCACTGACCGCACCCCCACCATTGCCCGCCCCACCAGTAAGGCATGACGGTATTTATTTATACACTACAGTAGGTACATGTCTCGTTATTATCAGACGTATTTTAATTACTGTAGGCGTAGTGTGGGTACTTTTGGTTATTGCGCAATAGAAAAACGGTTTGCAGTTCAAATCAGATTATAATTTCATGAACAATTAATCACACTAGCAAATCACACACTGTAGGTATATGACACAACTAGATACACAGTCAAATAATTATGTACAGTAACAAAGTAATTGCGAACAAATCGTAGGATCGGTTAGTTCGTATAGTGACAGAGCCACCCAAATATAGCGTATTAAGAATACAGGTATGCAATTCCAGCAGGGAGCAGAACTATAGTAAACCGACAGGTTTGTCGGGAGCTAGTGCTCTGTAAGGAGTTTAGTCCGAAGACTGACTCTTAGAACAAACGAATGCGCTCAATTATAAAGGGTTTGTCCCCACCACGCATTCGCCCCACAACAACTCTGTCCCATGACGCACGGAAGACTTCACGTGTTTACTTAATAAACAACGTGTTTACTTAATACAAAACATTAAAATGTTCTAAATCTAATAAGACTTACATTATAATAATTCAAATAATACAAGAATAATTGCCGTAAATTAACAATGGTGATTTCACAAAGAAAATCATTTTAAAATCAAAGTAACATGTCATCAATTGTTTTGAACAAAACCATCGGTTACAATTATCGAGATAAGTTGCCAAAATCAATTAGTGCGTACACCGAGTACTCAATCAATTATGTTCCAATTTATTAGACAATAATTGATAGTAAAATCACTTAAATTATTAATAAGAAAAACAAATCATAATAAATTTTGTTGACTACCCACAATTGTAATAATTGAGAACCAACTCCGACATAATATATATACATAAATAAACTCACGCCATCTTCCAATGGCAGGTAGGCAGAGCTAGAGAGGCTAGAGAGGCTAGAGAGGCTGGTAGGCAGAAACTACAGAACGCCACCTGCTACGATCCCAAACTATTTTGCCTCCTATATTGTTCGAAAAGTAGATTAAAAATGTTTTCGCTGTTTGAGTTATTCAATTAGTTGTATTCTCCTTATAATGTAGGCTTAGAAATGAGTGTATGAATATTGTTATTAAAAAAAAAAACATTGGTAAACTCATTCCCCTACATGCCTCACCTTCCAAACCATTGCTTACTACAATTCAATTCCTAAATCTCTTTCGTATCAGATATCCCCAAGATTTTATATTTTCAATGGTTTGGTAGCAATCACAACTTGAATAATAAACCGTCGGACTGCGAAAATGGAATTGCTTTCCCGTGTTAGGCAGCATTCGCCTCAAAGGAATATATATTGTTGCTCTTTTCTAAACCTTCGGAACTAGTAAGACTTTTTTAAATTGAAAGATGTAATCTCTGCTGTTGCTGAGAAAACATGTTTTTTGTGATGGAGTTACTGCTGTTTTGTTCAGGTCTTTACTCAAACTAAGTGTTTCATCACAAAGGAAACAGTTGAGTAATTATTTATTTTCTTTGTTGTTTTAATGAAGTCTGAGGCTGTAAGGGTTGAGGTTGGATGGCAGATGTCGACCCCCGGCGTAGGTGTGAGATGGAACACCGGGGTGGTTTTTAGTCAGTAAGACCTCGCCGCCCACTCCAGGGCGACGGACATCCATAAGGATTTTCCACCCAGGAACAAAAAAAAAATGGATGGCAGATGTTGGATTGTAGGTAAGTTTTTGGGACAAACAGCGGCGGTACTCTAAGTACTCTAAGAATATACTCAAATTAGTCACGAAAAACCAAGGCTTGTTCAGCAGCTATAAATTCGCTGAATAATTATACAAGGTGGGGCATAAACAATGTCATAATGTGAATTGGCTGCCATTTGGTTAGAAATGAAAAAAATTAGACTCTGTTTTCACGGAACGTTTATTTAAAGGTGTAAAGTTTATAATAACAAGTCGAAAAAATTATATGGAGTAAATGATCACCTCCTGAGTTGATGCAATTGTTGCACGCAAAACATCCTCCAAATTGGTGACTTCTCTTTCAATGTTGGCTTTTAAGACTTGCAAGGTTTGTGGTTTGTTGTGGTAAACGCGAGATTTCATAAGCCAGCAAAAGCCTAGCGCCGTCACATCTGGCGATCTGGCCGATCAGTTCATGCCTGCGAAACAGGAGATCACACGGCCCCAAAATTGGTGTTTAAAAAATTCCCCCTCGTTACATGAGCTGTGTGACAGCGTGTATCAGTCCATTGCATTGTCAACTAATTCTCTAACTGTCTACAACATAATTATGTACCAAATTACAATGCCATTTAAGCACCATTAGCAAAAATTATGGTACATTCACATTATAACATTAATTTTGCCTCACTTTGTTGTAGTACACTCCCGATATGTCTATAGAAACTTCATATAAACCGGTCTGAACCGGTAACAGTACTTTCCTGTTACTTTAGCCCAAAATTCACGAAAAATTTGAGCAGTCAGTTCAAAATGAGATAAGAATTTAGCACACTACCAATGCCTTCAGTATTAATGGCCCGTGCAGAGGTATTTTATAGTTTCGTAGAAGATTCAACCAAGTTAAAGCACGTTTCTTCAGCAAACTTTTTTAGGGCGAAGTGAAAGTTATCCAACGACTTTCTAATCCATTTTTATTTCTTTTGAAAACAGATTAAAGTTCAATGACGAGGCGTGAAGTTTAAGGTTTTAGTTTAATTAAGCGTTTCTGTGAAGTTAGTAATCTGTCCATTATTTTGACAAAGGGTGCCAACACAATATACCGGTTTGTGTCTACCCAGGATGTTGGTCGGAAATGAGGCCTAAATTAGAACCAGTCGAACACGCCAGAAGGACACGCAATATATATTGGAAGGATTTAAGGACCAAGAATTTAACTACAGTCGACACAAAAGGCCAAATTTAGAGTGGTCCTTAGAAATTGGATGGATTAATTATTAAAAACAATAATAATTAAATGATTATATTCACACCTGCTCCCTCTCATAGAGAGGAGGCCTGTGTCCCAGCAGTGGGAACATGAATAGACTGATTATGTTATTCACACATTTCACACCCGCACTGGGCCCGCGTGGTAGATTACGGCCCGCTCCCTCTCACCGGGAGGAGGCCTGTGTCCCAGCATTGGGAACATTAATAGGCTGATTATGTTATTCACACATTTCACACCCGCATTGGGCCCGCGTGGTGGATTACGGCCCGCTCGCTCTCACCGGGAGGGGGCCTGTGTCCCAGCATTGGGAAATTAATAGGCTGATTATGTTATTCACACATTTCACACCCGCACTGGGCCCGCGTGGTAGATTACGGCCCGTTCCCTCTCACCGGGAGGATGCCTGTGTCCCAGCAGTGGGATAATTATATGCTGATTATACTATGCTATGGTATTTACTTGATATCTTCAACACGTGCGAATCATATTTTCATTCATATTTCAATACGACATCTCCAGTTTTATTTGGTGCTGTAATAAAATTTATTCAACTGTGTTTAATGTAGCCTTAACGAAGTCGCGTCTGTACGATATTTAAAAAGCAATTTGCTGTATACTAACGTCAGATCAGACGCAGAAACCAGGAAGCAACATTTTTAATTTGAGGCTCCGTAAATACGTAACTTGACGTGTTTTTAAAGTCTTTTGATATCCAGTCTTTCTTGGCGTATTTTTTCGTTGTTTATGTAAGGAAATTGTATAGCGTCATCATAATTAAATGTTTGTTTTCTGGTCCTTCGAAAAACCGACAAGGGTGTATAGGTACACACATTGTCATCTCTTGTGCCGTAAATATTAATTATTATTAATGTATGCTAAGTAATAGGGGACAGCCTCGTTGGTCCTTTTTCATTAAATTATTTGAAAATTAATTCTGCTTGTTGACGTAATAATATTAATACTACCCAGGACGAGTTCTAACAGCTTAATATGTACATATTTCTATTATGTATCTCGATAGAGCAGAAAATTCTGAGACGAACTGTATTTATATCTAATTAATTTTTGACAAAATGTCTTACGTTATTTCATATTTCTACTATCGATATAATCAGAAAACGTATTACGCACAGCCCGTCTCCCTAAAAAGATTAAGGCAAAATTACAGAATACTACATAAGTCCATTATGATATAATATCTAAACCACAGTTTAATTCCAACAATGGAGTTATAACAAACAAAAGATTCAGCAGAAGATAGTTGTGGTTTTTGTTGCAAACCAAGCCTTTTTTGTCTATTTAACCCTCCGGCTGCCGGGCGTCGAGTGCTTTCAAAAAACAGCTTTTGTTGATAACCGCCCGCCCGCATGGTTCAATTTCGTATATTAAAAGTTGTAATGCAACTGTTATCGCACTGCGGGGTGAATTGATTACTAAAGTGCGAACGAAAACAATATTTGTATTAATACACGTTGTATAACGTGACTTTTGTAACTATTTATTTGGAATGTTTCTATTTAAATCACTGCTAATAATGCGGTTGTATAAAATACCTGCCAACTATTTGTGAATAATAAAACAGTGGCTTACAATTTTATTCAAGACTGAATAATTCAGTAAACTAGTTCCAGTTTTGAATTTTTAAGTGAGCAATGAAACCTATAAAGTATTCAGTCAAAGTCATTTACTATATATATATATTGTATTTTCCATAATTATTTTTTAATTTTTTTTTGTAAGTATTAGCAATATTGGCTGTTTATTGAAAATGACTTTGCAATAAATGCTATTTACAAATGAATTTTCACGGCATGTTTAATCAATACATCCACATAATATCTATACAAATAAATAAAATTTAAGTGTCTGTTTGTGTGTCAAAATAGCAGCTTTTTACTAAACGCATATGCAAGTACGGTACTTATACCAAAAAAACAATTTTTAATTTTTCTGTCTTTCTGTTCTGGCTAATGTCCGAAACGGTTGGATCGATTTTCACTGGCAGATAGCTGACGTTATAAGGAGTAACTTGAGTGACTTTTATTTTACAAAAATAAATTGTTTCCCGCACAAAAAATTTGAAACCCATGAATTCAAATTCAAATGACTGCGTTAAACAAATTCAACAGAGTAATTCTCGATTTTAAACACTAACCCAAGGTGGTTAGTGTAACTGTACAGATGCTGTACAACGTTTATTAGTAAGGACTAATAAACGTTGTACAGCATCTGTACAGTTACAAAACGCTTTGTCTTCTACTTTTGAAAGTCAAATTACTGGCGACTGAAAGAGAGACATCGGTGTGTGACTATTCATCTGATATAATACGTTTATTAGCAAGGGGGTAAACATTTACTATTTTAAAAGAAATGTTCAGGCGCATAAAAACTCAAAGAAAATTAGGACAAGGCATGAAGAGATCTGTAAATCGTTGGCCGTTACATCTAAACGGGCGATTTACTCGGAGGAGTGGGCAATAAAATCACAAGAAAATCTCGTCAGTCTTATTAAAGAGACCCCTCTTGGTCATTACTCTGTTTTGGCGGAAAATTAAATGAGTTTGATATCTTTTTGTACAGGACGTTTAGACTTGTTTTATGGCAATAACTGTATGAGATGATAAAGCTCACGTTGTTTGCCCTGATTTCTTTTGCTGTTGATTAAATTTTTAAAGATTGTTGACTGTGTGAAATAATAATATACACAAAAAGTATTTATTACTATTACTGCCACCGTTTTGTGTGTTTATTATGTGCGTCTAGAGGCTTTGAGTATATTTAGGGCAATCACAGGATAGTCCAGTTAAGTAGTCACGACCTCTCAAGGTCAACTACGAGATGCCATGTAGAAAAAAAAAAGTGCTTATTGTCAGACACGATAAGCGTGAAAACTTATATGATTTTCTAATTTTAAAATCTGATTACGACTGAAGCCGAGTATACACGATTCAGTCCCGAGTATCCCCGATTAGGCATCACCGCTCCAAGCGTGACAGTTCAGTTTCGTTCACTATTTAGAAAGAGTGAAAAGAGCGCCTAAGATTAAGTAATCTGTGGCCTAAGTCTTGTGTTTATTTATTGGCATATCTACAAATGTTACACTGTTCATCCTTAAAATACAAGCAACATACAAGCATAGTGTACAATATGATGCGATAGACACATCATGCAAAAACAAAATTATAACATCAATAAAATTGCAGTAATTGTGCAGAAATAACGCTTACAGCACTAGTGAGTAGTTTTATAAAACAAGACAAGGAATAAAAATAATAATAAAATGAACAAAGAAAAAAAACAGTCAATTATGTTGATTACTTTTTATGGACTTGGCGCTTGAACTCTTGAAGTGATGTGGAAAAAATGTCTATTGATTCATAGGAATTATTAAGAAGCCTGCAAATTCTGGGGATGGGGGCAAATGGAATCTATCCATCTCTTGGTTTTTCGAGTGAAGTCATGAAAAATGTTTCAAGCCTTTTTGCACAGCAGTCAGTCAGTAAGAGTCTGACACTCCCTTCCGCTCCGCCCAGAGCGGGAGGAGTCATTTGATGATTTCCCATCCTAAAAATAATAAATAAGTAAATAAATAAAAAAAAGCCTTTTTGCGCAGCTCGGAACTTTTTTGTCTATTCTAGCAAAGAAGGCAAGATGGTATAAAAATCTTTTCTGGATCCTCTCTAACCTAAGACTATGTGTTGCATAGTGGGGACGCCAAACAACCGCGCAGTATTCCAATACAGCACGAACGAGACAATTGAAAAGATAAATCTTAGTTTTAGGCTTGCGAAAACATTTAGCATTACGTAACACAAAACCGAGTGTCTTTGAAGCTTTTTATTAATGTTGTCCATGTGGGGAATGAATGTTAATTTACGATCGAGAAGAACTCCCAAATCTCTGATAACATCTACTTTACTGAGGTACGAACAATTCACACTGTTATTAAAATCCATAAAGTTAGCCTTGCGAGTAAATATTGGAACATTTTTCTACATTAAGTTGCATGCTATTATCGTTACACCAGTTTAAAAGTCTGTTCAGGTCTTCCTGAAGTAGTGTTGAATCGGCTAGAGAATCTATAACTCGTACTATTTTCAAATCGTCGGCGAATAGGAATGGCATGTAGTTAAAGAAGCAATAAGGAAGCTCGTTCACAAAGATAATAAATAATACAGGGCCCAGATGAGAACGTTGCGGAACACCGGAGCTTATGATCATTGTTTCAGATTTATAGCCATTGGCCACCACATAAAAAGATCTATCCGTTGGGTAAGAGTGCAGCCACTTAAGAAGAGAACCAGCAAAGCCATACGCAGCAAGTTTTTGAATCAGCACTTTATGGGAAACTTTGTCAAAAGCCTTACTGAAATCAGTGTATATGGCGTCGACTTGCTGGTTCGAGTCAAGCAAAGCTGCAATAACCTCCGCGAAAGCTACTAAATTACTGCAGGTGGGTCTAGCAGCAGTAAAGCCATGCTGGTAGTCAGACAGATATTTTGTATGTCAGGGCATACTATTGCTTCAAAAACCTTGGCAAATGTCGGAAGGATAGAAATTTGTTCAAAATCATGCATAGGGGGGTTGACAGTTGGTCAGCGAAAGTTACGATAAAGTAAGGGAGAATTTCATCCCTTCTCGAGCATTTGGATATGTCTAAGGTTTTGAGATGCTTGGCTATTTTATCCAACGGAATCTGGATCAAGGGAAAGCTGGCGAAGTTGCACAGAATGCTTTCCAAGAACGGCGAAGTTTGAACTACGTTGGAAGCATGGATAGCAGGACAGTACACTGAAGAAAAATAGGATCCGTACATGTTGCATGTCTCATTGCTTTTACAAGTGTTCACCAATATTTAAATCAACTGATTAAATATTTCATCAGTTCTATATTTAAAATTTCCTTACGAAATTTGACATACGTCTACGGTTACTATATACCTAACCGGTGGTTTGAATGTTGGTAAACTCAGGCCTAAAGAAGTTTTCATTTCAAAAACAAGGTACTACAAACCACTTATGGTTTTGTTTATTTCTTCTTAGGCAAAAAGTCCAAACGCCATCCACAACAAACGGGCCTGTATCTGATAGATGTAGCCCCCGTAATTAATGAACGTAAGAGATAATCATCTAATTCTTAGCTAAGAGGAGATCTCCTGCTACGATATAAGCAACCCACGGACACATGTCATGCCTTATTAGCCATTTTGTTGCGATTAACTAACAATCATGAAAACGTAATCAACGGTAGAAAGCGTGAAAAAAAAACATTTTGCCGCCATCTTTGTTTCTATGTCAGATATTTTTTTCAGTAGTAGCACTGGGTTAGTAATATTTCCCGCTAGGTACTTGGAATTTAGGTCTGGCTTATAACGGAATGACAAAACAGTCTGCTCACAGTTTTGCAAAATACCTAAGAAGTGTTTCCTTCTCAATTTTACCCCATAACAACGATTTTTTGTAAATGACACTGTAAGCAATAAAAGACACAAAGACACAATTCTGCCTACAAACGACGATGTAAAATAAATCACAAAGATATTATTTAGGGTAGATCTTCTTCCCTGAATGTAAAGAAAAAGTTCGATGCGAATCATCCTGGATTCTCGTGAGTCATTTGACACGCAATTTTACGAGCTTGTATCAATAAAATGAATTCATAAACGTTTATATTGTCGAATATTGCTACAGGAACGGTTCTTTTAGATGGTATAAAAATACAAGTATAGCGATATCAAGGTTTTGGTTTCTATTTGAATTGATTGATCGATAAAATATATTGTTTTCTGTTAAGTACATTTTTTCAAGTATTACATATATGTAAATTATTTCGTTACAAATTTTACTAGTTTGGATTTAGCATAGCAGGGTTATGCACATGTTGACATGTTTATGGACTAGCTTCTGCTCGCGGCCTCGTCCGGTACACATAGGTATCTTATCATATTTATAGCACTCGGCAGCAGTGAAGCTTTCTATCAGTAAAAGAATTTCAACAAAATATTTCACCTCTTTATAACATTAACTAGCTTCGGCCCACAACTTAGTCCGCGTGAAATTTCTTGTACCCCCGTTCCACCCCGTCGCATCGCATCGCCTGCCCGCGCTATTACTTCTTTAATATCTTTCCGACGTTTTTTTTTGCCCGGCTCCTAATGGCCCTAGCGTAATGTTATATACCCTACAACCTGTCTCAATCATTAGACTATTAAAACCTAAAATAATTTTTCAAATCCGTTGGGTAGTTTCAGAGATTAGCGCGTTCAAAAAAAAACTCTTCAGTTTTATTATTAGTTTATAAGATAGATGACAGTTTTTTTTAAAGATACCACATGGCTTTGAGCACTTAAGTATACCTATGTCTGTAAGTATAGATATCAATAAATATTCCAAATTTTAGGCTGTAGGAACTTATTTCCCAATTACATCATAAATATATTCTACACGATACCTTTCGGTACTGAGTAGAAGGTAGAAAATCACGGAAAACAAAAATAACCCAAAATGGCCGTCTCATCCTCCGCCATTTCCGAGTATTTTAGCGGATCCCTTTGACGACATTCAATCTCAATGATGACTTGCAATCACCCAGCTTCTCTACACACAGTATCGTGTAATAAAATGAAGGTAAAATCCGTTTGACTTTGGATACCGTATTGATTCTAATGGATTGAACTGTCGAAATAAGAATTGGTGCTCTTTGGTGATTTAAACCTAGTTTTCTCTTCTCTTTCCAAACTCAAAATACAAGCTTTTATACCTAATTGTATTGAAATCATGTGGTTTGAAGTTACTTTTGAGGGATACTTTCGTAACCTGACATAAATTCTTAACTTGAACTTACTTAAAACTTTACAAAATTACTTGAAAGAAATTACCTCATTATCTAGTTCAAAATATTTATAATAAATTCTACTTTATAATAGGTATTTCCAAATGTTCTAGGTGCGTATGTAAGTGCGTCGCAGGTACACACCCGAACCAAATTTCAAAACAAACATTTTTTAAATGAAGGTGAGACAATTATCACGGAATCAACAATATGTAACTCAAAAAATAACTTCTGACTCAAACCAATTAACTCCAATCATAACGGAATTCCGTTCCCAGCGTCCGTATAAATTGGTTTACGTATTTTCCGGACCGTTTTCATTAATCACGCATTTCGTGGTACTCTTCTGTGCTTAATTGGCTCCGTTTTATCATTGAAACAACACCTGTTACAGTGAATGCAGATGTAATTATTTTTCGAATATTTCTCAATATGCCCTCGGCCAATAATTTCATAATTAATTTCTGTCCAGTACGATGGTTTAAATTTTTTGATTGGTTGTTTTTATGAAGGTTTAAGTCGGGAACGTGGACTGAAATTTAACTTTGCATTGTGACAATGAAGGGTTAAAATAATTGCCATATTTTCTCCGATTGGTACACATATCATAATTATTAATACGTAGATTTATATTTTTAGTAATGTAATCAAGATGTTTTTCAAAGTAGGTAAAATATAGTAATTTAATTTGAAGGCTAACGGATTTAAGGCCGCATTCAAGTAGGTAAGTATATGTATTTCATGTTAGGATCGCCCTTGTTACCTCGACGACCCAAATTAGCAGTCACTTTATTCTTTCTGGCTTTAGATTGAAGATAGTTGGCAATTGCAAGGCATAACTACTGCATCTATCAACGTAATGTTAAGTGCCATAAACATCTAACAAACAGCTGCTCCCAGGTTGCATATTGCAAATTCCAAAGCCAGCTAGTCATAAAGCGCGTAATCACAAAATTCCCAAAGATAGAGCATTGCGGAACTAGGTACTTCGTATAAATCCTGGACAGTGCTCGCTATTACCAGTCAGGACAATCATGCAAGATTAATCGTGTAAAACGCTGCGCGTCCTAAATCACTGCATGGGGGGTGTGTTCGTGTGAGTGTGTGTGTGTGTGGTCCAGTCGCCGACTGCGGTTCGACATGTTAACTTATTGGGTTAGCCTGTTGGAAGCTGTCAAATAATTTATCGTATGCATGGAGGGAGTTGTCTGTTGTTTAACGTGACGTCGATGAGTGACCGTGTGAACACGTTATTAGCTATCATTGTCGGGGTCTAATGAAGTTGGTTTTCAGTGTTTGAAGGATGCGCGATTTGGGGGGTTGTTTTATTGTAAATTTTGATCTTCAAAACGTGCTCATTCTCGTCTTTATTACCATCTAGTCTGGGATTGTAATAAGACTTGTTAATTGTGAAAGTAAGGTAGGTCTATTAGGTCAGCGGGATTGTCCGATAGGGTTACCGCTGGCCCGGCACATAAAAGACTAAGGAAGAAACACGGGTGGGTTTTAGTCAGTAAGAGTCTGACACTTCCTTCCTTCCGCTCCACCCAGAGCGGGAGGGGTCATTTGATGATTTCCCATCATCAAAAAAAAAGGGTAGGTCTATTAGGAGCGTAACTATACCAAATTGTGTCCGCTAAGCTTTTATTTTTCTCGTTCAAAACAATAAGCGTATTTGGCTTATTGTTTTGAACGAGAAAAAAAGGAAAAAGAAAAACAATAAAAAAACCTTTATCCTTTCCATTTAGTTTCCCCGAAAGAAATCCCCGAATTTTCTAGGCTAGGCTGCTACAGTAAGTTATATTGTTAGATAGTACATAAGCCAGCTGCTTATCTGCCGACGCCCAAATGTATTAAACGTAGTGAATGGCTCGCTCGTATCGGATCGCTCAGCTCACACTGGGATACTGGGTTTATAGAGTGTTATTGACTGTTTTGGACGAGTCTTACATGATTTAATTACGATAATGCGTAGACCAGTTTCTTCAATGCATACTTAGCAACCGTGTTCGAGCATTGTTTTATTCGTGTTCATATTTTCAGCGTACATTTGTTGCTGAAAAGTAAAAAAAAATATTCACTAAGTTTCTTAGGTATCTGATAGTTAATTTTCGTAATTAAAATCGTTCAAAATCTAGACACAACCCCACTTCGAAAACATATTTAACAGGCTTCTGCCTGTTAAATATGTTTCCCCATTCAAAGTTTGATACATCGAAACTGGGATCAAAAGGCGAATTTTCTTAAAAAAAAATCCCGTATCTGAAGTAGTTTAATGAACTCATAACATCTTCGCCCACTTCAGAACAGACCCTTTCAAGTTTCATCACACCCAATACCTCCGCGTTCCGCATTCAAAAATGCTCAAATTTCCCAAGACGCTTGGTTATCAAGAGTCAACCACACTCAACTATCGACGGATAGTTCAATTAGTATCATGTAACTCCTCCTCGGGTACGATAAACTATTTCAATAAACTAAGGATCGCAGCTCGGACAGGCAAATTCTTCACTGTCCCTTATCTCATATTTATAACACCCATGGGCTCCATAATGATAATGCCGATCAATAATACCGACTTGGTATAATTAGTATCCAGTCGGGGTAACAATATTTCACAGTGGCGTTTCCTAATTAATATATCGAGAATCAATTAATTTGTAAGGGGAGCACGGTAATTTGGATAATAGCAATAGATTTGGGTGCCTATCAAATAGAAGTTTGGTGATAATATTTGAGTAAGCTGTATCGAGCTAAATGGCCAAAATGGGATCAAAGATCAAAGGTTACGTTGGTAGGTTTTAACAATGTAGTTGAGTATAATACAATATATTATAGTATAACTAATAATCGGAATTATTTTAAGTGTTTGTTGTTAACGTTGTTGTTATTACTTTGAGCACGGTTTTTCACCGATTTAACGCTCAAAAAAAAGCATGAGCATTATCAGCCTATATTTTCCCACTGCTGGGACACAGGCCTCCTCTCTGTAAGAGGGTGTGGGCCGTAATGCACCACGCAGGCTCAATGCGGGTTAGTACAGTACCCGGCGATAAATATTGCACATCGACCTTTTTACACAAAACCATTTTATACAAAGAATAAAAATAATTATCAAAAGAAGCAAATCATAATTGTTTTAACAGCTTCTAATAGATACCGGACTGTTTGTATTTCGTGCGACAGAGATAACGCTCTACGTAGCCGAAATTAGCCGATTGTTTCTTTCCAAAGGTCGATGTGCAATATTTATCGCCGGGTACTGTAGATGACTTCGAATTTTTGGTTTTAGGACATATCGGATTCCTCAAGATGTTTTCCTTCCCAGTTTTGAGAGCAGTTGTGATGAAATAATTTACACAAAGTAAAGCGACTGTCTGGATTAGAACCTACGACCTGTAACTCTGTAAGTCGCGGCTGTATCCACTGGGCTACCATTTGCTCTCTCAAAAAAAAGCCAGATGAAAATTAATTAATAGCAAAGAGTCCAATATGCCAATGGTCACGGTCCAAGTGGATGTTGTTATTAAAATTACTTTTTATCAGCCCAATAAAAAGGTAATAACAATTTTCGGAAGTAATAATCCAAAAATATAGCAGCAATTGGTTCACACAAATTGTGTTTGCCAATTTGTAAATTACATGTTTGCCAGCTGTTCTGTTTCATTCAGTGAACCACACAAAGGGACAAACATCAAACAATTAATTTTTCCTCAGTAGCGGCAATATTGAATTTTATTGAATGCCCAAATTATTAAAGAGCAGTAATTAAAGCTCCGAAATAAATAATTATAATATGCGCATAGGTACTCATAATATGAAATTTACTGCTTTACCTATATACTAATTTTCCGACAACTTACATGCGAATCACACTAATATTATAAACGCGAAAGTTTGTGTATGTGTGTGTGTGTTTTACTTCTTCACGCTCAAACGGCTGGACCAATTTTGATAAAATTTTGTATGGAGGTAGCTGACATCCTGGATTAACATGTTACTTTTTATCCCGATATTCTCACGGGATCGACATCTACACGGGTGAAACCACGAGGCGCAGCTAGTACAAAATAATGAAACGACCGAAAAGTACCTATATGTACTGAAAATTCCGAAAAATCAATACTGCCTTTGCAGACATAATATTTTTTCACCAGTTTAAATTGCGTTTTACCGAAAACTACAGTTAGTCATTATAATCGTAACTCACCTGTTATAAATCTAGAATTAACCTTACACATTTTATGAACTTGTGGTGTATGTTAATGTTAAACTATTTTGATATTAAATAAATACTTTTCTAAGTGATTCTATAGATACTCCTAAGAAATATCAAAATATGCTTGTAATCAATATCATTCATTATTTACACCTACTTACCTGCCACTCTAATCAATTAATACATTCCTAGGGAAAGGTAATTATATTCTCATTCGCTCGCTCTCTTGCATCCTTTGTCGACGGAGCCCCACTTGTCGGGGCTCCTATTTCTGTGTAACCTAACCAAATCTAACCTCGCCGGGATGCCCTTCGCTCGCTCTTGCATCCTACGTCGCCTATCGCTCTGAATCCGTAACGTATATAATCACGTATATAACGTATATAAGGCGTAAGGAAGTATATAACGTATATAAGGCGCGACACGCAATATAATCGCGCACGACACAAAGGCACCGCTCGTTGCGCGACTTGCTGTGCCTTTGTGTCGTGTGTCGTGTGCGCCTGTTTGAAGAAGGCCTATACTTAAAAAAAAAAACCTTGAAAATCTACTAAGCCAGCGAAAGTGTTGCTATTACTTTTGAAACGCAAAAGAAGAGTGATGGTGCTCTCGGAATAAAACGACGTATGTGCCAAAATAAATTTACTCCTTTTTTTAACAAAATAAATGAATTAAATTTAAAAATACTTTGACTAAATTTTGATATGATAATTCTCCATGTTTAGTTTAGTAAACTCCATTGAATAACTCTTAAGCGTTACGCCGCCCGTGATGTCGAAAAAAGTAAAAAAATTGATATACCATTGCAATCTTTTTGTATCTATGTAAATGTTAAATCTCTATTCCACATAATTAATAAGTTACACGAAATAGAAAGCCACATTTTTTTTATCATATCACCTTAATTTTATAAAGAGGGAATATTTGTGAGTTTGTAAGGAGTAATCTTCGGAACTACTGATTCGATTCCGAAAATCCTTTCACTAATGGGAAACTACAGTATTGCCGTTGAAACACTAAATTAAACGCGAACGAAGACGCGAGCAGAAGCTAGTTATTCATATTCAAGTTATACTCGTATCGACTGTCTTGCTGCACTTGGCGATCATAACATTTTTACTTTTGTTTGCACATAAAGTTAATAGAGCATGATGATAAATATTATGTATGGTTTATGAGTTTGCCTTTTACGGAATTATGTCAACATAAAGATAACAGCTCATAAAGGAATGTGCTTAGTAATAAAGAACTGGATAAGTGATAACTAAAGCTACCTGTTACGTCTTGTGGGTAAAACCAGGAATGAATCCGGAAAATAACCGGAATTAACGTACCTTGCAGAGTAAGCAAACTGAAGTGGCAGTGGGCTGTTCATGTTTATCGAAGGACCGATGGCAGGTGACGCAGACGAGTCCTGGAGTGGAGACCGCGTTTTGGGAAACGTAGTGTGGGACGCCTCCCAGCTAGATGGACCGACGACCTTAAGAAAGTAGCTGGGATAGATTGGATGCGGTAGACGGAGGACAGTGCGGCGCAGTAGAATATAGGCCTGAACGTGGACTGCGATGGGCTGAGTTGATTGCCTTGTGGTAGTGGTTAGATAAGGAAGCTTGTAACTTATAATTCGACGAAGTGAATTTTGAAGTTCAGTTCATGTAATTATCATTAGCTTTGGGCGATTTTTACCAATGAAACTGAACGCTATTAGGACGTCTAAACCACGTTCAAGAGCCATCAGTGTCATCAATATTGTGGAATATTACCACTGACTGCTCTTAAATGCGGTTTGGATGTGCTGAAATTCACCCTTAGTAGCGAAACCACGACAGAACGTACCACACTTAGGTATTTCGTTATTTTCTAACGTATCGACGACAAATAATAAAAGTTGTTAGAAAAGTTCAAATAATCCGCATAATTCTGCAATTCGGTTTGGGCAAGTGTAAAAATTGATACCTGGTGTCGCATGAAATAGTTTCCTATTTATTGTTTTTCTTGATTTCATGGGATCAGACTGTGAAAGACGGTTCAAAGATTAAGCATTTATAAACCTCATCTATAGAAAAGACGGCCACTTTCATACCTACATTAAATTATCCACCATTCCATATCACATCGTATCTCCCCATGCGATCAACATAGACACAATAAAAATAAAGTAAAAAGCGCTCCACTATAAAAGCTCAACATTATAAATGATAGCTCAACAATGGCCTGGAATGGTCAGTTGTCATATAAACTGGTCGCAGCACTTCCTGGAAAAATAGGTTTAAAGTATGAACGTCTAGATGTCACTGGAATATCCGATCTTGAAGTTCGAGATATTTTATGACATCTTAAGCACAGAATACATGGTCTGAACTAGTCTAAAGTATGCAGTAGCTTTTATGATACAGGTTTTGATCTTGGCGGTAATGTTTGTCTAATCTATGTGCTAAGAGTAAGTGTTTAGAGAATAAATTTAAATTTGATAACCGAGGACCTAATTAAATGCTCTGAAAGATTTATTTTTCTGTGCCAATTAAATGCAAAAGAAACATAGTACTGTAAAATGGGGCTATTTGAAAAACGAGCGGCTATTTGAGAAAAAGTAAAAAGAAGATTGAATCGTTAATTTCTGCGTAAATCTGAACGCGCCCATCGTGAGTTTACGGGATTTTGTGGCGGACGCTAGTGTCGTATTTAAAGTAACCAATCAGAAACGTTAATTAGTTAGATGTCAAAGAAAAAACGGATTTTTGTAAAAGCACCTCCTTTTATAAAAATCCGTTTTTATTCGTGCAAAATCATTATAATCAGCCTATAATGTTCCCACTGCTGGGACACAGGCCTCCTCTCTGTGAGTGGGAGTGGGCCGTAATCCACCAGGCGGACCCAGTGTGGAATACTGGTATTCAGCTGCATCCGGTTAGACTGGAAGCCGACCCCAAGATATTTGGGAAAAGGCTAGGCAGATGATGATATTTTGTAGATCATGAAAAAGTACGTGGGATAAAATGTAACATAGGAAAGTCACAAATTCTTCATCCATACTAATATTATAAATGCGTAAGTGTGTCTGTCTGTTTCCTCTTCACGCTTAAACCGCTGAACCGATTTAGATGAAATTTGGTATAGACGTAGTTTGACTCCCGGGAAAGGACATAGGATAGTTTTTATCCCGACATTCTCACGGAATCGAAACTTACGCGGTGAAACTGATGAGCGCTTCTAGTTAAAATATAGTTTTACTTAACCCTCTTTTGCATAATTTCTCACTCATAACTGCTAACATCATTACCACATGGCACTACGATCTGAGAATATTGAGCTACCCTTTTATCTCGTCTCAAAAGAAACGTATATCCACTTTACATAAAGCGGGGATCGCGTGTGGACGTATTATTACGTAAATTGTATGTTCCAAGCAACTTGGATGTTCCTGCCATTCTAAAGGGAACATTATAGTGGAACGGTATGAGAATTTTTGCGTGACTGATAAAGTATGGAGGGTAAAATGGAAATATGTCTAAACCATGGGGGACGACAATCTATACTAATATTATAAAGGCGAATGTTTGTGAGTGTGTGTGTTTTTATGTCTGTTACTTCTTCACGCTCAAACGGCTGCACCAGTTTTGATAAAATTTTGTATGGAGGTAGCTAACACCCTGGATTAACCTAAAGGGTACGTTTTATCCCGATATTAAACCGTTTTATCCCGATTATTATTTATTCTATTATCTAACTACCTGGTGTATTGTGTGTCTCTTAGTCTGTGCTAAATAAATGTATTTTCTTTCTTTCTTTCTTTCTATATTCTTATGGGACCGACACTTATGTGGATAAAACCGCGGGACGCAGCTAGTACATAATAAATTACGTATACAAGTGCATAGGAGTGTTTTGAAACCAGCAAGTACGACTGGTTGTCAGACTTTTGAGATTCTGACTGCCCGTAACGACTGTCAAAGATCTACGACTGCCAGCCAGGAGCAACGGCTTCTTTCGTCGCCACCTTTATCCCACTCCTGAAACTCACAAAAAACAAAAGAAATAGATACGGCTCACACGATGCTTAGAAAGTAGGCGTAACATTTTTGTGCTATCTTATTGAGTAAGTTTAAAAAAAAAAAAAAAAAAAAAAACTGGCACTCCGGTAGTGCCGACAGAAGTGAAAACTTGAACAATTACGAGTGTATTTTGTGAATCGTCTTATAAACAAAACACGCGTGTTAAGGTGTGTTCCTTATTTTATAGGGTTTTTTGCAAATCAGGTATGATGACCAAAGTGACTGGTTTATTCTTCTCGTGAAAGGAATTTATTCAGATTTACAAATAAGCACACAGGATAGACTTCAGTTCGTGGTGTTGGTCGCGGCAGTGGTAAGAGAAGCAAGCCCATGGAGCTCGTCGTCAGTTATATATCCGTGGTTCAGCGCCATCTCGTCGTTGTTGGATGAACTACGTAGTTAGTACGCGAGGCCCTCGTAGTTCTTCCCGATGTGCATAGATGGCGCTGTCCTCAACAACGCGCGTCTTTCGTTTTACGTCTTACGAATCTTACGATCAGGGTCACGTGACCTGACGCGAATTTAGAAGTTTTTACCCATTCCAAAAAAAGTACACAGCGCCGCTAAAGAAGTTTTCACTTCAAAAAAAACTTAAAAAAAAGGGGGGCGGGTACTAGAAAGTATTGATACAATCACTGAATGCACAGATGCAACTCAGCACTGCGTAACACAATATCACCCTCAATCTGAATAATTTTTAAAGATATTGTTAATCCATTGTTTCATAAGTTCGAAAAATGTGTCTACTCAACAACGTAAATAACGCAATGAATGTTGTTGAACTGACAAAACCCATTGTTACTGATTGTGTGTACGCAATTAAATTTTTCATTTATCATTTATCAAAAAGCATGCTAACTCTTCAATGATGCTAGGCCACGGGTGCTCATGACGACCTCAGTTGCTCGTTTGGCTTTGGGCTCGGTTATAAATGTTAGTCATGGACGCCCGGTAAAAGTGAAACATTGAAATAAATGGCAAGACAACAAACAAATGACGGCGGACAGGGGAAATAAGAGAGCGTCATGCCGTTTGCCGTCACAGCTTATAAGTCGGTTATATTCACAATTAAAATACTTTGAAAAATTCAAATGAAAAAATCTTTTTCTTTTCAGGTAATAACAACAGACAACACCAGTCTACCAGTTGGTAAGTCCAGCAATTTATAAAACAGACAATAATATCATTAATTTCAACAAAACGCCGCGACATCTTACCGCGTTTATTTATCTTTAACAAAGAAACCAACAAAAGAAACATTGTCTGGCAGGCATCTAAAAAAGGTGAAAAATTCTTCGTCTAAATCCCCCTTGTGATGAGCGAATAAACACTTGGAGAGTACTCTGAATAAATTGAATTCGAATCGGAAATACTTTGTCAAGCTACTGCCTCCTAGACTATTTTTGTTACAATGCTAGAGTTTGCTGTTTGTAATCTCGAAAAAAGGTTCTGTGTGCTTCCCGATTTTGTATGACATTGGATTACAAAGGCGGTTGTCTGGTCAGGATTTGTAGCGTTTATTTCAAATTAAATACAGTTTGGTGTACAAGAATCGACGGAGACACTCTTTTCAGAAGGTTTAAAACATGAAATTTAAAAAAAAAAACGTCGATACGAAGAATTAGGCTTTCTTTTTGTTTCATAAAGTAACGACATGATTCTGTGTCAATTTTGACAGTTTACAATCCTGTCAACTTTGACGTTTACGTGAAAATAGCAACGTTAGTTAGGGCAAGCAAAACATATAACTGAAATGTAAAGGAAACTCGCTGTACAGCCTAATAAAGTCGTAAACTCGATGTCTTGCTGTCAGCGCCATAATTTGAATTTAGTTATCTTTTGATAAACGGACGGCCCATTAGCCTGTTAGCTCAGCGTACAAGTTAATAGTCTAGTCTGAACAAAACTAGTGTCTTTTAATTATCCGAGCCTTTGTCAACTTTTTTATGTCTTACAATGAACGCTTTTCCTTCGTTTTACTTTTATTATGTTGTTAAGTCTCTAAATAGAATGATAAATGCCTGTGTAGCTTAAGTCGTTTAAATTTACGTGCCATGATTTAGAGGTTTTCGAACCAATTTTTAAAGCGACGGGACGCAAACGCAATGTTAAATCCCGATAAAGATCAATGTATTTTTTTTTAATCTATTACTATAATTATGGTATCTTGTGACAAAATGTTGTCCCTTTTCTATTTAAAAAGTAGGAAAGACTCTTTTGCAAACCGAAAATATAATATTCAATCATTTAATTTGCTTTTTAATGTATCGTCATCAATTCGTCATGTATGTAAGCAATCAGAGTCGTCTGATTTTTACTGCGATCCATGTCGCGATATCGCTGTCCATTGATTGGATGGCACGATCGTTTCTGCCTACCTATCCAATAAGCAATCAGCTAGTATTAATTTATAGTATGCGGTGTTATCACGTGTACAATAAATTTATGCTTTTAGTTACAGCTAAAAGCTAAAGTGAAAATCTGGTTTTGGTTGGGTAGATTAAGTTGGCCTGTTGTGTGCGTTTGTATGTAGTAGTAGCGTTCTAAAATGTAACTTTGATGTATGCCTCATGTGATCTAGTCATTTCAAACTTTTGAGAGATTTGCATCATTAGCTCGCGTATTATGCTAGTAGTTAGCTAGTGAAGTACTGTTTTATAATAAGAATATGTATGTTTAGGTTACGGTATTATGTATGGGTCTGCGTCACCTGAAATAAATAAATAATTCTATCTCTATTGTACCAAGAATAGACAAAGTTCTTTCTATCCAACTCAACATCTTTTCTGTCCGAGCACGGGGCGACCCGTAGACTCGCATTTCTGTGAAGATATTATTTCCTCATTTCTGATTCGATCACGCAGGGAAACTCGAAGCATAGCCCTCTCCATTGCCCTTTGGGTGACTTTTGGCCTTTTAATAAGGCCCTTGTGAGCACGTTTCCACCATATTCTCCAGATTTTCATAGCTGCTTTTAAAATGATGAAACTTACTGTTGCTCGCGATTTCATCTGCGAACCAAGACATGGTATATCTTTGTGCCAAATAACATCCAAATCCTTCTATCCGTGGCGTGATTGAGTAACAAACAAACTAACTCACTTTCACATTTATAATATTAGTTTCGATTAATTCTCCAAGTTTAAACACACAAACATAAACTCATGCTTTCTTCCCATGGGGCTAGGCAAAAACTACAGAACGCCACCTGCTTCAAGTATCAACTAAACTTTATAAACTCTCTCAAAACCAATGACATTGCAGGTTTAACTAAAGCTCAATATGGAAAGTTTTCGCGTGTTATTAAGAGCTTCAATAGCATTATGGTTCGTTTATTGCTGTTAACTATCCAACTAAAGGGATTCGGCTTAACGATATGTAAAACGCTGAAAACGTTATACCAAGTTTATAATTGCGCGTCACTTGATAAACTTACACATTTCAGTCGTCTACGATTAGTATTCTAGTACTTTGTTAAAATTTAGTAATCGTTATTATATTGGTACTTCAAAGTTACTTTCCCTTTAAAAATTTTTGATAAACATGTTGTTATATTATGAACTAGCTGCCCAGCGCTACTTCGTTCACGTGGTTTCCTACCCATTACCCTACCCTACTCTTACACTACTCCTACCCTACTTCTACCCTACTCCTACCCTACTCCTACACTACTCCTACCCTACTCCTACCCTACTCCTACACTACTCCTACCCTACTCCTAACGTACTCCTACACTACTCCTACCCTAATCCTACCAAAAAAAGGTATCCTAGTGTTGTTTTTAGACTTATCCAGGCATTTTTTTAAATTTTTCTCGCCGTAAAAACCATCCTTGAACTTCAACGAACATTAAAAAAAGAATTGGCCAAATTGGTCCAGGCGTTGTTGAGTTATGCGCTTACCAACACATTTTGCGATTCATTTTTATATTATAGATTGTTTGTTAATTACTAAAATTCTGAAAAAATGAACAAATTTAATTACAGAAAATGTACATAAAATTAGCAATGAATATGAGCGGACTAATTCCTCCCCCGCGTCCACTGACTATATGCGGAATAGCGCGCCCGTTATAAATAGTTATAGTATAGTATATGAGATTAGGTATTTTATAGTCTTATTCAAGTTTGAATAATTTAATGATCGACATTACCTCTAAACAATTAACACCTAATTCATAAAAAATCTCATCTGATCTAATAAGATACCTATTAAAATATATGTAAATTTTTAAATTAACATTTATGTTTCAGGCTGAGTACGAATAACGATATTTCATACATGAGGCAACAAATTACCTATCTACAAACAAAACGTTTAGAAATTTCAGCAGACAAGAAATTAAGCAGAATTTAAGCAAGCTTAACACCTAAATAAATTGAATCCCTTATAATAACATCCCCCACTTGACACACCCGTTGATGCATGAATTATACAAAGTAAGCAGATTCCTATCAATTACCGTCAGAGATATTTAATTAAATGTCAACCGTACTGAAATATCTTGCAAATCTGTTAAGAAATACAAATATGTAACTTATTCGGTTTGTATTTTATTAATATATTAACTTATGCCCGCGACTTCGTCCGCGTGAAATATCTTGTACCCCAGACCCACCCAGTCGCATCGCATCGCATCGTCTGCCCGCGCTGTTGCTTCGTTTGCGCTTAGCGTTCGTTCTGACTTTATTATTTCGTTTTGCTCGGCTTCTAAAGACCCTAGCATGATCTAAAGCCTGCCTCTAGAATTGGGCTATCAAATGCAATTTTTTTTTAATCCGACTGGTAGTTCCAGAGATTAGCGCGTTCAAACAAACAAACAAAAAAAAAACTCTTCAGTCGTATTATTAAACTATGCACCTACAGATTTACATAGTGGGACAGACTACAATTCCCATTTTAAATATTTGATGAGACAAGCCGTAACCTTTGTAAAATAAGTCGCAAAAACCCACTATTTTTTTATGAATCATAGACAGTTGGTTATGAAATCTTATTCTAAATATTTGAATGTAATCTAACGGATACTAAAGTATTAATTTTTATTCAAGTCCATTTGACTTTGGTTGGTATTAAATTTCTTTTTGACAGACTGCAGTATGAATCGTGTCATAAATTATTTTTACCTCAAGGCCCAATCCGAATAGGTAACATCTTAAAAAAATACACGCTGGTAAAAAAACGAACCGATCAAAATTCTACCTTTATGTTCAGGCTACCGAATAGGGGAACATTTTCACTTCAATACTTCAGGCTAAGAAAACGAACAAGTGCGAATCGCCGATAACCCATGATTTATTTTGAGGACACTGGAGCTGGTCGGTGATAAAGTGGCTCGAAGTCATCTCAAAGTATTTTAATATCCTTTTTTAGAGAAATACTTGTCTTAACTATGTTCTTTATACAAGTGTTATTTAAGGAATGACGAGGCTACTAGTACCTACCTACCTATAAAATTGTAATGTTTACGGTTGATAGTATTAAGTATTAGCAAGCTGGCGGGCAGCTTTCTAATAAATCAGTATTTAGAAACTTATGCTAGGGTGTTATTTTGTTTTGTCAAAAGTTACTAGTTACTTAAATATAAGATAATCCATTCATTAAGATGGAACTTTGAAAATACAAACTCAATCAAACTAATATTATAGGTAAAGGCGAAAGTTTGTGAGTGTGTGTTTATATGTTTGTTAGTTCTTCACGCTCAAACGGCTGGACCAATTTTGATAAAATTTTGTATGGAGGTAGCTGACACCCTGGATTGATATGAAGGCTACTTTTTATTCCGATATTCCCACGGGATCGACATTTACGCGGGTAAAATCGCGGGGCGCAGCTAGTACATTATAAAGATAGTAAAAACCAATGAACTATTTAAAGCTTACAACACTAATAACATTACAACGAAAACTTCCACAGACAATTTCCCCACAAACTTCGGTTTCTACCTTCTAGATATAACAATTATTTTTAAAGTTACTAACTATCCAGGCAAATCTAAAATAAAACTACAATTAAAATAAATCATCATTCTCCGGCTCTTATCCCAATTTAAGGCTCCTTCAAACAGGCGCGACACGACACGCGACACAAAGGCACCGCAAGTCGCGCAACGAGCGGTGCCTTTGTGTCGCGCGCGATTATATCGTGTGTCGCACCTGTTTGAAGGAGCCTTTATTTGGGTTCGGCATGTTAACCTGTCTTTTTCTTCCATACTTCTCTATCGTCATCTCGGTAGTCACCCCCTTTCCAACCATATCATCATTCACACATTCCATCCATCGTTTTTTAGGTCTTAACTCTTCCCCTACTCTTATAGCCATCAACAACAACAATTAAAATAAATACTTACTAGAAAACTTCTACAACAGCCATTGTGTAAAGTATTCCAGTGCACATTACTAAAATAAAAAAAGAACTGTCATTGTCTCGTCGCCATATTTATATTTTATCAAGATGGCCGACAAAATAGCGGTTACTTAGGAATAAAAGCTCTTTGAATAGCATTATGTTGTTTTCAGCATATGTGATGTTATGTAATGTTACGGCCTGACTAGTTTTTTTGCAAGCGGATTTATTTCGTTATAAAAGTGCTACGAAAATAGATGTAAAAGTAAATTTATCAGCGTTTTTACACAAAACCACACAGTGTTTCACAACATAACATTGTTAAGTGATGTTTCATTCAGTTTCGTTGAATTCTAGGGCTTAGTTAAAACGTGGAGCTTCAGGCTCAGGCCGAAAAGTACCTATATACTTTATATTTTTTTAATATAATTGTTACTAACTAAATTAGAGGTTTTGTTTTAAAAAGTCAAGAAATATTGTTTATTCCGCACAAACAAAACGAACATTACCAAAAAAAATACATATAATACACACATACAAATTCGCCAAAAGTCATTCAAGCAACAAAAGTTTAATAATTTTGTCCATTGCTTGATGTCAGGGCCAGGGACCAAAGACCATACATATACTTACACATTGCTTTATATTACTCTGTGTTGCGACACTGGCTAATGTTATTAACCAGTGTCGCAACACAGAGTAATAAGCAACACACAAAAAACTACTGTAGAAAAATAACTACTTTTGTAACAAACAAACAACAATAACAAGAACAATTGGCCGTAGTTAAACGGAAAGGATCCAACCCACACTATGGCCAAAAATGAGTTATGTATACCAAAACACTCTTAGTAGTTAAAATTTTAATATCACGGAAACAATCCAAGTAAAATTCAAACGCACCATGAAATTATAGTCCTGAGTTACCAACCCACATGTATAGCAGGTCGTTATTTTTTTTATTAACATCGCTCCATGTTACTTATATCGTTATTGAGAAAATCATATTTACGAAAATAATCCAAATCACATATTACTAAAACGATCCAAGCTACTAGGATAACTGTTATTCTAAAGATTTAATTAAACTTAAACAATTCATGTGACATGGATTGTTTTCGTTTTATTATTTAAAGGGACTGATTAAAACATCGATATCGATCCAACTTACATGGATCGTTATCGCTAATTCAATAGCTTTATTAAAAATTAATGAGCTAAACATCGAAAAAGATCCATGTGACGTGGATCCTTTTATTGAAGTTAATTGTGTGACTAGATCAAAATATTAAATGAGAAACAAGGCGCTTGAATCCTATTTAATTAATAATATTTATTTATTCTATAATGTTACTAGCTGATTGTTTGTATAATAAAAAGCTAGTTTGTAAATAAAGCATTGACTTAGATATTATAGAAACAATAATATTGATTAATGTACCTTCATTAATAAATAATATCGTTTATTTTAGTGGGAATGGGATATACGAAACGTGGTAACATTGATTTACTTCATTTTATTCAAGTTCGAACACGTTCGTTGTCTTGCCTGCGCGTGACTAGATTGTACCTAGTCTCGGTTTGTTGAAATACAATAAATTCACCGTGTAGCAAATATGAAAAGGATTGAAAAGATAATGAACGCGTTGGGGAATTCAAGTATTCACACAGATGCAAATAGTTTGGCATGTAAGTAAAAATACTTTAACAATACATAAACCTAACCTATAAACATTTAGTGTTATAACTTATTTTAATGCTTAACCTTGTTTTAGCTATCAATAACACAATGGTGCTTCCAGTAATGGATTTATTAAATAGTACTGTGGACAGTGATAACGCTTTAGGCATTATAGTAAGTTCTATCCAAGTATTTATTTATTTCATTCCTATTACTTGCCGACATAAAATTTCTTTGGGTTCAGGTTGCATGTTGGTGGTGGCCGGTCACCACTTTCTTTGTATTTGGTTTTAGATTCATGATATTACCAACGCCGATATGACTTTAGCATGATTTTAAACCTGACCTGAAATCTGTAATGTGCGGTTTCGCTTAGGTGGACGGACCCATCTAAGGGCTGGTTTAACATGGTGATTCATAGGTGTTGCTTCAAGAAAACACAATGCATGTTTGGAGTCTTCAGAATAATTCCATGTTTGGCTTCTTATTCTACTGTAGAAAGGATAACGCTTTCAAGGACACACTCTTATATGACTGACTGCTTATTTTTTTTTAAAGCTACTGCTTATTTTGATGGGCTGTTTTGCAGAGGTTGATTACGTAACAGCGCTTCCACTAACAGCTGCTATAACTTATGCTGTTCCTGAAGGTAATGATGCTGTAGCAGAAGATAATGATGATTGTAGCGGTAAGTTTTTAACCCGTAAAATGTTTGTAATCCATGTCTGCAGTTTACCAGCGTTATAATTTGTACGATTTTTTGTAGAATCACCAGCGGCTCCATTATACTCGCCTTTAACCCCATTGGTAAAAAATATTCGTCACACTGCTGACACTATTTCTGAAAGTAAGTATCTTCTTTTTATTACAATTTTTAGTACTAAATAACGAATCATGTCAGAAATTAATGTTTGATATTTTTTGTCGTGGTAGGTAGAAAAGAAACGTCGTCTCCTCTTCGACCTATGTCTCCAGACACTCTAGATCTATTTGAAACATTGAATGATGACGTAACTTCATCGCCAAAAATAGATTATTCAAAAGACGCAGAAAAAGAAGAGAGGTGCATAATTCAACATTTTATAGATAATGAACCGGAAACTGATTTCAGTGCAGATACTGATTCGGATTATGTGCCAGATAGCGAAGAAAATTGTAGTGACAGCGAAAAATTAACACGTAAATGGAAAAAAGTTAAAGTTGTAGCTATGGTACATAATAACAAAGACAATCAGGAAATTTGTGAAATATCTCGAAACACTCTTTTTGACATGACACCCAACAATAATTCATCCCAACACTCGATCACCAATATAGATACAATGACAGAAAATGATAAAGCAGAGGAAAGTAATATTGTAGAAGAGAATGAAATGCATTCTGATCAAAATGGTCCACAAATTCTACGTGGTCGTCCAAAAAGAGGACGAAAACGTCTTCACCATGACCACACTATTACCCAAAGAAAAGTAAGAAAATATGCAAACTTGAATTACCACAATAACAAAAAACTTATTGAATCAAAAATATTTAAAGATTATGTTTGTCACTGTAAAGCACAGTGTTCGAACCTTATTGGGAAGGAAAAACGAAAAGAAGAATTTGAAAAATATGTAACTTTGGGGTCCTATGAGGCCCAGTTATTGTATATAGTCAATTGCGTCACTGAAAAACCAAAAAAAAGAACATACTACCTACAGCAACGATAAAAAAACTAACAAAAATAAACCGAAACAGTTCACCCGAATTTATACAGTAGGAGGCGTTCAAGTATGCCGTGACATGTTCATAAACAATTTTCAAATAACACCAAAAAAAGTAGACGAATGTCTAAAAAAATTTCGGAAGGGTATAATCAAAGATGGAAGAGGGCAGACTGGTGGCTGGAACAAAACTTCCGAGGAGGACATTAATTTTATAAAACAAGTTATCGACTCTCTGCCTAAATATGAGTCACACTATAGGCGAGAAGAAACTAATGGTCAGTACTTAAAATTGGGGATGACTGTGCCAAAAATTTATGAATTATACGTAGAACAGTATAAAGATGCACATGGGGAAAGTAAAAAACCAGCAAGTATTAGTACACTAAAAAGTATTTTTCATAATTTTTTCAATTTACGTTGCAAAAGCTTAAAAAAGGATACTTGCAATAAATGTGACACGCTGTACATAAAATTAGCCAATGCCACGGAAACTGAAGCCGCCAAGTTTCAAAGAGAAAAGCAGGAGCATCTTGAACGAGCTGAAACCTTAAGAAAAAACATGAATCATGATTTGAAAATAGCGACCATAGACGAGAAGTTTGAATGTCTTACTTATGACATGGAAAAGACTCTTCCACTCCCCCGGATTCCCACTAGCATAGTTTTTTACAAACGCCAGTTATGGCTCTATAACTGCGGAATACATGCAGGATCTAGCGATAAGGGCTTCTGCTATGTGTGGCTCGAAGGTGAAGCTGGCCGTGGGGCACAAGAAGTTGGATCTTGCCTCATAAATTACATAAAACACAAAATGGGTCCCAAAGAAAACCTGGTATTATGGAGCGATTGCTGTGGGGGACAAAACCGAAATATAAAAATGGTTTTAATGATGAAATCGGTGCTAAGCTCCCACGCCACTCTCAAAACTATAAACCTAAAGTATCTGGAATCAGGCCATACATTTCTTCCAAACGATACTGATTTTTCTAAAATCGAAAGTCAACTCAAATATCACGATAGAATTTATACTGCTGAAGAGTATTTAAATGTTATCAAAAGCTGCAAGAAAAAGAAACCATTAGAAGTTTATATAAAGAAAACAAACGATTTTCTAAGCACCAAGAAAATAGAAAAAAAGATAGTTAATAGAAAAATTTTTGTTACTAAGAATAAAGTAAACTGGCTAAAAACGAAAGAAATACTGCTCGAAAAAGAAAAACCATACTCTATATTTATGAAAACAACAGGAAGTGAAGAGTTTCAGGAGCTAAATTTAGAAAAAAAAAATTAAAGGACAATCATTACAAATTTTGGAAGAAGATTTAACCTTGTTATGGCCAAATGGAAAAGAGATTCCGCAGGCTAAACTAGATGATCTTAAATCAATGTTTGATTTAATACCAAAGGATTGCTTACCTTTTTATAAATCGCTTAGAGGAAATGAAAATATTATGGACGATGTTGATGGTTTTGGGGATGGTGTTGATTTTTCCATTGAATATGAGAATGATGATTAATTTTATGTAAAATATATAGTCTATACTTAATTTTGAAGACTGATTGTTAGACTGTTATTTAGTATTGTTTATTCTTTTTTTATGTGTCTGTTCAAAATGTTCATTTGTGTTTGTAATACTTACTAAGCCAGTAATTATGGTAGTAGTGATTTAAGATTAAAGATATAGTATGTACACTATATGTTTTATTTTCTAAAATATACATATCAGCCATCTCTTTTTAATATTTAGTGTTTTTATTCTATTTTAAAGCTTGGATCCCTATGGCTAAATATGTTTATTACCCTGGGCTTTTAAAATATTATTTTAACGAAAAGGATCCATTGTCATACATTTGCTAATATCTAGAAAAATATGTCATGATGTTGGACTAGAAATCAATAAAATTAAAATTTATATGTTTATCCTTTAGTTAAAACCATCCCCCGAAAGTTAAAGTGGAGAATCTATGACGAAATACGATCTGAACTTAAAACTTAAATATCTCAAAACTACTTCTGTGTGGGTTGGATCCTTTCCGTTTAACTATGGCCAATTAACGTCGCATTTTTACAAGAACAGGTAACGACTTCCAATGACGTCCTCTGACGTCCGATGTCACTGCATATTGCTGAGTAACGGCTCAGCAATATGCAATGACATCGGACGAACCCATCGCCATCGCAAATTTTCAACAACTACTCACGAATGACGTAAAGACGTCCCTTTATGTATCATAATAAATTGTGACATAATTAGGTAGGTAGGTGTGTTTACTCACGATCAAATCACATCTAAATAATTCACCGATCTGGAAATTCCGTCGTGAAAATGTTTAAGAGTTTCACAGTCCAACAATAGTTTTAAAACACGATTATTTTGATTCCAAAATAGTCCTCCTGTTCCATACACTTTTCTTCGTTCTTTTTCTCAGCCATCTTTCTTAAACAATTTCCATCATACCTGCTATTATTCATGATTAAATAAAGGATCCCTAACCATTCTTCAAACTCCGAGTACGGGTCTATCTCAATAATTAAATCAACAATTCATACCATCGGATACTGTAGGACTCATGAAAAATGCAACACGGCAATTTGTGGAATGCCCCGATAGATAATAATTTTCGAGTTTTTACAGCGAACTCGTGACGTGACAGCATTATAATGCTATCGAAATCTTTGGTCGCGATGATGGAGTTTATTCAATGTAGTCTATGACAGGGATCTTTTTTTAGTAAAATTCTTAGGCACTTTAATAAATTCGATAAGTTAGAATTTTCAGCTAGGCTTGTGCTTTTAAAATTATCTAAGTCAATCATAATATTGTTATTATTTTTAAATTACTTCAAGTAACAGGATAGTAATAAGCGTAAATTTTTTCTCAGATCATTTTTATCTTTAAGAAAGCTTGTTTTCCTGTCATAAGACTTACAAGTAGGTAGATACGTACCAAACAAATAACTTTACCGAAGAATATCAACTTAAGATTTTAAATCCAATAAAGCTTGCAAAATTCAAGTCCTAGCATAACCCTAAGCCCCGGCTTTATTTAAAAAGCATTTCAATGTTCAAAGTAGAGTTACGATCACTGCATGTGAAGAGAGATGTAAAAGTTAAATATGTACTGCATCATGAATGTTTCATGCAGAAAGGAGCCATGGCCGCCGCGATGCGCCGCTATTTATGCAATAACCGATACTGGGCTATACCGAACTATACTTAACTTTCTGCCCCGAGCTGCCACCGCAGTTCAGAGGTCCGCGTTATGCAAATTCTGAATTGTTGTTGACTATGCTCGGTACTATAACTGACGTTTTTGTGTGGTAGTTGCTGTCTTATGTGTGTTTATGATGTTTATTTAATAATTAATGTGTATGGCGGCGGCGCGTGAGTCGTAGCCTGTAATATTACCATTTTATAGATATTATTTATTCTACTAGAATCTACTAATATTGTATGAGGATGTTTGTTACTCTTTCACGCAAAAACTACTGAACGGATTTTGATGATACTTTACAGTAATATAACTTATACATTAGAATAACACATAGAATACTTCTTATCCCAATATTTTTATGGCATCGAGACTTATACGGGTGAAACCACGGGGCACAGCTAGTCCTACTAATAATAATTATAAACGCGAAAGTTTGTGAAGATGGATGGATAGATGTTTGTTACTCTTTCACGCAAAAACTACTAAACGGATCTTGATGAAACTTTACAGTAATATAGCTTGTACATCAAAATAACACATAGAATATTTTTCATCCCAATAATCCCGCGGGATCGTCGCTTATGCGGGTAAAACCGCGGGGCGCTGCTAATGTTCATATTATAAATTTAGAATTATTCATTGTGTACTATTTATTTATTTCGTATTGTGTCATTTATATATCTCTTCGTATACTGCACCAGTTGACGTCATCACGTCAACGCCAGCCGACCCTGAAAATCAGCGCTGAGACCCTATCTCGCATAGGGCCGTAACATTAAGGCTCCTTCAAACAGGCGCGACACGACACGCGACACAAAGGCACCGCAAGTCGCGCAACGAGCGGTGCATTTGTGTCACGCGCGATTCATGTCGCGTGTCGCGCCTGTTTGCAGGAGCCTTTATGCTGAGCGAAGTCCGTTTTGCGTGGATGTGACGCATATTTTCCCCCAACTTGTCCTTTTTTTGTGTTTGCGTTCTTTCTCTGCGTCAGGTTTACCAGTGTTTACCACATATAAACGTATTTTCCTTCTGTTGTGTCGTAATTTGTTGGTTATGCTATTTTCTGTGTATTGCTTGAAAATTGCTTCACTGTTAAAGTACCGTACGAAAAGGTAATAAAAACTATAATTTTGATTTAGGATGGAAATTGAAGCATGAAATTATCTGGGATAGAAACGTTGATACAGGCTAAATAGATTATAACTATACTTTTTTTCTGAAATATTTTCAAAGTTATTTGACCTTTATATTGTTATCCTTTTCGTATTGTATATTTTATTTCTTACTTTGATTGTTGTTTTTATTTATATCTAATCATATGCTGCACTCTGTCTGACGTCATCACGTCAACACCGGCTGTCGCTGAAAACCAGCGCTGGGGCTTTGTCTCGTATAGGGTCTTTAGCATTATGCTGAGCTTTTTTTGCGTCATGTTTGCCGCAAATAAACGTATTTTCTTTCTTCTTATCCAATTTACCTGTATTGTTCAAAAATTGTGAAAATGTTCAGAGTTGCTGTTTTTAAACGTGCTCCTTAATTGACTTACGAAATTTGATTGTGTTTTTTCACGGATTTTTGAAAACTTTGTTAATTATTTTTACTTTTTGTCAATGTCATAGACCGGCCTCGTTTGATAAAGAAAACAAATTAAAAATACAAACAACAGGTATTCACAACGTACCTACCAAGATTCAAAATGTTTTTTTATCAATTAATAATAAAGGTATATAACTTATTCACTCTTGCTAACATATGTAACGCTAGATGTCGTTAGCCAGCCGTTAAGCCGGCTGTCAAGCCCGCCACGCCCAGCCATGCCAAAGCCATGCCATGCCGTGTCGTCTGGGTGCAGCCAAAGCCACAGCCACAGCCTCAGCCAAAGCCAAGCCAAGCCAAGCCAAGCCATGACAACCAAGTACGACACAGCAGCCACAGCAAAGAGGAAGTCAATTGACTAGCACGTCACTTCCCCACTACGTGAGCCTTGCCCCGCCAAATTCCGAGCCGGGGGAGGTGAAGTAGCCGCCAGCCAGCCAGTATTATAAAAGCGCTAAGCGATGGTTTTGTGTACTTCACTCCATGCTAATAATTGTAAGGGGAAACTCTGCCCGAATAAACAAGTAAATCAATTACCGTGTGCATAATTTTACCACTGCCTTTATACATAGGATCTCTTCTAACATAGGATGTAATAATTACATCCCATGTTAGAATGACAGATCTATGGTGAAAAGTTGGGTTGATGCTGATAAGTAATTTTCGAGATACGCCTCCTTCCATTGAGGGTAGGCAGAAACTACAGAACCACCTGCTAAAATCCTTGCATACTCATTATGTTTCGATTACACGCATGCATCTGGTCACCCACCCACGCCGATTGCAAGTACTTCTGAGCTTTCTGGACAACATCACCAATAAGATCACTAAAATAATATTTTGTCCTCCTTGGGCGTCCCCTCTTGGCGTTTCCACTCACATCTGCCTTGAACACACCTTTCGCTAGTCGCCTAGCTTTCATTCATCCTCGCAACATGACCAAACCACCTAACCATCTAATTTTCGAGATTGTACCTAATTATCACGGAATGATACCACTCTGTGCCTATAATTAATGTCATTATATTTGATCGCACCAATAAGCACTTACGGCTTATTGAATTAATTAGGTCATCATCATCTGCTTAACCTGCCTGCTTTTGTTGCACTGAATAGACGTTTTATCTATCTATCTATCTATGTTGGGGTCGGCTTCCAGTCTAACCGGATACGGCAAAATACCAGTGTTTTACATGGAGCGACTGCCTGCCTGACCTCCACAACCCAGTGACTGGGTAATGCGATACCCCTTTGAAAACCAGCGTCAGGCACCAGTTGTCTGGCATTTTTGCTGAACTGAGCCTTTTTGGCGCAGCCGTGAGGCATACTTTCCTGCTAATTTCTTGCATCGGACTTTGCACTTTTTATTTTTATCTTAGTTTTTATCTGATGTACGACTATTATCTAACTATCTGGTGTATTGTGTGTCTCTTAGTCTATGCTAAATAAATGTATTTTCTTTCTTCTTTCTTTCTTAGTAAGACTGGTTCTCAGACTTTCGGACTTCTGACGACCCGTAACGACTGTCAAAGATCGACGAATGACAACCGGGATCAATGGCTTAACGTGCTTTCAGAGGCAAGGAGAGGTCTTGGTATGTGTAGATGGTCACCCGTCTATGGGCCAATTGCGACAAGTGTAGTTTAACCTGAAGGCCAATTCTCGTAATTTAAAACGTTCAAAATCTAGTCGCAGTCTCATCTCAGCGACAAAGAAATGTCAAAAACTTGTCAAAATGTAGGGAAATTTGAAGTATTTTTTGACAGATTGAGACTGAGATCAGACTGTGAACGTTGTTAAAATTAGTAGAATTGCCCCTCTGATCGATCGACCCGTGCAGCTGATATTACTTAGCCAAAAAGCCCTCCTAATATTAATGATAAATGATTTTATTTTTGTAAGTAGGTTTGCACAAACACTTTTACACGTCAATCATATTTTTTAAACTAGATGAGGTCGGCGTTTCCTATCTGACTACTCTGAGAAGAAAGGCCGAAACAAACTCAGAGGTCATAGTCTCTTTTAAAGTCCAGACATAATCTTGGTCAGGTTATATGAAGACCATGTTTGTCGATGTCTGAGATGGTTTTTTGAGGAAAGAACCACACAGATTGAGAGGACTTGTCCAGTCAGTGCACGCATTTGTCAGAAATCGTGCAGTTCAACTCAAGACTTAAGGAGCTCAACGATTCGACGAACAATATCAAAGAAAGGACATTTGGGTAGGCCACATAAATTACTCAAACTGCCAGACCATGGAGAGAATAATAAAAAAATATGAAATGAATAAAATAAATGACCCACATCGTCTTCACATTCACAATAATTAAAATAATGTAATACTTTACAAAGTAAGCAAATGTCATTGTTTTAGAAAAAAATCATTAAAGTCAGTGTATATATTATAAAAAAAAACAACAAAAACATTCAAAATGCAGAAATTAGAAGCAGCTCAATCCCAAGCCTTTTTATCCTCAATATAATCTTTAACAGTATAAAAGGCTTTCTTGCACAACTTACGTTTAATTAATATTATAAATTTATTAAGGCTTAGATCTTGAACGTGGCTTGGTAGTTTATTATAAAAGCGTATACATTGGCATCTGAACGAGCCACCTATCCTATTGGAATAATTTTATTAATGGCATATTGAATTACTTAGATCGTGATCTAGTATTTCACCTTCTAACCTCATATGTTTAATGATGAGGTAACTTAACCTCAACAGCTATAGAAAAACCCTAAAAATACCATTAATTAAATAAAAAGGCAGCGTAGGGTCTGATACCCGACTGGGGTTTAATTAACCTAAAGGAGGCCTTATTTTGTAAAGGCACAAACAAATTAATTATTTCGGGTCTCAAGGAACTTTCAGGAGAATTTATTGTTCTCATTTTATTTTATGAGTGTTCGAAAATGAGTTTGTCCTTTTAATAGCCGATTTTGCTCAAGGATTTCAGTTAATTAGTTATGAGGTATTTTAATCTCAGACGGGCACTTACTGGTCCCGTAGTTGCAAGAGTGAAATTAATCTGAAGTGGACCCCACGACACAGGGAATCCTATGTGGGGTTCAGGGCATTTGCAATCTAGCACCTAAAGCACCTTTTTTTTACTAGTTTTTTTTTTTATATTATATGCACCATGTTTTTTTCGGAACTGAATAAAGTTTTTATTTATTTATGAAGTCCCAGTTTGGATTGAGAATACCAATGTTCCTGACACGAATGAAAAAAAAATTGAATAATGTCAGGTGTCGGACGGGTTTCTAATGGATATTCTCTTATCGGGTTTATCATATATTCCCATACTTCTCGTGGGTGTCGTAAAAGGCGACTAAGGGTCATACCGGAGGATGGGCAGCAGCGTTCTCTATGCATTCCACCACCATACCATACTGCAATCGCTAACCCGCCTGCCAAGCGTGGTGATTATGGCAGTCCCCAGAGGCCTATGTCCAGCAGTGGATGTCTATCGGCCGAAATGATGGGTTTATCAAGCTATTTATGGACGTTTTCCAAACCATTTTACTGAAAGGTTCCATGTATTGCAAAAAACAATAAAATACAAAAAAGGATCCATCCTACAGGTTGGTAGAAAAATTCTAATAACTTTCTTGTCATCCAAATTGCCTTTTTTATGATCATCTGAGATAGTAGGTACAATTTTAGAAGAACCTACAAAACTTATCTCATTACCTGTTGTCCCGTTATTTAAGAGGAGAGCGCCAGGGTAGTCCGCGAAATTCAATTTTTCTTATTTATTTATTTTATCATTTATGTACACATAATGTTAACAGAAAGGAAAAAAAAACGGAACAGAAAAATAGGTACAAACGTTATTTCATAAGAAATCTCTTAATCTCTTTCTTTTTAATCTCTCTTTTAGCTTCTAGGCAGGTTGTATGTTGAACAAAATATGATTCGCGACCGTACCAAGTATCTAGTTACAGTATTATAATTATTAATCATTAAAATCATATAAATTGCAAAATACGTAATAAAATTTCAATTTAACGGGCTACCCTGACGCGACTATTGTATTATTTTAGTCAAGTTTTGAAACTATTCATTTTTTACTTCATATGCGAATTTCGCTATCCATTTCCAATCATAAAAAGATTACTTTCAGAAATCCTATGAAAATAGAACCGTCTTAAATAAACCATTAGCATAATAAGCCATAATGTTCCCACTGCTGGGACACAGGCCTCCCCTCTGTTAGAGGGAGTGGGCCGTAATCCACCACACGGATCCAGTGCGGATTGGTACATGTCCTCAAATTTTTAGTTCTAGGTAAGTATAAATAAATTAGGTACTCTGGAGTAGCTTTCATAAAACTAAGTGCATTGGGTAAGGAGTATATTTTTATTAAAACACATTATTTCAGTGGCTAGTAAAGTAATTAACTGCTATTAGTGTCGGACGGGTTTCTAGTGGAATTCCTTTGCAAATATTCTAGAAAGTTCACGCCTGCTATGTGAATATTGCGTTCTAGCTTCATTTGCGTCATATTTTTTTTTAAGAACTTGACTTGTTTGAATAATTATTTTATGATTCCTATTATGTTATCGTTTAAAATTGATAAAGAAGTCAAAACGGCATGGTTACTTTATCCCAAAAGATTCTTTAAAAAAAATGCTGATTAATTTTAAACGGCCAATGATGTAATACAAAAATTACGTCACCTACCTACCTACGTACATGGACAAACTTCTAAATTAAACTGGTATTATATTAAAGAAAAAAGATTAGATCTTTTCTTTGTTCGCTTGTTATGCTTTCACGCTGAAAAGGCTGAATGCACTTGGATTAAATTTGGCACAAGGATAGACCATGATTTGGAGAAGAACATACATAGACTACTTTCATCCTGGATCACAGACGAATTCTTTGGCAACAGCAAGATTTTTATTTAAAAATGAATACGCACATGAAGCTACATAGATCCAACCAACCTGTCATTCAAATCTATTATAATTACGGTTCAAGAATATTGCAAAATTCTATTAAAAAAAGGTATAGCCACTCATTTCTACTTACAAAGTAACGTACGAACAGTATTAAATAAACCGCATTCAATTTTATTTAATGCCATTGATACCCGCGTCCTAGAGTGATACACCTGAACGCATCCAATGCTCTTTGTGGTTCCATTTACAAAATTGGTTACACGGTATACCGCATTTACTGAACGTTTCCGTCAAAGACTTCTATTTAATGTGTGTGTATGGGGTCGATGTAAACTTAGCCTTAGTAGTTTTGTAAAGAGAGACATTCTTTTAGAAAAGTTAGGAGAAATAAGAGCACTGATGGTCAAGTGGTAACGGCTACGACTTAAAAGTTGTCGTAGGTTCGATCCCAGGGATGTGCCTTACAGGCGTTGCACGGGGGTGTTCCGGAATTGGTCTTTTAAGAGGAACCGGGACCACCCCTATGTGCTGATGGTGATCACCGGGGCGGTTTTAGTGAGGTAAAAATCCCACACTCCCCGACCTCCCTCCCCGGAGGTCGGGTGCCTTTTGAAGGTTTCCCCCCGACAAAAAAAAAACTCTTACAGATAGGAGGCCTGTGCCCCAGCAGTAGCATTATATGCTGATTATTGCAATGCTATCACTTTAACTACTCTCATGGAGGCTCTCTAGTTTCTTAATTGTCCATACCTTTTTTTTTTTTTTTTTTTTTGTCGCTGAGAAATGACATTACGCATCTCCGATCGTCGGGGGACGATACGGAGTATGTGGGACTCCCTGCCAAGGTGGCAGTATACCCACTAAAACTCAGCGGTGTTCCCTCGTCGCCTTGATGGAGGGGTCATGGGAATCCGGCTCAGCCTTTGCGTCCACAACCCCCCCGGCGCATGCCCGCCTAACTGGCGGGCCCCGCATGTCCCCCCGGCTGGGGGGCTACGGGAATGGCCGGGAACACCTGGCCATTCCCGTCCGGCACTGGTGGAAGCCTGTGCAATACAGGCGACGGAGCCCCCGCACCCGTCGCCTGCTGGCTTCCACCTGGGAGGAGTCGGAGGTGACTGTCATACTGACGTCGTCTTCGACCCCTCCTCCGCCTTCGGAGCGGCGGCGCGAGAGGGTCTTCCTCCCGCGCGCGCTCCGCCGCCTCCTTCTGGGACATGACGTGTTCGCAGAAGGAGGCGACTGCCGCCCAGGACCCCTCGTCCCCAAGCATGGCATTGACCAAGCCGGGGAGCGAGAGGTCCGTTCCGATCGCCGCGGTGAGACTGCGGCGCGGCTCGGACCACGACGGGCACACCTCAAGAGTGTGCTGCGCCGTGTCCTCCGCCGCGCCACAGCCGTGACACGACGGCGTCTCCTCCCGCCCGATACGGTGCAGGTACGATCCAAAGCAACCGTGCCCGGACAGCACCTGCACCAGACGGAAGGAGACGAACCCGTGCGACCGCTCGAGCCAGTCTCGCAGGACCGGCCCAATCGCGTCTAGGGTACGGCGGCCGAAGGCTGCGGCGGCGAGGTCCCGCGTCCAGTGGACGACAATGGCGTCCTTCGCCTCCCGCCGGACGGCCTCCCGCTCTTCGGGGGCGGGGCGTTCTCCTCTCGCCCTCCGCCCCGCCGTCCATTCATACACTCTGGCGAGCACCCACGCCTCGAGTTCCCAAGGCGGGGTGCCGGCCAGAGCGCATGCCGCCGAGAAGCCGACCGTGCGGTAGGCCCTCGCCACCCGCTGGGCTATGGCCCTTTGGGGGGCCCGCAATGCGGCGGCGTTCTCCCTCCTGCGGAGGGAGTCCTCCCAGATAGGGGCCCCGTAAAGGGCCATACTCCTCAAGATGCCGGCGAAGAGCTGCCGGCATCGCGCGCGGGGCCCCCCCAAGTTGGGGAGCAGCCACGAGAGGGCGCCCGCAGTCTTCAGCAGGCGCGTCGACAGCCCGCTAAAATGCGGGCCGAAACGCCACCTGCTGTCGAGTACAAGGCCCAGATATTTCATCTGGGCCTTCACCTCGATTCGGACGCCCTCCACGAAGATGTGGGCGTCTGGTGGTTGGCGCTGCCGAGGCCCGTGGAAGAACACGGCCTCGGTCTTGTGCAGCGCCACCGTCAATCCTAGGCGGCGGATCCTCCCTGCGACCAAGGATCCGCCTGCCGAGGCCAAGTTGGCCGCCTCCCTGAAACTCTCCCCCCGGGCCGTGAGGAGAGTGTCATCCGCGTAGCAGATGACACTCGTGCCTCGGAGGAGAGTTCCCCGCAAGAGCCAATCGTAGCCAACGTTCCAGAGGAGAGGTCCCACTACCGACCCCTGTGGAACGCCGGCCTCGACTGCGTACCGCCGGACTTGGCCAGCCCTGTTCACGAGGACGATCGCCCGATCCTCCAGGTAGCTGGCCAGTAGACGCCGCATGTATAGAGGCACCCCGTGGAATCGGAGTGCCTCTAGGATGGTGCTGTGGGGAACAGAGTTGAAGGCGTTGGCTATGTCGAATGACACCGCCAACAATCCGTCCCCCGCCTCCATCGCATCCTTCACCTGGCCCTTAAGGCGGGCCAGCGCGTCCACTGTGGAACGCTCAGCCCGAAAACCGAACTGAGCGTCCGACAAGTCCGGCCCCACATTCCGCAGGTGGCTCTTTAGGCGGGCAGCGATTATCCCCTCGAACATTTTGCCGACCTCATCGAGCAGGACGATGGGTCGGTATGCCGAGGGCGATTCTGCGGGGCGGCTTTCCTTGCGAAGGAGGCACAGCTGTCCCTCCTTCCACGGTTTCGGGAACCTCCCAGACGCAAGACATGCGCTAAAGAGGTCCCGAAACCGCTCCTCCATTTGAGTGGCGGCAATTGCCACCACTCTCGCCGGGACACCGTCGGGGCCCGGAGCCGTCTTCTTGGCGCGGATATGCACAATCGCCGCGCTGAGTTCCGACTCCGTGACAGGAGGGGCCTCCTCTTCCTCCTCGGCTGGCGGAGCTATCCCCCGCGGAGGGTCCATCACTGGTGGGGTGAAGTTGTCCCTGCACGGGAACAGAGACTGAACCACCCCATCCAGGAATGAGGGCTCCAGGGTCTCGGCCACCGGGGGACCAAAGGGGCGCAGCTTGTTTCGCGCCGCCTTGTATGGCCTCCCGTAGGGATCTCTGTCGAGACCCTCCAGCATCTCCGCTCTCGCCGAGTCCCTGGCGTCGGCGATGGCCCGCTCGAGGACCCGTTTTGCCTCTATGTACACCTCATAGAGGTGGTCCTCGTGGGCGAGGTCTCGTTGACGCCGCCGCCGGCTCCGCGCGTAGGCCCTTCTGGCCACCACGCACCCCGCTCGAAGCCTCTCCAGCTCGGCCGACCACCAGTACACCGCCCTATTGGGCAGCGGTCGGCCGGACCGAGGCATGCTGGAATTGCACACCTCGGTCAGAGACTCCCTCAGGTGTCCCGCCGCGATGTCTACGTCCAAGCCGGCGGAAGGCGGCGAAAGCCAGTCCTGGATAAACGCCGCCTCTGCCGCCGCCTCCCTGTCCAGGCGGGTGAGAGCCCACCGTGGGAACGCTGACCGCCCCGAGAGGGGCCGCGTCCCTCCGGGGCCACCGGTGGAGATGTCGAACCGCACGTAGCGGTGGTCCGACATGGTCTCCACCAAATCCACCCGCCAGTTCAGCACGCGCGCGGCCAGCGCAGGGGTGGCAAAAGTGACGTCCACTATCGAGCCACCCTGTCGCCGCACGCATGTCTGGACGTTCCCTCTGTTGAGGAGGGAGAGCCCAGAGGAGGCTGCCCACTGCTCCACTGCCCGCCCGCGATGGTCGGTGGCCGGGTTGCCCCAGGTCACCGACTTGGCATTCAGGTCTCCCAATACGGAGACCTGACGCGGCGCCGCCCTGCCGACCACGGCGGCCAGGGCTCCGAGATAGTTCTCGAAGTCCCGGAGAGGGCGGTTTGGGGAGAAATAGACGCCCACGAGGGCTATCTCTCCCCACGCGGCGGCCACGTATCCCGGTCCCCTCTCTAATAGCGAGAGGGGAGGGGAGTCTGTGGAGGACCGCGCCGCTAGTGCCACCAAGCCGTCCTCGTCACCCAGCCAACTGCCGGGGATCGAGTAGGGCTCGGCGACCACCGCTACGTTCACCAACCACTCAGCCATGGCCTGCACCAGCAGGTCCTGGGCCGCTCTGCAGTGATTGGTGTTCGCCTGGAGGATGCGGTGATAGGAAACCATTATTCCGTCATCGCACCCCCCTCCTCAGCCACCGCCGCTTGAGCTGGAGTAACAGCGGCGGCGACAGCGGCGGTGGCGGCGACAGGGCGAACCTGCGCCGGCACTATGCCCTTCCTCGCGGGAGGCTGGCAATTCCTGCCCCCCATCCTGTGCCCTGCGGGGCGGCCGCTGGCAGCACACGCCGGGCAGTGTGGCGTGGCGACGCTGCAAGTGGCACTCCTGTGTCCCTCCTGTCCGCACTGGAAGCAAGACTCTCCCCAGTCGGACTTGGAGGGACACGTAGATCGGGTGTGGCCCGGCGCGAAGCACTTGAAGCACCGCGCAGGCTTGTCCTCAAGCGGCCGGACCACAGCCGAGCTGAAGCCCACGAGCAGCCGTCCCTTGGTCGCCTTTAGGGCGGCCACCGCCGCGGCGACTGGGCACTCGACGCGGATTGCGCCCATGCCGCGGCGGCCGGGCCTGATGGCTCCCCCCTTCACGGCGCTGGCGCTGCAACCTCCCGCAGCGGCAACGGCCGCCACCACATCCTCTTTGGTGACCGAATCGTCCATATCGATCACCTCCAAGGATGCGGTCTTGACGGGTCTGGCGACCGTCGCCACATCCGCGATGGCCTCTTGCAGCTTTGTTGCGAAGAGGTCCGCGTTTGCGCCGCGCTGCTCCCCCCCGAACTCAAAAATTCGGGCTCCGGCCTGGGTGCGGCGGCACGTGATGTTGCCGATCCCCAGCCGAGAGGGATCCGCGTTAGCACGAGCCCGTCTTAGGACGGACTCGTACGTTTCGCCCCGCTCTGCGGCCTCCGGGGTGATGGTCACCACGACCGCCGCAGTTTTGGGAGGAACCAACTTCCTCCCGCCCGCCGAAGCCTTCTGGGCTGCCGAAGCAGTCGCAGCGGGCTTGGACTTTTTGGCCTTTCCCCCCCTGACCACTTCCGTCCACGCCTGGTTGGACGGGGTGGTGGAAGGGAGCATGGCGTCCTCCCGCTGCGTGTTCTGGGGGGCTGCCGGAGAGGCAGACGCTCCCTCCGCGCTTGTGGTGGGGGTTTGAGGAGCCACCGTGCTCCTCTTGCCCTTCCCCTTTCCCTTCCCCTTGCCCTTGGAGGCCTGGGTCTGCGCACCCGGTTTTGGGTCTCCCGCAGGCTGCGCAGGTACAGGCACCGGCTCCGTCGGTGGCGGACTCTTATCCGCCGCTAGCGGCGGGCGGAGCCGCTTTTCCGGCGGGAGCCGGTCCTCAATACCGGCGAAGCAGCCCCTGATGAAGGCCCTCTCCTCCATGACAACCCCGCGGATTATTTCCACGAGGTTGCCAGGAGGGGAGGAGCCTCCCTCTGCCGGACCAGGGGCAGGCGCAGGAGCAGGTTGGGCTTGCCGGGCCGTGGCCTCAGCCAGCTTCTGGTGCAGCTGGCTGACCTCCAGCTGCAGGCGATCCACCCTCGCCTGCAGCTGCCGCGTCTCCTCTGTGGCCGTGCGCTGCACCAGCTCGGTGACAATGCCGTGCAAGCTCACGGCCCGGCATTTGAGGGCCTTCTGGAAGGTCCCCTTCAGGTTCGAAGACTTGGAGGCGACCTCCAGTACCTCCTCCTTGTCCTGGAGTGCCATGCGCTCCAGCTCCGCCAGGGAGTGGTCGGCGTACAGCACATTGGATGTGCCATAGCCAGCCCTCGACCTGGCGGACCGCGCCTGCTGCTCCCTGGCAGCGACCTTCTCCTCAAGGTCCTGCTGCAGCTGCTCCCTCCTTGCCAGGCCTAACTGACGCTCGGCGTCCACCAGACCCACGTCGTGGGTCGGACTCGAGGCAGGAGTCGGAGCAGGAGTCGAGGCCTTTTTCGACTTCGGCCTCTTCCCCGACTTGCCCACAGACCCCGAGGAGCCTCCGGACCCGAGCCTCAGGTAGGCCCGCTTCCGCTGGAGGCGGTCGTTTTCGGCCGCCGACGTGTCCATGGCGGACTCGCCGGAGTCCGAAAACTCCGCCTGCAAACTGGATAAACTGGCCACGGATGGTGCGCGGCCAGCTTCGACGTGGCCCTTAGAAGGGCCGGTGGATTGGCCCTGGGAAGGGCCACTGTGTTGGCCCTGAGAAGGGCCGTTTGTGTCGTCCCCGGAGGAACAATCGGTTAAAAAGCGCCCGGAGGCGTCTCGTCTTTGCTTTTTCGGCATACTCGTACTTGCAGTCGTCCGCGTGTTGGCTGCAAGTCACAGCGCACTTTAGCCGCCGGTCTGCCACTCCGTTACGGTGGTCAGACACGGCGTTGCCCGGGGATCACGACGTGGACGTATGCGCTGTGGGGGGACCCCCTAATTGTCCATACCTACGTTAACCTAAGGTATTCACGACTATGAGCTCCATTCACAAAGATTCCGCATAACTATTAATTAGCTCAGCATTAGCAGAATATACTTGCCCTAACTACAAGTCGGGATGTCTGTAGTATAGTACAATTATTATTAGTTGAGAACCGAGATCTCGGGACTACGCCACTTGTGGGATGCAACACTAACTTCTAAAACTTAATGCAACTTGGCAGTTTGTTGTAAAACATCTGAAATACCGATGTTCAGAGTGTTGATGCTTTCCTTGACAATCAAATAATTGCATTTCCTTTGGTTTTGGTTGATAAACAATTGACGATTGCATGTTATTCTCTAAACATCACTTCAAAATTCGAATGGTGTCGAGATGACTCCATGATTATTTATTTGAAAAACAAGTGAATTCGCTTTCGAATCAAATATTTAAACCGTCAGATTTGCCCTCACCGTACTTAGGTCGACCGAAATAGTGTTCATACTAAGAAGATTGAGCACACACATAGGTACATCCTGCATGGAACGATTTATACGATATTTCACTTTTGACGCGCTCAGGTAATTCTAACGATTTAAAACTTTGTTTCGATTTGTATGTAGTCCGCGACAAGAGTAAGTTTTTGTTTTAAAACAAAAATGACAACAAGGCAGCTGTTAAAAAAACATCGTTTCCTAGTAAACAAATATAGTACCTTTATACCACACCCGTTTGTGCACTTGGCAACTCATAACATAAACTGTTATCCATCTTTGATTCGTTTTGTTCTAGATTAAATGGCAATTACCTAAGTCATATAAATTCAGACTGGGAATATAAAAGGAACTAAAATAATCTGGTCGCAAAATATGAACGAAATCAAATTGCCTTAGCTCATAGAAATATAGTCCAGCATTTAGCCGCAATATTATAACTGGGTCGCAAAAATGTCTTGGACGCAATATTATTTTAATCAACACAAAGAAGTTGTTTTACTTTCTTAAACCAAGTCCTTAAGAAATAGGAAGTTATTCCACTACAGACTGCGCAGGAAGTTTTTATTTTCCTGAACCATAGAGCATGAAATAATTCTTCTTTTTTATTTTGTGACTAAGAAGGCTTTTCCCTTTCTCAGTTATCTTTTTAGTGTCATTAGTTTATGAGTTTTCCTGAGTACACACTGACCCCCGTCCTGTGCACAGTTCGTACATATTTTACCTCTGACAGTAGCAACCCAACGGAAATCTTACCACAACAAGGATAAAGATCACTGTGATTTTGACAGACTCGTCAGTTGAAGCAACCCTATAGAAACCTTATTTTATAGAGCATAAAGATCACTATGATTTTCACAGTGATTCTTTTTTGTTATCTTTTTCTCCTTTTAGGATAGGTAGGTAGAACATCTGTCCGCAGCAACACCACCTGCCGGAACCACAAAACACAGTGAAACTCTTCAAATAACATATGGTTTACTGTTCACCTTGACATTTCCATGACGGGCGAGTGTTGTTGAGTGGCGATGTTACACCGTGAAAACTTTGAAGTGAGCTGTCATTTCACCTGGTGCTAGGGATTGACACTATAGTGTCCAGGTGAAATGACAGCTCACTTTGACAGCTCACTCCTAAGTTTTCATGGTGATTGTTTACATAATACATATATCGGTTGAAGAATAGATAATGATCATTAATCGATTGTTGACCCCCTTATACTAATAAACTTTGTGTAGCATCTTTATAGTTACACAACGCTTTGTCTTCTTCTTTCGAAAGTCAAATTACTGACGACTATAAGTGAAAAATCGGTGTGTAACTTTTTTTTTTTTTTTTTCACCTTACGTTTGTAAGTAAGGGGTTTAATATAAAACTTGTAAGTTCGATCCCTTAGTACCTACCTAGCCTAAGCTAGAATAAACATCAAATCCAGTGAAAAATAACTCCCAAAACGTTGAAAAGGCGGTTATTATGTAAATTTCTAAGTTAGCTTCTATTAAGTTATTTGCGTGAATTATACACTTTATGACGGCGGTAATTCCCTCTTTTATTAATGGGGCTTTACCGTGATATCGGTGTTTAAACTTGTATAAACGATTGCCGAGATTATTTTCGTACTTTTTTTACTCTATTGTAGAAATAACGCGGTTTGGCTATTAGCTCAGTCACACTGAGAAGTTAATTTTCACTTGAAGTTATGATACATGATAAATTCTTTTATTTTTGTAAGTAGGTTTGCACAAACACTTTTACACGTCAATCATATATTTTTTAAACTAGATGAGGTCGGCGTTTCCTATCTGACTACTCTGAGAAGAAAGGCCGAAACAAACTCAGAGGTCATAGTCTCTTTTAAAGTCTAGACATAATCTTGGTCAGGTTATATGAAGACCATGTAGGTCGATCTCTGAGATGGTCTTTTGAGGAAAGAACCACACAGATTGAGAGGAACTGTCCAGTCAGTGCACGCATTTGTCAGAAATCGTGCAGCTCAATTCAAGACTTAAGGAGCTCAATGATTCGACGAACAATACCAAAGAAAGGACATTTGGGTAGGCCACATGAATTACTCAAACTGCCAGACCATGGAGAGAATTATAAAAAAATATAAAATTAATAAAATAAATGACCCACATCGTCTTCGCATTCACAATAATTAAAATAATGTAATACTTTACAAAGTAAGCAAACGTCATTGTTTTAAAAAAAAAAAAATGTCAATGAGTATATTACCTATATAAAAAAAAACTACAGCAGAACTTGGAAGCAGCTCAATCTCAAGCCTTTTTATCCTCAATATAATCTTTAACAGCATAAAAGGCTTTCTTGCACAACTTACGATTAATTAATAATTTAAATTTATTAAGGCTTAGATCTTGAACGTGGCTTGGTAGTTTATTATAAAAGCGTATACATTGGCATCTGAACGAGCCACCTATTTTGTTGAGCCTGTTTGTAGGTACAACTTTGTGTTTGTTTATTTCCCTTTATCTAAATATAGAGTGTAATGATATCAGCCTATTATTACCCCACTGCAGGACAAATGCCTCTTCTCATTCAGAGAAGGCAAGAGCATTGTTTACCACGCTTGCTCACGACGGGTTGGCTATTTTAGACTTAAGGCTCCTTCAAATAGGCGCGACACGCGATAAAATCGCGCGCGACTCAAAGGTACCGCAAGTCGCGCAACGAGCGGTGCCTTTGTGTCGCGTGCGATTCGCGACGCGCGTTGCGCCTGTTTTTAGGAGCCTTTATATTAAATTAAGTCCAGGTTTTCTCACAATGTTTTTTCTTCACCGACGTCATGTCCAAGATAAACTCAGAAAGTACATTCGAATTGAAAAAGTCACACTCAGGGGTCAAATCTGGAAAATCATGACAAATGGAGTGTTATTAGAGGCAATGTAACAACACACATTAATTTTTCAAGTTAATCATAGAGCAAAGCAGACTCTTAATTCGCGTCGAACCCAGAAAGACTCTTCATTTCGTGTAATTTATGTCATCATCACTCTCAAAACGGTAAAGGAAAACATAGTGAGGAAACCGGCTGCTCCTAGAACCAACAATTCGAAGACATGTGACATTTACCAACCCACACTGGGACCGCGAGGTGGACTACTGCCCAGTAATCTCCCCTCTCACCTAGAGGAGGCCTGTATGCCAGTAGATGGAATATTATAGGCTAATTATGCAGTATTGTATCATGAGAACCTATATGCCTTTCATTAATGCGTTGCAACAGGTACCTACACTTTTCATAGTTGTAGTGCAGCCTTTGCAATTAGTGTTTTAAGCACGGAAAAAAGAGTATTAACTTGGGCTTTTATACTTAACATTCCATTATTTTCTTGTACTTAACAAATTAGATCCAATCTGACCTAGGTTTATGATTATTCCAATTTGTAGCAATGAAAAACCAGATTATCTACGCTAACTATGGCCTAAAAGTATTTTGTTGCTTACTAATGGCATTATTAAAAGGTCGCTTTCTCACTTAGCATAATATGATTATTTATGTATGTAGGTCTTGAATTCTAACAAGGTAAATTTTTGTTGTTGTTTTTATTATTTTATTTTGACTTTGTTCCCCTTTTGTACGTATGAGAACGTCTGATAATGACTAGTTATGATAAATGAGAAATCATCTGATTAATGTCAATTGTTGAAAATAAGCCATTTATAAAAACCGAATTTTATGATAACAATAAAAACCACAGACAGTGTGAGGTAACTTTGAAAATTAACCACTAGTAAAACTTATTTCAGTGTATCATATTGTATTCATAATAATATTAAACACTGGTATATCTCTTAGTGGAACGATACACTCCGATTCACGAACTTAATATAATTTCCTAACTTAATCTACATCGTGTCAAACCCGATCTAATATCCGAATTAACTTAGATCTAACTTACTCATAGGTTGATCTAACATTTAAGATAGAGCTACACCACTAAGTTACCTAGTTTATATTAATAATTTGTGATCTTAAACTGTCAGAAAAGTGGAAAAAGAAAAAGGCATGGTTTGGTAGAATTAATCTTCTCTTAAAAAACAAAACAAATCCTTTTTGATGTACAGACGCCAGCACAGCAAGCTACCCGAAACTGTAAAATTTTCCCAATCAACTTTTAACCTTATGCTTTCGTGATAAAGTTGAAAATCTATTAAAGATTTGACAGATTGTAGTAGGTTGATGTGCTGGCGTCTGTACACAAAACAACCACATTCATAAGGTCCTGCCCGAACGTAGGACACCGTAAAACACTCAGTTTTTTTTTTTACTGATAACTTCTTTAGGTGCGTTGGGCATTTTTTGATATGGGAAAAACCATTGAACTCGCGCCACTGTTACCGTAAACGACACCGGGCGTGTTTTGTTTATAAGACGATTCAAAAAGTACCCGCTTCGGATGTGTTCGGCTGTCCTCGGGATGTACTCGGTTTTAATGTATATCCGATATGTCAGTGAGTGATGGCAAAGTTGAGTTTTTTTTTTTTATGGTTGAATGTTCCCGCTCTTGATATGCCTGATGGATAGCGATGGATGAGTTCTATGATGGAACAAGCGTGCCCAGAAGATGCCTAAGGTACTGGAACTCCCACATATCGACGAAGCACAGCAGGCTGCTTGACGGACTCCGGTGGGAGGGTGGTCGCAAACCAGGCGGGCGTTAGCCCTACCATAGGACTAACGCCCGCAAGGGAAGAATTGGCCAGTCAAATAGGGTGTTGGGTGTGACTATACAGGATGCGCCGAGCGCTCGGTTCAGTTGAGTAACTGGTGAAACAAACTACGCTACACGAGGAGGCTTCTTCATGCATCGCATAATTAGGCGTATTGGACAGAAACAATTTTTCCATCACATCTTTCTCAAAATTTTGAGCGCATACTACATACATACATATTTTATATATACCTTAAAGTTATTTGACTGAACCATATTTTTTTTATGTGATTAAAACTGCACAGTTACTTTTATTTTGGTGGTCATTCGATTCAATAAACATCAAGCGCATCGCTGTTTTGAACCATAATATCTGTTGCCGCGATGCGCTGTTGTCGTTTACCTAAAAATTTACTTCTTACTGCACCTTATAGTATTTATGCTTACTTACACTTTACTTTCATCACGCATAATACTATTTATCATTACTTACACTTTAATACTATTTATCATCCTTTTTATTTGTTTATATGTTTACATTATACTTTTACTCAATTTTCATGTTGTGACACGTCAATTGTCGAAACTGTCAGTTACTTTTTAAATGTCTTTCTGGCTTAGTCTATGGTAATTACTCTTTGGTCTTAATAACTTAAATTATTTTTATCAATATGTTTAGCTTTTGTATTATTAAGATTATTACGATTGTTTAGTCTAAATAACTTAATTTTAAATTAGATTTATAATATTCTTTACGCACTCGTGGATATGTCTTGGCCGGATACACTTGTCAGATTAGATGATGGCCACATAGAAGAAAACTGATATTTGAAAAAGGAAGACTACTTAGAAACGAGCTCATGAACAGCTGGAGGCTGCTGGCATTCGAGTCTTGGGACTGAGACATTAAGCATCAGAAAACTGCTTGGTTTTTGCTGTGACATCTTGAATTGCTTGGTTCTGCTGCGACATCTTTGACTAACCCAGGGGATCCAGCTAAAGATTCCACCTGGGACCTTCTACTTCTAATCTTCGCGAGCTAACCACGTATAACTTGTTACCCTGACGCCTGATACCCGTTCCTACAGTGCTGAGCTGATTTCATAACGTGAACTATAAAACTCCAGTGAGTGCGCGCGTGTGTGAACTATAAACTTCCGAGAGTGCGTGCTATTAGTACTTTTATAACTAGCTGTTTTTTATAACTTTTTGTATTTTATCTTCCCTAATAAAAATTATTGGACGGTCTGCTTACCCTCTATTTTAATAGGTGTACAGATCGTGACAGTTTGGCGCCACAACGTTAAAATAACTCGAACTCACCCCCTTTTTCTAAATTCTAAAAAAAACTAGCACTAGGTATCTATTTTTGAACTCCTTATTTGGCTTAGTCTTTTGAATACTAACTAACTTATTTTTCTTCTTCAGCTCTCTTCTTGAAGACTCCTATATTCGATTCAACACTTCTTCATACTGAACATCATCTTATACTTCATTCTCATACATCCCACTACCGAAAGGTAGTTGGCATCCATTCTTCGCTTGTCAGTGTTTTTAAAACCATTCGTGGTCACTTACAAGTTTGGGTTTGGCTTACTCTACGACGTACTATTGGACAATATCCCGTAGTCGTTTCCTCCTACACTTAACTCTTTACCAATACATCACTACACTGCACCCCACATACTTGCACACTACAGCGTTTACCCATTGGTAATCGTACTCATTCTTCGCTTGGCGTGTTTTTAAAACCACCTCGTGGTCACTACCAAGTTAGGGGATTGAGACACTTCACGACTGAAACAGGAGAATATCCTGTGGATGTTTATACAAACCCATACATCTACACAACTCCTATAACAAATACTCCTCTATCCTCCTAAACACTTATATAATAATATATTTATACTTATATCTGGAATCATACCAAAATAAGTATATCGTGGGCTCTCAAAATATTTTTCTAATTGTTATTGTTTGACATTGGTTGCTAGGTAACTAGCCATAGTGCATTTGCATTGAGTATTAGTCTTTTTGCGCGGTGGCAAAAGTAGGTACTAAACTTTATGCATTAGTTCCGAATTTCACCACCAAATAAGTTTTCATTGATTTTCGATTTTTATTTTCTGTAGACTGTGTCTTACTCTTAAATTTATATACACTTTTGGACCGTATCCAACACTCGGACTCTCTTGACGTTTTACTCGGAGCTTACCGACTACTGTATTGCGGGAGCTGCCCTGACGTTTACTCGGAGCTTACTTACTGCTGCCCTTGACGTTTTACTTGGAGCTTACCGTCTACTGTATTACGGGAGCTGCCCTAGCGTTTTTTCTGACTGCGGTGTTGCGGTTCAGACCTAACCCCTTTATCCCTCCTTGCCTCTTATTATAACTCATAACACTCTTGAGACGACACTTGAATCCTTCCTAACATTTGAGTTTTCTTTAACTCTGACCCCTCTCTTAACTCATGACACTCTTGAGATGACACTTGAGTCCTCGAGTTTTCTTTGACTCAGACCCCTCTATCCCTCCTTCCCTCTTAACTCATTACACTACTTAATCCTTCTTCTTAACTCAGATCCTATAGACTCGCATATTTTTACTCTTTTACACTCGTTTGCTATCCCTATATTTGTATTTTTTTTTTTCGTATTATACTATATTCATAACTCATCCCTTTCTTCTTTCCTTCCTCTATAATAGAGTTCCTTTTGATTTATTAAAACTCTATTTGTTTTTTAATTCATTCATCGGTTCTTAAACCATTAAAAGATTAATTTTAATCTTTCGTATATATCTATTCTTTTCTACAAGTTAATATGATAACTTGTCTATTTCTATCAACTCTAAAAGTTGATTGGAGCGGTTGACAACTCCATATAAATAAGCCCTTGTTATCTATCGACTCTAAAAGTTGATTGGAGCGGATGACAACTCCATATAAATAAGCCTTTGTTAACTATCAACTCTAAAAGTTGATTGGAGCGGATGACAACTCCATAAAAATATGCCTTTGTTAACTATCGACTCTAAAAGTTGATTTTCTGTCTATCGACTCTAAAAGTTGATTGGAGCGGATGACAACTCCATAAAAATAAGCCCTTGTTGACTATCGACTCTAAAAGTTGATTTTCTGTCTATCGACTCTAAAAGTTGATTAGGAGCGGATGACAACTCCTTTAAAAATAAGCCTTTGTTAAACCTTTATATTTTCATCTCATTAGTGGTTTTAGACGCGAGCGGATTACAACTCCTTAAATAAGCCTTAAAGTTATGACTTATCAGGTTGAGTAGTGATCATTGAATGTGAATCCTACCTGACCTAACTTCGTAAGATGTCGGTGTGTTTGAATGAGTTATGTAAGTTTTGTGAATGCTGTAATATTTTAACCTTAGCAAAATTTTTGTTCTAGGCCAAAAATTTTCTCGGGGTCGTTGGGGAAATATAGTATTTATGCTTACTTACACTTTACTTTCATCACGCATAATACTATTTATCATTACTTACACTTTAATACTATTTATCATCCTTTTTATTTGTTTATATGTTTACATTATACTTTTACTCAATTTTCATGTTGTGACACGTCAATTGTCGAAACTGTCAGTTACTTTTTAAATGTCTTTCTGGCTTAGTCTATGGTAATTACTCTTTGGTCTTAATAACTTAAATTATTTTTATCAATATGTTTAGCTTTTGTATTATTAAGATTATTACGATTGTTTAGTCTAAATAACTTAATTTTAAATTAGATTTATAATATTCTTTACGCACTCGTGGATATGTCTTGGCCGGATACACTTGTCAGATTAGATGATGGCCACATAGAAGAAAACTGATATTTGAAAAAGGAAGACTACTTAGAAACGAGCTCATGAACAGCTGGAGGCTGCTGGCATTCGAGTCTTGGGACTGAGACATTAAGCATCAGAAAACTGCTTGGTTTTTGCTGTGACATCTTGAATTGCTTGGTTCTGCTGCGACATCTTTGACTAACCCAGGGGATCCAGCTAAAGATTCCACCTGGGACCTTCTACTTCTAATCTTCGCGAGCTAACCACGTATAACTTGTTACCCTGACGCCTGATACCCGTTCCTACAGTGCTGAGCTGATTTCATAACGTGAACTATAAAACTCCAGTGAGTGCGCGCGTGTGTGAACTATAAACTTCCGAGAGTGCGTGCTATTAGTACTTTTATAACTAGCTGTTTTTTATAACTTTTTGTATTTTATCTTCCCTAATAAAAATTATTGGACGGTCTGCTTACCCTCTATTTTAATAAGGTACAGATCGTTACAACCTTAAATATTATAACGTTATTATTCGAATAGAGAAACAAGAAATATGAATACAATGCGCGGTCTTATGCCTCTACTAGGCGACTTTTACCTGACAACCAAGGAAAGAAAATATTATTTTAGCAATAATAAAAGTACGTCAGTGAATTTTTCCTCAAAGTAATTGAAGCAACAAAATGCATTGCTTTTTTAATTGTAAAATCTTACAAATACATCACATTCATTAGAACTATTCGTAAATGTGGTATATGCACAATTTCCAACGGATTTTATATCATTATCCCGGACTTAAGAGTATAATAGGTACTGGTATTCAGCTGCATGTGGTTAGATTGGAAGCCGACCCCAACATAGTCGGGAAAGGGTGAGGCAGATGACGATCCCGGACTTGAGGTTTTCCCAAAGGAAAATAATTCACTCGAGAGAATGAGAGTAAGTGTTAATTTAATACTCGATTTTAATACAGTGCCAGCTGGTAGATAAGTTTTTAGAAGCTCTCATAAAGTTGTCGCCATCTTGTATTATTTTTCTGACCACGCTATCGCGAAAAACCATGAAAACGACACCCGTAACAAAAACATTTCTAGTTTTCGCAGCAGCCATCTTGGATTTTCATTTTGACCAAATTTACATTTTCTGTCAAAGTCGCATGGAGTAGGTATAATAACGCTTTTTCGTTACACGACGATTTCTACAAGTTTACTCCTAGCACAAGCTGCGTTAAGAACTTCGTTCCAAAAACTTCTGAATCACTCGCGAGTTCGCGACCGCTCTTCACATTCAGGCAGCTCTCAAACGTCCCGAGCGAGACGAATCGAGATCGACGGACGAAGGTGTACTATTACCATTCCGGATCCGATTTATTATGCACCTACGGCCATGAATACCAGATTTGTGCCGCATCTACAGTTGGTTAGCCACGACGGTCTAATGTACGTGAAAGTGAATTCATACTGGCGTTTGTAAATATTTTATATGGGGTGGTGCGGCTGTTTTAGCCAGCAGTGCTTTTAGCTCTAGATGTGTTTGCAGCTAACAAACATTTGAAGTGAAACGTTAAAGTTAAATTAATCTTTTATGCTGACCACCTGAGATTGGTGAAGCGTAGCAATCATTGTTACATAAATGAACCGTCCTTAATGCAATGTCTACGTACAAACGCCAGTATATCAAGCTACTACAATCTGTCAAATTTCTTTAATAGATTTTCAACTTTATCGCTGAAGCATAAGGTTCAAAGTTGATTGGGAAAATTTGACAGTTTCGGGTAGCTTGATGGGCTGGCGTCTGTACATGAAATGATGTAACACAACAATTAGGCGAATTTGTATAAACGTGTGTATATGTCATTTTACGTTTCACCAATCTAGAGTCTAGCTAAAAGGAAGTTAAACAGGCTGAAAAATATTACTTATTTATCTATTATTTATTTAATTTGTATTTCAGTAAGTGTTAGTGGCAGAGGCTGGAACGTTAACTTAATTTTAAAAAGGCTGCACAACTTAAATGGTACTGTGCAGGACATGTTTGCTGCAAACTGTGGGTCCAAATAGCACAGAACTGGTGCAATGGACAATGAGTCGGGGTCACGGCAGACCACGTAGGAGATAGCGGAACGAGCTGGATAGGTTCCGTCAAATCTGGACGGACGACGCGCGGGCTCGCGAAAGATGGAAGGAGTGGAGGCAGGTTTTTATGCAAGAGTGGGACGTCATTGGCTAGTAAAAAAAACGTCTTGGTTCTCAGCTCGTCATGTATTAAGTCATGCAATAATAAATTCATCAAACGAAATAAGTTTTACATAATTTTTCCATCAATCAACCTTCCATACTTAATAAACGATTAATTACGCAAAATTACCAATTCAATTATATTTTATTGAAATCAAGTAAGAACACAACAATGAATTGTATAATAACTTATAGCTAACGAGCTCGTAACTTGAGAAATGAACTTAATACATCGTTACATCAATTGCGTGGTTGTTGGGGACAAGTTAACGCATTGTTACATTATGATAATGAGTTTGTGACTTCTATGTATAGACACGGTTGTCAATATATGCTGTCTTTGTTTGCTTTCTTGTTCTGGTATCATGCTGCCAACCCCTGTGGCTTCGGAGTTAACTAGAGTTCGCGCGGAACTAGTTGGCTGCGTCTTGGGTGGGGACGGGGGTGAGGGCGGCGGGGTTGCCTATTGTTCGCAACGCACGTACTGAGTCATGACAAAGCGCCCCCGCCCCTCCGTCCCACTGCTCATATACCTAAGGCGCGGCCAACTAGTTCCGTGCGGGCTATAGATACAAATACCACCATGAAAAGAGGATTATGTCTTTAATACTTCTTAGAGGTTACATGTGTACATTCAGCCTCAAAAAGATGTATGCTTCGACAAGAATTCATTTGATTATCTACAATCTAAATTCTAGAATATTGTATCAATGTGTAGCTACATTTAAGTACCAGATGTGTAATGTGTAGCCACCTGCACTTTGCTACACGTTGATTCAATAAGTATTAATAAAAAAAAATTCTCAAGAAACACTTTCTTTTGAACAAGAATTTTATTCTTTTTTCACCGTCGGATTATGAACACCGCTAAGGTGAATACTTTTATACCTAGAATAAGTCCTTATCTTCACAATAAATTTTGAATTTTTGACAGTTTTTCCATTCTACAACGGTCAGACGTCAATTTTATTCCACGGATAAGAGATATCTGACCTTGGTAAAAATCTATCTCGCGTGATTGTAAAGGTCGATACACTGTAAACTTGTACCATATCAATATAATATATTATTATAATTTTTCGATAGTTGATAAGATTATCAATCCATGTCAAACCGTCAAATTGTGAACGAACCTACACTTACCGACAGGTTCACAATCTGTCCGATTTTATCACCCGTAGAACCGTCCCTGAAATTAGCCAGGGCACCCCGACAAATGGGTTAGGTTAGAACTGTGACCAACCGGTACTTCCAAGTTAGTCACAGGCTATTCAGTATCAGTATCAGTTCACAATTGTTTGCCATTGAGAGATTATAAACTCTTACACTATCAAAAAATGGTTTGTTGGAGTTCACATTTCTCTGACAGTTTATAATCTCGCGAGTTAGATTATAAACTAATGATGTTCATAATTATACGGTGACATATACATCTTTTTAAAGCTGACTGTACCTATTCATATTGCAAGAAAAACAGATCCTGAGACAGAAATCAATGTGATTTAACCAAATACTATCAGTAGGTAGGTATTTGTTTAGTCCCAAAAATAAAATATATAATACGATAGTAAAGAAAAACAACCATAATAATCCCTTTCCTCTTATGGCAACACACAGTGACAAAAGAAAAAAATCACATCTTAAATTCTATCAAAGGTTACAAATCAGTTTCGTGATCTCCGTTTACATTCGCTCTATTCTCGATAACTGAAATTGCTATACCGACGATGGATTCGCAAAATGTTTGCCAACGCCGACGGTGGATGCTAACGTAGGTAACTGAACATCGTAAAAATGTGATACGGATTTTGTAGACACAGCTGAACTATATTTTCGTTACGTTGTCTCGGATAAAAAGGCCACAGGGAATTGGATATTATTTATTTACAGTCTTTAGGATTTTAATACATTTTAACGCAACAGTAAACAGGGTATGTAGTGCTATCGCTTTTGCAGTCTTGTATGTGTTCAGAATAACAACTATGAGCCAATTTTAATTTGAAAAAAGTGCATCCAAAATGAAGTACTAGTAAGTTTAAAATTTCGTTTAAACATAACATCAAAATGCATAAATGAAAATCACGCTGCTCCCACTATTGAAATAAACACTCATTAAAATGTTGCAAACTACACAGTTTACCTTTTGACACAAAATTCCTCGAATTTCCACTCCAAATAACTTACTTAACTCGAAATATTTTGGTATACAACTGCACAATGCACAACTTTGCATTTTCAGAGAACACTGTAAAACAAAATTGTTTGCTACGACTACAAACACAAATTGCTACTGTTTTTCACAGCCTCTCATATTTGCTTAAATTCCGTATTAACCTAAAGAGTAAAACCTCACTTATAAACCCGTTACGCTCCAGCATTTTTTTGTAACATTTGCATTTCGTGAAAACCGTCGACGATATAAACGACAATAAACGTCCCAGTTCTGCATTCATTTACAGCGGGAAGTGTTGACGTTGACGAAACAATGGCAGGACTCGCGGGCGTTCCCATCTCTGACTACACAATACATCGACGGTTATTCACCGCGACAGAAAGCTGAAGTCTATCTGTGCGACAATGGACATTGTGGTATTCGATTCGTTCGCATTACAATTGTCGAGTGCCGCCAATCGCTTCGCTGCGTTCTAATTCAATAGCGTCCGCCGTGAAATAATAAAATGCAGTTGCGTGGTTGTGAAAATGCACCGATAGGATTTGTGATTGTATCAGCGTTGCTTGGGTGGTTTAACAGTGTTGATGGTAGAGGAGATTTTAATTTTAACCAGACAGATAGCTTAGTTCAATACATTTTAGGACAACTAGTTTACATGGTGCTAAATTGGGACAGATGGCCGATGGAGCCGAAAGGTTCTGGAGTGGCGACCGCGTACCGGAAGACGTAGCGTTGGAAGGCCTTCTACAAGGTGATCCGACGACCTTGTGAAGGCCGCAGGAACCTGTTGGGTGCGAGAAGCACAGAACCGGTCGAAGTGGAGGTGCTTGGGGGAGGCCTAGGTCCAGTAGTGGACGTATTTCGGATGAAATGATGAAATTGGGACTTCAGGGAGACATTTATACCATCGAAACTAATATTAAAACTGATACAATAAAGAGAAAACATTTATTTTTAAACGTATTTGAATAAAATTTGTCCCGTGGGTAGCCCATGACCTGGACATAGGGACATATTTTATCCCGATATTCCCACGGGATCGCGATTTAAGGCTCGTACACACAGTCGCGACGCGACACGCGACACAAAGGCACCGCTCGTTGCGCGACTTGCGGTGCCTTTGTGTCGCGTGTCGCGTCGCGCCTGTGTGCACGAGCCTTTATGCGGCTGAAACCGCGGGGCACTAGTGTGAAATAAAGGAAAGTGTTGAGCAGAGCTATTAACCTCCAGTTTGTGAAAATCGGGTTTGATTCTTGGCAGTTTTTCACACTGAAGTCCTTTCATTCAATTATTATAAACCGTGTCAAGAATTTGTGAAAGAAAATACAGACAGATATTTTTCTTTTAACGTACCTAATGAACCTTGGCGTTTACAATACACAACGCGGGAACACTAGAATCAGATTTGTTATAATAAGAATGGAGTTGGCATTATAGTAAGTAATCTTACTTTTTGTTTAGATTCAAAGCGCAGATTGCGTTTTTATTCTATTTGGCATAATCTGTACACAACAGGTACAGAAGATTAACAGATTTTCAACTTTATCGCTAAATTATAAGGTTCAAGGTTGATTGGGAAATTTTGACAGTTTTATAATAATAATTCATTTATTTCGGGTAACTATATCCATAGAAGACAACTTACAAAACATTTCACACTAATAATATAATAGAATAAAATAATAAAAATGTCAATAAAAAAAACAAAGTAAAATAAGATAGCCTTAAAATTAAAATGATAAAATTGCGATACTTTAACAAATACAAAAATACACTCATAGGATTAATAACGCCTGCTAAACGGCCTCTGAACATCCCTGTTGCAGCATATAGGGGCAGTCCAGCCTATCGGCAATCATCGCCAGGATTGCGTTGGAGCTGGCCCATACTCTGCGCACCAGAGAGATACTCCGCCTACCCATAGGTGCGTGAAAACAAGCGATGCGAACATGCCTGAGGCGCTGCAGAACCGAGGCAGCCCCACCACAATCCTAAACGCATTACTGTAGAGAACGCGGAGGTCGCTATAGCACTTCTTTGTGTAACGAGCCCACAAGCTGCAGGCGTAAAGAGATGTACAATACGCTCTAAATAGTTTAGTTTTGGGTAGCTTGATGTGCTGGCGTCTGTACTATAGTATTTTTATCTCATGAAGCGACGCGTGCTTTATTCTTGGTTACCAAGTGTACAAACACGTTGTGAATGTGTGTTTAGGCGCAGGAGCTCCCGGTACCGTCCGAGACACGGGCGAAGTCGGAAGTGTGAGTATGTTCGTGCGTGTATCTGCTATATGCTGACGCTACTCGTCTTCACGCACATATTCACAGCGTGTTTATATACTTGGTTACCACGAGTAAAGAGCGCGTCGCTTTGTAAGATAAAAATACTGTAGTAATGTTTAACTTTGTAATAAGCTAACTGCAGGGTACCTATTTATTAAGAAACGCATCAATACTCTGGGTGGAAAGTATATGGATGAGTTTGTTTTTGATAAGAAATGACACTATTGACAGCTCACTCCACGCTCACTTCACCTATGTTTTCACGGTGAGATTTTTACGGAATAGCACCGCAGCTCGTTCCGCCATCTTCTTGTTTGTGCATTTCCGCGACGCCTTCTACCTGTTTGTGTACACACACACACATACACAATAATAGATATTAATAATTAAAGTATTTAATAAAAACGCTTACAAAAGTGTACAATTAGCAAACGATAGTAAATTTCCAATACAATTGTAGTGACTAAAAATAAATTATGACTTAAATATTTTTGTTACAGGTGCAAGTAATGATGGATCGGAATTACAATGCACGATAGTGACCCCCCGATCTAGGTGAATTCAAAGCTGTATTTCATGCCATCACATAATCTATCCTAGCCAGTTAGTTAATTAAAACCAATTGCGAATCTCCAATCACAATGCAAATCGATCGTACAAAAAGGGTTAAAAAATGCATTCCATGTAATATTTGTTCCGTAAATTCCGTAATGCAGATGTCAGGTGCAATGCGCGGCGGCATCCATCCGAGAGATTGCCTCCCCACTGGGTTCATATCGATGATAATGCCTCGGTATGCGAATATCTGGGCAATGGAACATTTTAGGATATTTTTCAAATTATTTTAAACGATATTGAACTGTGGGCTGGAGTCGGATGTCGTGGCCAGATGTTTTGACCTGTAGAACAGCTGGAATGGACTATTGGCTGTTGTAATCACGACTATACTCTATTCAGTTCGGCTTGAGACAACACGTAAACAACATTTGACTACTCTTAACAAAAATATATTCTGTAAAATATATCAAAACATTAATTTCGAAAAAAAAGAGTATTTGTTACCAAAGAAGCTACTGAATCTGCCAACCCGCACTGGGCCCGCGTGGTGGTTTATGGCCCACTCCCTCTCACAGAGAGGAGGCCTGTGTCCCAACAGTGGGAACATTCTAGGCTAATAATTATGATTAGGTAGGAAGGTACGCTGGATGTGGGCGAAGACGACGCGTTTTTCAGGTGCGTAGTACTCGCAACCGGTGTGCGTGTATGATCAGATGTAAAATAATAAATAAAAATGTTTATTTCAATTCAAAGTCAAAGCATTTATTTCAAATAGGCACATAAAAGCCACTTTTGAAAGGCAAAAAAAAAATAGAATTGATTCTAGAAAATTTTTCTAGAAGATTCTAAATTACAAAGGGCATTTCGATATAATGTTATTGGAGATCACCTTTTAAGCAAGTAATTGGACAGGAGACTCCACGCCTCCACTTTTCATTATCTTATGCAATTGATGTGTAGTCAATGTAAACATTCAACACTAAAAACAAAAGGGTAACTTAAAATTATACAAACAGCACTGCAAATGAATGAGCGTTATGCATAGAAAAAACTCCAAACCGCGCGTATACGTGTGATATGTGTAAGTATTGGTGAGGGTGTGTAATGTGTGAGTTATAATTAGCATAATTTAGTTCTCCTGTCCTAATTAATATCCTGTCCAACATTATAAATACGAAAGTGTGTTTGTTTTGTTTATTTATTTGTGAGTTTACTTGTTATGCTAACACGCCTGAACAAATCTATATGAGATCTGGCACATTGGTAGACCATGTCCCGGGATAGGATACAGGATAACTTCCAACCCGACACTCCCATGAGATCGAGACCTATGCTGGTGAAATCGGAGGGCGCAGCTAATATAAGTTAGGTGTTAGTGTAAGTTCAGGTGTAGGTTTAAGTGTAGGTTGTCAGTAAGCCCTGTGACAATGTCTTGAGATCGGCAGAAGCCAAATAAATCTTGAGCTTGAAAGAAAGAAAGAAAAAAAAGAAAGAAAATATGTTATTTGCGGCGAACATGACGCATAAAAATAAAAACAAAATAACAATTTGGGAGAAAGTATGCGTCACATCTACGCAAAACGGCCATCGCTCAGCATAATGCTAAGACCCCTATACGAGATAGAGCCCCAGCGCTGGTTTTCAGCGACAGCCGGTGTTGACATGATGACGTCAGACAGAGTGCAGCATACGATTAGATATAAATAAAAACAACAATCAAAATAAGAAATTGTATATACATTACAAAAAGATGGTATGAACATGAAATATATCAAAGTGGTAACATTCCGGACAACCTTCTTCCACTAACCAGATGTATGAAAGTAAACGAAACAAAAGGAGTATGCAAGGATTCGTAGCAGGTGACGTTCTTTAGTATCTGCCTATCCACATGGGAAGAAGGTGCGATTTTATGTTCGATGCGGTGTAGGGAACTCTCTAGCCTCGCCCGAATCTCTTCAAAGTGAGAGTGAACAGGCTTCTTCTGGGTAAGCTCACTCCATCGTAGACTTTGTCTCTGTCACCTCTGAACTAGACTAGGGTCAAGAGAAAACCCATTTCAATAAAAAAAATGCCTTTTTTGACATTGCCATACTGATAGCGATGTGGACAGTTGTTCAGTTCGCGCCCTCAACTTGGCCTCATCTCGCTACACCACTATCTTGCAGTCCTTCGACTGACGTCATAACAAAATCCATACCTATGAATTTTGTTATGACGTCAGTCGAAGGAAGAGAAGAGGCGTGAAGAGGTAACAGACAGGCACACTTTCGCATTTACATATAATATTAAGTACCTACTTAATACAATAAATGCGAAAGTGTGTCGTCTGTTACCTCTTCACGCTTAAACCGCATAACCGATTTAGATAAAATTTGGTATAAAGATACATTGAGTTCCGGGAAAGGACAAAGGATAGTTTTTATTTCTTTATTTATTGGTCTACCAACAATTGTTTACACCAGTTATGGGCAAAAAAAACAAGCAAAAACAGATAAACAATAGTGTACAATCACTCAGCATGCAAAAACCTGCATTTATCCTGATATTACCACGGGATTGGCGCTTATGCGGGTAAAACCGCGGGGTGCTGCTAGTATTCCATATAACGTAAAAAGTACAAAATCAAACAAATTATTCAGCGCGTTCTAAACCATGACGTATTCGCACACTAAAACACTCGTATTTTTACCACCAAGGAATCTTTACCCACCACTCCTCCCCATCCCATCAATAATAATGATGATGAAAATCTGTGTGTTCACATTGAGAGAATAATTCCAACGAACACAGTCATATTGTGTTGATGTTAATTGCGGTTCTGTACGTTGTAAGTAAAAGCGGCATTATCTGTTGTGCACGGTTCAACGCTTCGGGTGTAAATTGGTACGAAGTTGTTGCAACAAAGACAACTTTGATACAGAACTGTGTGATAATGTTCTGGTAATTAGTGGGTGCGAAGTTGTGGGAGACTGAAATTATTTTGATTCGGAAGTGGTGATATTTTAGATTGAACTAGCTTTTGCCCCGGTTTCGCTCCGGTGCGGTGATGAAATGAAATTTTTATTTCTTTACAACAACATTTTAAAACTATATGTCGCCGGCATTTCCTAGCTGAGGTCATGGTCTATAGGTAGATTTTTCCGGGATAAAAAGTAGCAAAGGTTACTTTCCGGGCCATAATCTATCTCTAGGATACAATCTGCCTAGTCTTTTCCCAATCATGTTGGAGTTGGCCTCCAGTCTAACCAGATGTGGCTATTTTACTACTAGCGAGCGGCGAGCTACTGCCTATCTGACCTCCACAACCCAGTTACTGGGTAACACAATACCCCTTTGTAAGACAGGTTGTCAGACTTGGGCTTCTGACTATACCCGTAACGTCAATCCTTAATGCCGGAGCACACGATGCGTTGCGGCGGCGGCGCGGCGAGCGGTGTCGCTGCGATAGAATTATCTGTGGCGTAACATACAATGCGCTGAGCAGTCGCACCGGACTTGCAACCGCCGAGACGGGGCGGGGAGGGGTGAATGCGTTGCGGCGTCGGAGCAGCACCTCTCAGTTATTTATGCGTCACAAGGAAGGGCACTCGATCCATTTTTATTAACAGACTGTCCAACGCTGCTGGGGCGCCGGCGGCGCGGCGACGGCGCTGCTTCATACAACGTTGCGGCACCGCACCGCTCGTGTGCCCGCCAATACGGCGTAATCTTTGCGGTGCGGCGCAGCAAGACATAGTATGCTCCGGCACTTAGGCCTTTTGTACACGGCACGGTTTCTTTATGGTACGGCGTAACCGCGTCGTAGTAAAAACGCGTATGTGAACAAGCTTCCATTGTGAACCATACATCACTGACGACCGTGCCCACACACGTCGAATAAACAATAGTTTCACGGCAAGCAAAACCAACCATGGCCATGGCAGTAATAACAAGTATATAGAGGAATGAGAAACAGGGTGTAAAGTTTACTCATACTCTATAGAAAAGGCAGGATCCTCCGACCAGACGGTTGTTGTGTCTGGCGGGCAACTGCCCCACGATTCATGTCGGGCCGTTGTACGAGCACGTATACTATTTGCGCGGTAAACTCTGCTTGCGAGATGCAGGATTTTGCGGGACGTCAGAATGGCGCGTTGTTCACATGTGGCTTTGTAGATACCGCTACAAGAAACACAATTTGTAAGAATAAGAAGCTTCCATATCTCCAAGATTCAGATAACCGTAAATAACTTTATAAATGGTCGTTATCTGGGTTGTAGTGCCTAAAATGAGCCTCGTAGGTCTAAACGACGGTACATTTGTGGGCAAGCTCTAATAATTTATTGGGACTTTGTTTATTTTCTTGAGACAATTTAGTTTTCTTTGTTGTAAGAATCGAGGCATAGTTTTAATTAAAGGTGAAACATTAATTCATTAGTGAACCGCTCCAGTGATGTTGAATTTTGGCACTCGGTATCTTTCACTAGCCTAACAAAAGAACAACAAATGAAATGAAAGGAGCAATAAATGAACGTTCATTCCTATGTAATTTTGTCGGAGACATGTGAATATGGAATAAAACAAAAATTAACCTTTACACGAGTGAACCGTTCTCTCGAGTATTCAGTGGAGTGAGATTTCTTTGTGTTGTGAGAATTGAGGCTTAGTGTGATACGAACGCTTCCATATTTTGCAGCACAATTTTATTCTATACCTATTCTGTTCTACATAATATAGATCCCGGCGTATCGTCAAATCGTGTTTCTAGTAACTGGGTTGTGGAGGTCAGATAAGCAGTTGTTCCATGTAAAATACTGGTATACAGCCTTCCCCAAAATAGTTGGCAAAAGGCTAGGTAGATTGACTGATTCTATTCTACATAAATCCAATATTTATGTGGAATTCAATTTCGCTTCTCCATTCTATTACGAATTCAGGTTTATTTAATCAGGAACGCAAAAGCAAGGCATCGCCTGCCAATTACATGTCAAATTAACGTGCTCTTTGATTAAACTGCACTGATCATCGGAGCTTGTACCTATCTGTCAATTGACACTGAAGCTGGAAATAGCTTTCAATTATAGATAACGTTATTAGATACACGAACAGGTAGTTGTTATAGAACGTGCATAATGCTGAGCGATAGTCGTTTTGCGTGGATGTGACGCATGTTTCCCCATCCCTTTCTTATTTTTTTTGTGTTTATGTTCTTTTTTGCGTCATGTTTACCGCAAATAAATGTATTGTCGTTCTTTCTTTCTTTCTGTGTGTCGTATCACTCGTATCAGTAGAGTTATTTGTTCTGTGGATGAAATTAAAGTAATAATCAACGCGCTAGCAGCCTGTCAGGCCATTTGTTGTCCATGAATTTTGGCACTAAACACACTGTTAAGTCTCCTACAAACAGGCGCGACACGCGATATAATCGCGCGCGACACATAGGCACCGCTCGTTGCGCGACTTGCGGTACCTTTGTGTCGCGTGTCGTGTCGCGTCTGTATGAAGGAGCCTTTACTACGTTACATTTTTATCGTTTTACTCCTTGACCCCTCACCATCACCACCACCACCATGGCTCACCACTATGAACAGCTTTCACTATGGGACCAACCCTGAAATCGTGAAAAAAATCGAAGAAGAAAATTAAAAATTTTCGGTGTCTGTAATTTTTTGGTTAGAACATCGTTTGTTATCATTTCAAATTTCCTAATGCTAGCTATATAGCTACCAAATTTCCACCCACACATATTTTGAAATAGTTAACGATCATTTTTTTTTTGTCAAAATTTTTGTATGGACGATTTTGAAATAAAACCGCTGCGAGTATTTAACATTAGGAAAGGATAACAAACGAGATTTCAAACAGTATACAAAACACAAACAAGTAACCTGTCTGTTTGGAATACGTTAATCGATCTGATAAACAATAGAATGCTATTGCTATACCGACATTGTTATCCAAAGGCTGACAGAGCGTTGTAAACCAATTAGCCTATAGATAACGTTGTTATTATGCTAACTGCGAAATGCATCAAACCGAACTAAAACGATCTGATTCTGGTGAAATACAAAACTTCTTAGTATGTATACAGGGTTATTCATAAAACAATAACAACCTTGCAGGCGTGGATTAACAACATCATAAACAACAACTTTTGTTCTATGACTTTTTACAAAACATAATACATTTACCAAAAACAAACTTTTATGCTTTCGTTGTTCTATCTAACCCCCGCTCCCCTCCGCTGAATTTTGTACTAGACACGGCAGTTTGTTTACCTAACTAGCGCTTTCTCTTACTTCGTGTAGCGTTCGTAACAGCAAATCGAATATTTTAATTCGTTGAATTGAAATATTTATATAATTTTTGTATGAAAGCCTGGTGTATTAAAATCTGATGAATTGGCAAAAGTCATAGAACAAAAGTTGTTGTTTATGTTGTTAGTAATATAGTCCTGAGAGGTTGTTAATGCTTTACTAATATACCTAAAGTATGAAAACATGTTTATTATGTTGTTTATGTTTCCTATGAATAAAAGATTCAATAAAAGAGTAGGAATTCTGTAATACCAAAATAACTACGGGCAACTAGTAAATTCAAGAAATTTCAGCAGCTTCAGTTACAATTCTGTATTGCTGGGGATTTCCTACATAATTATTAAAATCTCACGTTATGGAGGTACATTTGGCTCAAGTGCTCTGAAGTAGCGCTACTTTTGCGGTTGCAGGCGCTTTGAAACTTTCAAGCGACGAAAATGGGTCACAAAACAGCAGTTTATCCTTTGCAGTTTCTAAAAAATTGTAACTGTAAGAGTTACATACTCATTACGTTCTGTATATGTCAAGTGATATGAAATTGATGTCATATACATGAGCGACCGGGAAAATGGGTTAGAGCAGGAACTATAGCTACCTTTTTCGACACGCTACTGACAAGGCTTGAAAAAGTACAAGTTCTGTAACGGTACTTAGCGGTTTTGTACCATTTTAGTACCTGGGTTCTAGATACGTACCCGGTATTCCACATAATAATTCGTCATTCCCCTGTCGGGTCGGTGCAACATGTCTTTTTTAACCGACTTCAAAAAAGGAGGTTCTGTATTCGATCCGTTTGTATGTATGTTTGTATGTCCGCGTTTTTGTCAAAAAAGAATTAACCAATTTTGATAATTATCTATGACTTTAAACTGAATTACTACTTAGGTATCTACTAAGTTATATGCATTAATGTACTGCATCTCCGGCATTTTTATGCGAATTTAGATGATTTTTCTAGTCTAGATATTTCTTGCAACCTCTGTATCATATAACTTATATCATTTTATATTTCTATTTACATAGTTAGTTTTTTCACTTAATTTTTATTCATTTCGTTTTTATCTTAGGATATCACTGTATTTGAGAATACTGGTTCACCTGTTATTGGCAAATGTATAAGCACATAACTGTTACCTACTGTTATTTGATATTTTGTATACAAAAGCTGTTGGTATACCTTTATAAATAAATAAAAATAAATAGTCGGTGTCTTCAATTCTTTTATGGATTAATTGAATTTGTGTGGGGTAGGTACAGACTGAGCACATCAAGTTACTACAATCTGTTGAATTACTTTAATAAATTTTCAAATTTATCGCTGAAGCATAAGGTTCAAAGTTGATTGGGAAAATTTGACAGTTTCGGGTAGCTTGATGTACTGGCGCCTGTATAACTAAAAAGTCAAAATGTAAAACTTTTTTCCAAAAAAAATAACAGATTTAAAAAAAAAACACTACAAAGTGATAAATAACTTTAATTTCGGAAGTCGATGGCAAACAACGAAAATACAAACCCAACGACACCGACTTCCGAAATAAAAGTTATTTATCACTTTGTAGTGTTTTTTTTTGTAGTCGGTTGTTTTTTTTAAGTTTTTATCTTCCATACCTCTCAATTAGTCGTCATTTTGGTAGTCATCTCCTTTCTAAACATATCTTCATTCACAACAACAGTCCATCCACCATTTCTTTGGTTTTTTCCTACTCTTATAGCCATCGACATCCAAACTCAACACTTTTCTTACTAAATTTTCCTCATTCCTCATACATTTGCTCATACATACCATCACAACCGATTTCCAAACAACTTTTCAGATACTGAAAAATTCGAGTAGGTAAGAGGAATCTTATTTACTCATTTCTTACTATTCGTGATATCCACCTAATAAATACCGGTACCAAATTCAGGTGCCTGGCGTGTACCACGAATCTCATATTTGTACGAGGAATCTCGTACGTTTGGCAAACTTGAAGAGATTTTATAATGTCTAGTAACTATCCTTTTTGCTTACTACATTATATCTGCTTTCTCACTCTAACTTACGGAAATATTTGTTTGGTACCGGTTCAGTACCAATACTGATTACCATACTGATGACCAATAGTACTGGTACTTCTCTGGTACAAGTATCACACCAAGGCCAATGGTACCGGTTCTCAAAAATACCGGTATTTCAAGCCCTGGCTACTGATTGTCGTTACAGGAAAAAGTTTTTGCTGCGGGTCGGGTTGGTTAACCCAGAATTTAGATGGTAGGTAAATGGACTCTATTTTTAGACAACTTTCTATGTACTTATGTTACAATAATATTAGTAATATTGTAATAAAAATGACCTCAGTGAAATATAAAAATTGCTTTGTTAAAGAAATTGGCAGCAAGAATCGTCATGGCAGTAGGTACTTATGATATGGTTTAGAAGGTTCCATAAACTGTTGATCAGCTGTTTATGGACCTTGCACCGATAGAATTGTGATTCTCCTAATAAACTTTAAGATCTAATGGCTAATGGTTTCGGTGATTTGAGTAAACATGAAGATGTTATATCTTACACGTTCATAGGTTTCGGGTTTAAGTGTACGTAGTCTTTGGTGCAAAGCGACATGTTTAAAAGAGATATACGTATAGTATAGCGATTTTGCCAACAGATTGATTAATTTTCGCATTTACCTATCTGTTGCTTTAAACAAAAGTTCTTTAAAAGTGAAGATTCTGCGTATTTCGCAGAGGAAGTCAAATTATAAAAGCCAAGTGAGCTAGACATCTTTTTACATCCGTTACCTCACAGGTCCAGTTGAAAACCAACGTGAGGCGCTAGTTGTCTGGTATTTTTCTGAACTGGGCCTTTTTGGCGCAGCCGTGAGGCACACATTCCTGCTAATTTCTTACATCGGACTTAAGAGCGTTTATGCCGTACGGCATTTCATACAAACTTTCAAGGCCTTATTTTTCGAAATTAATGAACCGATTTTAATGAAACTTTATACACATAAGCAGGATACAAAGGCCTAAAAAGTTAGTTGAGAACATTTTCGAAATGTCTTATTTAAAAAAAGATAACTGGAAATCTCTGTTTCTATGGAAAATTTAAAATCGTTCTAATTTAGCTGTAACACTATTTTTCGAAAATGTTCTCAACTAACTTTTTAGACCTTTGTATCCTGCTTATGCGTATGAAGTTTCATTAAAATCGGTTCATACATTTCGAAAAATAGGGGCTTGAAAGTTTGTATGAAATGCCGTACGGCGTAAACGCTATTAACACCTTTTTGTTTGATCTTTATTTTTTGTATTTTTTCTGATGTATGTATCTAGTATATTGTGTGTCTTTTAGTCTGTGCTAAATAAATGTATTTTCTTTCTTTCTTTCTAGATCTCAATGCAAAATGTCTAATATCGCGAATACCTAACAAAAGTATTACTCACTTTGAACGAGAGCTAACGTAGATTTTTAGGATTGCAGAATCCGGCCATATTTTTTCTTTATTTAGGTTTTGAGGCCTTCCGGATTGTGCGATTCAAAGTACTTTTATTCTATCCAACAATTTTGGGTCGCGTTAGAATAAAACTGTAGGTACAATTCACGGTACAATGCGAGTTTTCCCATACGCCTGCGAGAAGGCTTTTTGGAAATATTTTCGGGGAATTCTGTGGCATTTTTTATTCGGAGGCTTTTGTTTCTACTGTTTTTCCCGAGCTTTCCCAGTAGTGTTTGTTGAGGAGGCAATATTAACTCGAAATCTAAATATTGAGGGCTATTCTTGCGTCTGTTAACAACAAACTGAACTGATAAAATAACCATCACTGTAGGTACTTGTCTAACGGTCATTGAGTGGCCAACATTTAGTAGATAATGCCGATTATACGATTACTATAATTATGAATTGTCCAATGGGTTCTTGATAGCATCGATTTCACGATTATTACATTATGATTCATGGAATTGGCCACTCTAAAATCCTAACGAAACTTCTTACTTTTTCCCATAAAATAGTTTGCATAAATTCCGTCCAACTGTTGGCACTAACTCGTCCCAATTACAAACAGTTAGCCCTACAATGGGAACTATCATTATAATCGAGACATTTCGATTGCCGCTGACACATTTCCCAGGGTATAACTTTGGAGATCTGCCTCTGAAAGGGTTAGGTATGGACCTCAATTATAGCGGGTCCATTTTGTGTGAAGTTTCGTGTTAGTCAGACATGTTGGTAATGAGAATTTGTGGTGGCGACGTTCGGTTATATCTTTATGTTCGCTCCGGAGGGTAGGCAAAGTTTGTAGCGACAATGGTGAGAACATTGTTAACGCAAAGCGATGTGCGAAGCATGTACAATCAACAAAAGAGATAAGTATGCAGCATCGTCGAATATAGTTGAAGTTTAGTAAGGGACCAATGATGTTCTCGAATAAAACTTAATTTTATTAATAGAAAACAAACAGCTCATTTATCAAATTAAATTGCAGTCAACAACATCTATCGGTTTCTTACTAAACTACAAGTATACCCGACGATCTTGAATACTTATCTCTTTTGTTGACTTTACATACTAGGCGGAGCGGGCTGTTGCAGAAGTTTTTATATAGCGTTTGATTTTCTATGAAGTACACCAGGCAGGTTATGAGTACAGACGCCAGCACATGAAGCTACTACAATCTGTCAAATTTCTTTAATAGATTTTCAACTTTATCGCTAAAGCGTAAGGTTCAAAGATGATTGGGAAAATTCGACAGTTTCGGGTAGCTTGATCTGCTGGCGTCTATACAAGGTGAGGTAGTGTAATTTACAATGGAGAATGTCTGATTAGATGACTGCTGAATTCTGTCAGTCACATGTTTGAATCAGTAACGTACGAGCGGTCAGAGGTTAGTTGCTGAAAATCAGCGCTGTTCGATAGGTTCGTCCGAAGTCACAGCATTTTGCTAAGCAACGATCTGTTCTTGCACAGATGCGACGCACATTGTTCTTATTATTGTTGCTTGTTTGTTACAAAAGTAGTTATTTTTCTACTCTGCAGTCGGCATTTTGTTTTTGTTTATATTGTTATTGTTTTGTTGTCATATTAATATCTGCGTCGCGGGCCCATCACGGATTAATTTGTATTGTCAATGTTAATTAATGTGTGTTGTTTATGGCCCTGACATCAAGCAATGGACAAAATTGTCAACATTTTATTTGCTTGAGTACGAGGCTTTTGACTACGTTGTATGTGTATGTATATTTTATGCCTTTAATTTTTTTTATTTGTAATGTGCCTTTTTTGTGCAGCAAATAAAAAAATTCTTTCTTTCTCTTTCTCTTTTTTCTAGGTCTCCATCTTTTTTTTACAATGATTGCATCGCATTGGTGATCATGCTACTTTCTTAAAAAATAATAATATTTCGGTTGTGGTTTTGGTCGAAACTCCACTGATATGCATCCCCGAATACCAAACAGCAGTTGGCAAGTATCTAGGCTGTTTATTTATGTTCTACCATACGTCCAAATTCTTTCCTAGCTCTGACCTTCTTTTAGATTTATAACCTAACCCGACTTTTAAATTGCATTAAACCTCGTTTGTCACGCGACTATTTTAGAGGCTTCTTTTTTCAAACATTCTTGATTCGGAGCTATTCGGGGTTGATCGTGTCGTGTTGGAAATACGTTCTCTTCTGTCTCTACGCATTGTAAAAGTTTACTTTGAAGGGCGTACTGGCTTACTGTTGTACTGTCGTACTGGCGTATTGTTATTTAACGTAAAGCGGCCGAGTTCGTTGTCACGCTATTGTTTGAAGGTACGGTGCTGTGGAGTGGTGCAAGGGATGAGAGTGAAGATTGTTTTTTATGTTGATTGTGTTTTTTTTATCATGACCTCAAAAACTTAATATTGAAACTTAATATTCAAACTTGAGAGAACTAAGGTTACTTCTCTCAAGTAAGAATCAATTCAAGTAGGCTGCTTGTCCTAACTTCCTACATATTACACAGCTATGCGAACGAAACGACAAAATGGAACGGAATTACATAAACTTACACCTTTTTTATATATTATGCAGAAACATTTGGGCGTCGTAATTGTGCTACAACCTTAACATATTACTTACTTTGTTTGGAAGACCAGAACAATGACATATGTGAAATTATGAGTATCGTGATCTAAGAGAGATTTCAAATGCTAATAGCGTACATAGAACCATAGACAGCATTCCAATGTTAAATAAATGAATATTTATGGGGTGTTATTTCTGTGTGAATTGCTGTTTCGTGGTGGATTTTGTTTTGGTCATAAGTGAAATTACAAATATTGTCATGAAACAGATATTTAAAATGCTAATAGTGTACTTATAATTTGCTTACCTCTTGTTAAAAGCACTCCTATTCCAATTAACATTAGTAAATCATTTCACGCTACAGCAACTCAAACAGCAAAGTGCATTAACATAATATACCTACAGCTTTATTTCACTGAATTTCACTTCAGTGCAAATGGTCCCGAAATTAGGTACTCTTGTAAACAAACTTTGGGACTCCAAAATTGGTTGTTGATTTTAGGAACATTTTCCACACGGTTGAAATGACACTTAGTGATAGCTTTTAACGTCGGTCAATTTATAAATTATGCATTAAGTATAATAAGTCTCATAAAGTTACCTAGCTTGCCAATTTGAGGCAACAAACAGGGTACAACTTTTAAATACGGTGGTACGAATTTAGCACTCCTTACAATGCCAACCCTCCACCTGCTGAAATGTAATTGATGAAAACCTAAAGCGACGCAATAAGTTACTACACGTTTGAGCCGTTTGGGGTCGAAACGCTCGAGTCATGGGGCCCGAGTGCGCGTCTTCGTTTTAAGGAAATTTCTCGTCAACTGGTCGACACTTAACGTGATTAGAGAACTGGTTCGTTCTTTGGCCAAAGAATTAGCATTGCCTTTCAACGTGACAATGCTGTCAGTCTTCTGGACATTTTTCCGAATGACAGCGATACGTACGAGTTCTTTGACGCCTAGGTGACCAAACAAAAGGATCTTTGAGCTCTCAGCTTCATCATTGTTGTGTATTATTTGACACTGACAGCCCTTGAACGCGGTTTGATGATCGCGATTAGTGTCATTGGTGAAATTCGCCCTAAAAGTGCAATACAGCCGGTCGATTCTGTACAAATCTCACCGTGAAAACTTAGGTGAAGTGAGTTTGTTTTTGCTAGAAATTGACACTATTGACAGCTCACTCCACGCTCACTTCACCTAAGTTTTCACGGTGAGATTTTTACAGAATAGCGCCGCTGAGTCGGAAACGTGTCTAAATTATAACAGCTGAAGGGCAATTCCCGCAATTTTATGAGCATTCACAGTCTGATCTCACCATCAATCTGTCAAAAATACGTCTAATTTCCCTACATTTTTGACAAGTTCTTGAGATTGATTGTCGTTAAGATGAGATTGAATATGAATGTTTTTTTAGGTACGTGATTTGACCTTCAGTTAAGATACTTTTATAGACCTCGGTCACAACCGCTACAACTTTCTATTTAGGACACACTACAAGTCATGTTATGCAAGAAACTAGAGGAATCGAAAACTATTTGTATATCTATTACAAATAACACTTTTCTTTAAAAATTCTAGGTATTTTGAAACGGTGATAATGCAGAGTAACTGTTTAAAAACCTTTTCTTGTTGAATACTCGTTAAACTAAAGAAATAGTTGCATTAACTTTTATATTTAAGAAGAGAGTGGAAATTGGGATTTGTAAATGAGTTCCGTACATCGCGATTATAAACATTCTAAATTAAGTAAGTCGTTATAGCGTACCTTTTAACTCACGTAAATTATAAATACAAGTAGGTACATACAGACGCCAGCACATCAAGCTACTACAATCTGTCTTTCTGTAATAGATTTTCAACTTTATGGCTAATGCATATTGCCTATTTGCCATAGTGCCTATTTGAAATAAATGCTTTGACTTTGACTTTGACATAAAGGTTCAAAGTTGAGTCATAAAATTTTACGGTTACGGGTAGCTTGATGTGCTGGCGTCTGTACATCGGTATTTTTTGAACTTCGAAGTTGAGTATGACAGTCGAAGAGAACGCTTGATTGGTAAATGTGCTTTTATATCTGTAATTTATATGGTGTACACATATCTATACAAATAAAACAAAGTCGAGTTAGTTACACCATTTATAACTCAAGAACGGCTGGGTCGATTTTTATGATTTTTGATTTGTTGGATTTGTATCCACTCCGAATAGGGGAATAACTACTAAAGGCTCCTGCAAACAGGCGCGACGCGCTACGCGAATCACGCGCGACACAAAGGCACCGCTCGTTGCGCGACTTGCGGTACCACGGGAAAAATTAATGATTTTTTTTCTCATGTCTTTTGTATGGAACGGCGTTTTTAATGAATAACACAAAATTTATTGATTCTGAGATGGTACAAAATTTGCGGGGTCAGTTAGTGGGTAATAACTAATAATAAAGAGTATTCTATCATCTAACCCTATAATGAAAATATATTACATAACATCAAGCCTGTATTTCCGGAAAGCTTAGACAGAGGCTTTTATATGTCATGGTTTCATTTTTAATTATTTTACCTATTGTGGTATAGTAATTTTATTTTAGGTGCATCGTATTCACATATTATTATTATATAATTAATGTATGCAAAATATTGTAAAATATTTGAAAAGAGTAACGGTGAAGTTTCTTGCCCATTCTTCTCCATACGAAAACTAGGTACCTTTTGGAATGGGCGACTAAAATCAATTCTATTTGTCGTAATTTCTGACGTTCAAAAGTGCCTTTCGTGTGCCTATTTGAAATAAATGCTTTGACTTTGACTTTGACAGAGATGTATATGTAGAACACCCACATTTCTTCGCCAGTTATGTTTAAGTCATATAAAAAAGGGGCCAACTTATCGCCATCAACCTGGAGCAAGAGCAGACTCTGGACTGCAACTAAGAATCCTTGATAGAAAAACTCAATAACACCTCTCCCTACCTAGGAAATGAACCCATGATCAGTTGTAGCGCTTGCGACCACTAGACGTTAGGAAATCAGAACTGAAATAAACTTCTCTGACTTTCAAGAAACTATGGAACGACAGTACATTAATGTTAGGAACACTTTTCATTAAAAGTTAAAAGAACAAATAAATTGTGAGCGGAAACTGAAATCTCACTAATATTATAAACGTGAAAGTTTGTGATAATGTTTGTACAGTACCCGGCGATAAATATTGCACATCGACCTTTACCTTTTTTTGTATTTCTGCCGTAAATCCATCCACAATTCAACACAACCTAGCTGGGGGGGTTTGTGTAGACACGTCGAAATAGGGAGCAGATTGTAATGCACACTCATACTAATATTACAAATTAGATGAAAGTGGTAAGTTTAGTTATCCACGCTGTCACAGCCAAGCTGTAAACAGGTTCAATGAAAATGGCCTGCGGACAAACCTTTTTGACATAAATAGAAGAAAACTAGCGACCCACCCCTGCGTCCCCGCTTTGCACGGGTACAAAGTTAAATATTAATGTATCCATTACACATAAACATTCCGGAATAAATTTTCTACATCATGGTGAAAACCGCATCAAAATCCGTTGCGCAGGAAGATTACAGCGGTCACACAGGCAGACACGAATAGCGACTTTCTTTTAAACTATTTTTATAGATGATATCACAGATATAGATAGACCTAGATAACGCAAGTATCACGATCTGTATGAAAACCAAGCGTGCCATTTTTTTTTCTACCTACTTTGACGTCACAAGCACTATTTAGTGATGGGAAAATCAAATCAATTCAAGTCTTGCCCCATCCCCGGGGCCTAGCGCCAGCGATCACGTTCACCTAGCCAGCAGTACAGTACCCGGCGATAAATATTGCACATCGACCTTTGGAAAGAGACAATCGGCTAATTTCGGCTTCGTAGAGCGTTATCTCTGTCGCACGAAATACAAACAGTCCGGTATCTATTAGGAGCTGTTAAAACAATTATGATTTGCTGCTTTTGATAATTATTTTTATTCTTTGTATAAAATACACCAATTTCCAAAGGTCGATGTGCAATATTTATCACTGGGTACTGTACACAGGACTGAGCGCGAAGGTGGCGGCTTACGATTTTTGTACGTAAGCTGGTGCGATTTTTGGTACGCGAAGTAGTTGCTCTTGCGTTATCTAGGTGTATCTGTGGAATGATATCAATATTATCACAGTAGACTCGCCCCATAATACATGGAAAGTAACTGTAGAAATGTGTGTGTACTAGATATCTAGTACACACACATTTCTACAGTTATTTTCTGAAAAATTACCACTGAATTTTAGAGGTCACTGTATATACAGTGATCTATAAAATTCAGTGGTATTTTTTTCCATATCAGCTGTGACGCCACAATATGATTAAAAAGAAAAAAAAACAGGTGCTCCTAAGGGATTACTGGATTATTTATTATGAAAAGTCAAAGGCCAATAAAAACGTTATAGCAGTTCAAATATTTGGATTACTAGAATTTTAAATCATAATGTGGTGTGTCACAGCTGAAGTTGAAAAATTTCAACAAAAAATGTGTATGTCTTTTTGAGGCCACTGTAGTAGGTACACTATAGGTACCTTTACTGTCTCCCCAGGGTTCTGCCTTACAGGCGTTGCACGGGGAGTACCGGAATTGGTATTTTAAGAGGAACCAGAACCACCCCTGTGTGCTGATGGTGATCAAAAAACTTGTGGTGAGGTAAAAATCCCACACTCCCGCATTAAGGCTTCTACAAACAGGCGCGACACTCGATAAAATCGCGCGCGACACAAAGGCACCGCAAGTCGCGCAACGAGCGGTGCCTTTGTGTCGCGCGTGATTATATCGCGTGTCGCGCCTGTTTCTAGGAGCCTTTACATTGCGAATACGATTTGAAATAGCAATATGATTTTTAATATAGTTTACGTTATTTCACCTGACAAGTCGACAGGAATGCTGACTTGGTACGATATCTAAGATTACGATAAATAAATGTGCCTTCAACGTAGCCATAGTAATAAAGTTTTGACATTCAATTTTAACTCTTGTCTACAAGTTGTCAGTTTGTAAAATAACTATCGCAAAATGAGAAATGTTTGTGTACAAAATATTGTATGAAATTATTCTAGATATTGTTTTTAAGGTGAGGTCTGAAGAGGTTATAATGTTTTGGTAAATGTATTGTATCTTTAATAAAGGCAAGATTCCACTAATGTGTATACAATTAAAGAATAATTTTTGCTTGCGTTGTTTCATTGTCATTTTCTTCTAAAACATTTTTTTTCTTTTACATGAACTGCTATGCCTTATTATCGATTTACTTTCATGAAAACCTTAGCTGAGAACCTTCATTAAGATCACCTAGCGTTAATTCTGTCTCGAGGGAATCAGCCTTCCGTATTTCCTTCTACATCATTTTGTCCCTAAGGAAGGACTTACACAAAATGTGCCTACGGTTCACTTTCATCCTCAAATTGTACCTTCTATTTTTATTTAATCGATATTACTTACTAAATTACTTGAGCCCAGTCACAGAGCTCGGACGTGCCACACCAGCGTCTAGTGTAAGCATAACCATTATCAGCATATAATGTTCCCACTGATGGGACACATGACAGGCCTCCTCTCCGTCGTGGGCCTGCGGGCGGAGAGAAATGGGTAGCTCCTCCACCGTCCGATCAGGACCAGGCCCCAGCCGGACGGCGCGTACATGTTCCACTCGCGCCTCAAAGAGATGTCAATATCAAGTGAAGGGGCCCGTCAAGGCCGAAGCCTGCCGGGTCAGCGGGATTGTCCGAAAGGGTTACCGCTGGCCCGGAACATAAAGGGCTAAGGAAGGAACACGGGTGGGTTTTAGTCAGTAAGAGTCTGAAACTCCCTTCCGCTCCACCCAGAGCGGGGGGGTCATTTGATGATTTCCTATACTCAAAAAAAAAGGCCTCCTCTCTGTGAGAGTGAATGGGCTGTAATCTACCACGCGGGCCTAGTGTGGGTTGGTAGATGTCACATTTGTTAGAATTTTTGGTTCTAGGACATTCCGGTTTCTTCACGATGATTTCCTTCACCGTTTTTGTGCAGCGTCTAGTGATAGCAGTATCTATTAATAAAATTCGTAGTGTCGAAAGTGCGTTGAGCAAACAACTTCTGTGATCTTCGCCATTCAAATCCGTCGAATTTTATACGTCATTGGTTTTTTGGAATTTTTTGGATTTTTTTTGGAATTTTATATGGACTTTTTTGGAATTTTATACGTCGTGCGAGTGAATGGTGACACACTTGCTTTGAAAGAAAATAATTTTTATTGCGACTTGTACAGGAAGATCATAGACTAAACTAAACACAGAAATTATTATTTTATTTTTATTTTTTGTATAGAAAGCGTTGACATTGCCGCCTCTAGCAGCGACTACCAAGGCGTCTCCGTGCTCTGTGGTCCCGGAAGTTACAATTATTAACGTGGCCAAGTATTGGGCCAACTAGCAACAGATGTGACTTTCAGAGGGTTGTATGATTTTAATTATTATTCTGTAATCACATTATTATTACGGGTGCGGATCATGTAGGTTTATTTTAAAATGACAAAAAAAAGTTATTTGATTAATTTTTTGTGGAGTCGTCGACCGCAATTGTTGTCACTTGAAATATCAGTTAAAAAAAAGTGGCACTCCGAGAGTGCCGACAGGAGTGAAAACAAATCACAAACAGAATACTTTGCCATCACTCACTGACATATCGGATATACATTAAAACCGAGTACATCCCGAGGACAGCCGAACACATCCGAAGTGGTGTCGGTTTCGGTAACAATAGCGCGAGTTCAATCGTTTCTTCCCCGTCTCAAAAAATGCCCTACAAGCATAAAGAAGTTTTCACTTCAATCTCAAAAATCTGTTTTTTTTTTTGTAAACTTCTCAGACGCGATAGGTATCGAAATATAAAGATATAAACACGATGAGACATAAGGAAACAGTTTTTCTCAACTCATGCTCTAAGTAACAAGACTAAAAGCGGTCAATGACCTCCCAAAAAGTATCAACAAATCTTTTTATTTTATCGTTTATTTATCATTGGTTTAATTTAATATATACAAATACCAATCACGTCTGCGGAGTTTAGCCAGCCAATATAAAATAACCCTGTATGTTTATGAACATACGACCTGCTTCTGACCTTCCAATTGAGAAAAACGCAAGAATTTTGAATTTCGCGGGCGACACTGGCAATATCAGAATTATCTAAAAAAAAAAAATTGTCTATGTAGGTAATAAGCTGTAACTGCAAAACTTCGAGTTATCTCGTTGACCCGCGAATATTCTTCTTAGCATATAAATGTAAGCGCGACGTGACGGTGCATAGCAATTAGGTAAGCATTTGAATGTTAAATATGAAAGAATTTATTTAATGGGATTTTATTTCTGTATGAATTGCAGTTTCGTGGTTGTTTTTATGATTTATTTCATGCCACTTTGGTTGTAAAATTTTAGTCAATTGACGATTTTGTATTGTGTTGATTGGTATTTATATACATTTTGAATGTTTATAATTATGTACATAACGGTAAAAATACATAATTCAAAAAAATACCGTTGGTCCCGGCTGTCATTCGTGGATCTTTGATAGACGTTACGGGTCGTTAGTTGCCCGAAAGTCCGACAACCAGTCTTTTACCAAGGGGTATCGTATTACCCTGTAACTAGGTTATGGAGGTCAGATAGGCAGTCGCTCCATGTAAAATACTGATATCTAGCTGCATCCGGTTAGACTGGAAGCCGACCCCAACATAGTTGGTAAAAGGCTATGATTGAATTGATGAATTGTTATTTTGTTTTTTTTTTGATATGTCATGTTTGCTGCATATAAACGTATTTTCTTACTTTTGTTTATTTTCTTTCTACGAAGATGATGAACGGTATATTCTTTATAAATATAAAGTATATTCTTAGTATATTCTTTATAAATCTAAACTGCCAATGATGATTGAGTATACAAAAGAAATAAGGAAATTGAAGTATTTTTATACATCAAAAAATATAATCTGCCTTCTTCAGTGATTTCACAACGATATTTTCCTTCTAAGAAAACAATAGAAAATCGTAAGACAAAACCATAAGCCCAAGTAAGTACCTACGGGTGCGTGTTCCCGCGGCGATTTTTTTTCGCGCACTGGATTTTCAAAGCTCTGCTTAGCGCCGAGAGTTAAAAGCTGTCGCTGGAAACCAGCGCTGGGGTTCTGTCTCGCATAGGGTCTTAGCATTATGCTGAGCGATGGCCGTTTTGCGTGGATGTGACGCATGTTTTCCTCCAAATTGTTTTTTTTTATGTTTCTGTAATTTTTCGTAAATAAACGAGGGTTTTTCTTTTCTATATTTTTAACGACCATGCAAACGTGGACTAAGACCCACGAAAAATACAGACAGCTTATTTCCTCAACATTTCATTGTACGGGAAATCCCTGATGTACAATGAATCTCTCAATAAACATGAACAAGCATGACGGAACACATTCTCATACTTTTTGTCAAAGCCTTGCAATTTTTATTCCGAGTTAATTTCCTGTGGAATAAATCTGTCTACCCGACCTATTTTCCGAATAATTATTCGAAATCAAAAGGTTGTTCGAAGACTACTCTGCGATTGTTTCTACGAATGTTATTGGATTGGGAAATTGATAATAAAACGCTTTGATATTGATGTCGATAGCGAATGGGTTGTTACTGTGGTTTTTTTTGTCGTATTCTAGTGTCAACTGCACGCCGAAAAATAGATGGAATTTCTACGAATGAAATATTTTTGATCTCGTTCAAAGAAATGAGTTGGTATCTATGCTTCCCTGTACTATTTTGATTTTCAGAGAAATCTTCTGCTGGATTAATAAATTAAATGACTGTAAATTGCATTTTCCGTTCCAATTTAAATGTCCCATTGAAATAACAAATCCCAGTCTTCTTCTTCTTTTTAACCGACTTCAAAATAAGGAGGAGGTTCTAAATTCGGTTGTATTTTTTCGTGTAAATGGTACTCTTCCTCGTAGTTTTTTATTTATATAGTTTGAGCCCAGTAAGTGGTTACGTTGATTGCAGCATCAATAGTGTCCTGGTAGGTCATCCAAGGTGCAGGTGAACGGGCAAGTCACTAAGATTCCCGTTGCGAAACAAACTTTATTTTCTGTAGTCAAACAGTGAAAAGCCATGAGTTGATATTTATAATAATCGGCAGATTCATCATCTGCCTAGCCTTTTTGCAACTATTTTGGAATCAGCTTCCAGTCTAACTTAATTTATTCATGAGCCTGTTAGCCCCGGCCAACTGATACTCCGACCCATCTGATCCTTTTCCGTCTCCCTTTTCTATGGAGGATGAGGTGAACTTTACACTCTGTTTCTCATACCTCTATAACACTAAGGCCCCCTTGCACTACAAGTAACTCAATACGTTTAACGCGAAACATATTACAGGGACAACGGGAATACATGATTTAAATCACCATTCTGTCTCTGTCATTTTTAAATAAACAATTGACAGAAACAGAACGTTTTAAATTCGTTTAGGCTAAACGTATTTTGTGATTTGTGGTGCAAGCGCGCCTATGGTCGTGCGGTCTATGGCCGTATACGGGGCCCCGGTGTGGGCGCGTTCACTGAGGTGGCGAGTTACGAAGGGGCGCGTTCAAATAGTCAGATCAGGACCAGGCCTGTGCCGGACGGCACGTACGTGTTCCACGCGCGCCTCAAAGAGATGTCAGCATCAAATTGAAGGGGCCCGTTAGGGCCGAAGCCTGCCGGGTCAGCGGGATCATCCGAAAGGGTTACCGCTGGCCCGGAACATAAAGGGCTAAGGAAGGACCACAGATGGGTTTTAGTCAGTAATAGTCTGACACTCCCTTCCGCTCCACCCAGAGCGGGAGGAGTTATTTGATGATTTCCGATGGAAAAAAAAGCGCGCATATGAGATACAAAGAAGTAGAATATAAATATACATAAGATTAATAAAAGCGCCTTATCACATTGAACTGATCAAATCATTCTTCAAAAACGCACACTGTCAATGAGCCCGGCAGCTCATCCACACACGGGTCCAATACAACATTATCTTACGTAAACGGGACGTAAATGGAACGTAAACGGGACGCATCCCGCACAGGGGTGTATTATAGTCTGCAAATTGAAATCTCTAAGCGACTGAGCCCATAGGCCGCTCTAATCTTCTAAATAATAGCGTTTGAAACAATAAACCGAGATTTGGGTTGTCATTTTGCTAAAATTACGCACGCCGTTCGCGGAGCTAAGGGATACAGACAATTATTTTATTTTGGCAGTTTTGTTGGTAGGTAAATATTTTGTAACTAAGCTTAAATAGCTTTGTGAATGAGGCTTTCTTTCAGTTTAATGTTTGTTCATAATTTTTTGTTTATTTATTTATGAAATATTTTATTGATCGAAAACAATTTACCTTTAGTTATCATTGCTTCCATGTTATTAAACTTTACCACACACCAGAATTATTTCTTTGAGAGACACTAACTCACAAACCGCAGTCCAGTAAGCCAAGTGCTCGAGAAATGGATAAGCCGGCGATAGTCTATCAGTGATCAATGATGTGTTTTATTAAAAACCTGTTAAAATTTTTGCTTTAGAAAATAAGAAGAAAAAAGAAAGAAAATACATTCATTTGCGTTAAACATGACGCAAAGAAATAACACAAAAAATAACAAGTTGGGGAAAATATGCGTCACATCCACGGAAAATGGCGATCTCACAGCATAATGCTACGATCATATTATGCGAGACATAGCCCCAGCACTGGTATTCAGCGGCAGCGTTGAAGTGTTAAATGTATTCACTTATTTATTTATATAACAACTAGCAGCGTCCCGCGGTTTCACTTGCAGAAGTCTCAATCTCATGGGAATATCGGGACTCAAACTATCTCTATACCAAATTTTATCTAAATAGGTTCAGCGGTTTAAGCGTGAAGAGATAACAGGCAGACAGACACACTTTCGCATTTATAATATTAGTATGGATTGCTTGCTGCACTTAAAAATATTATACCAGTTTTAGGGAATTCCTCCATTACTGAAAACTGGTACAATTTTACTCACAAAAGCACAAAACTTCATGAATAGATATGCTATATTGGATAATACTAGAACACACTAAGGAAATGCATGACTTGATGAAAAGATCCCAGGAGGAATTTCGGATATAGAAATTGGAAATGCACCTTCAAATTTGAACGAACGGAACGTGTGAACGTACTATATCTAGATTTTCGGATACCTACGATCCAACGTATCTCGTCTCCTCCCGCGGGTATTATCCGAAACCGACGTGTATCTGAAATCTTCAGGGTACTGAATTTATTATAATTAGTTTCATTTTTCGTATAATATTATTATATGGTCCAATTTAATTAGCTAGCGAAACTGCAGACGTAGGAATAGAAAATATTTGATGTGTCTTTTTGGGGAGGTCAACGGCCGCTGGGAGTGTTGTTAGTTAAAGTATGGATTGAGAAAATCTGCTTTCTTTTGTTTTATCGTGTTTAAATATTAATATTTCGGTACACAAAAAAACAGATTTTTCAAGCGACTACACTAACAGCACAAAAAAGTTATCAAATTAATTACTTTCTTGTTTTATCATGTGTAGATATTGTCTACGGAGTACCGCTAACTAATTTCACCCTGTATTCAATTTGGTTCAAGAGACGTTTCATTCTCACGATATTATTTTTAGATATACCTATTTGTATTAAATACAATACAATCAACACCTACTTCTCCCATGTGAAAATAATTTCCCAAATAAATAAATTGGGTCTTCATAATCGGATTTACAAAGGACCTAAGTTTTCACTTAGGCTCATTTTTCTTGCCGTGAAAAACTACAGTTTATTCGCCGTGTGTAGGCACGGTTGTCAGTGTTCTATGGATCAATATGGACAGACACGTTTTTTCTACGGCGCGGTTTATACCCCGTACCTTCATTACTCAATCTGTGTAGTTATTCCCTCAAACGACGTCAATCTATATGGTCTTCACATGATCTGACCAAGATTATGTCTGGACTCTAAAATAGACTGTGGCCTCTGAGTTTGTTTCGGCCTTTCTTCTCTGAGTAGTCAGATAGGAAACGTCGAACTCATCTAGTTTTAAATATAGTTGACGTGCAAAAGTGTTTATGCAAACCTACTTACAGAAGTAAAATCATTTGTCATGAAACCGCGCCGGTATAGAGCATTACAGTAAGGGATGATTCTCATTAGAGCGGGCCGTGCCCGGGGCGGGCCGTGTACGTGGCCCGGACGGGGCACGGATTTGAAACGTTACATACATTTTGTATGAAGCAATTTATATTACACAGTGCATGTTCCGTGTCCCATCCGGGCCCGCTCGACGCCACGGTTGTTGCACGGTCCCGGCCCGCCCCCTCCACGTCCGTCGTAATGCAATATTAAATCGTAATATAAATCGTGCAGCACGGACGGGCTCCGGCCCGTCCCCGCCCCGGTCTCGGCCCGCCCCGGGCACGGCCCGCTCTAATGAGAATCATCCCTAACTCGTTAGGTACTGGTTCTAAGCATAACATCATAATTTATTATTATTACTGTTATGCAGCTAACCTCCTTTAACACCGTTAAAAAAAACATGTTTCACCACTCTAAACATAGTACTTCTGTGCAGTGGGGTGAATATTTACCCAACTGTCAACACACTTGTCACCGTGTGGACTTGACAAGTTAAAATGGCGGTTATGAAGCGCGCGCAAAATAAGTCTGCGCGCGGTCGAAATCGGAAATAATCATTTGCCGCTATCTGGACGTTTATTTCAGGTGTCAAAACAGTGTGCTGTGATCCGTGTTTTCCAAAGTAAATAATATCCATCATTACGCCGAAAGTGATTAAAAGCAGGGATATTATAATATTGAAGTCAAACGTCGCGCGCAGACTTACCTTGCGCGCACTCTAACACTCTTTACGTCAACTTCACTGTTATTATGATTGTTTACGTTAGTTGAAGTTTACGCTGGCCTCAATATGGCGGACTTAAATATTAATACATAATGGTCAAAGTTATTAACGGGAATCGATTAATTTTGCGATGAGTTATTATGATAGTGTGGTTAATTGGATCGATGGCATGTTGTAGGGTGGGCGCCATTTTTCTTGTGTCAAGTTTGACATTTATTTAACTTTTTTTCATACGTAAGGAATGACACCATTATTAAACTGGACGTGATCAGCACATTCAAATGTATTCCACTACAGTAATGACGACACTGACAGCTGTAATTAAACATGGTTGTGCTAATCGTGTTCAGTTTCATAACTGAAATTCCCCCTATGTGTGTTACGTCAGAAATTATTGAACTGTACCATTGCTTAGTAAAAAAAAACGGTCAAATGCAAGTCAGACTCGCGTACCGATAAAAAATCCGAAAATCGTAAATTTGTAGGTATGTAACTACAAATTTACGGCTTTCAGATTTTTTCCTTTACTTGTGCTACATTGCTTCTTGGCAAATTTGCTTTTTTTACATCGACTTAGAAGTTTGATTTGTTCACAGCTTCAAGGAACTGTAGACCTGAGTGTAAAATATGCTTTTAATTACAACTCGATACCTCCACGCGTTCCCGAGTTAAAGGGTCTTGACAGACAGACAGACAGACAGACGGACAACGACGTGATTTTATAAGGGTTCTGTTTTTCCTTTTTAGGTTCGGAATCCTAATAAAACCGATCAAGTTTGAGTTGGACTCGCACTTGATCGGGTTCCGTTTCCGTATTACCGTACAAAAGAAAATAGATCAACATGTGATTATTCGTAAAGATTTTTAAAACACGTTTCTTATATGGGGACCTACTTAAAATTTTTACTTTGTATTATTATGATTATTATTTAATGTTATAGCAGCCATAGTAGTACAGGCTGTATTACTGTCTGTACCTATAGATATTGTAATATTGTTCCCATGATCTAGAGCGAAGCTCTATTTAACTTTTAATAGGCAAGTTTAAAACTTGTTAAAAACACACAACAAGTTTAAAACTTGGGAGCAAAAACAAACATTATGGCGTGATAAATGTGTTTTAGATTTGCAAACAATGGCATCGCATTACAGATTCTGAAATATAACAATAATATAATTCTACAACAATAGAACTATTTAGTTTTAAATGGTTTATTCTGTAAATAGGATATCGGAATGACTTTTACATGTCATATTATTTAAAAATATAAACTAGATGAGGTCGGCGTTTCCTAGCTGACTACTCTGAGAAGAAAGGTCGACACAAACTCTGAGGTCACAGTCTCCTACTCTTATAATTGTGTAGTAATTACTTATCATTTATAATAATTACGCCTTCGTGGATCGCTTGAAATGCATGCGATCCATGATAACTTTATGTTCGCCACAAGCAGCCTCGTGGTTTGAAGACAACCAAGCTTTCTGGCAAACAATCTTTGGGAAAGATTTTCACTCCTTCTACAAAATATTTACTCTTTTTACTAGAAAGAAATATATACCTCTGGAATATATAACTCTGGAATATATACCTCTGATATATATATATATATTTATTTCTTGTTTATAGGAGGAGATCTCGCATGTTTATGAAAGGCCGCATTATAATTTCAGTCTCGATCTGTCAAAACTATCTAAAACTCGTTACTGAGATGACATTGTGACTAAATTTTGTTGAACGTTTGTAATTACGTGCCTTCTGGTGGACTTAGGCAGTTTAAGTGACAAAACACAGGCATGCTATAAATATAAAAAAAAACAAATCAGTAATTGGAATTTCAAACAAAAGAACAATAAAAAAATGACGATCCGTATTTCCTTTATTAGCATCGAATGACCACTTATTTAGGCACGTTTTTACTTTCAACCACTGAACTAGAAACTAGGGTCCGATATTTGTACAGGGTCTGACATTGAAGTGGGTTAGGTACAATAAGTACCATCTATTTCGCTTTATCTATGAAACCCTATTTTGTGTCAAAGACTTCGAAGGGTGGAAATTAGCTGGTACTTTTGAAATAATTCTAATATTCGGTGAAATTGAATAGGTACCTATTTTTTTAACAAATAAAAACACGCTGTCCAAACACAAAAACAGCGGTGTAATTGTGTAACACACATAAAATGGCAATCGATCAAAATGCCTTTGATTTTGACAGTTCAGCCATGCTCATTGCGTTATTCGCGTTGTTGAGCAGACGATTTTTTCAAACCTATAGTATAATGGATGTCAAAATGAAGGGCATTGCGATTACCATTTGCGATTACCATGTGCGCTACGCAATAACCTCGCTTGTCCCAAAAAAACCGGTCAAGTTCGAGTTGAACTCGCATGGAGAGGGTTCCATACGATGAATATGTTGCCTACCAAAAACATTTAATGTCAAGAAGATTGCCAAGACTTAAACAACACATTCACTGTTAAAAAGAGATCAGATCGAATGTAGAGCCAAGCGCTTAAATCTAAAAGGCTTAAATCACTAAACCTTAAATCCTGATCAAAATGCGGCTACCCTAAAAAGACGCGAAACCAGTACCCGTCTAAGCATTTGCCTAACGAAAGCAAAAGCCTAAAGTCATTATAACCATGGCTTCAACATTACAACATTGATGTCAGAGTGACAACAACGCAACATTTACTCAACAAATATTACACTTCTATGAATCCCCGAACACGGTGTTCCGGGGAAAATGCAAATATTGGAGAGCAAGTATCGGGGTTCGATGCAAACTAGATTTTGTTATAATATTTGCCGGGCCGACCGAATGTTTGAACTGGGAAATTCGTACGGCGGCGCACACTCGTAAAATAGGTAGGTACAGAAGGCCTAATCGTATAAAGAAAACATGCGCACGCTCACATAAACGCTTAGCGTATGTAAAGCGATCACAAGCGAATGTCAAACAAATGCCTTGCCTTGCCTCGAGTGTGCTTGTTTTCGCTGTAGGTACTGCAAGAACTCAGCACGCTTATGGTACCAGGGCTTTTCAGGATGGGGAATCATCAAATGACCTCTCCCGATCTGGGTGGAGCGGAAGGGAGTGTCAGACTCTTACCAAAACCAACCCGTGTTCCTTCCTTAGCCCTTTATGTTCCGGGCCAGCGGTAACCCTTTCGGACAATCCCGCTGACCTGGCAGGCTTGGCCCTGACGGGCCCCTTCACTTGATGCTGATATCTCTTTAAGGCGCGCGTGGAACATGTACGCGCCGTCCGGCACGGGCCTGGTCCTGATCGGACGCTAAGCTACCCATTACTCTCCGCCCGCAGGCCCGCGCCTGCGGTGGCCGGGAGTCGTCGCGCGGCTCCAGACGCCCAGAACGTCTCCCGCGGCGGCTGGGACGGGAGGCTCTCTCCCTCAGCCATTCCGCCGCCTCCTTCACTAGCAAGCCTGCTTCGCAGAAGGAGGCGACTGCCTTCCACTCCCTCTCGCCACTCCCTCAACCGTATGCTCCACCGTGTCCCCTGGGCGATCCTGGCAATGGGCAAAAACCCGGGCGTTTCCTCCCGCCTGATTATGTGCAGGAACCTCCCGAAACATCCGTGTCCGATGAGGACCTGCGTCGTGCGGTACCGGTGATTTAGCTACAAAAAATGAAACACTTAAAGACTTGCAATTTGATAATTATCATTACAACTAATTATTAAAAAAAAACTCTCTTTTTTTAAACAGGCTTTTAATGAACTAAATAGTAAAAAGTTCCCATAGCCACCTTCCGGATCCATCATCAGATCAGCTCCATGTGATAATAATATTGCATTGTTATTTACATATGCATGCAAGCAACATTTCAACTCAAGCGGAAACCGGGTAGTCAAATTTAACTTACAAGATTTTGATTGTAGACACTGAAACCGGTCGTGAGGAAGGTTTAGGAGTCTTATTCATGATGTCGGAAAAAATCGTGCCGACACGCTTTCATTGCGTGCGTCGCGTAAACCAATAGGGTTATTATAAAAATCCCGGTAGGGTTTGTAGTACGTTCCCGTGGAATATTTTCCGACATCCAGTGGGCGAAGCCGCGGGAAAAAATTACTTTTCTGTTTGCCAGCCAACAGCGTGGAAATTGCGTAATACACCATCAGTAGCAATGGGTTGCATTTTGACAGTTATACAACATACATTGCGTTATTTACGTTGTTGAGCAGACACATTTTTCGAACATATGAAGCAATGGATTCGCAATATCCTTTAAAATTATTCAGATTGAGATTGATAGTGTGTTACGTAATTAGGCTGCAGGACCGATTCTCGAATCTTTCTCTTTCTAAAATATAAAAGAGGCTTACATGACCTAAAGCGCGGTCACTATCGGACTTCATAGAAAAGAAAGAGAAGCGCGATGACACAATGCTGGTAAGTTATTGCAAAATATGAAGCAATTATTTAATTGCACAAAATCTATTGTTTGGACTAAAAAATTAAAACTAGTAAGTATTTTAGTATGTTGCTTGTAGAATAATCTGACAAAAAGTCAGAATGATTGTATGTATTAGTACTGTTTTTATTAAAAAAAAAAGTTTTTAGAGGTATCTCCATGATTTTTTTCTATCGTATCAAATTAGTTGTATTATATTTTCAACACACTATCTACCTAGCATATATCCTGAAGAATATCATATTTTTTTTCTGATTTTGTTTACTGTTGTCGATCATATACTTTTATTGTTTCCAAAACTTGCGTTTTCTGCATTTTGGTCCTGTAAGCCCCTTAACTCGAAAATATAAATAATAAATAACAAATCAAATATTCGTGGAGGTGGGATAAGAAAGTCACGCACGCACACAGACACGCGTGTGTCTGTGTGCGTGCGTGTTTGCTCGTTGAATGGAACCACCGTTGGTATGGGTCGTGGTTGATGGCCTTCTATATTTTTTTATTCTGTGGCGTACAGCAATTGCCGGAATTTACTGATAATCCGATAAATATGTATGTTCAAGGGGTTGAAGTCTAAAATTGACGTGTTTGGTTGTTAAACCAATTTGGGGAAGGTAATAACTGGCTGTGCGAGAGCGGGGTTCAAATTACAGTGAAAGTTGATTGAAAAATGATATTGGCATTTTGATATTTGAACCAGAATATACACAATTCATTAGGGTTCCGTACCCAAAGGGTAGAAACGGGACCCTATTACTAAGACTCCACTGTCCGTTTGTCTGTCTGTCTGTCACCAGGCTGCATCTCATGAATTTAAACCACATGTATGCGTGTGTGAATGTGATAGCTAGACAGTTGAAATTTTCAGAAATAATGTATTTCTGTTGCCGCTATAACAACAAATACTAAAAACAGAATAAAATAAATATTTAAGGGGGCTCCCATACAACAAACGTGTTTTTTTTCGGCGTTTTTGCCTTGGCGTACAAAACATAAATAATTCTATATGTATATAATGTTATAGACTAGTACCTGTATAAAAATAGAATAGATAATTTATTTCTGTAATATGGGTTTACACAAACACTTTTACACGTCAATAATATATAATAATATATCCACTATCGACTGACGTCGGGAGAAGTCCCAGAAGGGTCCAAACTACCCTTGGTGACAGGAACCTCACAACCTTTATTATAATAAAGATTTTTACTAATACACAATCAATAATTCCCAATTTTTATGATTTCATTTATCAAAAAGTCATCAGGACTTGCCAAATCTAATTTTAATATTTTTATCAGTAGTTCCGTATGATAACCACCTGAGTTGAATGCCAGATAGCAAAGTCTTTTTGCACATTATTATCAAATTGAATGCTTTGACTATCGATCGATGTTTTAAAGCCTGTACAAAAGATTACACGTTACTCGCTATAGACAACTACCCTAACATTATTTTCCTGCCCTCATACCAATTCTGGGGTGGACACAGTACGTCTTTTGCTATATAAAATATATTATTCGTAACATTGTTATATTCGCATTTTCAACAGGTAAATTCAAGAATATAATACAAAAAAAAAACGCATTTAAAACACCTCACTGTTTTTTGCGTTGTCTCAGCAAATATATCGCCAGCGGCTGTGGCTCCACCCGCACTCAATACCTTCCCTCCATTCAAATAAAAGAAGATAAATGTAATGTTAACTTTAGATAACAAGATGGCCCAAAAAAAAAAGCAGTCTCTTATCTAATAATTACTATACCTTTCACTGTCACTAGTTAATAAGCAATTTTTAAATATACATATTATAATCTAAACATCATCATTACTTGCCAAATCTTATCATTTCTTCGGCACTATTTTCGTTTTGTTACCAACTACCTTGATAACTTGTTATCATTTTATAGTACACTAGCTTCTTCCCGCGACTTCATCCACGTGAAATTTCTTTCCCCGGCCCACCGCGTTGCATCCCATCACCTGTCCGAGCTATCACTTCGTTTTCGCTTTCGTTCTGACTGTTTTTCTTTCTGCTCGGCTCCTAAGGGTAATAGCGTGGTGTTAAATAGCCTATAGCCTTCTTTAAATTTTCAAATTCGTCGGGTAATATCGTAGATTAGCGCGTTCAAGCAATCAAAGTCTTCAGCGTTATTATTATCTTGTATATAGTAGATAGGTATTATCTTTATCGAATTTTGTTTATCTGAATGATTTACCTTTCTATGTTTGAAGCACTTGCAAATTTGCTTTACACACATGATGATTCGAATGAAATATCTTTCTATTTCATTCGAATCATCATGTGTGTAAATTCAAAATATACATCCTACGGAAATTGTTTACACGCGTTTTGAAACACCTCTAGCTCTTCGTGCGGCCACAGATAACAAATCGCCAGCCGCTATGACCTCACTCCACACCTCTCCTTTCATTTCCTTTGCTAGCTTCGTACACGCACGCTTTATTTATGTATGTGCTATAAATTATTTTAGCACTTCAGGCTCGGTGTTTGTTTTAAACATCATGGTTTGTTAGATTGGCTTGTCCAATGTAGGTCCATAAGTCCTAATAATGAATGTTATTTAATTCATAGTGAACAATTGATATAATCAGCCTATAATATTCCCACTGCTGGGACACAAGCTTCCTCTCTGTGAGAGGAGGGCCGTAATCCACCACGTGTGCCCAGCGGGTTAGTGGATGTCACGTCTTCGAATTTTTGGTTCGAAGACATTCAGAGGCTATCTCACGGTGTTTTCCTTCACGGTTTTGAGAGCAGTGGTAATTAAATTAAATACATAAAGTGCCTGCCAGGGTTCGAATTCACAATATACGACTCTTTAGTCGGGGCTATCACTGGGCCACCACTGTCCATAAAAACAACATCGAACACTTGATTGACAGTCTTGAACTATCTCTGACTTTCAAGCATACGACCTATGTATAAACGTTATCAATTTTAGTTGCAGTCTTGATTTTTATAGTATCTATTTATTGGATTTGTAGACATGACATTCAAAATCGTCCTATGACATTCTTTCAGCTGGGATTTGGGCGATTTGGACCTCTGTTAGTTAGTTCTGTTTTTAACAAAATTATAATTTTTTTAATGCCATAAAATATGAACTTCCAAGTGTAGTTTTCTTTTTACAATGACTTTTTAATTGAATTATTAACTTCTTCCCTTCCTCAAGCCTTTTTTCAAGGTAAACTCGACAAAAAAGATAACACCAACCAAGATAACACCCAAGAGGGTGCTTTGTTATCTTTTTTGTCGTGTTTTATTAGAATTTCGCTATAAAATCCATTTAGGCCTCGTATGGAGAGCTACAAGCAGTTTGAGCGAACTTCGCGATTACATGCGGAGACGTATTTAGGGATGAGAAATTATTTTTGTATTATGAAACGTATAATTTTTCAACATGCTGTTCAAAGAACTACATATTTTTTAATTGTCTTTTTAGTTAACATACTAACGTTGTCGTCGGTAATTAGAACAGTTGAGTTTGGTGGGGCTTACAGACAAGACAATTAAGAAGTGAGGCAAACGTCCAAATATGATACCAATAATAGTATAATTCAAATGATTTAATTGTTCATCTTTTCTAAAAGCCTAAAGCGACATTTTAGTTATTTTAAAGAGTTTATTTTTTCTTCCTAATAAAGTGTGTATTTACGGAAAACTAAAACTAGGTATATAAATACTAATTTAATATTATTATTATTAAAATGGCGGTTTTTATCGTCAGATTGCCATCTTTATTATGTATGTTAGGTAATGGTGCCTAAACAATGTAGTGGTACAGTAATATTGTTGCTCCCATAAATCGTTAAAACAGGTATGCCATAAAAATGTACACGAAGAAACGGAAAAATAAACCTCGCTGTTCCAGAAGTAATAAATATACTCGTATTACCCGATAACAGATAAACTTAGAATAGCCTAACATTTTTATAATATTTTGACAGGTACAATGTGTGAAAACGTTGACCTTTTGGAGACTGAAAAGTGATTACGACATCACAATCTAGGGATATTTCGGTTATTCATGTATTGAAAAGAAAGTATTCATAAAATCTTATAACAGACTTACATCAAAATGTGCAGTATTTTACAATGTACTATGAAATTAAATAATATATATATATATATATATTTTAATACTGGTTCCAACATTTCCCGCAAAATCCGGTGGACTGATAGACAGTGTTATAAAATTTAAGTATGTTATAAGATTTTATAACCAACTGCTTTTCAAAATAGGTATGTTGATGTGTGTACTTTAAACTTTCCAGCCTGCCCGGTTGAATTTCAATTTAAACATATTAACCCCATAGTAGTAATAAAAGCTTTTAAGCAAATTAAAATCAAATTGACCGAAGATCTTTGGGGAATGTCCATTAAAGTCTGTACCTCTATAATTGAGACTATTTCACCTTACTTAGCCTTAGTATTTAATTCGTGTGTTGATCAAGGAGTCTTTCCCGATTTAATGAAATACAGTAAGGTAATACCACTTTACAAATCCGGGGACAGTAAGGACACCAATAATTATAGACCCGTATCCGTTTTGCCGGTTTTCAGCAAGGTGTTTGAAAAGATAATGCTTAATCAAATGCTCAATCATTTTAACACGAATAAAATCTTACACGATCAACAGTATGGTTTCACCAAAGGACGTTGTACGACCGACGCTGGTGTAACTTTATTAAAACACATTTTTAACGCGTGGGAAGAGGCCCAAGACGCCATAGGAATCTTTTGTGACCTCTCCAAGGCATTTGATTGCGTCGATCACGAAACCTTGCTTTTGAAACTTGAGCATTACGGACTTGGAAAACTTGCGCTCAGTTTAGTTAGTTCTTATTTAAATGATAGACAACAGCAAGTTCAAATAAATGGTGTCAATTCGAATGGTTTAACCGTAAAAATGGGTGTGCCACAAGGCTCGATATTGGGTCCTTTCCTCTTTTTAGTGTATGTTAATGATCTACTCCATTTATTAAAAAATCAACCACAAATGGTGTTATTTGCTGATGACACTTCCTTAATTTTTAAGGTAAATAGACGTGCTACAAATTTTGACGATGTAAATAACGCCCTACTGCAGGTCCAAAATTGGTTCACTGCTAATAATTTAGTATTAAATGGAAAAAAAACTAAGTGCATAAGATTTTCTTTACCAAATGTCAAGAGTAGTGATTGTGAGATAATATTGAATCAAGAGAAACTAGAATTCGTCGATGAAACTGTTTTCCTGGGGATCACGCTCGACTCAAGGCTAAAATGGGGTCCTCATTTAACATCTCTTGCAGGACGGCTAAGTTCAGCAGCTTATGCTGTCAGAAAAATCCGTCAATTTACTGATGTAGATACCGCGAGACTAGTCTACTTTAGTTACTTTCATAGTATCATGTCTTACGGTATTTTACTTTGGGGACGGGCTGCAGACATCGATTCTATTTTTATTCTGCAGAAAAGAGCTATCAGAGCCATTTATATTCTCCGCAGGCGCGATTCTCTAAGGGAACTGTTTAAGGAAATTAACATCATGACGGTGCCTTGTTAATATATCTACGAAAATATCATGTATGTAAGAAAAAACTTACATCTTTTTAGTAAAAGAGGTGAAAGACATAATTATAGTACTAGAAATAGGGACCTATTAGTTCAACCAGGTTTCAGACTGGCTAAAGTAGACTCATCTTTTATGGGGTACTGTTTAAAATGTTATAATAAAATACCTCCCCACATTCTTGAAATGAATGAGACAAAATTCAAGTCTTGTATAAAACGCACACTATGCAGTCAGGCATATTATAAGTTAGGGGATTACATCGCTGATAAAAATGCCTGGCTCAAGGCTGGTCCTGCTCCACAACCACAACTAATTGATTAACACTTGAAGATTCTGTTGGAGCTGCTGAAGATTGTAAGACTATCTTTGCATTGTATAAACTCAATTTCCTTGTATTGTATAATTGCATAGCACAGATGTGAGTTCTATGTATATACTATACACTATGTACCATTTATCGGGTAATGTGTCTTTCATTGACTTGAATGTGCCCTGGCGGCTGATAGTATGTCATGCTCACACAAATGTCTCGCTGACGGTGGCGTGTGTGTTGGATCATTTAGCTCCCTTCAAAATGGTTGAGCTGAATGGTGCCGATCTATGCGTCATGTTCGTGAACGGGCGCCGTCAGTTGGGGCTGGTCATCACTTAGCTGCCTCGGCTTATTTTTAATTATTTTAATATTGAATTGTTGTTTTCTTACCATTAGCTGTACTCTGGACACTTTTAACGCGTACGTCTTTTTTACATCGTTCTCACATATAATTATAAATTCACATTATTGATGTAACTAATATTTTTGTAAAACTATAATTTAAAAGAGTGTCCATGGAGTTTCTTGCCCGTTCTTCTCCATAGGTACCTACGCTTTGGAATGGGCAACTAGCTTCATATTTTCTGACTGACCGACTTTTTGACAATTCAAAAGTGCCTGTAAATGGTTTAATTGAAATAAATGTTTTGAGTTTGAGTTTGAGTTTGAAAGTACCTTGTAATTATTACCTTCTTTAAAAATGTAATACTACTTTAATTTTGTTTTATTTTCGAAAAGTTTGTCCGCCTATTGTTTCCTGTTGGCGTCGTTTCAAGCCAAATGGATTAATATTAAGAGGACAGGATAGAATTTTCTGTGCGCCCAAGAAGAAAGCCTAAAAAAAAAACCGTAAGAAAAATGATTCTCGGAGATTTTTAATCCATTAGGCATCCGCGGTGGAAAATGTTTTCGTACCTTTTTAACCGACTTAAAAAAAAGGAGGAGGTTATCAATTCGTCACGTATTTTTTTTTATGTATGTACACCGATTACTCCGTCAAGTGTGGACCGATTTAAAAAAATATTTTTTGTTTGAAAGGGTATACTCTCGAAGTGGTCCCATTGTTATCAAGTTGGAATCTGATGAGAGGATCCCATGGAAATCGAGGGAAACCCTCTAGGCAAACCTATAGCGATTTGGGTATTTTTTATAGTAACTCGTGCATTTGCCCTCGGAAAGCACCATTTGGTGAAGTGGAGCCGATGATGAACACCACATATGGCCACCGGAACTACTCAATGATAAGTATTTCACGAGTTGCGATTCGATTACTTTAATATGGTTGGTAAGCAATTTATACTCGTCAAAATACGAATAGTGAAATGGAGCTGATGTTGAAATACCAGGTGAACTTCTCAGCAATTAACGTCCCTGCATCGGGAAAAGCAATAATTTTTAAAAGGAGATGAGCAAGTTGCTACTAAGCTATTGTAACTTGGATAAATTATAAGCAGACCCACTAAAAAGTGAGAAACCTATCACATATCTCCGCTACGAATGTCCTATCCGCTGTGGTGGAAATAACCTGCCAGCTTCGCAGCACATCTCCTCTCGTCTCCTCTCCTTTCCGCTTTGGTGGATACCGGGCCTTAAGTCTTATGTAATAGACAGCTAGAATGATATTGAGTTCTAAAAGATAGCTGCTTTAGAACTAAGTTTTGCCTGAAACTATCGATGTAGAAAAACTTCGAAAAATTATAACCAGCCTCCTTCTGAAGGCAGTCGGGTCAAAAGTGATAAGACAGTAATAGAAGCTTTAAGGCTTCTGCAAACAGGCGCGACACGCGATATAATCGCGCGCGACACAAAGGCACCGTTCGTTGCGCGACTTGCGGTGCCTTTGTGTCGCGCGCGATTTTATCGCGTAATCGATTCCTAGATTTATACTCGATATAAGGAATAGGAAATATATATTATTGAATCCAATAGCGTATCAAAGACCAGGGTATTAAAAAGGTCGCGAATGGTTTTTGAAGGCGTTGAAAGCTGGCGTTTTCACAAAGAATATGGTGATATTGAGGCGGGTCCAATACTATGGAGGACGGAATATTATGAGAATTGTGGGGAACGAAGGTAATCGATGTTCTTATGTGAATCAGATATTATAGAATATTTTTCTTGCATTGACCCTTTATTTTTGGGAAAAATCTTTTTACGATTAAGAAGTTAAGTAGGCTACCCCTCAATTTAATTGTTGGCTAACTACGTACGCTGTAGATACCCTTTACCTACGTTCTAACTGTGCCAACTTTCAAATATTTTTTACAACTTTGAAGTTTCTTTGGGTTTTCTTTTGTGTTGTATACCTGCTATAAGGTAATAATTTCTTAAGAGGACTTGCGGATGGAGAGACTTGAAAAAGCCTAAGTAAAAGTCATAATTCGAGGTTTGGCTCTCGCCTCTTTCCTCCTTCAATATTTATTTATTTATAAAACATTTTGTAGACTTAACAGGTCAATCCAAGGCGTCTACAAACAAGTTACATTTAGTAATAAACGCGTATAATTTAACCAACCAATTTAAAAGATATTTCATAAACTGAATAAGAATTATCTAAACTGTGTCCCTATGTTTTTCTTTTTTCATTAATAGTTGTCAAATTTGTACACTAGGCCTCGGTTGACAGTGGTTTAAATCGGCATTTTTTGAGGGTTCTAGCGCTTATAAAAGTAATGTATCATCAAAAACGAAATCATAGGGACATACATACAAGTAGTTAATATTTATTATTCTGTAAAAAAATCATTGCTTTATGGTCATTAACCAGAAAGAAAACAGGCAAGAGCGTGTCTTTAGAGAAATGACCACCCGTATTTCCTCTTAAACATTGTGGTGCAATTTTATAGACACAACAAGCTATATTGTGCCCGATGGGACTTTCATTCGCAAAAATTACGAACGATGTTTTTACGCCAGTAAAGGAATGAATTTAAGATTTTTATTAAGAAAGTAGATAAACATCCTTATGCCTATATAAAGTTACAAACTTATAATAAAGTCGTAAGTTTCCGCTCAGTAAGACGACGACAGGGCATAACAAGAACATAATAATTACTTGCGCCGCTGTTGCGATGCAGTGCTCGCTATAAATTGTAAGGGGATTTCTTGCCATAACATTGTCGTCGCTACAAGTTCTACTGCGAGTTAAAAGTGAAATACTAGAACTGTAATAGTGTTTCATTGCTGTGTAGGTACTTTGGGATTTGCGATTTTAGTCACCTGCCGCTTAGCCGAATTGATTTAGACAGTCGATTTTCGCCCTGTGGCGAAAATCATTTCGGCTAGGTGCGGCTTTAGTCACCTGTGTTAAACTCGCATTCAGGAAGGTACCAATTTTCTCATTTTAGTTGAACATATTGATTGGAAAAGGACAAGGAAGGTCATTGCATAGCAATGGGACTATACAGGCTAGATTGAGAGAGAGAGATAGATAGATAATAAATTGTACCTAAGTAGGTACAATTTATTATTACTAGCAATCTATCTCTGTTATATCTCTTATATCATTTATCTTTCTTTTTTTATTGTCGCGGTAAGTACTTACCGCAAAAAAGGAAAATATTAAATTAATATTAAAATATCGCATCAACTATGAAAATAGCGCGTATAGTTTTCATTAAGTAGCGAGTGTAAAGTAGGTATACAGTTAGAATAAAAAAAAATGAGATAATTTTCAAGATATGGAACAAAAAAATGAATATCGTAACTTAACAAAGTTCAGATTCCATTGCAACCAAAAACTTATTAGGATCTTTTTGTTACAAGTGGTCACTCAAAAATCAACTTAGAATACCTACATTTCTCTAAAGTAGATAAATAAGATGGAATGTAAATTATCTGATATTATGAACATTGCTATAGGTAGGTAATTATGTTATTTCAAGAATATCACCCGAAGCTAATAATGCGCATATGAAATAAAACAGGGAAAGTACCTACTCAAGGAGGGTACCTAGTACTTACCCCGAATAGCCAATAAAATATACAGGTACACCTAAATACAGGAATAGAACACCTATTTTTATGCGAAGAATACGTAAAAACCCAACGTTCTGGCACTCCCAGTGCCGACTCGCCGTCTATACAGCCAGCAACAAAAACATAAAATCTTATTGTACTCATGTCCGTCCTTCCCATTAAATATTACTATGGCAGCGTGGCCCGACGTCTTCAACCTGTCACTGGCATGCTGACGTTACATGCCCTGAATAAAACATTACAGGGTTAACGAGTGCAGAATAGTTGGGGTTTTAATAGCCTAGAAAGTGAACCATCGTAACATTTTTTAGATTTGTACGCTAGTGTATGCTTGTTTTCTTTCACAATGGTTTATTAAATTAATTAATTATAATTGAAGAAAAATCTTAGAGAATAAAAAGCAAATAAAATATCAAAGGTCAAGCAAGACTATCTTGTGTACATCCAAGCCATCTTCTCCATCCATCTTTTTTGTTAAGAAGATTTTCACAAACACATTATACTTTATAGAGCAGTGGTGGCCAAGTGGTAACGACCGCGATAATATTCCCACTGCTGGGACACAGGCCTCTTCTCTGTAAGAGGGAGTGGGCCGTAATCCACGACGCGGGCCCAGTGCGGGTTGGTAGATGACACGTGTCTTTGAATTTTTGGTTATAGGACATGTTGGTTTCCTCACGATGTTTTCCTTCACCGTTTTGAGAGCAGTGGTGATGAAATAATTTACACAAAGTAAAGCACCTGTCTGGATTCGAGCCTACGACCTAAAACTCGTAAGTTGCGGTCTTTACCACTGGTCCACCACTGCTCCTGATTTATGTTTACGAATTGTCAAAGTATACCTACTGGCTGAAGTTGTTAAAATGTCGTCATTTTCTCAGTCTATGCAATGTCTGAAGCAACCTTATGACTTACTTGTACAGTACATATACAAGTACTGCCTTAGAGGTTTTTTGAGTTCAATTGATTCTTCGTATTTAACCTCCAGAGATCGTTTAAAGCTATCCAGTAAACGTCGCAAACTAAAAGACGAGCTGTATTTACAAACTCCCACAGATACTCCAGCGTATTTTTCTAAAATAAACTTTATTCTTGGTCGACGTGTCTCCGGTAGTTATTCTTATCCTTTAAAATCGTCTGTAGAGGCAAACATTGTTGTAGTACAAAATGTCGTTGTTTGAGAAATCTGAAAATGTTGTCCTTTCGGGATAATACAGCGTTTATCTTGGTAGAATGATGTCTAGACCATATTGTGGTGCATTGAAATATCTCTAAATACAACTTTATTGGAGCTTAAATCTAACTTATTCTCATGTTGCTTATCTTGAAAATTATGACAGTTTTAAAATAGTTCAGAATACTTCAGGGAGAATACATAATTCTCATATATGTACGTAGTCGACTAGAGTCAAAGACAGAAAGATGGAAAGTAGTTTTGAAGATTAGAAGAGAATTTGTTTAATGTGCAGTTACTTTAAATTTAACAAATTCTCTTTAAATTATTATAGTTTTTCTTTTCGTGTTTGACAATTTCATAGCAAACGACACCAACCGATCTGTTCTCTAGAAATCTCACAGAAAATTGAAAAATTAGGTGAGTGAGCTTGAAGTGAGCTGTCAATAGTGTAAATTCCTAGCGTCGAGTGAAATTACAGCAGCAATAGACCGGCATTACGGCTTTTCCAAGTATTTCAACTAGACGAAAAATGCAAAGCTTTTGCTCAAAATATTAAACACGGTAAGTATTACCAAGCGAAGTTATTCAAAACAAAAGAATGCAAAATACGTTTAAAAGTCTCATTTTGACATTACATATAATCCCAAATGACAAATAAACAGCTGTTACACCCCAAATCACTCAAAACCCACATCGACTCCTTTATTTAATTCAAGTCAACCAAACCCGTTGAAAACCAAGTCTATTACACCATATTTCAACCCTTAACCATAATCTCTATATAACATTATTCACAATTCGCCATTTATAAGCGTTCATACTAAAATATATTCCGGTCTGAAAACGGTAGTCCACGAAAGGGGACCGTCATTATTTTGCGGTGTAATAAAAATGCCATCGGGGATGCTTGATATTTTTTATAATGCCGTATAGCGGTGGCCTTGTTCCACCTGGGGCAAGAGTAGATATGTTACAGAGACTTATGAAATTCGCACTGTCAACGGTACATGAATACAATTTAGCGTATGAATGTAGATGTTTCTTGACTTCAAAAGATGATACTGCATGCTCCGGAGATATTATAAATGTAACACCTTTCTTTATTGCGGATTGGGCCTGCTCTTGACCTCTATATCGCCTGATGGAAAGCGATGGATGAGGTCTACGATGGAACGAGCGTACCCAGAAGATGCCTGTTCACTCTTGCTTTGGGAACACAGATGCTGGCAGTTCCACACTTCTTAAGTTAGCTCCAAGAATGGATATCAAATAAAATGCCTAAGAATCTTGGTAATGTAACATCCACGTAGCTGTGCTATGTGGAGTAGTACCTATCACAGTGCAACTGCCTATAGTATATTTTGATTATCCAGTCTGTGTAAATACTATCATGCCTTGGGTCTGTGTTCATGACGTTGGCAAAATCATCTAAACTTTGAAACAGTTTCATATTTTGTACTACCGTAAAATACCAATATCTGCATTGCTGATCGCAGCGTAATCGTATGAATTATTTAGGAACTCTGTCGAATATCTACTCTTGTACTTGCGGTTCGTGACTTTGTACTGAACGGCAAACTGGTGGATGAAATAATATAAATTGTTTGGGGTTGGCTATTTTATGCGCAACCAAGCTAGGCAATACAGCTTTGAACTATCTTAAGGCTATTGTGGCAAATCGGTATTTTTACATAGATTAAGTAGATGTGTTTTGAATGTGTTTTTTAGAACTTATTTTTGATTGTGTTGCGGGTAAAGTTATTGTCAACGCGTTTGTGTTACGTTAATTTTGAAACAAATATAGTCGGCCAGGATGAGCTGGGCTCCTACACCAAGAACTGGGCCTTATTAGCTTTAAAGACAGAGAGAAGTGGAAAGAGAGTAGGGAGGCCTGTGCCCTGCTGTGGGAAATCACACACTTTTAATAATAATAGTCTGCCAGAATTAATTTCGGCCATGATGGCCAGTCTCAGCGGAGAATAGCCGTTGGCGCGGGAGATATAATAGTGTTTTGAACATAGGCTACTTTATAAAAATGGACTACAGGAGGTTGTAAATTTGGCTATTGGTTCTGACACAGAGCTCAAAGAAACGCTCAATTAGTAAGTTCAAACAAAAATATGGAATTCTGTATGCAAATCATATGTGGCAAGCGAGCAGAATATTATATTGAAGTTAGACGTGACCGCATTCTAAAAGAAGTTGTTAACATCAATCTTAAGTTAGCGTAACAAAAGATTCCACTTAGTGCAGAGTATCTCTTCAACAGAGAAGCGTGTGAAAAAAAAAATCAGGTGCTCCTAAGGGATTATTTGATTACTTTTTTAAGAGAAATCAGTGGTAGTTTTAAAATTAGTCAAGCATTATTTTTTTTTTTAATTAGTCAATAAAGGCTCCTGCAAACAGGCGAGACGCGCAACGCGAATCGCGCGCGACACTAAGGCACCGCTCGTTGCGCGACTTGCGGTGCCTTTGTGTCGCGTGTCGTGTCGCGCCTGTTTGAAGGAGCCTTAAAACGTTATAGCAGTTCCAACATTTGGGTCACTAGAATTTTAAATGATTATCTTGTGCGTCACAGCTGAAGTGGAAAAATGTCAACTAACTTTTGGAAGCCACTGTACACAAATTTGAGGAATCCTGGACTTATAGTAAACTAGCAACCGCCCGTGGTTTCACCCGTATAAGTGTCGATTTCATGTGAATATTGGGATAAAAACTATCCTATGTCCTTTCCCGGGACTCAAACTATCTCTATACCAAATTTCATCTAAATCGGTTCAGCGGTTAAAGCGTGAAGAGGTAACAGACAGACAGACACACTTTCGCATTTATAATATTAGTATGGATTTAAGTCTGAAATTTCCAACTCGTCTTGAACAACCGTGACGATCAATGTTCGCACCTTCTCTATGTATATGAGAGAGAGGCCCTTGACCTGCTGTGGGACAGCAATCATCATCATCATAATTTCAGCCGAAAAACGTCCACTGCAAGCACCTCCACCAAGCACCTCCACTTCGACCGGTTCTGTGCTTCTTCTGTGCGTAGGACAGTAATAGACTGGTATTATTATAATATTCTGAATTCGGGCAATCCTTGGGGAAAAAGAAAAAAAAAGCAGTAATAGACGCCTTTCGACCGAAATGAAAATGATGACCTTAAAAACTGATAATGTTGACGATAGAATGTTTTCCATAAATGAGTTTTTACTTGGTTAATAGACCGCTGCAGACACAATTTGTCGAAGTGGGGGATCACCACAGATATCCGAGGGATCACTGACCCATCCAACACCCAGTGCGAGTGCGGTGCTTCTGATCAGATCATGTCCCACTTGCTGGAGTGTCCTGAGTGCTCGTTCACTTGCACCTTGGATGACCTAAAGAATGCCACTGAAGCCGCGATCAACATGGCCGCCTACTGCCTACTGCCCGGACATACATTAAAAAAAACATCCGAATTGAGAACCTCCTCCATTTTTTAAGTCTGTTAAAAAGGATGATCTACCGTCTGACCTTTAAAGCCCTTAAAAATGAACTCCATGACACTAATGTGACCTCATTCTGCCGACACGGCACACAATATATTCAATTTCGGTATCGTTTGCAACCTTAATAGGTATTAAAATATTTATTCCAAAAATATCTGATTTTCACTGTGATCAGGGTTTGAAATCTAGCCGCCATATTGGTTGAAGTGCTATGATGGAGTCTAATTCAGTCGATTTGAAATGTATTTTTGAATTCTTTGCTGTATTTGGAATGGGTGTGGAATTTTTGATAGTCCTTAGTGTCAAATCCAAATATGGTATCGTCTCGATAGCCTAAATAAATTGGCTTAGTATTAAGTATTAATGTACTATTACGCGTTTACTCATAGTTGTTATTAGATATTTTTTATATCAGTTTTATTATAAATTTTAATGCCTTGGAATATAAAATGATGGCCTGAAACACAGGTTTGAATAAACGGGTCGCTACCTAACATTCTAATTAAGAACCAACATTACTTGCACCTGTAATAAAATATTAATTTAGTTCCAGTTTATTTTTAGGCGCCATTTATTGTATTGGCTAAATGCACACTTTTTGTAAACGGTTTCATTGAATATTACTATTATTTTCTTTTATTTCATTTAAATACTTATAAATTACATTTTAAAATATTTTTATAAACAAAAAGATTAAAAAAGAACGTAAAAATAGTAGCCTACCGGTCTCGGGAACAGGGTCCAGGCTAGGGTCAGGGGTCCAGAGAGAGCCTACCACTAATTATTACTATTACTGCACCAGAATGATAAGTTAATTTTATTCATGATAGTAAATCATAAAAAAATAAAATCCATACTAATATTATAAATCTATACTTACTAATATTATAAAGAGTTTGTTTGTTTGGTTGAACGTGCTAATCTCTGGAACGGATATTCGGATTTGAAAAATTGTTTTTGCATTTGATAGCCCAATTCTTGAGGAAGGCTACTTAACTTCACGCTATGACCTTTAGGAGCCGAGTAAAAAGAAAAAAGGTCAGAAAGAACGCTAAGCAAAAACGAAGTACATAATAGCGCGGGCAGGCGATGCGATGCGACGGGGTGGGTCGGAGTAACAAGAAATTTCACGCGGACGAAATCGCGGGCAGAAGCTAGTTCTAAAATAACTCTGGCTGTGTCTGTATGTTGCCTGTTCACGCCTAAACCACTGAACGGATTTCGATAAAATTCGGCAGAGAGATATATTGCATCCCGGGGAAGGACATAGGATAGTTTTTATCGACATACCTCGCGGGCGAAGCCGCGGGCGGAAGCTAGTCTAGTATAATAATTAATACTGTAACGAAACATCGGTGTTTAAACAATAATTAGATATTCACGTAACGTGCGGGAATTAGAGCCATTTCGCCACAACCGAAAACACGAATCCGTTTGTCTCAATTTCACCTTACATACAAGGAAAATGAACTGAACGTTTACTTTTACAACATCTAAAAGTTCCCTCGTAAACTTGTAAGCAAGAACAATAAATGCTAATTTTCTAACGTAAAATAACTTTGTTCGTCGCTCGTCAAGTCAAACAGCATCCTGTAGATATAAGAAGTTTGGAAGTACATACATATTATGTACTAAATGAATAACTTTTCAGCATTTTGTTCAACGTGCTGGAGAATTTTGTCTTAGAAGTTTTCTGAAACGGCCGAAGCTAATTTTCGTGTTTATAGACTGGGGTTAAGTCATAAGAAAATAACTTAATCTTATGATATCACTTTTTCACTCCGGAAGCAAACAATTATAAGGTATAGACAGTTTCGGGTAGCTTGATGTGCTGGCCCTGTACCTTATCATGACGAAAATTAGTTTAACGATCTTTGCAATAAATAATATTTTTATCATAAGGGTTTTCTTAAGAGAGAAGCGCCAGGGTGTCCCGCGAAAAACGTAAGAAAATGTTGTATGTTGAACAAAATATTATATGATATCTTTCGCGACTGTGACAAGTATGTATTTACAGAACTATTATTATAACAATTAATATCATCAATACAACCTTTACGTTCATTTTATAATCCATAAATTATCAATCAATAAGATTGATATTTTATGGAAATATTTAGATCAAAATACAATCTTCTAATTTGCATAAAAATATGAATTGAAACTTTGAATTTTGCGGGCTACATTATTATAGTAGTAGACAGCTTGTTAATCAAGGATTTAGATAAATTAACCGCTTAGTCACCGATAATGAGACATAATCGATTTTAAATTGTAATGGGCCGATATCGTACCACGCCGGGTTTGAGCGACCAATAATTCAATGAGCGACATTAACCACTGAAATCATATGAATTATATCAGCGGTCGTTTGACGTGTTAATAGAAATAATAATTACTTTCAAGTAATATAGAACACACAGTGATGATATCCTCTTTAAAAAGTGTAGTATCTACTTACATGAGCAAAAACTAAGTACTCAAAATAAGATGGCGTATCTAATAACAGCGGATTAACCTTGATTCGTTATGTAGCAAATAGGTACAGACCAATTCAAATTATAATGGCGGCTCGAAACACGGGGCGAGTCGCTGCGCAGAAACAAATTCACCTGTCAGCGGGGGTGAGGGGTGACGTACTGCGTAAAGAGTAGCGCACTTCAGAGCTGCCATAAAGTTTGAACCGAGCTGTACGTATGTACCGACAAAGGTACCTTTTGTACTTCGTCACAAAAATATAACTTCACTTGATCGTGACTTGTAATAGTAGGGACAAAGGTTATGAGTCTCAGGTTACGGGTAGGTGCTTACTTTTCAAACGTTTTGTTACATCGCTCCATTGAGAGCTGTAACAAAAACTTTATGGGACTGCCTTCTTTATTATGTATTTAGGTATGTTTTATTATAAATTTATGATATCACTGAGCTGTGGGCATCTTAGGGACTTATTTATGTTTGTAAATTTACTGTTTGCTTAGTATTCGTACTAGATAACACAGTCTTAGGGGCTATAATCGCTATAGTTATTATTCCTTTAGCAGTGCGAAAAATGGGCGTAACATGTTGAAAATGTCCACATTACTGCCCATCCTCTTGACAAAAACCTTTGTTAGGTCTCCACCTAACAAAGGTTTTTAAGGTTTAGGAGCTCTTCATTATCTACCGGCCAAGTGCGAGTCGGATTCGCACACGAACGCATCCGTACCTGGCAAAACACACCGAAAGAAACTCGTTTTTTGGTTGGACCCTACCCTTTAATTATATACTGTTAGGTGCACCGCACTATTACTCCATTGTCTATGACAGTTGCTCATTCTCTTTGGTCTCACCGCGCCGTCCCGCGTACACGTAATGTACTTTAAGTCTAATAAATATTAACTGCAAGCCTGTGACGGAGTCTTATTTATAGCCAAGACCTGCACACCAGCCCTGGCTGCAACACCTGGATCTACTCCACAACCCAATATGGTGTCAGAAGTGGTGCTATCATCAAGAATAGATACGAAGCCAAACCACACCACACGACAAGATGGCGGAAGACAAAAAGACTGAAGACAAGTCCGAATCTGCACGTAGATTGCCTGCAAGTCAGTTACAGCCTCTAAACATCAATGCTAGTAACATGCCATTAGAGTGGAAAAATTGGATTACTCAATTAAAAATCTACTTCAGAGCTAACTTATTGGAAGAGTGCAATGACGCCAGAAAAGTAGCCATATTACTTCATTTTATCGGCAGAGATGCGCTCAACATATTTTATTCCTTTGGGCTAGACATAGACACAGTGAAGTTCGCAGACTTAGTGAAAAAGTATGAAGAACACTTCCTCCCTCAAATAAACATCACCATGGAGAGACACAAGCTGTTCAACAGGTGTCAAGGAGAGCAGGAACCGATCGACCAATATGTCACGGATTTGAAAAACATAGCAAATCAATGCGAATTTGGAACCTTGTACGATGGTATCCTGAGAGACATCTTCAGCTGGAATTTGAATTCAAAAAATCAGTTCATAAAAGAAAGAATTCTTCAAGAAAAACCTAGTACATTGGATGCAGCTATACAGCTAGCCAAGAGTCAGGAAGCTTCGAAGATACAAGCAAAGTTACTAGAGAACACACCATCAGGACATGTCATCGCAGAAGTCAGCTCAAGACGGACAAAAGAAAAGTCTAACTTTAAGCAAGGCAGAGCAAGATCACACTCCACCAACAAGAAGCCAACTTGTGGTAAATGCGGACAAATTCATCGATTCAAGTGCCCAGCGAGAGGCGTGAAGTGCAAAAAATGTGTCAAAATGAACCATTTTGCTTCAGTTTGTAGGGCTGTTCCCGTCCAACTCATTGCCAGTGAACAACAAAACAAGGAAGGTGACAATCTCTTTGTAGGGTCTATACATATAAACACAGTAAATTCTAAATCTTGGAAGATAGATTTACTCATAAATAATAAACATGTAAACTGTATTTTAGATTCAGGGGCAGACACTAACATTTTATCATACGACACATTCAAAAAGATAGACATTCCACATGACTTACTTCACAAAAGTTCACAAACACTCTCTACTTTTAGTGGTGAAATTATTCCCACAGTCGGTCAGTGTCAGTTGACTGTCAAACACAATGGCAGTGACAAAGATGTTCTTTTTCATATTGTTGATTTGAATTGTCAAAACATTATAGGACGCGACACGTGCACGACGCTCAACATACTTAAGAGGGTCTACAAGGTAGGGTTTACACCTCAACTTCCACAGGAATTGACAACCGGAATAGGTTGCATTAAAGATGTCACAGTCGACCTTAAGCTGAAGGCAGACGTCACTCCAGTCATTGCAGCATGTAGACGCATCCCTTTTCAACTTTGTGAGCCACTAAAAGAGGAACTACAACAGCTGGAACAGCAGAGCATTTTAATTTTTTAAAGAAGGGAGATGTTAGGTGCACCGCACTATTACTCCATTGTCTATGACAGTTGCTCATTCTCTTTGGTCTCACCGCGCCGTCCCGCGTACACGTAATGTACTTTAAGTCTAATAAATATTAACTGCAAGCCTGTGACGGAGTCTTATTTATAGCCAAGACCTGCACACCAGCCCTGGCTGCAACACCTGGATCTACTCCACAACCCAATATATACTTCACTCATACCCTTTAATTTTATTAACTTTATTTTATTTTTATTTGTTGTTACACCGGTAGTAATAACAATAAAACTGGCTCTGAATCCATATTATCTCAAAATCTACAACTTGATAAGCTTAAATAAATTGCCTGTCAGAACGAAAAAAGTAGCAATGCCCAAATAAAATGGAAGACCATGGCTGTCATCAACAAAATGGCGACTGTAAGCCGGAACTAGTAAATTCTTGTATAAAAAAGCAGATGGTAAGCTGGGCACTAGGCGGGGAATCTTCTTTGACTTAAACGGGAATTACTGCCCATACAGTGTGACAGAATTGTTTGTACCCATTTTTATATGGGCAAAGTTTTGAGGTTATTTAAGCGGATTAAAATATGGGAGCGTCAAAGATATTGTAAACGATGTTTAGCACTTTTTGTGTAAGAATTCGTTATGGATAAACGATTTTTTTTTAACAAGCTGTGTGCCCATGGGTATTCCATACATACTTTCATTCCCCTTTTTAACTCCTTTTAGGAATGTTTAAAAAAAAAAAACTTTTGTACTTATTTCATTATTTATGGAACTCTTGTGCATTTCATGCGTTTATAATAGTTTCATGCTGAGTAGACAGTAACTGTCTACTCATCAGTTTGGGCTGTGCATTGTCTGTCAGTGAATAAGAGTGTCGAAATATACGTTTTTGCGGCATAAACGGCCGCATCTTTTTTTTATGTTAACTTAGAAGTTTGATATTTTCACAGATTCAAGGGGCTGTTGACTAGGTTTTAATTTCAACTCGATACCTCAACGCGTTCTCGAGATAAAGAGTCTTGACAGACAGACAGATGGACAACAAAGTGATCCTATAAGGGTTCCGTTTTTCCCTTTTGAGGCACGGAACCCTAAAAATGACTGATTTTAAGATTGTTTAACCCCCGACAAAAAACAGAGGATTGTTATAAGTTTTATTATTTTAAAATTCATCTATGAAGTTGCTTCACAATTTTTATTTAAGGCTACGCCGCGCGCCGCTCGTTGCGCTATAATCACTAAAACGGATAATAGTGGCCACTATTATCCGTTTTAGTGATTATAATAAAACTAAACAATGTAAAACTACCCTTTATAATCATTTTACCGTATAATCTTGTGTAGCAGAACTTAACGGGCTTATTTTCTACATTTTCATTCTAAAATAAAAGAAATTACCAAAGGAACGATGAGGGCGCACTGCGCGGTCGGTGTTCAGTCGGTGCCTTCTTAACGGAATTGCAGTATTTCATATTGAAAATGTTTCTGAATGGGTTTTGTCAATTCATTATCAATCTACACAGAGGTGAAACGTCTTTTTCCCTTGGGTTACAATCCATTCACAGTTGTTTTACCTGTGACAGCAGCAAACTAATAGAAAGAAAGAAGGAAAAGAAAGAAAGAAAAAGTATTGCGACTCGTACAGGAAGATCACAAACTAAACTAAACACAGCAACCATCATCATCATCTGCCTAGCCTTTTCCCAACTACGTTGGGGTTGGCTTCCAGTCTGACCGGATGCAGCTGAATACCAGTACATATTTTTACATGGAGCAACTGCCTGTCTGACCTCCACAACCCAGTTACTGGGTAATACGATACCCCTTGGTAAGATTGGTTGTCAGAGTTTAGCAACCAATAGCAACCATATTATGACGAAAATAAAGATTACTGTGACTTTGACACACTTGTCAGTAGCAGCAACACAGATATAAATAGAACTAGATAACGCAATTATCACGATATGCATGAAAACCAAGCGTGGTATTCTTTTACTATCTACTATGACGTCACAAGCACTATTTAGTGATGGGACAATCAAATCGATTCAAAGACGCCGCCGCGTGCGGCAGCCGTCTCGCCCCACCCCCGGGGCTTAGCGCCAGCGCTCACGCTCACCCAGTCAGCAGTACACAGGACTGAGCGCGAAAGTGGCGGCTTACGATTTTTGTACGTAAGCTGGTGCGATTTTTGGCACGCGAAGTAGTTGCTCTTGCGTAATCTAGATGTATCATGCGTAATCTAGATGTATCTAGATGTATCTATATCTGTGAGCAGCAAGCTCACAACAACCTTATTATAACATCCATAAGGATCACTGTGATTTTGAGTGACACAATAGCAGAGGTAAAATTACTGTGAATGGACTGTGCAGACCTATACCGGCACATAACAATAGTTACATGGTATCGTTCCACACTTTCACAATAGAACGCTGCCAGCTATCTTTTTCGAAGAATCCTCAGTGTCGGCAAAATTTTTATTATTCTCAATTTTACCAACAAAAACGAAATTAAATTCTAACTTAAGTAAAACTATACAGACACTAAAAAATAGCGTCGAAAAATTCATCCGCATTGCCGTCGACTGGCGGCATATCCAAGAGACTGGCGGCATTACCACGTTGTATGGCGATGCTTAGCCTCTGGCCAAGTTAAAAGCCAGCCCTTGGGTCACGGGAAGTGTCAATCAGCCGTTTAGAACTTTTTTTAAAAAGACCATGTGCTTCAACCCCAAACGCCTCGAAAATATAATTTCCTATAAGGTTATTATATTTTCGCCGCTTGAGGTTTTCCGCAGCCGTAGCAGCAGCGCCAGCACAGTATGCAGGGCCAGGAAGATGGGATGGCTAAATACTTCGAGTGCTTTTAAGTAAGAAAAAGGGCTTAGAAACTAAAACTACCTTTTTAAAAGGTCAACGGTCTACTAAACTGTATACAGGACGTGGTAATTTCCCTAATAATTTTCCTTGACTTAACAAATACTCCACACCAGAGTCAGTAAGATTTTTTTTAAAGCGAACACTATGTTTCAAATAATTGCGTTTCTATCATGTTACTTCCATTATTAGTTTTATAATTGCGGTTGCACACATATGGGTAATAATTATTCTTCACTTGCCATGTAACTCGATATTGAGACGTAGCTGGGAAAATAAACTTTGCCGCGTCTACAATGCAGAAATAATCTCCTGCATTATATTATGGTACTAGCAGTTCTCAGCGTGTCGAGCGGGAATATCGGGTTAAAAACTATCCTATGTATAAAAAGTAGCCTATATGTTAATCCACGGTGTAAGCTACCTCCATCCAAATTTTTATCAAAATTGGTTCAGCCGTTTGAGCGTGAAGACGTAACAAACGTATAAACATACACACACACACACTCACAAACTTTCGCCTTTATAATATTAGTGTGATAGTAGGAAGTAGGATTTCTATTTAAAATCCTACCATTATTGCTGGATGTTGCTTATTTTTTACACTAGCTTATTTTTTCATAGTGATCGTTGAAATTAAAATTGTACGCTCCTCCACTAAAATTTCTATACAAACATTTGAAATGTGTATGCAACTAGCACCGTGCAATTAAATTAGACGATTTCTAGGCAAAAAGAACGTGTTCGCTTAAGATAATTATGTTTAATGCTTTAAGTAAGCTAAGTGATAATTTTATTGAATTTTCAAAAATAAAAAGCAATTCCCTTTTTCGTTCACAATACGTTACAATTGTTCCGATTCAAAACGTCACTACATATGCAACAAGCGTGAAGTGATGGGAAATATCCGTTTTTCGGAATCCAATTAAAGTATCCAGTTTCGATACCCAACGTGGTTATATCTATATCGTCCAATTTATTGGTGTATCGAGTCCCAATCTTAATTAAAGTAGAGTCGGAGTTCGGGAACATGACTTGGGATGGACAGAATTCAAGGTACAATGCAATATTCCCATCCAACTGTCTGACGTGTAAGTTTTAACCTATCAATGTAACGGATTTCTCGATGTTCAAACTTCGAACTGGATCGGACTGTCACATACAGATTGTATTCTAAATTTGAATATGGTCTAAAGCATTCATAGGTAGATGCAAAAGTTGTGGAATAAATTCCTAACTGTATAATTATTTCTTTATAAATACTTTAGTGTACACCACAAAAATACATCAAACACTACAAAATATACAACGGGCAGCTTTATCGCTTTCTTCCTGTTTTTATCCAAGTCTTTAAGTTTTACATACGTTTTAAAGGATGCTTGAAGAAGCCTCCTCGTGTAGCACAGTTCCGCCTGCAGTTACTCAACTGAACCGAGCGCTCGGCGCATCCTGGACAGTCGCGCCCAACACCTTATTTTACTGGCCAATTTTTTCCCTTGCGGTGGTAGGACTAACGCCCCCCTGGTTTTCGACCACCCTCCCACCGGAGTCCGGCATCAAGAAGCCTGCTGTGTTTCGTCGATGCGTGGGAGTTCCAGTGCCTTAAGCATCTTCTGGGTACGCTCGTTCCATCATAGACCTCATCCATCGCTTTCCATCAGGCGTGATCGAGGTCGACAGCGGGCCCATTCTGCAATAAAAAAAAATACTTGGGTACTTCTATGATACCTATATTTTATGATTTTTTATTAATATTGGTTATTTTTTATTAATATTGGTTGGTTGGTTGGTTGGTTTGTTTGGTTTTGGTTGGTTGGTTGATTATTGGTTGGTTGGTTGGTTATTGGTTGGTTGGTTGGTTGGTTGGTTGGTTTAAAAATGGGATTTGTGGTTATCAAAATGGAAGTTTGTTATGTTACATTTTGATATTTTTCTAAAATATACGTTATCTGAATTGGTTTAAAGTTAACGTTTCTGATATTTGGCTTTTGTTTTGATAATTATCTAAGCAACTTTTATAAAACTGCCAACATTTATAAAAAAATGTGTTTCTTGAGGATTTTCCACCCCGGAAACAAAAAATAAAAGGTTTGCAGGGATATCGACGCCTGACTGTTACCATAGATTCACTAAAGCGGTGCTATTATGTAAAAATCTCACCTTGAAAACTTAGTTAAAGTGAGCTGTCAATGATGTCAATTCCTAGCAAAAACAAACTCACTTCACCTAAGTTTTCACGGTGAGATTTTTAAAGAATCGACCGCTGGTTCGGGTGACAGTTTGCGCGTCCATGTCCCTACCACACTGTATAACAACAGTCATTTCAATCATTAGACTTTATGTTAAGTTGAGAGGCCCGTGGCTAAATAATAACTGTCACACAGGTCGATCGATCAGGTTAAGCTACGCTTGCCGCGGTTGGTCTGTAGATGGGTGGCCAACTTTACACACCGAGATCCCACCGTGCCTCCGTGCCGTTGGTCCCGGCTGTCATTCGTGGATCTTTGACAGTTGTTACGGGTGGGCAGAAGCCCGAAATTCTGGCAACCAGTCTTACCAAGGGATATCGTATTACCCAGTAACTGGGTTGTGGAGGTCGGATAGGCAGTCGCTCCAGGTAAAATACTGGTATTCAGCTGCATCCGGTTAGACTGGAAGCTGACCCCAACATAGTTGGGAAAAGGGTAGGCAGATGATGACTTTATTTTAAGTTGAATATTTTTGCTTTAGTCAATTGTCACCTAATATACACTGAATAATCAGATAGAGGTCGCCTGTAGTCGGACTGAAAATCTTGTCTTAGATTAGATATATCGGCTTCTATGTACGTGTCACCTTGATATTTTCAAAGATAAGATTGTCAGTTATAATAAATAGCTGCTGTCATAACATAGATTCAGTACTGTGCTTGTAATTAGTTAATTATAAAAATGAGTTTCCTAAACAAAGTGGCTCTCGTAACTGGCGCAAGTTCTGGTATTGGAGCAGCCATTGCCGTTAAGTTTGCTGCAGAAGGTGCCAAGGTAGCTATAGTAGGCAGAAACACGGTGAAACTAAATAAAGTCGCAAATAATTGTAGCAATCCTTTAGTGATAGCTGCTGACGTTTCTAAAGAAGAAGACGTCAAAAGAATTGTCAATGAAACTGCGCAACATTTTGGGAAATTGGATGTTCTGATAAACAACGCTGGCATAGGCGAATCAGCCAGTATTCTATCCGACCACGCTATGACAAATTATGACAAAGTAATGGCGACAAACCTGCGCTCAGTAGTTTACTTGACACATCTTGCTGCTCCACATCTTGTGAAGACCAAAGGTAACATCGTTAATAAATCAAGCATTTCAGGACTCCGAGTATTTGGAAAGGGCAGTTTTTCATACAGCACATCGAAAGCAGCTCTGGATCATTTCACGAGATGTGTTGCACAAGAACTAGCTTCAAGTGGAGTCCGTGTAAACATTGTGAACCCAGGACCAGTGCGGACTGATATCATTGAAAATATGGGTGCAACCGGTGAAATTGAAGAAGCTATTTACAAACATATGCAAAAAATGACAGCTCTGAACAGGATTTCTGTTCCTGAAGAAATAGCTGACCTTGTTCTGTTTCTAGCCAGCGACAAAGCAAGAGCCATCACTGGTTCGTCTTTTGTGACTGATAATGGAGTAATGTTGAAAGTGCCGGATGAAATTGATTTTAGTACATATGACAAATAAATGGCTGTAGCATTTTATATAAAGAAGTAGTTTCTTAAAAACCCAGTTATCAACCCCTTATTTGAATTATCTTGCAATTTCTTTCTTTCAATAGAAAAATGATTTAATTAATGTTTTGCTTATACCGTGCCGTAGCCGCGTAAGGGACCTTCTGGTAATGGGTAGCTCACCGTCCGATCAGGACCAGGCCCGTGCCGGACGGCGCGTACATGTTCCACGCGCGCCTCCAAAGAGATCAGCCAGCAGCAGCAGCCAGATTGGTCAGCACCATTTGAAGGGGCCCGTTAGAGCCGAAGCCTGCCGGGTCAGCGGGATTGTCCGAAAGGGTTACTGCTCGCCCGGAACGTGAAGGGCTAAGGAAGGAATACGGGTGGGTTTTAGTCAGTAAGAGTCTGACACTCCCTTCCGCTCCACCCAGAGAGGGAGTGGTCATTTGATGATAAACCATTCTAAAAAAAAAAGGAGTCTTCTCCATATGCGAGAGAATCGCGGCGATATATATATAAATAGTTCGTGCCACGTATTTCTATACACTCTCTTAGAACGTGTCTCCACACAGCGATATCATCGCCGCGAAAATTTGATGGCACGACAAGTCTATTGCTGCGATTCTCTTGCTCGTGGAGGCGGCCCCTAAGGGGTACAATTGTGAATCTAAACCATTCAGAGATCTACTCAAAACCTCACAAAAAATTCATCAAAAGCGGTCCAGCAGCTTAAGAGGTCAGTGACATACACACGTATAGAAGAATTATATGTGACGGAGAAGGTATGTTTGTCTCTCGTTATCATCTGCCATATTTTAAATTTATATGTTTTTATTTTCACTGGAGTGGATCACGTCATTGACGCAATTGGCAGTGCCATTTCCATCATGTTGGTAATTTGATAAGATTCTGATTACGGTTTTCATAGGCCGGCTGTACAAAGTTATTAGTCCTAGCGTGATGTTAATAGTAGATAGATAATAATAATAATAGCCTATTGCCTTTCTAAAGGCTATAAGAACAAATATTCCGGTTTTTAATTAACACTAAAAATTACAAAATAAGAAAAATAAAAACATAAAATTAACTCCAGAAAGAAATTAACTCAAGGTTATGTACTCAAAACCTTAATTTTGGAAGTCGGTGGCAAAAAAACTAAAATACGGATCCCAAGACTCAATAGTTGAATTCACAATACGATTAAAGGCTCCTTCAAACAGGCGCGACAAGCGATGAAATCGCGCGCGATACAAAGGCACCGCAAGTCGCGCAACGAGCGGTGCCTTTGTGTCGCGCGCGAATCGCGTCGCGAGTCGCGCCTGTTTGCAGGAGCCTTGACTATAAAAATCGGGCGACAAAAAGTATCTCCTGGTAAGTCTGCTCGCCTGGTACCATGCTTCACAAAATGGTAATTTGATCTGTGTGATTTTTATCTAATCACAAGCACTTTTGGCATTGAATGTACTTTTAGGTAGAATGGCTGTAAGGCGACTGATCCGAGTAAAAATCATCTTCAAGAATATATAACAGGACCATAAACGGACGCTACGCGTAGCGTACGTAACGCAACTCCGTCCTTTTATTTTAGAAAAACAATTACGGTACCTCGCAAAAAAAAAAAACCCATAAAATCAAATTAGTTTTCCGACATACGAAGGGTTCCGTACCATAAGGCAATAGGCAATAACGCCGAAAAAAACACGTTTGTTGTATGAGAGCCCCCCTTAAATATTTATTTTATTCTGTATTTGTTGTTACAGCGGCAACAGAAATACATCATGTGTGAAAATTTCAACTGTCCAGCTATCATGGTTCATGAGATACAGCCTCTAAGTTGCTCCTTATAACATCAGCTGCCAGAGAAAAAATCGATTCCGGACAGACAAACATTTTAATAATGGTATTTTTGTTATAAGGACCGGGTATACTTCCATATGCATTTAGTAAAAAGCTGTTTTTTTGACATTACAAACAGAGTTTTATTATTTAATAATTTTTATTTGTATAGATATAGATAAGACAATCTATCTGTTTAATATTTGCGATGATCGAACTTTACCTTCTGTCCGGATACTTAAGCTTTGGCCTATGATATTATGTACCTACAACAAGCCTCCGAATGAATATATAAACGACGCATGATCAGCTGGTCCATCAGTGTTGTTGTGATCGTTTGGCCTTCGTTTAGGCGATTCCACTTATCTCAAAAAAAAAATTATCAACCGTGCTTCTCTGTTTATCACTAAAGATATTTTAGATTAGATTGTCTGATATTAAATAACTGAAGTTTCAACAATCATTCAGCACTACACTGGTAGTTGGCGCATAAACATGAGTTTCAAAGACAAAGTGGTTATCGTGACTGGTGGCAGCTCTGGTATTGGAGCAGCAACAGCCATCAAGTTTGCTGAAGAAGGTGCCAAGGTCGCTATAGTAGGAAGGAACAAGCTGAAACTGGACAACGTGGCGAAGAAATGTGGCAACCCTTTAGTGATAGTGGCTGACATTTGTAAAGATGCAGATGTCAAAAGAATTGTTAGTGAAACTTTGAGAAAATTCGGGAAATTGGACATTCTGATAAACAATGCAGGAATAGCTCAGGTAGCAAGTATTCAAGCCGACCACGCTATGGCAGTATTTGATCAAGTAATGGCCACTAATCTGCGCTCAGCAGTTTACTTGACACATCTTGCTGCTCCTCACCTTGTGAAGACCAAAGGTAACATCATTAATATATCAAGCGTTGCTGCACTCCAACTTATATCAACTGATAATTTTTCATACAATACTTCGAAGGCTGGTCTAGATCATTTCACAAGAGCTGTTGCACAAGAACTAGCTTCAAGTGGAGTGCGCGTGAACGCTGTCAATCCAGGACCAGTACGGACCGATATCATTGAAAATTTGGGTGCAACCAAAGAAATGGAGGAAGGAATCTACAAACTTATGCAGGAAGTTACAGCCCTGGGCAGATATTCTGCTCCAGAAGAAATAGCTGACCTTGTTCTGTTTCTAGCCAGCGACAAAGCTAAAGGAATCACTGGCTCGTCTTTTGTGAGTGATAATGGAATGTTGTTGAACGTTATAACGCCAAAAAATTAAGATGAAGTATTAATAAATTGCATAAGTATTCAACTTATTGAAATTTTAGTTTTTTTCTACCTGTTTTAATATGCCTTAGAATCACTTGAACAGGTAATAGCTTTGATTTGACTATAGTCGCGTTTATTTGGGAAATATATTTAATAAAGAGGATCAGTTTGTGTTTTGTTTTATGCGTCATGTTTGCCGCAAATAAACATATTTTCTTTCTTTCTTTACCTTAAACTATATAAGAATATAAAAAATATGCGAGTCGGCATCGCACACGAAGCGTTCCGTACGACAAGGCAAAAACGCCGAAAAAAACACGTTTGTTTTATGAGAGCCCCCATTAAATATTTATTTTATTCTGTTTTTAGTAGTATTTGTTGTTATAGCGGCAACAAAAATACATCACCTGTAAAAATTTCAACTGTCTACCTATCACGGTTTATGAGATACAGCCTGGTGACAGAGAGACGGACAGTGGAGTCTTAGTAATAGGGTCCAGTTTTTACCCTTTCGGTACGGAACCCTTAAAAAAAAAGAAAAAGAATCATGACTTGATATTCTTAAAAGGAAATTTCCTATTTGTGAACAAAAATATGTTATAACCAGTTCCATTAGCTAATTTAGCAAATGCAAGACGTTGATTATGATAATTGTGTACAAAGCAGGTATTTCTTTGCCGCGTTATCATGGTGCTGCGTGTTTGTTTACATTTACATAAAATTATATGGTTTTTTTCCCATTTTTAGCCTCATAAGTCATAACTCCTTCAAATTAATTGATTGAAACACTGACACACTGCATGCAATTTTATTTATCAAAAAATTGTCTACATCCTATTTGTTTTATTTTGATAAAGTACTTTTTTTTTTGGATCTAATCTCGACGTTAACGTCACAAGACTTAACTTTGCTATCAGTTATAAAACCTGATCGATAAACCTCATCAATCGAACAGTTTATTACTATATATAAACTGAAGAGTTTTTGTTTGTTTGAAGGCGGTAATCTCTAGAACTACCTACCAGTCGGATTTAAAAAAATATTTTTGCATTTGATAGCCCAATCCTTAAGGCTATCATGATTAACTAATCTATCTACTATTAACATCACGCTAGGTCTTAGGAGCCGAGCAATAGGAAAAAAAATAGAAAGAACGCTAAGCAAAAACTAAGTAATAGCGCGGGCAGGCGATGCGATGCGATGGGGTGGGTCGGAGAGAACAAGCCATTTTACGCGGAAAAAGTCACTGGTAGGAGCTAGTTGACAATAACTGTGTACAATAGGCCAATGAAAAACAAAATCCGAATCTTATCCAATTATCAACACGATGACGTAATCTACTCTAGTACTAATAAAAACATACAAACCTACAAGGCCGAGGACACATCGGTGACGAATCGGTAAAGAGTTTAATGTGCCAAAGTCCAACAGCGGTCTTTGTCGGACTGTATAGAAAAGAAAGAGAAGCGCGAAGACACAACGCTGGTAATTTATTGCAAAATATGAAGCAATTTTCTATTTATAATAAGGCTATTGTTTTTACTAAAAAATTAAAACAGTAGTTTTTTAGTGTGTTGCTTGTAGAATAATCTGATAAAAATCAGAATGATTGTATGTACTCGTATATTAGAATGGTTTTTTATTGTAAAAAGAAAGTTTTTAGAGGTATCCTCATGATCTTTTTCTATCGTTTTAAATTAGCTATATTATGTTTTCAACATATCTAGCATATATCCTGAAAAATACCATGTATCTTTCTGATTTTGTTTACTGTAGTCGATCATATACTTTTAGTATTTCTAAAACTTGCGTTTTTTGTGTTTAGGAGCTTAAGTCCCTCAATGGAAAATTTTGCGTCACAATACCCAGCAGGTTTATTTATTTTTGGTCACGAGACTTCTTATTAAAAAATATATATATATACATAAAGCTAGAAAAATTATTCATAGCTAACATGACACATATATTCCATATTCCATCACCCTCCACCCAATTTCCCGAAAGATTAGGCATTTGCACCTATAGAACACACAAAGGACATCATTAATTTCGTACACAAAACTCAAAGTGCCGCGGCGGCGCCTGAAAAAGAAAGTACTGCTGATCACAAGAACTGACTGGACATAAAAATGACAAAAAAAAACCGGTCAAGTGCCAGTCGGAATCGCGCACTGAGGGTTCCGTAAAAATTTGTAGATAAGTAACTACAAATTTAAGGTTTTAAAATTTTTTCTTTACGTGTCCTACATGACATTCCTTCTTGCCAAATTTCACGATTCTAGGTCAACGGGAAGTACCCTATAAATTTTGATACCCTTTTTTTTTTTTTCTGGGTGGGAATCATCAAATGACTCCTCCCGCTCTGGGTGGAGCGGAAGGGAGTGTCAGACTCTTACTGACTAAAACCCACCCGTGTTCCTTCCTTCGCCCTTTATGTTCCGGGCCAGCGGTAACCCTTTCGGACAATCCCGCTGATCCGGCAGGCTTCGGCCCTTGCGGGCCCCTTCCCTTGATGCTGACATCTCTTTGAGGCACGCGTGGAACACGTACGCGCCGTCCGGCACGGGCCTGGTCCTGATCGGACGGTGAGCTACCCATTACTCTCCGCCCGCAGGCCCGCGCCTACGGTGGCCGGGAGTCGTCGCGCGGCTCCCGACGCCCGGAGCGTCTCCCGCGGCGGCTGGGACGGGAGGCTCTCTCCCTCAGCCGTCCCGCCGCCTCCTTCGCTAGCATGACTGCTTCGCAGAAGAAGGCGACTGCCCCCCATTCCCTCTCGCCCCGGACCATGGCTTGAACCAGGCCCGGACGCGAGAGGTCGCCGCCGCTGCCGATCGCCTCTACGAGGACACGGCGGTGCTCCACCCAAGCGGGGCAGACCTCCACTGTATGCTCCACCGTGTCCTCTGGGCGATCCTGGCAATGGTGACACCCGGGCGTTTCCTCCCGCCTGATTATGTGCAGGAACCTCCCGAAACTTCCGTGTCCGGTGAGGACCTGCGTCAGGCGGTAGGTGAGGGTGCCGTGACGCCTCTCTAGTCACTCCTCAAAGAGGGGTCTTACCGCCGCTATCGTGGCGTGCCCTGCGCTGGGTTGCGACAGTCGCTCTTTCCATGCCGCCATAAGATCGCGCCGGAGGTCCGTCCGCTCCGCCGCGATTTGCTGCGGAAGCGGAGTTTCCCCCCGGCGTAGTGCCTCCGCAGTGTTGAGAGTGTCCAAACATATTTGTTTTTGCGATATAAATGGCCATAGGTATATCTTTTTTACGTCAATTAAGAAGTTGAATTTTTTCACAGCTTCAATGAACTGTAGTTTATGTTCTTGTTGTGAGTATATGGTTTTAATTTCAACTCGATACCTCCACGCGTTTCCGACATAGAGGGTATTGACAGACGGACAACAAAGTGATCCTTTAAGGGTTACGTTTTTCCTTTTGAGGTACAGAACCCTAAAAAATTACCTCTTGAGCATTTTTTACTATTACAACTAAAGTCTACAATTAAACCGCCGGCTGCTGTTTGAGATTGAATTTGCCAAAAATCATATTTAATAACAAGTTTATAGTTAAAACATGTTCAGGATGTTAAATTCAATTAAAAGTGGCTTTTTTTTTAATATCATGCTTAAAAGATTTGTTCTAAAAATATGTGATTTTTGGCATTTTGAATCTTGAATCTCAAATAACAGCCGGGGGGTTAATTTTAGGCTTTCGCTGTAATAGTAAAAAATGGTCAAGATGTTAGTTCCCATAAGGAAATAGTACTTTTTTTTCTGGCCGGCATTTTAATTTTTGGGAATATAATGTTCGACGCTTGAATGATGTCCTTTCGCCAAATTATGTTGAAGTCTCTTGTAACAGGAGGCGAAGCTATTGCCATTAACCGAGCACAAATCCAAACTCACTGACTGCTACTGAGAAATTCCAGATGGAAAATCGCAATCACTTTGAGTCGGGCAAAGTGATTGCGATTTTCCATCATTTTTGACATAGACTCTCCTATTGCACATGTTAGCGGAATAAAGTATAATCTATCTTTAAGTATATATAAATATATTACCCCAATAGTTATTTAATATGTGTAATACCTATGAATATGGTATGTAGGGAATGGATTTTATAAATAAAGCACAGAAAGAAAAGACCAAACATTTATTCAATTAAGGCTTGTCAGTAAATAATCAGAAAGCTAGTCCTCCGTTCCAAATCTAGGTCCTCGTGGAGAAGAAGGACAAGAAACTCCACGGGAACAGTATTAAAGTACTCCATCAACAATTCCTTATATTGCCACACATTTATATATAGCCATATTACAACATATACAGAACACCATAGTTAACAGCAATAATCTAGATAATAATATCAATTAACTTACGTGACATCTGGTCTATCTATTCCACATAATAACGTCACTAGTACTAATAGAGGCCGGAGCTCCGTTCTGGTCAACGTCTCGAACAAGAATCATCCCTGCCACTCGGAGTTCCCCCTTTTATAGTCGTGAATAAACAACTTTGACTTTTCCATCTACCGTCATTTAAAATATCAACGACATTGAAGGTGGATATCCGTTGGGAATACTTATGATAATAATAACAATACCTATAATTAGTATAATCTATCACGGCTATACTGACAAGTACTTCGCTCTCGAAGTACATTAGGTACCCTTTTTCTAGAATTGTAATTCACTTTTGTTTTGCCAATTGCCTAGACGTGTCAAGTCCCCTCCACCCTCTGCTAGTGGGATAGACTTGCACCAAGCAAATGACCGACCAGCGGAAACAAATACAATATCTAGTCAAATTAGGTACGTACTTCTACATTGAAACCAAGCTTCGTAAATGTGACAGCCATTAGCCAACAAATGATATTCGTAAACACGCTGGGTAGGTACATAAACAATTTATCAAATAATAAATTGCTCATCGGTATAACAGTTTTTGAATCTAAGCAATAACCAGCGAACATGGAAATAATTCAATTGTCTCATCGCTCGGTCAATCTGACAATATTATTGAAAACTATAAATATATATAACTGGAGATGTCAACTAGATATTCACAATACGTTATAATCACTAAGCTTCATCGTTGTGCATTATACTACTCTTTGCTATTATTGTATTCTTAAATATTATTTTAAAGCAATTGGTTCAATGATTATCAAGTAGTTAACATAGTCAAAACATCCTAATTATCGTCGTTTATAAGCCAAGTGTAAACTAAATGTTACATAATAATATCTAGAAGTTTTTCAACACGTAACCTATCAATTTAATCATCGTATCTAATGGCATTTAGTTTTGATCTAAAAGAGCCTGTAAAAGACTTACCGATTCCAGTTACTTTTTATTGCCAGGAAAGGTTCTCGAAGTTCTTACAGGTTCCGTAGTTTCAAAGCTCATACAGTAATTAGCAGTTCCGCAGCTCCGATTTCAGAGGCGGCGGAGCGACATTATCGTTATGGTGCGAGTAGATTGCGACCCGTCAACCAACGGCTTTCAGAAGATCGTCCAAAGCTCCAACATCGATCATGAAAATAGCAAAATAAATGTATTAGTAAGCTGTTTTTAAAAGGCCAGAGAACAATCCCACTTCTGATGTTAGCGGAATAAAGTATAATCTATCTTTAAGTATATATATATATATATATACCCAATATACCAATATAGTACCCCAATAGTTATTTAATATGTGTAATACCTATGAATATGGTATGTAGGGAATGGATTTTATAAATAAAGCAGAGAAAGACAAGACCAGGGATTGAAAACCGGTACGAATTTGGGTTCCGGTTCTTCATTTCGGTTCTTAAAAAGTTTCTTCTTTTCGGTACGGTTCCGGTTCCGGTTCCGGTTTGGTTCTGGTTCCATAGTACCGGTTCCAAATAAAGGTTCCAATATACCGGTTCCGTATCATCCGATTTAAAGGTTCTCTAAGAAAGAAGGGATAATGTTTGACGCGTGGCTAGCGTATCTTTTCTTTCAGTTAGCCTTCGAATTATTGGTGAGTAGAAGTCTGTACTGTACAGTGTCAGCAAATATTGACAGTAATTATTATTAGTTGTTTATATAATCTACAGTTAATGTTAATAAATTAATATAAAATGGACAAAGGTAAGTTTAATCGTATTGTATTCACTTAGATATTATCATCTCCTTTATTTATTGAATATACAGGGTTGAAAAACACCAACAACCTCTTAAGAGGTCATTGTACAACAGACAAGTACACGAATGTATAATATAAATCAAACAATGAAACAAATATAGGGCGCACGCGTTGTTCATGCAACGAATGATGCGAATGATCTACAAATGCAATGTACCCCTCTCTCCTCTTACAAAATCTCCTATCTTGCCGCTATTGTCCTGCGCTGAGCGGCATCGTATGAACTCGTTCGGTCTCGTACTCGTACCGCTAAAGAACCGGTAAAATAAAGGTTCTAATTTAGGTTCCGGTTCGGGTTCTAGGAACCGGAACCACTAAATACCGGTACTTTACCGGTATTTTAGGAACCTTTTCAATCCCTGGACAAGACCAAACATTTATTCAATTAAGGCTTGTCAGTAAATAATCAGAAAGCTAGTAGTCAGTTCCAAATCTAGGTCCTCGTGGAGAAGAAGGACAAGAAACTCCACGGAAACAGTATTAAAGTATTCTATCAACAATTCCTTATAATGCCACACATTTATATATAGCCATATTACAACATATACAGAACACCATAGTTATCAGCAATAATCTAGATAATAATATCAATTAACTTACGTGACATCTGGTCTATCTATTCCACATAATAACGTCTCTAGTACTAATAGAGGCCGGAGCTCCGTTCTGGTCAACGTCTCGAACAAGAATCGGCCCTGCCACTCGGAGCTCCCCCTTTTATAGTCGTGAATAAATAACTTTGACTTTTCCATCTACCGTCATTTAAAACATCAACGACATTGAAGGTGGATATCCGTTGGGAATACTTATGATAATAATAACAATACCTATAATTAGTACAATCTATCACACGCCATTCAGCTCGATTTTCGGCAACTCTCATCCAGCTGCTACCAGCTATCCTGCGAAGATTGTCGCTCCACGTTATTCGCGGTCTTCACTTAAGAACACGTCTACCCGAAAGGTCATCAGTTAAAGAATTATAAAAAAGTCGGGTGTGTACTTATGACTACACGATAATTTTTGTTATAAGGACCGTGTATACTTCCATATGCATTTATTAAAAAGATGTTATTTTGACATTACAAACAGACACTTAAGTTTTTATTATTTAAGTAATCATATTTATTTGTATAAATAAGACAATCTATCTGTTTAATATTTGCGATGATCGAACTTTACCTTCTGTCCGTATACTTAAGCTTTGGCCTATGATATATGTACACACAGCAAGCCTCCGAATGAATATGTAATCGCCGCATAATCAGCCAGTCCATCAGTGGTGTTGTGATCATTTGGCCTTCGTTTAGGCGATTCCACTAATCTCAAAATTAAATATGTTTATCAATCGTGCTTCTCTGTTTATCACTAAAGATATTTTATATTAGATTGTCTTATATTTTAATAACTGAAGTTACAAATAACATTCAGTACTAAACTGGTAGTCGGTGCATAAACATGAATTTCCAAGACAAAGTGGTTATCGTGACTGGTGGCAGCTCTGGTATTGGAGCAGCAACAGCCATCAAGTTTGCTGAAGAAGGTGCCAAGGTCGCTATAGTAGGAAGGAACAAGCAGAAACTAGACAACGTGGCAAAGAAATGTAATAATCCTTTAGTGATAGTGGCTGACGTTTGTAAAGACGCAGATGTCAAAAGAATTGTTAGTGAAACTTTGAGCAAATTCGGGAAACTGGATATTCTGATAAACAATGCTGGCATAGGTCAGTCAGCAAGTATTCAAGCCGACCATGCTATGGCAGTATTTGATCAAGTAATGACGACTAACCTGCGATCCATAGTTTACTTGACACATCTTGCTGCTCCTCACCTTGTGAAGACCAAAGGTAACATAATTAATATATCAAGCGTTGCTGCACTCCAAGCTATAGGAAAGGATACTTTTTCATACTGTACTTCGAAGGCTGGCCTAGATCATTTCACAAGAGCTGTTGCACAAGAACTAGCTTCAAGTGGAGTGCGCGTGAACGTTGTCAATCCAGGACCAGTGCGTACTGATATTGTTGAAAATACGGGTGCAACCGTAGAAATGCAAGAAGCAGTTTTCAAATTTATGCAGGAAAAGACAGCCCTGGACAGAATTTCTGCTCCGGAAGAAATAGCTGACCTTGTTCTGTTTCTAGCTAGCGACAAAGCTAAAGCAATCACTGGCTCGTCTTTTGTGAGTGATAATGGAATGTTGTTGAAAGTTATAGAAAGGCCGAAAAATTAAGATGATGTCTTAATAAATTGCAGAAGTATTCAACTTATTGATATTTTAGTTTTTTTTACCTGTTTTAATATGCCTTAGAATCACTTGAACAAGCAATATCTTTGATTTGACGCGTGTATTTGGGAAATATATTTATTATAGAGGATTGTTTTGTATTTACCTATTGTATACGCGAATAGACTATAAAAAAAAGAATCATGACTTGATATTTTCAAAAGGAAACTTCCTATTTATGAGCAAAAACATAGTATAACTAGTTCTATTAGCTAATTCGGCAAATGCAAGAAGTAGCTTACGATAATTATATTCAAAGCAGGTAATTTTTAAGCCACGTCATCATGATGCAGCGTGTTTGTTGTAAATTACATTTACTTAGAATTACATGGTTTTTTCCCATTTCTAAAGCCTTAACATCTCTTCAAATTTATGTATTGAAACAGTGATACGAAGTTGACTAAACACTTTTTAGATATTTTGCGTTTTATTTATCAAAAAATTGCCTATATCTAATTTGTTTTATTTTGATACCGAACGTTTTATCTTGTATCGAATCTCAATAATCGTTGACGTCACCAGACTTAACTTTGCTATTAGTTGTTTAATCTGACCGATGAATCTCATCAATCGATCAGTTTATTATTATATAATAAAACTAAAAAGTTTGTTTGTTTGAAGGCGCTAATCTCTAGAACTACCAGTCGGATTTGAAAAATATTTTTTGTCTATTCTATTTACTATTAACATCACGCTAGGACTCTTAGGAGCCGAGAAATAGGAAAAAAATAAGAAACAACTCTAAGCAAAAACGAAGTAATAGCGCGGGCAGGCGATGCGATGCGACGGAGTCGGTCGGAGAGAACAAGCCATTTTACGCGGACGAATTCACGGGTAGAAGCTAGTTGACAATAACTGTGTACAATCGTCCTATGAAAACCATAATCCGAGTATCAACACGATGACGTAATCTACTCTAGTGCTAATAAAAACATACAAACCTACAAGGCCAAGGACACATCGGTGACGAGTTGGTAACGAGTTTAATGTGCCAAAGTCCAACAGACTCTCTATAATTATCTAATAGAAGATCCGTTAATGGAAAAATTGGAAAAATTTGCGTTGCAATACCCAGCAGGCTTATTTATTTTAGGCCACGAGACTTCTTATCTAAAAAAAATTATGGAGCTGGAAAAATTATTCATAGCTACCAAAATATACCATCTCTTAATTCCCCGAAAGATTAGGCAGTTGCACCTAAAGAACACCCAAAGGACATCATTAATTTCGTACCCAAAAATTAAAGTGCCGCGGCACCAGAAAATAAAAGAACTGCTGGTTACAAGAACTGACTGGACATAAGAATGACAAAAAAAAACCGGTCAAGTGCCAGTTGGACTCGCGCACTGAGGGTTCCGTACAAATTTATAGAAAAGTAACTACAAATTTAAGGTTTTCAGATTTTTTCTTTATTTGTGCTACATGACATTCCTTCTTGCCAAATTTCATGATTCTAGGTCAACGGGAAGTACCCTATAAATTTTGATTCTCTTGAGAGTGTCGAAATATATGTTTTTTGCGGAATAAACAGCCGCATATGTTTTTTACGACAATTTTTTCACAGCTTCAATGGACTGTAGATATGAGTATATGGTTTTATTTTCAACTCTATACTTCCACGCGTTCCCTAGATAAATTGTCTTGACAGACGGACAACAAAGTGATCCTTTAAGGGTTACGTTTTTTCCTTTTGAGGTACGGAACCCTAAAAAATTACCTCTTGAGCATTTTTTACTACTACAGCGAAAGTCTACTAAATCATATTTAATAACAAGTTTATTGTTAAAACATGTTTAGGATGTTAAATTCAATTAAAAGTTTAATGTTATGTTTAAAAGACTTGTAAAAAATATGATTTTTGGCATTTAGAATCTCAAATAGCAGCCGGGGGGTTAATTTTAGGCTTTCGCTGTAATAGTAGAAGATGGTCAAGATGTTAATTCTCATAAAAAATAGTACTTTTTTCTGCCCGCCACTTTAATTTTTGGGAATAAAATGTTTGACACTTGAATGATGTCCTTTCGCCTGTTATGTTGAATGATAAATGATATAAGATTACCTAATATTTTTGTAAGTAGGTTTGTACAAACACTTTTACACGTCAATCATGTTTTTTTTAAACTAGATGAGGTCGGTGTTTCCTATCTGACTACTCTGAGAAGAAAGGCCGAAACAAACTCAGAGGTCACAGTCTCTTTTAAAGTCCAGACATAATCTTGGTCAGGTTATATGAAGACCATGAACATATCGATGTTCATGGTCTTCATATAACCTGATCAAGACTATCTCAGACATCGGTCTGAGATGGTCTTATGAGGAAAGAACCACACAGATTGAGAGGACCTGTCCAGTCAGTGCACGCATTTGTCAGAAATCGTGCATCTCAACACAGACTTAAGGAGCTCAACGATTCGACAAACAATACCAAAGAAGGCCACATAAATTACTGAAACTGCCAGACTAAGAAAAAAAAACTAATAGAACAGAGATAATTATAAAAAAAATGGACCTACATAGTCTTCACATTCACAATAAATAAAATAAAATAATACTTTACAAAGTAAGCAAATTTCATTGTTTATTAAAAAATGCATTAATGTCAATGTGTATTGTGTATATTAAAAAAAAACATTCAAAATGCAGAAATTGGAATCAGCTCAATCCCAAGTTTTTTTGTCCTAAATATAATCTTTAACGGTATAAAAAGGCTTTATGGCACAGCTTACATTTAATGAATGATTTGAATCTATTAAGGCTTAGATCTTGAAACCATCAAAGTAAAATAAAATAAACTGGCCAAGTGCGAGTCGGACACGAAGGGTTCCGTACCACAAGGCAAATACGCGGAAAAAATCACGTTTGTAGTATGGGAGCCCCCTTAAATATTTATTTTATTCTGTTTTTAGTATTTGTTGTCGTAGCGGCAACAGAAATACATCATCTGTGAAAATTTCAACTGTCTAGCTATCACGGTTCATGAGATACAGCCTGGTGACAGACGGACAGACGGACAGTGGAGCCTTAGGCAATAGGGCCCCGTTTATACCCTTTGGGTACGGGACTCTAAAAGGAGGTATCATTCACGACAAAACGTTCATGGTAATCATATTTGAGCACGCTGCTCTCGTTTTGTACTCGCCTGTACCTGAGTGCTGTGACCTGAATCTACGTAGATTTTATATCGACTGAAAATGATAGCTTTGCAGCTTGTTCTAGCTGTATTTTGTAGGTGTAGATTAAATATAAATTATAATATATGTTAGGCTACCGTTTTTAGTTTTTTAATTCTTCATTTTAATGGGATTTTATTTTTATTAATTCTTTTGTCTTAGATAACAGCTGTAACATTCCAAACGAGACTTAAATAAATTTAAACTAATATTTGAATTATAAACAAATTATTTAATTTACCGGTGTGCTTCTCTGTTTACTTCGAAATTGCCTTTTTCTAAATAAATATTTATATAAGAGTTCTGTTCGAGTCTGAAACTAGTCATGTAATCCCGAAACAACTTTTAAAAGTTTTTATCATTCTTTTCGTGCTGAACATGTAAACAGATGCTAGAGAACACCCTTTTTAACAGCGTTGATAAAGATCATCAACGTATTACCTCTAAATTCTTCGTTAATTGGAAAACGCCGAGTCACCCATTAGCAATTGGAAAAATTGTAATTGAGATACTATTTTCTAAAAACCGACTAACGAACAAACAATGGCACTCGCCTCTTAATAACTATTCGAGCACGTTCTAGTTTTGTGCTCGACAGTACCTGAGCGCTCTGACCTGAATACACGCAGATTTCAAATCGACTGGAAGCGATGGCTTTTGGGTTTGTTCTTGTTTACCTTTCCTAGGTATAAAGCTACGCTATTTGTTTAAACGTTGAAATTATTCATGTTCTTTTCTCAGACTGGCGAGTTAAGGCTTCTACAAACAGATGCGACACGCGATATAATCGCGCGCGACAGAAAGGCACCGCTCGTTGCGCGACTTGCGGTGCCTTTGTGTCGCGTGTCATGTCGCGCCTGTTTGAAGGAGCCTTTACACATTATTAGCTGGAGCTGTGGATAAAGATGAAAGAGAGGCTCGTGTCTAAATAATGACAGCCGCACGGGTCAACAGACTTCTGACTAGAAGTCTGACAACCAGTCTTACCAAGAGGTACCGTGTTGCCCAGTTACTGGGTTGTGGAGGTCAGATAGGCAGTCACCACATGTAAAATACTAGTATTCAACTACATCCGTTTAGACTAGAAGCCGACCCCAACATAGGAAAAGGAGGCAGATTGATATACCTATTTATAGTTTAACTCTATTTTATCGAAATGAGTCGTTAATGAATACTGAGGTTGAAATCGGTATGCCCTCTAATTTGTATGCTTTAATTAACTGACTACTTGACTTTTATACGATTACCTAATTATGTACTTAGAGAACCTCAAAGCTCAAAAGAACCCCATTTTAACTGGATCCAAATTCATTTTTAATTTAGCCGCAAAGAACTAAATATATTTGGGGACATTTTGGACACAAGGTTACTTACAGAAATGTAATTATCATTTTATCATCAGCCTACAGCAGTCCACCGCTGGACATAGGCCTCTCCTATTGCACGCCATTCAACTCGATTTTCTCAACTTCTCAATCTTTCGCAACTCTCATCCAGCTGCTACCAGTCATCCTGCGAAAATTGTCGCTCCACGTTATTCGCGGTCTTCACTTAAGAACTCGTCTACCAGAAAGGTCATCGGTTGGAGAATTATAAAAAAGGCGGGTGTATGCTTATAACCACACGATATTTTTTGTTATAAGGACCGTGTATACTTCAATATGCATTTATTAAAAAGTCAAAATTAAATATAATTGACTATCGTATTTTTTTGTTTATCACTAAAGATATTATGGATTAGATTGTCTTATATTAAATAACAGAAGTTACAAATAACATTCAGTACCAAACTGGTAGTTGGCGCATAAACATGAATTTCCAAGACAAAGTGGTTATCGTGACTGGTGGCAGCTCTGGTATTGGAGCAGCAACAGCCATCAAGTTTGCTGAAGAAGGTGCCAAGGTCGCTATAGTAGGAAGGAACAAGCATAAACTGGACAACGTGGCAAAGAAATGTAATAATCCTTTAGTGATAGTGGCTGACGTTTGTAAAGACGCAGATGTCAAAAGAATTGTTAGTGAAACTTTGAGCAAATTCGGGAAACTGGATATTCTGATAAACAATGCTGGCGTCATGGGTCAGTCAGCAAGTATTCAAGCCGACCATGCTATGGCAGTATTTGATCTAGTAATGACGACTAACCTACGCTCCATAGTTTACTTGACACATCTTGCTGCTCCTCACCTTATGAAGACCAAAGGTAACATCATCAATATATCAAGCGTTGCTGCACTCCAAGTTATAGGAAATAATACTTTTTCATACAGTACTTCGAAGGCTGGCCTAGATCATTTCACAAGAGCTGTTGCACAAGAACTAGCTTCAAGTGGAGTGCGCGTGAACGTTGTCAATCCAGGACCAGTGCGTACTGATATTTTTGAAAATACGGGTGCAACCGTAGGAAGGCAAGAAGCAGTTTTCAAATATATGCAGGAAATGACAGCCCTGGACAGAATTTCTGCTCCGGAAGAAATAGCTGACCTTGTTCTGTTTCTAGCTAGCGACAAAGCTAAAGCAATCACTGGGTCGTCTTTCGTGAGTGATAATGGAATATTGTTGAAAGTTATAGACAGACCGAAAAATTAAGATGGTGTCTTAATAAATTGCAGAAGTATTCAACTTATTGATATTTTAGTTTTTTTTTACCTGTTTTAATATGCCTTAGAATCATTTGAACAAGCAATATCTTTGATTTGACGCGTGTGTTTAGGAAATATATTTATTATATAGGATTGTTTTGTATTTACATATTGTATACGCGAATAGACTATAAAATAATATAAAAGAAAAAGAATCATGACTTGATATTTTCAAAAGGAAACTTCCTATTTATGAGCAAAACCATGGTATAACTAGTTCTATTAGCTAATTCGGCAAATGCAAGAAGTAGATTACGATAATTTTATTCAAAGCAGGTAATTTTTTTGCCACGTCATCATGATGTAGCGTGTTTTTGGTAAATTACATTTACATACAATTACATGGTTTTTTCCCATTTGTAAAGCCTCATAATCTCTTCAAATTAATGTATTGAAACAGTGATACGTCGTTAACTAAACACTTTTTAGATATTTTGCGTTTTATTTATAAAAAAAATACCTATATCTGATATATTTTATTTTGATACCGAACGTTTTATCTTGTATCGAATCTCAATAATCGTTGACGTCACCAGACTTAACTTTGCTATTAGTTGTATAATCTGACCGATGAATCTCATCAATCGATCAGTTTACTACAATATAATAAAACTGAAGAGTTTGTTTGTTTGTTTGAAGGCGCTAATTTCTAGAACTGCCAGTCGGATTTGAAAAAATATTTTTGCATTTGATAGCCCAATCCTTAAGGCTATTATTATTGTCTATTCAATCCACTATTAACATCACGCTAGGACTCTTAGGAGCCGTGCAATAGGAAAAAAAATAGAAAGAACTAATAGTGCGGGCAGGCGATGCGATGCGATGGGGTCGGTCGGAGAGAACAAGCCATTTATGTTGTGTTGTGCAAGTGTTTTTCATTCTTTTCGTGCTGAAAATGTAAACTAATGCTAGAGAACACCCTTTTTAACAACGTTGACAAAGATCATCAACGTATTACCTCTAAATCCTTCGTTAATTGCAAAACGCAAAGTCACCCAATACCAATTGGAAAAATTGTAATTGAGATACTATTTTCTAAAAACCGACTAACGAACAAACAATGGCACTCGCCTCTTAATAGCTATTTGAGCACGTTCTAGTTTTGTGCTCGACTGTACCTGAGCGCTCTGACCTAAATACACGCAGATTTCAAATCGACTGGAAGCGATGGCATTTGGGTTTGTTCTTGTTTACCTTTCCTAGGTATAAAGCTACGCTATTTGTTTAAACGTTGAAATTATTCATGTTCTTTTCTCGGACTGGCGAGTTAAGGCTCCTACAAACAGGCGCGACACGCGATATAATCGCGCGCGACACAAAGGCACCGCTCGTTGCGCGACTTGCGGTGCCTTTGAGTCGCGTGTCGTGTCGCGCCTGTTTGAAGGAGCCTTTACACATTATTAGCTGGAGCTGTGAATAAAGATGAGCTGGAGATGAGATGAAAGAGAGGCTCGTGGCTAAATAATGACAGCCGCACGGGTCAACAGACTTCTGACTAGAAGTCTGACAACCAGTCTTACCAACAGGTACCGTGTTACCCAGTTACTGGGTTGTGGAGGTCAGATAGGCACTCGCTCCATGTAAAATACTAGTATTCAGCTGCATCCGTTTAGACTGGAAGCCGACCCCAAAAAAGGCGAGGCAGATTGTTTTGTAACTTATTTATCAACTTACGCTTCCTTAGACACAATTTTATTTATTGTTTATTGTTAACTAGCGACCCGCCCCGGCTTCGCACGGCTGCAATGCTGATACTAAATACACTACAGAAAAACTGTGAACGTTGTATATAAAAACATAGCGGCCCGCTCCGGCTTCGCACCGCCGCAAACGCTACGTCCCGCAATTTTTAAATCTGTAATATCTTCGAAAATATTCATTTAAATCATACGGTGTAAAGGGCCATATAGATCTATATTAAATGAACAATGTATTCAAGGTATTTAATTGGTTAAGGATTAATGCTGTATTGGTTAAAATCGCTTCGAAAATTAGCCATTATTTGTCGTAAAAAGTAAATGACAAAAAAAAGTTATTGTGGGTTATCCATAAGAGATAGACATATACCATCACGGACTTTTCTGTAGACCTTTTCAATGTGTACAATACTTAGTACATTATTTTGATAAAACTCGTAGGGTTCAGCCTGCGTTTGCAATGTAAGCGGAAAAAATGTAATTATTTACGACATCACATTAGAAACCTCAAAAATAACAGTACTTCTCCACTATTTAATGGATGTTATTATACATATAAACCTTCCTCTTGAATCACTCTATCTATTAAAAAAAACCGTGTCAAAATCCGTTGCGTAGTTTCAAAGATTTAAGCATACAAAGGGACATAGGGACATAGGGACATAGGGACAGAGAAAGTGACTTTGTTTTATACTATGTAGTGATGATAATATTAAAAGTTAACAGTATTAAAATAATAATAATAACATGTTCAAGTAAATTAAAAGGAGAGGAAATAAAATACCTATTTATAGTTTTACTTTATTTTATCGAAATGAGTCGTTAATTAATACTGAGGTTGAAATCTGTATGCCTTCTACTTTGTGTTCTTTAACAAACTGACTACTTGACTTTTATACGATTACCTAATTATGTACTTAGAGTACCTCGAAGCTCAAAAGAACCCCAATTTACCTGGAGCCAAATTAATTTTTAATTTAGCCGTAAAAAGCTAAATATATTTGGGGACATTTTGGACACAAGGTTACTTACAGAAATGTAATTACCATTTTATCATCAGCCTACAGCAGTCCACCGCTGGACATCGGCCTCTCCTATTGCACGCCATTCAGCTCGATTTTCGGCAACCCTCATCCAGCTGCTACCAGCCATCCTGCGAAGATTGTCGCTCCACGTTCCGCGGTCTTCACTTAAGAACACGTCTACCCGAAAGGTCATTGGTTAGAGAATTAAAAAAAAGGCGGGTGTGTGCTTATGACCACACGATAAAATTGAAAACTTATGCTTATGATTTTCTAATTTTAAAATCAGATGACGACTAGAGCCGTGTATACACACACGATTTAGGGTCGAGTATACGCCTTTCAGCGTCACTGACCTTACTGAAGCTGAGTATACACGATTCAGCGTCACCAACCTACTGGGGCCGAGTATACACGATTCAACGTCACCGACCCGAGCGTGACGGTTCAGTTTCGGTCACTGTTCAGAAAGAAAATATTTACATCCAGCATAACGACATCAATGAGAAATAAACACAGTCGCATACACAAGTGTTTGCAACCCGGCAACGCTATAATATTGCAAAACTTTTATGCGTTGCAAATAAAAGTCTACACAACTTTGATGTGTTTGTTCGCGGCTGCAGTGGCAATTGCTGTTCATGACTGTACCTATTATTCTGTTAGTAGTTTGATTGTTGATGTTGTACTTAGGTGATTAACTGAAAGAAGCCATATTGTTGTTTTTATTATTGCAAAATATTATGATTTCAACCAATTATTTTAACTATCTGAATTTAGAACGGCTTGAGGCTAGGTAATAATAGCCCCACAGGTAGATCGATCACGCTAAGCTATGTTTGCTGGTCCGTGGATGAGTGACTTGATCTTGATCTTTACATACCAATACCCCTCCGTGCCTGGGAAAGCACGTTATGCCGTTGGTCCCGGTTGTCATTCGTCAATCTTTGACAGTCGTTACGGGTCGTCAGAAGCCCGAAAATTAGACAACCAGTCTTACCAAAGGGTATTGTATTACCCAGTAACTGTCTTGTGGATGTCAGATAAGCACTCGCTCCATATAAAATACTGGTATTCAGCTGCATTCAGTTATACTAGATCCTGACCCCGACATAGTTAGGAAAAGGCTAGCGAGATTTATCTATTTGAATGTAGATAGGGCAACTAGTCCTTCCTGAAACACTGTAAATTTTATAACGTGCCGTCATCAAGACTTTTCTTTTAAAATAACATTATATAACGCCTTTATTCCCCAAAAGGTTAGGTAGAGATACACCTATACTGCCGCCGTAAGTAAAACGGGCCCATCTGAGGAAAGGGTATAGAGAAAAATGAGCCTTAATTGATGGCGCCTTTTTTGTTTAGTAAGGTTTATTTTTCTTTAAATTTTTGGCCGATATTCGTCCTTTTTGCTTACTGTGGCAGTATAGTATACCCACATTTCGCTAGTTATAGACTTAGTTCCGTGTAACAGGGGACAAGCCTGTTGTCTTCAACTGAGCACAAGTCCTGACTCCGTGCTGCTACTGGGAAATTCCAGATGGAAAACCCCAGAGATATCCTACCAATATTATAAACGCGAAAGTTTGTGAGGATGGATGGATGGATGTTTGTTATTCTTTCACGCAAAAACTACTGAACGGATTCCGATGAAAATTTTCAGTAATGCAGCTTCTACATCAGAATAACACATAGGATAATTTTTATCTCGATATTCCCACGGAATCGAAACGTATGCAGGTGAAACCGCGGGAATCGCTAGTAAGAAATAAATCAATATAAATAAAACAGAGTCGGTTTAGTGGTCGGTGTGGTCGGTCGGTCCACTTTTATAACTCAAGAATGGTTGGTCGATTTGTATGATCTTCGATTTGTTAGATTTTTCTCCGCACCGACTAGCAGAATAACTATTAAAACATGGGAAATATTCACGAAACAGTAATAATTAATATAATTAATTTTCTCATACACAAAAAAAGAATCCATACAAAATGTATCGATTTTTTTTTTTGGTTTTTTTTTTCTAAGGCGGTAATAAGTTCGTCGGGTCAGCTAGTACTTCTATAGAAACACCCAATAACACTTTGCCCAATCCGAGATTCAAACCAGTATCTCATGCCCAGCAGTAGCGCTTGCGAAAACTGGACCAACGAGGTAGTCATTATTTTAAAATATTATTAAAATAAATAAACGAAATTGTTCATTTATTATGAAAAGTTTTTGGTGGAGCTGATAAATATTTTCGGCTTCGAGGTTTTCCATAATAAATGGATTGCGTTTTACAGTGCAATCCATTTGATGCTCTTTTTCACTAAAGTGTACATCACTTTTGTGATAAAGAGGATCAATTGGCATTTGGAGAGGGTTGGTGGTTTCATGCGTTTAAGCATTGTTGATCTTTGAAAATAATAATGAAGCACAAAGTTTAAGGTCAAGAGAAATTAAATAAACCTTAACAGGTGAAACAAGCTTCCGTCGAGCTTGTCGGCTACAGACAGGATTGATCCACACTAGTTCAAGACAGAGAGGAGTGGTAAGGAGAAAGGGAGGCCTTTGACCTGGATTAGGACAACACAGGCTAAAATGATGATAAATAAACAGGTGAAAATTAAAATAATAGCGGTTAAAACACATCTTAGGGTAGACCAAAATAAACCATAAAATGCATACGTAATTTACGTAGAACAATTCAAATTTTAACCCAGACCTTTTCTGGGTAATTCAATGGATTCACCTTCAGTAGGCTTTGGGGACCCCTTGGTAACAAAAGTAGGGTCTCCGGGGCCCAGAAAAGGGAACTTTAGTCAGCCAATTTTAAGGCATGGAAAACGGGTTCATTTGGGAACAATTAATTTAGAGCCCATGTGTTTAAAGGAACGAACAAAAACGTTCTTTTTCTTTTTCGGGTCACTTATTCACGTGCCTGTATATTTAAATCTTTTTTTTGTTAGAATTTATTTTTAGTTGCCTTGAAGAAAGCCCACTTTTCTTTTTTTTTTCGCATTCCAAATTGTCATGAAGATGATACAACAAGCTTTATGCCAGGTATAAAAATAAGAACCCTGTCAGGGCACAGCAAGAGGATAAAATTGAAAACAAAAAAATGATAGCTGGAAAAAGTAAATTCCTCATTATTGATTTAAAATGGAGAAAATTTCTGAAAAACGAGAAAAAAATAAAAGACATACCAAAGTGAAGGGTAGCAAATGATCCGACAAAGAAGAAGGGTGTAATGATTGATTGAGAGGAATCTTCGGAGGTTTCATAACACTTGAAATTGATGAGCCACCTGTTACATGATTGTTCTGCACTTTACGTGAGTGTGTAGCTGTAGGTAGAAAAGTGTAATTCACTCATATTAAGTACCTACATGTATTTTGTAAGAGAAGCTTCAAGGATGATTTTTAGGGTTCCGTACCCAAAGGGTAAAACGGGACCCTATTACTAAGACTCCACTGTCCGTCTGTCTGTCTGTCACCAGGCTGTATCTCATGAACCGTGGTAGCTAGACAGTTGAAATTTTCACAAATGATGTATTTCTGTTGCCGCTATAAAACAAATAATAAAAAAAATAAAGTTAAAATTTAAAGGGGTATAAAAGAAACGTCCGACTCGCCCTTGACCGGTTTTATTATATTACACAGGGTGGCGATTTAGTCACCTGTAGGTATCCGACAAGTGGATGATTCTACCCGTTATACTAAACAAATTTAATTTTGTCAATTATATCTGCCCCTTTCTTGCGTAACACACCATCGATCTCAATCTGAATCGTTTTGAAGTACAATGCGTGCCACGTAAGAAGATACTTGACCCCGCCTCCCCCGCTCTTTCCGCCGCCCCTATGACGTCCGGTTTCGTCCCGCACTCAGACCTCATACCGCTAAAGATACCTAAAATCGTGTACTGCGCATGTCAAACCACGTGGTGTGTCAAGTCTCTTCTTTCGTGGCACGCATTGTATATTGCTAAACCATTACTTCATATGTTCGAAAAATTGGTCCGCTCAACAACGTAAATAACGCAATGTATGTTGTTGAACTGTTAAAATTAAAGCCATTGCTACTGACAGTGTGTTACGCAATTACCCGCGGATTCGTAAAAAAATGACAGTATTTGACATTAAGTCAAACCCCGCCCCCCAAAGATTTAAATAGCTAGATTTGCCCTCGTACTTAGTCACAAGTAAAAGTGTCCATACTGAGAAGAGTGAGTTCACACATTACTAAATAGCGTTTGTAAGACAATCAAGTGTAGTCACTGCGTCATTAAGTATCGGAGTTGTCAATACGAATCAGAAAGGCGACTATGTTTTGACGCGGTAGGGCGAATCTAACGATTTAAATCTTTGCCACTGCTGTTTACACTGACAGCCGCCCTTTCGTTCTTAAATAATGAGCTCTTCGATACACTATATTACTTTTAACATTATATTTTTACTGCGGGGTTATAAAAATATTGTAAATGCCTGAATATACTCATTAGGCACCCAAGAGTATAATTCCAACTTCTCTAAGCATCTTTATTTTTTTGTAGAAATCCTGCCATGATTCTTTCCAATATTAATACATCATAACACCGACTAAGCAAATCCCTTCCGGTATCGAATATTACGCCAAAGGTCAGAATGAAATCCATACTAACGATAATGTTGCCATAAACCAATATATGGCTTTTACCCTCATAAAGGAGTGAAATAGGATATTAATTTGTTAGAGATGTCCCATTATCAGATAGTGTAGATCTTGTGTAATAATTACTGTTATGGTATTACTGTTTTAGTTAAGACATAGATTTAGAACTGCTGTTAATATTGTTGACTGACTGTTTCCCGCGACTTCATCTACAAAGGATAAAAGTAGCCTATATCCTGACCTATCTGTTAAATTTAAAAACGATAGCTTCTGTCTTCGATCAATATTGATCGAAGACTTCTGTGGCTTAGGTGTGAAAAGGTAACAGATAAACAGACATACTGACAAAAAGAGTCAATTTCGCGTTTATAATAATACTAGCTTCTGCCCGCGACTTCGTCCGCGTGTAATTTCTTGTTACTCCGACCCACCCCGTCGCATCGCATCGCCTGCCCACGCTATTACTTCGTTTTTGCTTAGCGTTCTTTCTGACTTTTTTTCTTTTTGCTCGGCTCCTAAAGGTCATAGCGTGATGTTAAATAGCAAGAATTGGTCTATCAAATTCAAAACAAATCCGACTGGTAGTTCCAGAGATTAGCGTGTTCAACCAAACAAACAAACTCTTCAGCTTTACTCGTATAATATTAGTATAGATTAGTATTTAGTAGTATTAGTATTTAGTAATATTAGTCATTAGTATAGTAGATTAGTATATTTGTCGCTTTTACCCTCTTAAAGGGGTGAAACAGGATATTAATTTCGTAGAAATGTCCCATTATCAGGTAGTGTATGTAGGTCTTGTGTATTAGTTACTGTTATGGTATTACTGTTTTAGTTCAGCCAAAGATTTGGAACAATTATTTGTGATTTACTTAATCTGCAGTAATTGTCATTCCCCTTTACTGCATAAAGTTATACTAATCTCAGTTTATGCTTTTGTTATTAAACTAATCTCGACTTATGAGAATTCGGGAATTGCGTAATACACGAACAGTAGCAATTGGTTTCATTTTGATAGTTCAACAAAATTCATTGCGTTATTTACGGTGTTGAGCAGACAAATTTTTCGATAATATGAAGCAATGGATTTGCAATATCCTGCAGAATTTAGATAATAATGTGTTATGCAATTACGGTGCTGCTTCGCCAGGGTGCAATGGCGACATGTATACATATTAAGATTTCTGTGCAATGTCTTAGGCTTGTGTTCACCAACATTTAAATCAACTGATTAAATATTTAATAAGTTCTATATTTAAAATTTCCTTAGGAAATTTGACATAAGCCAACTGTTTAAATACCTAACCGGTGGTTTGAATGTTGGTGAACTCAGGCCTTAGTAAAATATAATTTTTTTATACACATAAACCTTCCGGAACAAATGTTCTAGATGATTTAGAAAATCGCATCAACATCAATTGTGTAGTTTAAAAGATCTTAGCCGTAAAACACGAAACTAACTAATTGTTTGTATATTTTAAGCGATATAAAAGATTAACATGTGATTTATTAGTAAATTTTGTGTTTCTTGTATTCTATATAAAAAGTATATTGATATTTCTATAGAATGAATATGCGATGCATTGAACGCTCGATCCAACGAACATTTATAATTTGGTTTCATATATCTTGTTTGTTATTGATATGAAGTTTAAAACTTTATCTGAATGTTTTTGTATTAATGTAATCTTATCAGTAAGCAATATACTTATGAACCATGTTATACTTATGAAAATTTTTAATGGTGATAGATAAATTCGAAAGTTAGTCTTTCTTCCGTTGGAAAAGTTTTCACGGTCGAATTACCAAAGAACTTTTGATCGAATTTGACACAGATACGTAGTAAAAAAAAACGATAAAATCACGCGCGACACAACGGCACCGCAAATCGTGCAACGAGCGGTGCCTTTGTGCCGCGCGCGATTATATCGCGTGTCGCGCCTGTTTGTAGGAGCCTTAAATTGCCCTGAGAACGATTAAAGTAGGTAGCGGCCCAATGCCTTTAAAATTTATGCCTAAAATTAATAATAATATAATAATAATATATTCTTTATTTCAGACTACAAGTACTCACAATCCACATAGTATTAATAACAATGACTTAAAAACTGTTAGTAAACTTTTAAAAAGTAAAATTTAGGTGACCCAAAACACGTTGGCACGTGTCTCCGTACCCAGTGTCTTATAATGGGACTTGCCACTTTATCTAATAAGGTAGACTAGCTAAACCACTTTTTTCCTACGCTTCTATAGGTAGCACCTATAATATACTCGTATTATCAGGTTATACTTTACCTACACTAGACGTATCGATTCCAGTTAATAACTCCATTACGATAATGGAGTTACCTACCCAATGATTTGGAAACTTAATTTATTAAGTCAATCTAATTTCCTTTAAATCTGAATTGGAATTGTGAAAAAAACTGTTAAGACTCCTGCAAACAGGCGCGACGCGCGACGCGAATCGCGCGCGACTAAAAGGCACCGCTCGTTGCGCGACTTGGCGGTGCCTTTGTGTCGCGCGCGATTGTATCGCGTGTCGCGCCTGTTTGAAGGAGCCATTAGCCTTCATCATTTGAAACGCTTTTGTCATTCGAAATAACTGTGGCATTTACCTACAACAATTTGTTGAACGACCTCCACTGAATTGAAGTAGATTGAAATGGCCTTCATTTGGAATGTTTATAGAATAATCGAATACTAGCTTTTGTTCGCTGCTTCGTCCGCGTGTATCTTGAAAATATCCCACGTGAACGTACTACTATTTAATTCTATTTATTATTTATTTCTATTTAAAATACACTATGAGTTAATCCAGGTTATAAACTATCCCCCTTACTAATAAAGTTTGTATAGCGTCTGTATAGTTAGATACATAACGCTTTGTCTTCTTCTTTCGAAAGTCAAATTACTGACGACTGAATGAGAGAAATCGGTGTGTAACAATTTATCTGATATAATACGTTTATTAGTAAATAATTAATATCGAATTAAATATTGCACACGTATGGGGGTATATATGTGCGATATTTAATTCAATATTTACGCGGAGCATGTGAAGCTCCCAGTCGATATGACTTTTTCCGACATCTTCAACAATCATCGCAATATTTCAGCCAATTTACACAAAACCTTAATGAATTTATACATCATAACCTCGGGATCATGAATCACTCTGTCCATTGGTGAAAATCGTATGAAAATACTTTCGGTAGTTTTTGAGTTTATCGCGTTCAGACAGACGCGGCGGGGGTACTTTGTTTTATAGTTATGTAGTAGGTAATTAAGTATTAATTCTTGCTTTTATTAACCTCTAATGAAAAGGGTTTTTGTTGTACTGAAGCATATTTTTGTGTGTTTATTTAGCACGGGAACTGAAAGTTAATTTTGGTGCAAATTCTTTCCGCGACTTTATACGCGATTTTCTTGTTCCCCCGACCCACCCCGTCGCATTGCATCGCCTGCCTGCGCTATTAATTTGTTTTTCGCTTAGCGTTTTTTCTGTTTTTTTTTTCTTTTTACACGGCTCCTAAGGGTCTAGCCTAAATAGCCTTCCTGAAGAATTGGACTATCAAATGCAAAAATAATTTATCAAATACAATAGATCCAAAGATAAGTGCGTTCAAAGAAACAAACAAACAAACTCTTCAGCATTATCATTAATAATAATTATATAGATGGCACTTTATTTTGGACACAATTCTGTCTAATTACAGTAGGTATTGCTTTGTTTATATTGAGTAAAGGTTTTTAGACGGACTGATAGAGGCTACGACTTCAAATGCCGGGTACAGATTTATGAAACGTAACATAAATTGGTTAAGGTGTATAGATGGCTCACTGACCTTGTGCATGTGGGCGGAGCTAAACGCCCTACTCCCGAATACGTAAAATGTGTGCGGTGGCGCGCGACACTAAAACTATGATCAAAGAATATGAAGAGGCGCAGACATGCCTCACGTAGGTCGCCATTTTTGCCTACGATTCCAGAAGGGAATGGCGGATGCAAGGCTGATATATTTTGTACTAGCTGTTAATCGTCCGTGTGGAATTTAACAAAAAAGTTATTGTTGAGTTCGCAGAGTTTACGATAACTTATTAAGGCGCTGTACTTAGTCAAAATAGGCTTCACAAAACAATATTTTAGCCAAATGTATACATTTTAGAACAGCAAAAAAAAATTGTTAATCTTGATCATATTTATGAGTGGACCATTGTGTTCAAAACACGTTTTCGGTAAATTTTCTCGATAGAAAAAAATCATAAAATAACCATTAAAATTGAAATCGTTGCAATTGTAATTGTGTTATTTATAAACAAATCTTGATAAAATTAATAACAGTGATGTATAATAATAAAGGGAACTGTTGTTTTTATTTATCGATTGTAATAAGATATTTGTAAGGATCAATTGTATTTAATGATAAATAACTCGAACGAAACGTTGCGCCATCGCGGCGTCTTTTTAGCTTCTCTTTCATTTCTACGCGGAGCGACAGTGAGTCTTGTTTTTTAGTTAGGTACTTATACTCTAAGGGAGGGGTGAGACAGTACTTTTTAGTTAGGTACTTATACTCTATAGGAGGGTATAAGTACCCAACTAAAAAGCAGTGACTAGACATGGGTCGTACTTGCAAAATCGCGTACCAGGGCTTACAAGTACGACTTCTTTAAGAAACCACGTCCTAAAACTAGATCTCGGGATACTTTCAAGTATTTTCTATCTGCATAGGAAATTGAACCTTAACTGTATACAAATAAGGAGCAAAATCGCTTTTACAAATAAATACGTACTTATAGAGTATAGACGATTAAAGTTTCTACTACTATTCCAACCAAGAGCCCTGTTGGAAGAAAAAAACTTGCATAGCAAATTGAACTCTGAATTCTAACTTATGGAGCACGATCGCGTTTAGGCATGGGTCGTACTTGCAAAATCGAGTACCAGAGCTACAAAGTACGTCCACCTTAAAAAACCATAGCTCGAGATACTATCAAGTATTTTCTATCTGCATCGAAAATTGATCCATGACTTCATACAAATAAGAAATACAATCGCGTATTCAAAAGCCCTGTTGGTAGTAAAAATACTTGCATAGGAAATTGACCCGTTACCTTCTATGAATAAGGAGCAAAATCGCGTTTACAATTAATATTTTCACAAACCATTAAAGTAAAAATACTTTCATACGAAATTGTTCCGTAGACTCTAATTGATAAGGAGCATGATCGCATTTCCGAAAACTGACGCGGTTGGGTACCTATGTAGTTGAGCGAGTAGCCGTATTTAAAATAGGTAAGTACTTTGAAGTCTTGCAATTATTTCGGGTCGGTACCTAGTGTACGTACTTTGGTATCTGTTTGTTGATGAAAGCTGTTTATTATACATATTTTATTTTATGATTAGTTTTTTCTAAGTAATGTTGTTGGTGTAAATGTTTGTACTGTTTCGGTTCTACTCATAAGTTGTATAAATAAGCAATCAGTGTATAAAAAATGGTCAACAAGAAAATAAACGGAAGGCAATAAAGAGATCTTATTCGACGAAACAAATTGTAACGTAAGTAGGTACCTACTTTTTTGTACACACCATATTTTGTTTGTATAGATTATCTATAGACGCGTAATTTCGACATACATTACAACAGCTCGATTGGTCTAGTGGTCTCGTGCGTCACTATAGTTTTCTGTATCAGTCACTAATGTCCGGGTTCAAATCCAAACTTTTTACATATTCTTTTTGTTGATTTTCTTATTTGATATAAATGTTTTTTTAATTATTATTTTACTTTTTGCCGATTTTATTGTTTGAAAATTTTCAGACTATATTATTATTGCTTATACTCTTTTGTAACACACTGTAGGTATATTATTTTTCTTCCGAATCAAGCTTGGTGGACGTTTTTATTTTATTTTTATTATATTACTCTAGATTCTGAAGAAAAATAACTATAAGAATAAAAATGATTGTTTTTATTAAAATAACAATTACTTATTGAATTATTTTAAAAATAAGAAAATAAAAATATACACATTATAATTAAAAAATAACAAAACAAAAGATAAGCACATTATAATAAAAAAATAACTAAAAGAGATATGCGTCCACTGAGATTCGAACCTGGTGATTACGCAGTGAGAATCCGGACAGTAGAGCGCGGAGGCAATCGTGCATCTTGTTCAAGTCGCGAAATTACGCTTCTAAATATAATGGAAGTCGCTCATCGACAAAATTCGCGCGGTGCACCCCGCCGTAGGCGGGGACTATTCGTATCCCACTTACATAAAAGTAAACTCAAATACATAAAAGTCGTCTATTCACCGCCACGTAAAGACATACCTATGCTAATTTTAATGAAATTCTTCTAATATTTCTCCATTTAGTTCTTTTTGATCGTTTTTGCATTTTTAGTTTAATTATTATTTATTTTTAGTTTTTCGTATTAGCCTTTTTTATATAGTACAATATTTGGTGAACGATTTCCTTGGGCTAAAACAAAAACACTATATTATTTTATTATTTATTCAATCAATTTCATTGGAGATTAAGGAATCTTCACGTATAGGATCCACTTATAAAAAAAAACTATACTTACTCCGTTTCTTTATTATGATTTATTTACATTTGGTTAAGTACCTAAATAAACGTAGTACTTATATTCAATATTTAATATCATAGGTTTTAATTTTTTTTCGTGGGAACCTAGTTTCTTTTTTTTTCTAAAATAAAAGTGCCTAAGTTACTCCTTATTCACCTATCTGCTAGTGAAAGTCCCAGTCACAGAAATAAATCCGCACAAGAATATGAGAAGGTAGTAATCAATAAACTCAGTAATGCAAATACTCGTAGATTGACAACTAAGAACGCTCATTTTTTATAAATTATGGTGTTTGAAAACATTTTTTTTTTATTGTGGGTAAGTAGTTATTTTCTAAACAGTCAAAATAAAATGGCCTGAAGCGGTACGTTGTTTTAATATTACAAACAGACACTCCAATTTTATTTATTTGTACCTATAGATAGATAGATACTTATTAGTCCACTCAACATTGTCTTTGCAACTGTTGATTGATTTAAAAACGCTGTTTCAAATATGTAGTACCTCTAACCAGCAATTTTTCAGTGTAAAAATATTTCCAAACATCAAAGCCGTTTAGAAGTTATAAGCAAATGTTAGCCAAAATAGCGTTTTGGTAAATATTTTTTTAAGGCAAAAGTATTAGCCTTATGAAAAAACCCTGTTTCAAAAATGCAGTACATGAATCTATAGCAAACATATATTTTTTACAGACCTTCTAACCAAACCGTTAATGAGTTATAAGCTTCATAAAGTGACCGTGTTACGGTCCTAAACGAGAGTAAGGCCCTTAATTAGTTTTTTTTTTAAATGATGCCCCATACTGGGAATTACTCCTGCATCGTGGGTGCGTTTACAAACATTTAAATTCACATACACAAACAGCCAGACCCGGAACAACTACCTGTAAGCAATACAAATATTTGTTCTGTGCGGGAATCGAACCCGCGACACGCAGCCCAGCAGTCGATCGCTCAGCCACTGCGCCAACCGTGTCGTCAAGTTACATAGAACATTATGCACAAATACTCACCTCGTACTTAGAGGGAGGGTACATAATGCGGACATATTAGGGCCCATAGGTTTGTATGTTCCGGACAGGTACGTGTGGCGACGACGACAGCCTCGGCTGTTGTCGGAGTCGCGCGCTCGGACCAATCTTTTAAGTGGGGCGCCACTGATGCGTGCACTCCGCACTCTCAACCTCATAGCTAGTGACACGGACCTATTCTGTTGTTCTCTGAGTGGGTTCACAAAGAATGCATTGTTTTTAATAAGTTACAAAATTTAATTATGATAAGGAGTTAGTAATAAGTTAGGATAAGAGTTTTGATAAATGTACACTATCGCAATAGGTTTCCCTGTAAAGATAGATGTAAGTTGGGAAATAAATAAATAAATAAATAAAATAAAAAATAGAAATGCACACATGTATACTCGTTTTACACAAAATGTAGATACATGAAATGTAACACAACGACTAGGCAAATTTGTTTCAACGTGTGGGTGTTACATTTCATGATACGTTTCGCTAATCTGTGCTCGGTTAAGGTTTTTTTGGAACGGACTTAATTGTTATTATAACCAAGAGGGGCCCGTGGCTCAATGATAACAGCCGCAGTTGGTCTATGGATGACCATCTTTACATACCGTGACCCCTCCGTGCCTCGGAAAGCACGTTAAGCCGTTGGTCCCGGCTGTCATTCGTGGATCTTTGACAATCGTTACGGGTAGTCAGAAGCCCGAAAATCTGACAAACAGTCTTACCAAGGGGTATCGTATTACCCAATAACTGGGTTGTGGAGGTCAGATAGGCAGTCGCTCCATGTAAAATACTGGTATTCAGCTGCATCCGGTTAGACTGGAAGCCGACCCCAATATAGATGGGAAAAGGCTAGGCAGATGATGATGAACCAAGACTATCCATAGAGAGCGAAACAGCTAATACTTAAGGGGCTTACATGACCTAAAGCGCGGTCACTGTCGGACTGCATATAAAAGAAAGAGAAGCGCGATGACACAACGCTGGTAATTTATTGCAAAATATGAAGCAATTAGTTAATTACAAAAAATATATTGTTTGAACTAAAAAATTAAAACACTAGTATTTTAGTATATTGCTTGTAAAATAATCTGACAAAAAATCAGAATGATTGTATATATATATTAATTAGTATGATTTTTATTGTAAAAAGAAAGTTTTAGAGGTATCTTCATGATTATTTTTATTTTCTATCGTATCAAATTAATTGTATTATGTTTTCTGCTACCTAGCATATATCCTGAAGAATATCATATATTTTTCTGATTTTGTTTACTGTAGTCTATCAATCTATCATATACTTTTATTGTTTCTAAAACTTGCGTTTTTTGAGTTTAGGTCCTGTAAGCCCCTTAACACCACTCAGCCAATTAAGTGGGTACCCAAGTTAATAGACAAAGCCCAGTATATTTTATATCCAATTTCACAGACAGAACGTGAACCAATAACTGAGGTGTTTTAAGCGCCGCCACAGAACCAAACGTTTGACCACTATCGACCCAAACGTTTTATTTGATGTCCCCGCGTGCCAAGCGGTGTTTCGCTGGAAATCCCGATCGAAAAGCATACAAGCGCCAAAGGTATAATTCAGGTTTACAAATATGTGGGTCGCGAGTGATCACACAATGTATGTAGGTACGTTCTTTGAAGTTAGTGAATGGAGCTCCGAGTACAAAGTGTTGTTTTTGTAGTAAAACAGGACATAACACATGTAGGTTAACATAAGCTTAATTCGTCTATCTGAAAGGAATTAGGCCGTACCTAATCCACCACGCAGGCCCAGTGCGGGTTGGTAGATGTCACATGTGACCTTCGAATTTTTGGTTCTAGGACATGCCGGTCTCCTCATGATGCTTTCCTTCACCGTTTTGAGAGCTCTGGTGATGAAATAAGTTACACAAAGTGAAACACCTGTCTGGGTTTGACCGTTTATACGACTTGTAAGACGCGGCTGTTACCACTTGGCCACCTCTGCACATGTAATCTGCATTCGCGATTTATTTGCCAAAAATGTAAACAAATATGAGTTTATAGAAAAAATACTTTAATTCCTACACAATAAAGTTCAGTTTACGCTACAACTCCAAACGTTTTTATAATTTTTTCAATAGTGTTAGTCACTCTGAAATCAACTTAATTCCCATTAAAATAAAGTTGATATTTGTTTAACTTGAAATAACGTCAATTTGAAACAACTCAACTTGAAATAACTTGAATTAACGTCAATTTGAAACATTCGCTTGTATAGACTTTAGGTTATTGCTAGATAATTAGGAATTTTTAACGGACTTAATTACAGTACGACAGATGCTTTTTAGCAGGGCTTACAGTTAGAAATCCATGAAGTTTATCCAATCTTAATAAAATTGGATGCAAGGAAATTAAAAAAAAAATGAATAAAATTAATAAAAGAAGCAATCATTTTTTTTTTCATTACATGTATTGTGGACAACTGCGAATTGGACTAACTGCGAATTGGACCAACTGCGAATTGGATATCTTTTAGAACATTGGACCAATCGCGAATTGGCACAATCGCGCCTAAAGGCTTCAGAAGACTCCGCTCTTCCATATCGCCAGTGTTTTATTGCCAGGCTTATCTGCTTAAAAGGAGGCTCATCACAAGTTGTTTAGGTTTACTTGTAAAAATAATAAACCAAGTTTTCGTTTCAATATAACAAAAATTTTATTTTATTATTTATATAAATAAAATTCAAAGTTTTGACTGACTGATATATCAACGCACAGCTTAAACCGCTGGTCCTAGAGACATGAAATTTGGAGATTTGGAGTGTGCACTGAAAGAAGACCAGTAAATAAAAATGACAAACATTAATCTGAACTACTATAAACAGTTCTATATGAGCCTAACGTTCGAAACATTATTTTTTACTAATCCGAAAACACTCAAAGCTTGAGGCAAAATGTTACCGTCATGACAGTATAAACCTTTAACGTTTTAAGTAGGTAGCTAAAAGGTCACAAAATTAACTGTTTTATTCATTTGGTGATATCGTTCAAACCATTGAAAATTTACGTTACAGTAATGGTGGTTTTCCTTTTTTTTTGTTGTTTTTTCAGTAAATAGTGAATCATTAAAAGTTACTGTTTTGTCTTTTACTGTTTTACAAACGTTTCTTCTTACTGTGTAACTCTTAATGAAATCGCTTTAATGTGCTGTAGTAAGAAATTATCTTTTTCAGTGTGTGTTCTTTGTGAAGATTAGGTGTCCACTAAGAAAGGGTTTTTCGAAATTCCCCTAAGAGGGTGTATGGGGGAGGTTGAAATTTCACGCGGACGAAGTCGCGGGCAGAAGCTAGTTTCAGTATAGAAAAATACATGTTGCACCAACCCCAAATAAATTGGCGTATGGACAGGAGAATGATGATGATTTCAATATAACAAAAATAAAGATTTCCAGGTCGAAACAATTACCAGCAAACTACAATACGAGATATATAACTGCACTGCCAAACTCGCAAAAATTTCCAAACGGCAAAATGTTTGCTGTCAAAGGCAAACATTGGGTTTTCTATTCCGAACCATTCAACCACCACGCAGAGCACAAACTTTTTGTTATGAAAAACCTTTTTTTGCAACTTACGTACATACCGGGTAGATTTTTGACCATACAATTTTTTTTATTAAAATAGTCATACTTTTTTAATTTTTCAAAAAGCAGTAAAAGACAAGTTATTGATATTGTTTACGCACATAATTGAAATGTGTTTAGGCACACTTATTGAAAGTCTTCGGATTTTTAACATTACTTTTATTGTTTCTTGTATTACAAAAGGCGGGGAGACGCCGGTCCCGACATGACAGTTCCGAGAAGGCGCGAAGAAAAAAGTCTATGAGTGTTAGTGTTGCCACTTATGGAGAAAAGATAAAGAGCTCGCTCTATTACATTTTTTTTTCTTTAAACATCTGGATGGCGACGTCGCCAGTACAAAAGTTTATATAGTTGTCTTGCTATCTAGGATTTACTAGATATATCAAATAAAATGAGACCAGCTAAATCCAGAACTGAGTCTGGACACCTGCCTGGGTTTACACAGGACAAATCAGACTTCACCTTATAAACTTCAACTTAAAAAAAAAACCTTTATTAGCGAAACTGTGCAAAGTTTAAATCAAAGGCGGAGTTTTTAATATTATAACATGGCGTTAAAAAAAGTCATGAGTCTTAAAGATAGCTGAATATTCTTTGCTAATAAAACTCTACTACGGGTAGCAAAATTTTGATTAGGAGAGACGCAATAAAAACTTTCCTCAAGTCTTATACCGCCCAATTAAAGTGTCCGTTGGGCTTCCGAATGACAAATTCATTATCCGTTTGATTCGTTAAAAATGTATTTTATTTTCTCAAACGAAAGTTTGCGACTAAATAATTTAATCAGTTTGAGAACTGTAGACTTCTCTCGGGTGTGTTGAGGTGAATTATTAAAATGTTTTGTGTATACTCGTGTCAAAATTCTATTATTTTGTCCTCTTTGAGTTGGTATTTATATTTTATTGAAGAACACTCAATGGACTGTACAAAGCTAGAAACAAAGGGTCAAATTAAATAAATCACATAGATAGTTAAACAAGATAGCACAAAAAAAAGATTTATTAACAAAAATAAGTTTTATTAATTTATTTATTATATATATATGTTTTTTTATTTATTATTTATTAATCATATATTTTTGGGGTTAACGATCGTAGTTAGTTAAAATATCAGTTTGAAACACAGTTTTTTCGTGGTAACTTCACACGTAAAGGCTCGTACACACAGGCGCGACGCGACCCGCGACACAAAGGCACCGCAAGTCGCGCAACGAGCGGTTCTTTGTGTCGCGTGTCGCGTCGCGCCTGTGTGTACGAGCCTTAATGTTTTATCGTGTTTAGATATCGATACCTACCAAGTCTGAAGTTACGCTACCTAATTTAATATGCCCTAATTTAATACTTACATTTTTACTTAAATGCCTTACAATTTATATATTTATATATTTAACCATCTTAAGAAAAGAAAATGTGGATGTTAAGAATAGTCTTAACATACAATTATTTTGGTCGATTAAATGTTGATAAGTTTTCCACCAAGTTTTCCGATGGAAATTTTATGAAGTAAACTAATTTCTACTTTCAAAGATTCCTTTTGTAATGTGTATTCTACTCTAAAAACCGAGAAACCACGACCTCTAACTGAAAATTTACCCGACCGAGTTATTTGCTTACAAAACCCTCTTTCCAAATCCCATTCAAGAATTTCCAGGAATCCACAATGAACGTTTTCTTGAGACGAAGTTTGGAAACTAATACAACTAAGTTAATATGTGTACTTACTTAGTCAACCAGAAATATCTAGTGCATGGTGCCGGGGCTGGGATCAATCAGTGATTGCAATCCGCCGCGAGCGCTACAGAATAGCGTGGAGTAAAAGTTTCTGGAAGTGGCTAGGAAGGACTAAGTGCGGAAACCAAACTCATAACACAGAACATAGACAGATTGAGACTGAGATCAGGGGGCCTAAAAAAGCCACTTTGGCAGAATTATAAAAGGATAACATTATGAATCATAATGGACAGTTAACGGTTAAGTTAATCGTATCAAATCTCATTGGTGAAGGATTTTCAGTTATTTTTTTTTTCGTATGTGTTAAAATACCAATGTTAAAATCCAATCCCAATATCTTTGATTATACCTACATAGTGCAGCGAAAAAAAGAAAAACACGGACTGTCTTTGCCATATTATGATTCATAATGTTATCCTTTTATGATTCTGCCACAGTGGCCTTTTTAGGCCCCCAGACTGCGAACGTTCTTAACCAAAACTAACCGTTCAACTCTAGCAACGTCTCCAGTTTAAAAGTCTATGATAGAAGTTTTAGAATCTAGACAATTGTCTGGAATGTAATGTCGATTTCCCGGAGTCTGGATATGCCAATAGGTTCGCCCCCTGTTACATGGGATTTGAACATAATCAGTGAAATGTGGGTGTAGGTACTACAGCAGTGCGATTCTGTAACCATCTCACCGTGAACACTTAGGTGAAGTGAGCGTGGAGTGAGTTATCAATAGTGTCAATTCCTAGCAAAAACAAACTCACTTCACCTAAGTTTTCACGGTGAGATTTTACAGAATCGACCGGCAGGTACACCGCTTCCTTACTTTTCGGATCATACAGACGTTATGTTGTATTATGTGTGAAACTTTGATTTAGTTCAAAACGAACAGCTTTGTCCAACAATAGAAAAGGTTAGGAAAATAACTTGAAACACTGAAGTTATCACAGTTATTTCAAACATTTTTATATATTATTCTTTTTGCTCGGTTCTGACATGTTTACTTAAAGCAATTGTTTAATATATTCAAAAGCGTTGTTTTTACACATTTGTGGTTTCAATAATCAACTTCGATAACAAAAACAAATAACAACCAACCAACAACAACTCAACATAAATCTACCAACAAAACAACCCCTCATAATCAAATTCTCCTTCTTTCTTCCTTTCCTTCTTATGCAGAAAAACATTTTTTTTTCGAAATCCTTTCAAAATCTACATGTCACCTTTCCTTTACCTTTCCCCACAAATTCCAAATCCCAAATTACAAACCGAACGTCCAATATTTGCGCTCCTCTCAGGATCCTGCACCTTCCGGATCCCTAGCTCGGTGTGTCCCACTGTCGCCAAACAGCACGTTGCGTAGCTTCCATTTACATGACTAATTAGTTGGCAAGGCGCCAAGAACTGCCGGCTTGTGCGCCAAGGTGCCACAAGTTACAGTCATGTGTGTATGCATTGATTGGCTTTACTGATTCATACGATTGGATTAATAGGTGTCGCGTTTCTTAAGGACGGATGGTGGTACTTTTAAAGTTATTAGGGGATTGAGTGTGCCTGAAGATGGACGGCGACGCCGAAGCCTGTCCAGAAAATGTGGTGAGATGACTTCAATGCTTACCGCGAGGGGATCTAGCCCTCGCGGTAAGCACGAACTTGGGGAGACCTTTAAGAAAACGGGTGTAAGACCTTGATCAAATTAATAAGCAATATTTTGTGGATCCTCTTCAGTTATTACAAAAAAAATTGTTGAATTTTATTAAAGCCTCAAGTTGAAACTGGGTCAAACATTTTAGAAATGGTTACTCAATTATTATTTAGTACCTACCAATCAAAAAGGCTTGCACGTGTTCGCAAGTAAACAAAACATAACACAAAAAAACATTTATTTTTATAAAAATACAATGCTTAGTCGAAGCAACATACTTCATGATTGTAGATTGTCATGAAAAATGTCGCTACGAAATAAGTGTCAGGTCAAAACAAAAGAACGAAAACGAAAAAAATAACTGAAATTACGTTAACGTCACACGGCAACTAAATTCCAAATATTTTTAATAAAAAGTTGTAGAATTTTGGTCCGTTGTTTTGGCTCAGTTTAATAATATTGTGAATGTATTTTTTTTGTGTGTGTTTTGTTTTTAATATCAACACGGCCTTATCTTTACAGAGTGGGTGTTTAATCTGATAAAATGTCGAGGTCGTCAACATAGACTAATTTGAATAAAATGTTACAAAATCGTGAGGTATTCTCATTGTTTAGGGAACTTTTGAGTAGGTTTTTAGATTGTGGGCTGGTTTTTTGTTTGTTTACAAACGACATGATTTGTTTGTTTTTGTGAATTGTGTCCTGTCATATGAAAAAAATTCTTCTTGTTTTTCTCGAAAACACCCACTACAAATAAAAATCTTCTGTTACTGATCTTCAATATCCGGATTTCCAGAACCATGATCAATGATTCTTTTAATCTAAGAACGCTTCGAATGGCCTCCAATTTTCGTCACTAAATTGATTGTCTGGAACACTTTAAAATTGTATCTCCTCTCACGCCAAACATCGGAATGTACTTACTAGCTCCTGAATATTTGAGGGCATCAATATAATCCTGACTGGAAAGCTATGCCAACACACAACAATAACGATCGTCTATTTCGTCTATTTTAAGGTGACCTCAAATCTCGGTCTCGATTAGTGCACAAACTGCTCGGCGTCGGTCCTAGCTACATACAGTGAAGTTGCCTACGTATCATAATTCTATATTTTTTATTTGACATAAACTTACATGGGCACTGATGAAACATTAGAAGCTAGGCGCACGGTTTCTCGGTGCTTCTTTTTCTCGGTCCCGGCTGTCATTCGCAGATCTCTTTGACAGTCGTTACGGGTAGTCAGAATCCCAAGAGCCTGACAACCAGTCTTACCAAGAGGTGTCGTGTTACCCAGTAACTGGGTGTTGGAGGTCAGATAGGCAATCGCTCCCTTTTAAATAGGTGGTATTCAGCTGCACCTGGTTAGACAGGAAGCTGACCTCAACATAGTTGGCGATTAGTCTTGCCTCTATAGCAACTGATCTTTTGACGGACATCAAGCAAAATAGTGGATTTGACGAGTGACAGAACAGTAGTTTGAGTAACCGTTTTGTCACTAGGCCAACGGGATGGTTGCCTAATATGCGCTGATTGGTCGTTTCGTCAACCGTTGAACAAGTGATTGTACCCAACCTGCGGCCAGCCTTAACGTCGAACCTTCTTCTCTGTTGTGACATTTTAGGGTCCAATTGCGGTTTCTCTTTGACAAAACATTTAAACAAATCAGGAACCCGCATTATATGATTGTATCTATTTATGGGTTTACGTTTGCGTTTGCGTTAATCCATTTTACAAGCCCTTATCATGTTGGACAGAAACAGGTAAGGAATAATATTTATTATTATTTCTGGTAATAATATTAAATGTATTTTTCTATTTTGCCTTTGATAAAAATCATTGTCGCACAACCCACTCTTCTGTCTACTTCGTCATCTTTATACGGTGACATCGTACCGTTATGGAATTGACCCTCAAGGTCATAGTACACGTATAAACCGGAAAGGCATCGGCACCGTATCAACTCGAGCCGTTCAGTATTCTTTGTATGAAACTCCCTAGTGTAACGCACACTAATCGGGATCGTAACGTAATCGCCTCGCCTCGGGAGAAGCTCACAAACCGCGGTGCGGTGCGTTACGACTCGTCGTCCCAACGCTTACGGCTCGCCTTCCCCGCGCTTACGTCTCTCTGTACCCGAGCTTACGTCTATTCGTCCACCCTTGCCCCTCTCACCCCTCCGGCCTGCATGCTGCACCATCAACCAGCAGCGGTCGGCGAGCCGTAAGTGAGGCATCGCCTAGTCGTAGTCGAGTCGACGTATCGAAGCTTCTGATCCGCTTTGGTTACGTGCTTGTGTTAGGTTGACGCTTGTTTGACGGCGAGCCGTAAGGCGATACGGTGCCGATCCCTTTCCGATTTGATACGTGTGCTATGACCTTCAACCGTTGTCTCACGTCCCTGTTAGCTACACCAAAATTTTGATTGCACTATAGTCTAAATAAACTGTACAATTGATACGAAGAAGGAGGTTTTAAGGTTTTTTGTTTCTTTTTTTATATGCTATTCCTTGACTTTTTAATACCAGCCAGTTGTATTTCTGTTCTTGACATTTGAGTTAAAACTGTAATTTCAGTGCTACAGTGGACTCGGAGATTTATTATTCTGTCCATATCATGAACAGCGGTTTGCGTTTAGTGTTAATTATCTAATTAAATTCTGTGCAACCAAATAGTATGCATGCTGGCTTTGTTTGCGTCATGCATACTGGCACATTGTTTCATGCTGTAAATGCAACGTAAATCTCATTAGGATATAAAAACGTCGTGTCTTTTAACTTCCAACAATTTGCGGGATTCGGGATTTTCTTTAATAATCATTATTGCTTTTTTTTCTGGCTTATACATTATTGTTGTAATCCACGTATTTAAAGGAGGCACACGTAACATAACATCACGCCTGTATTCCTTTGAAGGGTTAGACAGAGGTGTACACAGGTACACCTGTCTAACCCTTCTGTACTACAGAGTACAGACGCCAGCACATCAAGCTACCCGAAACTGTCAAATTTTACCAATCAACTTTGAACTAGGGATGCATCCGATACCGATACCGATATATCGGCGATACTTCAGGTTTGCCGATATATCGGTATCGGCGATATTTTTATGGCCGATTCAACGATACTTTTCAAATTGCGCGCTTTAAAAATGTAATGTAAACGCGCGTGTTGTCCCGTCTATTTCGTTGCAAACGAGGCACGAACTAACTATGCTCGGAGAAACCCCGCGCTTTATTCAGTGTTTTGTTTCGCCCGCCCGCTTTGGCCTCGCACTCGCACATCTATCCCATTTCGTTAGGTTGAAATAAATAATGTTGTTGCGCGTAGTATTTTTCCATGCAAATAAGATTAAGAATTACATATCGTAATTGTTTGTGTATTGTATGTCATTTATAACTAGTCGTTTGAGTCAAATAAAATAAATAGTAGTCATATCATATCAACTTCAAAACACAAAAGTGCTATATGGAATCACTTTGATATTTCGACAATTGATAATTCCATAAGAATCTTATGTAAGTAAATGTTAATTTTGATTACTAAAACTATTAATTAATTGTGTTTTATTTAATCTACCTTCCTTTTTGAATTCAGTAAGCGTATCGGTATCGGTATCGGTATCGCCGATATTTTTATAAGAGTATCGGTATCGTATCGGCAAAAAGGCGTATCGAGGCATCCCTAGTCAACCTTATGCCTTAGCGATAAAGTTGAAAATCTATTAAAGAAATTTGACAGATTGTAGTAGCTTGATGTACACCCACATTTCACCAGTTATTTTAAGTCCCATGTAATGGGGGTAAGCCTATTGCCATCAACCGGGCACAAATCCAAACTCTAAAGGATTTGTCACACTGGATGCGTTCTGCGGTCTGCGGTCAGGTCAAAGTGAAGTGTTGTTCATACATGATGCAGGCTGTATCCACTTTGACCTGACCGCAGAACGCATCCAGTGTGACAAATCCTTAAGCTGCTACTGCGAAATTTCTAATATCCGTGGGAAAACTCGTGTTATTGGGTTTCAGCTGTGCAATAACGATTAAAACTGCATATAGAACCGAAAATAACGAAATAACACATAGCGACTTTTGCACGCGCAACGACGATATGCAAAAACACCGATTTTTTGAGAAATGTCAGTTGCTAGGTTTTGAAAGTGCACAGCCGACTTTTCTCGAATCGCTGCTGGGTTCCAGCATGAGAATAATCAGTCTATAATTTTCCCACTACTGGGACACATGTCTCCTCTGTGTGTGCGAGGGAGTGGGCCCAGGAACCCAGGATGCAGTTTAAATTCAAAACCTTTTTCAACGACAAGTCGTTATAAATATTTCAATACCTGCCATTAATCATTACCTACTCTCATGTTATGTCAGTTTACAGTATCGGCTTCCGGGTACCATAAATACTAATGGAATTGTATATGTTCTATTTTTGTAATCTGTAAATTAATCTACCTAAGCCAAGTAACATTTCGAACACATGATTAACAAAAATCTCGTCTTTCCGAAAAATGTGTTTCAGACATCAAAGTGTTTTGCCCTTTTTTCATCCCATCACGAACCCTAATAAAGGTTTTATAACCGGGGCAACAGGCGTCGCCCGAACCGTGCCCCAACCGGAAGTTTAGCGATTACCGCATGTCGAAACCACCCTGTATATGTGTTTACACCGAACACGCTAGTTCTGACATGACCCGGTACAGGAAATCCGACTTTAGCTGCATCACCATAGGGTTAAATTCAAACTGGTGACGTCCAGAATGGCTATTAGACGCGATCGGTAAATAGAAAGTTACATATTATATTGTTTAATAAAAATGCTGTTTTAAAGTATCGCTTGTTTGAAATGTTAGGTGACAAAACTTTTTCCAAAAAAAAAAAAACAACCGACTTCCAAAAAAGACACTGCAAAGTGAAAAATAAGTTTCATTTCGGAAGTCGGTGTCATCGGATTCGCATTTTCGTTGTTTGCCACCGACTTCCGAAATTAGTCTACAAAGGGTACCTAAGGCAGAGGTGCACCCACAGTTCGCGAGCTATATTTTAAGCCGGGTCAGCGGGATTGTCCGAAAGGGTCACCGCTGGCCCGGAATATAAAGGGCTAAGGAAGGAACACGAGTGAGTTTTAGTCAATAAGAGTCTGACACTCCCTTCCGCTCCACCCAGAGCGGGAGGGGTCATTTTGATGATTTCCCAACCTGAATTAAAAAAAAGTTGCCTAAGGCAGAGATGCACTCACAATTCGCCAGTTATATTTTAAGCCCTTTGTTATTACGCCCCCTATTGGGGGCGAGCCTATTGCATTCAACTGGGGACAAATCCAGACTCCGGACTTCTATAAACAAAATTCCAGATGGAAAAGCCAATAACACAATCAAAATATTTTATTTCACTTACACCTACACTTATGAAACGTCAGAAGCTAGGTGCACGGTTCCAATTGGTCGTTTCCTATGGAAAAGAGCCGGAAAGGAACTCCACGGTTACTCTTTTAACACTTTACCTGCCTGGTCATCGAGCTCAGGACCTCATGTTGTTAGTTGAGCTGCACGATTTCTAACAAATGCGTGCACTGACTGGACAGGTCCTCTCAATCTGTGTGGAAGAACCACACAGATTGAGAGGACCTGTCCAGTCAGGTCATTGAGAGAGTCATTGAGAGGACCTGGCAGTTTGAGTAATTTATGTGGCCTACCCAAATGTCCTTTCTTTGGTATTGTTCGTTGGATCGTTGAGCTCCTTAAGTCTTGAGTTGAGCTGCACGATTTCTGACAAATGCGTGCACTGACTGGACAGGTCCTCTCAATCTGTGTGGTTCTTTCCTCAAAAGACCATCTCAGACATCGACCTACAAGGTCTTCATATAACCTGACCAAGATTATGTCTGGACTTTAAAAGAGACTATGACCTCTGAGTTTGTTTCGGCCTTTCTTCTCAGAGTAGTCAGACAGGAAACGCCGACCTCATCTAGTTTAAAAATATATGATTGACGTGTAAAAGTGTTTGTGCAAACCTACTTACAAAAATAAAATCATTTATCATTAATTTATCATTTATCATGCTTAGCAGTGCTTGCGACCAGTTGACCAACAAGGCAGTTTACATCTATTAAATGTTATTAAGCCCTACTTTTACAAATAACACGCGTAAAAACCCCATCTCTAACCACCATTGACGCTGGTCATTCGCTTTATGTCAAACTTTTAATTGGTAGGTGGAGGCAAGCCGTGCGTTTGATGTGTTTTGAAAATTTAATCACACATGTTCGCTTTCCACCTTTTGTAACGTACCTCGTTGAATGGGAATAGAAATGTTTTTTTTTTCTTTTGCATGGTACGCGCATAAAAATGTGCGTTTGATTTTCAAGTTTGGTATTTCTGATTTTAACTATGAAATATTTTAAATTACTTTGTGATTCTGTTGTATTGTAAAAACGCTTACCTTACTCGACTCATCATCTGCCTAGCCTTTTCCCAACTATTATGTTAGGGTCAGCTTCCAGTCTAACCGGATGCAGCTGAATACCAGTATTTTAATTGGAGCGACTGCTCTGACCTCCACAACCCGGTTACTGGGTAATACGTTACCCCTTGGTAAGACTGGTATCTTACCCAACTAGTGTGTTCAATTTTAATATTTTAACGCTCCTATATATTTTGATTCGTCACGTATTGGCTTATAATTTACGGTACGGAGGGGCACATGCCTAAAATGGTGATCATTTAGGCGCGAGCCCCTCCATACCTTACCTTGTTTGACCTTCAAACGACCCGTTTGAAGGTCAAACAACGCATGCCAAGGTCGATTCGTGGATGGGATCCATTACATATCGAGACCTCTCCGTGCTTCGGAAAGCTCGTTAAGCTTTTGGTCCCGGATGTCCTTCGTAGATCTTTGACAGATGTTACGGGTCGTCAGAAGCCCAAAAGTCTGACAACCAGTCTTACCAAGGGATAACGTGTTACCCAGTAAGTGGGTTGTGGAGGTCAGATAGGCAGTCGGTACTGGTATTCAGCTGCATCCGGTTAGACAGGAAGCCGACTCCACAATAGTTAGAAAAAGGCTGGGCAGATTGTTTGATTTCATATTATGTTTATAATCTGTTTTGTCAATTCCTGATATTTATTCTTCAGTTTGTTAGCAATTTTCCTATTGGTCGAAATGATTGGTTTATGGTTAGCTCGTTAGTTAGTGTCCGGTCAGATCCATGAAATTGTGAGTTATTGGTTTTACGGACAACGACTGCCATAAAACACACTATAACTGTGAATATTTTTCAGTTATCGTTTGCAGTGAGTTCCGCTACCCAAAACTGTGGTATAGGTTGCTCTTTTTACATGTAACAAGTTGCCGTTTGAAAAAATGCAGCAGGATCTTTTATTTAAAAAACCACGGGCTCATATGCAACACATATTATAGCTCTAGTACTGCTCGATTCAAACTTTATGGCGGCTCGGAACATGAGGCGAGTCGCTGCGCTGTAACAAATTTATAAGTCAGCGGGGATGAGGGGCGGGGTACTGCGCAGCGACTAGCGCACTTCTGGGGTCCTAAAAAAGCCACTTTGGCAGAACCATAAAAGGATAACAGTATGAATCATAATATGGCGAAGACAGTCCGTGTTTTTCTTTTTGTCCTGCAATACGTAGGTATAATCAAAGAGATTGGATTTGGATTGATTGGTATTTTGGCATAGACAAAAAAAAAATAACCGAATAATCCTTCACCAATGGGATTTGGTACGATTAACTTAACAGTTAACTTTCTATTATGATTCATAATGTTATCCTTTTATGATTCTGTCAAAGTGGCCTTTTTAGGCCCCCAGAACCATCATAAACTTTTACGCGAACTATACCAGCGGGATGGCGTATGGTTTTATTGAAAGACCATATTGATAGCCCCGTAACAAGGGCAAATCGCATCTACGGATTATGACGATTTTAATTAAATCAATTGAGTTTGACGTCGTCGAAAACTTCAGTCTATATACTAGAACGAATATCATAAATGACAACCAATGCATTTTTTCTAAATAATTGGTAAAATGAAAGGTTAAACCAAAAAAGCTGATAATAAAGTATAATTATAAAAAAACAGCAAAATTGGACGGCTTTCATGTCGACTAATATTTGAGAATTATTGGCGAGCCCCATTCTTTCATTTCAATGCCTCAAAACCGCCAAACATTTACTTAATGATCTGAAAGAAGTGCTTACATAACTTTTCAAGTAATATAGAAATTTTGGGGCAGGTATCCATTGTTTTAATGAAACTTAATACTTTTGATAAATGAGAATTCGATACCTATCTGTATAGAAATAGCTTTGGATAATACAGCGGTTGGATTTCAAAATAATTTATATAAAATCATTTTATTGGGACACGAATTTATTAGACTTAATTAAAAGTAATGTCTTTAATGATTTATATTAATTATTGATCAGGACTTTAAACTAAAGTGTCTGGCAGACAGTGCTAAGTTGTAATACCAAAAGTTAAAATCATGAAATGTGGAACCATACACGCTACAGTCCGGCCATGAAGAGAGAGATTAAGAGAGATGAGATTGAGATTGTTCCTCTTAACCAAAGCACCTGCCATCCAATCTCTTCACCACCCTTGGTTGACTGGTAGAGAATGCCTAAGGCATTAAGTCGCCTTTGTACCTTTTTGTGCGAGAAGTTTAAATAAATAAATAATACGTTCCTGACACCTGTCAGTGCGACAATTCTAGTAGCTAATAGAGATCAAAATCACATCACACGTATCAGAATCACACACATTTATTTGTATGAAACTGACAGGTTTTAAGAACGCAATTGTGCAGTTGTTTTTGTAAAAACAAAAGGATTTTTATTAACAACAATAGTGAAGTGCAATGAAAGCACTCCTCGGAAAACATGTTGTTGTGGATCTTTGACAGTCATTATGGGTATTCAGAAGCCCGAAAGTCGGTCATACCAGTCTTACCAAAAGGGATCGTATTACCCAGTAACTGGGTTGTGGAGGTCAGATAGGCAGTCGCTCCATGTAAAATACTGGTATTTAGCTGCGTCCGGTTAGACTGGAAGCCGACCCCAACATTGTTGGGAAAAGGCTATGCAGATGATGGTGAGTAAAGTGATATGAAATAACTCAAACACACATTTCAGAATTTACCGAAAATCTAGTTTTTGACCAGACTGTCTTCACACTAATATTTTAAAGGCGAAAGTTTGTGAATGTGTGTGGTGAGTGTGTGTGTGGTGTGTGTGTGTGTGTGGTGTGTGTGTGGTGTGTGTGTGTGTTTATGTATGTTTGTTACTTTTTCACGCTCAAACGGCTGGACCGATTTTGATAAAATTTTGTATAGAGGTAGCTAACACCCTGGATTACCATGTACGGTAATTTTTATCCTGATATTCCTACGGGATCAACATTTACGCGAGTGAAACCGCGGGGCGCAGCTAGTAAATAATAAATCAGTTATATCATATAATTAAATAATAAATCAGTTATATCATATAATTAAGTAAAGTCTATGTGAACACGTGTAACATTTCTTAGGCGCGTGTAAAACCATGGCCATAGACTAACGCATAATATACTCGTATGTGTAGAAGGAATACCAGCAGTGCGATTCTGTAACCATCTCACCGTGAAAACTTAGGTGAAGTGAACGTGGAGTGAGCTGTCAATAGTGTCAATTCCTAGCAAAAACAAACTCACTTCACCTAAGTTTTCACGGTGAGATTTTTACAGAATCGACCGGCAGATTATAAAAGCCTTCAGTTTCAAGAACTACCTACTATACATGGAGAAATCAATCCGAACAAACGATGAATCTAGGCCAGATCGGTCTTGCGGATCGGTTCTTTCACAAAATTTAAAATCAGTGCCCTATTAAATATAATATAAAACATACGACATTTTCTCAAAAAAAATACAAAATCGACACATTGATCATTGGTGTCGATTTTTAAATGTGTGTGTGTGTGTGTGTGTTTAATTCTTTGAATGTGTTGTTTCATTTTTTATTTTTAAAATTTCTTAAATACAATATCTGCTTTATTATAGGTAATAAAGCAGAAAATGTATGAAAGAAACTGAAATCTTTCGAATTAACATTGTCGGTTTTATTAAATATTATTAATTACGTAACACACTAAAAGAGTTGCTGTCAAAATTAAAGCCATAGCAATGGCTTTCATTTTGACAGCAACTCTTTTAGTGTGTTTGCATTTATTACGTTATTGCATTTATTACGTTTGCATTTATTACGTTTGCATTTATTACGTTTGCATTTATTACGTTATTTACGTTGTTGGCACCCGGGCGCAGAGTCTTAGGGGGCGCAAGCCAATCCTTAAACCTACACGTACCATGCGTAAACTTTCTCGAAATTGAAATGAATAAAAAACTACTTACGATTAACTATGACTCAAGTTAAGATAGATTGACAATTTTGGCTATAGTATACCTATCGAATTGAAAGTTGATTACAAAACAGACGATATCATAAAAAAGATTGTCGATTTTAAGGCCGAAAAATTAAATTTGATGTTTGAAAATGTAGCTAATTTTATTGTAGAGAAAAAAAAAAAATATAAATACAAATATTGGGGCGCAGGCTGATTTTTGCACCCCGGCGCCCAATATGGTTAAGACGGCCCTGTTGTTGAGCAGACAATTTTTTCGAACCTATGAAGTATTAGCAATATCCTATAAAATTATTCAGATTGTCATTGAAAATGTGTTACGCAATCTATACTAATATTATAAAGCTGAAGAGTTTGTTTGTTTGTTTGTTTGGTTGAACGCGCTAATCTCTGGAACTACCAGTCGGATTTGAAAAATTCTTTTTGCATTTGATAGCCCAATTCTTGAGGAAGGCTATAGACTAATTAACATCACGCTATGACCTTTAGGAGCCGAGCAAAAAGAAAAAAAGTCAGAAAGAACGCTAAGCAAAAACGAAGTAATAGCGCGGGCAGGCGATGCGATGCGACGTGGTGGGTCGGAGTAACAAGAAATTTCACGCGGACGAAGTCGCGGGCAGAAGCTATTAGGTCATAAGCAGGGTGGTCCCCAAGCTGAGGTTAGGTGATCATATCGAACACACAGTACACTGATAAATCGTTCATGAATTCATATACTATTCTTTTATATACTATTCTATATACTATTTCTTCTATATACTATTCCTTATTATATTCCAGACCCGAACTAATATCTATATAAAAGCTACGTATTTACTCAGTCAAAATGCTAAAGTTTGTTATTTAATCAAATTGCCGCCTCTTACCCACTTCTTAGCAAAATTACGGTTTAATTGCTCAAATTATGTTTCCATTTATTATGTTAAGGACTGTGTCAAATCTGTACCTACTTAGTTTACTTGATTTCTTGTAGGCAAGCGAGAAAATATTTCATAAAATCTATAATTCGGTACTATTATTTATACTATGCTACACATAAAGGCGCGACACACGATATAATCGCGCGCGACACAAAGGCACCGCTCGTTGCGCGACTTGCGGTGCCTTTGTGTCGCGTGTCGTGTCGCGCCTGTTTGAAGGAGCCTTAAGTTGTGATAGGTTAGGCATAATATGGTATTGTATATAAATGTGTAGTATTAAGTATTAAATGTTATTAAGTTATATAATAGTTGTTCTGTGTTATTGTTATGTATGAGATTTATATAATTTAGGATAGGTTATAGTATGTTATACAAGTTCCTTATTAGGTTAATTTAATATTGTAAGTATATAAATACCACACCATCGCATTAGGTTAATCCTGTTATAGTAGTTGTAAAGGTAAATTATAAATAAATAAATAAATAATAATTTATTAAATATTACTAATAATAAAGGCGAAGAGTTTGTTTGATTGTTTGAATACGCTAATCTCTGGAACTACCAGTTGTATTTAAATAATTCATTTTACATTTGATAGCCCAATTCTCGAGGAAGGCTAAAGGCTATTAAAGATCACGCTAGGATTCTTAGGAGCCGAGCAAAAAGAATAAAAAGTAATGATAAATGATAAATTATTTTATTTTTGTAAGTAGGTTTGCACAAACACTTTTACACGTCAATCATACATTTTTTAAACTAGATGAGATCGGCGTTTCCTATCTGACTACTCTGAGAAGAAAGGCCGAAACAAACTCAGAGGTCATAGTCTCTTTTCAAAGTCCAGACATAATCTTGGTCAGGTTATATGAAGACCATGTAGGTCGATATCTGAGATGGTATTTTGAGGAAAGAACCAACAAGAAGAGAGTAAGAAAAAACACTAGGCGAAAACGAAGTACCTAATAGAACAAAAAATTTCACGCGGATAATGTTTTATAATATCATTCACCAAAGTATGTTTATTATTTGAATGTCAAAATTCGAAAATGTAGGTCCACTTGCATTAATTAAATCACTAAGGACCGGTTGTTTCAAACGGTTTACGTACGTCAAATAATAACGATGACGTACTCGTTATTATTTGACATACGCCAAGGCCATAATTTTGTAATTGTAATTCGAAACAACGCTTTTCTTGGTTTTACGATAGTTAGCGCCATTTTTGACGTATACGCGTGCGTCAAGTGGACGTGAAACAACCCGCCCTGATGCATTTAGAAGAAGACGAATTTAAAACTTGGTTCTATATCTGTATCTATCAATCGTGTGAAGTTGACAGAGAAAGACATTTGTTTTAAATACGTTTAGCGCTAAATGCATTTTTTTTTGTGATTTTAGTAATTTGTGCTGCAAGTGGGCCATAGACTTATTGATGATAATGTTGTTTACAAAATAACATATTTAATAAGGTTGAGCAGTGGTGGCTCAGTGGTGAGTCTTCGATCAGCTGGACCCGCTCGCTATGGCCGCGAGTTACGAGTTGGGTCTTAAGTTCGAATCCGGACAAGCGCTTTACTTTGTATACATTATTCATCACCACTGCTCTCAAAATAGTGAAGGGAAACATCGTGAGGAAACCGGCATGTCCTAGAAACAAAAATTCGAAGACTTGTGACATCTACCAACCCGCACTGGGCCCGTGTGACAGACCACTCCCTCTCACAGAGGAGGTCTGTGTCCCAGCATTGTGAATATTATAACTATGCAATAAGGTTATTTTGTAAACAATTCGTACAACTTTGTTTTCCCACCTTATAATAAAATGTGTTTAAAATTAAAACACTGTGAACATTAACTTTATTACAGCGAACAATGAAATTAATATAAACCAGCAGAAGTTCATCTGTAACTGGAAAATTTTATGTCAATAATTGCTTTGAAAGTAAACTCGTCTATTATCTTAATGTCGGACACAAATAAACAAAACAACACTTAAACAATGCACCTTGAGTCTCGAGCTACAATCCCAGTTAAATTAAGTATTTACTGGGTTCTAGGGGCCTCTGTAGTAGTCTGTTGTTCGGATACACATTTTATTCATCCAATGACATACAGTACCCGGCGATAAATATTGCACATCGACCTTTGGAAAGAGACAATCGGCTAATTTCGGCTTCGTAGAGCGTTATCTCTGTCGCACGAAATACAAACAGTCCGGTATCTATTAGGAGCTGTTAAAACAATTATGATTTGCTTCTTTTGATAATTATTTTTATTCTTTGTATAAAATGGTTTTGTGTAAAAAGGTCGATGTGCAATATTTATCGCCGAGTACTGTACCATCTGCAATCAAAACGATGAAGAGAAACATCGTGAGGGAACCAGCATGTCCTTGAACCAAAAATTCTATGATATGTGACATCTACCTACCCCGCACTGGGCCTGCGTGGTAGATTACAGCCCCCTCCCTCTCGCAGAGAGAAGGTCTGTGTCCCAGCAGTACATTAAAGGCACATTAAAGGCTAATTATTATGTCTTATGTAACACTTACCATAGTCTAGGTTGGTGACAAAGTACTAAGACCCTAAATAGCCTAGCTCACCGTCCGATCAGGACCAGGCCCGTGCCGGACGACACGTACGTGTTCGACGCGCGCCTCAAAGAGATATCAGCATGATCCGAAGGGGCCCGTCAGGGCCGAAGCCTGCAGGGTCAGCGGGATTGTCCGAAAGGGTTACCGCTGGCCCGGAACATAAAGGGCTAAGGAAGGAACACGGGTGGATTTTAGTCAGTAAGAGTCTGACACTCCCTTCCGCTGCACCCAGAGCGGGAGGGGTCATTTGATGATTTCCAAGCTTGAAAAAAAAAAACCCTAGATAGCCTATACTAAGGTCCGTTTGCACTAAAACTCACTAAATACGTTTAGCGCTAAAATAATTTAATAATCTGTCAATTGTTTGAAGACGCTAGAGACAGAATTATATTTAACTAGCATCGCCGCGCGGTTTCACCCGCATAGGCTTCGATCCCGTGAGGATATCGGGATAAAAATCCAAGTTATAAACTATCTGTGTGCCAAATTTCACCAAAATCCATTCAGTAGTTTTCACGTGAAAGAGTAACAAACTTCCATACATCCATCCTCACAAACTTTCGCGTTCATAATATATTAGTAGGAAGTAGGATTAGTTTAGGGTTGTGGTGCAAACGCGCCTTAGTTACCATCCGATAAAAAAAATAAACGATTTATTTTATTTCTCTTGCCCTTTCAAACAACATCTCTACCTACACCTTTCTTGACGAACAGCTGTGACGTATATACATGTTAATAAAAACAATAAAACTTCACCATAACACAAAATAGACGGAGCGATATATCGCGTGACCGTGAAACGGAACTATTGTTAGAAAATGGCCACACTAGAAAACAATTTTCAATTTTCAACTGAAAACATCGTGATAGGTTTTGAACAAGAGAGAGAGAACCTAGTGGGAAATGGCTGGAGATAGTTTATAGTTTTAAAATGGGAAATTGATCGAAGCAAACTAAAGTTTGGGAAGGATTATGAATAACCGTATCATGCTATCATTATTGCTAAGATTTTAAATCATCGGGAAAGGGGCACTATGGGGATATTCATACTAGTGGATGAGAGAGCTCTGCAATCACTGCTATAGATACACCTGGATAACGTAAGAGCAACCACTTCGCGTGACCATCTTACAGTACCCGGCGATAAATATTGCACATCGAACTTTGGAAAGAGACAATCGCCTAATTTCGGGTTCGTAGAGCGTTATCTCTGTCGCACGAAATACAAACAGTCCGGTATCTATTAGGAGTTGTTAAAACAATTATGATTTGCTTCTTTTGATAATTATTTTTATTCTTTGTATAAAATCGATAGGATCGAATAGGTCGATGTGCAATATTTATCGTTGGGTACTATACGTACAAAGATCGTAAGCCGCCACTTTTGCACTCAGTCCTGTGTAGTGCTGGCTGGATGAGCGTGAGTGCTGACGTTAGGCCCCGGGGGTGGGGGCGAAACGGGTGCCGCACGCAGCGGCGTCTTTGAATTCTTGCCAAATTTCATCGGTCCAGGGGTTTAGGCGTGAAAGGGTAACATACAGACAGAGTTACATTTGAATTTATAATTATTAGGTATATATTACTAGCTGCGCCCCGCGGTTTTACCCGCTTTAGTGTCGATCCCGTGGGAATATCGGGATAAAAACTATCGTTTGTCCTTTTCCGGGACTCAAACTACCTCTATACCAAATTTCATCTAAATCGGTTCAGCGGTTTAAGCGTGAAGAGGTAACACACTTTCGCATTTATAATATTAGTACCTATGGATTATAGTATACAAGGTACTTAAGCTTCGGCCAAACCTGCGCGACCAATGCGACTGCGAAGCGACAGACGCGCGGCGGACGCTGCTCGTGTTTATCTATGGCGCCTTGCACACCTACGCGACCGCGACCGCTGTAGTCTCGCAGGTGTTCACATTTATTTATTTATTTATTAAAACTTTATGCACAATTAAAAAACTGTACAAAGGCGGACTTACTGCCTTGGGCATTTTCTACTCTACCTTAGGGCGACGCAGAAACAATACTCAGTAGGTGTAAATATTTATAGGTAAAATATAAGAATCAATACATACCTATATAGCATACATTAAAAAAATATATTAAATAAAACAAAAGTAAAAGTTATGAGAGATAAACAAGTAAACCTACAACAATTCTGAGACGAATCTGCCAACTTCTTGTGTAAGTGTTCTCGGGCTTTCACTTTAAATGTGAACCGGTTGGAAACCGTCCTGATATTCTGAGGGAGAGCATTCCAAAGGAAAACCGCCTGGACAAAGAAAGAAGACTTTATAAAACCAGAGCGATGAGAAGGACAACGAAGAAGACGATTATTCTCGTTTAGTTTCGCGTTCTTGACGCTTCCACTTTGCGTCCCGCGTTCCGCGTACTTGACGCGCATGTTTGGCCGAAGCTTTAAGTAGGTATTAACACACTTTATTGCAGTTGTCTAGGAAGCCTTTTGAGGCCTTTATAAACAACGACCACCATCACGTGCGGTAATATTCAGTTGTTAGTTCTGGACCTAATAATTAAGGTTCCAGACATGTGTTTGTTGATGAAGTGGCGTAAATTCAAACAATTTAGTTCCGGCCTCAAGGGCTTTTCCTAGAACTAATAACATGGTTAGGGGGACTAAAACACCAATCAGACTAAATATTTCGTCCTATCACAACAGCGGTGCTATTCTGTAAAAAGATCACCATGATAACTTAGGTGAAGTGAGCTCAAAGTGAGCTGTCATTCCACCTGATGCTAGGCATTGACACTATTGACAGCTCACTATAAGCTCACTTTTAACTCGCTTCACCTAAGTTTTCACGGTGAGATTTTACAGAATAGCATTACAGTTGGTCAATACTATTCAAAGGTAAAAAAGTAAGATGTAACCAACTATCTTATCCTATGTTACTTTCCTACTATAATCTTTCTAATATATAAAAATTTCGTGTCACAGTGCATGTTTGTTATCGAACTCCTCCAAAACGGCTTGACCGATTTTTATGAAATTTTTTGTGTATATTTGGTAGGTCTGAGGTTATTTTTTTTTTCAAAACGACGTGTGCGGGGTCAGCTCGTCATATTATAAATACGAAAGTTTATGAGGATGTGTGTTACTCAATCACGCAAAAACTACTGAACGGATTTTGATGAAATTTCGTATGTAGTTATTTTAGGACCTGGAATAGGAAATATAATTTTACGCCAAAAAAATTGTCTACTCAGGTGAAACTGCGTGATGCAGCTAGTAAATATTATAAATGTAAAAGTTCGTATGGTTGGATGTTTGTTACTCAATCACGCAAAAACGGCTGAAAGGATTTGGTTGTAATTTGCACACAGATTAAAACCGAAGATAGTATACTTATCAACCCGGTAAATACACATACGCAGACGAAGTCGCGGGCAGAAGCTAGTAAATAAATAAAATCACGTGGTAGGTGCGTTTTTATAGTTACTTAATTTTACCCACATTGCACAACGATTGCCAACATTTCGCAAAATGCCCGGACGCGTATCTGCCGCAACACACTCGAATGGATAGGAAATAAAAATCGTACGGGTATAAATCTCGAACGAGAGCTGTATAAGTTGCAACGATGTATGTCGGAATATCCATCCGCTGGCAACACCGTATCAGAATTTGGAATATCCAAATTGATAAATTTTTTTCCGCGTGGCCTTTTTTAGAGCGCACGAAATTTTTGAATTGGGAATTTTCATAATTTTGTTAAGGGTGGCCGTATATGGATTCGTACTGGCTGGAAAAGTAATACAATGAAATGTAGGTACTCTGATTGGGGAGATGGCATGGTGGCTGGTGTATACTGAAAGTTTTTCCGGGAAAGTACAGCTATTTCGAATGTAAACGAAGCAAAAGGAATATTATGTGAGGCTCGTAGCAGGTGGTTTTCTGTAGTTTCTGCCTGGGAAGACGGCGTGGGTTTATGTGTGTATGTATAGCTGTTTCTTTCTAGTTTGATTTTAAAAACGTAATCAAATCTGCACTCTAATTGCGAACACCCTTTCAATCAAAATCTGAATCATTTTGAAGGATATTCTAATCCATTGCTTCAAATATTCGACAAAATTGTCTGCTCAACAGTGTAAACAACGCAATGTATGTTGTTGAACTGTCAAAATGAGCCATTGGTAATGTTATTGCTTCGCAATTACCCTGCTGGCCCTTATAATTTAAACCTCGTGTCTAGATCGATACTCCAGATGTTCAGAATGTTTGTTCTGCGTTTTCTTTGACGAAAGTTTAAAATATCGCCGCAAGGTACAAAGTTTATGGACGATCCTACGTTTGAATTCACGACCGAAACGATACTCGTTTCCATTTTATGTTCGGATATCATAAAATAACAAAATATAGGTTACCTCTGCGTACCTACTTTGTGTTTCAAATAATTTTATATTACACATTTAGATGGAGAAATATGAAAGTTTATTGTTAATAAATTTTAATAGGATAAGTTATGTTTGGAGAAATTAATTTTGGCTTTTAATTTTTAATGCCGAAATGAAAGGTTTTTAAGGATTACAGAATAGGTAATTATTAAAAGCTGTTGAGGAGGCTGCTTACAAAAAAACATACGATTTTTCTAAAGCTTGTGTGATTCTCGTAATTTTAAAAACATTCACAGTTTGATCTCAGTCTCAATCTGTGACAAACACTTTTGACAAGTTTTTGACATTTTGTTTGTCGCCGAGATGAGACTACGACTATATTTTGAACGGTTTAAATTACGAGAATTGGCCTTCGGATAATACGCCTAAAGTTTATTCAAGCTCAAAAAGTAGATCATGAGAAAAAATTACCTATCAAAAACCTCCATACCAATTACGCACGTTAACGTGACGCCCCTTCGATGCGGGATCACGAACCCAATCCTGACGGAAACCGTAAACAGATCGAGATAGGGCTGTCACCGCAGACTTATCCGCTGCCAGGAATTTTTCCATACAAACCGACGTGCAAAGTCAACAGTTGTGCGTGATTGAATTTTTAGACGACCCGATTGCGTTCCAAAGGTTCGAAATTAGATAAAAGTAATGAGAATAAACACTGTTTTAGGAAACCTACTAAAACGAACGCTGAAACATTTCTTATATAGATCGCTATCAACTTATTGTAAAATGAACAAAATATTTGGTGAGAGTTATAATTTAAATTCAGAACCCTGTCAACAGATCTTTCTAATTAACAAATAATTAAAGATATTGAGCAGTGGTGGCCCAGTGGTAGCCTTGACTTACCAGTTGTAGGTTGTAGGTTCGAACCCAGTCAGGCGCTTTACTTAGTGTAAATTATTTCATCACCACTGCTCTCAAAACGGTGAAGGATAACATCGTGAGAAAACCGGCATGCTTTTGTTTTTTTTTTTTAACCGGCTTGTCTTACAACTAAAAAATCAAAGATAAGTGACGTCCACCAACCCGCACTGAGTCCGCGTGGTAGTTTACAGCCTTCTCCCTCCCACAGAGAGGAGGCCTGTGTCCCAGCACTGGGAACTGGGAACATTATAGGCTGGTTATGACTTCTTTTTTCTGTTCTTTCTGCTTCACAGCAATCTGTTGTAAACGAAAATAAACTGCTTCTTTGTCTGAAATTTCTGGGATTGATTAGGTAATAGACCTTAGTGAGAACTTCGTAGTTAAGTGTCTCATTCCAATTAGATGAATCTGTCCAGGAGAGTTGGGACACTATGTCCTCCACTGTATGTATGTATGTAAGGTGGCCTCCTAAATTACAGGCCACCTTAAATTGCAGGCCATGATTATGATTATGTAAACATATTAATATTAAATGCAGGGCAGGCATCAACGCTGTGCTTTTTCAACGGATTGCATAAGATGTTGGCGACAGAAAGACATTTTAGATAGTGGTAGTGGTTCCTCTTCCAATAAACAAAAAATCACTTATAATTTTCTAACATAAAAAGGCCAAAAAACCTTTGTCAGGAAACACTCTACGGCTCACGGAACTTTATAAGGAAGAAATGGTGTGGAATGATCAAGTAATCTTCCAACAAATTGTGTAGTCATATCAATAGGGGAAGGTAGGGAAGGCGGCACTTGTTTGATATTCAAATAGACACTTCAACTCAACACATACGATTTTCTGTGACATGTTTTCCTAGCGACACGATGTCAATTCCACCACATATTGATCATATTTTCATTCTATTTGGATTTGCGACATATCATCCATCATGACATTTTGTGATTTCTAAATCAAATTGAACCGCCGCACAGTGGGGTATTTGACTGATTTGGGCGGCCAAAATATTTTTCCAGTTTAATCAGTGGAAAGGCACCTATACACTTAATGTGTTGTGTAATTGGTGATATGCACTAGCTTTTGCCCGTGATTCCATTTGCGTCAAACTCGGATTGCCCGCAATTTTAACTCTTAATGTGTCAGTTTATTTATACCACCCCGCTCAGGGAAGAATTTGAATATAAAAAAGTTGCACCATTTAATCTAAACTGTAAGATGTTGAATCGTGAAAGCCGCATCAAAATCGCCTCAGTAGTTTTTGCGTGATCTTGGAATAAATCAGCAGTCATAAAAATATCCAAAAAAATATTCGACTGAGTTCAAAGACTCCCTATAGCATAACACGTGTGTGGTTTGGAGTAGCTTTTAAAATTAGTACATGATTTTCTATAAGTTTTATAGTAGTACAGACAGAATAAGACGCAATTTTTAATTGTTATAAGGTGTAGTGTAATCATATAATACCATATAAACAATTAAAGCAACGAAAACGTTTTGCCACTCGTTTTTCTCAAAACCAAGTGATTCTGTGGCTAGTTTCAACAAAATCGTGGAGCAACAAAATCAAGGCACTCGATACAGAAAAAAAAATTGGCGGGAAACTTTGGGAAGTATGACAATTTCTTTCGGATTTGTTAGAAACAGCAAAAGAAAATAAAAATTATTCGAATTAATTTTATCTTTTTATACCGTATTTATATTACATCTAGTTTAAACTTAAATATCATTAAACTATAAATGCTTACCTGGTTTGTTAAAATCCATTGCACTTTGCTCTAATCAACAATTTTTAGTAATAATAAAACAATGGAAAAATGTGATTTCTCATAGGTCGCCGAACAATGGCATGAACACTAGTTACAACGAACAAGTTTCGACTGGCCGTTGCAGGGCATTTATTGGGCGGAACCGGAAAGAATTTTAGTATTTTTGTTTTCTTATGAATTATCTGTACTGAGCTACCTCTTGTTTCTACATGCGTTCAGTTTTACGAATTTGACTTATGACCGCCCAGATTACCAAAATACCCCACTGTGCGCCGTAGGCAAATAGGTTCCTACAGGATTAATATTTACATACATACATCTGCTTTGAGAGCCCTGGAGGTCCCGACTTACGAAATGTACTTATGTACATACTTTCTGCAATTTCTTTCATCGCCGTTGCTCTTAAGAATATGAAGGTAGCTCACCGTCCGATCACGACCAAGCCCGTGCCGGACGGCGCGTACGTGTTCCACGCGCACCTCAAAGAGATGTCAGCATCAACGAAGGGGCCCGTTAGGACCGAAGCCTGCCGGGTCAGCGGGATTGTCCGAAAGGGTTACCGCTGGACCGGAACATAAAGGGCTAAGCAAGGAACACGGGTGGGTTTTAGTCAGTAAGAGTCTGACACTCCCTTCCACTCCACCCAGAGCGAGAGGGGTCATTTGATGATTTCCCATCCTCAAAAAAAAAGGGAAACATTGTGAAAAAACCGGTATATTTTAGAACCAAAAATTCGAAGACATTCACATGTCTTCGAATTTTGAATTTTGAATTCACATGTTTTCGAGTGCGGGTTGGAGGTTCTCACGATCCTCCAACCCGCACTGGACCAGCGTTGTGGATTGACACAGAGAGAAGGCCTGTGTCCCAGCAGTGGGAACATTGTAGGCCCATTATGAATCACCTTCCTACGGAAACTTCATCACTAAAAAAATCTGTGGAAAAGGTTTCCAAGGAATTCCACGAACATTTTGATCAAACGATATTTTGTACTTCTGATGGGCCATTTCCAGTATCTATAGAAACGCTTCATTTTATCAATTAATTACTTTCAATTAGGTAAACCGTAGTTATAGTACGGATAACAAACTAAATATTATTAGGTACTAATGAAACTGTGTAACTAATTAGGTATTCACCTTTTAAAAGTTAGTGTTTAAAGACGTTAAGTTTCTTCCAAGAATCTTAGTTCTACTTTAAAGAAGGTATAAAAGCCTTTATTGGCGCTCAGGTGGACACGAACCTTACGTAGACTGAGAACAGTTGGAAACTAAATACCTGCAGTCACCTTTGACATATTGAATACCTACTATGAATAAGAAGCATCCACCATTTTATTACGGATTTGGTATCTGTGTCTTGGTTTCTTTTTCAACTTGCATCATTGACGTTGTTACATAATTATTCATGGTTTTATCTGCCTTGTTGGTCAAAGTCAAAGCATTTATTTCAAATAGGCACATAAAAGGCACTTTTGAACGTCAAAAATTACAACAAATAGAATTGATTCTAGTCGCCCATTCCAAAAGGTAGTTTTCGTATGGAGAAGAACGGGCAAGAAACTCCACCGTTACTCTTTTAAAATTCTTTCAATATTTAGCATACATTTTATATAATAATAATATGTGAAGACGATGCACCTAAAATAAAATTACTATACCACAATAGGTAAAATAATTAAAAATGAAACCATGACATAAATTAATTATCTGATAGATACATGGTGCTCACATATTTACAAACATGGTAAAAGTAAACGATTTTCATTTAAATAAAAATAAAAAATTACAAGTAACAAGTTGGTCTCATGATTGCAAGTGCGACTGCTGAGCCTGGGGTCCTGGGTTCGATTCCCAGTTCGGAACGAGTGTTATTGGGTTTTTCATTAGGAATTTCTTAGTAACAGTCCCGAGTTTGGAATTTGGTGGTTTAATACCCCCGTGAAAGCACGAAAAGCCGTTGGTCCTGCGCCTGATCTCTCTCCGGTCATGTCGAATTGCCGTCCCATCGGACTATGGGAGTAAACGAACAGAGAGTGCACCTGTGTTTACGCACATTAATTTGTGCACTATAATATACCATGCGTACCTGGCTAATCTCCGTTGAGATTGGCCACAATACAAATATTTCTTCTTTATAATATTAGTGTAGATTAGCTTTAAATTAGGCTTTTTTTTTTTTGTGGATGGGAAATCATCAAATGACTCCTCCCGCTCTGGGTGGAGCGGAAGGGAATGTCAGACTCTTACTGACTAAAACCCACCCGTGTTCCTTCCTTCGCCCTTTATGTTCCGGGCCAGCGGTAACCCTTTCGGACAATCCCGCTGACCCGGCAGGCTTCGGCCCTTACGGGCCCCTCCTTTTAATGCTGACATCTCTTTGAGGCGCGCGTGGAACACGTACGCGCCGTCCGATCTTTCTTCTTTATAATATTAGTGTAGATTAGCTTTAAATTAGGCTTAAAAAAATAAAAAACTAAACTCTTAAAGTTTCTAATATACCTAATTCAATCATGATTCGAAAGACACGTGGCGCCATCTATTATCATAGTAAAGTTATTGTTCTTTTCTTCGGGAACAGCATGTTATTTCGGGATAAATGGTACCCTATATCTGTTTCTGTATACCTGACAATGTATATGCAAAATTTCAGGATGATCGGTTTGGGCGTGAAAAGGTAACAAACAAACTTACTTTCGCATTTATAATATTAAAAAGTTTGTACCCATGGCACCTTCACAGACTAATTAAAGGCAATGCTATAAGTTTAATATTTACTGAACTAATGTTTGACTGAACTGAAGGCAATTAATTCTCAAGTGTTGTGACGTTTCAATATTCCAAACAGATAAAAACCAAGAATTCAATTAATGGGAAGTAGACGATCTAAAATCGAAATAACTTTATTTACAGACTAATCAGTAGGAATTTAAATTAGCCTTTCAGAAGATTGATCACGTAGAGAAGATTCTGGAAGCTTAGTGAAATTAACTTTTGTGACTGGACACGCCCGTAAAAGTGTACTGAGGGATATTTAAACAATGATTTGTTTTGTTTCGTTAATTAAGTTTGATAGGGATTTTCTTGATAAAGTTTTATGGAACAAAGGATTATCGTATCAAGTTAATTGTAAGGATAACTTGTTAAGGATAGAAGACTTTGGTATCTATAATTCTATTGCACCACTTCACGCCCATCAGTTTTTAGCTTACAGGGCCTAAACACAAAAAAATGCAAGTTTTAGAAACAATAAAAGTATATGATCGACTACAGTAAACCAAATTAGAAAAATATATGATATTCTTCAGGATATATGCTAGGTAGATAGTGTATTGAAAACATAATACAATGTAATTTGATACGATAGAAAAAAATCATGAAGATACCTCTAAAAACTTTCTGTTTACAATAAAAACCATATTAATATACATACCTACAATCATTCTGATTTTTTGTCAGATTGTTCTACAAGCAACATACTAAAAAACTAGTGTTTTAATTTTTAAGTCCAAACAATAGATTTTTTGTAATTAAATAATTGCTTCATATTTTGCAATAAATTACCACCGTTTTGTCATCGCGCTTCTCTTTCTTTTCTATGCAGTCCGACAGTGACTGCGCTTTAGGTCACTTAAGCCCTTAATGATGTAGATTTTTCAGGAGTGTATCAAATCAAAAGTCATTTATTCAAATTAAGAAAATCACCACTTTTTTAAAGTCAAAATTAGAAAAGACAGTCCGGCCTTCACCACTTTCTAGTGCTTTTTCTGGGAAGAAGTGGCGCAACAAACTCCTTAGCAATAAATAGGTACTTAAATAGAGACTTCCAGTATAATTATTTCTAACTGTAGGTACCACCTAAGCCTTTGCTTGTCCGAGATGTGAATTTACGTCAAAAGTGCAATGGAGAGTTCAAAATTACGAGTCCTAATTATCTATAAGTAATTAAATAACAACAAATATTAGGATAATCGAGACAAATTAAACCTTTTGAAGGAAATTAATGAACTATTTAATTATTATTTTTAATCAAAAGTTAAGCAGGCGTCTATCCTCTTTGTCAGTCTCAGATATCCGGATCTGGTATGTAATCTGGAATATTTGTTCTACTGGAGATAAATCAGATTTCCCTACATTAATTGAAACAACTGGAGACAGTCCGGTTAATTGGAACTTCCGAGATACATTGTTTGATATTCTTCTTGTGGACTTACTAATCCAATTTATTGTATAACAAAGTTGTCTACAGTGGATTTCATTTATTACGACCTTGGTTGTAGCGACCATTTACCTATAGCGACGTTAAATCCAAGTCCCTTGAATTTAAAGCATACTTTAGTACAAAATTCATGTGGATATAGCGACTTTGGATGTAACGCCGAGTTCGGGTGTAGCGACTGTTTTTAATGAATCATTTGTAACTAATTCCTAGAAATCCCATGCAGATATTGCGACCGGAGTCGGCCGCCATAGACACAAAGATTTCTTTCTTTCACCAACAGTTCTTATCTTTTGTTTACATCCACACAGATGGTCAGCAAGTGTGGAGACCTTTACCTTTTGTTTATAGATATCAGCTTAAAGTAGGTAGGGAAGCGTGTACGTTTCGGAGTTTTTATGGTTCAGTTACAAAGTGATTCTAGTAGCAACTGGGTTTAGTAAACTTTTGAATAAGTATGGCTGCTAGACGCACATTCACTGTTAAAGAAAAGGCGGAAATAATTTCAAAATTGAAAAACGGTGAAAAACAATGCTGATTTGTGCAAAGAATACAAAGTTTCCCATTCAACGTGTCTGTATCTCTTTACCTTTGCCTGTAACGACTTCCGGATATAACGACGAAAATAGAGTAGTCCCTTCATCGTCGTTATACCCGAAATCCACTGTATTTAAATAGGTACCTACAGATTTTTCCGTAGTTTCAATATTTACTATTTACCCACAGCTAATAGTTATCGTAAAAGTGGTTGTGCAAAACTACTTACAAAATAAAATCATTTATCATTTACCAACTGGTGATTGAACACCTGTTTAACAATGGAATTTTTGAATAGGTACTTACTTCAACTCTGAGTTATGAAACTTTAAGTCTGTTTGTTTCGTCTGCTTTCACACTTTTCACATGCGTTCCATTTTAATGTTAGAGGGATATATTGGAATAAGAATTTGTATTATGAAATGTGTAAATCTTTATACCTAATCTTTTTTTATTTTCCTTAATTTATTTAATTACTAATTGCGCCCCGCGGTTTTACTTGCATAAGTATTGATCCCGTGAGAATTTCGGGATAAAAAATAAGCCTATATGTTAATCTAGGGTGTCAGCTACCTCCATACAAAATTTTATCAAAATTGGTCCAGCCGTTTGAGCGTGAAGAAATAACAAACATGTAAACACACACACTCACAAACTTTCGCGTTTATAATATTAGTGTGATTGAGAGTTTGTTGGGTAGATTACTTAATTACAAATATTTGTACGCCCTCTAGCATAACATAGCGCAGTCTTATCTTATACCATTATCATTGTACCTATGTCAAACAAATAAATACAGGACATACTCATGACAGGAAAAAAAAATTGCTAACTTTAATATAATTTTCTGGAATAAGGTCTCAAAAACAGAAAATAGTCTTTGATCACAAGTAGACATTGTGGGTTGTAATTAGTCCTCTATCTGGGGCATGTCTAGAATAGTATTTTAACAAACGTTTACCCGAAATAATAATGGAAATTATTATATTCGTAGTTAAACCAAATTGTAAGAATTTTGACATCAAAGGTTTGTTCAGATAGACTATCTATTGTAAATTATTTCGCATTTTCAGAATGTTTAAAACGTTTCAATTATAAGACGAGCTACAGGGAGATAGAAAATGGTTGCTGCAGAGAATAAAAAAAGCAATACCTAGAAAACATCAGTTTGAAAATCTATAGAAAAACATTTGGATATAAAAGATATTGGATTATGGGTTTGGGTGGCTTTTATCGTTATTTTATTATATTGAATTAATTTATATTTATAAATAAATAAATATATAAATAATTATTATATATTATATTTGAATTTATTATTATATTGAATTTACTACAAAATTATATTGGTTCAGTCGATGTCACGATTAATCCACGTTATTTATGACAGAAATAAGATTATTTATGATTTTAACTGAAAAAATACACGTACACCTGTTTCGGATTATAAAATTATAAACATTCTTCAAGGGGGGGGGGGGGGGGACACCTTGAAGATTCCACGAACTTCATACAATAGAACAAAACTGATCGAAATCTGAAAATCAAAGTCCCAAAAAGTACTTATCTATTCAGAATCTGGCGTTACCAACAAAGTGTTCCCCGTAAAAGTTAAATGGTACTTTTCACTTTTGATTAAACTAAACAAAGCTTGATTGCAGCCCTCGTTAATTTGAGTTTTCCCATCGACATGTTAACCCTACGTACGCACGGGCGCTTTTTAAACGCGAGATTTTTACCGTGCCTGTGGGCGATGCAAAACCAAAAACCCGGTATTTTTTCAACTCGCTTTGGATTTGCAAAGAGTTGAGAATCGAACACAGCACGTTATTATTATTATTATAAACTTTAGGCGCTTAGTTGAGCGATGAAAATCAAGTGCGCGGTAAAAAAAAAGTCTCGTTAAAAAGCGCCCGTGCGTACGACGGCTTAGTAGTCTATTCAGTGAAGATCTTATCGTCAATACTTGGTGCTTGATGGCCCGTCCCAGCGTCGGGTTAACAGTTAATCTTAGTAATAATTTTAATTGCTTGAGATGGGTTTCTTCTGAGTTATAAATGGGACGTTAACGTCTAACGTCTTCTCTTAGCTAAGCAGACCAGGGTGAAGGTGACAAGCTATACATAATCAATCTATAATGTTCCCACTGCTGGGACACAGGCCTCCTCTCTATGAGAGGGAGTAGGCCGCAATCCACCACGCGGGTCCAGAGCGGGTTGGTAGATGTCACATGTCTTCGAATTTTTGGTTCTAGGGCATGCCGGTTTCCTCACGATGTTTTCCTTTACCGTTTTGGGAGCAGTGGTGATGAAATAATTTACAGAAAGTAAAGCGCCTGTGAGGCTTCGAACCTACGACCGAACTACTTCATATCTTGTAAGTCGCGGTCGGCAACAGTTGCAACCTATAACGTTGTCTGTGTCATCTATTTATTCTATAAAACCTAATCAGTTTAATTTCATAATTACGGATTCTTTATTGACGCAGTAAATATAATTGTGGTTCTTTGGAAAAAGACAAAGTAGGAAATCTACTAAAACAACAAGAGTATATAATGTGCATTGATTGTTTAGGGACAAATGCGTGCACTGACTGGATAGGTTCACTTAAATGTTCGGTTATTTGCTTAAAAGACCATCTATTTAGAGGTTACAGCCACTTTTAAAGTCTAGACATAATGTTGGTCAGATCACGTGAGGAGGTAACATGATCTGACCAACATTATGTCTAGACTTTAAAAATGGCTGTGACCTCTAAATTTGTTTCTGTATTTCTTCTCAGAGTAGTCGAATAGGAAACGCTTACCTCATCGAGGTTTGAAAGTATGATTGACATAACGATTTTGTACGGACATACATTAAAAAAAAATGCCCCCTGAAGTTACACCTAAACTGAACATTATAATTAACACCATCTTTTACCTTGTTCCAGAACGCCTGAACGTCCTGTACGAACGCAACTGGACGCGGCTGGTGCACGAGCAGCTCCGTAAGTTTGAGTCGTCCATAGTGGCGGCTGCGAGGCAGACCCCCGAGGCACAACCGCCAGAGCTGGCCATGGACTCCAAGTGGACCTTCTCCGGAGCATTGATTTATTGTATCACGCTTATTACTACGATAGGTAAGTTAATAACCTCTAAACATAAGTTGGTGAGTGCCGCAGGAATTTGTAAGATGCTGATAACTACTGTCACTCTAGCCTTTCTGTCTTTAACCACGAATCGAAACCTTCACTCATTATTTTCTTGTGCACAAGCTATGATGACACTAGTACGTAATAAAGTGTGATTGATGATGGTGTGGGTGACGTGGTGCAAATCTTAGCCAGGTCACTAGGTCAGCACGAGCATGACCAATCGTGGATACACTAAATTAAATACATTACATGCGTACATTAAAAAAACAGTATACTCTCATCTCACCCTGCGTTTAACCTATGCACTAAAGTCTGTCATGTTATCACACTAATCACGCTAATATTATAAAGGCGAAAGTTTGTGAGTGTGTGTGTTTATATGTTTGTTACTTCTTCACGCTCAAACGGCTGGACCAATTTTGATAAAAGTTTGTATGGAGGTTAAAAAGTAGCCTATATTAACATATGCTGGTGCTGACACCTGGATTAACATTTAGGTTACTTTTTATCGCGATATTCCCACGGGATCTACATTTACGCGGGTGAAACCGCGGTGAGCAGCTAGTCTTAAATATTCTCTATGCCCTCAGGTTACGGCAACGTCTCACCAAGAACAGCTGCTGGCCGAGCTGCAACGGTCGCATACGCTGCAGCTGGGGTGCCACTCACCCTGGCATGTTTAGCAGGACTGGGGGCATCTTTAGCAAGGCTGGCACGGTTGGCCTGGCTCAGGGCAACCAAGAGGAAAGTGCCTAACACCTGGAGAAAGGATGGAGAAGTGAGTACATAAGAATTACTGTGATACCTACTACCTTCTATTCCTATAGATTCACTATGATGTAAAAAATATAATTTTAAAGAAATTTCTAAACGGCTGGTTGACACTTCCCGTGACCCAAGGGCTGGCTTTTACCTTGGCCAGAGGCTAAGCATCGCGATACAACGTGGTAATGCTGCCAGTCTCTTGGGTGCATTACCAGTCGACAGCGATGCAGATGAATTTTTCGACACATTTTTTTAGTTTCTGTATAATATAGTTAAGTTAGAATTAAATTGTGTTATTTTTGGTTCAATTACTTTTTTATATTTATAAATAGGCAATTAATTTTAATTGTGGACTAGTTACTAGCCATTGCCGAATGGTTCTCTAACGGAAAAGAAGATATGTAAGTGCGTTTATCAAAAATAGAAAGATTTTATAATGTTTAAAAAAAACATCAATGAATTAGACAACCGTACAGCATCGTATAACTTTAAACCATTTTCGTTGCAAAATGGGTAAAAGTCGCACGAGGAAAATCGTTATTCCTCGTGGCACCACCGGTCGTGTGAATTAGTAATTTCATTCCTTCATTCCCCGTGACACCACTCACGGGGAATGAAAGAATGAAATTACTGAAATAATAAAATTATTTGTAGTAACAGCTAACTAAATTCCAAGAAAAAACCTGAAATATAATGCTTAACAATATCCTCACACAGGGTGTAATAAAAATATCCCGACAATGAAATTAACGTTACAAAAATTATTATTTTCCTGACAGCAAAAATATTATTCCAAAAATGTGCTGTAATGAACTAGCCGTATTCTCACACAGAATTTTAAAACAAAAGAGAAACGTTAGTGAAACGCGACACCTCTCTAAAACAAGGTAGCAACCTATAAAGGTGAACGCACATTTGCCTGCGCCGAAAGAGAAGTTTCTGAAGGTTTGCACATCTATCCGTGCCAAACTAACCGACTGAGCCTATAGATTCGTTTGGTTGATACGTGACTAGGGTTACCATCCGTCGGGATTTGTCCGGACATGTCCGGCTTTTTGGCCCCGCGTCTGGACTTTGTCGGGCCTTGTCATTTATCCGAACTTTTCTACTTAAGAGGATTTTTTAAAAATATAAATACGGAGAAAAGAAAGATTTAAAGGTAAAATGTCCGGATTTTTTTTTTGCAAATGTCCGGATTTTTGTCATAACTTTTCAAATAATTTGAAATGGTAACTCTATATGTGTGACGTACTTAGCCCAAAAACATACATATAATGTGGGCAGGGGCACATCGGCCAATTCGCCCACTTCGTCCACATTGCCCACGCCAAAGACGCTATCGGAATTCATCTAGGATTTGGTACAGACGCCAGCACATCAAGTTACTACAATCTGTCAAATTTCTTTAATAGATTTTCAACTGTATCGTTGCAGCGTAAGGTTCAAGGTTGATTAGGAAAATTTGACACTTTCGGGTAGCTTGATGTGCTGGCATCTGTACCTTCCGAATTTTTCTGGCGATTCACCGTGGATGGTTTGCGAGGTTATATTTATATAAAAAACAAGCCCACATGGCTTCTTTTTGATACAGATGGAATTTCCCATCAGCAAAAATGATGAACTTTAGTTTACAAACGCTTATGCCCTAAATAACCCCTTTAGGGGACGAATTTTGAAAAATGCTTCCTTGTCCCTCCCCCCCAATTTAATTAAATAGATTCTGAAATTTGGCTCGTTCAGCGAGGACAAATGTGCGTCAACCTTACAACTAGGTAGCAAACTATTAATGTCTCTGGCAGACCTTCCTGATGAACAATGTGTAGTTAAGTAGTTGGCTTAATCACAACGGCAACTACACGGGCCGGTAATTATACGGCACATAGTGGATTACAAACACACAAGTGTATGCCAAACACAGACTTAAATTAAAATAGGTAATTAAGATACTAGACAATGAGACAGTATATAAACATAAACTGACAATAGAAAAGAGAGCTTTTAACGAAGTAATTTAGATAAGACTTGAAAATACCTCTCAGCATTTTAAAGTCTGAATGAAAAGAGCTGCAGTTGAAATAATAAGATTCTTCAGAGTAAGCGTCTGAGGAAAGTCATACTAGCTTTCAAACATTTTTACGTCTTTCTTTAAAAATCTGTTTTCCGGCTGGGACTGCCTTTTCGACTTTCAAGAAAAATCAGTTGCCTCTTTCAACATTTCATTATTATTAAAAGTTATGAACTTACATTCAGGGCAATTAATTGTTTAATAGATTGACATACCACGCCCATTGTTTTAAAGTCATATCATGTCATAAAATGACGGTTCTAATTGAATTTACGGACCATCTAAGTTGATAATCAATTTGCAAAGCAATAATTTTCCCTGATGGCCACTGTACAACAAAAATAAATTATCCTTTTTTTTTCATTCTCATAGCCGGAGAACTACCTCCAACTCCACGAGCAGCAGCGTCTTCTTCCACAGCCTGCAGAACACAACCAGTACACGTCATTTCCACCAAGAAGTCATCGGTCACCTGGTACTGTGAAGGCCAGAGCTGGAGACAGGGGACAGTACTCCCAGGTCTTCGAGAGAGCTTCTGCTAGCCCTGCTAGAGCAGCCACGCTCGGTCGGGTGAAGCGCAGTGCTCTGGCTGATGGTGAGTGTGTAGCAGATATTAATAGTATTATGTAATATGGCAGACTACGGACAGACGCTATCTATCACATAATTTAAGCGGATATTGGAACTGACAGACGTTAATATTAACGTCCTTCTGTATAAGGTTAATTCGGTTCTTTAGTTCCTCCTGATAATATCCGCTTAAATTATGTGGTAGATAGCGTCTATCCGGTTTTTGTGAAATCTCTTTAACAGTTGCTTAGAGAAAAAGTCCTTGTATTCACGTTTTGAACGATAAAATAATATAAAAAACAGTACTACCCACGAAACCGCTTTTGTTTTTTGTGCAAAAAGTTTAAATATATAAATAAATAAATAAACCGCTTTTGTTCTTTTCGCACGATTTTAAGCTCAACATTCCGACAAAATCTGCGTATGTATTTCCTGACCAACATATTTTTCTACAGAACCCCACACATCATCATCACTCCAAACCCAGACCCTAGACCGCAAGAAGTCTATGGGCAGTACCAAGTGCCTGGCCACAGTTCACGGTCCCGGTCGGGGTAGGGGCCGGTCCACCTTGCAGAGGCCCAGGGGAGCCGTCATTGAGCAATTAATCGCTGAGGAGTGTGGGGAACTTCAGATGAACAGGAGCCAGGATGATCTGGACGATTCGGAGGATCCTGATGAGTCGTGAGTGATTTTTTTTAACCTGTTTCCTGTCAGTGATGTTGTCATAATCTATCCCCAACGTATACTGCCTACCCAAAGACCTACTCGAAACCACTGCTACCACTGTCGAGGTGTCCAAGTTCTGGTCGAAGCTTACATTAGAGTAACCGATACGACCAACGAAGAGAAGATTTCTAAACATAATAAGGCCGCCCTTGTGAAACTAAATAGGCATTTAGAAAACCTGAGGTTCAAAGTGGATGGTTCAAGTGGATGGCGTAAACATTTGATTTCCGGTTTACAAGCCAACAGGGTTTAAACTAGGGATGCATCCGATACCGATACCGATACCGATATATCGGCGATACTTCAGGTTTGCCGATATATCGGTATCGGCGATATTTTTATGGCCGATTCAACGATAGTTTTCAAATTTCGCGCTTTAAAAATGTAATGTAAACGCGCGTGTTGTCCCGTCTATTTCGTTGCAAACGAGGCACGAACTAAGTTTGCTCAGGGAAACCCCGCGCTTTATTCAGTGTTTTGTTTCGCCCGCCCGCTTTGGCCTCGCACTCGCACATCTATCCCATTTCGTTAGGTTGAATGTTGTTGCGTTGAATCTTATTTCCATGGAAAAATACTACTATTTTTCCATGCAAATAAGATTAAGAATTACATAATAGTAATTGTTTGTGTATTGTATGTCATTTATAACTAGTCGTTTGAGTCAAATAAAATAAATAGTAGTCATATCAACTTCAAAACACAAAAGTGCTAGGTACCTAAGTATATGGAATCACTTTGAAATTTCGACAATTGATAATTCCATAAATCTATATATATAAAAATGAATCCCTATTTCCCTTGGTCACGGCATCACGCCTGAACGGCTGGACCGATTTCGCTAATTCTTTTTTTGTTCTGTTCGTTATTATCAGGAGAAGGTTCTTATGAAAGAAAAAATTAAGGAAATTGCGCGGAAAATTAGAAAATTTAAAATTACTTAACCACCATATAAAATTATTTAATGTAACCTTTTTAATGTAACCTTAAGACATTTGACAAAAGCATTTGAAAAAAAAAATGACGTTTAAAACGGATTCTTCTGTCAATCTTATTTTATTGATAAACAATACATTTAAAATAATTAAATTAAAGGATGTAGGAAACCGGATTTTCTTAGTTCACATGACGGTTACTTTAGAGCCATCAGGCCTAATATTAAAAGTTCAATTTAATATGGAATTTTGGTAAGTTTGGATAGACTAACATACACGTTACTAACATAACAAGTGGTATATACCTACTTGGTTATAAAGAAGAATACAATAGTTTTATTTTAATTTACAGATGAATTTTCGTTTATAAAAATGCCAGCAGCTAGACGTACAAACTTAAGTCGCAGAACTCGCAATGCTGCGAGTCAAAGATATACAAGAGCAAGTCAAAATGACAAGCAACGCGAAGTGCGGAATAAAGTAGAAAGGAATCGATGGAATCGAAATCAACTACATAGAAATGTTGCGTTTAACCCCTATCGAGCTGCATTCAATTATAACGTGGAAATAGATTACAGTTCACAGCAAATCGTTACTATTGGAACAATGAACGATGTGTGTCAATATTGCAAGGCATTTAAATTTAAAAATGAAGCTCCTGGTTTATGTTGCGCGAGCGGTCAAGTCAAATTGACGCCATTGGAACCGCCACCAGAGCCACTACATTCACTGGTTTCCGGAAATGGGCCAGATTCTAAACATTTTTTGACTCATATCCAGCAATATAACAATTGTTTTCAAATGACGTCATTTGGTGCAACAAAAGTTATTCAAGAAAACTTTATGCCAACTTTTAAGATTCAGGGTCAAATATATCACCTAACAGGTTCCTTATTGCCAACGCCGAATAATGACTACAAATTTTTGCAGATTTATTTTATGGGCGATTCAGCAAGCAAAGTCAATCAACGTTGTGCACACAACAATTCGGTGAAAAGATCAATTGTGGAACAACTCCAAACCTTTTTTCATTGACATAACGAATTGGTTGCATTATTTACGACCGCTTTGGACCGCATGCCGTCTGAATCACAAAATTGTCATCAAAGCTGATAAGACGCCTGCAGGACAACACGTGAGACGTTTTAATGTGCCAACAATTGACGAAGTCGCTATTGTTGTCGTGGGTGAAAATTTAGAAAACCGAGATATTGTTTTACATCGGCGTAGCAATCAACTGCAGCGTGTGTCCGAAACACATCGATCATATGATGCGTTACAATATCCTATCTTATTTTGGCAAGGTGAAGATGGATATCACTTTTCAATGAAGATGATATAAATCCAGTTACAGGTTCCGAAGCTAACAAAAAACTTAGTTCAATGAATTATTATTCATACCGACTGATGGTTCGGGAAAATGAGGACAATCATATATTAAAATGTCGGCGTCTCTTCCACCAATATGCTATGGATATGTACGTGAAAGTTGAAACTGAGCGATTGACATTTATCAGGTTGAACCAGGCAAAACTGCGTTTTGAAGAATACATTCATCTACGGGATGCCATCAATGCTGATGGAAATGCACAGAATGTAGGTAGAACAACTATTCTCCCAGGAACATACGTCGGAAGTCCGCGACATATGCATGAATACGCTCATGATGCTATGTCGTATGTACGTCATTATGGCACACCAGATTTGTTTATAACCTTCACATGCAATCCACAGTGGACAGAAATTCAACAAGAATTATTTCTTGGCCAATCACCCATTGATTGCCACGACATTACCGCAAGGGTGTTTAAAGAAAGTTAAAATCACTCATGGACTTCATTGTTAAGCATCGCGTATTCGGCGAGACGCGCTGTTGGATGTATTCAGTCAAATGGCAAAAACGCGGATTGCCACATGCACACATTCTCATTTGGTTGGTAGAGAGGATAAGACCGAATGAAATCAAAATCATCATCGCATTAGAATAAAAAACACTCTTGCGAATTATATGTCGCCTATTCCCGTGTCGGTATACCAACAAAACTGGTTATATTAGCGCAAGATAAAAAAATAAGAATGTTGTATAGCATAAAGCATTAGAATAAAAAACACTCTTTTTATGAATTATACCAATTCGAATTCAATATTCATAGTCATAACTATCGGGTCAGCTAGATCAACCTGACAACTTTATATAATAAAACAATTAACTTAATAAAATCAAAAATCTGCTCATTTATGGCGTCTAAGGCGGAACAAAGTTCGCCGGGTCAGCTAGTATCTTATAAATGTTAATTTTGATTACTAAAACTATTGATTAATTGTGTTTTATTTAATCTGCCTTCCTTTTTGAATTCAGTAAGCGTATCGGTATCGGTATCAGTATCGCCGATATTTTTATAAGAGTATCGGTATCGGTATCGTATCGGCAAAAAGGCGTATCGCGGCATCCCTAGTTTAAACTATCTACTAAATCTAATAAAAAAAAAAACTATGCGAGATGGTTGTTTGTTAATCGCACAGTTATTTCAGTTTAGAATAAATTCAGCGCATATTTTTCACATTTGCAAATAAAACGTTGATCAAATGTTTTCATTAAAAACATTTGTAACTAGTTTCCGCAGTGAGTTGAGTTTTATATAAAAGAGTGAATTTTATTTTCAACTTTTGAATTTGTTTACAGAATATGTCCACACGACACGCCGTCACGAGTGCCTTTGATATGGAATGAGGAGAATCATAAGAGTAAAAGTTGTACCGTGCCCAGCAGTAGTGCGTCTACCAGCGTGCAGCATCATATCCACCACGGGATCGAGCACTGCCATATCCCCGTCGGTATCGTCTTGTTCCTTCTTCTCGCCTACATCTGTGTTGGTGCTGCCATCTTCTCCGCCTGGGAAAACTGGAGCTTCCTCGATGCCGCATACTTTTGCTTCATAGCATTAGCCACGATTGGCTTCGGAGACTTTGTACCTACTAGCTTCCTCACATCAAAACAAAGCACAGAACACACCAGAAGCGAGTACGTTCAAATGATCGCGTGCTGTGCTTATCTGGTTTTTGGACTTATATTAATAGCTATGTCATTTAGCCTTCTTCAAGATGAGGTAGTCGCTCGGTGTTCACAATTAGCTAACAGTTTAGGCCTTTCTCGTCAATGACAGTACGAGAAGAGTGATTGTAGCTCAACAGACAATCACTTAAGAATGTTATGATCGTTATTGTAAGCAATTGATTTAGGATCCACGTCATTTAATTTCCTCGTTGGATCCACATCTGTATTTATTGTAACCCATGTTATCATTATTATCATAAATGAAAATTATTTTCTCATGTCTACACAAAATTGTAATGATAATTTTAAATAATAATGAACAAAATTTGAAAAACTTTTTACGGAATTTGTACTCGAAAAGAAAGAGGTTTGTGATGTAAATAATGTATAAAACTATTTATAAAAGCAAGGCTGAAATTGTAATGAAACAATAAAATTGTGTTGAACTAACGTTTTTCTAATTTTAATTCCAATATCTTCACACTCCTCAACACGTCGACATTCATTTTAGCACTCCCAAAACTTTTGACATCGAATTTTCCGCCATTTAGGTACTTTCGAAAATCACATTACAAATCCAATTACCCAAATTGAAACACAAAAACATAGAGTAGGAATCGTTGTACTCCGACCACGTGGGATGAAAACAATTCTGAACACATTACATCAGTTAACTGGACGACTAAACTCCCCAATTCTGGTCCGCGTAAAATCCTCTCTAGTGGGATTACGTGCGGTCCGATGCGGGACAAGTGTCCTTGAATTACGGCGGTATCGTCCTTATATGGGCTATAAAGTTGTACGAATAAAAAATGCCCTGCTGGCATTAGCATTCCTTTGTTGTTGGATTTATGCAGTTTATTGCTCAGATAAATAAGGTTTGCAAATGGGTGCTACATTAATGCAAAAAACTTTATTCCGACAGTCACAAATACAAATTTCAAAGTAACGATTTTCATAATTTCGAATGGTTCAAAATTCCTAATATAACAACTCCGATTTATCATTCATCCTATTTTTATAATTCCGAAATTTCAATATTCCTAACGTTTATAATCACTATTCTCAAATACTAAGTTTCAATAGATCGAATAAAAGTCCGAATTAATGATAATTCGAAACATCAAAAATACGAATTCCAATTATTTAGAATTCCGAAATAAAGACGCCTTGTAAAACTTAATACCAAGATAAATATATGAGTAGAATACGGAATTTCGACGCACAAAATATGATAAATGCTAATACGATGCTACAAAATTGCGATGCACGTTACTGCGAAAGACCGTCTCTGCGACGCCACTACACTTTGATGCACGTTACCACGATAGATCTTCACTTCGATACTACTTGACTTCGATGCACAGTAAAGGTATTTGTATTGTCATTCGCTCGCTCTTGTATCCTATGTCGCCTATTGCGTTCGTTATATGATTGTTTACTTTTGAATAAATATATTTTCTTTCGAATAAAAATATTTTCATTCGCTGGTCACAGTTCTAACCTAACATAACCCGAATGATTCACCAACAATAGAGGGGATCTGGCGCTCGGCGGCCGACGAAAATTGATGCTGAAGATCAATATTCATTTTAAAAATCAGATAATTCAGGAAGAATCGTAGCAGGTGGCGTTCTGTAGTTTCTGCTTATCAAAATCAAAAGTAATTTATTCAAATCAGGCTGAGAATCAGCACTTTTCGAACGTCAAAATTACATAAGACAAAACGCCCGCCCTTGACTGTTTTCTACTGCTTTCGCTGGGAAAAAGAAGTGGCGCAACAAACTCCTCAGCAGCACAGCTGTCTGTTCAGTTACAAAAACTTACCCCCATAGAAAGAAGGCGTTTTGTATGTATAATCTTTTTAAAAATTCAAAAATGGCGGTTGCAAGTTGAGAGGATAAACGCCATTAACAAAAATGGCGTTATAAAAACGTATTCTACAAAATGTGTACTAAAGACAGACATTAAAGATATCGGGTGCTGATAGAACGTAATAATAATAGAAAATGCACGACAAAATCGTATTATTTTGTCGTGCATTTTCTATTATTATTAGCATATATGCTGGGACAACGCTAAACATCAAATTGTATCTACCTAGTTAGTTAGATCTGCGGGGCAATTGCGTACCACATTATCAATCGGAATCGGTTTCATTTTGACACTTCAACAACATTCATTGCGTTATTTACGTCTTGAGCAGACAAATTTTTCGAACTTATGAAGCAATGGATTGGTAATTTGCTTCAAAATGATTCAGATTCCGATTGATAGTGTGTGTGTTACGCAATTAGGGTGCTGGAGACTTTAATGCAACTATCTATAGGTACTAATATTATAAAGCTGAAGAGTTTGTTTGTTTGTTTGTTTGGTTGAACGCGCTAATCTCTGGAACTGCCAGTCGGACTTGAAAAATTCTTTTTACATTTGATAGCCCAATTCTTGAGGAAGGCTATAGGCTAGAAAGAACGCTAAGCAAAAACGAAGTAATAGCGCGGGCAGGCGATGCGATGCGACGGGGTGGGTCGAAGTAACAAGAATTTTCACGCGGACGAAGTCGCGGGCAGAAGCTAGTGAATTATATTATGTTATATTTATAGTTTTAGTAGGTTTTTTCGTATCTCTATTATTTTATTCCTCAATTTTCATAATTGCATCCTACCACTGTTTGTCTCTGCATCACTCAAAGATTGACTGGTAGAAAATGCCTATGGCATTAAGTTCGTCTCTATGCGTTTGTGTGTTTGAAGTATTAAATATAATAAAATCCCAAATAAACAGATAACTCATGTACAGACGCCAGCATATCAAGCTATTACAATCTGTCAAATTTCTTAAATAGTTTTTCAACTTTATCGCTAGAGCATAAGGTTCAAAGTTGATTAGGAAAATTCGACAGTTTCGGGTAGCTTGATGTGCTGGCGTCTGTACAGTATCGTAAAACCTTTCGAAATTCACAATCATAGCCTATAAAACAAAGCCACATTAGCTGTCAGAGCAATAACCATTAGCCTCTGGTCATATAGCCGTTTAGCCATTTGGCCACACAGCGTGTTGGCGTTTTTGCTTCGCATTACAATTACGTGACATTCTGTTGTAATTGTGAGTCGTGGCACACGTGTCCAAAATGTCCTACTGGTTAGTACTAAGCAAATTAGTGTAGGAATAAATGTGGTTTTCGTCATACGCTACACGGATAAATAATATGGATGTAATTTAGAATGTTGAGTAAGTATGAAAATAATCACTTTATTAGGTACCTTTGCCACCGTGTGTATACCGTTTTGCTCTTTACCCTTTTTGTGGTCTGCAATTTAAAGGTATAGATATATCAATAATTATTATTACAAATTAAAGACTGAATGGTTCAAAAGTATCGTACGCTTCGAAACTGGGGCACGATATTGAACGCGATTAGGACCCGGGTTTTTCATGCATAAAAAGTATTATATGTACATTCATCTATGGGATTGGTCACGCCAAGAATAATTAAACATACCAACATAAACATTGTTGGGTTAACAAAACAAAAAGAATATTCAATTCCTTAGTCTGCGTACAAAATGAGTAAGTAGGTACCTATTTACATTCGCCTCAGAATCCTTCTCCAGCACTCCTTTAGACAAGAACTTTCAATCGAAGACTACAATACTAAATAAAGAATAGCTTCTACTAACGAAAGGAATTCCAAATGCAGACGAATGAATAAAACAGCATTCACCCGGGGCGTCACTACAATGGTTGCGAAGTTCACACAAACTAGTTTGAAATTCGTAAATATGACAACCACAGTACCACCTGTTTCCTTAGCATCTAAAGCAGGGTGCTTACCGGGAACACTTGCGTGTAATTTCTAATAGAACGGGCGGTGGCGTCAGTTCGAAAAAGTAATTTAATTAGGTACCGATTTCAAAAAAAGGAGGTTATCAATTCGACACGTACCTATGTATGTAATATTATTGGAACTGCATTATATTCACATATGACAATCTACTAGGGCTTCCAAACAAATACCTATACAAAATTTAAAGGTGTATGTATGTATGTATGTTTGTCAACGCATTTCTCCAAACCTATTAATGGGATCGTGACCATTTTTTTTTATTGGCATCAACATTCACTTCAACGATTTCGATGAAACTTGCACTGTCCCCACAGTGCAAGTTTCATCGAAATCGATTCAGTAATTTTCAAAATATGGACTACATGTACGTGTGACGGCCTGGCTTATTGATACGAGCTGTGTAGTGTCAAAGGGATAACATCTTAAAAACCTTGGTCAAATTCTAGTGCAATATTTACAACAAAACTATTATCTACTTGTTACAAACAAATATTCCAGTTTTTACTTAAAACTAAAAATTACGAAATAAAAAGTTTTTAAAAAAAAATTCGACTTCAAAAAGAAATTAAATCAAAATTTTGAAATAATTTTAATTTTGAAAGTCGGTGGTAAAAAACTGAAACTAAAATACAGATCGCAAGACACCGACTTCCGAAATTAAAGTAATTTCATAATTTTGAGTTAATTTCTTTTTGTAGTCGATTTTTTTTAAATTAAGTACATCTTTTTACTGGCTGAAAATCATATCAATAAAGGCTCCTTCAAACAGGCGCGACACGCGATAAAATCGCGCGACACAAAGGCACCGCAAGTCGCGCAACGAGCGGTGCCTTTGTGTCACGCGCGACTGGCGTCGCGCGTCGCGCCTGTTTGTAGGAGCCTTAATAGTTTTTATATATTTTTTAAATGTCGTAGCATCATGCTGAGATGATGCTACGACATTTAAATTGATGGCAAAAATCGAGCCGTACCTTCCTAGTGCAACGTTGCATTTTTACATGATAGTAGGGGTATTCATGTAAAAATGCAACGTTTGATGTTACACTAGTGATCCAGCTCGACGTAGGTAGGTACTGCCTGAGGCATTCGCTTTTGTGACTGCTCGACGTTGAATAATCTGCGGAGGTCACAAACTGGAACCGTTCGTATGTGTACCATTGATTCATCCGATTTGGTAATGTCGGTGTTAACTGATACTCGTATTGTGTTGTGTTATGTTACAAGTGGTATGCACTGTGCTTTATACTCAATATATACTCCAATGTCGCGCTGTTACTTCGTTGTCACTTAGCATTCTTTCTGACTATTTTTCTTATTGCTCGGCTCTTGAAGATTCTGGTGCGATGTTAAATATCCTTTAACAGCCATCCTCAATAATTGGGCTATCAAATGCAAAAATATTTTTTCAAATCCGACTGGTAGTTTCAGAGATTGGCGCGTTCAAACAAACAAACTCTTCAGCTAGTGGTCGTAGTAGTAGCATAATATATATGTATGTTTATATATATATTCCAAATTTGCGTTCTTTAACGCTCACCTCGACATATTAAATGATGAAGTGCTTAAACACGAGCTCATTACACTTGAATTCTCCCGGTGTGTGCTCACCTTTAGGCAACTTAATAAAACTTTTGACTGCAACCTTTGGTGGTGGAAACTTTCCAAGAGAAAAGATTGCAAAGATTTATGAACTAACAATGTGATAGTTAGTTTAAATTGAATTGGGATTTACGTGTTGAAGGAGCTGGTTAGACGGGGCGTATGTGTGATTTTGTCGCAGTTGCAGGATTGCGCGCAATTTTACCTTCACTGCATTTGAATCTCAAGACGTATGCTTGAGCATAGCTAGGTGCTTTTCGCACACTTACGATAAGAACCTTTGCTCAAATAAGTATAAGTCTCTACTTTCAATTAACATATTGATCGCTGCCTGGAGATAAAAGCATTGGTGTTTTATTAATGTTTGTTACTACAAACGGTAAGAAAACACAAAACCTTTGATCGTTAGTAACTGAAACATCAATAACATTTTTTTTTTACAAAAGTGTACAGCGCGCTTCATAGAAACGGTTACCCCTTGGTAATGACATCGAACCTATTTAAGTTTTTTGTAATGTAACGCAAGTGGCATGTTGGTCTAGAGGTTAACGCTGCGGCTTAGCAATGCGATGGTCTCGAGTTCAATCCGCGGGTGAGAAGACTTTTTGTATTTTATTTATTTACCTTTATTATTATTTTTTAGTTTCTTTAGTAGTTAGTTTAGTTTTTTTCGTTAATTATTATTAAAAAATCAAATGGAGGTTTGTAATAAAAGCTAGGCATTTTGCATAAACAATATTCATTTATTTTTTTAATTACATTTCTAGGACTTCATGGAATCCACTTCCTGGTTGAATATACAGATTTCTGTCTGTATTAAATTGGGGTTATTTACTTAGAATATTAACTAAACACAAAATAGATACCCTAGTTTGGTTTAGAACGTTTAACATTAGATAACGGTTCGTTTATAGATATTTCTAGAAACATAACTACAATAATATTTATTTATTTAAAGTTGTGAAAACATACATTTTTTATACTCTGTATGATCTTATCGGAAACAGCCTGGTTAAAAAATGAAATGTTCTCATTGTGCCTGTGAATTACAGAGGAAGAACCAACATGCTAAACTATAACAGTATAGCAATATACATCTTTCTCTTTTATCACATTTTCTGATAACCCTTATTTAACACAACATTAAAAAAATATGTGAGGTCAGATATAAATCGTTAACACATTAATAGACTACTTGTAAACAAGAGTAACTGCATTGATAATAATAAAGGTTGTTTATTTTTGATTAACTAAGAGATAATGATCCCACTGATTATGTAATGATATTGGGAATTATTAACACTTGCTTATATGTTCCAATGTAATTTTATCAAATAAGTTACACAGTCGATCTGCCGAGTTGCCTATTCATAACGGATAGAATGGCCGTCACTGTCTACCACTTCTTGAAGTCAGCACTTGAACGCATAGTTTTGAAGGGTGCCACTGAGTGAACTTTCACAATATTACGTTGTCGCTCCGATTCATTAGTGTAAGCAATCGGGCGAGAGCCTTGGTGATCACATTTCACATCACCCGTCGCTTGATAACTTTGTATCCATCTACGAACTGTTTTTCTCTGTAATGAAAATTATAATATTAGAAATACATAGAAAAAAATCCAACATGTAAGTAATAATGCAACATGATTGCAACAATAAATAGGTATATGTGTAAGAATAACGTAAATCTTACCGTTATGCTTATATCTCGTGCTATTTTTTTTATTTTTTGTTCCTTTTCCCACAAAACAACAACTTTAGCCTTCAATAAAGTTGTTAATCGAACCATACCATCGATTAATAAAATCAACTGGTCAAAAACTTAATAAATTGGATAATATTACGATGAAGATAATTACACACAAGCGAATCGGAACGAAAATGAAACCATTTGAAAAGTAAAAATACCCTCAATCACAGTTTAGTAAATAAGGCGAAGAAGTATACTAAATTCAACCTTAACTCGCAGTTCATACAGTAGTTAAGTTTCTGAAGTAAAATGAGGGTAGTGCAATAATCGGAATCAACACATTCTATTCAACCAAACAAGAAATCTATGCTAATTTCAACCTTATGTTTTAGTTAATTGAGGAGTTGCGTATTGAATTTTGTAAAACAAGACGGTAAGGTGCTAGTATTAATTAATATAACACGGAAGTTGAAATTTAAACCTTAATATCTAGAAGATTAGACCGTTAATAACCTTGTTCGATAAAAGGAGTAATGCTACTCCAATTTTCGTTACGGTTGATAACTGAGCCAATAGCCTAGTGGTATAAGGCACGGTCTAGTTGATCGGCTGGCGCCTGGTGAAGCAGGTTCATATCTTATCACACGCAGTGTCTTTTTGTAAGTTATTCTTGGTATCTATACAGTTCGGCCCGAAGGAAGCCGATAAAATACCATATAAAATTATTAAAAACTTGCAAATATTATTAGAAGCGGATCGGTGGATGCACGCGGGCAGAGATGGGTGCGGCGGCGGGGGAGGGAGCGGCTCACGTGACACGCGGGCCCGAGCGTGCTCGGGCGATAATCTTTAAGTCTTGGTGTGGTACCTTTTCTCTGCACTTAACTGTACACTAACGTAAAGTAACATCATGCCTGCGATACCCGATGGGTAAGGCAGAGATATACCGATGTACAGACGCCAGCACATCAAGCTACTACAATCTGTCAAATTTCTTTAATAGATTTTCAATTTTAACGCTAAAATATAAGGTTCAAAGTTGATTGGGAAAATTTTACAGTTTCGGGTAGCTTGATGTGCTGGCGTCTGTACACCCACATTTTGGCAATTATGTTTAAGGGGAATACGGGACCTAAACGCAAAAAATGCAAGTTTTATAATGCTTAAAAGTATATGATCGACTACAGTAAACAAAATCAGAAAAATATACATATTCTTCAGGATACATGCTAGTTAGATAGTGTGAAGAAAACATAATACAACTAATATGATACGATAGAACAAAAAATCATGAAGATACCTCTAAAAACTTTCTTTAAACAATAAAAACCATACTAATATACATACAATTATTCATATTTTTTGTCCGATTATTCTACAAGCAACATACTAAAGCACTAGTGTTTAATTTTTTTAGCCCAAACAATAGATTTTTGTAATTATAGATAATTGCTTCATATTTTGCAATAAATTACCAGCGTTGTGTTATCGCGCTTCTCTTTCTTTTCTATGCAGTCCGACAATGACCGCGCTTTAGGTCTGTAGTCCCCTTAAGTCCTATGGAATAGGGGTTGATACTGTTATCATAAACGGGGCACAAATCCAGACTCCTGGCTCCTAACAAAGAATGTAAAATGTTTACGTACATACACTATAATTTTGGTGGTAAATAAACACTTGAACTCTACCAAAGAGAATTCAAGATAAAACACGTTACCAAATAATCAATTACCGACCTATTGATCTCAGCCTCCAGTGTGACTGGAAATGAATTTTCGGGTTAGCAAAATAAAGGTAGTTTTGTGAAGAAGATTAATTAACGGTTTGCTAATCAATTCGTGGGCTGCGACACCCACCGGTTATACAAAAGATCTGCAGGCTTGAGTCTGGCCTGAGTAAGCTTTTCAACCTCATTATTTTTCCTTACCCCTGAGGCTTCTTTATTCTGAATTTATAAAGACATTTTTGTTCGTATTTAATTTGTTTTAAAGGCCTCTTTTATGAGAAGATCGGTTTAATTAGAAGTCAATTTTAGTCTAGTTTAAAAAGAACTTACTAATTTTATTGACGGATGAAAATATTAGTTCTCGAATTGCTATATTGCGCTGTCCTGTGGATCCTTGACGTTTTCTGTTTTGTGCTCGTGATTATAGTTTCCTCTATCCTTATTTTCATATTTCTGTTTATTATTCGAGTTAATTATCTTTTTGTATGTACGTGTTTCTGTGACAAAATAAAACCATTTTTTTTTCCTTCTATATTGAGTTCATTTATAAATTTAAAAAGAGGGGAAACTATATTGAGTTTATATGACCTATGAATGACACACAAAACTATCATTAAAATCAATTCTAAAAACTAAAAATCCCCAGATAGCCATACATAGAAATAATAAAGACGAATAATATTCACCTACGCTCACTGAAGACCATCCCAAAATTCAAATGAAATCACTTGACTAACTTACCAGCGCCCTATTATTCTTGTGCATAGGTAGCCATGGTAATCGGGGTCTAAGTCAAAGTCAAATCATTTATTTCAAATAGGCACATTAAAGGCACTTTTGAACGTCAAAACTTACAGAAAAATTCTAGTCGCCCCTTCCAAAAGGTAGTTTTCGTATGGAGTTTTCGTTTTTGTAAGATCGGTTGGAGCTGTCCTATACTTGCGAAACGCATTCCCCTGTGCGCTCCTCAGTCGGACGTTGCACTAGCGTCTACTTACTGTGGCAACCACAGATATAGATAGACCTAGATAACGCAAGTATCACGATCTGTATGAAAACGAGCGTGCCATTTTTTTTACTACCTACTATGACGTCACAAGCATTTTATTATTACTCTTTAGTGATGGGAAAATCAAATCATTTCAAAGACGCCGCGCGTGTGGCACCCATCTCGCCCTACACCCGGGGCCTAGCACCAGCACTCACGCTCACCCAGCCAGCAGTACTACAGGACTGAGAGCGAAAGTAGCGGCTTAAGGCTCTTTCAAACAGGCGCGACACGCGATAAAATCGCGCGCGACACAAAGGCACCGCAAGTCCCGCAACGAGCGGTGCCTTAGTGTCGCGCGCGATTCGCGTCACGCGTCGCGCCTGTTTGCAGGAGCCTTTACGATTTTTGTACATAAGCTGGGCACGCGAACTAGTTCTCTTGCGTTATTTAACCCTATCATCTTCTTTTTCAACATGATTGAACCGCGGCGGGATGGCATCGTATTTAGTTATATGACCTAACAATAACACGAAAACGTATCATTAATATCACTTCATAAGGCTAAAAATCCCCAGAAAGCCATACATATAAATAATAATGATGAATAATATTCACCTACGCTCACTGGGAACCATCCCAAAATTCAAATGATATCCCTTGACAAACCTTAAATAGAAACAAAAGCGAGCTGAATTTAAATAAACGGACCTACCTCCTACTGATAACGATATCTCTCCCGCGAGTCGAAATACAACATTATCACAATAAATTATTTAGGTAGCCTAAACTGGAACAATTTTGTGACGTGACCAGAATAGAAAATTAGCCAAAATATTGCAATATTTATAAATGGGGATCGAATTAAAATTATCTTTAATGTAGAAGTCACATTGATATCCAGTTCGAGTTTAGGTCAGTCGTAGGTAGCTACGAAATATCTGTAGAATTAGAAAAATCCAATGTGCTCATTTATATATCAACTCGTCAAATTCTTGATTTGGGTACGACTAGCAGGATTCGCCGAACCGGAGTGAACGACATAACTTGCAGAGTAAGCAGGCTGAAGTGGCAGTGAGCTGGCCATGTTTGTCGAAGGACCGATGGCCGGTGCAGTAGGCAAGCCCTGGAATGGAGACCGTGTATCGACAAGTATCGTGAGACGCCTCCCAGCTAGATGGACCGATGACCTAAAAGAGGTGGGTGGATCAGACTAGATATGGAAGGCGGAGGACAGGGGTTTATGGCGCAGCCTGGGAGAGTCCTATGTCCAGTAGTGGACTGCTCTAGGCTCAGAGGACCTAAACACAAAAAACGCAAGTTTTAGAAACAATAAAAGTATATGATCGACTACAGTAAACAAAATCAGAAAAATATATGATGTTCTTCAGGATATATACTAGGTAGATAGTTGATTCGATAGAAAAAAAACATGTAATTACCTATAAAAACTTTCTTTAAGCAATAAAAACCATACTAATATACATACAATCATTCTGATTTTTTGTCAGATTATTTTACAAGCAACATACTAAAGCACTAGTGTTTTATTTTTTAGTCCAAACAATAGATTTTTAGTAAATAGATAATTGCTTCATATTTTGCAATAAATTACCAGTGTCATCGCGCTTCTCTTTCTTTTCTATGCAGTCCGACACTTTAGGTCATGTATTCGCCTTGATAAAATTCCCATAAAGTCACAGAAACATTATTTATAACTAATATTGAAAAAAAAAATACTTACAATTGTTCTCGTGTTTCACTTGAAAACTATCGAGTACCTACTTATACTAAGTATCGCAAAAGAAGTATCGTTACTATTTTCCGATCCCTATTATAATTATGAACTTATAAATTGTTAGTATCGCGATCGAAATTATTTCCACATAGATGTTATTTAAAATACGTAATTGGTTGGTAGACTTATAGTGGGATTAGTGAACGTTAATAGCGAGACGTAATTGATTTTGGGATTTAAACGGTTTAGATGGGTGTATTCGAACTAATAATCGTAACAACTGTGATTTAATAAAACCTGAACTCCCTTACTAATAAACGTTGAATAACGTCTGTGTAGTTACACAACGCTTTGTCTTCTTCTTTCGAAAGTCAAATTACTGACGACTGTAAGAGAGAAATCGGTGCGTAACTATTCATCTGATATAATACGTTTATTAGTAAGGGGGAAATGCATTTATAGACTTTTACAAATAGGAGCATGTAGAAGAGTAAAATGGTCCCGACCTATCACCATGTTCGGCAAGCCGATCCCTTGGGAGAAGCAAGCCAAATATCTCGGTGTTATCCTCGACAGGCACCTCTCCTTCGCAGAGCACATAAAGGCGGTTCGCTCGCGCGCCGCCTTCGCTCTCGGTAGCCTCCACTCGATGCTAAATGCACGCAGCAAATTGTCACTTAAGTGCAAATTGCGCATCTACACAGCGTGCATTCGCCCAATCATGACCTATGTCTGCGTAGTCTTTGCACACGCAAAGCCCCACCACATCCATAGGATGCAGACCCTCCAGAACCGTGTCCTCCGAAAGGCTACGGGAGCCCCTTGGTTCGTTCGAAATGAGATCCTCCATGTCGATCTCAAAATCCCCACTATCCACCAAATCATGAAGCGCCTTTCCAAGCACTTCTTCGACTCCGCCCCCAACCATCGAAACCCGCTGGTTGTCGAGGCCGCCAGATATACTCCCTCCCAAATTAGTAAACTCCGCCGTCCAAGGCACGTTCTCACCGACCCAGATGACCCTATAACCGTCCTCCAAGAGAGCAGTAGGGCAACCAGCACAGTCAGGAAAAACAAATACAAAAAATCGACATACCGGCCTCGCCGATGAGGTCCCTCGCGACGTCCCCAGTAAATGCCCCCCACCGACCCTTGCTCGATGTAGTGCCAGCCCGCGCCGCAGCTGAGCCTGTAGATTTAAATTCCCGGGCCAGCGGTAACCCTTTCGGACAAACCCGCTGTCCAGGCAGGCTTCGGCCCTGACGGGCCCCTTCATTTCATGCTGACATCTCTTTGAGGCGCGCGTGGAACACGTACGCGCCGTCCGGCACGGGCCTGGTCCTGATCGGACGGTGAGCTACTCATTACTCTCCGCCCGCAGGCCCGCGCCTACGGTGGCTGGGAGTCGTCGCGCGGCAGTCGCTTCATGTTGAAATACTGTTATTCAGCTGCATCCGGTAAAACTGGAAGCTGACCCCAAAATAGTTGGGAAAAGGCAGATTTATAATCTAGGCAGATTGATTGAGTGTTATGCTATTCTCGCACAAATCTTGCTAGCTATAGAGAAGAACATTATATTCCCGCTCTGACTTATTTTACTTATAAGTAAAAGACCACAATGTCCTAAATTAAACTTTACAGTTAATTTATAAAACAATTTCCAGTGGCAATATTAAACGGTCGCTAAGCCATTGCATTGGCAATTAGACTTGTATTTATATCCTTGAGTTCGGAAGGTAATTTCCATAGTACTTGCCTCTAAAAGCCTTCCCTTGGGGCATTGATCCGGTTATTTGAACTGGGTGTTAAAGGGAAATATTTATTGTGACATTTATCAGATTTAAATACAATACTCGGTAGTCGGGTTCTTACGATTTATTTTATTTGACCATTTATATACACACTTATATAAACAGACAAGAAAAAAAAGAACAGAAAATAGGTACAAAGGTCGTGCTTATTTCTACAGAAATCTCTTCCAGCTTATCTGCGATAGGATAGTAGATAGAGAGATATAGACGGCGTGTCTAAGATTAAAAGAGAGAAAAAAGAGAATATACAGGGTTACAGGTTAAGTCGACCTAGATCCTTTAAGAGGTGGTAGTTTTCATCATTCCTAGCTGATTTGATTATGAAACACCCCACCCCAAACCTAACCCATATTGAGATATTGGATTTTGATTATTTTTTAAATAAAATGAAGATTTTTTGTATAATTGTCCTTTTTTTCGGATTTTGTGCCTCTAATTTATAATGTTTTTGCTATTTTTGTGTAGTAGATTAGTTTGTTTATTACTCTCAACACAAAAAAAACGGGTAACTGAACCAACTGGGTAGTAGTCGACGATTGAAAGTTTAAAAAATAAACAAATTTGTATAAACATTTTTTTTCTTTTAAGAATATTCCAAAAAAAGTCTATGACAGTTATGCTGCAGATGTACTAAATAAAATCTACGTTTCTTTAGCTATCCAACAAGGTATAACAAGCTAAGGAAGGAACACGGGTGGGTTTTAGTCAGTAAGAGTCTGACACTCCCTTCCGCTCCACCCAGAGCGGGATGAGTCATTTGAAGATTTCTAATCCTCAAAAAAAAAAAGCGACTGCCTATTTGACCTCCACAACCCAGCCTTGGGACCAATGGCGTACGTGCTTTCCGAGGCATGGACCTCGATATGTAATAATGGATGGTCAACCCATCAGCGACCCCTCAATAACATATGTATATAGTTATTAAAAATATCAGAACTACTCAGTCAACAACGTAGGTAGCGGGGTTGACTGCCCAGAGTTAATTAGACGAAGTAAAGCAAGAATAATTATAAGGCTATGGTACATGGAGGGTACATTTTGCTGATAGACCTGATCTAAATTAGACAGCTTTTAAAGCACATTTTCAAAAACATACCTAAAAGACTGGATTTCGCCACAGGAATCACTGTAGCATGATAAAAAAACTTAATTAAACAAAAAAGGTTAGATACACCAGTGATTCAGCAGTGGACAGGGCACATTGCTCGCAGAACAGATGGCTGATGGGGCCGAAAGGTTCTGGTTCTGGAGTGGCAACCGCGTTCCGGAAGTCATAGCGTTGGCAGGCCTCTCACAAGGTGGACCGGCGACATTATGAAGGCCGCAGGAACTCGTTGGATGCGAGAAGCACAAAACCGGTCGAAGTGGAGGTGCTTGGGGGAGGCCTATGTCCAGCAGTGGACTTCTTCTGGCTGAAATGATGATGATTACACCAGTGATGGTGTAGTACAGACGCCAGCACATCAAGTTACTACAATCTGTCAAATTTCTTCAATATATTTTCAACTTTATCGCTAAAGTATAAGGTTCAAAGTTGATTGGGAAAATTTGACAGTTTCGGGTAGCTTGATGCGCTGGCGTCTGTACCTAAACACAATCTTTTAGTTTTATGCAAAGAATCTCATACGTATAATTTGACAGGTCTCGTATTTTATTCTATCCTGAATTAAACATTAATATTAACAATTAATCAGTGCTCACTAACACTTTTTTCTTCTAGTGTTAAACAATAAAAAAGCACCTCCGTTTAAAGAGACCGTTAGCCTAACAGTTTCATTTGTCTTACTCCGTATAGACGCGCCCTTACAAAAACTTTGATCGATGTGCACCCGTTTTTATAAACACCTGTTTTGGCCTGTTTATTGTTTGTCGTTCTTCGAACATGTTTTTCGAACATCAATCTTGGTTTGAGACCGGACGTCAAATAAGCGAGAGTTCTGGGGGCATGGGTGGAATTGTAAAGTTTCTTTGAGATATTTTTTGTTGTTACTGGAGGTAGAGGATAGGAGAGTTATTGGGTTAGAAAATATCTTTATTTTAGAGTGAATGAAAATGAAACATTAGTTTGATGAAAGCCGACGAGTGCTTGCAATCCACTTCCAGTGCTTGCAATCTCCCTGGATTCGAACAACGAAAAAGAAACAAATGGACAAACGACCACTGGTCCATATTAGAGGGCTAGTATGGACCAGTGAAAAGAGGAAGACCTGTAACTAGATGGACAGACGACATCACACGAGTTGCAGGGAAAAACTGGATGACAGTAACCAAAGACCGTGACCCTCAATATTTGAGGGGTTCATGCATGCATGTTATTTTCTTTACTAAATTTCTGAATCCATTTGTAATAATCTAATTTATTTTTATTATTTAATGAATATATTGAAATCTAATTAGTAATATTTTTAATAAGTATAATATAAAAAATAAAAAAAACTTTTAATTAATTAATATTATAATTGCAATTAATAATATTGTACATTATATTGACATTGTTAAGTTAAATAATACATTTTTATTGCAATTATGAAAATGAAAACTAAACAATAATATTTATGAAATTGAATCAATCTATAATTGTTAATCTTATTTTATGCATGAAAATTAAAAGGTATTTTTATTTTATTTTTATTTTATATGGACCAGTGGTCGTTTGATCATTTGTTTCTCATTCCATTACTTTCTACGGGGCCTGACGCGACGCCTTCTAGCTGTGTCAGGGCTCTACATGGTGACTACTTGGGCCCACAGCTCATTGGGCATTTGACAAACGTGGCCAGCGCAGTCCCACTTCAAAATTGTGGCTTCTTGAGCAACGTCAATAATATATGTTTTGGCTCGCAGTACCCTTTGCCATAGGATGATACAGGCTAACAGGATTAGTAACTATGTATGTACTTTACCTAGGGCTTGAACTAGGACCTTTATGGTACCTAACCTCTGCCAAATCCTTTGGGGAATATAGGCGGAATGTTATGTTACTATCGAACATTTTCGAAGCAGTCTCCGAATAGACCGCTTCAATCGATTTTAAGAGAACTTGAAAAAGATAAGTGATACGCGTTTTGTGTTGTGAGTGTTCTGTTTTGTGTTGTGAGTGTTCTGTTTTGTGTTGTGCGTTATGTTTATACTAGCAGTGCACCGGAGTTTCACCGGAATAAGTTTCAATCCCGTGGGAATATAAGGATAAAAAGTATTCTATGTGTTAATCATAGTTATAAACTGTGTGCCAATTATCATCTATATCCGTTCAGTCTTTTTTGCGTGAAAGCGCAACAAACATCCATCCATCCATCCTCAAGTAGGATTATTACTTTAGTAATGTTGCTAACCAATTTATAATTTAAAGTAGAAAGTGATATTATGCAAAAAGTTTCAAATAGCTTATTAACATCCTAGTCCTGATATACATACATATTACAAGAGGATAAAAAATAGGTACCTAGTTTATTGTGATATAGCATAATTAAACAATTTAAAGACGATTCAAGAACTATACTATAAACAAACTCTGAATAATGTATATATTTATTATTGAGAAGACATATCCAAAAACATTTTCAACAGAAACATAGTGATTCTCTACTTTTACAAAAGTATCCACAGGCATAATTCCATTTGTATAAGAAAAGGTCCCACAATGGTTCGCAATATCCTGACTAATCGGATCCCCCGGATTGATTCAAATATGTCAGTCATAATCCTCTGGGGAGAAACTCCTAATACGTTTGTGTATATTACTAATGCTCTCTGGTAGTGGCATGGAAATACAAGATAAATAGTAACCCCTTTTTCTCGTTTGAACAATTTTGTAAGATATTTTCCCCACATCCGCTACTCTCCGTCTCATGCTGGAATCGAACTTTTGTTATTGTTATTAGCAATTATTTGTTTATTTTATTTTACTTCAATGGTCTTAGTTTATCATTTGTGACTTCGAGTGACAGCTATGTGAACCCAATATTGTATAAATACATAAGCTGTCACGCCCTTTATGGCTGGAGGCTTTTATTTAGGAATTAAGTTTAGTTTACATTTTTAATTTTTAGTTATTATTTTTTTACTATACTTTTCATTGTATTTGTTGGTATTTTGGCGTGGCTAGCTGACATATGGCAAATTTTAATTATGATTAAAAAATTAATTATATTTTAATTACTATTATCATTTTTGTATTTATTTGTATAGTAAGTTAGTTAGTCATTTAATTTAGTATCTAGTGTAAATAGTTAAATTTTCTCTAGGTAAATAAAAAACTTTAGTCATTATAATTCAATCTAATGTTCTGTGTCTCATAATGATAATATTACTTTATACTATACTTTGCAAAGGATCAAGTTTTTCTAACTGAACAAACAGTTGCCCTGCTGAGGAATTTCTTGCGCCACTTCTTCTTCCCAGCGAAAACACTAGAGAACGATGAAGAGCGGTCTTTTTGGGGGACTGTCTCCTGTAATTTTGTTTCGGTCGAAATGTGCTGAATCTCAGCCTAATTTGAATAAATAACTTTTGAATTTCAACCGTTTTGCATCTGGCCTGAT